>CM067216.1:57406173-59864163 GCA_034190945.1 Octodonta nipae | reverse complement strand
CCCCTGTATATTAATTACAATTAAAACAAAGTACTGAACTTAAAAATATTTTATTACCCATGTAAATATTTTCAAGCCAAATGTAATAAGAAAAATAAATATTTCAACAATCTCATTTCATTTTTCTTTGCTCGACCATAACAATTGAAAGGTTTAAACTAACTACTACAGTTCTGAGGCTACTAGTAAAAAATTTCATCTAAATAAAAATTATAGGCATAGAACGTATTGTCTTACAAATTTCCACTGATTATACCAATTTTGACAGAATTAACTTAATCATAACTACAATTATAATAATTATTTAATTTACTTTTTTATAAGAGAGCATTATTGATCAATATAAACTCACGATATCAATTACGCTTTGGTTTTGTCATATATATTGTTTATCACTAATATATTAGAACATAGTGTTGCTGAAAGACCATGTTTATGGTAAATACAGGGAATTTTTAGACACCTGTCTTTCGGTATTAAAAGAGTAAATCTATGATTCTAAAATATTAGTCTCATTAAGTATCATGTAGACATTTTTATAGATTTTTAAAGGATAATATTAAATTACATACATGTATTCTTAAAAATAGCTAAAAATAAATATATTAATATAGCAAATCCATTTGTAACGTTCCGTAAATAGCGATATATGTATTTTCAGTTCTATTTGTTTCATCTACGTTTTTGTTCAAAAATAATTTTTAGAAAAATGGAATATAAGATTCATAATAGTTATATTAGGCCAGTCAACAAAACAAAGGACACATTTACAATTAAAGTCAATTAAGGTTGTAAGGAAAATATAAATTAGGACCGAAATAAGAATTTTATAGACAAATGTGTTTCTTTTTCTACCGCTAGAGAGCGTAACTCCTATGGTAAGATAAAAAAAGTAGTTTTTTGTAAAAAAAATCTATATAAAGTTTTATAATCCCTTCTAATCACACACTTTTTTATAGTAGGAGGTAAAAGAAAGGGAAAGGAAGTGGGGTTTATACTGCTAAAAGTGTTTATAACTCTGGTTTCGCTTAACTGATTTTGGGAAACCTTGCTGGTTAAAAAAATATATAATAAACAGCGTAAGTGAATAACTACTATACAACATAACACGCCGAAGATTAAGTGCGACACTGTTTAATGTACATATTCTCTTTTTTGAATTCACCATTAAGAAGAAAATGACAGCCCTAAAAAGGTGAATAGGTAAGTTAGCGAAATCCAACATGGCGGATCCAAGTTGGCTGCAGAAACCTGAAAATCGTTGAAAAATGATGTAAATCGGGACTTTGTCTCAAGATTTTTATATTTACACTCGCTATAATGGCGAAAAAAGTTAATATTCGATCACCTATTTCATAGGCAGGTTTTTAGTAATGTAATACAAATGGTGAGAAACTGTGGAAATCAGGTTTCGTTGGGTGCAATTTTTAGAGGGATTTTTATTTAAAAAATTAAAAAAGAAATAAAACAAAAAGTTAAGAAAAAAATAAAATAAAAATGAAAAGTAATGAGTGCTTCATGTTTATTGAGACAGTCTTAACCCTATTAATCGCAGAGAGCTTTTGTGAGCTCCAGCTATTGTATCATTCTACAAAATTAGATGAGGTTATATAGATTATCTGAATAATTGTATTGCCAATTATTTTAATTTCGAATACCATCACAACTTATAATTCAATAATCTGCCATCAGTTTTAGATATAAAACTCTGACTATTTTCTGTACTTTCTCACTCTGCCTTAATTGATATGTGTTAAATGAAATCACTGTACAGAGATCGGATGGTCCATGATTTTAGTTTTTCATTAGTATTCTAGTTATTAGCAATACATATTATCAACAAAAAAATATCTTTTGTTTTCAGTATTTTACATAAAAATATAGCTATAAACTACGACAAAAAAATAGGATAAATAAGCAACATCGTCATCAAACATCACAAAATCATCTTTCCGCCCGGCTTTGTTGACTGGTGTGTATCTAAATCTGCAAACCACATAGATTACAATTTTTGTTTCGGATTTCTTATAGAACAGTGATAAATTAAAATGAAATTTAAGGATCGTATGGAAGTCTTATATTATTTACAGTCCGACAATTATAAGGACAATAAATTTCTTTTGAAACAAATGTAATTTATTTCTAAGCAAATATAGCGTTTTTAAAGAATCTACAAATAGGCCACAAATTAAAGCCGACATTATAATTTTTTTACAATTACTTTAGAGTTTTTTCGGTTATTTTTTGACACATGAATTTTGTCTTTCACTTATTACTATTATGGCACTATAGACGAGAGATATACTATACTAGTGGGTTGGAAAATCGACTGAATAAAATCTTGTGTGGACTTTTTTCAGTTAAGATAATAGTTCTTTCATTGAAAGAGTTCAATCATATAATATTGTTTTCCGTAACATTTATTGATGTGACAATTTTCCCAAACTCTGAAATTTAGCACCATAGTTAACATAACATAGCGCTAGAAGATAATGCTACGAAAGTTATGAAAAGCAGCTCCCGACGATAGTAAGCTATAAATATAATAGATTATTAAAGCAATAGTAGCAATCAATAGCGTTGTCAAGATAAACAACTTCCTTTTCTTATCATTTGGGATAGTTTTAGTATGCTGTCACATAGATTAAAATATGTATGTTTCTGACAAACAAGTGAGAATGATAGACTCCACAAAGGTTTTGTTGTGTTTATTGAGTCCTAAATTATGATTCAGTCGACTGCCCATGTAGAAAAAGGAAACTATAATACATCAAGTTGTGCTTTTTTACAATTTTTTATACCAGAACAGATAATGGTCGCCTTCTTCGATTAAAAGGTCGTCGACACCTGAAACAAAATTTAAGCTGTCATTAACAAAAGTAACTCTATTAATGTCAAAATCAAATTTGTATATATAACAGCTATGTTGAGCAAAAATAACTAAAAAAAATAGTTAATGTTTTAGTCGATTGGGAGATTACTGAGGGTAGACTTTTTTAAATTACCAACCAAACCATAAATATGTAGCAAGAATCCATCGTTGGTTAGCGATTTTACTCTAAAATATGTGAAACAAATTTCTATTGCACCTCAAAACTGTACCACTTGTTTCAGGAACTATAAATAATCGAATTAGTTTTTATTTCTCCTCAAAAAACCTTAACGATAATTTTCTCAGTCCTTGCAATGTTGCCACACTGAATGGAATTCAAATAGAAGTTAGATGTATTGTCCCAACCTAATTAAATAATATCCAAATTTATTTTCTTACCAAAGTAGTTTGCCAAAGGCTGAATACAATCATATGCTGAGATTTCAATGGTAAATATTCAATAAATCGCTACAAAATGCAAACATTTGCTACAACTTAACTCATTACAGTGGCGTAAATGTAGTTTTATCATGGGGGGATATGTGGTCTGGAATGGAAATCTACCATAAGGGAGATCCAGGATTCGATTAATAGATTGCACTGCTCGTTGGTTTTGATGTTATGTGCGATGTAGTAGAAAAATTGCAGTACATTTATGCGTTTTTAACTTTTGTTTTGAAATAATTCATTAAATGAAAATCCTCCCTGTTTCTACGTCACTGGCTTATTATACACTAGGTACGGATTATATCGACACATTTGTCTTCAAAAAGACATCTATAATCCGACACATCCAAATAGTCAAAATCCAAAACATATGGAAGATGAAAAAAGAAATACTTTTCCAGTACAATATTTACATCATTAAGATACACCAATACCACTTTTCCGCCCTGTACTACAACTACCCAAATATTACATCATTTAAAGCCAACAACCAAACGTCTAAAAAAAATCTAAAACAAATGACATATACCAATTTTTCTGGCTTTTAAAGGCCCCCAAGTAGACAAATTTATCGCTTGTATCGATAAATATCAGCATATATAGGTACTAAACTAAATAGCTTGATAAATTGGTGTGTCCAAAACAAACTTTAACCGTGTAGGCCACCTGGCTAATAATTGTCAGTTAAAATAATGACATATTGAATAAAAATGACCTGACATTTGGTATTGTTTGTTGACAGTATAATTGTTGTATTACACAACAAATTCTATTATGAAAAATAATTTATCTGTAGTGCGTTTCCTTTGCCCTTTTATAAGTTTGTCTAACCTACAATCCAAAACTGTATTTAGTACTGTACATTGAGTGGTCTATGACGGGGAAATCTAAGAAAGCCTTAGCTTGTTTTATAATAACCATCAAATAATCTGGTCAGCTAAATTTCTGATCAAACAGCGAATTTCTTGAGCTAGAAATGCTAAGAAAGACTAGCCTGAAAATTCCATTTAGCGCCACTTAGTGTTAACTTTACATAAGCAGAAAGCTACTTCAAAAGAGCGCGCGATTGATGTCAGTCTCACAGGTTGTTAGTTTACTTACACTGGTTGACCTGGTTGTTCTTAACTGATAGAATGGCTCAGAAGAAATTAATAACCTAACGTTTTCTAGACCAAGGAAAAGCTATCAGAAAGATGGCTAAATGATAGTCTAGACAACAATAGAAGTAGCCCCGAAGAAATTTGATTTGGCAAAAAAGGTTGGGGTTTATTAAACAAGAGAAATTCAGTCATGCAAGTACAAAAAAAGAAGAGAGAATAAAAAACAAAAAAGATGGAAAAATAATTTGGCGATTAAGAAGATGGAAACGATAAAGAAATGTGTTTTTATTATCACAAGCTGTGTTCTCAAAGGTTCTATTGTGTGGGTTGAAAAAAATGGAACATATGTCATGTGCAAGTTTCGACAGACAGTAATCTATATATAAATAGGCAAAGACAAAACGGTTAGGTACCATTTTCTCCTCTGTCCCTCAGCCGAGTTACTTTATTTTTGTTTTGTTTAGTAGCTATTGACGAGCTTCAGTGCAGAATGGTTACGTTTTTTTATAATATTACTTCATTCATTAAATAAAATAAAATAAAAAATTCATAATTTAAGTCCACACTGTCAATGACAAATAGTTAAACAAAAAAGTTACAAATTTTTATCAGTTCCCAAAGTTATTCCACATTATCACGCTATTCAGATTTCACGTATAAAAATTTATATTATATGATAATAACTATTATTTGGTACTCGCAAGTTCGAAACTTTAATTTGTTTCTAAATATAGTTTGTCAACTAAAATTAGAATTGTGTATTGTGTGGCAATTGATCAATGTGTTTCCGATAATATTTTATTATTTTGACATTACGCTTTAATTTATATTGTTTCTATTTTAAAGGCTAATAGTTTCATACAATTTAACTAATCTTACAAAGCCCATGATATAAATACAATTAGTGAGATTTAAGATAAATTATATCTGACATCATGTAAATATTTCTAATGTTCTCGGCAATCTTCGTTCTGAGTCGTTTTAGCGAATCTGATTATTTTGATTTCAGTTTGACATATCATAACATTGTTAGCCGTTAGGTTAATGTACCTTTTGAATTCAATGTGCAAATTGTTAATATATTATTTGAAAAATTTTAATTTCAATGCACTTACAAAAATTGTCAACTTAAAAAGTATTATTTAACAGAAATTATCAGCAAGTGCATTGTATTTCTTTATATTTTTGATATAATACAGAAAAGTCATCGTTAACTTTGTATATTAAATTGAAGTTATTGAGATTATACATATAGTGTAGTTTAAGGTGTACTAATATGTAAGTACTTATGTATCTATTTATTTATATTGCATCTTCATAGTTACTTATGGGTTCGTTTCTTGCAGTTTCTTCTTAAAAATTGAAATCGTAATTGTGAAATATCTGAATAACCGTAAAACATTTTGGAAAATATTACTTATGTTTAATATTAATTTTTATTTCATTTACCATGCCTGCAAAATCCTGCCTCTTAATACAGGGTGAATAACTTGCCTAAAATGAACATATTGTCATTTTAAATATGTGTATTTTATTAAAAAACTATATGTAAATACACAAATATAAAAGAGTTTGGTACTATTTCATTCTTTTTGTAAACTAATTTTTTAATTTTTAATTGCTAATTGACGGGCTTTAGTGGAACTGGATCAAACGGCCAACATTTTACGTTAACAACAGTTATTGCCCCATTTACTCCATAATAGATGAACTAGCACCACCGCTAGAGTACAAAATTATTTCATATATTTTCTAATAATAGGCTTTTTATACATTCTTGATTTTTATTGACGTTTTCAATTCTGGAAGTGTATTTGTATTGTAAATTTGTATATTATTTTTTATTCAGGAACAGAATGTTATTTGATTTTGCTTATTGAATATTTCTCAGCGTCCTACATGTACATTATTATCCTTGGCGAAATAATTTTTTACTTAATTATAATGGTAGTGAACTATTTATCATAGGTACACAAAAAAGTGCAAATATGCAAATGCATATAGGTATATTATCTTGAAATTTTTAAAATGATTTTTGGTCGAATTTCGACCACTGGACGACTGCTAGCAGTAATGAATACGTTTTGATGCTTCCATTTTGAATACAGAAAAATAAGAATTTTATCGTTCACTAGCTACACCTCTTTTTGCTGTTAATGGTAGAGCAGAATGGGAAAAAAGTCTTTTTAATTAGATTTATTTTTAGCAACTTTTATTTATGTTTTCTACCCCGTTCCTATTTCCTGCTGTGTAGGTACTTCAAATTCACTACAAAAATCGCATTAATTACAAACTTACCGACAGGTGCCACTAGCTGATTCGCCGGAGGAGTCATAGGATCCGGCAACTCAGGAAGCCTATACAACAACCAATAATGATATCCCATAGGTTCTTCTTTGTACCCTGCTAAAGTATGAACGTAGTGACCGTTGGGCCATTCGAAGGCCTCGAAAGCGAACCTCGGATCCATGTCCATAGCAATTTGCATGATATTGTAGAAGGATGTATTCCTCGGAGCTGTTATGGTAAGAGTGGAGTTCTCGGTTACGTTAGAACCTACCCATAGCGTGTACGTTACGGTTACGTTCCGGATCTCGGAGTCGTTGCCTTGGCTAGAGAGTGCTTTGGATAGGCCATCGATCTCGACTGAAATTAAAAGAATAAATATCCAGTTCTTGTCTTCATAGAAAACATGACTTCAAATAGTAAAAACTTTTATGACAATTACCAGTTTGCAAATTCATACACTTTAAGAAACTGAAATCTCTGTTTCATAATCCGATTTGGACTATTGCACCAACTCTTTTTTTTTTCAAAACATCAATCATAATATCAAATTAAATCATCATCAAATGAGTTTACTTTGGTACCAACTTAACATTGCGTGACCGTCTTCCCCCTTTAGTTATGATGGTCCCAATCAGATTTATCTTTACCCTAAAAAGGTGCCAAACGATCCAGGAGGACAAATTTCCCTTTGTCCCTGCAAACAATACACAATATCATTCAGCAGAATTTACGGATGACCCATGGAGCTTTCTCGTAACCAATTACCATAGTCAAAGATGTCTTTAGAGGTATGAATACTCAACAAAAGGCTGGTGACAATCTTATGTCGTGTAGGGACCAATATGTAAAGAGGAACAAAGTATGTGGTTATCAGTTGGTTCCTGTAGAACTATTTTGGATTATACTATCTGGCTGTGAGTTAGTGGAGTGGTTTTGGTTTCCTTAACGCCTAAGAAGTCTTCTGAAATATATTTTACTTCTCTACAATTTAGGTCTTGGCCGGCATGGAGTGCTAGAAGCTACCCAGCTGCTTTACTAAACGGTTGTTACAAAGGTTGTCTCCTGATTAGGAATAATCAACAAAGTTAGGGATGTTGAGCCCCTTACTGGTGCACATACATCGCATTTACAGCATCATACTCTTATATCTTCGTAATAATTCACCTAATAAAATTGTTATCCGACCTTGTCTAGTCTATTCATTACAGGTGACTTAAAGATATTCCATTGTGTATTTGACCATGAATTGGGGTTCTTCCTTTCGGCACTTTCCCAGATTCTGTACAAAATTCCACTTTCTTCTCTAAGGAAATTCTTCTGTGCCAATAGTAATTTTATGATTTTTTCGTTACTTTAGATTTCTTCTTCAAATTAGATGCTATCTGAGGAATTTTGGAATGTTTAGTTGTCAATTCAAGTTGATTTATAGAAAAACCTTTTTGTTGTTAATACGATGCGGAGTGATATTATTGTAAATTTTCTTAATTTGTTTTTCGAAACTTTTCATTTTCATTTTGTACTTCTTCAATTAATTATTGTATTTGGGTTAATTAATCTGTGAAAAATGCCAATTTCATTTTGTACTTTGTCTTCAAGGTAAAGAAGTTTCTCATTTCCTTGTCAATTTTAGACTTAATTCAATAATTCTTTTTTTCATCCTTTCTTTCTATTAAATTTATAAAGTGGTTTTGTTAAATTTAAATTGAATGATTTTGATCTTTTATTTTCTGTTCTAATTTGGCACTAATCTTGTTTAATATCTCTCCACCTTGCTTGCTCATTTTTTCTCCACCTTATCACTAATATTAGTTCAACGTCAGCTACTATTTCAATATCCTGACTGTAAATGCAACACAGTCCTATTCCTTAATCAAATTTATCTTAAACCAATAAGAACTTTTATTAACGATGATCAAAAATTCGCAATCCATAACACAAAAATAATATAACGTTTTTATGGCATATACTAGAACATTCACAAGTCTCAGAAAGGACCTCGACTCATTTCACAGGTTAATCACAGTTTCCTAGAAACACAACAGCTATATATTTGGGTTGCTTTCCTTAAGAGCAATTAGGGGTTAAATATTGACGTGAAGTATGTTTTGAAAATACAGACGCCTTCCTGGTTGAGATTTGGTAAGATATTGTGAGTCCGTCCCAATGAGAGATATTAATTTTATTTTTATGATGCTAGGGAAGTGAAAAATACAACTTATACCCCATTGTAGTCGTAAATGAAAAAAAAGTTCAGGATTGTGGGCATGGAACCCTTCATTTCCCTAGTATCATGCTATTGATGATACCACACATATCGATTTTCCAGACTAATTAAATTTAGTTAATATGTTGGAAGCTCACGCAGTTAATTGACATCCCCTTATAATATCTCATGACAATATGATATAATAAAGTTATTACCATGATTATCCATATCACTATCATATTTGCCACAATCTAGATTTCTAATATGTCCCAAACCTCTTTCTGAAAGAGTTAATATAACTTCAGCAGTCAGGTTTGGGTCGGTAAAGGCTCCGTCTGGATCTTGCCGAGTTTCAATATAGGCTCGCGCCATACTCCTGTTCCAGTGATTATTGATTTCATTTAAGTCTTGTAGGGCCTGGAATAAGAAAAAATCATTGTTGTGTTCGTCTCTGGTTCTTTTTTGATTTTTACCTGCATTGTTAAGGCCGTATTGTAGATGTTGCCAAAACCCCCATCAGATTGTTGTTGCCTTGCCAAGCTTATGCTAGGTCTTCGCAGTGAATGTTGAAGATTTCTGTGCCTATGGTCTTTAACAATGCATCGAAGTGCCAGAATTGTCATAGCCACAGTATCTGAAAACAATATTTTTCTAGTATTAATTCAATATTTGTAGGCGTAGATATAGTTTATTTATGTTCTACTTCGTATTTCAATAGCTTAATTCTGAATTTTAATGTTGAATGTTAAAATCTGAGAATGATATCACCAGGGAATTAAAGATCATTCAAGGCCAAAGTTGACAGAAAACGATTTTTGGTGAATATCGTACTTTATATTCATCGCATGAAAATTACGAGCAAATACAGGAAATATAAAGAAAATTTTAGAATGAAATGATGTTTTATACTTTTTACATATAACGAATAGATTATATAAAAACGTGTAACGTCTATATTTCTTTCCTTAATTCCGCTTTTATGCCTTTACATTGGATTTGATATCATCCAGTAATTCGATCTGATATCTAGGTTTTTACTGATCTGGATACGCCGCCGTTTTTCTCTATTCACTTCCCTGTACATTAAGCCAAAGAAAACTTGATCAATCCTAAATTGTTTTTGCAGGAGGTTGAAATAATTAAGTTTTTGAAAAAAGTTGAAGAAATCAAAAGGTTACTAGATGAATGGAGCTTTTATACACATTTTTTTGCAAGGAAAAAATATATAAGATGGGTACAAGAAAAAATGGGGTCGCTTATTTCAACCACTTACAAAACTACTTCAGGGTTGAAAAAAAATTAAAACGTAGGGTCATTGACATATAATATTCACCAAGTTTTGTCTCTTTAGGTCCGAGTTTCCCAACCTTGTTGAGCCCCCTATTTTTTATTACAAAAATCAGATATAATTTATTTCAATGACTTTACTTTATTTCGATTGTAAGTAAGGTATAAAAAAACTTCAAACGAATTTTGCCTCAAACAAAATAATTAGAGGACTAATGAGAAACTTGAGGGCGCATGCTCTGTACCAGTTGGTTGATTCTAGGTTCAATTTTGCCAGAGCTATCATCAAGTCGCTATCGACAGCCAGACGATTTCTCTGCTTAGTTTTAATTATAACGAGAGCTGAAAAACCTGTCTCACATAAATAAGTTGAAGAAAAATGAATAAGTATTCGCAAAGCAAGAGAGGTAACTTTCGAATTGACCAGGAATCGTATGATCCAAAATTTCTCCAATGTCAACAGATGGAAGTCATCTTTCGTGGTAGAATCACCCTTCATTTCTAGAAATTCTTTCTGAACTTCTTTTGGCAATTTCAAGACATCGACTGCAAATAGGTTTCTGGTCATGTGCCATATTGAATTAATGTCTCGATAGTATCTATAGTAACTTGTCAATGCCTGTCAAAAACAGTGACTGATGACATCGTGTTTTAAATCAGTGGGCGACAGAATTAATGAATGTGATATTTTGATGTTTAGTTTTCCCATAATAATCATTTTTCTTCCCAAAAATGCATGCGTCTTACGCCCCCTTTTACATCTCACTACGCCCCACCAGTGCCCCCCCCCTTGTTGGGAAGTCCTGTTTTAGGTTAATCAATAGGGAAGATAAAAAAGGATAATAATTTTTTTGAGACTTTTGGGGGGCTTAATTATCAAGCTTTTTAAAAAAAAAAAATGATAGAACCCCTCTGCTTTTAATCAGTCAATCACCCGTAAAACTTTATTTAGATAAACCCTGTATAAAGCTCTTACATATAATAAAACTTAGTCAATAACTGGAACTAGTAGATAGTTACGTCTATTTAAAAACTAGGAAAAGAGTCAACAAACGGAAATTTACGAAAGACAAAAGTATAATGGGAACCTTTGAGAAGTAAAGCAAAACATTGTAATAGAAAAATTACTCGTGCTCTGCGTTCTAGAGTGTTCGTTCTAAGCATTCAACCAGTTCAGTGATAGATATAACCACAGTGTAAGAACCGTGTATATAACAAACCGGCACAGAACAAAGTTCAGTATAATAAACAACAAAAAACGAAACGTAAAAGGAACAACGGAAAAAAACTGGACTAGCACTATCTTCGATGTGGATCAAAAGGTACAAGATAGAGAAAAATGGCAAAAAATGAGAGAAGCCTATGTTCAGAAAGAAAACCATGAAAGAAAAAATGCAAAAATACAGTTTTGCACCCTAACACAACATTTATTTTAAACACTCAACGCAGTTTCAACAACTCTAAGTTGCCATCATCAAGGAGTAAACCAAACTAAATCTAAATTATAATTTTCTCTAATTTATACTTACCAGTAAACTATTAGCAACTTACAGTAATTAGTACAAAGGGTAAATTCCAAGTTCCTGAATTCTAAATAATAGATTTCACAGATAATGCAGATTTTATATAATGAAATTATGTAAGTTAGGATAATCCTTAATGACCTATCTACTGTTACTCTACATTATAAAGTATAGACATTTTTACTTCCTATTTCATAGATTCTTACGAAGTAAACTATACAAAGAGCTGTATGGAATAGGACCCTTGTCTGAATTTATTAGTTTATTATGTTTATAAATCATTATGCTTTCGTAGGAGTCCAGTTCCCTAAAATTATTTACTTGATTAACTAATTTTAAAGAAGTTGAATCTACGGAGTAGTTATGTTTTAAAACATGATGTGCAACACTAGATGTATCCGCTCTTCCGTATTTCAAATGGGCAATATGCTCTTTGAAACGAGTACTGATAGATCTGCGTGTCTGTCCATAATACTTTAAATCACAATCATTACATTTGATTTCATAAATACCCGACTTCTCGAAATCAGCAAGTTTATCTTTAGAATTGCTCAACAATTTCTGTAATGTTGTAGCTGTTCTATACACCGCCTTCATACCAAGTTCTTTAAAAATTTTCTTAAAGCCCCTAGTATAACGACTGTACGAAACAGAGACAAACTTTTGTTTTTGTGACTCATTTCGAAAAGATGACACTTTATTCATTGGTAACCGAATGTGTTTCTTCCTAATTAATTTATCGATAATATCTATTGGGTAACCATTGCATGCAGCTATATCTCCAATTGTTTTCTTTTCATTTTCAAACCTCTTTTTGTTAAGAGGGAATGCAACAATCGATATACAAGGAAATTAATCCCTGCCATTTTATATTGTTGACAGTCAAAAGACGTACTAGGTAAATCTCTATATGGGCTAGTATCCTTCCTATATACATCAAACTCTAACTGATTATTATCATTTCTGAAAACTAATGCATCCAAAAATGGTAGAGTACCCTTATTTTCCTGTTCATATGTAAATTTAATAGAAGCAATTCTACTGTTAAGGTGCATGACAAAATCATTAACATTAAACTCATTAGTATTAAATATGGTAAATATGTCATCCACGTACCGTATCCATACCCTAGGAAAATACTGGAAGTCATTTTTTGCTTCAACTTCGAACTGTGTTTTTTCATTTGTGACACCAAAAGTTCTACAGCATTTTCATTAATAGAACTCTATACAAGAAAGTTGTCAACACTAATTTCTACTTACCAATATTGTGATCCTTAGCTGTATTTGCAATATCTAATAACCTCCTGATTTGTTTTTTCCTGACGTGCGTTCTGGCGCTGCAAGCTGCCATGGTCGCATAAGCGAATTCCAAGTCTTGAACGGGCTCATGGTGCTGTAGGGTACCGATGAGGTCGTGTCCATGGAATTGTCGAGGGTCATAACATAGAGCGCTTAAGGCTAGGCAGTATTGGGCCAGTTTGGGAGGTGTGATGGGGATTTCGTGATGCCTGAAAACAATAATTTATTTTACTTCTCAAGAGTCATAATTTATGTATACATTTCTCGCACATGTCTTCTAGGCATTGACTACCATTCAATATCTGTTAATCAAAAGACTCCACAACCTCCAACAATCTTTTAGTTGTTATCAGAATTTATTACTTTTTTCTCTAATTCGTCTTTTCGCGTTAAGGTTTTTTTTTGGTTTTCGATACTGGTTACCATTTGGAAATATTTATGTACTTGGTTAACATTTTTTAAAGACCTACTCCTGAGGAGCATCCGAAATAGCGTAACTTAATTAGTAAAATTATTTTTATATCTATATATTGAAAGAAAATACCAAACGTTTCAATGTCGATTCTGACTTCGTTGTCAATGGCTTTAAAAAATGTAATGAAAATGTAAATTGCAAATTGAAAGTTTGATTTATGACATTTAAGTTGACATAAGATTTTTGTTGTTTTTAAATATACAGGTAGCACAAAAAATTCTGAAGATCATGTATGAAGTTAAACAGCTTTCAAGTTGGAAGAATTTGAAAGAGTTGTCTTTAGAATTTATAAAAGGCGTTCCTATGTACGACTTTGTTATAAGATAGCGCATTCGCCAAAAAATGCCATCAAAGAATTCTGCTGTTTCAGTGATCCCATTAACGTTATAAGGGAGAACCTAGGAGAAACCTTATAAACTATCCCGATACTGGGTTGTTCAAAAGGAGATGACCATTAATAATTTCTTCCTTAATTGTCGGTAATCAGACTCTTTTATTTTTCGTTTTGTATTATGTTGTTCTTTGTGAAGTATAGTTGAATTGTCAAATTGTATTTTATGGCCTAGGTCCCATGCATGTTCACAAATTTTCGACTTTTCAAATTCTCGTTTCTTTATGTAATTCTTGTGTTCATTTATTCGTATGTTTAATGGTCTCGATGTTTCTCCAATATAAAATATATTGCATTCGCGAGGAATCTTATATATGCAGTTTTTTGAGCTGAAAGTTTCGTTGGTTGGTTTCGTTTTCGATATTAGTGATTTCAGTGTATTTCTTGTTTGGAATGTTGTTTTAACATTAAATCTGTTGCCCACTCTTTTCAATCTTTCTGACAGACCCTGTATGTATGGTATAGTTGTAACTGTAATGTGGTTGTCTTGAGGAGCAGTGTTAATAAGAGAAGTTCTGGGTTGATTCGGAAGGTTCTTTGTTCAAGTCTGTTTAACTCTTTGTTGATAAATTTTGTGTGGTAATTGTTTCCAGTGAGAACATTTTTTATAATTGTTTTTTCTTTGTTGAATTTATTATTATCAGAACAGTTGGTCTTTGCTCTATAATATATAATGATTTAATAACAACTTTCTTTACTGTATTCGGATGATTTGAATTGAAATTTAGGTATCTGCTAGTATGAGTAGGTTTTCTATAAACTTCTGTTTCGAATGAGGATTCTGTTTTTGTTATTAATATGTCTAGGAAAGACAGTTTGTTATTTTGTTCAATTTCTAGGGTGAATTTGATAGTTGA
This sequence comes from Octodonta nipae, assembly GCA_034190945.1. Classification (NCBI taxonomy): domain Eukaryota; kingdom Metazoa; phylum Arthropoda; class Insecta; order Coleoptera; family Chrysomelidae; genus Octodonta; species Octodonta nipae. Next base: position 59,849,415 of record CM067216.1, on the reverse strand, counting down.
TTTTTTGTTATTTATGTCAATTAATAATTTATCTAATTCTTTAAGACTATGTTCCCAAATTACGAAAAGGTCGTCAACGTAACGCCACCAAATTAAATGTTTATTTTCTTTTGATAAAATTACTTGTTGTTCAAAATTTTCCATAAATATGTTACTTAATGCTGCTGAGAGACCATGGCCACGCCAAAATCTTGTTGGTAAAAGTCATCGTTTAATTGAAAGTATGTAGTTTGCACAGACTTTTAATGTTTACTAACATTTTTGTAGGTCATGGCTAATTTGGGCGTCCCCCTTTTTGATGTCGCAATGTAAACAAATATAATCATTTGGTATAGTGTCCGATCAAAGTAACCCCTTAATATTGTTTTAGATATGGCTATTTGAAAGTGATTCTTCTGCTTTAAAATAAATATAAACTCAAGATGAAATAATTTGCCCGTTCATTAGGGTTTTCTCTCCTCAGATGTTTTCGTGCAACATATAAGTATTTGAAAATTGTAAATTGTAGGTGGAGAACAAAGTGTAGTAAGCCAATTTCGAAAAAGTGACCGGATTACTGACTGCTCCTACAGCAAGTTTTCCTCACAGTTATTCTGAGAGAAAGAGATGCCTACATAAAACATTTAAAAAAATATATATATAACCGACTTCTACCTATAACTAAAAAGCTAAAAACAATTATAACAAAATACAAGTCTAGCAAATAAATAACACATTCAATGTTGTTAGGTACCTACCCAGGAAGTAAAAAATATAAACATTAAAAGGTGCTCATTCCGTACAAATTAATTTCCTACCAATCTAGTATATTTTGAAGCCGGTGCCAAGCAAATCTAAAATCCTTCATTGCGTACTTATCTACTAATTCATCAAACTTGATTGTTGCTTGGCACCGACTTCAATAATATACTAGTAGGTAATTAATTTGTACAGAATGAGCACCTTTTAATGTTTACATTTTTTACTTTCTGGGTAGGTACCGAACAACATTGAATGTGTTATTTATTTGCTAGAGTTGTATATTGTTATAATTATTTTAAGCTTTTTAGTTATAGGTAGAAGTCGGTTATATATTTTTTTAAAATGTTTTATTTTCAACTTTTTAGTATTTTTGAACTCAGGTAGTTTTCATTCTTTATTTTTTATTTTGTATGTATAACCTTAATAGATAGAATCAGGTAACATCGAAAGCCTCAACATTACACAATGATACTTTCTTATTTAAATTGACAGCTAAATCTTTACGAACAAAATGTACTAGTACTCGTTGACTTAATAAGTCCAAAATATATTTATGCCTTATGGACTACGCCATGTAACCTTTTTTCAACTTTTTTTGACAACCCTGTATAACTATAGATAATTCCACTCCAACCTATGTACTAACCATCCTGTACATACGACTGCCCACGGACAAGCATACATTTATTAGCTGCCTTCTATAGGACGGAGAATCCATCCCATATTTACGGAGTCAAATCCGTCCTATATTTCAACCATAGTATATAACTCTTTGTGGGCTAGCCCATAAATTAGTTCATTTTTTACATTTTATATTATCGTCCTGTGTAACATTAATTCCTCTCCACACTTTATGCCACTTCTTATGAGCTATAAAAGAAATAATTTTTTAATCACACTGTATAAATATAATTCAACTGCAGCATATATTTCATCCATCCTGTATATGATTTGCTTATGTCCACATCATATAACAGTTTTTTAATTACCCTATATAATTTTAATTTCACATTTTTTTCAATATTTTTAAACCACCAAACGTCCAGTCCACCCTACATTCCAACCATCCTGTATATACGGCTGCCTACGGACCACTATCATTCTAGTCCGTTCTATATTTTAATCTTCATATAAATGCAACTCCTTCTATCACTTTACTTTGTGATTTTGTTTGCTATAACTGAACACCCTGTCTATAAACGTACCAAATAGCAGTTTAAAGTTTGACATGTGTTGTCACTGAATTTTCTATTAGGCCGGGAGAATTTGACAACCAAAAGCACCGTCTTCGCAAAATGGAAAAATTTGCATTTAAATAGGTATTTGCCGGGTATACAAACAAAACGAGCTTGGTACTCACTGATTTCAGGAGCCGAAAATACTATACTATATATATGTTTGAGATGTACATAGAAAATTTTCAAATTCGCAATTAAATCTTCCAGTGCCTAAAATTACCGCACTATTACGTTGGAATTAAAATATTTATGAGGAAATGTCCGTTATGTCATTTCGATGAAATTTTTGATAAGAATTTTGGAATTTTCGGCGATTTTCTGCAAAACCGCAAGTTGCACGTCGCAGAAAAGTATATGAGATCACCTAAGGATCTTCACAGATCCATAAGGAGTTATCGAAAAATCGACTAAAATATTAGGGATATTGGTCGATTTCCATGCACGCATGTGTTCATTCACAAATTTCATGGCTTTACCAATAGAATTCTTTTCCAAAAATTTGAAGTTTCACCAATCCGTATATATACTCTATTAAACAAGACCATATTCATTCAAAATGGTGCACCACAGGAGAAGAAATCAGGTAACATATATACAAAAAAAAAAGCGAAAAAATACGCGACGAATTGATAACCTCCTCCTTTTTGGAAGTCGGTTAAAAATGATCCACCAGTATTCCTGCATATTAATCGTGCTTTGTACATTGTTGGATACTTATCTGTGTTTCAGTTAACTCGAAATATACCACCAGGGGCCTGTTTCATAATCGACTTGTAACTTGTAGTTTTGTAACTTGTAGAATTTCGTTTCATAATTCAACAAAATTATTCTACAAGTTACAACTTGTAAAATCCAAAATATTAGTATTCATCGTGTGCACGCCGTGCAAATTTCAATTTACTCGAAAACCATTGGAAATATCGATTTAGGCAAACATATTATTTTTTATGTAAAATTGTTATGATTTTATAAATCTGTAGAGATTATTGTAAAAAATGAAATAAAATAAATAAGCACTTGTATTATTTAACGTAAACAGTTATTTGAAAGCCATACATTTTTTTCTATTTATTTTCGGCCGTTTTGGCAATAAAAGAAAAAAAAAGTTTTTTTTGGGCTTTTTTAAGAGCATCTTACTTCCTAAGGGTGCGTTTTATGGCACATGTTAATAGGAACTTTTTGACTTATTTTAATGAGTTCTGTACACGGCAGAAGTTGGAACCCTATTTTAGAAACAATATGCTTATTTTGATTTAAAATGCAACAAAGGACAATTTATATAGCCATTTTTGCAATAAATTTTAAATTCCCGGTTTTTATTTGTGGGTACTTAAATTTTTAAAAATATTTGGTAGCTTGCCATGTTGAAGATTCGTATTCACATATTCGTTAAACTGGGATATGATCCTTATAAATACGGTTGACATTCTCATTTCGCGAGAAAAAATGAACAAAGTTATTTACCTTAACATCTAGAATATTTGCCTGCACTTCCCGAATAAAAACTTGTATCCGGATCGGCATCCAACTCTGACGATATTTGCAGTTTTCGTGCTCGGCGTCCCAGAACTTTCGCGTTTCTTGAAAAAATCGCTATAAGTAACGACTTCGGAAATGATAACATGAACGCTTATTAAAAGACAAATTACGACGTAGAATTTCCACATCACGTTTGCTTTAAATGGAAGAATTCACTAAACTGAACATGTGAAGCGCTGTTAAAAATAGACGTGCCGCTATCGGACTTTGAAAGATAAGCATGTTGATATGTTAAGAGTGAATAAAAAAAGATAAATCAAAACACAGTTATCAAAAGGGGCAAATGTGGTTCCTTAAAAGAGTCAATAAATATATTCGATTCTATTAGGCACATCTGTTTAGATTATAGTCCAGGCGTAATCTGTTTTGGGTTAGTTGCAATTCAAAAACATGTGTTAAACTCACTAAAAACCTTCTAATGATATTGTGTCAAATTACACTTGCTCAAAGAAAGCCGAAAAAAGCATTTGATGCATCCGAAAACTTTTCATTTGTAATTTTAGAATTCCTTGGGAATGAAACCAAACTTATGGAAATTAAGGTAATGCAATTAAAGAAAAGGTAATGCAATACCATAATTGCCCTTGCGATCATTTTAATTTTTTAATTTCATTAATTGTATTGTGCTGATTTATATGGCTGTTGATAATGGGTATTATTTAGACCCTGAAACGCTTGGAAGATTCTAAATATACACACTTTCCCGCAAATGTGGTATTAACCTTAAGAAATTCTTAAAATACAAACAAAAACATTACAGCTTTCAAGCTATCAAAGCCTTTTTCCAATCGGGAGTCATAGCATGTGTAACGCCGTTTCCTTGTACGACTCCCGATTTAGAGTCTTTGTGAGCTCGTTTCTCTTTAAACTGTTAAATAATACCTGAATAATTACTCGAATTTTCAGTCAGTTGAGAAGAGCGCAACTGATGAAGGAGAGCGTAACTGATGAATGTTCTCAACTAGAAACCATATATTTGCTTGTGTTCAATGAATTTAAAGATCTCGGAAAGATTTCTTTGATAGCTTGTAGTTAATCTATGAATTCTTTCGTGTGGTTTCTATCCTAGAAATAACAGTAAAACAGCGTTGTATAGAGTACGAATCCCGATTTGGAGTCATATATTCACTCTAAGAGCAAACAAACTCCTGGAGACAATCCCATGAGAATGTATGATCTTATCCATCTTATTTCCTGAACTAGCAGGGAGGAATATAAAATAATTTAACAAAAATTGCGAAAAATATTATACAATGTTTTGGATGCTAGCTTATTTAGAATAGTGACTAGCATTAGTTTGCTTTATTTTGTGCAAAAAAACTTTTAATGGTTATAGAGTCTGTTATAGAGTCTACGTCAAGAAGTCGAAAGCGTCACCTAATTATCTGTTAATATCTTCTGAAAATACTTTATGATGACGTAATTTTTTGTTTCATAAACGACTTCATAGCAGCGTCAGTTTTTTGAGTCTGGAAAAATAATATTGCTATAAATTGTTACTGGGGTTTAAAAAACCTCTTATGAAGTTAGAATAATGAGATTTTTATGATCTCATATTTCCAAATTCTTCAGAAATTAAAACGGTATCTTTTTGAATCTTGTGTTAATAATTTTTTATCTCTTCATTATTTATACGGAATATCTGTCTTTTAAGCCCGTAGAAGTTACTTTTTCACAAGCAATTGTTTAAGATTATAACTTTTCAGATTCAAACTCACTGCCATTATTAAATACTTTACACTATACCTCGAACTTTATATTTATAATTCGTTTTGATTTGTTATTCACTTAAAAGCAGTAGAAAAATACAGTCCACATTTAAACGAGTACAGTGGAGGTGGCCTCTCCACTTGTGCAGTCTTTTATAGATGCTAATTGTTAATTAAGATGGTCGTAATGAATGAGTACAACTATACAGGGTGTTTTGTAGAAGGTTCGCCAAACATGTAGAGTAGATAGGTGGGCTCATGTGCTATATTATGTAGCCCATATAACATCTAGATAGCTTACGGTTTCTGTTTTTTTTTATAAACTTTTTTTCTTAATTGTCAGATTTTTACCTTTAAACTATTGCAACTTTTTTATTTTTCACAATATCTTCACCGAATTAATCGAACATATGATGTTTGTTTGCTCCTCGGCATTCCATATTGCAACAAATGATTAGTTGAGAAAATTATATGAGTCCACAAATGAAGAGGTTCCATAAAAAAGTAATTAAGTTAAACACTTTATCACGTTACAAAAAAAAATAAGAAGCACATCGAGAACTTCGAATGCTTCCAAAAACTTCTATACATCAACCGCTTTCCAACTACATATCACATCTATTGGAAAGTAATCAGTAGTATCATAATAAAATTTGAGACTGTAACCTACATGGTGAGAACTACAAAAAATAAAACATACACCAAACTGCAATAATTTTTTTATAAATTTTGTTCAAACCGGCTTCTACGGCTACGGATGCAATCGCGACACCTAATCTTTTGCCAAAATTTTCTGGTATAACTGCGGTTAAATTACTTGAAAACAGGCCATAATATTCTCTTTAGGTCATCAAGTGTTTGAGGATCGTTGGCATAGACCTTTTCTTTCAAATAGCTCCATAGAAAAAAATCTAGAGGTGTTAGATTGCAAGATCTAGGGGGCCAATTATTGTTTCCTCTTCGAGCAATTATTCGATTACCAAATTTCTGTTTCAAAAGATTGATTGTTTCTGCTGTTGAATGACATGTTGCACCGTCCTGTTAGAACCATATATTCTTCACATCACTATGCTCCAATTCATCCCACAAAAAGTTAATCGTTCGATATCCATCACCATTCACAGTAACATCATTTCCATTGTCCACACCAAGCAGTTACTTTTTGTGGATGCATCGGTCTTTCCATTATTTCTCGTGGATTTGCTTCACCCCAGATTCGACAATTTTGCTTGTTAACAAATCCACCCAATTCAAAATGTGCTTCATCGCTGAAGATGATTTTGTTGAAAAAATTCACTTTTTTTTTGGAATGTTCAATTGTTGTGCACAATGGCGAATTGATGTTTTTGGTAGTTGAACAACAGCAGTAACAGCTGCAATATTTTCTTCTGAACGTCCACTACGATAATATGTTTAGCTTTTTTCATCTTTTGCTGAACAGTTTCCACAAATTTTTGAACAATTTTTCCAATGGTAACATTTGACGGACAATTTTCTCTTCCATATTCTGTACGAAATTTTCTTCCAACTTCTGCACAACTTTCACCAAATTAAAATAATTTTTAATAATAAATACGCGTTGTACAATCGTATATCCCTCCATTTTTAATAACCGGAATATTCCTACTTGTCATCTATCAAATAACCTATGATATTCTAGTACAAAAATATAAATGGCGGCAAATTTAAAAATTAAACTCAAATTGGAACACCATTTTATTATTATTATTAATTTACTAAACTCTTTCCTCATATCTTTCCTCATGAACAACACCAAATCAACTTTAAAACTAATGAAAACATCATAAAGAATGTCCCAGATACTTTCCTGGAATGTTGTCCAATTCTTTATTCGTTTTATTAAAACACTTCTTACTCCCGGAGTTTGGAAGTTTTCTATTGTAAGTTCGGCCTGCAGCAAATAAAAATAGAAGAGGCTGTAGTAACTATAGCCAAGTAAGTAAATACTGTATAGGCGATTAATAAAAAGAAAATAGAAAATAACCGCTATGAACTTGACCATGTTTTCTGTCTGAAACAGATAATAAAAAAGAAAACACCTCGCGGAAGGAAATTGCATCTCTTATTCGTCGATATGCTAAAGCCTTACCATACCAGTGAAAAGAATGTGGAACATATATTAAATATCAACGAAATGTACCCGGACAAGGAAATGCTACAGTCTGGAGATACAAATAGGGGACTAAACACCAACTTTACAGTTTGCAGACGGTCACATTATTTTGATGATGATGAACAAGACATGTTCAGTAAACAATGCACATTACAACTAATTTCTTCGGAACAATTAGAAGTGATTTCAACAACAATCACAACAATTATAAAAAAATAAATCACTTCAGAAACTTAAATCTACGTTAAGTATACATAACTTTTTCAAGATCTTACATTTCTAAATGATTTCAGTTATTAATGAAGTTATCTAACACATTTTTTATTTGTACGAATTTTATACTAAATGAATTATACGACGTTTCCATAAAGCAAAAAGGTTTTCCGACAAATTTTGTCTTTGAATTACTTTGCACTCAACATCGCTCTGAAAATGTTCGTAATTCGAAAATTTACTGGAGTTGGTAAATTCCCCTTGCACTTATGTGAATTTCATCATTGTTTTCTTGAAAAAGTGAAGGAATATAATGGGCCAATGCTTGTTCCAGAGGATTCGATGAGTTTTTCATTGAAAATTTAAGTTAGACAGTAACAGAGTATCTCGAATGGAGTACTTTATTAAATTTTAATAAAATAAGATTATTCAACAAATGATGTATAACTAGTACATTGACAACGTACATAAATACAGTACACAGTACACAAGAAGATTGGTTGGTTCGTGGGCTTGTGTGAAAAGAAAATCTTCTCTATTTACTTTGACATCGTGGGCTAAAAATTACAATATACACAAAATCTACTACCATCACATGAAACTATCTTCACGTCGACTCATAAACCATTCGATCTCAACTTACATTACTAAAACTGGCCACCTATTTATACTCAGTTTTGCTTCGGGAATATACTGGACGCATTCACCTTCTTTTTGTTTAGAGTAGTAGAGTTTAGAGTTTTGTATTGTATATATTAAATATTTGTGTTTTGACAAATCAGTGGCATCGGTAAATTAAACTTTTCAACAATATTGCAATATAGTCCGTGGGTTCAATTTAAAATTATAAAACTAATATTCACTTTCACTTTTCTAGAAACTTTTATTTACATCGAATGTACAACAGCTGATTCAAATATCACAATAACAATCCCATATACGCTAGTCGTCGCGGTATAACTGAACTCTTCATCGTGGCTTGCTTCCTTTATAAGCCCAGCATAGAAAATTCTCGTAAAAATCATCATCACTCCTACAGGTGCCCAGTCTTTTCGGGAACCATTTTTTATCTCAAAGCGTTTGTTGTCGTACTGAAAAGAAACAGGGTCGGCTTTGGGTAAATTTCGTAACACTGCCCGATCAGAAACATCCCCTCCATGGTAGGGAGCGAGTCGATCTAAATGAACCACCTTCAATTTAGCCTTGGGGTTTCGACAGATCCGGTAGACGACGTCATTAAGCCTCTTGACCACCTCGTATGGACCATCCCAGGCGGGTGTAAGCTTTGGGAATTTACCCTTGCCCCGTTGGGGGTTGTACAGCCAGATTTTGTCCCTCTCCTGGAACCCGACTGAATTGGCCTTGAGGTCGTATCGCGTCTTCATCCGGTCACTGGTGGCCAACATCTGCGTTCGGGCTAATTCGTGTATTGCCAGCATGTTATGTCGGAGCTGGTCGGCATAATCGTCGATGTCTTGGGGAGGTTCTTCTGGGGAGCCAAATGCCAAATCGCAGGGTAATCGCAGCTCCTTTCCGAATAGGACCCTGGCTGGGATCAGGCCTGTACTATTATGTACGGCAGAGCGATATGCCAACAGGAATAGGGGAATATGCTCATCCCAATCACGCTGGTTATTGCTGACGACCTTGGATAGGTGTTGTTCCAAGGTCCTGTTGAATCTTTCCACCATTCCGTCTGACTGTGGGTGTAATGGTGTTGTTCTCGTTTTCCTGATCCCCAACATCGTGCAGACCTTCTGGAATACATTCGATTCGAAGTTACGCCCCTGGTCTGAATGTAATTCCATCGGAACGCCAAACCTGCTGAATAGTTGTTCTACTAGCACCGTCGCTACCGTGGTTGCCTCTTGGTTGGGTATCGCATATGCTTCAGGCCATTTGCTGAAGTAATCCATTGCGACCAGAATGTATTTGTTCCCCCTCTCAGACTCGGGAAACGGACCGGCGACATCGATGGCAATTCTTTCTAATGGGACGCCCACATTGTACTGCTGCATTCTGCCCTTGGTCCGGGTCTTCGGGCCCTTACTGGCTACACAGGTGGCACATTTGCGGCACCAAGCTCTGACGTCTTCGAAGTAATTCACCCAGTAGTACCGCTGTCGAACTTTGTCAAGGGTTTTATTCATGCCCAGGTGGCCTCCGGTAATCCCATCATGTACTTCGGTCAGGATGGCTGGTACCTTTCTCTTCGGAACTACCAGCTGGGACTTGGTTTCTCGTCCATCAGCGCTTTCCCAGACTCGTTTGAGCATTCCATTGTCTACTCTTAGAGAGTCCCATTGAGCCCATAACGATTTCAGCACGCCTGAGTATCTAGCTACCTCGTCCCATCGTGGCCTGGGTGCCCCTTTCATTTTGAGTGACAAGATTGGTTCGATGTCTGGATCAACCATTTGGTCCTGGATGCACTGTTCCGTTATCCAGTCTTCATTGGCCTGCACTCGGATCTGCCTGATGGAGATACCCTCTCGCTGTTCCGTCTTCAGACAATGTCCGCATTCCGCTCTACAGGGTCTTCTGGATAGGGCATCGGCATTATTGTGCAAACGGCCGGCACGGTGTTCCACCTTGAAGTCGTATTGCTGTAATTTCTCCATCCATCTGGCCAGTTGTCCTTTCGGTGTCTTTATCAGCAGCCATTTGAGTGCGGCATGATCTGTTCGGATTAAGAAATGACGACCATAGAGGTATTTCTGGAAATGGTTTACAGCCCTTAATTGCAAGAAGTTCTTTTCTGGTGACGCAATACTTTCTTTCTGGTTTCGAGAATCCACGGCTGTAGTACTCGATCACCCTCTCTTCACCATCTTGCACCTAGGATAGGACGGCCCCCAAACCATTGTTGCTGACGTCGGTGTCTAAGATGAACTTGCCGGACTGTGTAGGAAAGGCTAGGATTGGGCTGGAACATAGTGCTGTCTTCAGTCGCCTGAATGATGTTTCGCAATCCTGATTCCAACGGAAGGTCTCTTTCTCAGTGGTCTGCCGATGTAGACATGCGGCAATGGTGGCAAATCCCTCAACAAATCGCCTGTAGTAGGAACAGAGGCCCAAGAAGCTTCGCAGTTCATGTTTGTCTATCGGGACTGGCCAATCACGGATCGCTTTTATCTTGTCTTCGTTGGTGCGGATTTCTGACTCGGAAACGACGTGGCCCAAAAACTCTACTTCTTTTTGGAACAAGGAACACTTCTTCGGATTGAGTCTCAGGTTGGCGTTATTAATTCTGGAGAATACTTCGCCCAGGTTCTTCAGATGGTCGTCGAATGTCTGACCCATGGCTAGAATGTCGTCGAGGTACACTAAGCACGTCTTCCATGTTAACCCGCTCAGTACATACTCTATTAACCTCTCAAATGTAGCGGGTGCATTACATAACCCAAAGGGCATGACCGTCAACTGAAACAGCCCTTTACTGGTGGAGAACGCTGTCTTCTCTCTGTCGTTTGCGTGTAGACCAACCTGCCAATATCCACTTTTTAGGTCTAGTGTGGAGAACCAACGGGAGCCTGCTAGTGTGGTCAAAGTGTCATGGATTCGGGGTAGTGGATAGCTGTCTTTCTTCGTGACGTCATTCAGCTTTCTGTTTTCCACACAAAATCGGGTGGTTCCATCCTTCTTTTTAACTAGCACGACGGGAGCGGACCGTGGGCTGATGGATGGCTCAATAACTCCAGTTTGTAACATGGACTCGATGTTTTCCTCGACTGTCTGTTGTTGCCGCAATGGTAGTCGTCTAGGTGGTATTCTGATGGGTTGAGCCTATCTATTCGATGCTGGATGATGTTGGTGCGACCGGTGGTTCCATCTTGACTGTTAAAAATTTGCCAGTGCTTTGTGATAAATTGCTTGGCTTTCTTCTGGTTCTCTGGTGTCAGGTGTGTCAAATGATCAGCAAACTGTTGTAGGAAATCTTTACTAGGCCCTGTCTCCTTCGCCGATGTCTGGTACTCTTCTTCGCAATTGATGATGGTCACTGCTGGCTCGAAACAAGCTATCTCTTGACCATTGGCAATTCTGATGTCGTTGTTGGACAAATTCAGGACTCTTATTGGTATACCTCTTCCGGTTTTAACTATAGCCCGTCCAACTAAGTAGTCCTGAGCTGGGTGTACTGGCTCCACCATTCCAAAGCAGCTCCCAGGATTGCTGTCTAGCTGCCCATGAATAATCTGTTCCGTTCGACCGGGAATTCTAGCTGAAGACTTTGCCACAATTTTTATAGGGTTGACTGATGTGTTGACGGGCCGTGTCAATACAAATTCCTCATTTAGGAACCGAAGAACATCATATCTCGGGTCGAACATAAATCTATGCTGGCTAATTAGGTCCATTCCCAGTATAAAATCGTCCTCAATATTCGCTACCAGGACCCTATGCCGGATCATGTTGTCCCCTATCTGTAGCACGACATCTGCCTCACCCTGTATTGACATGGACTCGCCGGTGACTGTTCTGAGCTGGATGTTATTGGTAAATGGCCGAATTTCTGATGCTCTCAAAACCCTGGACTTGGCAATGGACACAGCGGCGCCGGTATCGATGGTGATGGTAACTGCTCGCCCATTGATGGTGCCTGTGATGACTAGGCTGCCGCTATCTCGGCAAAATCCCCGGATGGATACTGTCCTGGGGGCTGGTGGAGGGTGAGTCAGCATTCGCCCCCTTATGCTGACTGGTTGGAGTTTCTCTGGTTGGTAAGGTCGGTTTGTTGGCTACCCCTGGTTGGTGCCGGTAGCCTTACTCGGCAGTCACGTTGGAAATGCCCTGTCCGTCCGCAGCGGTAACATGCCCCTCTGGTGCCAGTTCTTTGTGACCGTTCTAATATTTTGTTCAGGCCAGCCAGCAGCGCTTGAAATGGTGACTCTTACTCTTCCTGGTTGAAGGAAACTGCTCGGACCCTCGGCTTGGACATGTTCATGACGGCCTCTACTTCCAAAGCCCGAAGTAGAGCTTCATTACTTTTCTTGACGCCACTTAGTCTTAGATTTCGCTGTACTTCCACATCTCTGATGCCGTTTATGAAACTTTGTGTGGCCAACTGGTCTTTCGTTTCCTCTGGCAGATCTGGGTAGGACAAGTGAACTAACCGTCTAATTTCTGCTTCGAATTCCTGGAGGCTTTCACCGGATTTTTGCGTTTTTCCACTCAGTTGGACTTGGTATACCTGGCTCAAGGATTGATTGTCGTAACGTTTGTCTAGGATGGCGATGATTTTGTCGTAATTGCCTTGTTCCTCGACTGGAATGCTTTGGAGGAGTTCTAGGGCCGGATCTCTTAACGAAATTACCAGAGAAGTAGATTTTTCTTGATTATCCCATCCATTAGCTGTAGCCACGGCCTCAAATTGCCGTTTATACATGGGCCAAGATGAACTGCCGTCGAATGAGGGTGGTTTACTAAAGGAACCTTTGGTACTCACGATGTTCTGGTATTTTCCTCGCTGTAAGTCCTGTTGCATTTTTTTAATTTCTGTTTCTAGTTTATTTTGGATGGCACTGATTTTATCTTGTACTTCACTGTGTACTGTTTGCTTGATGCAACTGATTTGATCTTGAACTGTGTCTTGAATTGAACTGATTTCAAATTTTACCTGGCTTTGAATGGAATCGAGATCATCTACTTTTGTTTCAAGAGAATCCACGGTATTTTTTATAGTCTTAATGTCATCATTTATCTCTTTTATATCTGACTCAACTATTTGCATTCTTTCATTAACTGTTTCATTAACTTGTCCTACTATTTGCATTAATTGTTAGAATTGCATTTGTCTTTTTTCTTCAGTTATTTTAACTTCATTTTGTCGCTTTAATTCAACTTGTTCTTGTTTTTCTTCAAATAATTTAAATTCATTTTGTCTGTGTTCATCTAATAATTTAAATTCATTTTGTCGTTTTAATTCAAGTTGATCTTGTTTTTCTACAAATTTCGAGAATAATCTTTCAATTAAATTTTGTTGTTTTTTTTCCATTGTAGTGACAAGATTTTCTAATTCTATTTTACGTTTTTCATCAAAAGATTTTACTAACCTTTTTTGAATTTCTTCTTGATGTTGTTTTTCCTTCGTGTCACGTTTTTTTAGAATCTGTGCAATTTTTTCGTCCAGTCCCTCTGTAACCTGCTTGACTATTTTTTTGGTAGTGTCTTCCAAACTACGGGTTTCCATAAATCAAATTAGGATTTTAACTGCACTTAATCCTTTACTTCTGATCACCAGATTGCAATATAGTCCGTGGGTTCAATTTAAAATTATAAAACTAATATTCACTTTCACTTTTCTAGAAACTTTTATTTACATCGAATGTACAACAGCTGATTCAAATATCACAATAACAATCCCATATACGCTAGTCATCGCGGTATAACTGAACTCTTCATCGTGGCTTGCTTCCTTTATAAGCCCAGCATAGAAGATTCTCGTAAAAATCATCATCACTCCTACAGGTGCCGAGTCTTCTCGAGAACCATTTTTTATCTCAAAGCGTTTGTTGTCGTACTGAAATGAAACAGGGTCGGCTTTGGGTAAATTTTGTAACAATATTGTAGAGAGTTCTTTCTTTCATAATATCTGTGAGGACTTTCTGTAAAGAACAAACAATGGTCTTGCGAATTTTTCAAAATGCAAAGCAACAATGAGTTTTATGAAGCAGTAGATACGAGAAGAATTCTGGGCATGTTTTACTTTTTTAAACTAATTAATTACTTTGATTTAGACAGGTTTGCCAGAACTGGGAATCTATAGGCTCTACGCGGAACAGTAATTTTATAACTATTTCGAAGCTTAAAAATGAGATGGGGAGAATTTTATATACATATATGTGCCACAATTACCTTTTTTCTCCCCAATAGGTTAGGATAAGTGTGCTAAACTTCTGATTTACATAGAATTTTTTTAAAACACGGTGTCGAGGTTTCAGCGTAACCGGTCCCCGGATTATAGCAGTGGTGTTAAGTCCACGATAACGGGTTATTAGAGCTTTGATTTCTGAACTAATACATTGGAAAGGGAATATTTCTTTGGAAATGTCAATTTTGCATATTTGCATCTTTCATTTTTTTGGCAATTTTATGAAAAATATGTGGGACTATCTCAGTATATTTTATTAATAGTTTATAATTTAAAATATCCAATTTGTCTTTTCGAATGAGTGAATTATTGTGGTCATTTGCAATATTATTGATTGGTCTATTGCTAAATATTGTAACCCCCAAATCCGTAATCCCTATGTTACAGAAGGAAATAAAGTTCAAGTATCTCTGCATTGAAATAAACGAGCACGTTACAGAGTAGATTGAGGGATGAAATAACAAGAACAGTCGCATGTCAACATATGGAGCAATAAATATCCAGGAACTGACGTTAAATTCAGACTCTAGATACAGCTATCAGCTCAAACATCAACAGCTAAAACCAGACCAGAAATCTCGAAAACGAAACAAATACGGGAAACAAGAGAAAAGAAAATTTAAGGAGGCTATCAGAAGAATGACTGGGTCAAACAAAGAAAGAAGGGACGTAACAAACCTATCAGCCGCATAACAGGCGGGTTGGGGAGCGCCCCAATCCCGTAAAAAAATATTTTATTTGATTTCCTTCCTTTTGAAAATTTGTCAAACAACAGTTGAAACAATACTCTAACGAAAAAAAAAAAAAAAAAATTC
Organism: Octodonta nipae; assembly: GCA_034190945.1. Classification (NCBI taxonomy): domain Eukaryota; kingdom Metazoa; phylum Arthropoda; class Insecta; order Coleoptera; family Chrysomelidae; genus Octodonta; species Octodonta nipae. The sequence continues at coordinate 59,834,155 of CM067216.1, read as the reverse complement.
AGCTGGCCGCAATATGGTGGATTTCACGTCAGCTGCTGAAACGAACGTAATAACATTTTTTGGTAACTATTTATGTTATTATTTAAAGAAAAACAGGGTCAGCTGGCTGTATGTCGGGGGAAATTTTTTTTTACGGGATTGGGGGGCACCCATGCCCCAACCCACCCAGGGTACTCAAGCTGACGTTCACGGTGCTCATGGGATAGCTAAAGAAATCATTCCACGAAGTACTGAACAAGAGGGAATTGGTCGTTCAATTCTTTCACTGGCTGCCAGACTATAAAGATCACAAGGGACAAATTCTAGTAGGACTCGGGAGCATCAGAAGACCGCATTAAAGATGGATTGACAACCTTACGACAGACTAAAACTAAGAAAAAAACAAACAACTTGCTTACATATAAGACGGAAGAATAAGAAGTGTTTTCTAGAAAAATGCATTAAGAACCGAGTAAATTTTCGCCGGTGCTAATTGTTTAACTTTGAACATTCAAAAAGATTTTGTTACTTGCCATGTTGAAGATTTGTGTCCAGACAGCTTAAAATACTCAACGGTCAAGTTAAGTTCCCGTATTACGCGAAAATAATCAATAAAGTAATTTACCTTAAGATTTAGAAAATTTTCCTACATTTTTGGTATAAAAATTTGTATCCTGGTTGGCATCCAACTCTGGCGATGTTTGCAGTTTTCGTGTTCAGCGGACCAGACCTCTCAAGTTTCTTGAAAAAATCGTTATAAGTAACAACGTCAGAAGAAATAGCAAGAATACTTATTAAAAGACAAACAAGGATGTAGTATTTCGACATCGCGTTTGATTTTAATGGGAGTATTTATTAAACTGAATGTGAGAGGCGTAGTTAAATATAGACATGCCACTATCGAGCTTTGAATGATAAGCATAGTGATAAATTTCGAGTGATTAAAAAAAAGTGAATCATAACATTATTTAAGTGCTGTTGTTCCAATTCAAAAAACTATTAACAATAATGATCACTCTAATTTTAGACCTATTAATACTAAAGAATGAGGTAGCCTTTAGAGAAAATTCGTGAATACGTAGAAAAAAACTTAATTCTTATGGACTATCAATCAGGTTTTCGGGCAAAGCATTCCTGTGAAACTTCGTGGCAGTTAACAGTTAGTAAATGGAAATTATTAATAGATGAAAATAAATACATCATAGCTATTTTCTTAGATTTCTGTGGTGCCTTTGAAACTAAAGATATTCAAATTCTCGTAAAAGACTTAAAGCGCTATGGGTTTGCTGTCAAAGTATATTCATGGTTTGAAAACTATTTACAGAATAGGTCACAGAGAACAAAAGTAAATGGTTTTTGCTCTAGTGAAATACCCGTTCATTCTGATGTTCCACTGGGCAGTGTGTTGAGACCACTGATATTTATTCTCTATATCAATGACATAAATTATTTAATGAATTGGGAATTTTTGAATGTATTTGCTGATGATACACTGATTTCTGTCAGTGATGAAAACCTAGAAACAGTTGTAATTAAAATGAATAACATTCTTGCTTTGGTAGTTGATTACCTTAATAAAAACAAACCCAAAGTAAATATTAGTAAAACCAAAGCAATGGTAGTAACTACACAATACAAATACAATTAGACAATATTACATTCATATTGATGGTGAAGCCATTGAAATTATTGATGAAGTCATATATTTGGGTTTAATAGTTAAACGACACTTTCAATATATTAACCAGAAAATCTCTAAAAAGCTATTTTTCTAAAGCCGCTTGTGTAATAAATTGTAAATAAAATCATCCATTACTGTATACAATACAATAATGAAGTTCCATTTTAATTACTGTGCAACCCTGTTAGGTTTGTTAAATGCTAACAGTATTGGCTCATTGCAGAAATTACAATAGAGTAATGTGTATCATACTCAGATGTAACCTATACACGCCTATTAACTTAATGATCTCCACACTAGACTTTATGACAATTAAAGACAGGCTGTTTAAGAATATTTGAACACATTCATTACATTCAATCATTAGGTTCATGACTACCATAAAAGAGGTGCAAATAATTTCTATGTACGACACACTATAGCCGGACAATGGGTTCCATTTTTCAATGCGCTCCCTGAACACATTAATATTCAAATTTTTAAATGTAATCTGACAGCTTACATTAAGTCTAAAAAATAATTTTCTGGGTGATATAGTTATTTTATTAAATGTTTTTAACTTGATTTTTGTATAATTTTTGTAGTTATTAAAGAATTGTCTTGTTATTGTTCGTCAAAAAATGTAATTTGTAATGTAGTTTGTATATTAGGGTTACCTATTTAATAAAGATTTTCTATTTCTATTCAAATTCTCCATAAATGATTAACATATTAAGATAATGTTCATTTGTTTCTTGTCGATTCTTTCAAAAAATACTACTGATAATTCAGATATCTCTAATTACCGCACAGAAATCTTAGTTTTTCCAAATTTATACAAAAACCGTTTAATGTAGTTATGAGGTTGTAAGCATAAACACCCCTATTTTTTAGCGTAGAATCCACTGGCGTTGAGAAAAAAGGGGTTGCCACTCTAAAAAAATTAGTTACACGATTTTCGAGATGATATAGCCGAATTCGGTGTCAATTTCTGCGCACTCAGTATAATTTTCTTGAGCAGTTCCAACGATTTACGAAACTTCAAGTTTTATTCAGGCAAATTCTGGCAATTTTTGACCTGATCCTTTTTGTTTCGAACAAATAATTTTTTTTGTGAAAGGCTGTATCTGTCAAAATTTTCAAAAAATTTAAATAGCTTTTACCTGGAGACCTTCAGACAGATGATATTTCCAATAACCTCGTAGATTCTAAAAATGCTGTAAAAAACATGGTATTCCACTTTAGAAACAAAGTCGTAGATAACTGAAAATATTTTATCTCAAACTAGGGCCTCGAAAAACCTCCGTATACCCATTTTCAGATAAATACTCTAAGTAGTTTTCCATATTCATATGTTTATACATGCATACCTTTCTTGCATGCGCAGTGCCTACCGTCCGCATGTAGGTAAGGCAGGCTACCGATTAACCCATTGGTTAAAAACCATTTTGTACCTGCCCACCCTTTAAAAAAATGGTTTGCGGCCCCTTAATTTTTCTAACAATTTAATTGTGGATTACGTATATCTATTTTGCTGATTCATTTTTTTATACATACTAGCGGTCGCCCAGTTGTCGAAATTCGACCCTAATTCATTAAAATTATGAATTGAACATTATTGACGTTATTTTGTCTGTATAAGATATAGAATTGAGCGAAATTAGAAACGTAGGCCAGGCTTTTGCTATCCCTATTATTTCATTTGGATTACATTTATAGAAATAATTCAGGAAATATATTTTTATTTATGTATATAATTGTAGGATTATTTTTACATAAATATATCTATGCAATATATTCGATCTAACTATCGGCGGATTTTTTTTTTCTAACCTAAAAGTTTCCGTTTCCGATTTTAAAAACAGAGATGACAAACAACTCAATGAAAACTCTAATATTTAATGACATTTCCATTATCCGCTGATTGATGATTTGTTGCACAACACCTTCGGAATATTGTGAAAATTATATTGTATTAATGACAGAATTATAATCACAACAAAAAATTACAAATATTATTTTCTATGAAAGTTAGTACTACTTGTCCGAAAAATCAATAGTGATCTATAATTTACAACACAAAATATTTTCCTACTGAACTATAGGCAACTCCAAAGATAGTAACATATGGTCTGAAAGAGCGTTACCCAACCACTGCCGTGTTTATCATTTGAAAACCAACCTGGCATATATAATTACGCAGTGGTTTCTGTTGTACTGTAGAGCGTTTTGGATTTTAAATTTTTTGAACATTTAGCATAATTTTTAGTTGGTTGTATTTCAGTAGCATGACTATGTAGGCTAACTTTAGCGAAGGGCCAAAACTTTTAGTTTTACATTTAATTTAGTTTGTCTTTCACATTGGAGTCAACCTACCTTATGATTTTCTCTAGAAGCAATCTGGCACTGTTTGGCATTGACAGTAGGCATGTAAATAATGATTTTTTATTATTTTATTATTTAATTATTGAACCAATATTATAAATTAATTTTAGCATTCTGCACTGAAGGTCGTCTGTTGCTACTAAACAAAACAAAAAAAATCGGTTGAGGAGAAAATGGTACCTAACCCTATTGTCTTTGCCTATTTATATATAGATTCGACTTTTTTGGTTTGTATTCGAAAATGATTTTTTGGAAACAGCTGCATGCCCCTCTTGCAACAGTCTGGCGCCCTCCAGGAGGGCGCTCCCCACAGGTTAGAAACCGCTGGATTAACCACTGATTTAAGTGAATCAAACACTTCATGAAAAAATAGGTTACTAGCTCTTAGTCTATATTAAGTACTTTAAACATTATTCAAGTAAAACTGATTTCCAGTGGCGTCCCTTAGGATTACATATCTCCGTAGGGAGGTCAATAGCAAAAAAATATGAGAATTCCCACATTTCCCTCGACCCTATATATAACATAACTCATGGTCTAAATAGCTAATTAAAATCGGGGGTATGATATTTATTACCTGACAAAAATCTAATCAAGTTACCTTAAAATTTAGTATGTTTTCCTGCACTTTCCGCGGATGTATTTGTATCCGTATTGACATCCGACTCTAGTGATGTACGCTTCCTTCTTCACCGACAAAAGACGTCCGGATTTTTTCGTATTTGGCAGTAAATGATTGACTAACTCGAAGAATAAATTGTTGTCGGCAAAGGAGTCGATATCTGATGAAATAATTTGAGTGCTCATTAAAAGACAAGCTGCGATGATATAGTATTGCCACATTTCGTTTGCTTTAGACGAAAGAATTCGTTAAACTGAGAATGTTAAGACGCAGTAAAAATAGAAGTGCAACTATTGGCCTTTTATTGATAAGTATATTGATATATTTGTTATGAAATAAAATTGCAAACCAAAACATAATTATTAAAAGGCGTAAGTATGGTTCTTTAAAAAAGAGGGCGTATTATAATTTCGATTTTTCGTATAAATCATTATTTACCGTTTAGAAATTAAACATAATTGTTCTAAATGATAAAAATACAATTTTTAAAGATTGTCCTTTTAAAATATTGGTCTTATCTGTTGACTCATTTTTGTTTTATTTCCCACATTACGTTCGGAATTGTAGGTCAAGCTCAGTTTTTCAAATATATTTGTTTTAGATATATGCAAGAAATGCTAGTAAATTTGCCTTTTTTATGTAAGCATTTGTATGTAATTGATAATTGTTATCATACAACACGACCATTCATTTGTTTTTATTAACGGTTTTATTTAACTTGCCCTGTTTATTTATTTGTTTGGGTCAAATCTAGTAATTAAAATTTCATCCCCTTCATATAGACAAATTGCTCTGATATTTGGCTAACACATATAGTTCTGATCAGAGGTGGATTCGGGATTTTCATTTGGGGGGGGCTTGATCTTGATGAACACTAAAAAGCATATCACTCGGATGTTTGGGGGGCCTTCAGCATCTTAGCCCCCCCTCTGGATCCGCTAGTGGTTTTGATGACAATATAATTTAATACATTTAGTATCATTGTAAATCCAAGATGGCCGCTACTACGAAATTGCAAATTACATATTCTTTCACAACTAATTCAATATGGGTATCAAATGAAAGGGCTAGAGTAAAAGAATAAAGTTCACTATGAAAAAAAAGAAAATCCAATATGGCCGCCAATAAAATGGCGACTTAAGTATATATTTTTTCACACCCCTTCATTATAGGTATCAAATGAAAGAGCTTTGATACAAGCATGGATCTCCCACCCAAGTAAAGAATTTGTATCGTGTCGAGGACTGTGTGGCGCTGAGGTGACTAAACATGATACGTCGTTAGCGGTACTCCATTCAAGTTAAAGTAAAAGGTTAAAACGTGCCGGGGGCTGTGTGGCATTAAGGAGCATAAAAAGATATCATATGATATGATTAGCGTTTTTCCCCCAAGACTTGGGCGCATCTTGTATATAGCCTTGCACCTCTATTGGATTTCTCTACCCCACTAACTAGCAAGTAAATGTCCACACATTGCTGTTTGAGATTGTTTCGAAACAAGGGTGATCAAATTTATTAAATAAAAGCACAGGATCAGCTAATTGACGCAACAAGAAATATAAATAATTTGAATTTAGCTAATATAATACTGAGTGATATAAACAAGACTGGAGTTCAATTATGGGATAGCTGCAAGAATTTTGTCATGGCCTTTCACTGTCCACAACATTCAAGGTAACACTGTAAACCACGCAGTCGTATACTTAGGCTCGAAATTGTTTGAAGAAGGACAGATACGTCGCCCTAAGTCGGGTAAAGTCTTTGGAAGGATTATGTATTGAGGAGTTAGACGGCAACAAATTGTCAGTGAACAAACTTTGTGATAATGAGGCACTTAAGGAATTATATAAAATGAGGAGTATAATTTAACAAAATAAAAAAGTAAAGTAAAAAAGATTTTGAAGTTTGAAACTTAAGACAATATTGATGTTAATAATGCACCAAAACCTAAAAACTAATTCGGTAGGTCCTAGGTACCAGTCATCACACAACTCTCCTCATCAATCTAGGGCATTAATCAGACCATAACAATAAACCGGAAGCCTGTTTGATAGTATTGTAGAGATTTACTTTAGAAGATCTGCGAGGACGACGCACTATAAAGAACAAATTACTGATACATTTTTTCAAAATCTGTTAAAGAACATAACTAGCGCGAAACTTAATTATTTATCAGCCATCAGTTATATAGTTTCGAAAATTGTTAGGTTTTGCTGGCAATTCGAGCTGTGTCTTATTTCTCAGCGATCAACAGAAAAAGGTCCTCAAATAGTATTGAATTTTCTGCTCAATTTAGCCTTCAAATAAGATAAATATTATGTATCTACACAATATTTTAGAATAAAGAAAAAAATTTACGTTGAAGTGATCTTCATGAATACAATTTGGAGAATAGGAATATAGATATTGGATCTTGCTATGCAAGATTTTATTATTATTTATTTTCCATTATTTTTTAGTAAGGGATGCTAACAAATAAATAACTAGGAATTTTTACTGACGTGTTATGACATTAACCACTTGTCACCTAGTGTTTATTGTTGACAAAACACACGGGACGTCTATGATGTGAGATCACTGCCAGAGTCCCGCATTTTGGCGTGAACTGTAAACACAAAATTAAAATATCATTCTTTATATTCAACCTTTTTTGCATAAATATGTTTTTTTGAAGACGCGAGATGTAAAGACCGACATCTAGGATTTTCGGGGAAACTAGCACATAAAGGTTCCGAATCTGGAGTCGTTCCATGTAATCGCTGTTACTCGTAACTCCTAGGCTAGAATGTCACGATGAAATTTTCAGGTTAACTTCACCTGTCAGAGATATTGAATACTCTCTTCGAGGTGTCATTCTTGTGTACGCAAGACAATATATATAATATAAATTGTTTCTGGTTAGGGAACCTGCATCAGTTGCGCTTTCCACAATTGAATGACACCTCGAAGAGAGTATGTTTTTTTTTTGGTTGAAATATTCTGTTTTTCCGAATTTATTATCCATTCCATTCCATTTTATCTTGGGTAAGAGTTGATCAGGATATATGAAAAATATTGAATTGTATTTTACAAACAATCAATGTGCAAGAGTATTGACAATTAAATTTTAATGGCAGGACACTATACCCAGAGTTCTGAAACCTAATAATAGCCACCCTAATAAAATTCAACTATACCCAGAATTGAAAACTGAAAGAGAATAAGGACTGCACTGACTACAGTATATCCTATTTAAATATTAAACAGTTAATGAAGACGCGAGATGTAAGACCGACATCCAGGATTTTCGAGAGAAATAGCACACAGAGGTTCCGAATCTGGAGCCGTTCCGTGTAATTGCTGTTCTCCCTTAACTCCTAGGACAGAATGTCACGATAAAATTTTCAGGTTACTTCACCTGTCAGAGATATTGAATACTCTCTTCGAGGTGTCATTCCTTTGTACACTATTTGTGTGCTATTTCTCTCGAAAATCCTAGATGTCGGTCTTACATCTCGCGTCTTCAAATTTAACGAAATGTATCAAATACATCAAGAAGTGTTCGAGAGGACATTCAATTGTGGGAAGCGCAAATGATGAAGGTTCCCTAACCAGAAACAATATATATTATATATATTGTCTTGCGTACAAAGGAATGACACCTCGAAGAGATTATTGAACAGTTAATGTTGAGAATAAAAGGAAATATTTCAAGAAGCTCACGTTTTCCTTTAAATATTATTGGTTTACACTGTATTAAGTATATTAATTTGATTTTTTCCCTTTTATTGTTCTATATATATATATATATATATATATATATATATATATATATATATATATATATAATAATTTTACAACAGTTGCTATTAGGAATTAATTAAATATTGCTTACCTCCAAAGAAGCACGACTATTTCCACCTCCATCTGCTTGGAAGACATTTGCATTTCCAAAGGATTCTCTAATAAGCCGTGAATTTCAAGCCCAGCTAATTGAAGAGCCGTGACAACTTTCGGAGTGTCGTTTCTCCAGCCCCAGTTGGTTTCCCTTTGCGTCATTAACCATGATAAGGCCCTCTGTATGCTGGTCTGTTGGGCTTGAGGAGACTGCTGTTGGGAAGAGTCACTTAGGGTGGTAGTGATAAGAGGTTTCATAGGCTCTGTGGTTTCTAGAAAAATAACAATTATTAGTTGAAAAAAAAAAACGAATACATACAGGGTTAAACAAACGAGGTGGTAGGGTTGGCGTTTTACGCACACGAAACATGTTTCAAAATTTGGGTTTAGAGGTTCTCACAAATAAAATTAATTATTTTTTATTCAAATATTTAATGTTTATAGTTCAATTATCTATTTACGGGGGGACAGTCCTCAAAAATGAAGTCCAAAAAAATTATTTAAATACTTGTCTATGGGCGTATTATACATATACATCGAGGAAAAAAATCAAATCCTTGTCTTAAAAATATATATATATTACTTACAAAACAAATAAACTACACAAAAATTATATTAATCAGATTTAGCACTTGACAAAATCTATTTTTTAAGTTTACAATGGAACATCATATTTGAGTTAATATTTGTTGGTTCCTGAGGCAAAATATTCCAATAACTTCGACCCAAATGTACAAAAACGCGTTGACCTGTTGATTTTGAAGCTCTGGGAACTGCCTTAACGGATACCGATTTTGATATTTTTTCATATTGATGATTTGTATTAACACAATAATTTCGGTTGTTATTGTTAAAGTTGAGTGCAGACTTGCAGTACCGTTGTCTTATTTTGCAGTAACTCAAGTGACTGCAGATGATATCTTCTAATGCCAACTCAACCAATAATGATTTAGTTAATTAAACCAAGAATGCTCTCGTTAATTGAAACAATTTTGTGTTTTACGTACAATGGTATAGTTTTTGGGCTAGTTTCATAAATATTTTGTATGTCTACAACGAATAGTTCCTGACTTAATTTAATATATAGTGTAATGTTTTTATTTTCTCATCGGGTCCTTGAATTTATTCAAAAACACAGTCGAAGTCACTATAATTTATTTCCACCAATTTTATGTACACACAACTATTTACAATTTACCTTGAACACTTGAATTTATATATTTCTTCTCAGAACTCTCCAGAAGGGTCAAAGAGCTTCCGAGAGAGTTCCTTTATGGACTCAAGATTTCTTCGAGAACTTCAACCAAGCCAGCCGTTGACCTGGATACGCCAGAAGAACAACATCTCGGATTCTAGGAAATATCGGACACAATAGAAAAAAAGCTTCCTCGTAATCGTTCTTGCAGTTAACAAGTGTTTTAATTTGACAAATGATGTCTATTCTGCTCCTGATTTATTCAGTGCTCCTTCCAGTTGTATTTAGTATTACTCTAAAATATTAAAATTTACTTACCTACTTTTTCCAATTGTTGCCTTTCCAGCATAATCCTCACATCTACTGCTTTTCCTACTCGCATTAACTTTATTTTTCCAATATTATACTTCGTGCCAATTATTTTCCAGGTCATATTTTGTAATTCATTTTCTGTTTCTGCCAGGATTGCACGGTCATCAGCATGCTCAATATTTTTCACTGTTTCATTGCCTACGGTAATCCCAGCAGTGTCTTTCAATGCTTCATTTATCAGTTTTTCAGCATATAAAGTGAATAGTTTCGGTGACATACAACAAATTTGTCTCACTGCTCGTCCTATGATTATTTTCTTGGTTTCTTCATTTTCCACCATTACCATTACTTATTGTCTTTTGTAAAGCTTTCGAAGAGGCATCGGTCTATACATTCTACTTCAATATCATTCAGTATTTTTAATAATATATACGAATCAAATGCTTTCCCCAGTGAATTAAACACATATTCATACTCTTGTTCAGGTTCCTCTCCCTTTTCGAAATGCAATTTTCCATTTTTTTTTAATTTTATTTTTATTTCGTTTCAACAGTATCGTTCTTTGGTGAGGTAGCATATACATCTTTGCATTGAGTTTGTTTTCTTGGGTTGTTTTTAAATAGAGGCTATATTTTTGAATAATAGATTTTGTTTATAAAGCTCGTTATTCTACAGATAGCACAAGGTTCCAGTACCCAAGTGCTTGAGATGATGTGTTCTCACTACTCTTTTTTGTATTTCATATTTTGTAATTCATTTTCTGTTTCTGCCAGGATTGCACGGTCATCAGCATGCTCAATATTTTTCACTGTTTCATTGCCTACGGTAATCCCAGCAGTGTCTTTCAATGCTTCATTTATCAATTTTTCAGCATATAAAGTGAATAGTTTCGGTGACATACAACAAATTTGTCTCACTGCTCGTCCTATGATTATTTTCTTGGTTTCTTCATTTTCCACCATTACCATTACTTATTGTCTTTTGTAAAGCTTTCGAAGAGGCATCGGTCTATGCATTCTACTTCAATATCATTCAGTATTTTTAATAATATATACGAATCAAATGCTTTCCCCAGTGAATTAAACACATATTCATACTCTTGTTCAGGTTCCTCTCCCTTTTCGAAATGCAATTTTCCATTTTTTTTTAATTTTATTTTTATTTTGTTTCAACAGTATCGTTCTTTGGTGAGGTAGCATATACATCTTTGCATTGAGTTTGTTTTCTTGGGTTGTTTTTAAATAGAGGCTATATTTTTGAATAATAGATTTTGTTTATAAAGCTCGTTATTCTACAGATAGCACAAGGTTCCAGTACCCAAGTGCTTTTTTTTAATTGACCTTTTAGCTTCATGTTCTTCTATACTAGATTCAATTTTATTTATGTCACACTGCACTTCTGGCTCAATACCATTCACACTTTCGTTCGCATTACTGCAGTAAAGATCTTCTACTTATTTCACCCGTCATTCTTTGTTTTTGTACATCTTAGATATTATCGTAACCATCGTCTTTCATAATCCCAGTTTGTCTTCGTTAAAGATTTTACTTTTTTATATAGTTACTGTTTGGCTGTATTTTCTCATACTGTTATTCCATCCATTTGTCTCTGGCCTTATCAGTCACTCTTCTTAGTTCAATATTTATTCTCCTGCACTCTGCTTTATCTTTTTCCGTTTTATCATTATAAAAATTATAAGTACCTGAAAATTTCAGTAATTTTTTTTTGGGACTGTGAAAGAAAAAAATAAGACATTAGCCTAACAAGCTCTGCAGTCCTATTCTAGTGAAAAATCTTTGAGAATGGAGTACTGACATAACATAAGATATGTAGGTACCTGATATAGTTCTTCTTTCTTTCTGGTCGCTATTTTCAAAGCCTTTCAGCTCTTCTAGAATTTATCGCCATCACAACATATTCTATGTATTTGTTTACTCGCGGCTTTTTATTTCGCGCCTATCCCTTGGGATAAATTAGTGGATTTCCCTACATGCTGTTCGTGTTGTTATCTCGCCTTCAAGAGACAATAAACAGATTTTGTGAACTGCTGTTCATGTCGTTTATTTTTTATCGTTTTCGTGATTTCTGAGTAGTGTGTAATTCTATTGATTGAATTTTTGTTGTCCATGCATATTCATATTTCATATCCATCTGCATGTTAATTTGTTTGTATGGAAATATTGATGTGAAAATTAAAAATTTAGAGCAAAATTTTCAGGTTGGTATAATTGGTTTTCTATACACATTCTATATACAGGGTGTAACAGAATGCAGTGCAGATATTTTGGTAGATGTTAGGACCGATCAGTTTAAATAAAAAAATCTTATATAAAACATTTCAAAATGTTTATGGTTTACGAGAATAAAATGTTAAAAGTTGCCAATCAAAGTAGGCACTTAAGTGTGTATTTACCCATTTATTTACAAAACAGCAACAAATTTATCAACTGAAGAGTACAATAAACAAACTCCTCTACCATTTCTATCGAATCAAGGGATATTCAAAAAATAATAGTTGATAGTTAATAAAACAAAAATCATGGCAACATCGGATTTTTGCTATAGTTCGCAGAGCGTAACAAAGAATTTATTGCGGACGGTCATGTTCCATATTGCAAAAAAGTAAGGTGACATTTATATGTTTTAAATGAAATATTTTGACGTGGTAGCTAAGGGAGTTTTATTTCAATTGTGTTCATAAACACCAAGTAAAGATGCCACAATTATAATTCAGGAAACTACTGTGAAGTGTTTGTTTATGTTTACGAAATATGAGTGTGGAACATTGAGATGTATTTAGTCATTGGTGTGGAAATGTTAAACATGGGATAAAAAAAAACAACGGAATATTGGTGACATTTTCTTGATATTGCAGATTCTTGTTACTTGTAAAATTTCTTAATTCTATATTGATAAAATCTGGTATGACATGTTTTAGATATTTACACTTTGATTGTTTGGTTTTCTGAAAATTTCAATGTAGATGAGTAAGTTATTACAGATTAATAAATGCTTGCTCAGGCAAGAAAATGTTAAAAAACAACCTAAGTTGAAAATAATTCCCATATAATGTTTCAGTAAATAAATTGACAATGTGTTTTCATTGAATATCTAGTTTTGAAAGATTTTGTTAAGAAACTCTTAAAAAAGTAGTACTAATATTGTCTCGTAAGTGAATACAATAAATACAAAAATTACATATTTCTAAAAACCATTATAGAAATTTGAAACTTAAATATATTTAGTTTTCCGTATCGCACTCTTATTCGCGCATGACCAGCTTGCCAGATATACAGAAATTTCCAAAAACTTAATAATGCTCTAGGTCCTTAACAATAAAAAAATATAGAAGATAGATATGCCTTTGTTAAGAGTTTTTAGGTCATAATAACCAGTTCTATCACCTGTATAAAGTATAAAAGTAATTGTAACAGGCATCTGTACATTATAGATCATGAGAAAAACTAATATAGGGGTATTTATTAGAGCTACAGTAGAATTTTCTGACTGTCTGTTGGTACATGCATCATGCAAAAAATATTGCATGAAATTGAATACAGTTTCACCAATGTATTGCCAGAAGTCTAACTTAAAATATAGGCTCTTATTTACCCTAGGAAAATATCTCACTCCGATTGGAATTCATATTGCCGGTTCTCACGTTACTTAATGAACGTAATTAAGTTAGTCGTCCTGTATAGTTGTTACTCAAAAAAAAAACTCATAGATGGAGCTGTTTTACAGATTAATCTCAGTCAACTAATCTTATCCAATAATAATATTCAGCTTTTTTTCGAAAGCATTAGTGGAAAAAATGTTGGCATAGATACCAATAGAAGAGAATAAAATAAAGGCAAAAGGCCACCCTATTGCTAGGTAGATTTTCCTATAGCAAAATATTTGAGTTTATAATAATACTAATTGTATTTATATTTTATTGATATTTAATTCTCATCTGTCTCTGCAAAAATTACATTATAGGCACTTGATTCTAAATTCTACGCGTACAAAGTTCCTGGCAAAAGTATATCATTAATTACTTCTTACTTAGATTTGTTAACCGTGTTTATTTATTCAAATAAAATTGTGTATATTTCAAAACTCTAACGATTCAAAGTCTACATTTGGGTTTGTTGTCACTAGATATTAAAAGGAATAATTTTAATTAAACTTTCCATTGTCAAGAAAGTTTGATACAGACTGTTAAACTCTTACAGATCTTTGAATATGTGATTATAGACAAATACATTATCTAGTTTCACGCTTACTTAATTACTGGGCAATTTAGATTACCAGTTATAAAGTTTTTTCCAATTTTATAATTTGCTTCCCAAACTAGTTATGGGCTATGCTTTTAATAGTTTCTGAAAACAATTTTTAAAGGGAACAATGGATTTGACTAAAAACTCATCTACAAACTAATTTACCGCAAAGAACGACAAGTAGTACAGAAATTATTTTCTTACTTTAGTAATTCTAAACAACCATTAAAATGGTATCCCAAAATATTAATTATGTGAAAATGTGAGTGAGAAGATAGTAAAAGTATTGTCCAAATATAAATATAATTTTAAAGCTTAATATAACTTGAATAACTCTTTATTCAATGCCAGAGATAAAACAGTTGGTCGGGAGTTTATAAGCTTACATATTCGGAGTGTAATATTCTCTATATCGGTATGACGTGTAGAAATTTTAATACTCGCTAACAAGAACATTTACGGTCGTTTAGATTTAATACTACGAATTCAACATTTGCAAATAACTGTTTAGAAATAGGTAGGTACAGAGATTATTCACTGCCACAGTTTCAAACCTATAATTAGCATCCTAGAGTCCATAGATTTTTTTTAACGTATTAGTGATCTATTTTCACTCAATATATAGTTCTAAACAACCAGACAGATTTGCAAAAGATCATATTTATGATATATTTATAATTTCGTCAAAGAATTATCCGTATCCGTATCTGTATTATTGTAGTAAATCCGGTACATACACATTTCTCATTTTAAGTATTCATTTTAAGTATCTGTAGTTGATTCAACAATTTTATATCGGTTTCATAATGGCATAGTGTATTTCGAAACTAGTCACATTAAGTGAAATAAATTTTCAATAGTTTTTGGAGATAATGGGGAAATAGCTGATTTTTGTAAATTTCCCCTACAATTCTTTCTTTTGCACTATTAGTTCCTTATCGGGTCATCAAACTGGGAAGTGAAACCAAATTTCAACATTTTCAGTCCAGTGGTTTATTGCCCAACAGAAATGAATCCAATTACAGGACGAATATATAAGATAATGAAATATACATGTAATCTAAGATATCTTAAATATTACAAAAAAAAGAAGAAAATATTAAATCATAAGTTTTAATCAATAAATAGAGACGAAGACAATTCACAAGAGACTTTTGCTAGTAACTGAACCAGGGTTGTCCTGTCATTTGTTGTATATATGCTTCAGCGATTGTTCCAAAATTGTCATAGTTTTAATATCACAGTTACTAGATATACTGTTATAATTTCTACGCATGATGAATAATGGTGATTTGATCAGTACATTTGTATTTGATTAAAATAGGTGTTATTTCTAGAACCACGCCTTGGCGAATGTATTGGGATCCTTGACAGGAGAGTTAATTCTGTAAAACACTATGTCAATTCCAATGCATAACTAAAGACCTTATCCCAAATCTGTCAAGTTGTAAATTGTGCTGTTACCCTTTGACAGGATATGAGCGGTCGAAATGAAAAGCGAGAAATTTTAGGAATTTTCTTTGCACTGCCTCCAGACGCTTATGATGAATCTTGTAGACACGATGTCAAATCAGATTGCAATAATCTAACTTTGAGCAGGTATATAAAGATTTCAACGCGGTTATGTTATTAAAGGTGTTGCAATTTCTCAAAAAACCCAACGATAGCAGTGCCGATTTGCAAATTATGGAAATATTTTCAGCGAATGAGAATTTATGATCGAAATATACACCTACGTTCCTTATGATAGTGCATCGGTACAATAGTCTGAACTATTCAACAGATAATCGAATAGTATTGGATTTCTCTTTAAGGTATAAGAACATACTTTGCATTTCACGATGTTCACAAATATATATCATATTGTAGCCGTAAGCTATCATTAATTCCCTCTACTTTAAGAAATAATTTCAGGTCGTCTGCAAAAAGAAGAGTTTCACATAACAGTATACTTGATAAATCGTTAATGAATATTAGAAACAATAACGGACCGCGATTGGAACCTTGAGGTACTCCTGAACTGACAGTAAATGTTTGATTTAAAGCCGTTATAGCTAACAAATTGATGGCGTTTATTTAAGTAGGATTTAAATAGATTAACCAGCGAGTCACTGAAACCAAAGACCGATAATTTTTTGGTTAATGTGGGGTGACGAAGTTTATCGAAAGCCCGTGTTCGTCCGGCGATATGTATGTTTTGACAATAGGAAACAACTCACCATAAATGCACATCTCGAATATTTTAGCAAAGTTAGGAATAATGGCGATGGGTCTATAATTTGTTATGATATCTTTGTTACCAGATTTGTGG
Organism: Octodonta nipae; assembly: GCA_034190945.1. NCBI lineage: Eukaryota > Metazoa > Arthropoda > Insecta > Coleoptera > Chrysomelidae > Octodonta > Octodonta nipae. Next base: position 59,817,554 of record CM067216.1, on the reverse strand, counting down.
ACGGGACAGATTTTCGACAGTTTCCAGCACTCAGGGAATATCCCAGTTTTTAGGATTAAGTTGAATATAGAGTATAACGGTGAAGCTAGAACGGTTGAGCAGTCTCTAACCAAGAAGCTGGGAATCATGTCATGTCCAGATGTAAAACTATCTTTACGGCGTTTAGAGGACTTGATGATGTCACTTACAGATAAACTTGTTATAGAAATATTAGGCGAGTATATGGGCCCACCCAAAGAATTACCTGAACTGGAAGGGGAGTAAAAACTTAAAAAATAATGAACAAAGGAATTTACTGTTACTTATTTCCTGGGGATTGTTCCTGGTAGGACATTTTTCCTGCAATACGTGAGGAGGTGCATTTTTGATTAATAAATGACCATATTATTTATCGTACTGAAAAGATGAAGGAGACTTGATAAATTCAAAGTGATGCCTTAACGCATATAAAAGAGTTCTATTCTATATATTGTTTACTATCAAGGTATTGACCTTTTTTGTCTTCATAAATTGTACTGAAGTTTGAAATATCATTATTAATTATGTTTGAGAATACATAATGCAAGTAGTCTTTATCCCGAAACCAGAACATTATAAAAATGCTTACAGTTTCACGCTGTAGTTTTATTTGGAAAATAAAGGTGCTAAACAACGAATAACACATAATAATCCTTTCCAAGAGCCGTGAATGGCGGTCGTAAACAACAGTAATGCGCGACACAATATAAATACCACCCGTCGTTTCTCCTTGTTCCAATGAACTTTTTCCAGTTCTATCGGGCTGTACGTCAGGAGCTTTCACATGTATGGCGCTCTATATTCCTCTCGTTCCGAATTAAAAAGTAACGCGCGCCAGCTCGGCATTCACGGTCTAATTACATTGACATTTCAAAAAGGTCTTCGCTGTTAATATCTGTGGATTTTCTGTCGCGATGATGCTCTATATAAAAAAAGGGCAAACAAGCCCGAATGTTCGCTCCGAAATGAAAAGCGAAAAAAGAGACGGCAGCTTGATTCATCGGTGGAGAGCTTTGCAAAGGTTTTTTTTAAAAGCCATGGATAAGGGGAGTTTAGAATAAAAGGATTTATATCAGAAATATACTCTCTCATTAAAGAGATTCCCGCATGGAATTTATAAACTGTTTTATCCACTTAATACTCTCGATGCTTTCGGGTATTAAATGCTTGACATACATTTGGTTTTTATGGGTTTTTTATAATTTGTGAATTTCCATCAGATATATCTGGTTGACAAGCTTAAAATTGAGCTGTAAAAATACTGCCTTTGTCGTTTATCGTGTATGTCTGTTTCAATATTGACTTTATTTAACACAATTTGGTACTTTTGTTCTTTTAATAGTTCCCCAATATCTGAGCTGAATGGGCTGAATTGTGTATTTTCAATTTTGTCAGTTATAAATAAACTCTTCTTAATTTAAAGCAACACACCACAAAGACCCGCAACGGGTGTTGTCAGTTATCTAGTGTGTTTCTAGCCATACTACGATTTAATTGAATATAACACGCGTCATGTCGGGTAGGGTCTCGTCCCGTTTCAACAGTGTGGCCCCGCTTTAATTGTTGGTCGACCACATTAGTTGACATCTTTAACATTACCTGTTGCTTCAAACTTTTGAAGAAGTTCACTCATGTAAGTCCTCGATATAGAACGATCTGGGTACCTCTCACTAAATAACCCGCTTCATAAAGATTCTTTCTATATTCACCAATTATTGAGACAGATGCTACATTGTCAGCTTGGGTACGATTTCAAAAAGAAGGAGGTTCTCAATTCGCTGGTTTTAAAAAGGAAGCAGCCCACGATCGCAAGTCAGTTAGACAGCGACGACTAGCCTATATTGTTATGTTATTGTGAATCAGCTGTTCTGTATAATTTGATGTAAATAAAGTTCTAGAAAAGTGAAAGTGACTATTAGTTTTATCATTTTAAATTGAACCCACGGACTATATAATAATATAATACTCCATATAGTTATTCATAAAAATACCGGAGTTATGGATGCTTTTCTCTCTTATTTTCACTTTTAACGTAGGTAGCCTTGAAAAAGATTGTTTTCACTTTGACGTTTCCTCATTTGAGAGTAATTCCATTAGTAGTGCTGAACTGACAGTCGATATTGACAAGTTTTCGTGATAAAATGGAATATTCTAACGAAGAAAAACTGAATATGGTGGAATGTTATATCACATGTCCTAAAAATTCAGTTCGTGCAGCTAGATATTTTAAGCGTCGTCAACCTGCTCTATGTACATTTAACAGGCTTTACGATAGTTTACGCAGATATGGATCTTTTACTAAACCACCAAAGGAACGTAATCAAATTAACAAGGCAGCACAAATAAATGTTTTGGCAATGGTAAATCAAAATCCATCTACATCAACTCGTGAGACTGCGGCAGAAGCTGGCACATCTCAACGAACTGTAGTTAAGGTACCTACTGAAAGCGCACAAGTTCCACCCGTACAAACTTTCAGTTTCTCAAACTTTTTATGCTGGTGACGAACATCGACGTATTTTGTTTTGTACGTGGTTTAGAGACATGTGCCTTGACAATCCACAGTTTCCATTAAAGGTGTTATGGTCAGATAAAACTAGATTTACTGACTGCGGTATGTTCAATAGACACAATGAGCATATCTGGGTTAAAGAAAACCCTCTCCATGTAGAATAAAGACGACCCCAGATAAAATTTGGTTTTAATGTTTGGTGTGGTATCATAGGGTCTACTATCTCGAAAACGAGAGCTGTCACGCAAACGAGGACATGACAATCATATTCGGGATACAATTCCCTTCAATTTTGATATTTATACTTTTTTTATAAAATCAAAAACAAATGAGCTAGAGGGATGTGATTAAATCGACGGAAGTTCGTGCGATTACTCGCAAACGGTTCAAGGAATTTCGACTGTATACTGAATCTTGTTCCTGGGGATCGCGAAGTGGTCCCATATGTTTTACATTAACACTGTTTCGTAGAAAATGGAGGATAACTTTTTACCTATTTTCTTATACACTATGCTTTGGTGGAGTCGCCGAAGTAAAAATATGGAAACTTTTTATTCAGAACATTATTATTTATTATTTCCGGGATCTCCTAAAGTGGTCCCACATTTTTTTCAATATCATAGCTTGTACCGTTTCTTATTTCGGTAACTTTTCCAAGTATATACTAGGTTTCAAAAAATATACCAATTTTCTTTAAAAGTGAGGTACCTTTATTTTTTTATAATCTCTCAAATTGTAATCAAACAAAGTTTATTAGAATTGAAAACTGCACCCAATTGTGCTGTATTGATAAAAATTCTAATAAATTGAAAGTTGATTGGAAATAAATCGAAATAAATGTCAGTTAATCAACTTCAAGGTGGAGGTTCTATATACAGCGTGTCTTCATAAGTTGAATTCAAACGGAAAGCGTTCTTATGAATATTGTTTAGAGAAAAAAATTCTTCATAAAAATGTTTGCATGGTCGGAAACGTATACCTACTGTAATCATTACATGTCACTTTTTCAACTGTATACGAGGTTTGTTAGCAAATATGAATTTTGCTTAGAAGTAAAATACCTTTATTTTTAATAATTTATAAATTTCTTATCAAACAGGGGTAATAAGAATTATAAATGCATCTAATTATGCCACATCACTAACAAGTTTCACTTTAGGTTAGCATCGACTTCTTAAAAAGTATTTAATTGTTGTAGCAAAAAATTAATTAATACTTTTTAGTTAATTTTGTTTTGAAGTCGGTTTTTGTTTTTTTAAATGTATTTATGTCTATGTGAACTTCTACTAAATATTTAAGATATAACGTTGTTTGTAAAACTTTACAAAGTAACAATTACAAGAAGATCAAAAAACTTTTTTAAAAACTAACCAGTGGGGAACTGAATAATCTTCATTAATTAAATGTGAAATTAATTTTTTGTTAATCTTTTTTACCATATCTATTTTTGTTTTTTTTTCATTAAATTCTCATTTGTTTTAATTTTGTATATGTTTTTGTTACCTGATCCTATCGATTGATAAAAGGAGGCATTAGTTTGATTAAAGAACAAGTGAAAATATTGAATACGGTGACTTGAAAGGTAGAACAAGTCATCTTCGAGAACATACTTCTCTAATGCCTGCAATACACGTTAGCCGAGCTTAGGCCAACGCGAGCGTAGTCAAATTAATACAAGGCAAGTGGTACTGCCCCGACGTTTGGTAAGTATGTCGAAAACCAATGCAAATGGCCAATATAGCCGAGTTTTGAAGAGATGCCCATACGTTGGGCTTGGTCAGTTTATATTGTGAATTGAAAGAATATGGACGACGCTATTTCAGCTGCTGCTATATACCTACGCGGGACGCCAACTATAATACGCGGACAAACATGTTAACACTATTGGCCAAGTGGGCGCGAGTGATCGCAAATTGTAAAAAGTACGCCAAACGAGTTCTATACACGTTGGCGGTTGAGTTACCTCGGCCAACTAGGCGAGCGACACCGAGCGACGGCAAGACAATGCAAATATACTGACTACACCTTGGTATTGGCGTTCACTCGGCGACGCTCGGCCAACGTCTATTGCAGGCTTAAAAGGGAGTAAGATAACCTCATCTAATTTTTTTTCAGTGTTAAGGTTTTTTGTTCAAATTACAGGTTGTTAACTGTCTGATGCCCTAAATAAGTTTAATTTTATTGTTTTATTATCTAACCCACGTCCATAAATGTCGTCGACGAAGGGCTGTTATTTCGCACATGTGAGTTATTCAAGGTAGGTCTTTACTTAAAGATATTTGAGTGTTTATTTTAAATAATACCATGTTGGCCACAGTATTAAAAATCAAATATGTAATACTAAACGCACTAGTTGTTCTAAACCGGCTCCTGTTTATGATAGGCACACTATAGGTTGTGGTTGCGGTAAATTTTTTTATTACTTTTTACTTTTAAATATTGATTTTTACTTTTAAATTTCTAATATGAATTATTGAAAATTGCTTAAAAAATCTGGTGGATTCATATAACTCGGCATACAAAAATTTTAAAACTGTTAACATTTTTGAAAAACGTTAAAACACCTCTAAGCTTACCTTTGTAGGCGTAATTTGTGAGAGTAGTATGTTGAAGTTCAACATCTTGTGAATATCCGAACGCAACTAATGAAAACGCTACTATTAATGGAAGATATACCATGTCGTTGTTAGCAAAGAACCATCAAAATCTGGAAGCTTTCTGGAACAAAAATAATGTAATTGCATTATGTGTAATATCAAAGTTTAATTTTGTAATCAGTGTTTCATATATTGATCTAACTCAGAATTGAGTAGGTATTTGATAGGCATTCATTATCGAAATTGTCGAAATTTAACGAAATGTGTTCTAGAAAATGCGTAGGTCTTAATTTCGGACTTAATTTCTTAACTTTTTTTAAAGCGCTGGTTGAGTTATGATCATATACTGTAATATATGGGTTAATTTATTTATGATTTAATGCAAACGGTTGCGCAAATATTTTATGGAGGATGCATGGTGCGATATTTCAAGGACATTACTACTTTATTTCAAAACACTATGAGCGAGAGAGAGAGAGAGAGAGAGAGAGAGAGAGAGAGAGAGAGAGAGAGAGAGAGAGAGAGAGAGAGAGAGAGAGAGAGAGAGAGAGAGAGAGAGAGAGAGAGAGAGAGAGAGAGAGAGAGAGAGAGAGAGAGAGAGAGAGAGAGAGAGAGAGAGAGAGAGAGAGAGAGAGAGAGAGAGAGAGAGAGAGAGAGAGAGAGAGAGAGAGAGAGAGAGAGAGAGAGAGAGAGAGAGAGAGAGAGAGAGAGAGAGAGAGAGAGAGAGAGAGAGAGAGAGAGAGAGAGAGAGAGAGAGAGAGAGAGAGAGAGAGAGAGAGAGAGAGAGAGAGAGAGAGAGAGAGAGAGAGAGAGAGAGAGAGAGAGAGAGAGAGAGAGAGAGAGAGAGAGAGAGAGAGAGAGAGAGAGAGAGAGAGAGAGAGAGAGAGAGAGAGAGAGAGAGAGAGAGAGAGAGAGAGAGAGAGAGAGAGAGCATGGTCGTAACGGGTAACGAGATCAGCGTTCGGTTCAGGTCATAAAATTCATAAAACAGAATATAATCTACAGCCTTTTTATGGTAGTGCTGTTGGTTTTAAAGTAATGCCCCTAACTTATCTACGCTTCTCATTCCTAGTGGTAATGTATCCCAGCTACTCTTTCTGTTACCTGCCAAATTTCCATATTGCATTTTCTTCTTATTTCATGATTCTTTACTAGATCGGTAATTGTACTTAGTATTCTCATCTCTAGCGGATTCCAACTTTTTTGGTGCCTGAGATATCTTAGGTCTTGGTTCGGCTGTGTACGTCAATATTAATTTTACCATTTCTTTACAAATTTAACTATTTAAAGATCCTGCTACTTATCCATAGCTGGATATTTTAATCCCCTCTATACTTTTGCCGTGGAAGTCTAAACATCTAATGGTCGCTTGCTAATTAACATTGATTTAGTTGTTTCTGTTGAGATAGTTAAATGTGTGTACTAAATTAAAAGTTAGTGTTGGGGACAACAACTCACAGGAGGATAATAAGATCTCGTAGACATTAAAAACTAGAAACGTGTTGTATGAAAGGGATTATCTATAAAAATAATACATATTTTTCTCGAAATTGTGTTTTCTATCTTTCCACAAACGTCCAAATTTATCGTTGTAATTCTACTAACTACGCCAATTTCACAAGATATCAGATTTAATTCTACGTGACACCTAAATACTTTGTACAAACACAAAAATCTGTCGCAGATGCCATACCAAAATAAACTTGTTGGGCTTGTTTACAACATTTCTCTTACCTAATTATCTGCTTAAGCACACAAAGACAAGTCTCGATGTTCGGTTCACCTCGTGAGGTCGTCATGTTTTTGCAACAACTTAAATTAAACCCGGCATACCAATCACGGCGGGGATTCGGGGATTTGTGTGGAAATCCTACGAGGCATCGCCGGCCTCTGCTAATACAAAAGCCGCAAATCTGAAAACAAGAACAGAAGGGACCGAGCAAACTTCGTGACAATCCAGGCCAGGCCTATACGACGCGATGGTGTTTATCCTCGTGCCCATAAACACTCAGGAGATACGGCACACTTCGACTTTCTCCAGATAAGTTTACGTGGAAAAATCATTTTCCACATAGACGACTCGTGAATGAATATCTGCAACTTTTTTATAATCTTTTTTCAGATTGAACTGATGAGGAAAATCAACATTTATGAATTTTTGTTGTTCTTTTTCAAATTTAGTGAAGCCGAAACTTCTTAACGGTGGCCCACGTTTACACTTTTGTTTTGTTTCGACACCGACACCACACATTTGAAATACCCATACAATTCAGTTCAGTGTGTAAGAAACAGAGACCCGGAAAAATACATTATGAGTTTCTTCTTGTATAGAATATCAATAATATATAGGAAATAAACTAATATAACATCCAATTAATATAGAAAACCTGCACAAAATTTGTTTTTCTAATAAAAACTCCAATTCTCTCTTTGCGATATATTGCATTACGGACATGACATATGTCAGAAGTCAGAAAGCACTCAGAAAGGACGCTATTAATTTAATACACCTTTTGTTAATTTTTTTGCCGCATTTACAATTCATCGCATATGAGCTTCAACTTGCAAGTTATTAATCCAAGAAATTTTATTTGGCACTTATAGAAATTTAAATAAGAATTAAATTACACATTGGGACTAATACTTTAGTCATAACAAAATAGTAACTATTATTTTAAACCTCCTGACATTTATAAACATTACTAATGATAACACAAGGAAATAGAAACAGAGACAGGAGTTAACAAGAAACGGGACGTAATTCCTAAGAAACTTTCGCTTCCATCGTTCAGTCTGAAATGACTGCCGCTCTTTTATTCATCTTTTATTTTCAGGTATCAAAAAACCAACAAGATGTTTCTAAATAAAAATACGCGGATTTTTCTATTCTGGCAAATGTTTTTTAGTTAGGGTGGTAGTGCTGTCAATGACATTGTGTCAAATGTTATCCATTCTCGGGAGCATCTCGGGAGCTCAATCAACCTAGACCACGATAAAAGTTTTGTTGTTTTACTGGTCATTTCAAAAATATCAGGACAGGACATACTGAGTTCTTCAACTTATGAATTGTTAAAACACTTCTGCTTCTGATACTGAGTAAAGAAAAAAGGGATGTTCAGGTGATCTTAGAGGGTTAAGCCTTAGATAATTGATAGCGTCCTGAACAATATCAGCTAGAACTTTGATTATGTCACAAGAGATATTAGTAAAATACGTGTTGAACATCATAAGATCATTTTCTATGTTAGTGTTTCTGTTGGACTCATAGTTAATAGTTCCCAGCAGCTGTAGTCTACTCTTGGCTATTATCCTGACGATAATATGATTTAATTGTTTTGTAAACATACTAAGCAGCCTGAGCGTTTGAATTTTCAGAAATAACTTTTATAGACAACAAAATATCTCTCAGTCATCTTAGTTGTTACAAAATGAATGTTGAAATCATTATTTTCAGGTACTCTTTTTAAAGGAAAATTCTGTAATACGAGTTCATTGTACATAGCAACTAAAATTCAGCCCTGTAGTTGCCAGCCTTCATCAGAGTGCGTATAAGAAGAGTTTTGCCAAGGTACAGGCTAAATGCTGATTCGTTCTGCCATTTTTTGCACTAATTTCCGGTTTACTAGAGCAACGGGATAATAGATGTTTATTGTTTGTTGCTGTGTTGCCAGATCTGATGATTTCAAGTAAATCTAACGATACCTGTATAATTTTCATTTTGGTCTTCTTAGTTAAATTTTATTGAATATAAGCCGTAAAAATACAAACCACCTAAATTATAAAATGTTGACAACAGTTTTCAATAGTTATCAGAACATTGCAGCATCAACCTGATTTTAGTTGACAAATTGAATATTACAAAGTATTGAGTTGCTGTTTGCTTACTTACGATAGTCGGGGTATTTCAACATGAAACTAACTGCCCCAATTAGCTTTCAGAAAATTTTTAGTAATTCTCTTATCAATATTTTATTTTTTAAGACAAAATTGGTAGGTACATGAAATTGTTTATTACCTATTTTTTTTACTTTGTAGGTAATTAATTTTAATATCAACTTTTAATATCATAGGCTAATCTCTTGAACGATATTTTTCGATAACTCGAATGCGTAAAAGGTATCGATTTTTAGGAATTTTCTCTTCAAGCAATCTGACAACCCTGCATAATGTTTAAAAATGTGCACGGATCTGTACAATTGCATAATAAAATGAGTGGAAAATGGCTGTGACTTCCGGGCTTGGCATCACTCTCCTTATACGCACTCTGGCCTTCATTAATGGTACAGGAAGAAGAAGATATCGTTGTCACCCAAGGATAGCACATAAAGGATTGCTCGAAGGTGTACATTTTTCCGAAAGCAGACCTCACAAAGTGGCTGCTAAAATTTACACCATAACCTTTTCTTATTAAGTTATTACAAATATCACATTAATCGGATTCAACTGTCAAGAGACAAAGCCTCATAACAACTCGTGGGTGAAGCTAAAATTCGGTGATACGTCACAAGGTGTCTGGTTTTATCCCAAATTTTTTAACATTCTTTATATATCGTTCTTGGTTGTCATCATCTTGCCACTTCGACCATGTCATCTGTGTGCACATTGAAGGTAATGTCACACTTTTGGAGGCCAACTTGCTGTGAGATGTTTTAGTATGACTAGTTATGTAATAGAGTACAAATTATTATTAACGACCCTCTACATATCTTTTGTTACAATTTTATTTTCAACGTTCTGACCTCAAACGTTTTCAATACAGGCCTAGAGAAACAAAAACGATATTCGATTTTAAAAGCAACACCTCTTTACTCCACCTGATCCCGCAATGACGAAGTGGCTTTCCATTTAACAATTCCACCGGGCTGCCATCACGTCAGAAGAAACAACGTCGACTCTCCGGGGAAACCGCGGCCAAAACTCCGCAAGGAATATTCAGGATTTGTGCGAAAGTGGTTCCTCGCGATATATCTACGACGAGGAGGACGGTATCGCATCTCGCAGGATTATAACGGACAAGGACAGATAAGTCGAGAAGGAAAAGTGATAAAAAAAGATGAGGGTATTTGAGAACGTTTCGAAAATTCTTCTTGTTTATCCGACGGATTTTTATAGTTTCCGTTTTCGATTTTCGTGACGTGTCATTGGGTCGCTCGGGCTTCCGGAGTTTTCTCCGAAAAGCTTTTTAGATTTTGAATTAAATCGTTTTCGATATCGAAGACTTCAATTAATACAATCACTATTAAGAAATTTATAAGCAACTCATAGAATATGTTTGTAATGTATATTTAGGCTAATCTATATATAAATAAATAGGCAAAGACAAAAGGGTAGGTACCATTTTCTCCTCTGTCTCTCAAGCGATTTTTTTATTTTTGTTTTGTTTAGTAGCTACTGACGAACTTCAGTGCAGAATGATAAAATTTATTTATAATATTGCTTCATTCATTAAATAAAATATAATAAAAAAAACATTATTTACATAAATACATATACATAAATACTGCCAATGCTAAACAGTATCGCCAGATTGCTTGAAGAAAAATCGTAAATCCCTAACTCGATTGTGAATGACGAATTAAATTAAACCAAAAAGTAAGAAATTCTGACCCGTTACTAAAGTTATTCTACATTGTCATGCTATTGAAGTAGAACCCAGGAAAAATTATATTACATAATAATGGCTGTTCAACGGGCTCTCGCAAGTTTGCAACTTTCATTGATTTGTAAATATGGTTTGTCAACTAAAATAAGAACTATGTTGCAATTAATGAATATATTTCTGATAACATTTTATTAATTTTAATGTTTTACTTTCAATTTAAAGATTCTTTTAATTTTTACCGTATAAATTTCATATAATGTGAATGAGATTACAAAAAATGTGAATTAATAACTGATTGTAATATTCAAGACAAATATGTAGTCAAATCTGACAGCCCTGAATGCGTGGCTAACTTTGATGTAGCGGCTTGATTTGAATTTTGACATTTCAGAATATTGTTTGGCGGAAGATTTTATAAGGTTGTTTGACATTTATTTTTTTTATTTTATGAACTCGATTGAAACTGCAATCGAAAACATTTAGGGTACAAAGTGCAATCCCACCAAAAACTGGGGGGTCACGCATTTTTTTAAATTATTTGGAATACCTATATTTGATTAAATTCTCATATATATTTTTTTATTTGAATAGATTAGTCAATATGACATGAATGGTTTGGCGGGGTTTCATGACGCCTTCTTCTCCGGTTTCTCCTCGTCTATTTTATTTCTGATATACATACTTTTGACAAACTAACCTCAATAATGTTCACAATTTGATGAAATAGGGTCGAATTTTGACCACTGGGCAACCACTAGTTCACGATTTGTACTTTCAAAAGTCGCAAAGATAGAAGAAGAAACAACGTATATATCAACATCTCTAATTAATAGTGTTAAGACAAGATGGCTTTCACCGTACGCCATAGAGATGGCATCTAAATTCTGGACCTGTTATAGTGAAAATATAATGTACTAGTATGTAAATCAATGCTTGTGTAATTTAATAATTTGTTGAATATTCAGAGCTGACCTTTTTTGCTGGATTACTAAAAGTTTATTATACCTAATAAGATTCATTGGGCACAAAAATACCATATGTTGATAGAAAAGAAAACATTTGGAATTACCTACCAACAAGTTTCCTACAATCTCTTCGAGGTGTCATTACTTCTCTCGACCATTTATTTATGTGTAAAAACACAGTTTTGCACCCTAACACCAAACCTTTATTTTAAACACTCAACGCAGTTTCAACAACTCATAATGATAATAATATACGACTTTATTGTACATTAAAAAGTACAAAGGCGAAGTTTAGCCATAGGCCATTCACACTTAACTTATCAAAGAGTAAACCATGCATATTTATGTATTTGGTATATAACGCGAGATGTAAAGACTGACATCTAAGAGTTTCGGGGAAACTAGCACACAGAGGTTCCGAATCTGGAGCCGTTCCGTGTTATTGCTGTTCTCCATTAACAAAACAATGACACCTCGAACAGATTATTTAATATCTCTAACAGGTGAAGTAACTTGAAAATTTTATCGTGACATTCTAACCTAGGACTTATGGGAGAACAGCAATTGCACGAAACGGCTCCAGATTCGGAACCTCTGTGCGCTAGTATCCCCGAATATCCTAGATTTCTGTTTTTACATCTCGCGTCTTCATAAAGTCTCCTAATGGTAGTACAAATTATTCAATAAGATCATACAGAATGGAATAAAAAGTACGCCAGTCTTCCCCCTGCCACGGGAACAAGCAGAATTCCGCAGTTATTAGTCGAACTAAAGAATATCACAAGACTTCCAACATCAAATTCTAGTTGTTGAAATCTAGGGTTGGCAACCCTAAAGAACCCAATTCTCTTTTGGAATACAATCGATGTATTCCTAACTTTTTTCTTTCACTCATTACATTATTTTAATCGCAATTTGGACCCTTTTTGAAGAGGCGGAGTTAAAAATGAAACTTTGGAACGATACTTTTTATCTTAACCAACTGTTACTTTTTCGCTCGGTAGATTCACAGAAAGTACATTGTAACAGACGAAAAGACAAACAGAGTGATAATATACTAGATAACTTTCTGATAGGCCAACAAAAATATCTCAAAGATGTTTGAAATGGCAAATGTCTAAAGGCGATTTAGAGAAATAAGCCTTGAGTGAAATTGAAACTCCAATTACCTTTTACATTTAATGTGCTGTGACGGGAATTCCTCCGATAATTGGAATCGGCATTCATTCGATATTTCGAAAAATCCGAAATGTTCGGCTGGCCTATCGAGGTCGGCGGCTTGCTTTGATGTAATTTCGAAGAATCTAGTCTGGTCTCGGCGGCTCTTTGACGTTCTGGAGAATTCCGAGAAGAAATATATAAATACGGAGAGATGAGGAAGCATTAATTCTGTATTCGACTGCCGTATAGTAAATATAAATTGTAAATAGTTCTGTGAATATAAATTGTGTTAAAGTGGTCGAAATAAATTAGAGTGAGTTAGACTGTGTTTATAAATGAATCCAAGAACCCGATTGTGAAAATAAAAACATTACATTGGTGACAGGTGTAGGTATATTTGTGGAACTTTAAAAGTGAAAAATAAATAGACTGACAATGTTTAAAGCGGTGAGTTTGGAACAATTGAAAGTAAGGGACTTGAAAAAAGAACTTGAAGAAAGGGATTTAGAAATTAGTGGGAAGAAAAGTAAATTAATACAACGGCTACGAGATGCCCTAATAAATGAAGGTAATTATCCCGATACTTATATGTTTGAAATTTCTGGTCATGGGGACATGAGTATGCTATCAAAAAAATTGGAGAGAATTTGAAAGTGACCTTACAGGATAAACTGCTAGTAAGTTCTAAGAATTTGAAAGAGTTGTTAGAAGAAAACTCTAAAAACCTAGAGGAAAATTGCAAGATAAATTTCTAGAAAATTATGTCTTTAGAAGATAAACAATACAAGAAAATTCTAAAATCCTAGAAGATAAATTGCTAGAAAATTCTAAAAGTTTGGATGACAACATACTAGAAAATTCCAAAACACTCGAAGACAAATTACTGGAAAATTCGAAATGATTAAAAGAAAATTTGAAAAGCATGGTACAGAAAAAATCAGAAATACTGTAAGAGAAAATATTAGAGAATGGGGCTCAGATGGAAGATCTAAAGCAAACAATGGTCGAAGAATAGATAGATGAGCTAAGACAGATAATGGAGGGTGTGATCAGCAAATTAAAAAAAACAGTAATAATACAAAGGGGAGAAACTTCACCAAAGATCGAAAGTAGATACAGTCCGGAAGTAGTGGAGTCGCAAATTGGTCTCGAGGGAACAAGACACAAAATGAAACCATCACAATTCGATGGGAAATCGTCTTGGACGAATTATAGGTGACAATTCGAGGCTGCAAAAAAGCTAAACGGATGGTCGGCAGTGGAGAAGGCAATAGCATTAACCTTCGCCTTAAGAGGGAATGCTACAGATATTTTGCAAACGTTGAATACCCCTGAGCAAGAAGACTGCGAACGCGAAAACTAAACAACTTCTGAACTAAAAATCCATGAACCCGATCGTGAAAATAAAAACATTACAGAACTAAAATTTCAACGCAGATTTATAGCCGCATTAATCAAAACGTTTAACAACGCGAAAAAAAAACAACTTCTGAACTAAAAATCATCCACATTCCGCTTGCGTCATATATCAAAGTATCAAAGAGAACGTAAACATTATGAATCATTGAGAGCCTACATTATAGCCCATCACACAGAGTGAAATTTAATAGAAATGCGACAACTGGGTGACATTTAAACGAAAACTCCAATGTGTATTTATAGACTCAATAAGGGACTTAATAGAGGCGATACGGAGGCGCGATATCGTTCGAGATTGAAGCGATAGAACCGTTGTAAGGGCAACGGAGTCACATGTGTCCTTAATAAATAATGAAGAGGGCGATACATTCTCAGATTGTCCGAGACACGCTCCTTAGATAAACTCGACAAGCACCGAACAATAGAAAACACAGAACTTAGAATACAGACCGACCCAGTTTCGACGCTGAGACAAATGAATAATGATATGTCGTTTGCTGGTTTTGCTTTTGTCGTTTCAGTTGTTACTTATTGTACACGCCGTCTGTCCGGTTGGTAATGGCGTTTTGTTTTGTCTTTTGTTGGCATCCAAGACCGAATAAAAGCTCCTGTTACATTATATGTCTTTCATACACTTGATTTATATCTGTGATGAGCTTGGAACGTTTGAAAATTGTGGAAGATATGTGTTTTAGTGTGTTCGTAAACTGGTTGTGTTTGCTATCAGCTTAAGAGTTAAAGCGTTCTGAGTTTCTCAAAGGGTGCAATTAAATTCTACACTCTGACGTTTCGCATGTACTGAAAACTATATTTTCAGTTGCTCCATGATAAATTATTCTGTTTCGCTTTCTCTGCACCATATCCTGCTAAAAGGTTACACTACAACCATTTTTAGGGTTCCGTATATACAATATACGGATACCCTTATAATATCACTCCAGATTTCTGCCTCTGTCACATCACAGCAATTTTCTCCTTAACTACTGGACGGAAGAGGTTGAAATTTGGTATCAATGTATAGTTTGGTGACCCGATCAGGAGTACATATCGTAATAGAAAAAAAAAGATTTTAGGGGTACTTCTAGGGGGAAAAACTAAAAAAATCGACCGTTATCCCTCTGATCTCCGAAACTACTGAGCCTAAAATTTTGAAAAAAATAGGAAATATAGAACGTTGCCCGAACTTTACAGGAAAAATAAGAAGCAACCATTTATATTAATTTTGGGCGGTATAATTTAAAAAAAATTATTTAAAAAGATATTAACGAAAATATACCAAAATTTACCCATTCCCCCCGCTTATCTCCGAAACTATAAAACGAAAAGTTTTTAAAAAAATTAGAGCTATAGGTTCTGATCTGAAGCTTACTGGAAAAATAAGGAGAAACCTCTACTTTTAATTTTGGGGGGCAAATTACAGAATTAAATGCAAAATATAAAATTAAAATTTTTTCTAACCCATCACGTTATATATCAAATGAAAGGGCTCATGATGAAGAAAACAAATATATTTTTTCATATTTTTAAAATAAATAAATTAAAAGATATTAACAAAAATGTAAAAAATTTTACCCCCCCCCCTTGTCTCCGTACCATAAGCTGAAGAATTCTGAAAAAAATGGCGGTATAGCCCCTCACCTGAACTTTACTGGAAAAATAAGGAGAAACCCTTAATATTCATTTTGGGAGGCAAATTATAGAATTAAATGGAAAATAAAAAATTATAATTGTTTCTAACGGGTCATGTAATATATCAAATCACAGGGCTCATTATGGCGAATACAAATATATTTATTAATTTTTTTAAAATGAATATTTTAAAATAATTAAACAAATATTTAAAAAAAATTACCCATTCCCCCCATTATTCCCCAAACTATAAGACCTAAATTTTTTTGTTAATAGGAAAAATATGAAAAGATTCCTAATTCTATTATTTGGCCCCCAAATAATATAATTATTAGAAAACCCCCCATAGTAATTTTGGGGACAAATTATATAATTAAATGGAAAATAAAGATATCATGTAATATATCAGATAAATTATATTATAAATATATCATATTTTTAAATCATTTGTTTAAAAGATATTAACAAAAATATTAAACATTGACTTAATTCCCACTTTAGAAACTACACTATTTAAATTTTGAAAAATATATTTTATTTGTATTTTTTAATAATTTGAATAACAGATTTAATAATCTATGATGTAAAACTTGACCTATTTTGCCCTTTATCTTCCAATCTACAGAGCCTCAAAACTCAGACAGTAGATTATAAAAGACTTTGAAAGTTTATTAGTAAAATAAAACTTTATTGTTCATTTTTGGGGCCAAATTAGAAAATTAAATACATATGTATTCTGATAAAAATCAAACGAATCCTGAAGCAGATAAAATAAAACGTTTACGTGTGGAAAATGAAAGTGTATATTTTTTTTAAATTTAAAACGCTTCCTTTAAAAGATATAAATAAGGGTATATATAAGAAAATGCACTCATTCCCTGCTTGTCTGAAACTGGAATATTAGAATCTTGAAAGTGGTACGGAACCCTAAGTATGCGAGTCCAATTCGCACTTGATCAAATTATTTTATATAAATTCCCAAAATTAAATTTTTTTGGCCTTTGATCAGTCTGCATTAAGTTCTAAAGAGATTGAGGTGACAGGCACATGACTGATTTTCCTTCTTCTTATTCCCCAACTCTACGTGCGTAGAACTAAAATAATTATCACCATTTTGTCTCGAATTTAATACTAATGTATAATTTTTTACTAACACTAAAGTATTCTTTACAGCTTTGGGCATTGGCTTTTGAAACGAATGCTTCTTAATCGTGGCCCCACTTATACATAGGAAAAAAGATTTTGACCTTGGTATATCCATACAACTCAGTTGTCTGTGTAGGAAACAAGCGCCAGATTATATATTAAGAGCCTCTTCGTTTGTGGAAAATCAATAAGTTATAGTAAATTAACAAATATTCAATAAGCTTTTTGTTCTAATAAACATTTCAATTTTCTGTTTGAGATATTTTAAATTATAGACTTGATATTAGTGATGGGATCATCGAGTGAAATATAATCGATGATTCGATTATGAAAATCACTCGAGTATTCCGATTATGGAATCAAAGTATTCTAATGAAAAATACTCGATTAGTAAACCCCAAACATTCACCGAATGACGAAGGCGAAGACGAGCGATACCACAGATCGAGCAATGCTGCATTCGATTTATAATCCGAATGATTTCCTTGCGAATTGAGAAGTGCTTTTCTGCCATTCGGCTCTTGTGCAGTAGCTTGTTTACGTCTTACATTGGACAGAAGCAAAATATGTAAATGCTGTATTTTCAGAGTACGGTGCAATTATCTCAATGAGAAGTAATTTGATGAATTGGTTGTTAATGTAGTTTAAGGAACATTATACTGTTCTTTGAGTTATTAATAACAGTTCCTTCACAAATAAATTTTAAATTAAATGAATATTTAGGAAAAATTTAATAGTATAATTTTAATTAAATTTAAATGTTCTTACACAGGGTAGCCGTTGACACGTAGCAAAGATTACGGATCTGAGAATAAAACAAGCGAGAATCGTTAGAATCCTAAACATATCATCGGAGTGATGCATCATTCGAGCAATCATTCGAGTTGTAATAATCGATTATTAATATCATTCGATTATACCCCTCACTATTTGACATATACTCACTGAAAAAGAAATCGCAATACCCAGAAGATCACGTTTAAATTTAATCTTATTTTGGTAAGATGCTGTAGGAAGGAGTAAATGATTAAAATTTGAATAGAAAATGTTTTTCATTAAGTTTGTTAATAATGTGTTTGTCCACCGCTGATATCCATACACTCCCCAACACGTTTTGGCATTGATACAATAAGGCAGTTTATTACAGCTTGAGGGATACTAATCCCAAGCTACCTAAGTCAGTGGGGCGGGGGTAAATTTCCGAACCTTCTACTCATCATATTCCAAACATGTTCTATGGGCGAAAGATCTGGGGATCAGGGCGGCCATGGCAACTGTTTCACACGGGTCTCTTAAAAAAAGTTTAAACTAACTCGAGCAACATGAGGCCGAGCATTATCTTGTTGAAATATGGAATCCATGAGCCGATTAAGGCAAGGAAGTACATACGGCTCTACTACTTCCTGAAGATAACGTCGCGCTGTCATGTTGCCTAGAACAAAAACTAAAGATGACCTACTTCGAGTTTTGAAAAAGGCCATAAGAATTAGATGTCGATCTTGAACTTCTTTTGTGCCTAATCTTGTCCGATTTTCGGTATTATCAAACAACGCTTGCCAACATCTCACAATAGTAGTTGGATTTCTGTTCGTGCTGTTAGCGATTTCTCGAAATGAAAAACTCGCCTCAGAAGAGTTTTTGGAGGGGAAGATTTTTTGACTGCTAGAGTCATTTCTTTGTTTCTTCTTACAAACAACTAAATAATTCTAAGTTCAAAAGATTTTTTCCCTATAATTTATAAAACCTATTTCTTCAATCAAAATTAATTTGTGAAGTTGACAACGCAATTTCTAGCTATAACTGTCGATCTTTATCCTAATAATCATAAAAAAGCCTATAAAAAAAGAAACGGCAATAAAACAGTTTTTATTGTCAAAGCTCCAAGCTTCAAAGCCATCCACTCGGGACGACTTTCTCACAGGCATGATTTTTTTCAATTAAAAAAGAATCTAGGAGAATAGAGTTTAATTTACCTTGAAGCTGAGCCTTAATGAGAGCCATTTCATTTAGACGGAAAACCTCTTTTAATTGCTGCTAAATTAAGACAAAAGTGTGTTTCTCCTGTTTTTCTGGAAATACAATTAAATAAATGTCTGGCCATTATGTTGATGGTTGTTTTGGGAACAATACGGTTTAGTTTTTCATACTGGGAATGGGTCGTCTGTATTATTGGAATGTCCTAAGCGGATGAAATAATAGACGAAAAATATTCTAAACATAATTCTCATTTGCTAAAAATTGAAAAAAAATCAAAGAAATCATCATAAAATCTTTTCGAGATTTTTCAATCCATTGAACGCAAGGCAATATGTTGTTTGTGGCTGAGAAATTTCATCAATTGCGCTCTCGTAAAATATCCTGTAAATACTTACATAAATGAAGTTTAATATATAAGTTAAACGTAATTTATGGCAATTTTCATACGACTTTCGTCGCAATTCCAGTCACAGAACGGTCGAATCGGTTCCCAGCTAAAGGAATTTTCTAGATTGGAGGTCTCTTTTCCAGTTTTTACTATTGCCTCTCTTATCATCCTTTTTTATAATTTGTTGTATTAGCTATATGTTTTCAGCTGTCAAAATTAATTTTGTGACTCGTTTGTAATTGAGGTTTTTTAGACAGCTAGTTTATGCTCTTCTCCTGATCTAGCAGGGATTTTCCTAACCGTTTGACCGGTACCTATATATTTTGCAACAGGTTCACAAACAATTCTATAAACACCCTGATATTCTAATTTAATTTTGGCTTTTGGATTTCTTAAAGTTGTACTTGGAAATGAATAATCGAACATTATAAAAGAGCTGCACATAGCCATCCAAATAACAACGGGATAAATAATTTTTCAAATTGTCCCATCCGTGAAAATCTACTTATTCATATTTTTAATAGCTACTATAGGAGAGGTTGATCTCGCATATTGCATAGTTAATTAGCAAGTTATTTGCAAAAAGCTGTAAAAATACGCATTTTTTAAACGTTCATAGTTATTTTTAAAAAACTTTGAAAAAAAAACATAAATTAAAAACAAAACAAAAACCTAGTTTGTACTCTACAAAATTTTGTTTTTAAGTTATTTTGAAAAAAGAAAACTTTTTGCAAAATTACAAAAATACAATATTCTCTTGCGGCTCGATTTTTTTCAAAACTGCTTAGTTTAAACCGGTCAAACTTTCTGAGCCTATTGGAATTAAGTAAGTCAAGTGATTTGTGAAGTGGTAGCAATTAATTTCAACTGGTATTAAGGGAGTTATTTGTAAATTTTTTTATCAAAAACAAAAAAACAACCTTATTTATGTCATAACTTTTTTTATGACAGAGACTTCCATAAAAAAAAACAAATTATTTCACGATTACCTTCCAATTACTGTTTTGAAAAATAAAAACAAAATTTCAACAAGCTATAACTCTGTTTGTATTGGTTCTACAGAAACCACAAACCCAACATTTTTGTTTTTTTATAAGCTACATTTTTGATCTAAATGATTTTTATCATAAACTGCATATTTTTAAAGATATTTACGAAAAACCGTATATAGAATAAAAAAGAAATGACGTTCAAAAAAACTATATGGAACAAAAGTTGCTTAAAATTAGTTAATAATAATACTCATATCCAAAATTTTAGTAAAAATCGGTGCTGCTTGGACAAATTACCCCCGAAAATGGTTATTGGCTGGACTATATTTCAACCATCTGAAAGGAACATATTAATTATTAAATCTTTCAGTACAAACCGTCATATATTATTTTTTAGGGTTTCTTTTATTGTATATAAGTTCAGTTTGAACGCTTGTATTTCGGGGTTCGAAATCAGGTAAAATTTAGTGGTGGGGTGAATTCACTTCTCCTATCTTTGACTGACAATCCTTTTACAAGTTCAGAAATATAGTAGTAGTTTTTTATAGATTTGTTTGTAGACATTATTTTTAATTACAATATTGCAATAAAAAAATAGTAACAATAATTCAATACAATTTTATAGATGTTGAACTTTATACCAGCTTTTATTACTCTTCTAATATAAATGCCATGTCAACAATTAAACACGAGTGGGATAGCTCAGGGACGAGAAGCGATAACTCTCGTAATATGTTAACTATGTTGATTATAGATCGAATATTACCAACTATTTTGGACGTTTACAGTTATATCTTTATGTGAATATTCATTTTTTTTTCTGTTATACAAATTATATAGGAGAAAAGACGTTTAAAATGAATTCATATGTTATTGTGAATCAGCTGTTCTGTATAATTTGATGTAAATAAAGTTCTAGAAAAGTGAAAGTGAATATTAGTTTTATAATTTTAAAATTGAACCCACTATATAGCAATTTGGTGATCAGAAGTAAAGAATTAAGTGCAGTTAAAATCGTAATTTGATTTATGGAAACCCGAAGAATGGAAAAAATGGACGAAACTACCAAAAAATAGTGAAGCAGGTTACGGAGGGACTGGACGAAAAAATAGCACAGATTCTAGAAAAACGTGACAAGAAGGAAAAACAACATCAGGAAGAAATTCAACAAAGGTTAGTGAAATCTTTTGATGATAAACTTAAAGTTGAGCTAGAAAATCTTGTCACTAATATCGATGAAAAATAAAAAATAGAATTAGAAAATCTTGTCACTACGATGAAAATCTTGTCACTGCTATTGAACAATAACCACAAAATTTAATGGAATGATTATTCTCGAAATTTGTAGAAAAACAAGATCAAACTGAATTGACGAGACAAAATTAATTTAAATTAATTGAATTAAAACGACACGAGAAAAGACAACTGCAATTTGAACAATTAATGCAAATAGTAAGACAAGTTAATGAAACAGTTAATGAAAGAATGAAAATAGTTGAGTCAGATATAAAAGAGATAAATGATGACATTAAGACCATAAAAAATACCGTGGATACTCTTGAAACAAAAGTAGATGACCTCGATTCCATCCAAAGCCAGGTAAAAGTTGAAATCAGTTCAATTCAAAACACAGTTCAATACCAAATCAGTGCCATCCAAGACAAGGTAGAAACAGAAATTATAAAAATGCAACAGGACTTACAGCGAGGAAAATACCAGAACACTACGAGTACCAGAGGTTCCGTCAGCAAACTACCCACATTTGATGGCAGTTCATCTTGGCCCATGTATAAACGGCAATTTGAGGCCTTGGCTACAGCTAATGGATGGGATAATCAAGAAAAATCTACTTCTCTGGTAATTTCGTTAAGAGGTCCGGCCCTAGAACTCCTCCAAAGCATTCCAGTCAATGAACAAGGCAATTTCGACAAGATCATCGCCATTCTGGACAAGAGATACGACAAACAATCCTTGAGCCAGGTATACCAAGTCCAACTGAGTGGAAAAACGCAAAAATCCGGTGAAAGCCTCCAAGAATTCGAAGCAGAGATTAGACGGTTAGTTCACTTGTCCTACCCAGACCTGCCAAAGGAAACGAAAGACCAGTTGGCCAGACAGAGTTTCATAAATGGCATCAGAGATGTGGAAGTACAACGAAATCTATGATTAAGTGGCGTCAAGAAAAGTAATAAAGCTCTACTTCGGGTTTTGGAAGTAGAGGCCATCATGAACATGTTCAAGCCGAGGGTCTGAGCAGCAACCAGGGAGAGCCAGAGTCACCATTTCAAGCGCTGCTGTCTGGTCTGAAAAAAATATTAGAACGCTCACAAAGAACTTTCACCAGAGGGGCATGTTACCGCTGCGGAAGGACAGGACACTTCCAACGTGATTGTCGAGTGAGGCTACTTGAACGATCACCGACCAGGGGTAACCAACAGAACAGCCACATGTCCAGGGACCGTCAGCCAGTCAGCATAAGGGGGCGAATACTGACTGACCCTCCATCAGCCCCCAAAACGTTATTCATCCGGGATTTTGCCGAGATAGAGGCACCATCAATGGACGAGCAGCTACCATCACCATCGACACCGGCGCCGCTGTGCACATTGCCAAGTCCAGGGTTTTGAGAGCATCAGAAATTCGGCCAGTTACCAATAACATCCAGCTCAGAACAGTCACCGGCGAGTCCATGTCAATACAGGGTGAGGCAGATGTCGTGCTACAGATAGGGGACAACATGATCCGACATAGGGTCCTGGTAGCGAATATTGAGGATGATTTTATACTGGGAATGGACCTAATTAGCCAGCATGGATTTATGTTCGACCCGAGATATGATGTTTTTTGGTTCCTAAATGAGGAATTTGTATTGACACGGCCCGTTGTCACATCAGTCACCCCCATAAAAATTGTGGCAAAGTCTTCAGCTAGAATTCCCGGTCGAACGGAACAGATTATTTATGGGCAGCTAGACAGCAATCTTGAGAGCTGCGTTGGAATGGTGGAGCCCGTACACTCAGCTCATGACTACTTAGTTGGACGGGCTATAGTTAAAACCGGACGAGATATACTAATCAGAGTCCTGAATTTGTCCAACAACGACATCAGAATTGCCAATGGTCAAGAGATAGCTTGTTTCGAGCCAGTAGATACCATCATCAATTGGGAAAAAGACTACCAAACGTCGGTGAAGGAGACAGGGCCCAGTAAAGAGTTCCTACAACAGTTTGCTGACAATTTGACACACCTGACGCCAGAGAACGAGAAGAAAGCCAAGCAATTTATCACAAAGCACTGGCAAATTTTTAACAGTCAAGATGGAATCACCGGTCGCACCAACATCATCCAGCATCGAATAGATACCGGAAAGGCTCAACCCATCAGAATACCATCTAGACGACTACCACTGGGGCAACAACAGGCAGTAGAGGAAAACATCGAGTCCATGTTACAAAATGGAGTTATTGAGCCATCCATCAGCCCATGGTCTGTACCCGTCGTGCTAGTTAAAAAGAAGGATGGAACCACCGGATTTTGTGTGGATTACAGAAAACTGAATGACGTCACGAAGAAAGACAGCTATCCACTACCCCGAATCGATGACACTTTGACCACAGTAGCAGGCTCCCGTTGGTTCTCCACACTAGACCTAAAAAGTGGATATTGGCAGGTTGGTCTACACGCAAACGACAGAGAGAAGACAGCGTTCTCCACCAGTAAAAGGCTGTTTCAGTTCACGGTCATGCCCTTTGGGTTATGTAATGCACCCGCTACATTTGAGAGGTTAATAGAGTATGTACTGAGCGGGTTAACATGGAGGACGTGCTTAGTATACCTCGACGACATTCTAGTCATGGACAGACATTCGACGACCATCTGAAGAACCTGGGCAAAGTATTCTCCAGAATTAATAACGCCAACCTGAGACTCAACCCGAAGAAGTGTTCCTTGTTCCAAAAAGAAGTAGAGTTTTTGGGCCACGTCGTTTCCGAGTCTGGAATCCGCACCAATGAGGACAAGATAGAAGCGATCCGTGATTGGCCAGTCCCGAGAGACAAGCATGAACTGCGAAGCTTCTTGGGCCTCTGTTCCTACTACAGGCGATTTGTTGAGGGATTTGCCACCATTGCCGCGTCTCTACATCGACAGACCACTGAGAAAGAGACCTTCCGTTCCGAAACATCATTCAGGCGACTGAAGGCAGCACTATGTTCCAGCCCAATCCTAGCCTTTCCTACACAGTCCGGCAAGTTCATCTTAGACACCGACGCCAGCAACAATGGTTTGGGGGTCGTCCTATCCCAGGTGCAAGATGGTGAATAGAGGGTGATCGAGTACTACAGCCGTGGATTCTCGAAACCAGAAAGAAAGTATTGCGTCACCAGAAAAGAACTTCTTGCAATTAAGGGCTGTAAACCATTTCCACAAATACCTCTATGGTCGTCACTTCTTAATCCGAACAGACCATGCCGCACTCAAATGGCTGCTGACTTCAAGGTGGAACACCGTGCTGGCCGTTTGCACAATAATGCCGATGCCCTATCCAGAAGACCCTGTAGAGCAGAATACGGACATTGTCTGAAGACGGAACAGCGAGAGGGTATCCCCATCAGGCAGATCCGAGTGCAGGCCAATGAAGACTGGACAACGGAACAGTGCATCCAGGACCAAATGGCTGATCCAGACATCGAACCAATCTTGTCGCTCAAAACGAGAGGGGCACCCAGGCCACGATGGGACGAGGTAGCTAGATACTCAGGCGTGCTGAAATCGTTATGAGCTCAATGGGACTCTCTAAGAGTAGACAATGGAATGCTCAAGTGAGTCTGGGAAAGCGCTGATGGACGAGAAACCAAGTCCCAACTGGTAGTTCCGAAGAGAAAGGTACCAGCCATTCTGACCGAAGTACACGATGGGATTACCGGAGGCCACCTGGGCATGAATAAAACCCTAGACAAAGTTCGCCAGCGGTACTGCTGGGTGAATTACTTCAAACACGTCAGCGCTTGGTGCCGCAAATGTGCCACCCGTGCGGACAGTAAGGGCCCCAAGATCCGGAGCAAGGGCAGAATGCAGCAGTACAATGTGGGCGTCCCATTTGAGAGAATTGCCATCGATGTCGCCGGTCCGTTTGCCGAGTCTGAGAGGGGAAACAAATACATTCTGGTCGCAATGGATTACTTCAGCAAATGGCCTGAGGCATATGCGATACCCAACCAAGAGGCAACCACGGTAGCGACGGTGCTAGTAGAACAACTATTCAGCAGGTTTTAAAGGGGGGGGGCAGTGTTACGAAATTTATCAAAGCCGACCCTGTTTCATTTCAGTACGACAACGATCGCTTTGAGATTAAAAAATGGTTCTCGAAAAGACTCGGCACCTGTAGGAGTGATGATGATTTTTCGTGAATTTTCTATGCTGGTTTTATAAAGGAAGCAGGCCACGATCGCGAGTTCAGTTAGAAAGGACGACGAGCGTATCTGCAATGTTATTGTGAATCAGCTGTTCTGTTTAATTTGATTTAAATAAAGTTCTAGAAAAGTGAAAGTGAATATTAGTTTTATAATTTTAAAATTGAACCCACGGACTATATAGCAATATTATCGCCCTGTCTAACATTAATTCCTCTTCACACTTTATGCAACTTCTTATGGGCTATAAAATAAATAATTTTTTAATCACACTGTACAAATATAATTCAACTCCAGCATATATTTCAACCATTCTGTATGATTTGTTTACGTCCACATCATATAACAGTTTTTTAATCACCCTATATAATTTTAATTTCACATTTTTTTGAACATTTTTATACCACCAAACGTCCACCCCACCCTATATTCCAACCAATCTGTATATACGGATGCCTATGGACCACTATCATTCTACTCCGTCCTATACTTCAATCATCATATAAATGCAACTCCTTCTATCACTTTACTTTGTGATTTTGTTTGCTATAACTAAACACCCTGTGTATAAACGCATCAAATAGCAGTTTAGAGTTTGACATGTGTTGTTACTGAATTTTCTATTAGGCCGGGAGAATGTGACAACCAAAAGCACTGTCTTCGCATGTTCATTTAAATAGGTATGTGCCTGGTATACTAAACAAAACGAGCTTGGTACTCATTGATTTAAGGAGCCGAAAATACTATGCTTTACTACCTATATGCTTGAGTTGTACATAGAAAATTTTCAAATTCGCAATTAAAACTTCCAGTGCCTAAAATTCCTGCACTATTACGTTCGAATTAAAATATTTATGAGGAAATGTCCGTTATGTCATTTCTAAGAAATTTTTGATAAGAAATTTGGAATTTTCGGCGATTTTCTGCAAAACTGCAAGTTGCCCGTCGCAGAAAAGTATATAAGATCATCTAGGGATTTTCCATAATAGGTTAAACATTGACAAACTATACACATCCATAAGGAGTTT
Source organism: Octodonta nipae (assembly GCA_034190945.1). Classification (NCBI taxonomy): domain Eukaryota; kingdom Metazoa; phylum Arthropoda; class Insecta; order Coleoptera; family Chrysomelidae; genus Octodonta; species Octodonta nipae. The sequence continues at coordinate 59,790,709 of CM067216.1, read as the reverse complement.
TCGAAAAATCGTCCAATATGTTAGAGATACTGGTCGATTTCCATGCACGCATGTGTTCATTCACAAATTTCATCACTTTACCAATAGAATTCTTCAAAATTTGAAGTTTCACCAATCCGGATATATACTCTATTAAACAAGACCATATTCATTCAAAACGATGCACCACAGGAGAAGAAATCAGGTAACATCTATACAAGAAAAAAAACTCGACGAATTGATAATCTCCTCCTATTTGGAAGTCAGTTAAAAATACGTATCAATCAAACTTACTGTTGACAATGAAACTTTTCATTCTGTTGCTCAAAAGTTACAAAAAGTGACAAAATTGAGATTTTGCAACTTTAGTCACCCCTTATGTTTGTTACATACAACACTTTTTATGCGTAATGCAAAAACTTCTTTTTTTAACCGACTTCCAAAAAGGAGGAGGTTATCAATTCGTCGCGTATTTTTTGCATAAACAGGTTTAAATAATTCTCTAGTCTACAGTTATTGACATAAATGGACATTAACCAAAGTAAGCTCTTTGCCCCATCTACCGGCAAGGATAGAACCATGTCTGCTGAACTAGCTAATAAATACAATATCTGCGCATAATTGAATAAGTGACTAAAAATTCATATACATTATATTTACCAGAATTATTATTTAATTAATTGAACATTATACGGTCCACTAGGCCCCCTTCCCCCACACTATAAAGAGGGAACAGAGTTAAGGTACCCTAATAATAATAACAGCCGAAAAAATGCGGCCATTAAATTCTAAACTTCAAAATGAACGTCGCCCGAGTTTGAAGAGCCGTCGCCGTCGTAATAATTCGGACGGGAGAACCCGTCAAATCAAGCGAACGACTATGCTCTCTAATTTGCATATATATACATTCCCCACATGTGGAATAAAGTCAAACTTATGCAAATGAAGACCACTTAGAAATTTTAGTAAACTTCTCCCAGAGCGAAGCTTTTCGTGGGAGTTCAGCTGGTAAGTTTATTGTTATACGTTATTTTGAAGTGACTTCACTTCCAAACTTCCATCCGAGTAGACGGTGTTCGTTCTTGTTATGTATGGGTCTTCAGAAAAAGTTAGTTTGATAGTTTTATTGTAAAGAGTCTATAAGGAAACTGTTTAAAGGCTTTGGAAAAGTTTGAGATTGATGGTGATAGTAGTGAAGTTTTAATAAATTTTAAATTAAAAACTATGATGGAAAGGAAATATGAAGAAACCTTATGTACCTACAGAGAGCTCTTTAAATTATGTAATAATACCCTGAAGTTAATTTAAGTAAAATACCTTTCTACTGAAGCTGAGTGGCCACAATTGGTAGATAATCAAATCAACTTTGTTGTGAAAGCCTAATATTTTAAAATAGTAAATACCATATTTGACGCGGATAAATTTTGTGTTAACGATATCAAGATTTTCTGTTACGAAGACTTTAAAATAACGCCTAATTGCTAGATATTCTCATGTAAGAAGCAAATGATTTTTTTAATTAGGTGATTGGAAAGATGAGGAATTATTTTAACGGTTTTAAATGAATCAAATCGTGATAAATAACTTTTAACCCACTAGATATGTTTTCTTTTTTGAAACAACTAACTTTGTTAATTCATGAAATGTCAAAAATTGCAATCTTTGATAGTTTTCCAATTACCAGAGCACAAAATGACTTTGTGCAGCCACTGCAATCTTCGGACGTTAATTGGAACACACTTGATGTTTTATGATAACGTTTTATGTTAACTTGGTAATCTTACATAAAACTTCCGAACGCACAGTTCTTTCTTGTGCATATTTGTGTCAAAGAGGTTAATACTGTAGAGCACGTGAAGTAGCGGAATTTATGTAATATCAATAGAAAGAGAGAGAGAGAATACGCGTGTCGTTCCTAATTGGTCAGTGTCAGTGGTGACGCCTACTATTGGTAGGGTAGAGACATAGCAAGCGCTCCCTGATATTGTCTTTCTCTTTCTACTGTTATTACACTGCCACTTACAATAACGCCCATACCTAATTCACTCTACGTATATAATAGCTCTATGATTTGTGTGCGCTACTGCTGTAATTGGAACACTTAGTGGCTTAGAGTTTGTAGTTTCTGGAGATAGCCAGCAGTGCACAAATACACGACTAACAAGAGAGAGGGCAATAGAGAGGCAAGAGGCTATTTCAGTCGGTTGGGAGCTGCTTCCAATGAAATACGATCAGCATGTTGTTCATTGGCTGGTTCCACTCACTAAGTGAAATAGCTTGTAATTATCTTTATTGCCCTCTCTTTTTAGCGTTGCGTTGTCACGATTTTGTGCATGACAGGCTATATCTAGACGGTACATGATCTTAGCTTATTGGTGAGCGCTCTGCCGTACTATGTGCAGTTGCACCGTAAATGGAAAACAACCTTTAATTACCCGTTTACTGTGTCTCTGTTCGGAACAAATAGCTAATATTGATTAATTGCTTCCTTTCCTCGAATAAATTATTTTTACACAGAGTTTATTAAATTTAACCAAGACAATAGGGTAATAACGATCTAATAAGGTAACAGCATGTTATTGTTAATATTTTCAATAATTTTTAGAAAATTGGAAATGAAACTCAAATAAAAAAATACCGCGTAAAAGTAGCATTAAATATTTATTTGATTGGGTGCGTTCAGCAGATACAAACTGTTGTCAACGTTGTGCAGCACAAAACATGAAACGTGCAGCACAAAACATGAAACGTTAGCAAACGTTCACAACAGTTTGTATCTGCTGAACTCACCCATTGTATTTTTCTGTGTTCGTGATTATCCGTCAACAATATTTAAATATTTATAACCTTATTTAAAAGTTTATTTAACGGAATAATGATTTATAAATGGTGTTCAGTATCATTATGCACAAATATTATTTAACCGTACAAAGGATAGTTTTTTATTACTTATTGTAAATAGTAACTTCACCATTTATCTAAATTGAAGTAAGAAAACAGAACACATATTTGACCACAGAACTACACACATAACAAACAGTAGATCATAGGTTGAAGCAAGATAACGGCTGTGACCATGAATTTTGGAACGTTTTCAATCACCTGCCTTTGATATTTAAAATTAACATAAAATGATCATAAAAAGTAATTATCCTGGAGGGTTACACCAACCTGAACCATATTTTCATTACAGTCAAAGACTCTATTTGTAGCTGAAATAAATTAATACATTTTCATTTCTTAGTAGATTGGGGAATCAGTCATATAATTCAACAAATAAAATCAAATAGATGAAAAGCTGTTTTAACTGTCTATTTATAGGAAAATGACTAAATTGTTATAGTAGGAGAGATAGAGCGGGATTTTGCTCGTCATCCTGAAAATGGACAAAATGTATTGTATTAAGTTCAATTCCTGAACTACATCACGTTTCTAGGCAGGCGCCAGTGGAAGTGATAACCGATGATAGTTATATGGTTTGAAAATGGTAATTTTTTTGGTTATGCTCATCATCGAATAAACGTTCCAAATTTGGCTGCATACAAGATTCTGATATATTTAAACAAATTCCCAGGAGGCGTCTGCCTACAGTGTTACCATCAACGTGGCGGACAGGGGTAAATTTGTCAAAAATAGGGGTAAACTTCGTCATTAAGTAAAAAGAACGCCATTTGCACCAGTTATTTGCTTACACAAAATAAATCATAATCCAAGAGGACGTACAGCTAAATGACATAAATAAATTTTTCAAGACGTCATTAATGTGGTCTGTATTAGAGATGGGCAGGTCCGGATGGACACGCATGTCCGGACCTGCATCCCTAGTGTTACTGATGGATGTACATCCGACCGCAATTCGGACACAGATCCGCGGACCTGTTGGAGTGGCAAAAAATGCATGCAATGAGCGGTACTGAATATAGTTTTAGGGATGTGTAGGTTCGGAAGGGCATGAATCCTCGGACCTGTGTGAATGAAGGATGTACATCTGTACCGAACGGCGGAATCACTTGTTGATATTATACGCGGGAGCGGTATCGAAACATGCCATGAGCGGTATTTTTGATAAATCATTATCGTTTTCTCGTAATTTTATTATATAAAGGGTAAAAAATAACAATTCAGTGCCATAATGTCTTGCTAGCAGTATTACAATCCAACACTCCGCTTGCAGCCCGACTCCGGTAATCACAGTTAGACAACCGGACCCGTAAGGGTCCGACCGACAGGGGTCTTGGATGTACATCTTTGGAACTGGATGATTATCCGGATCCAATTATGAGTGGACCTACATCTCTAGTTTGTATGACGTCATAAACAATTTTTTTTAAAATGCGAAGCCACATTTTTTATTAGATTCGGAAAAAGTGGAAAATTTCATGTTCGAATATGACTTTGACCATGAACTTGAACTTGATCTTCCGGGTGATTCCAAGATCAAGGTTTTTTTGACAAATCAACCAAATCTGAAATCAGTTTTTCAAAATTAATAATCCAAGATGGTGGACCAATTTTTTGAAAAATGTCAACCAAATAATGCACAACCAATTAACGGTAATCGATGTTTTTAATCTTGATCCGAAAGATGACTGATTCAAAGAGGGTATTCCAATTTAAAAAAATTGACGTTGAACTTGACCACTACTATTTTTCAAAAACTGATTTCATATTCGTAATTATCGATGTCGAAAACCCCCGGATACCAAATTGGGAGTAGGTTGGTTGATTTTTTCAAATTGTCAATTTTCAAAATCTGATTACGAATCTGAAATTAGATTTTCGCAATCCAAGAGAGCGGACCAGTTTTTCAAACAAAAACTGATTTCAGACTCGAAATCAGCGACGTCGAAAACTCCCCGTACACCTAATTTGGCTATAATAGGTTGATTTTTCAAACAAACTTTGATCTTGGAATGACCTTGAAGGTCAAGTTCAAGGTCATGGTCAAAACCATATTCGGGCCTGAAATTTTCCGCTCTTTCCAAATCAGTAATGAAAAACGTGGCTTCGGATTTAAAAAAAATGTGTATGAGGTCTTCCAGACCACATTAATGACGTCATGAAAAATATATTTATGTCATTTAGCTGTATGTATTTTTGAATTATGATTTCTTTTGTGTAAGCAAAAAAATGGTACAAATGGCATTCTTTTTACTTAATGACGAAGTTCACCCCTATTTTTGACAAGTTTACCCCTGTCCGCCAGCTTGATGGTAACGCTCTAGGCAGACGCCTCTCGGGAATTTGCTTCAGTGCATCACAATCTTGTATGCAGCCAATTTTGGAACGTTTACTCGATGACGAGCATGACCAAAAGAAATTACCATTTTCACACCCTGTATCTATCCTCGGTTATCACATCCACTGGCGCCTGCCTAGAAACGTGATGTAGTTCAGGAATTGAACTTAATACAATACATTCTGTCCATTTTCTCGATGACGAGCAAATACCCGCTCTATCTCTTAGACTATTAGGTTTCCGCTATATCCACAATAATAAGTACCTATTTTCAGACTGTGTAAACCATTTCAGCATAATTTATACTGACAAAGCAAATTATTTCTCATAAAATACTAAAACTAAAAATATACAAAATAAAATTGAAACTCTAGCTAACAAATAGTCTAAATACTTTATAAATCAATGAGTTATGTATATAAAAATTATGGGTCCTGTTCTAAGAGTGTAAGTCGCAGGGCGTGTAACTGAATATATCACACACCTCCGAAAGTTTATTAGCATCATTGCTCATTGTGTCATTAAGCATGAAATTTCTTCAAGCTCGTTAGCTCTGAAAAAGTATATCAGACCCTAACACCACCCTTGGAATAATAATCATGATTTTTCGGGGTACTATGATATTGAAATGTAAATTCAGAATCAAAATAAGCTCTCTAGTCTCTAATTTAAATCAAGAACTGCATTACTTATACCTTATACTACAGGGAAATATGACTATTATAAAATATAATAATTTACAAATATTTAATAAAGAACCAATTTCAAATGAAAACAATTTGAACACCCTATGCAGTCAATAACAATTTTTATATTTATGTGATATTTGATTTGACATGCACTGCCTTTTACCATTTTTCTTCCGATATTCTGAAAATGGTGTTTTACGTTATAGAACACTATACGGAATCAAGTCGTCGAAGTATATAGTCCGTGGGTTCAATTTTAAAATTATAAAACTAATATTCATTTTCACTTTTCTAGAACCTTATTTACATCAAATTATACAGAACAGCTGATTCACAATAACATTTACGAATATGCTAGTCGTCGCGATTTAATTCCCTCGCGATGGTGGGTGCTTCCTTTTTAAAGCCAGCATCGAAAACTCTCGTAAAATCAGTCATCACTCCTACAGCTGTCGAGTCATTTCGAGAACCATTTTTTATCTCAAAGCGATTGTTGTCGTATGGAAATGAAACAGGGTCGGCTTTGGTAAATTTCGTAACATTGCCCGATCAGAAACATCCTCTCCATGGTAGGGAGCGAGTCGATTTAAATGGACCACCTTCAACTTAGCCTTGGGTTTCGACGGATCCGGTAGACGACGTCATTAAGCCTCTTGACCACCTCATATGGACCATCCCAGGCGGGTGTAAGCTTTGGGGATATACCCTTGCTCCGTTGGGGATTGTACAGCCAGACTTTGTCCCTCTCCTGGAACCCGACTGAATTGACCTTGAGGTCATAGTGCGTCTTCATCCGGTCACTGGTGGCCAAGATCTGCGTTCGGGCTAATACGTGTATTGCCAGCATGTTATGTCGGAGCTGGTCGGCATAATCCTCGATGTCTTGGGAAGGTTCTTCGGGGGAGCCAAATGCCAAATCGCAGTATAATCGCAGCTCCTTTCCGAATAGGACCCTGACAACAGGAATAGGAGGAATATGCTCATTCCAATCACGCTGGTTATTGCTGACGAGCTTGGATAGGTGTTGTTCCAAGGTCCTGTTGAATCTCTCCACCATTCCGTCTGATTGCGGGTGCAATGGTGTTGTTCTATTTTTCCTAATCCCCAACATCGTGCAAACCTTCTGGAATACATTCGATTCGAAGTTACGCCCCTGGTCTGAATGTAGTTCCATCGGGACGCCAAACCTGCTGAATAGTTGTTCTACTAGCACCGTAGCTACCGTGGTTGCCTCTTGGTTGGGTATCGCATATGCCTCAGGCCATTTGCTGAAGTAATCCATTGCGACCAGAATATATTTGTTCCCCCTCAGACTCGGGAAACGGACCGGCGACATCGATGGCAATTCTCTCAAATGGAACGCCCACATTGTACTGCTGCATTCTGCCCTTGGTCAGGGTCTTCGGGCCCTTACTGGCTGCACAGGTGGCATATTTGCGGCACCAAGCTCTGACGTCTTCGAAGTAATTCACACAGTAGTACCGTTGGAGAACTTTGTCTAGGGTTTTATTCATGCCCAGGTGGCCTCCGGTAATTCCATCATGTACTTCGGTCAGGATGGCTGGTACCTTTTTCTTCGGTACTACCAGTTGGGACTTGGTTTCTCGTCCATCAACGCTTTCCCAGACTTGCTTGAGCATTCCATTGTCTACTCTTAGAGAGTCCCATTGAGCCCATAACGATTTCAGCACGCCGGAGTATCTAGCTACCTCGTCCCATCGTGGCCTGTGTGCCCCTCTCGTTTTGAGTGACAAGATTGGTTCGATGTCTGAATCAGCCATTTGGTCCTGGATGCACTGTTCCGTTGTCCAGTCTTCATTGGGCTGCACTCGGATCTGCCTGATGGAGATACCCTCTCGCTGTTCCATCTTCAGACAATGTCCGCATTCCGCTCTACAGGGTCTTCTGGATAGGGCATCGGCATTATTGTGCAAACGGGCGGCACGGTGTTCCACCTTGAAATCGTATTGCTGTAGTGTCTCCATCCACCTGGCCAGTTGTCCTTCAGGTGTCTTCATGTCCAGCAGCCATTTGAGGGCGGCATGATCTGTCTGGATTAAGAAATGACGACCATAAAGATATTTGTGGAAATGGTCTACAGTCCTTATTATTGCCAGAAGTTCTTTTCTGGTGACGCAATAATTTCTTTCCGGTTTCGAGAATCCACGGCTGTAGTGCTCGATCACCCTCTCTTCGCCATCTTGCACCTGGGATAGGACAGCCCCCAAACCTGTCTTGCTGGCGTCGGTGTCTAAGATGAACTTGCCGGACCGTGTAGAAAAGGCTAGGATTGGGCTGGAACATAGTGCTGCCTTCAGTCGCCTGAATAATGTTTCGCAATCTTGATTCCAACGGAACGTCTCTTTCTCAGTGGTCTGCCGATGTAGAGGCGCAGCAATGGTGGCAAATCCCTCAACAAATCGCCTGTAGTAGGAACAGAGGCCCAAGAAGCTTCGCAGTTCATGCTTGTCTCTCGGGACTGGCCAATCACGGATCGCTTCTATCTTGTCCTCGTTGGTGCGGATTCCTGACTCGGAAACGACGTGGCCGAAAAACTCTACTTCTTTTTGGAACAAGGAACTCTTCTTCGGGTTAAGTCTCAGGTTGGCGTTATTAATTCTGGAGAATACTTCGCCCAGGTTCTTCAGATGGTCGTCGAATGTCTGACCCATGACTAGAAGGTCGTCGAGGTATACTAAGCACGTCCTCCATGTTAACCCGCTCAGTACATACTCCATTAGCCTCTCAAATGTAGCGTTACATAACCCAAAGGGCATGACCGTGAACTGAAACAGCCCTTTACTGGTGGAGAACGCTGTCTTTTCTCTGTCGTTTGCGTATAGACCAACCTGCCAATATCCACTCTTTAGGTCTAGTGTGGAGAACCAACGGGAGCCTGCTAGTATGCTCAGAGTGTCATCGATTCGGGGTAGTAGATAGCTGTCTTTCTTCGTGACGTCATTCAGCTTTCTGTAATCCACGCCAAATCGGGTGCTTCCATCCTTCTTTTTAACTAGCACGAGGGGAGCAGACCATGGGCTAATGGATGGCTCAATAACTCCATTTTGTAAAATGGACTTGATGTTTTCCTCGACTGCCTGTTGTTGCCCCAATGGTAGTCGTCTAGGTGGTATTCTGATGGGTTGAGCCTTTCCGGTATCTATTCGATGCTGGATGATGTTGGTGCGACCGGTGGTTCCATCTTGACTGTTAAAAATTTGCCAGTGCTTTGTGATAAATTGCTTGGCTTTCTTCTGGTTCTCTGGTGTGTCAAATGGTCAGCAAACTGTTGTAGGAACTCTTTACTGGGCCCTGTCTCCTTCACCGACGTCTGGTACTCTTCTTCGCAATTGATGATGGTCTCTACTGGCTCGAAACAAGCTATCTCTTGACCATTGGCAATTCTGATGTTGTTGTTGGACAAATTCAGGACTCTGATTGGTATGTCTCGTCCGGTGTTAACTATAGCCCGTCCAACTAAGCAGTCATGAGCTGAGTGTACGGGCTCCACCATTCCAACGCAGATTCCGGGATTGCTGTCTAGCCGCCCATGAATAAACTGTTCCGTTCGACCGGGAATTCTAGCTGAAGACTTTGCCACAATTTTTATAGAGGTGACTGAACTGTTGACGGGCCGTGTCAATATAAATTCCTCCCTCGCGATCGTGGCTGCTTCCTTTTTAAAGCCAGCATCGAAAACTCTTGTAAAATCAGTCATCACTCCTACAGCTGTCGAGCCATTTCCAGAACCATTTTTTTTATCTGAAAGCGATTGTTGTCGTACGGAAATGAAACAGGGTCGGCTTTGGTAAATTTCGTAATAATGTTTTTATTTACTCTTCGGGTCCTTGGATCTATTTAAAAAGACAATCGAACTCACTATAATTTATTTCCACTACTTTAATTTATATTCACACAACTATATATAATTTGTCTTGAACACCTGTTGTTTGTTTACTAAACTACGAGCAAATGCTGAATGAATCCTTCCGTGAGGTCTCCGGATTTATACATTTCTTCTCGGAATTCTCTAGAAGGTCAAAGAGCCGCCGAGAAATTTTCTTTAAGCATTCTCGAATTCCTCGAGAACTTTAAAAAAAGCCAGCCGCTGGCATCAAGGCGACAGATGAACGATGTTTCTGATTCCACCAAATATTGGATGAATGTAATTTCCACGAAATATCCGTTGAATTCCTCACACAATATCTTTGCAGAACAAATTTAAAATATTCAAAGTCCTTCAGCCGTTTTAGAGAATTCAGTGATGATTCATTGAATTGCAGTCCCTTAATCACATTTTTCCGATTTTTTTGAAAACGATAAATCTCACGTTATAGATATTTATAAGGTACCTTCCGTAATATTCCTTAATATAATGCAGTTTAAATCATCAAAATTGTTTAAGCCGTTTTTAGTAATAGCTGAGAATACATAAAAAAGCTACCGACTAATTGATAACCTCCTTCTTTTTGAATGTCGGTTACAAATTATTGTTCAAATATTAAAAAAAAATTGCTTACGATTACTGAGTAGCTTACAGAATATATTTGGAGTAATTAAACTATTTTTACCTCCCAAAAAAATTAAGGTATGTTCTAGACTTTAATCACTCTGATAAAAAGAGTTCAAATACTACAATAAACCCAAAACCGGGGATTACAAAAACAAAGCGTAAAAATGACAGCCCAGAAAACTTCGATACGATTCCTGAATACACTCTCCTAAATCAGAAATAATCATGGAAATCTAGGATCTTCGACCGCCTTATTTAAAGCCGACTGTTGTACAAGTTTAAAATTGCGGCGTATATTGAATCGACAGTGAAAGATAATTGTTTGTCGTTTTCAATATTAGCTCATTTATATTAGTTTACCCTTGTTTATACTTTTGTAACTATAACATATACTGTAATCTGAAGCTGGTAAACAATGTAACTCGTTCCTCGTCGTATTTATACCCTTAACCTTTAATGCCACGCCGTGCCTGGCGGTTGATTTTCGGTGATGCGTAACAGCAGAGGCCGAAGAAGAGCTCGCCAAATGTTTTTAATTTGGACGCTGGGCTGGCTAATTATATTTTCGTTCAAGATTATATGTGCTGTTTCTATGAATTTTCATTTGTACCAGTGCTTTTCCTTGTGAATTACCCTGGCTTGGTGCCAGTTGATATTATAGTGTTCGGTCCATGCGTAATTAGCTAGCCCAGACTTCGATATTCCGCCCTTTGAGTAGCTATGCGGTGTTCCTTAACCCTGGTGTCCAGCGATCGCTTTGTCTCTCCAATGTAAAGATTGCCACATTCACAAGGTATGCTGTAGATACAGTTATTTGGTATTGCTGTTGCGACCGGCCTCGTTTTTGTAATCATGCTCCACAAGGTGTTGTTGCTTTTGAAGATCATTATGATTCCATAGCTATGTGCAATTTGTCTAAGTTTCTTCGACAAGCCTATAGTATACGGTAATAGTAGAGTTGCTACCGTGGTGCTTCCTGCCTAGGTGGTTTGTCCAACTTTTCAAACGCCTTGGTAATGATGGTTTTCGGATATTCATTCGCCAAAAGGTCTTCTCTAAGTTTCACTTCTTCTTCTTTGAGGGCTTCTGGTGTGCTGCAGATATTTTTTGGCTCGATGGATTAGTGTTTTGATGATGCCAGTTTTCGTTGCTGATGGGTGGTGGGAATTGTAGTGAAGGTATAATTCTGTATGCGTAGCCTTCCTGTAGCCTGTTGTTTAGATTCCGGTCCTAGTCCTTTGACACTTTACATCAAGGAATGGCAGGCACCCACTCTCTTTCATCTCCAGGGTGAATCTAATGGATGGTTGGGATTGGTTCAGGTGCTCCAGGAATGCCTGTAGTTCTGTCTCCCCGTGTTGCCAAATAATAAAGGTGTCATCGACATACCTCAACCATAGCTTAGGCTGCTTCTCGTACCTCCTCAGTGCATGTTTTTCGAACCATTCCATGTAGATGTTGGCGATGGTTGGTGATAACGGGGAACCCATAGGCAATCCATCTTCTTCCATGAAGTACCGGTCATGAAAGTAGCTGTTTTTGAGGCAACATTGAAGTAAGTCCATGATTGAGTCTATGGGCTTCGTCTTCAGTAAGTTTCTTTCTCACTATGTTGAGAGATTCGTCTAGTGGTGCCTTCGTGAAAAGGTTTTCAACGTCAAAACTTACTAAGCGATGTTCTGGCCCAGGTTCCATGGATCCGATGATTTCGGCAAAATGCTTTGAGTCCTTCACGTGCGATGATGTTTTGCCCTCCAAATCGGTAATCGGTCTGTAATGATTTTATTTTCACAATCGGGTTCTGTTCAGTTCTTGGATTTATTTAAAAACACAGTCCAACTCACTCTAATTTATTTCCATTACTTTAATACAATTTATAATCATATAACTATTTACAATTTATCGCTACTTAACTATACGGCAGTCGAATACTGAATGAATCCCACCGCCAGCTGTCCGTATTTATATATTTCTCTCTAGTAGGTCAACGAGCCATCGGGAAATTTCTTTCATGTATTCTCGAAGATGCGAGGAAGTTCCATGAATGTCTGTTAGAGCCGGCCTTGGGTCGACAGGCCATTTCGAGTTCCACGAAATATGGGATGAACGCCGATTGCACCAGCTATCCGATGAATTCTCGTAACGATACAATGAATTTTGACATTAGAAATATACAGGATGATGAATCTCAAGAAATAAATTAAAACTTGACTGGTTATGAATTCTCCTATGTACTTGTAGGTAAGAAAATTATTGAGGATAGATATCGAACATGTTTATGTTGTTGGAGTAAGATGAGGAACATGAAGGATTTAAGCCTCAACATGTAGATAAAGTTAACTAATTTTCGATAATAAGGTACTATTTTTACACAACTTTGAAAAACATGTGAGAAAATGTCAATTATTTAGAATAGTCAGTTGTTGCATTTTTGTAAAAACGGAAACGCTAGCATATCGTATCATACTGACATTTAAAATGCAATGTGCCAGTTTTTCTTAAATCAACAGCTGGCGATTCTCCTTCATTATCAGACACTGTAAAAAGACAAACATGGTCGTATCAGCGTGACTGACTGAGAGCTCAGGATGAATAACAAGCGAAAAGATAACGCATGAAAAATTCATCAGATCTCAGCAAAAATGCGAGAAATTGTAGAGGTGTTTACCACATATAGCACATTGGGGAGTATAAATATGAAAGCAAAACGAGAAGGATTTCTTACGGAAAATCATAATTGTAGATGCAACTTAAATAACCACTGCATTCCTGAAACTAAGCAACACTCGAAAAATGAAGGGTGAACTTATTCCAAGGAAAGTTACATTATAGACCAGGGTCGATAATTTTTGAAACCAAAAAAATAATAATAGTAGGATGAAACCCAGTGGAAAAGTATGAAAATACAATAACTATTTAGGTTAAACTGGAAAAATGACAAAGTTGTAGGTAATAAAAAGATCTACAACTTTTGAGGTTACACTTTTTTCACATAACCTCAAAATTTGTGTGAAAAACTCAAATTTATTTTTATTTTTACAAAACAAAAATCACGAAATTTGGTGAAATCCTACCTTTTATGTCCCAAACACAGTATAATTTTTATGGTTTAAAATATTTATTTTTTCACCTTATTTTGACTTAATATCGAAAAAGCACCCTAATTTTCAATCGAAATTTCTCACCCCAAATTATTGCTTTTTTTTTAACAAATCGGTAGGCTTTCTGTTCGTTGAAATTTCTACTTTCTAATGGTGTAAAAGCGAACTGGATCTTATAATCGGCATTTGTAAGATTAAGTACACAAATTGTATTGTGGCTAAACATGTCAATTTTAGCAGACTCTGTCAAAATAGGAATTCTTCGAGAAATTAATCATAGTCAATAAAAACTAATTAGAAGAATAAATAAACTGTGCCGACAAAAGTACGACTGCTGATATAAAAATACACATATCGAGAACTTCGATCCTAATAAGAAATTATACACGTTAGCAGATCAGAATCTGACGTATTGAAGGATTTCGATTTCGGTAGATAGCAATGTAGCGAGTATCTGCACATCAGCGAGCATATTAAAATTTTTCAAGTGCAACGTATTGTGATTTATTTTGGTGTGAATAAATATAATTATATTTGGTGTAAAAAATTGTTAGTGAACCCTCATGTATATAATAATATATTTTTTGATAATTCAACATAAGAATTTATATGAACCTGTAACGACCTATATTTCAAGTATATATAAATGTCTACTTTAAACTCCACTCGAAGGTGCTATTAGGTGCTTATATAATAAACCAAAAGATTTAACAAGGAAGTCAGTGTTTTTAAGACGTTCTTATACAACAATACCTGCTGACTGGATGGTATACAACAAGAAAGTTTGCTTCTCCAACTGCCAGTTTCTCAGGAACATGTACATCTCACAGAAAACTAGTAGAAAACTTACACCCCGTCATATGGACAACCAAAAAAAGAAAATACAAGGATGGAGTCCTTTTCGGGCCTATCACCAGCTCACATAATCTAACAGCAGCAACATCATCAGAATTTCGTTTGAAAGTGTTTCAATCTTTAAAGAACGGTAATTCGTTTCAATGGGTTCAAGGTATTTTGCTAAAATTTAAACCTTAATGAACGTGAACCAGAATGTCCAGCAAACTATTAGGCCAGTCGTAAAATGAGACGCAGCTTCGTGACGTGACATGACGTGAGTCACGGAGAGAATTTGTAATCCACGTTAATATAAGCGACTGTGGTATCAGGCAATGGAACGTGACGTGATGCAGTCGCATATATTTACGTGTATTACAAATTCACGCCATGACTCACGTCAAGTCACGACACGATACGTCTCATTTTAAGACTAGACAGAATGGAGATGCCAATATTCACAATTGCACAATGTTATCTTGAAAATCCAATCTTTCAAGAAACAGACACTGATCCTTGAAGATGATTTTCTTGAAGTGAAAACCTAGAGAACTTTACCCGGAATCCAGAAAACATTGTCCAAGTCAGGTATATATGTGCTCATGTTTCAAATGCAATTTTAAATATCCTACAGCAAGATAATTTTCAAGTACAGTACCATAAAAATTACAAAAGACGTAGGTGAGAACGATATCTGGGTTAGCCAATAACACTTGAAGTTTACAGTTTGAAATACACGATTCTTATCTCTCGAGTCATCACTGTTCAAGCTGAAACCAGCACCATCGAGCGACACCACTTGAATAACCTGCAAAGTTGCTGACTGGACCACATAAAGGACTGAGAGGTCTAGTGAAGTCAATCATTTGAATTTTTATTATTCAACTGATAATGATAACATATATAAAGTTATCAAAACTTGGGAATATTAAGCACATTCTTGACGATGGAAATCTAAAGGAATTCGAGCAACAAGTTACATTAAACAGAAACACAAATATTTTTATAAATAACGAAATAAGTATATACTTGATTTTAATATTGAGAGAAATAAATGTATCTTGTTTGTAGGCAAACATATTTCATTGAAGCTTTAAGACCTCTGGAAGTATGAAGGATAGTAAACATTTCTGAACTAAACAGTGAGATCCTAAAATAAGGTATACATTTATTTTCTAGGTAATTATGAATGTAAATTAAAAATCCTGAAAAGGTATAGTGTGTGATATGGCATTTAATAGGCTTTTAATTCAGTAATATAGGACTTTTTTAATTTTACGACGTTGGTAATAAGAAAAATTAAGTTTCAATTGTTAATTTGTAAAATAATTAATGATGCCATAGAAACTAAAATTTGAAGTAATTAACAATATTTACAATAATTATAGTCTAAGTCATTTGCTCAAACTGAACACCGTTCATTTCTTGACAATAAAGGTGTTGAAATTCTAGACTACGGTACTGATTTGATTAATTGCTCGCCTTATTCAGCGTTTTATATCATCTGTATTAGTTGGTTTTCTCTTGTAGAATTTTTTACTTTTAATAGCGCCACAAAAAATAGTCCAGTGGACTCAGATCGTAAGTTTCTCACGTCTACCGATCCATCGATGCGACAAAATTTAATTAAGATAAGTTTGTACTGCTGCTGTGTAATGTAGTATATATCTATGTTGTTAAAATCATATATTTCTATTAATAGTACCAGGAAAAAGTTATCCAAATTCAGGTATTAAATTTAAAAAAATGCTAGTAACTGACCCCCCCCCGTTAAGTTCCCCTAAAAAAATGGTCCAACTATTGTGTTGTTTATTATGTCAGCTCAAACGGTCACTTTAGGATACTTACTGGGTGTGACCTTCAGTGAGGATTTTGCGTACTCCAATACCTACAATTTTCCTTGTTGACCGTTCCATGTAGGGCAAAACGTTGTCTCATCGGAGGAAAGACTATTTTGGGGAAATATCGGATTCTGTTATGTATTTATTTATGGTAAGTATTTATTAGTAACCATTTCACAAAACCATTTCTAATTTAGGGTCACGATCATCGTCATTTAGTTCCTGAACCAGTTTCATTTTATGAGGATTTTATTTCTTTTTTCCAAATTCTCAATACAGATAAGAGACTAGTAAATCGTGACATCCTTCATAGCACAATATATTGCAGAAATATTACAGGAATATCGTAGCAATCCTGCTGCAATATTATTGGTAATATAACTGTGATAAAATACTAGCAGACATATTTAATATGTCTGTAATCTGGGAGTAATATTCTTGATAAATATCCCAGCGAGACTTTGTGACATTCTCGTAATATTGTTTCAATAAATAATGTTATGTGGGATGTATTTGATTCGAGTACTACTTGTTTGTATAAAATAAAATTACTTTTTTTCTTGAGCATTCAGACCGAAAAATTAAAAAAATCCTATATTTTAATTTTTTTTATGGGTTAAACGACGGGTGAATAATTATATTAAAAAAGCGTAGTTTCGTATACAAAAGTTGACCTGCTTCTTTTTAGATACATTCATAATTACATAGAAATTTAATTACCAAATTGTTCCCCCACTATTTTTCTTAGATCTTTACCAAAACATTCTTGAATGATAATCTTTAAAAGTTCCTTGTAATCGATTTATGCCTGTAGAATTTAGTGTTTTTATGACAAGTTGAAATATGTATAAAAATAAAAATTGGTGAACCATAAACGAACAATAATAAGCAACCAGAGAGTAAAATATAATAAGATGATTAATGATCACAAAATATCTATATTGTGTAGAGAAAAATTCAGTGGAAATTTAAATCGGGAACTTCATAACAAAATGATTCCGATTCAGTTAATATTTCATTGTCAATCAAATTGGCAAACATACCGTCTAAGCCATATATAAAAATTAAGTGCATGCTTAAATAAATGTAGGCTAAAAATATTTTTATAGTATTTCAGCTCAATTCAACACTAGAAAGATGTCAACTATTTTAATTGTACAACTTGACTTCATCGGGAGAGGCAAAAGTAAAAAGTGATTGGTGACAAACTACAGGTGTGAAATAGAAACAACTCCTTTTTTGAGGAAAATTCATATTAATGCTTTTTTAAACTTTTCCTCAGTATATTAGATTTTTAATTCTTGAAATACATTTTAAATTAATATAAAATAGAAATTCAAATAAGTAGCTTAACCTTGGAAATGATACTATTTCAAAATCCCATTAAATGACTAGTAAAAATTCCATTTCCGGTTTACATTTTCTAAATATAACTACATCAAACTTCTACGTCAAATGTTGCAAACATCAACATTTACGCTAATATATAAAGTACTATTATAAAATAACTTAAAATTATTCTTTTGCTATTTATTCCATTACTTAAATAGTAGCGAATAATCGCAAATAAGTGAAATTACATATTAACGTATTTATTCATTTTGCCGGTAATAATTCGTTCCAAAAACAATAGAAACCGACTCAAAACCACGACATTAACAAACTTCAAGTTTACATCTCAATTCACCCAAAATGATTCTCGTCTCCGATTCAGATTGGCTAATTAACCGGCAATCACAACTCAGCTTAATCTGCATCTAGTACGCTATGAAAACCCATTAAAACAAAAAGCATTAGCTTGATGATGATTCATTGTTTTACTTACACAAAAGCTGACTGGCAACGCTTGCTAGGATGCGATGACGGTGCCAGGAGATACAGAGATTCAGTTGTTCGCACCCACCTTGTACGGCGTTTCGCGATTGTTTCAGGCTGGCGTCGTGTGAGCGAACTGAAATATCTCTCGAAAGGCATGGATAGAGAAATTGAGAACCCGAACGCCACCTAGATTCGAGTGTTTTCCAGGATAATATCGATTTTCGTTGTCCATTCATTCAGAGACTGATGACACAACGACTTGTAGACTCGATGACTACTTTCTAGAGCAGAGGCGGGGGTATAGAACCCATTGTTTAACTAAGAAAACAGGTATACAAAAAAATGTTTGGATTGCAGCGATGTATTGAAAATTTCTGTTCCGATTGATAACCTTTTTCAAATGTTTCGCTTTTATAGAGAATCTTTTAGATTAGGTATTTACGTTTTAGTTACGCAGAGAGGAATGATGTTACATCTTTGCTATGACATATATCAACTTTTGTACTGCACGGTATCATGTACTTCGTCTTCGATATAATTACGTTGTCAACATATTCAGCATTACAGGGGTACAAGTAATATTAAAATATTGCTCCTTTTTCCCATTTGCGACATATGTCACATTGACGGTACCATTTTCTTGCATCTTCGTAATAATTTAACCAATAAGACCGTTGTTGTATCTTATTTAGGGTTTTAACCATGTTTTTTGAATATCTTCATTTCTTTGATACCACTATTCTGGAATTCAATCATCTTTCTTGGAGGCTCTAATTTGCTTGATGGGAGTGCCTACTGCGTGTTGAATTTTTCTACTATGCCCACAATCTTCACGACAAAGTCTTCTTGATAAAATGTCTGTATTTTCATGTAGACGGCTGGAACTAGAGTGATTATTGAATTGATGCTTTTATAATTTTTTCATCTCTCTAATTGTCATTATGGTGTTTTCATGTCACCACCATAAAGATATTTGTATAAATGGTAAACGGCTGTGAGTATTGCCTAGAATTCTTTAATTAGTTACAAAACCCACAGATGTTGTACTCTATAATATGTTTCTCATGAACGTGTGTGCGACTCAAGTCAAGCTTATCAAATGCAACACAGTTCATGAGAGCATTCATCTAATGATAACTCTCGTATCTTCTGTATGGAAGACACTAGAACACACACACACACACACACACACACACACACACACACACACACACACACACACACACACACACACACACACACACACACACACACACACACACACAAGCGGGGCCACTGTACAATCTCGAATACCCCAAATCGAGATTGAAATTAAAGACCTGGACGAGATCAGTACCAAGGAAGAGGTAGTAAACCTGCTCAAAGATAATATCGACGGCCTGGCAGAGATCACTGAGGAGGCAGTGAAATCACTTCGACGGGCATATAGATCAACACAAACGGCAGTTGTTTGTCTCCCAGAGGTCCAGGCCAAGAAAGCCATCGCACTTGGAAAGCTGAAACTTGCGTGGGGCACAGTACGTGTTCGCGAGAGGATCAGCCTTCGACGGTGCTTCAAATGCTGGCACTTTGGGCACAACGCCCAGGCGTGCAGAGGCAAGACTGACCGAAGCAGTTGTTGTCACAGATGCGGAGGCGCTGGTCACAATGCCTCGGCTTGTCAACAACCTGCCAAATGCTTACTCTGCAAAGAGAAAGATAGTAAGTCAGACTGCCGGCACGTTGCGGGTAGTTGGAAATGTCCGATCTACCAACAGGCGATGAGAGCAGCACAAGCCCGTAAATGAAAGTACTGCAACTCAACCTCAACCATTGCGAAGCAGCCCAAGACCTACTGGTACAGCGGGTGCGGGAATTGGATTGCGACGTAGCCATAATCTGCGAGCAGTACAAAAACTTCGACACCCTGTCCTGGGTAAATGACACAACGGACAGAGCAGCGATATGGGCTTGCGATAAACTTCCGTTCCAACAACTCCCAAATACCCCCGAACCATGGCTTGTGAGAGCCAAAGTGGGAGGGGTCCACTTCTATAGCTGCTATGCACCTCCTAGTGCACAGCTCGAGGAGTTCGAGTTATTCTTCGACACCTTGGCGGAGGATGTACGGAAGCGTGAATCGGTCGCCATCGCAGGTGATTTCAACGCCTGGGCAATTGATTGGGGATGCCGGGAAACGAGGGCGAGAGGACGAGCTCTCCTCGAGACCATGTCTTCGCTCAACCTGGTACTCCTCAACACAGGAGCCGTAAGCACATATCGCAAAGGCACTGCCAGCTCCATTATCGACGTAACATTCGTTAGCAGCAACCTAATTAAAGGGGGCTGTGAGTGGTGGGTCGATGAGGAGTTTACTAATACCGACCACCAAGCTATTATTTGGGAAATCAACACCACTCCCAAACGAAGATTGTGTGTCAGTCGTGCGAGGTCACAGCCAGTCGGCTGGAACAAAAATGTCAATAGCAACAAGCGCAGAAGCCACTGCCAAAGAGGTAATGACAAGCGTTGTCAAGTCCTGCGATGCTTCCATGCCAAGAAGACGGCAGAACAACAGCCGCCCACCAGTTTACTGGTGGAACGACACGATCTCACAACACCGACGAGAGTGTCTCAAAGCACGAAGGCTGCATCAACGAGCACGGAGACGCGACAGGGTCACAACAGAAGAACTAAGGCTCGACTATGAGATCAAAAGACAACAACTACAAAGAGCCATTCTCTCAAGCAAAAGATCCTACTGGAAGGAGTTGTGTGACGAAGTTGATCAAGATCCATGGGGAAAACCGTATAAAATCGTGATGCATAAAATTAAGGCCCCCCCCATGACAACAACGAACTGCCCCGAATCATTGCACCGCATTGTCACTCACTTGTTTCCTGCGAAACCTGAGCTACCCGCTTATCCTGCGTGGCAGGTGAGGGACGAAGATATACCATCAGTGACTATGAATGAGCTGATGGGCGCGTGCAACCGGCTCCAAAACGGTAAGGCTCTCGGTCCAGATGGCATACCTAACATCGCGCTAAAATGCGCCATAGCCAATAGGCCTGACATGTTTCTACGCATGTATGAGACCTGCCTAAAGCAGGGGGTTTTCCCGACTAAGTGGAAAAAACAGAGGCTTGTGCTCCTCCCTAAAGGGGGAAAGAAACCTCCCGACGAACCGTCATCATATCGTCCCGTCTGTATGTTGGACTCTGCGGGTAAACTCCTTGAGAGGATAATAGCAGATAGGCTGGAGCCCTACGTTGAGCCGAAACTTTCCACCAACCAATTCGGGTTCAGAAAGGGGAGATCAACCATCGATGCCGTGACACTCGTTACCAACATCGCCAGAGAGGCTATCTCGGGAAAGAGATGGAGAAGAGGTGGAAAAAAGTACTGTCTAATAGCCACCCTGGATATCAAGAACGCCTTTAACTCGGCCCGCTGGGACCGCATTTTGGAGGCTCTTGCCAGGATGGAGGTTCCTCAGTACTTGCGCAGAATGGTTTCAGCGTATTTCAAGGACCGCATCTTGTTGTACCAAACTGAAAATGGGCAAGTAGACTATAAGATCACAGCAGGTGTACCTCAGGGCTCCGTTCTGGGCCCCCTCTTATGGAACGTAATGTACAACGACCTGCTCCTGCTCGGTCTGCCTGAGGGCGTCAGGCTAGTGGCATTCGCAGATGATGTGGCATTGATCATAGTGCGCAAGCACATAGAGGAGATACAAACAACCTTCTCATTCGCTATAGCCACAATTCAGCATTGGATGCTCTCAGCGGACTTGAGTTTAGCAGAGCAAAAGACCGAAACACTTCTTGTTAGCAGTCGAAAGGCAAGGGAAACCATCACCCTCAAAATAGGCGACACTTACATACAGTCGCAGCCCTTCATCAGCTATTTGGGGGTGCTCCTGGACACAAGGCTCAACTTCAAAGAGCACATAATCGCGGCCAGCAAGAAAGCAGCTGGGGTACAGGGGGCATTATCTAGAATAATGCCTAATGTCGGAGGCCCTAGACAGATAAGAAGACAGCTACTGGCAACAGTAACTACTTCTGTTTTGTTGTACGGGGCACCGGTATGGGAGAAATCGCTCGAGCTACCATCGTACCGCCGGAAAATGAAATCAGTCCAGCGGCTCTCAGCGATTCGAGTGGCATCATCCTACCGCACTGTGTCTTACGAGGCGGTGAGTGTGATTGCCTCTACCCTACCAATCGACATCCTGGCTGCAGAAAGGGGACGGCTTTATCGCAGAAAGTTAGAGAAAGACCAACCGACAGGAAACAGCGATGAAAGAGCCATGAGTCTAGGGCAATGGCAGGAGAGGTGGGACAGCTCTACTAAAGGCCGGTGGACATATCGATTGATACCTATCATCAGTCGTTGGGTCAACCGCCAGCATGGGGAGGTTGGGTTCTACATCACTCAACTCCTGACTGGACATGGATGCTTTCAAGCATACCTACACAGGTTCAGGAGGGCAAACTCCCCAAACTGTCCACAGTGTACGGACGTGATAGAGGACGCGGAACACGTGTTCTTCTCCTGCCCCCGGTTTCAGGATCAACGTGCTGAAGTGAAGAGGATTCTGGAGACTAATATCGTTCCAGAACAGTTAGTAGAAGCCATGCTGAAGGGCCCCCAAGCCTGGAACTTGGTATCGGATTACGCGGAGACTATCCTCAAAGAACTCCGCAATACGTTCGAGGAGTAGGCTTCAGAGGCTTTCAATGTAAGAGCAGTAAACATCTGCAATGAACCACCCTTGCGAAGTAGTATTGACTAAGAGTGCCGCAGGGGACCATGGTTGTAGGAGAAAGAGGTTAGGGTTTTAGCGGGTATACGGTATACTGGTTTCAATGCAACGATTTACTCTTGCCTTGAAGTCATTACATCGGGAGTCCCGCACGACGGCCAGCACGTGCTAGCTAAGTACGGAATGTATTTCCCCCCTCTTCGGATAAAAAAAAACAAAAAAAAAAAAAAAACACACACACACACACACAACATCCAACAGGCGACTCCTGACTGGACATGGATGCTTTCGAGCATACTTGCACAGGTTCAGGAGGGCAAACTCCCCAAACTGCCCACACTG
The DNA here is from genome assembly GCA_034190945.1 of Octodonta nipae. Lineage (NCBI taxonomy): Eukaryota > Metazoa > Arthropoda > Insecta > Coleoptera > Chrysomelidae > Octodonta > Octodonta nipae. Next base: position 59,767,599 of record CM067216.1, on the reverse strand, counting down.
TTCGGACGTGGTAGAGGACGCGGAACACGTGTTCTTCTCCTGCCCCCGGTTTCAGGATCAACGTGCTGAAGTGGAGAGGATTCTGGAGACTAATATCGTTCCAGAACAAATAGTAGAAGCCATGCTGAAGGGCCCCCAAGCCTGGAACTTGGTATCAGATTACGCGGAGACTATCCTCAAAGAACTCCGCAATACGTTCGAGGAGTAGGCTTTAGAGGCTTTCAATGTAAGAGCAGTAAACATCTGCAATGAACCACCCTTGCGAAGTAGTATTGACTAAGAGTGCCGCAGGGGACCATGGTTGTAGGAGAAAGAGGTTAGGGTTTTAGCTGGTATACGGTATACTGGTTTCAATGCAACGATTTACTCTTGCTTTGAAGTCATTGCACCGGGAGTCCCGCACGACGGCCAGCACGTGCTAGCTAAGTACGCAATGTATTTCCCCCCTCTTCGGATAAAAAAAAATAAAAAAAAATAAATAAAAAAAAATAAAAAAAAGGTGATGAGAGCAGCACAAGCCCGTAAATGAAAGTACTGCAACTCAACCTCAACCATTGCGAAGCAGCCCAAGACCTACTGGTACAGCGGGTGCGGGAATTGGATTGCGACGTAGCCATAATCTGCGAGCAGTAAAAAAACTTCGATACCCTGTCCTGGGTAAATGGCTTGTGAGAGCCAAAGTGGGAGGGGTTCACTTCTATAGCTGCTATGCACCTCCTAGTGCACAGCTCGAGGAGTTCGAGTTATTCTTGGACACCTTGGCGGAGGATGTACGGAAGCGTGAATCGGTCGCCATCGCAGGAGATTTCAACGCCTGGGCAATTGACTGGGGATGTCGGGAAACGAGGGCGAGAGGACGAGCTCTCCTCGAGACCATGTCTTCGCTCAACCTGGTACTCCTCAACACAGGAGCCGTAAGCACATATCGCAAAGGCACTGCCAGCTCCATTATCGACGTAACATTCGTTAGCAGCAACCTAATTAAAGGGGGCTGTGAGTGGCGGGTCGATGAGGAGTTTACTAATAGCGACCACCAAGCTATTATTTGGGAAATCAACACCACTCCCAAACGAAGATTGTGTGTCAGTTGTGCGAGGTCACAGCCAGTCGGTTGGAACAAAAATGCTTTCGATGCTGATTCATTCGCCTTGGTTATGGAGCAGGAACCATTGTCAATAGCAACAAGCGCAGAAGCCACTGCCAAAAAGGTAATGACAAGCGTTGTCAAGTCCTGCGATGCTTCCATGCCAAGGAGACGGCAGAACAACAGCCGCCCACCAGTTTACTGGTGGAACGACACGATCTCACAACACCGACGAGAGTGTCTCAAAGCACGAAGGCTGCATCAACGAGCACGGAGACGCGACAGGGTCACAACAGAAGAACTAAGGCTCGACTATGAGATCAAAAGACAACAACTACGAAGAGCCATTCTCTCAAGCAAGAGATCCTACTGGAAGGAGTTGTGTGACGAAGTTAATCAAGATCCATGGGGAAAACCGTATAAAATCGTGATGCATAAAATTAAGGCCCCTCCCATGACATCAACGAACTGCCCCGAATCATTGCACCGCATTGTCACTCACTTGTTTCCTGCGAAGCCTGAGCTACCCGCTTATCCTTCGTGGCAGGTGAGGGAGGAAGATATACCATCAGTGACTATGAGTGAGCTGATGGGCGCGTGCAACCGGCTCCAAAACGGTAAGGCTCCCGGTCCAGATGGCATACCTAACATCGCGCTAAAATGCGCCATAGCCAATAGGCCTGACATGTTTCTACACATGTATGAGACCTGCCTAAAGCAGGGGGTTTTCCCGACTAAGTGGAAAAAGCAGAGGCTTGTGCTCCTCCCTAAAGGGGGAAAGAAACCTCCCGACGAACCGTCATCATATCGTCCCCTCTGTATGTTGGACTCTGCGGGAAAACTCCTTGAAAGGATAATAGCAGATAGGCTGGAGCCCTACGTTGAGCCGAAACTTTCCACCAACCAATTCGGGTTCAGAAAGGGGAGATCAACCATCGATGCCGTGAAGCTCGTTACCAGCATCGCCAGAGAGGCTATCTCGGGAAAGAGATGGAGAAGAGGTGGAAAAAAGTACTGTCTAATAGCCACCCTGGATATCAAGAACGCCTTTAACTCGGCCCGCTGGGACCGCATTTTGGAGGCTCTTGTCAGAATGGAAGTTCCGCAGTACTTGCGCAGAATGGTTTCAGCGTATTTCAAGGACCGCATCTTGTTGTACCAAACTGAAAATGGGCAAGTAGACTATAAGATCACAGGAGGTGTACCTCAGGGCTCTGTTCTTGGCCCCCTCTTATGGAACGTAATGTACAACGACCTGCTCCTGCTCGGTCTGCCTGAGGGCGTCAGGCTAGTGGCATTCGCCGATGATGTGGCATTGATCATAGTGCGCAAGCACATAGAGGAGATACAAACAACCTTCTCATTCGCTATAGCCACAATTCAGCATTGGATGCTAGCAGCGGACTTGAGTTTAGCAGAACAAAAGACCGAAACACTTCTTGTTAGCAGTCGAAAGGGAAGGGAAACCATCACCCTCAAAATAGGCGACTCCTACATACAGTCGCAGCCCTTCATCAGCTATTTGGGGGTGCTCCTGGACGCACGGCTCAACTTCAAAGAGCACATAATCGCGGCCAGCAAGAAAGCAGCTGGGGTACAGGGGGCATTATCTAGAATAATGCCGAATGTCGGAGGCCCTAGACAGATAAGAAGACAGCTACTGGCAACAGTAACTACTTCTGTTTTGTTGTACGGGGCACCGGTATGGGAGAAATCGCTCGAGCTACCATCGTACCGCCGGAAAATGAAATCAGTCCAGCGGCTCTCAGCGATTCGAGTGGCATCATCCTACCGCACTGTGTCTTACGAGGCGGTGAGTGTGATTGTCTCTACCCTACCAATCGACATCCTGGCTGCAGAAAGGGGACGGCTTTATCGCAGAAAGTTAGAGAAAGACCAACCGACAGGAAACAGCGATGAAAGAGCCATGAGTCTAGGGCAATGGCAGGAGAGGTGGGACAGCTCTACTAAAGGCCGGTGGACATATCGATTGATACCTAACATCAGTCGTTGGGTCAACCGCTAGCATGGGGAGGTTGGGTTCTACATCACTCAACTCCTGACTGGGCATGGATGCTTTCGAGCATACCTGCACAGGTTCAGGAGGGCAAACTCCCCAAACTGCCCACACTGTACGGACGTGATAGAGGACGCGGAACACGTGTTCTTCTCCTGCCCCCGGTTTCAGGATCAACGTGCTGAAGTGGAGAGGATTCTGGAGACTAATATCGTTCCAGAACAAATAGTAGAAGCCATGCTGAAGGGCCCCTAAGCCTGGAACTTGGTGTCAGATTACGCGGAGACTATCCTCAAAGAACTCCGCAATACGTTCGAGGAGTAGGCTTTAGAGGCTTTCAATGTACGAGCAGTAAACATCTGCAATGAACCACTCTTGCGAAGTAGTATTGACTAAGAGTGCCGCAGGGGACCATGGTTGTAGGAGAAAGAGGTTAGGGTTTTAGCGGGTATACGGTATACTGGTTTCAATGCAACGATCTACTCTTGCTTTGAAGTCATTGCATCGGGAGTCCCGCACGACGGCTAGCACGTGCTAGCTAAGTACGCAATGTATTTCCCCCCTCTTCGGATAAAAAAAATAATAAAAAAAAACACACACACATGACATTATGCCCAATATTGGAGGACTAAGACAAAACAGGCGTAAACTATTGGCCAGTGTCATAAACTCAATGCTCCTTTACTCAGCGCCAATATGGCACAGGGCTGCTTTTGTGAAACAATATATTCAGCCAATGATCAGTGTACTTTATTGAGAGTTATATGTGGTTTTCGGACCGTCTCTTATGATGCGTCTTGCGTAATAGCAGGGATTCCACCGCTGGAACTAATGATAAACGAGAGAACCCGAATCTATCGACGAAGAAGAAGCAGTGATAACAACCGGGTCACATTGATATCACTACAGAGGAGAGAACGGAGACGATAAAAACATGACAGCAAAGGTGGGACCAATCGAACAGGGGCAGATGGACTCATCGCCTGATCCCAAGTGTAAGGGACTGGATGGCAAGAACGGATGGAGAAGTGGATCATTATCTCACTCAGCTGCTGACGGGTCATGGCTGCTTCAGATCCTTCTAATATCGGTGTTCAAACTAGATGTTGATGCCAAGTGTCCTTTATGTTCGATGGAGATTGAGGATGTAGAGCATGTTTTCTTCAACTGCCAACTATTTAAAGATGAACGGTGAAATTACACAATGCTGTGGGAGAGCAAGTGACATGTGAAAATCTCTGTAAGTTAATAATGACCTCCACAAACAACTGGAGGGCAGTGGCTGAGTTTGCTGCCGTGATAATAAAGAAATTGAGGCTCGAGGAACGAGTTAGAAGAGAGTGTGAAATAACACATAACTGAGGAAGGCTTAATGCCAGTGGACCCCATGAAGTAATGCTTGACGGCAGTTCCATGGGGTGTGTTTTAAGGAGAATTGTGAAAGAGAGCATGAGGGTTTTAGTGGGTGCGTGTCCCACACACGTGAGAGCTAGTCTTTCTAAGGAAAGGTGGTTCTCTTATGGTGCATAAGGCATTTCCCTACCTCTTAAGCAAAAAAAAACATAACATGACATGACCATCTTGACCCTTATTCTGTCAGCTCATTGTAGTTTACTTTCTTCACTTCTTTCGATAACAGATTAAGAATTTTTTAATGAGAACGAATTCGAAAATTTGCCCGGATTATCAGTTGTTTAAATCTAAGTCTGGAGTCACTCTATGTATTATTTACGCATATTTGCAGAGGTCGAAAATTTTTGTGTTTGTCAAATAATTTTGACAGTGACAGTGACTACGTATGATTGAGTAAATTGACATATGATTTACCGTTAGTGAAACCCGCTTGATCTTCTCTAGTCTTTCTCTTTACATTTTCTTCAACTCTATTTATTAATATGTTTCCATACAGCCTGCCTATTATCGAGATGATTTCAATCCCTCAATATTTTCTTACCCGCTTGATCTTCTCTAGTTTTCCTCTTTACATTTTCTTTAATTCTATTTCTTAATATGTTTCCTTACAGCCTGCCTATTATCGAGATGATTTTAATGCCTAAATAGTGTCTTAAAAATATAAGTTTGTGTACATTTAGGTGATAATAATTTAATTTAACTTTTAAAATTAAAGCAACAAATAAATAAAAAAAGAAAGAAAAGGTTGTAATTAATTATCAAAACATAACACTATATAATAAATGACACCTTGTTAGATTCCTAGACACAAAGTATAAAATGTAAACAATAAAAGGTGCTCCTTCTGAACAAATTAATTACCTACCTGTTTAGTATATTTTTGAAGAAGCAAGCAATTATAAAATTAAGCATTGCTTACATATCCACTACTTCATCCAACTCGATTGTTACTTAGCACCGACAACAAAAATTAACTAGATATATATGTCATTAATTTGTACAGAAAGAGCCACTTTTATGGCGCCTAATAACAGTGAATGTGGTATTGTATATTGTTATGTTTTGTTAATTACTTTTTGCCCCTCTTCGAAAGCGATTTGTATTAAAAATACGATTTATTTTAACTTCCTCAGTTATTTCAAAATTTTTCAAAATATTTTATTTACCGCTTTTTAGTTGTCTGTTGTTTGAATAACCTTAATAGACAGAGAGTAGTTAACACCGATACCCCTGTCTTTGCAGAATGATAGATTTTCATTTAAAACGCCAGTTAAAAGTCATAAGATCAAAATAAATTTGGTGTTGATTTATAAGCTAAAAATAGGTTTAATTAAAATTATTATTATTAATATTGCTTTTATCACCTTACTTTTCGATTTCGTTTGCTATACTAAACACCCTGTGTATGATCGCACCGGATAGCTATTGAATGCCCGACATGTGTTGTCATTGAGGTAGGCTGGAAATCGTGGAAATTTTTATATAATCGATATTTGAAAGGTATACAAACAAAAAGTACTTGGTACTCGTTGATTTAATGAGCCAAAAATATGTTTAATAAATTGAATTATACTATACTATAATATCAATACATTTGCCATGAACATAGGATTTTTTCAAATCAAATTTTCACTGTCAATATTTCCCGGACTGTTACGTTGGAATTATATTTTATAATATTACTAGCCGTTACCCCCGGTTTCACCCGCGTATGAAATCTACAATTCTTTGCAAAAAGAAATAGTATATAAAACATATGGGCTATCCAATATAACAACTTTTTTTTAACTTTATTGAACCACCTAACATAACTATAAATTTACGAATCCCGAATACATTTAACGCAAACTGCAAGTGCTTCTGGAGCACATTATATAACAATTTTATTCAACATAGCATATGTAGCAATTATATCTGATAATTTTTGGGCCTCTTCGTAAACTATAATTTTAACCGGCCTTTATATGCAACTTTTTCTAGCATCGTGTTAAACACAATATGTAAATATAATTTTGCTTCATATTTACATATTTCACCCAAACCGCAACTGTTCATTGCCACCCTATATAACAATTTATTCAATATTTTTAAGAACTGCCTTCTATATAGCTATAATTCTAGTTCCATCTATATTCAAACTATCCTTTATATCCTTCTGCCAATTAGTCAACCATTATAACTTATTTATCATATTCTACAAAATATGTCAACTACGCTGTATATGCATCTGCTTTGGGGCCACCAAATATAACATTTTTTTAAACACTTAACTATAACTCTGATCCACTCTATATTTCACCTATCATATCTATGCAACTGCTTATGGACTACGCTAAATAGAACCATTTTTGAGATATTTTTTAACCATCCTGGAAAATATAATTTGTCTCCATCTTATAGGTCAACCACCCCTTATATGCAACTTTTTCTAACATGTTTTCATCACACTGTATAACTGTTTTACTTCGCCCCATGTTTCACATATTGCATATTTGCAACAGCTCATGTTCTATCTTAGAAGAATTATCGAACAATTGTGACATATTTTGTAACACCCTGTATAAATATAAATCCATCAGTTCCTAATAATTTTCACCAAAATTGCAACTGCCTATGGGGCACCCTATGTAACAATTTTTAACTATTAAACTACTTAACTCTACTCTTCCCTATATTTCAAACATCCTATCTGTGCAACTAATTAAGAGCTACGCTAAACCAACCTTCATTTTTACACTGTTTAACGATAACTTTACTTTGCCCTATAATTCAGGTACTCCAAAATTTTTGTTTACCCACACTGTATAGTTATTGTTCTACTTCGCGCTATATTTCAAGAACCTTGTATATGCAGCTACTTATTGGCCACCCTATATAACATTTTTTTCACCACCCTGTGTACTTAGAATTCTAATACACCCTATATTTCATCTATCCGGTATATGAAACACGTGGTAGATCATAACATTTTTATAATATTTTTTAAACCCACCTGTAGATATAGCTGTAATTATACGCTGCTACATATTTCAACCATCCTATAATAAGCTACTTGTGAACTTGTGATATACTTGAGGTTATAAAACAAATTTTTAACTACCCTATAAACTAAAATTCCATTCCATCTTATATTTCAACCACTCTGTATAAACAACTGCTGCTAACATTTTTTTCAACCCATTTCAAAACTATAATAATAATAAGCTTAAGTTCGCTGCAACTGAATACAAAGAACGACACGATGCTGTGGCAAAAATACTGCACCAGGAACTAGCGCTGAATCTCGAGCTATCACAGTCGGTAAGAACACCCTACTATATATACAAACCAGCATCTATTTTAGAAAATAACAACTACAACAAACAATTTGAAATACCTCGGTCTGGACGAACATCTTTACCAACTGATGCAAAAGCCGTCCTGTTGGGAACGGCCCGGACGGTTAGAAAATTCATGGGGAACTGCAGCCACGACGCCAACCACGGGCCTGATAACCTGGCAAGGGCTCCCACAGAGCTAAACCCTTTTGATATGTAGTATATCTGGGGTTTAGTGAATTTTCCGCTAAGGGCACACTATGTGTGCCTTAGAGGGAGTGTGATGCCATACATTGTATGGTCAAGTCGGAATAATAAGCTTAAGAAAATTCAAATATTTTTATATATAACTGCTTACATCACATATTTTTTTATCCACCCTGTATAAATATTATACTATTTTACTCTTATTTCACCAATATTGTATATGCAACTACTTATGATCCTAACAAATATAACATTTTGATATCCGCCCTGTACAAATATAATTCAACTCCAACCATTTTTCAACTATGTCGTATGTACAACTGTTTATGGTCCACTCAATATAATCTTTTTTGAACCACCCCGTGTAACTTCCCCCTTATTTCAACCACCTTGTAAATATGCAAATACTTATGGGTCAGCTAATGTACCTTTTTTTCGAGATTATTTAAATCCATTTAATTCTACCTATCCTATATATGGAAACCCTGTAAAATTACACTTGATATATCAGTTGGAATTTTTTTTTAAATCGAAACATGCTACATTGACCTATTCCGAATTTTGAATAAAAGCTAAGCTGATGCAAGTATCTAAATTTTTGGTATATGGAGTGGAACCAATTGACTAATTGTGTATGTATAATATGTATTACCGAACATGGTAGTAGATATATATATCTACCGTTTCTGTCAATGTAGCAAATAACAAACAAACAATATATAGATGAGGAAATGTCAGTTAAGGCACTTTCATTGCGTTTTTGATATTTAGGTCTTTTCTGCGATTTCCTATAAAAACTATATGTTACAAGTCATAGAAAAATATATGAGACCACCTTAGGATCTTCCGGCATAGAATACAATTTAAAAAACTATTCAAAATAATTAAAATAAAGTCAGGTGGAATTGATAACCTCCTCCTTTCTAGAAGTCGATTAATAAGTAAATTTCTAACGCAAAAGAAGTGTTACATAGTTTTTATTCACAAATATCCACATTTAAATATCACAAATGTCAGCAAATTATTATAATTATTGACACGGAACATTTTGAGAAAGTTATGCACAAGGTGCTGTTTAAAAGAAATAGCAAATTAAAAGAAAGAAAGAAGTTAGCAATAATAAACATAATTAACAGAAACAGAAGCTACTCAAGTACCTACTTCTACACAAAAGCCTACAAAGAATAAAGGCACATTCACAGTTGTCAAATAGCTACCACTAAAGTATTACAGACAACAACAGTTGCTGGTTATTTACAAATTAACGACCTACCTATCCAGTTTATTTTTGAAGTCGTTGCCAAGCAACTATCAATCAAACAGCGTTTTCACGTCTAAAACCCATTACATGTGTGATAAATTAGTAGCAGGCTTTAAAGTTTGCTTGGTACCGAATTCAAAAATATAATTACATATTAGTAAGACAGGTTGATACCTGAAATGTTGATACATAACCTTCTCCAAGATTCCCAATCCTAGGCATCTTGTTTCTACGTCCAATCTTTCATGATGTCAGTGTCCATTATTTGGCCTCCTTTTACTTTTTAATACATTAAATTTCTACTTCCATTAATTCCCGTTGAATAAAATCTCTCTTTAAATCTGACGCAGTTAGCTTTCCTTATTCTTATAGTTTGTATTATTGATCTTTCTTCCTTAACTCTTCTCTAGATCTCCTCATTTCTTACTTTGTCTGACTATTTAATGTTTTCCATACTTTTCCATAGCCACTCTTAATGTATTTTTCTTCCTTTTGTCTTAATTTCTAGGTCTCTGATCCATATAAAACCACACTCCAGCTTTTCGAGAATCTTTTCCGCAGCTTCATAGGAATTTTCTTCCTGTTAACAGGTCCTTTAGATTGACAAATGATGTTTTGCCCATTCTGCTTCAGATTTCTTCAGTGCAACTAAGATAATAAACGTTAACCTCAATTTGATGTTGAGCGACGTGTACACTCAACAGTAGGCGTTATGATATGGGGTGCTACAGCTACTGCACATGGAAGTAGGTCACATTTAGTCTTTGTTCGAGGCAACATGAGAGCGCAACGTTATTTTCAGGAAGTATTGGAGCCGTATGTACTCACTTATTAAATTCTTTATTTTCATAATTTTTACAATTGCAGTTATTAAAGACATTTCGACCATGTTAACGTTTACATGATAACCCTGTTTAACAGGGTGTAGTGGGTCACTATCTAAGTTAATTACTAAAGGAGGTAAAGGTAAGTTTATATAGTTTTGAAAACTTCACTATTGTCATCTTGTATCACACAAACTTTATATATAAATGAGTCACTAACATAGCACTAGACAAACAATGTATATATAAAACTTAAAAATACAGAAATAATATAGCTTTAATAAAACCAGATCAAAGTAGCTTATATGGATCCCATATTTTAAAAAGGTAATGCTCGGTCTCATGTTGTTCGAGTTTGTTTAAACTTTTTTGAAAAGACCCATGTGAATCTGTTGCCATGGCCGCCCAGATCACCCGATCTTCCCTCCATAGAAAATTGTTGTGATATGATGGGTAGAAGGCTCGGAAATCTACCTCAGCCTCTTGGACTTCGGAGGTTCTAAGACTTGAAATATTATTCCTCAAGAAGAAATACCTTATTGTATCAAGGCCAACACGTGTTGGGGAGTTTATAGATAACCGCGGTGGACAAACACATCATTAACAAACTTAATGTAAAAAATCTAACCTACTTGGTATTTTTTATTCAAATTGCAATTATTTACTCCTTACTATAGCTTCTATATTTTCCCAAAAACAATATTAAATTTAAACATCTCCTTCTGGGTGTTGCGATTTATTTGTGAGTATATATTTTTCTTTATATTTTGTATTTCAACTACGACACTGACTTAATAACGAATTTGCCTCGCTTCATTGTGTGAGTCATTCGGCCCCGTGCATTTCCTCATTGGGGGAAATTTGATAGATAGCTTAATTAGATAATGTTCCTTGTAATTTTCAGGTTAACAATGTTGTCTCGACGCCATATAACTTTAATGCCACCATGTTCATCAAAACTTTGCCGGCTTTTGTTACTGTCGACCGTCTTAATTTTGATTTCTATCGGTCCACGTCTCTTCGCTGAAGGAAGTTAATCGTTTTCTTTTTAATTTAGTTGATAAAAATAGCGAGATAAAGTGCGAACACCGATCGATCGTCTGCAAGAGACTTCAAAGATGTGTTCGCTTGTTTTTGACGTATTGCTTTCAATTGACTTGCTTTCCTTCGATGTTTTGGCGAAAAATGTGTTGAAAGATATTCCCTTTGACATGGTTGGTAAGGAAATTGAGAACTTATGAGTGAGAGACTTTTTCCTCTAGTGCGAGTCTGTTTAGCAAACCATTCTAGTTCACAACTTGAAAATGTGATTAATTCTTCAGGGTGTTTGTAAAATATACACTCATTGGAATATTTGAAATGACACCCAGAAGAATATGTAAAGTTCGAACCCACAAATAAACAGTGTCAAACACTTAGAGAATTAGAATTTTAGAAATAATATTATTATTTAAGAAATGAAAAAAATATATTCAATAAATTTTAAAAGAAACAATAACAAATATTTAGTCTTAGTGTTTTTTTGGCTTTGATACAAATTCTCATGTTTGTCAATTTTCTAATGATTATTTATTTTGAAGTATTAAGTAGAACCTAATTATCAAATTTATTTATTTTATATTTAGTTGGTATCTACTTAAAAATGAATGTTTAATTGTTGCAGAAAAATATTATTTCTTGCTTTTATTTAAGTTATTTTGAGGTCGATTTTTGTTTTTAGGGTTCCGTACACTCAGTGAACTGAAACCTTCATAAAATCACTATTGTGTCCCTAAATCTGTAACAGCCTATATTCTCCAAAACTAATGAGCCTAAAATTTTGAAAAAAGTAGGAATGTAGTACAGCCCTTGATCAAAGTTTATGGTTTATGAGACAAAAATGTTCAAATTGATGATTGTTTCAGTCTTCACTTGATGAAAATTCATTTTTAAGATTACTTAAAAAACAACAAACACTTTCACTTTTTATTTCTTTAAATTTGACATATGTTTCGCCAAGTCTGGCTTCATCAGAAATTGGAAATACAATGAATGCTAAATTTATATTTCTTACAAAGGGACTACAGGTAAGGTAATAAAATGATTAAAAGATTTTAATTCTGGTGAATTTCGGAAGAAGTGGGCTGGATATAGGTCAGTTAAATTATACATTTATGAAATTGTTCACAATAGATGTTAATAATATAATATAATATTATTGAGAGATGGATTTTAAGATTAAGTAATGGAGATGAATTGGTATCAGTTTGGTCGTTTAATAGATTAGGAGAATTTTTGTTTTTATTAATTTCTAGTGATTCAAGCAGATATAATTTTTTACTTTTGTTTTGTAAATGTAAAATTTCAAGTGCATTCTGAGGTACATGGTTTTCTTTCAACAAGTCGTCCGCAAATGTGTATTTGTTTTGTTGTTGATTTTCGAAAGCCCTAGTGTATTCACGCCATCTTGAATTGAAAGATCTTCCAGTGTGACCAATATAGAAATTGGGGCAACTACCACAGTTCAACCTATAGACACCCGAGTTAGAATTTTTGTCAGTCTTGTCTTTGTTGTTTCTGATATGTCTAGATAAATTGTTGTTTGTTGTGAAGGCTGTATATATGTTCCTGTTCTGTAAAAATTGGGAGATTTTTTGTGAGGGGGTTCCATTGAATGTGAGAGTACGGTATAATTTAGGTATGAGATTGGGGTCAGTGGGATAGACTTCTTTAATAGCAATTTTCTTTAATTTTCTGTTTAATAAGTTGTCAATAAGTGGAGTGGTGTAACCATTGTTGACTGCCATGAGTTTGATTTGAATTTTGAATCAAACTCATGGCAACATTGGTTAAACTGCTTTCAGTCGATATTGCTTTGTGATAAAATTATTCACATATCAGAAATACCGGTGTAAACTTTTAATGCACCAAAATATTACGATTTATTGCGTGAGCATGCGTATTCGGCTTTTTACTTTTTGCAATATGGTTTTTTACATTACTTTTTCTTCATTTATTGTTGTAGAAATTTCTTACCATTTACTTACAAGGTTGCCAGATGTATTGACTTTTCGAAAAACTTCTTTAACTATAATAAATACAGCATTGTTAAACGGCTTGCGTTTCAGACTGATCAGTACTATCAACTGCCAAAATATCTGCACTACATTATGTTACACCTTGTATAATGAAATAAAAATAAAATATTTTCAAGCTTATCATGTACAATGGTATTACTCATTATGAGTAATACCATTGTATTTTTTCCGATTTTTTAAATAATTGTTTAAAATGAGTTACCGAAAATACACACAAATCGACTCTTCTGATTTCCGAAACTTCTCAGCCTATAATTTAGAAAAAAAAGTGTCTCACTCATAGTTTATTGGCAATTTAAAGCAAAAATCCTAATTTTGGAGGGACAATTTCAAAACTAAATAAATGTCAAAAGAATCAAGGCCATCATATAGAAGATCTTTTGAAGACGCGAGATGTAAGACCGACATCTAGGATTTTCAAGAGAATTAGCACACAGAGGTTTCGAATCTGGAGCCGTTCCGTGTAATTGCTGTGGGAAGCGCAACTGATGAAGGTTCCAGAAACAATATATATTATATATATTGTCTTGCGTACAAAGGAATGACACCTCGAAGAGAGTATATAGAAGATCTCATGAAAAGCCTCGTTTGAAAAATAGAAGTATATTTTCTATAATTTTAAAACGAGTTATTTAAAAGGTAGAAAGAGAAATATAAGAAGATCGACTCATGCTCTTCTTATCTTCAAAAAAATATTTAGCAATTTTGAGAAATAAACAAGAAGTGAATTTTGAGGCCTAAATAAAATATTAAAAAAATGATGTTTTAAGATTCACATAGATTATAAAAAATCTCGAAACTTGTACGCATCAAAAACCAATACATTTATACACGTGTTTGTTGCCTATACGTTTTAGTCTTTTTCAAAGCCTCTATATGTACTAGTGTACTAAAATCAATTATATAAAAACTAAACTAAGAAAAAATATATAATATGTTTTATATTGGAGAAACTTCAAGGGCTCTATATGTACGAATATAGGTATCGATATTACCTTATAAAAACGGTCATTTGACAGGTCCCAAATGGCAGGCCTGGACCCTGGGTTATAAAATTCAATTCGGCTATAAAACACAAAGAAGAATTCAACAAAATAAAAATGAAAATTGTCTGGTTTTATTTTATGAAATTAAAGCGATTGTGTCGCAATTACATCCATAGAGTTAAGTCGTTCCGGGTTGCCGATAATATTAAGGAAATTCATTGTTTCGCAAAACCCTATTTCGGACAGACTATTTTTAAACTATAATTTATTAAATTTCTCGACTAGATTGCAAATGAAGATGTGTCAGCTCAAACAAATGTCCAAATTAAAAAGGTTCCAAAAGTTTGATTGATAAGCGATCAACAAAACTTAAAAACAATATTGGAAAATTTTTTCTTGCAACACTTACTAACATATTATTTCTCAAATAATAGATGTTTTACACTTTTACAGTATATGAATAATACAGAGCTCTATTTGCCTTCATCAGCTCACTTTATATACTTCTGGTATCCATCTACTTACTCCCCGTCGTTTTACCTAAAGATATATAAAAAAGACTCTGTTGGTGACTCTTTATTTAATACAATCACATTGTTATTTTTAACAATATTTGTAGCCACACATTAAAACCTTTGTTATTATCCTAGATTTGTAAAAATAAAATATTTTAAAGTTAATCTAAGAATTATTTAACTGAAATAATATAACCAAATAGGTTGTTACAGCTCCAGCCATCTGTAAAAGAAAGTGAAGTTGATAAAAAAAATCAACGTGATCTATGCCAAATATGTATAAGTTCAAGATAATGTCATTTATGTTGAAAATAGGAGGTTTTGAACAATCCTTTTCTGAATCCACTAGTGATAGACCAAAAGTATCGTTCGTCATAAATTACTCGTTACTTGACGAGATACGTATTACACGAATTCTAATTCAGCTACTTTTTACTTCGTTAGACTCGTTACTTTTTCCTAATTGGTACTATTCGGTACTTACAGTATTCGGTACAACGTGCGAAGATTGCATGTGACGACGAAACCCTTCGCCGTATGACGTATCAAAGTGGATGGTTGGTTGCCGCAATGTATTATAAATTATTTCCGAACAATAATATTCCGTGGGTTCAATTGCATAAATATTTACACTCACTTTAAACGTCTTTTTTTGAGGCAACAAACTCAGTTATTTACAAAAACAAAAGCGACTAATACTATAGAACTGATTTGCTACACGCTGCTTTCAACTAACCTGCCACCCGTAAGACAATCGCGTCTTACGTCTTCAAAGTAATTTACCCAGCAATGATGGCCTCTGGTAATCCCATTATGTACTTCGGTTAGGACTGCAGGTACCTTTTTCTTTGGACTACCAGTTGGGACTTGGTTTTTCTGCCTTCATTGCTTTCCCAAATTCTCTTTAACATTCCATTCTTTACTCTTAGCGAATCCCATCGGACCCACAATGACATCATGACGCCCGAGTATCTAGCTACCTCGTCCCATCGTGGCCGGATTGCTCCTCTCTTCTTCTTGAGTGACAGGATTTCGTCATGGATAGATTGTTCGGTCGTCCAGTCTTCATTCATCTGTACGCGATTCTGTCGAATGGATATGCCCTGTCGCTATTCTGTCTTCAGAAAATGTCCTCATTCCGCTCTACAGGTCTTCTTGATGAGGCCTCAACATTATTATGCTGACAGCCGGCATTATGTTCAATCTTGAAATCGTTGTCTTTCCGGTGTCTTCATTTCTAACAGCCATTTGAGGAATGCATGATCGGTTCGGATTAGGAAATGATATATTTGTGGACATGGTCTACAGCCCTCATTATTGCCAGTACTTCTTTTCTGGTGACACAATAATTCTTTTAGTACAGCTGTACTACTCGATCATCCTCTCTTCACCATCCTGCACATGGGATAGTACGGCCCCAAAACCTGTTTTGCTGGCTCGGTGTCTAACATGAACTTGCCGGACTGTGTAACAAATATTAGCATTGTGTTGAACACCGTGCAGCCTTGAGTCGTTTGAGTGATGTTTAACAAACCTGGTTCCAACAAAGGTTCGTGAAGTTTTTTGTGATGAAAACGTAAAACTGATGATACTCTTGCATACCAAATGTTCCTAATTGCAAAATAAATAATATGCATTGTGGAATTATATTTTTATTTTGCATTGAACCAAGGGAACAGATGGATTAGCCTATAAGCAAATTAACCAATTGCTTAGGGCAACAGGAATTGGGAGCACCAGAAATAGGTTACTTATGGACAGAGGGCCCCACAGCCGAGGGTTGCTTAGGGCATCACGTAGTCTTAATCCATCAAGGAATATCCTATTTGATCAAGAACAGGAAGAATAACTATCCCAAAGCTAATATTATGAATCGAGCTTCGTAAGTTGTCGTCACAGTTCTTCATTAGTTTTGAATTGTTATTAGGTAGAATTTAATATAATGTTAGTAACGTTGTTCATTATAATTTTAAGCATATTTTTGTAAACAAATTACATTAAACAAACAATTATACAGGGCTTTGTTAATACCCATATATAGATTGAAATTTAGTATATTCGATTATTACTTCTATTACTGTTCATAAAAAGAAGGAAATGAAGTAATATTTCCTAGTTCCCTAGATTAATAGGCAAGATGATGTAAATGGGAATTTGGTTTAGTCAAGTTTAGTATCGTTACGAACTTGCCGAATTCCAAATACATTTTTAAAATGTATACCGAAATGACCAAAGGGCGTCACTACTGATAGAAGATTTAATGAGGAACCAAATTCTACTGTAACCTGAAGAAGTAGTGAATAATGTAGTAGTAGTAGAGAACTGTAATGCTAACATATTCAGTCTTTGGGCGATAACTTTATCAATTTAAGTTTCTGAACTGCAAAATTTGTATTAACTATGTTAAGTAACAAGAAATTAATGTAGCTAGTAGCTAATAAAATTTTTTAATGAGATTTAAAACCTGCCCTGGATTATTTCAAAATCTTATAATAGGTTCAGTGATATTACTTACAGAGGTTAGGAGCGATCTGTTGATTTCAAAAAATCCACAAGAAGAGAAACTCATTCTACATGTACTAAGCTGCAGTGCAAACGAGGATAACTACAAAAATAATAAATTTATACTTATTATTCCAAAACATGATATACTGAAATTTTTTTAACAAAAATTACCACGTATCTGGCCGTTTCATCTTGCAAATCAAAGAGCAAAAGCTCACCAATGATTGATTCTGTTTGACGATGCTGAAACATGTAAAGCCTAAATAATAAATACTTGCATGTTTTTTGTACTTACTTCGGTAATGCAAGCTTGACAAGGTTCAACTATAATTAAAATTCTTCCAATGTGCCCCAAAATCCATATGAATTGCCCAATAATGAACGGTATTCCCCTGTGTGTCATTATACCAACGAGGAAGAAATATGGTGTGACGATTAAGTGCAACAAACAACTGAGAATGATTATCTGAAAATATATTTCCTGAAAAGATGTGGAGTAATAATTGTAAAATTCGGATTGATATTAGTTATCTTTGAGTTACTGCAAGTGGAGAGTAATAACAATTTCTCTTCATTACTTAAGCTAAACTGCAGTAATATTAAGACATCCTTTATAATTTTTAGTTAATGTAAGATTATTTTCAATATTTTATAAGACATTAAGAACTACGCCGCTGGCCGTGACTGCGCCACTGTCCGTGACTACGCCACTGGTCGACCAAAATTAAGTTAAATACAAGACTCGCGGTCATTCTAGTTAGATTACTATCATGTATAAACACAAATACTGCATGCCTAAAGAGGTACAGATCTATTTTGAATATTCATATGGGTTTCCTTTCATCAGAACGATTTTAGGTGATCAGATAAAAAAAATAATCAAAAATAGTGTTGTGGAAATTGCCCGGAACTAGGGGCGGATCCAGGATTTCCTTGAGGAGGAAGCACAAAAAGAAAAATGTTATAACAAACTAGTTTACAAAAGGTTTTTCAGTTGAACTAAACTTGTTTGCTTTATTTAGTTACTGGCTTCCTGTTTACTGTTGAAAGTTATGGAACTTGAGAGCTTAAAATGTCACAGTTGATGGGGTTACATGCCACCAAATAATATTTAGTGTGAATAATTATTATTTTCCATCCATTATTACCATTTGAGAGGATCTGTTGCTAAGTTACACTTATTTCTTTAGATGATGTCCCATTTCTTCATTTTTTTAAAACATACACATTCCTCGAAGAGGAATTGATCTCGCAATGTTTCCCGTAGCGGTAGTGGCTCAAGAAGAGGTCTCCAAACGTTTTGAATTTGGACGCTGTGCTCGTTGATTATATTCTCATTAGATTATGTATGCCGTCTCGATGAATTTTCTTTTGTACCAGTGCTCTTCCTTGTGAATTACCCTTGCCTGGTCCCCATTGATGTTACGGTGTTCGGTCCATGCTAATCCAGAGTTTGTACGCTAAGCTTTCCCCTTTGAGTAGCTATGCGGTGCTCCTTAACCCTGGTGTCCAGTGGTCGCTTAGTCTCCCCAATGTAGAGACTCCCACATTCACTGGGTATGCTGCATATACAGTTTTATGATACTGCAGGATTATCCGTCTTTATTTTTGTGATCATGCTCCTCAAGGTGTTGTTGCTCTTGAAAACCATTTTGATTCCATATCTCTGTCGAATACGACAAGCATTTGGTGTATAGTAGTAATACGGTTGCTATCGTGGTTTCCTCTTCCTGCCTACGTGGTTTCTCCAGTTGTTCAAATACAAAGGTTTTCTCTAAGTTCCGTTTGTTCTTCTTTGAGGGCCTCTGGTGTGCTGGAAATATTTTTGGCTCTACGAACTAGTGTTTTGATGATGCCAGTTTTCGTTTTTGATGGATGGTTAGAGTGTAGTGAAGGTACAACGCTGTATATCTAGCCTTACTGTATACTGGTGTTTCGATTCCGGTCTTAGGTCTTTGGCATTTCACATTAAGGAATGCTAGGCACCCTCTCTCATCCATCTCCATGGTGAATCTGATGGATGATTGTGATTGGTTCAGAATGAAGGTGTCGTCGACATACCTTAACCAGAGATTTGGTTGCTTCGCGTACTCCTTAAGTGTATTATCTTCAAACCATTCCATGTCCTTCTCCTAAAAGTAGCAGTTCTTGAGGCAACATTGTAGTAAGTCCATGATTGAATCTACTGCCAGGTCCGTCCTTTTCTTTCTCTCTCACTATGTCCAGAGATTCGTCTAATGGTACGTTTGTGAAGAAGGTTTCAACTTCGAAACTTTCTTAGCGATTTTCTGGCCCAAGTTTCATGGATTCGATTATTTGAACAAAATGCTTTGAATACTCTGTGAATGTGGAATTATTTACATTGGAGAGATCACTGGACACCAGGGTTAAGGAGCACCACATAGCTACTTGAAGGGGAGAGTTAACAAAATCTGAATTAGCTAATCATGGATGGACCGGACATCATAACATCAACTGGGACCAGGCAAGGGTCCAAATTCAAAACGATTTTAGACCTCTTCTTGAGCCATTACCGCTACGTATTACCGGCAACCAATTGCCAGGTACGGCGTCGCTGATAGGACGGGACAGGGGATTAAGCGACCCAATGAGCATGATCGGTTAAGGGTATAAATACGACAGATAATTTGAATTTCCCATCATTCACCTGATGACGATAGCAGATTCAAAGCTATTGAAACGTTGTGAGATCAATCATTTCAAGATGATGAAAGTACCAGGAAACTTCGAGAGACGAGTTACATTGTCTACCAGCTTCAGACTAACATACAAACACTTGTTTGAATTTTCTTTTCTTAGTGGGGGTCTTCTTGTCGCAGTTCATTTTGTGTATACCATTATGAGTTACTACATATTTTGTCAATCTCAATCTGTTTGTATTGGTATTGCTGTTTCTGTACTGGGAGGAGCCTGTGTCACCGGCAAATGTGTTTCCTCAGACACAAGATACACTATGTACACAGTTTCCAATTTTTGGAACTTTGAGTAGCGTTTGAGTTTCTGATTTAGAGTCTCCGCAACTATTTGATTCCGAGTTGTGGTATATTATATATATCCACTACAGCGAGTTTTATTTTGTTTAAGTTGATCTTAAATCAAACGTTTAAAATGTTAACCGTTCCTTCGGTCCTTCGCTGCAAGGGTTGTATCATCAGCTATTCTTAATTTACTCGTTTTCTTTGTATTAACTGATACTACTGTAGAGTTCTCTGTATTAATCTTATTTGTTAAGTAATCTCCATCAGAGCATACATGTATAAGATAGCCCTTTTTCTATTTGATTTGTTTTTTGATATTATTTGTTTGAGTGTACCGGTTGTTCCTTAGCCTCATTAGATGTTCACAGGGCACTATTTAATTCAGTAGTGTTCATAACTCATTGCACTCTATACAACCGAAGGCTCTGCAGTAATTAACGAAGCGTTACTATTAAAAGACTGAATTAATGAAGGTTCTTTGTGTACTTCAAACATATAATTGGATATTTAAATGCGAAATAAATAGCGACATCTAGAAGTTTCCAGCCAACTAATACTAGACACCAAATCGGCAGTAATGCAAAGTGTAAAGCTATTACTCTGTGATTCCCAGGTTAAAAACTACACGATAGAAGTTCGAAAGTTAACTGAGTTTTTCAAGGCAAATATATATCGACCATTTCGAGACTTTATAGAGTTTTGAACACAAAACTGTGTATCGTGTCCAGACGTGGGACGTCAATAGTTGCACTACCCTTAAAATACTAAAATACTGAAAAATTAATTCTAGGAATTGCAGAGTAACAGCGTTACACATAGCGCGACTACTAAATACCTGGTATTTCTAGATTAAACTTGTATTAAAACAGAGAAAAAAATTGAAACACCTTCAGTTTTTCAGCTATGATAGTCTACTTTTGAAAAATATTAGAAACCGAAATTTCGCAAAATATTTTTTTTAATTTAATATATTTTTTAAATTTTTGATTAGAAATTGTTATTCTTTATGTTTCAAAAGAGTAAGTTAAAAAAAATTGCTGGTCTAATAGTACTCATATTTTAGATACATACGTGAATACCAAATTCCATAGAATCGTTTATTACTTCAACTGCTTCCGTAATTTTAACGTGGTATCTCATTAGGGATGAAACTTGACCAGCTAAAAGTAAAATTATTATTAAAGGCTAATTTTTCTGTCTATAATTACCGAAATTGATTTCATTAAATAATATTCCGCCCAACACAAACCCCAGCTTCGCCTTTCTAATGTAGTTGGTCATGCTCACAATTTCAGTCTTGTTTTCAGTTTTAGGTACAATTCTTCCTTTTCCACAAACTTTCTTCAACTTTTCGAGCGACTTGTTCAGGAGTTGAAGCTTAATTTTGATAAGATAAACAACGTGCCAAAAAAATAGTTCCTTACATGTTACGATAGCGTATAAGATGTAAAAACCATTGTACTTTTTCAAGTAGTCTAATAAATTTTTAGAAACTGCAGCCATTTTCTCACCCCACATGTAGATATCGTACGAGATTAGGAGTATTATCAAAAGCAATACCACCATTAAAAACACAGATACGGGTGTTTTGAATTTCGGTGCGTTTTCAATTGGTAAAATGTTATCTGCCTGTGAAATAAAAAATAACTAGTTAACGACAGAACTTTTGGTACAGTCAGTAGAGGGAAGAAAATATTTGTTGAGTTAAAACAAAGAAATTAGTTTCTTTTTCAGTGCTCAATATGAATCTTTTCGATTGGGGGAGGTCAATCAATAATTATGTGGTGGCAAAGGTGTAGCCCAAGACTTCATTTTCTGTACAGGCCACAACACTTATGATTTTTCTGAAAGACTCTGCTCTAGAGTTACTCTGAAGCATTCCAGTAGAACATCAAAGAAGGTATAACAAATTTATTTCACTTTTCGGTATAAGGTATGGTAAGTAACCTATCTTAGCTAAGTCTAAAATTTGGGTGGAATGAGGCAGTACAACATAGGCATTTCGCATGAAAGAATTGCTATTTACATAGCTAGATCATATTCGGAGTTTTCAGTAATCGGCTCGAAGCGTTTCCAATCATCAGACGATGATTGTAGCAAAAGTGCTAGTGGAGCAGTTGTTTGGCAAATTTTGCTCTTAGAACACCATTTCCATCAGAGGAGCATATTTGAGCCTAATCTATTTTGGAATAACTGTGAAATATTGGACATTAAGCAGATATTTTATACCCTCAGTCAGACATGAGATAATATTTGAATGGCTGAACAGGAGGAACATTCATTCGTAAATCAACAACACTTGCATGACACTCTATTCTTCTCGCATACTGAATAACGATACGTAATAGCACAGGAAGATCACCAGGGAAGCTGCCGCTTGGAAAATGCTAACACTAGCATGTGGTTTGGCTTTTGACATTTGAGACACTTTCAACAGAAGTCAACGATTTTTGCAAATGAACTCAAAAGAACTGTCAGAGTTAGGAGTTACCATACCAATAGAATAAAAACCACGTGTGACCTCACAAGACGATTCTGCTGGATTCCAATAAACTGTCTTACCAAAGAAGAAAGGTCAAGTCACCAAATTAGGATTAGTAAATGGATCAGTGATGCAATTTGCGCATCAGATAATCTCAAAACCTAGAGGAAGGTCTTCATGTATAAATAGAGTCGAATATTATTAGAAGTTAGTTAGTACTATGAAGGATATGTAGATAAGGCTAATATCACTCTAAGAAATCAACAGAAAAAGCAGGCATTTTTTAGAGTTGAGATTGTAAATGGCTGTGTTACGAAACTAAAAGAGTTTAGAATGTGACATCGATATACGTTTGATCCCTGACTTTTGAAATAAAAGATATTTTTTCAAATCTTCTTTTAGCATCATATATTTAGTTAGGCATTTTCTAATTTGTTTTGTTATGAGAATAGGGTGGATCGTGTAGCAAGTTGTAGCCTAATTTGCATTTTCTTGGTGGAACAACATTGTTTTTTTCGACAAATGCAGTCCAAATGTTAATGCAAAATGTGATGCACTCGCTCAGCTGAGATGCCTACAGCCTACAGCCTTAGCCAATATTATTATATCAATTTTATCTGACTTGACAATTTCTGACACCGTCTGGTGGGATACCTGAACATTACTTCGCTTCGTAGTTCGAATTATAACATGGACTTTGTTTGTGTAAACATGTTTTCTCTGAAGTATACAGACAGCTAACTGAGCAAGAATCGCTAATTTATAAAAAATATAATATTAACTGGATATTTGCTTTTAAATGGCATTGGATTGATCAAAATACCGTGAAATGGTAAAAAAATAATTTTATAACAACACTTCTGAAGGGAACAATAAAGAGAACTTTAATTATTTGTAGAAAGTTTGAAACCATTTCCATAAAAAAACTATAGCAAATTCAAAAAAAACATTTGAATACTTACTTCTTTTAGAAATTCCATTATTTTCCAATATTTCTTCATCTTCGTACGTAAGGTGGTAGCACTAAATATTCCTATTACCATGATTATGCCAATGTCACAAAATGTTATAAATCTTGTCTTCATATCGTACATTCTCAAGGAATCTCCTGGTTCTCTCAATATATCATCTAGCATAGCATACATAACAGAGGTACCTTAGAATAAAAAACAGTTTTGTTGCATAAAGTTTCCCGAAAAGCCACACAACCTTACTTAGAACGCCAAAGAGAACACAACTGTAGATTGCAAATCCTGTGGACCAATTCAAAATACAGTAAGTTCCTTTTATTTTGTATGTCAGAGGAAAGAGACCCATGACTCTGAGAAGCAGTAGTATAGGCTGAAATATTTTGAATGTATGGACAGACATGCAGAGATCATTTAGTGACATTCTGGAAAAAATAAAAATAATATTTAGCTTTTAGGATCGTAATAACTTCTAAATATTTACTTGTAAATGTGCATTAAGCCATACTCACGTTTTCACTTCTGTTTCTCAGCCAAAGTGGGCTGTTATTCCTTTTTATCCTGTTCAAGTGATATATTATTAAATATATTTATCCTTAATATTATGGGTAAACAAGAGTCGTGGACAAATCATTGTTAAAATATAAGCAATCGATTGTAATCACACCGTTTTTAGTGATTTGCTGCTAATGTTGTTATTTCTGGATTAGTAGATTTAAGTCAGCAGTTCAAAACTTGGCAAAGGTTTGTAACATTCCATTTTAACATGGAGATCTTTTAAGAGATTTATGTACCTTTATACTTATTGTTATCTTATATCTTTAGTAGCTGAACTTCAAAATATTGGTTTTCTCAGCATGTGCACTTATAATACTATCTTTTTTTCATTGTACTTCTTATTAACATGCGTGCTTATTATAATTATAATTAAATTCCTAAATTTAAGCATCGCGTATACACCTATTCGTTATTGATTAATACAATTTTCCTTCGTTATGTGCCTTCCTGACAGTAATTTTGGCCAATATGTCTATGCTGTGCAAGTTGGGATAGATGGTAGACACACTGGATGAATGTTCTTCAGTCATGATTAATGTTTTCTATCAACTCGTCTTCCATATCTGTTGCTCTTTTAATATAGGCCATTGTTTCAGGGGGGAGTTCGTACCCAGGCCAGTTATTTTGGGAAGGAGGGGGTTCGTCCATGTTTAAGAAAAACCCTTCACAGAAAAAAGGAATTTAGTAATTATTTTATATTGATACTTTCTTGTATAGTAGTTTTAAGTTGGTAAGGATTAGAATTACTTCTCTTCGTTATGACGACATAGTTATAACTGTAAACACAGGTGTAGTGAAAAACGTTTGGCTTTATTTCGGGGGGGGGGGGGGTGATTGAACCCCCAAATCCCCTCCTGAGTAAGCCTATGGCTTCTTACCGATCTATAATGTATTCAGGGTCCAGATTTTTGTACCGTATAAGAGGGTTGCCCATATTCTAATTGATGTTCTCATTGCAAAAGTACTTTCTTTTAGTGAAAGTTGAATGCGCCAGCTCAATTCAGTGCCTGATTTCTTTATCGGGAATCATTTCCTTCGTGACATACCTTCTCAAATATTTATAAAATGTCACCCTTTACATTGGTTAAGGTTTGTATGGTTTTCGGATAAAGGTCTAAACTTTGTCATATTAAATATTCATATTCAATCTCATTTTTTCTCTTGTTTCGGTGATATAGTTCAGCATTTAGTTTTATGCCACATATTTGGTCTTCTAAAGCTTTCTTAAATATTTTGCCAGAATGTAAATTAAACAATAATACTGGCAGGAGACACCACTGCCTCACTCTGCGTTATGTTTAGCATTCCATGCTTGTAAAATTGTCATTTTTTTACATTTTCCTTCTTTCTCCAGTATATTATTTTATAACTCGCATTTTCAATTAGTTTAGCTTTTTCGTAGTCTATGAAGCCAACAAATGCGTCAATGTGTTTTTAAATAAAATTCTTTAGTTAGTTAGTTACCAGCGGCTTCAGCTGTTTGTAATGTGTAAAATTATGTAGATGTACTACACCGCCATAGGATGCCAATCTTTTAGATTCATCAAACCACTGACGAGTTAACCGAATGGTGTCTTCGGTGGAAGATAGCCATCAACGATCACAAAACTCAACGGGAGAAGCCGCACGATCATTCCGACAGGAAAGCTGACCATCAACGGCAGACCAATTCCATGGAAGAACGAAGTCAAGTACCTTGGAGTCACCATCAACAGGGGCTTAACTTTCACGAGGCATGTCCAAGAGACTCGTAACAAACTCCGGGCTGCCCGTGCCACACTTTACCCCCTAATAGGAAGAGGAAGCAAGTTGGGACTCTTAAACAAGGTGACTCTCATCGAGACAGTCATCTTGCCAATGCTGACGTACGCTTCAATAGTATGGGGACACACCAGCAAGAGCAACAGGCAGGCCATCCAAAGGCTCGAGAACCTGTGCCAACGCCTCGCAGTCGACGCACCCTGGTTCGTTCATAACACGGTGATTTTCAACGATTTACGACACCAACCAGTGCTTGCAGAAATGAAGAGGAGGGCCAGAGAGGCTTAAGCCAAACTGGAACAGCACCCAAACATTCACCTATGACAACTAATCGACTATGACCCCAGATTTATTGACAGATACAAACGGCCTAAGAACCAGCTCTGCCTTAGCGAAGGAGAAGACGACGAAGAAGCCCAGAGATAGAACACAGGTAAGTAAAAAATGAAGTATATAATATTCTATTTTTTAGGAGACAACGAGAGGATCCAGGGGGAAACCAACCTACCAAGCAAAGAGATGACAGAAGAACACACACCCATAAAAACAAATGATGACGACGTGCACGTCCACAGAAAGGTACAATTGGCTATATATCATAACAAAGAATGAGCCACGAAACACAAATAAGATTTAGATTTCGATTTCTTTATTGCTGTAGTACCAACAAGGTATAGCAACGGAACCAAACCAAAGCCAAGCTATCCCAACAGACGACAGCGATTATGTAGAAGGAGAACTGCGTTAGTGTGAGGACCTGAGTTAAGTCTCAGGGGGTGGATGGCAATGAGGCTGGAAGAGTTCATCAGTAAATTTTCTGAAGGGCAAATCTAGTTGCTGGGCTCGCGCATGTAGACGTACTTGAAATGGAAACTCGTCTTACGCGGCATCTAGCTTAGAGGGACCAGTGGAGTGCCGAGCAGATTATTCCCCGAATTGCCAGTATTGTCGATTGATGCTCGCAAATCTGGGCAATCATTGTCAGTACTTGCCTTGGTCGGCTTATTTTCGGTATTTTTCTTTACGTCTATTCACACTTTCGGTCAACTGCTCAGCATACGTTGAGTGTATATTTCTATTTCTTAGTTAATAAAATAGTGTTTACTAATTTTAAGTATGTTATTGATACTCAGGTCCTTATACCTTATTAGTCATTATAATTACATACTTCTTTAGATATCTTACACAAAATTGCAACCCCTGAGATACGTGTCTCATTTTAAGGTAACTTGCGGAAAAGAGAGATTTAAAATAAACATAGATGAGAGCTGGGTGACAAATTTCATAATACAGTTCATCGAAAAAGAATGCAATTTAGAGCAGAAATGATTAAATTGTCTGTCAACCTTAAATGTAGCGGCAGCCATGATAGCTTAATCAACGATTTTCATGATTAAAAATAAGAATAATGACTTGCACTAAACGCAGTTTATTCTTCCTGTTCCCGTACAATCTGGTATTCGGACAAGACCCGCATGTATGTATAGACAAGCGCATTGCATGGCAATTACCAAATCGAGCACATGGTACTAGGCGATTATTCAGCACTCGCACTTAAGAGTAGACGAGAAAGTTGAGGTATTTAGATGCTTAGCAATGAGCGACATAAGGCTGAGTTAGCAACAGGGGAAACCCCTTAGGCCCGGACATTGGTAGGATTGACAGATTGAAAGCTCTTTCTTTATTTCGTGGGTGGCAGTGCAATGCCCCCTGGTATTTGGTTTCGGCGTCTGCCGTGCGAAGTTCTTACTGTCGGTGTACACACAACAAGGTTTGTTGCAGTGTCTGTACCGCCATGAAACTGTCACGAAATCGCCTGCATCGAATTTGTGCGCAACTGCGAGTTTAGCACCGTTCAACGTACTACTATTGTGGTCACAAAACATATTAGTTTTTTCTGACAAGTTTGTGATCTCAACCCTGCGAATTTTATTCCATAACCTTAATTTATTGACAGTTTCTGCTGCGCATGATTAATAAGAATCAACAAACGATTCTTGCTCTTCACCAAGGATTGAAATGACGATGCAAGAAACGGTACATCATTTGATTGGTGATGCATCGTTTACTGAACCGTAATAACTTGATTTGAACAGGTTTTCTTGAATGCACATGACGGTGATCGTCATATGTACTGTTTCTCATCGGGTAGGAACAAACCTTCAATTTTCCTTAGAGAGTTCTGGGCGCTACACTAAAGTAATCAGCGTGTTCTTCATTACCGAGCGGCCCCGGTAACACGCTGAAGCTCCATCGTGCTAGGGATTGAGGATTGCAGTTTGTTCTCCATGAACTAGAAATTCCCAAAAAGCGTGAGTTGATCACGTGCCTGCCCTTTGTACACCGCCCGTTGCTAGTGTGGAATGAATGATTAGTGCGGTCTTCCGACTTGTACTCGAAGGCGTTTTGGCCTCAACAATGTTTCCGGATATATGACCAAAGTTGATCATTTAGACGAAGTAAAAATCGTACCAAGAGTTGGTATTTAAATTAGATCCTGCTAAAGCTATAATGTAAGATATATTTCTTTGATATTAAGTCTATGGTTTATGAAATAAGCTAAAAAGTAGTTTACATGTCAGTGATTAAACCAGTCTTTTAAATTATTTACCACAATAGACATTTAACAAAAAAATCATTTAACTGAGTAGTTGTATAATGTATTGCCCCAAAAAGCCTTTATACACTTACAGATGAGAAAATTGTATGGATATACTTGGAATAAGAATTCAGCTTATATTAGTTGTACGTTGTTGAGAAAAAAATCATTATAATTATATTTCCGATTCCTGTCCTCGAAGCTAGATTAAGGCATACAAATAAAATCAAACAGTCAAACAAAGAGACGAACTCATCAAAATGTAATACTAAAATTACAAAAATAAAAAAAAAATTAAAAAACAATAAACGTACCTGCTAATATTGAAGGAAAATACCACCAAATGCAGTTCAGGCAGTTCAAAAATGTTAAATGTTATGTCGTGCTCATAATTCCAGAATTTACTTCCATATATGTTATAGGCAGCACACTTTAAAAATATTCATTTTACTAGACGTAACTGGTAATCACATTTTTTTAAAAAAGTAATGATTCTTTTGCATGACATCAGAAACAACTATCCTAAATAACTGGAAAAATGATTAATTGGTATTTGCTTTAAACATTGATTAAAATCAGATATTAAAATAGTAATAAAACATTACGAGTTACGAAACTGATCAACAGGGTGTGTCGCTGATGGTTGAAACTATTTTTTTGTAAGGTAGACGTGAAATTTGTTGTTCTTCGTAATTTTAGGCACTGGAAGTTTTAATTAGGAATTTGAAAATTTTCTATGTACATCTCAAGCATATATGTAATAAAGCATAGTATTTTCGGCTCCTTAAATCAATGAGTACCAAGCTCGTTTTGTTTGTATACCAGGTAAATACCTATTTAAATGCAAATTTTTCCATTTTGCGAAGACGGTACTTTTGGTTGTCACATTCTCCCGGCCTAATAGAAAATTCAGTGACAACACATGTCAAACTTTAAACTGGTACTTGGTGGCTTATAGACAGGGTGTTTAGTTATAGCAAACAAAATCACAAAGTAAAGTGGTAGAAGGAGTTGCATTTATATGAAGATTGAAATATAGGACGGACTAGAATGATAGTGGTCCGTAGGCAGCCGTATATTCAGGATGGTTGGAATATAGGGTGGACTGGATGTAAAAAACGTATAAAAATGTTGAAAAAAATGTGAAATTATAATTATATAGGGTGATTAAAAAACTGTTATATGATGTGGACATAAGCAAATCATATACAGGATGGTTGAAATATATGCTGCAGTTGAATTATATTTATACAGTGTGATTAAAAAAATATTTCTTTTATAGCCCATAAGAAGTTGTGGAGAGGAATTAAGGTTACACAGGACGATAATGTAAAATGTAAAAAATGAACTAATTTATGGGTTAGCCCACAAGGAGTTATTACTATGGTTGAAATATAGGACGGATTTGACTCCGTAAATATGGGATGGATTCTACTCCATCCTATCGTTTACCGAAGGCAGTTAACAAATTTATGCTTGTCCGTGGGCAGTCGTATGTACAGGATGGTTGGTACATAGGTTGGAGTGGAATTATCTATAGTTATACAGGGTTGTCAAAAAAAGTTGAAAAAAAGTTACATGGCGTAGTCCATAAGGCATAAATATATTTTGGGCTTATTAAGTCAACGCGTACTAGTACATTTTGTTCGTAAAGATTTACCTGTCAATTTAAATGAGAAAGTATCATTGTGTAATGTTGAGGCTTTCGATGTTACCTGGTTCTGTCTATTAAGGTTATACATACAAAATAAAAAATAAAGAATGAAAACTATCTGAGTTCAAAAATACTAAAACGTTGAAAATAAAACATTTAAAAAAATATATAACCGGCTTCTACCTATAACTAAAAAGCTAAAAATAATTATAACAAAATACAACTCTAGCAAATAAATAACACATTCAATTTTGTTAGGTACCTACCCAGGAAGTAAAAAATGTAAACATTAAAAGGTGCTCATTCTGTACAAATTTATTACCTACCAATCTAGTATATTTTTGAAGTCGGTGCCAAGCAACAATCAAGTTTGATGAATTAGTAGATAAGTACGCAATGAAGGATTTTAGATTTGCTTGGCACCAGCTTCAAAATATACTAGATTGGTAGGTAATTAATTTGTACAGAATGAGCACCTTTTAATGTTTACATTTTTTACTTCCTGTGTAGGTACCTAACAACATTGAATGTGTTACTTATTTGCTAGGGTTGTATTTTGTTATAATTATTTTTAGCTTTTTAGTTATAGGTAGAAGGCGGTTATATATATTTTTTAAATGTTTTATTTTGTTTCTGTGTATTTCGATCCATAAAATTTTGGAACAAAGGAAAATACCATATACAAGATTGTACAAAATCTTTTCAATTTAATGGAAATCTCAATATGAATTTCAATTTGACTCATGACGTTAATAGAAGTAGAAAATTTACCGAAACATTTCCATAATTAGCTACTGTTGAATGGTAAGTAAGTAAGAATTTGGGGGGTTCATCCCCCTTCCCGAAATAAAGCAAAACATGTACTACATCTTCATTTACAGTTATTGTTAAGTGGTCATAAAAAAAGACTTCTAATCCCACCCCCGAAATACTGGCCTGGGTACACATATGGTAAGTATAGTAGTCAATTAACGTCTTCTTGCAGAATTGATCTACAAGAAAAGAATGAAACAACAAAAATTATCAAGATGAGTTTACAGGTAATCAAGTAGACACACCATTACCACGTGAGGAAGTAAATGAAAAGAGCTAAACAATTTAAAAGAGTAACTCATAGTTGCAGTAAATTACTCCAACAAAGTGAATTAATAAAAAGGAAACAATAGAAGAAAATATAACATTGAAACTGTTAAGGAGAAAATAATTAAACAATGGGAAATATGAGATAAAAATTCCAAGAGGCAAGAAAGAGCTAAAAAGGAAACAGCAATAAAGCAAAGGAAATAAATACAAACAAAATTAACTAAAAAGCATTGAATAATTTGTTTTTGAAGTCGGTTTTTGTTTTTTTTTAAATGTATGTATTTTACAATTTTTAGTGATACAATGACTTAATTGGAAGCAGTTTTCAAATCTAATTAACTTTTTCGCCTAAAATAAGGTATTTTACTTTCATTAATTAGCTTGATCAACCTCGTTTACTGTTAAATAAAATAAATTGTTTTCTATATATGTATATGTACTAAGAAAAGTTTGTATATGATTCTAACTTAGGTAGATCCACTATATTGTAGACGATCTGAGTATTATCATACTTTAGGTCTGCTAATTCTATTGACATTCATTTAGTAGTCTCCTCTCCGCGGAATTTTATAATAAATCGTTATACAGTTTTAATTGATATAGCATAATAGGACGTAGTTTTTAATTGTAATTAACTTTGTCTCATAACAATTTAGGCTATAATTAAAAATAAAGGTATTTAACTCAAAAAAATTATATTCTCAAACCTAGTACACAATTTGGAAAAGTGACATGAAGATCTATTATACAATTTTTAGTGATGTGGCATAATTAGATGCATTTTATAATTCTTATTACTCCTGTTTGATAAGATTTTTTTATATTATGAAAAATCAGCAAAGTTTATATTTGCTGACAAACCTCGTATACAGTTGAAAAAGTGACATGTAATGATTGCAGTATACGTTTCTGACCATGTAAATATTTTTATGAAGAATAACTTTTCCTCTTTAATACTATTCATAAGAACGTTTTCCGTTTGAATTCAACTTATGGAGACACACTATATATAGAATATATATATATATATATATATATATATATATATATATATATATTTATTTCCAATCAACTTTCAATTTATTACAATTTTTAATAATACAGCACAATTTGATGCAGTTTTCAATTCTAATAAAAATTGTTATATTTTTTGAAACCTAGTATATAGTTGGAAAAGTACAGAAATTTTAGTGCAATGGCATAAGTAGTTGCAGTTTTTAATTCTAGTTACTTTTATTTGACAAAAATGAAGATACTTTATTAGAAATCAAAATTCCCCTTTGACGACAAACCTCGTCTACAGTTAAAAAAGTGAAATGGAATGTTTGCTTTTAAGTTTTAGACCATGCAACTCTGCTTATGAATAATAACTGTTTCTCTTAAAATTATTAATAAAAAGAAATCGTTTAATTTATGAATACACACTGTATATACATATTAACTGACATTTATTTTCATTAATTCAATTTATTTACAATTTACCTTAAATTCCGAACAGTTAATGTCAGCAACTCCATCGGTATAAGAATGTCGTTAAAAAACTTTGTTTCGAACAGATTTTTTTTTCCATATTTTTATTACCAGAGACTCCACCACAGTTTACTGTATAAGAAAGTCGGTCAAAAAGACTTTCCCAATTTTCTAAGAAACACTACAAGCTATGTTATTGAAAAAATATGGGAACACTTCGGGATATCCCAATTTCTTTTCAATTTGTCCCAGGTTCCGAATATTTTTTTTCCATATTTTTAATACCGGCGACTCCATCAAGGCATAGTCTATAAGAAAACAGGTAAAAAAGTTTTTCCCCATTTTCTAAGAAACGGTACAAGCTATTTTAATAAAAAAATATGGGACCACTTCGCGATCACCCGGAGCCGTTTGCGAGTAATCACTAAATAAACAGAAAAACACATAGATACAGACGAAATGATAACCTCCTTCTTTATGAAGTCGGTTAAAAAATTAGAAAATCCTCAAATTGTAAAATAAGGACGCATATCATAAAGACGTAATTACTTAAGTTGATACAAAGAGAATTTGTCAAAATTCAGTTTTCTTAAAATCGAATACTGCAAAGACCTTCTTGCTTTATAACAATGGAGCCGCTGTTCAAATCTAATCTGAACACATGGTACCTAAAAATAATTATGTTACTTACATACAATTTTGTAGAGTATTACCGATTTTCAGTATCCATCCAATAACTAGCAAAAGGACAGAAACTAAAAGTACTTTGGTCATAAAATTAGAACCGATATAGGTAACCTACAAAGATTAATCCCTCTAGCATAGGCAGCATATGAAATTTTCCAGAACGTGTTCACAGGTAAAATTTTAGCATACATGAATAGAAAAGTATTCATTCCAGCATTCGTATATGGAACTTATACTTAGGATAAACTTGCTTGTAATTAAGAACTGCTCAGATTCATATGAAAAGCTCAATACTTGGAGTCACTCCAAGAAGTAAAATAACAAACTTAGTTTTAAGGTCTAATACAGGGGTCATAGATACCGTGGCGGGAATAAGAAACCTGAAATGGAACTAAGTAGGGAATAAAGAGGATATATGGATGGGAAGCTAAGTAGACGAATTGAAGAAATTTGCAACAAGCCACAAAAGCCAGAAAAAGTTTGAAATAGTGTTATTTTAGCAGTGCATGTGACAAGGGGTGATGGTGATGCTACTAATTGACTTTATGACATGCATGTTGCCATCATTTGAACTAACCCATAACATGTTTAAGTAATTTCATACTACTAAAAGGGGTGCCAGAAAGGTTTTAGAAATAAATGTTTGTCCTTAGGACATAGATCATGGCGTTTATTAATAAGTATTTTTAATAACATACATTTTGGATTAATTTTATAAAATGTAAACGTATGCTGTGAGTTTTGAGTAGGTTATGATTAAGTTTCATCTTTCTAGTTCTATAGTGCCAAATCATATCTTTATTGTGCCGTTACTCCGTATTCAAATAACAATTGACAGTTATTCTATGAAAGGTTGAAGTACCTCTGATTTGGATATTTATCAATCCCATTGACTAATTCTCGAAAACATTACGCTAAATGTTTTGTTATTGTTTTCATAAATAAGCGAGCAAATAAAAATTGGTATTCATTGTGAGCGTGTCTCAACTTTTATTAGGATAACATGGCTTTATTAGTAAACACGTCGGGGTAAATATAATATCGATTATTTCTGGACGTGAGTTGAAACTTTAAAAACAACTGCCAAACGTTAAAAAGTATAGGTCTATCTAATTGGAACACACAGGGATGAACTTTGGGGACAGTCTTTTTTAAATTAATTTCCTCATGGCAAGGATAGAATTTATAATGATTATGGAATATATTTGATATGTAAGAGAGGGGTTGCATGTAATCGAATTTAACTTTTCTCATTTTACTACATTAAAATCAGTTGACTAATCCTTTTGGGGAAACATGAAGCTTTTTGGACAAATTAATAATTCATGATAACAACTAATGAAAATAATTTTTATGTGGATATGATGTAAAGAACTGATACTGGTTTTGATTAATAAGATTATTAAACATTTGATAATTAAAATGAATTCGTTTCTATTGGAAATGCCCAATACGTAGAAGAAAAAAAAATCGTTTGGGAATTTAGAATACTAGTAAGACATTAATTTAATTTTCTTTAGTAACACAGTTTTAGCAGTTTCCGGTTATTCATAAACATTTGAGCTACTGCAAAACTTTAATCGAGCTATTCAATGTTAGATTTTCGAGTTATCTTCTCGTACTATACTTCTAAGAAATAGAAAATTAATAAAAACTCTGCCTCTTAATTCGTTTCCAGGAAGCACACTCAATTTCAACACATGCAGAATTTTGAAAATTAGCGAATAATACACAGTCTCAAAGTACATCATTAATTACTAAGGCATTACTTTTTAGCTTTTATTATCTAATATATTATTTGGATTGATTTGCTTGTGTAGATATCAAATATAAACGTTGACTTGAAACTGTCCATCTATCTCCCACATGTAATTTCGGCTACTCAAAGCCAAGATACATATATGGTTCCGGCTAAGCCCCTGCTCAAAGTTTATTAGAAGGATTTTAGAGTCTAGATCGAATTTGGAGTCTCAATCTACAAACTTCACAAGTCTCACTATATGACTGTACTAAGCATGAATCTGAACTGAACACATTGCCAAATAAAAGTGTATTACCAAAACTTACGATGTTTGGTTCACATTTATGTGTTATGAGCACGAATTTGTTGTCAGTATTGACTGAGCATCCTTCAGTCTTCAGCAAATCGCTGAAGAATCTTTAAGAAATAAAAAAAATGTACAATTTTTTCAGTGATTTGTTCAAGCCAGAAGGGGCTGGGACAAAACTGAGCATCTCTGGGAGAGAAACTTTGTTCTTGTGTTATAATGTTATTAAATGACATCAATAAAAACGAACCAACTGCACAATGCACATTAGATATTGAACAGAATAACAAACTACTTGTTTTAGATATTTTATTAAGAAAAACAATAGATATCTGCAACAAATAGTGACTCACACTTACAGCCATCTAAACTTTAACTACTATCATCCAAATACAGTTAGAAAGGGGTTTCATTAAATCTTTATAAGATAGAGAAAAAACCATTTGTTCTGGTATAAATACTAACAAACCATTAATAAAAATGTTAAAAAAATTGAATAAAAATAAGTTGTTGGAAGTCAACATCAAGCTGGTCCAAGCAATGCTGACGCACGACTTATCACATTACAACAGCAACCGTATCATATCTATAGGGTCTTTCAGAAAGATTAAAAACGTAGTCAACAGAATTAATCTTAAAACACAACTCATAACTCGATTTAGAGAATTTCTTGCGAATACAAATCATTTTCTATTGGAGAAACATCTAGGCGTCAACACGTATGCATAAAAGAACACAAACATTACATAAAGAAAAGGCAACTAGAAATGCCCAAAATTTGTGTAAATACCTGGGACTTTGGTCATAAAATACAATTTCATAATTCACAATATTACACAAAGAAGAATATAATGCTATAATTTTATAGTTTGAAAGCAACTGCATCGCTGTACTTCGGTAGAATTCAGTCGTTCCTGGTTGCCGATAATTAAGGATGCAATTAGTAATGGTCAAGTCAATTTGAACAATCCCTATATCGAGATAGTGCGTGAGGTTTATCCTACGTTTTCCTTGATGACTTTAAGAGATCTCTGGAACACCAGAATTGTTAGATCGCATTTTGGAACAAACCCCAAATAAAATTATCTAAGAGGTCATACCGGTTTTTAATAAAGATATTTAGTATCTCCTATCATAACAAAGACCACCCAGAACGCTAATCAATAAGCAAAATATATATTCAGGAAGTAATGCGAACTTGCTAGTGTATACTTCACCTAGACATTATTTATTATTACATTATCCATATTAAGTGAATTTCTAGGAATCTCTATTACTACAGTGTCATCAATAAAATTACTCTCTGAGTAGTATGCCATTTATGTTATTAACATATGTCGTAAGTAGTAGCGGTACATATTTTATGGTTGTATAATTTTAATTTGTTAATTAAGCATAAGAAATAATAATGCTATTGACATAACTGAAAGATTGACTTTGTCTTCTGGTCAACCCGTGAACTCTTTGAATTGGCTGCAAAGTATTCGTAGTATAAAATATTAGATATGTTAAAATACTTCTATTGCGTTTGTGCCCTGGCCATTGAACTGATTTTAGGCAATCATCAAATAGAAAAACGGGCTTTACTTTTTCCATCTGGTACAGTTCTGCAGGTATGAAATAGTTAATTTGCTGAAATTTACTCAATTATTCCTCTGTAAGTATTGACAATACTTTGTCTCCTTGTTCTCTTACTCGATTAATGTTTCTAAATTCTAATTCTTGTAAAATCAAATTGCTAGGTGGACGACTCCTTTGTTACTCTTTTTATCAAAAGTAACTACTGTTTTTCACCTCTATGCATGTATTTTGGTATGTTCGTACTTATTTTATTTAAGGAATCCACTCTCGTAAATTACCTTTGAGTCACCTTTGGTACTACAGATATAATTTGTGAAATATAAATTGACTTGAGTATCCAAAGACTGGGTCTACCTTCCTTTTTCAGTGAGGCTGATGAAAAAGTCGATTTTGTGAATTTTCTCTTAATTATTAATTTCAAATAATCTCCAACGGAGGAATTTTAGTTAAAAATAGAGTAAAACAGTATTTTTTCCACTGATTTGTCAACTTTCAAGTAAGTTATCATGTTCATCTAATACACCAGTCACTAGAGATTTTTAAGTGACATAAAATTTAACAGCAAATCGCATACGCCATCAGTAATAGTTTATAAGCCATAACTGACCTAATTTTAACAGCAAACTCATAGAAGGAAATTATTTGAGGCTCAAAAACCCCCAAAAATATGGGGTATTTTAGTTTTTTGCTTATAGTGTGAATAGTAATGATGAATTGTCGAGAATCAGAAAATCTTCAAAATGAGTGTTTATAAATTTCGATCGCAGCATTTTTTATAAAGAAAATCCGGAAAAACTGATATAAAGTGACTGTTTTTGAAAAATTTTTGGTTGTAATAGCAGCTGGAATGTTAATCTGCCCGCTAACGATAGCTTATAACATTGAGACAGATATAACGCTGAAGTTCGATATTGTCCGTTAAGTAGATCTTAACCATGATAGGGATATAAAATATATTTTGAAAGTTTTTAAAATGCACTTCACTTTGTATATCTTGAATGTTAAACAACCGACCCTTAGTTTTCTTCACATTTCTTAACAGTAGCTGAACCACTCAGTGGAAAAAAAGTAATTTAATTCATAACAGTAAACAGCACACAGATTACCATTAACTCAATAAACCAATTAAAAAATACGCCAACACGGAGACGTAATAGTTTTGTAAATAAAAACGTATTAAACTGCTGAAACTGAAAAAAAATAATACAATTTACCATAATTTTCATCGCGTAACCCCACCTTAAAAAAATCCTAGAGCAATTGTCAGTGCACTGCTGGCTGGCTTTAATGCAATATTTACTATTATTTTAAACTAATTTCCCGACATTATAGCGAAAATCCAAGATAGAGAAATTGTAGTGGAATTTATTGTCATTCAAAATATCTTTAGTATATGCCGATTGAACTATTCTCGTTATACGATGCTGTTTGCAAAATATCTGTCTAAATTATTTAAACTCTAATTCTTCCAAAACTACTTATTCAATAGAATCCATAGTGAGCCCATATAAGCTTAACATTATAAACTATCGTTTTGACAATGTTAATTATCCAAGTTAGTTACCATAAAGGAATCAATTTTTGAAAAAAAAAAACACTTTTGACTAGTTTTTCTGAGTTTACTCCGTTAAAAATGATACAATTAGAATGCATAAAGTCTCTTTTAGAAGGATTTCTGATTCTCTACAACTTTCCTGTAGACGGTATTACAATTCCTTCATTAATTTTCATTATATAAGAATAATTCCGTATTTTTGCAGAGTTTAATTATTTAAATAATGTATGTATACGAGTTTCCTGTTAAAACCTTGGCAGTTATGCTTTATAAACTGTTACTGACGTGGTGGTATGTTTTATGTCCGAAAATGCTGTATAAAGATCACCGAAATTTTTTATTATTTTTCTTAAATTTGTCATAGATTTCACTATTTTTTCAACGTGAATACTACCGGTAATAACTGGATCTGAGACACTTCTAGATATTAAACTTTCGTTTTCTCTGTTGCAATCATAGTTATGTAATTGTAGGGAGAATAGCGGTAGTTGATCAATTCGTGAAAAAGTTAAATAATTTGTTTCTGATACATTCAACATAAGTAGGTTATTATCCAACCTTAATATAATTTTCCTTAAGAATTTTTCTGCTACCTTTTTCCCATTTATTGCAATTAAAAACTGTGGGTGTATAATCAGTAGTATTATATTAATTCTGTTTGAAATTTGGTATATATATATATTGTTATGGAATTGAATAGACCAAAAGTTTTTAAGAAACACTAAAGGCAAAAGGTTTAAAAGATTTGATAAAGTATTAATATTTATTGTATGTGAATTTATGATAACAGAGCCTATCAGAAAGGACTAATAAAAAACAAATTTTGAGTTGCAAAGCAAGATGCATAATATTTTGTTGAAATATAAAGTTAGAATATATAAAGGAATTAAATAATGTAGGGGGAAGTTATTTACTCAATAAATATGTAAAAGTGGAGTTAGGTGAGTTAGTAGTTAATTAGTAATTAAATAATAAATGTTAAAGAAAGATAAAGTATGTAACGAAGGTTAATCTGGTTGCATATAGAAAAGTCAGAAATTTGATATTTGTGAAAATAAATAATCTATAGAGTAAAATATAATGTAATGTTTTTATTTTCACACTCGGGTTCCGTTCAGTTATTAGATTTATTTAAAAACACAGTCTAACTCACTCTAATTTATTTCCACTACTTTTACACAAATATATATTCACAGAAACTACTATTTACATTTTATCTTAACTGTACAAACGACCGACGAAAACCATCGGGAAATTCCATCATGTTCTGGAAGCTTTAAGGGAATTCCCAGTAACGGCAGCGGTCCGCCGGTTGAGAGACAAACATTTCGGGTTCCCAGAATTTATCGGAATAACTTCCCTTCCATGAACTGGTTGATGGCCGATTGCACCAGCTGTCGGATGAATTCTCGTAACAATACCAAATAATTATCTAAATGTAAACCATTATTTAAGATAAGAATTCTTTAACACAGGATAACTAATTTGCTCATAAATAAAAATTATTAAATCAATACAATGCTAAATTAATATTACATTTGAGGGGTCATTTGAATTGTACTAAAAGCAATAAGAATTTCAAAATAAAATTTTGCTGAAAACAATAGTTTTATCAAAATGCTTATTTTGTAA
The DNA here is from genome assembly GCA_034190945.1 of Octodonta nipae. NCBI lineage: Eukaryota > Metazoa > Arthropoda > Insecta > Coleoptera > Chrysomelidae > Octodonta > Octodonta nipae. The sequence goes on along the minus strand of CM067216.1, from coordinate 59,727,316 downwards.
TGGGGAATTTTGTTATGGAATTGAATAGACCAAAGGTTTTTAAGAAACACTAAAGGCAAAAGGTTTAAAAGATTTGATAAAGTATTAATATTTATTGTATGTGAATTTATGATAACAGAGCCTATCAGAAAGGAGTAATAAAAAAAATAATTTTGAGTTGCAAAGCAAGATGCATAATATTTAGTTGAAATATAAAGTTAGTATATACAAAGGAAATTAAATAATGTAGGGGGAAGTTATTTACTCAATAAATATGTAAAAGTGGAGTTAGGTGAGTAAGTAGTTAATTAGTAATTAAATAATAAATGTTAAAGAAAGATAAAGTATGTAACGAAGGTTAATCTGGTTGCATATAGAAAAGTAAGAAATTTGATATTTGTGAAAATAAATAATCTATAGAGTAAAATATAATAATATAAAAAAAGAGACATACCTTGTTAGTAATTGGACTATTAATGGAATCTGATATTGATAATAATATAATCCTTTTATAATTTAAAATTCATGTGAAGTAAGATCCAAAGCTCATCCAAACCAAATAACCAGAAGTTTCATAAAATCATTCTCTAAAAAAGAAAAAACTAGTAGTGATATATAAAATTAACGTAACAGAATGTAAGCAGGGTAAAATTTGTGTAGGTAGGATAAAAATGTAGGGAAGGAACAACAAGGAAATATGTTACGAAGTAGGATTATTATTTAAAGAAAGAAATCACATTTGCAGACATTGAAAAAAAATATTGAGATATATCCAGCTTCATAATAATATATCAATACAAGGAATAGGAGTCAATAAACATGATTTATTAGATAGGAAGGCGAAAAATAACAGATTTTGAGAGAAAGTTAAAAATTACAGATGCATCTGACAGAACAAACTTTGAAATGAAATTACAAAGTTAATACTGAATAAAAAGAAAAACCAGTTAGATAGAAATGTTTAATAGAAGTAGATTTATGTAATTAGTAGTAACAAATTTGTATATATTAAAATTATTTTTTAAATAATTATGTAAAAAATAAATGTCACATTCATTTGTTTTGATCATGATATAAAAATAATTTCAAACCTGTCAAAGCCCCTGTTGAATTTTGATCGTCGAAGGGTAAACATCATTCTTGTGCGTGTGTGAAACCATCAAGACGCTTATGCGAATTTTGTTTCAACAAACTTTGTTGTGTGCAAGAAGCGAATTCAGACATCTTGCAATTAAACTTGATAAATCAAGAAAAAGGCAAATTTGGTAAACACGAACGTTTAATACCACAAAACTATAAAAGTGACAAGGTATAAATCACAGAAATTACAAAGTTTCTAGTAGTAGTCAGAGAGCTGATTTTAATAGACTATCCAATGCGAAAAACCAGCAGCAGTTCAAATCAGTATTTCTAATGGAGCGGTACTGACAAGATGAGAACCGAATACATTTGTATCGAGCGGCAAAACGACCTGGAAAAGAAAATGATTCAGAAGCACTGGAGTTAAAAAGGACAATTCGTAATAGATAAGGTATTTATGAAGAAAAATAATCTGTTAAAAAAAATAAAAGAACATGTGTATTATTTTATTAGAATTAGATTTTTGTATAGTGTTTACTTATGGATTGAGTAAATAACCTGACTCCACATAAAGAAAACAAAAATAATTTATAGAGTAGGTAATTTTAAAGTATGTTATTAACAATTAAAAGAGTTCATGTTAATTTGTTCTAACTGTTTGATTTTCACATATAAATAAAGACTAGTAAAACTTTAATTTCCAAATTTATTATTATGATTGTTAAAGTAAATTAAAAAGAGCATAGAAAGCAAAATAATTGTTGATTAAAATTCAAATTTGATATAAATAAGATAAAAAAAAGGTAAGAGCAAAATATAAATGTTTATCTATTTTAACGCCCAGAACTCAACCTGAGAGAGTTGTTGTGCTTGCATTTGCATACAATTAAAAAAAAAAAGCAAGTAATAAAAATTTTTAAATTAAAACTAAATAAAAAGCTAGCCGAGGAAAATAATTAAATCAAAAGCACTTTGGTGAAACATTACAAAATTGCTTAGCCCAACGTGGTGCTAAGTAACACTGAGATATATAATTGTGTAATCACTAAAGTATTGTGAAGATATTGAAAAATCAAATTTGATTGAAATATCATTACAATATATATATATATATATATATATATATATATATATCAATCAAATTTGATTCATTCATGATCCACGAGGGAATGTCGGGTTTGATCCAAAAGGGAATAAATGTGGGCTAAACATTTATTCGACAAATAATAATCACACTAAATTGACCGAAGGCACCATAATGATCTACCACTGGAGTTTCAAACTATAACAACAATAGATAATGTTGATGATCAATTTATCTTGGGTGCCAACTAACATAAGTTCGATCGGCGTAGCGATATGATATTATTAATCTAAATTGGTACGCAAGGTATTCTACTCGGAACCGCGGCGAAATCCCGATTACGCGATAGCCATCTACGATCTTACCTCGCTCGAGGTTCGAACAGAACTGCCCTCGTTCATCTCGGTATGATTCTCATGAAAAACATCGTGCACAACACCTGACTCATAATCACGTAATCAACAGCTCGCCGGGTGATTGTGATTCACCCCCGGTCCCTAGCTGGCAAATTTGTAATAAAATATAATAATCGTAAACAAAAGTACGAAAGCACAAATATCCTGTTTCTGATAATATAAACTATACAGTCTTTAGACCTTCGCCACTTGAGAAACCAACTATTTAGTTATCTCCGACATATATATATATATATATATATATATATATATATATATATATATATATATATATATATATATATATATATATAGGAAATGGGATGGGCTTGTCAACTGTCAACCTAGTTGTGCGATTTAAGGCCATTCCCTTATTTAAAAGTAAAGTCTCATGTGTGCCCTGATAAATCAGAAAAAAATTAGCACTTGAAAATACAGCCTGATGAACTGTGAAAATTGGGCCACCAGACTACACAATGTACGGGTCAGTCGCTGAGGCCGTATATATATATATTGGAAATCAGGAACAGAATGGGACCTAATATTGTGCCCTGAGCCATACTAATATTTATAGTATAGTTGTCTCCGAGCTTATACAGTTTTCTACTCTCGTTTTTTGCATTCTTGAAAAAGAACTTCAAATGATCTGTGTCTAATTGTCTAATGACTTCTCTTTTTCATCAAATGAAATAGATTAAAAGGGAAGATTAATATAATTTTAATCTTTTTATTTGTGTCGGATAGAGGTTCCTTATAACAAGATGGGTAGAAAAGGTAGAAAAATGTTTATCAAAATGGTCCAAAGGTTCAGCCAGCTGACATACTCGAAAGCATTTTGGTAGTTAAAGAAGCATGCTATCGTGGGTACTAGGAATTCTCTAGCTGTCTCCGATTTAATATTTGCTCTATCTAGTTCCTTTCTGGGGTATTTGGCGATCTAGACACGATTTAAGTCTGGTTTTTAAGACATTTTTGGGTACGCATGATGTCAGACATAGGTACTGTTCACTTTTTTTTATCGACTGGAATTTATATTGAACTACAACCAAATAGCTTGTTAATTTCCTGTTTTTTATATAGCTGTACAAGCGCTTCTTACTCATCATTTGGAAAAGTTTTTTTGGTATAGAGTCGGTTCCTGGCGATTTGTTTTCTTTAGCGATTCAATCGCTTCCTTTAGTTCGAATAGTAGTATCACGGATTCTTTGGCTTAGTTACATGTCCATGAGATGTCTGTTGGAGTCCTCATTATTGTAAGAACCTGCACTGCAAATTATATACAATTCTAAGATCTCGTTGATGTTGGTTTGTTAAATTTCATTCTTTATATAAAAAAGACCGGCATTATGCTTTTAGTTTTCTTGTGGGAGGTTTTATTTTTTTTTAAATAGGACGCTAGGCTCATTTCTGTGTCCATTTCTTCAAGTTCTGTCCGTATCTGGGCAATATAATCTTCCTACCGTAAGATATTGCCTTTTGAACCCGCCGACCATCTTCTGTAGTCATTGATCGGTAAGTAATGCATGGTTTGCGCTTTGTGGTCTTATTCCATAGAGTTCCATTTTAATTGATTATCTTTTTTTGGAATATAGAAATATTTTACTAGCTTATGTTACAACATTTGTCTGTATATATATGATTCGAGTTTTCGAACTTCGCACTGGAAAGTTTTATTGGTAGCAACATTTTATATATAATTTCGAATAAATATAATTATTTTTGTAAAGATTTTTCTTTACGTTTTAGTCATTAAGTAATGTACAATCAACTTACAAATTACAGGTTAGCAGTGGCATCAGTGTACCTGTGCCTCTTCGTAAAAGAAGGGTAAATATAAATTTGGGAGCTCAAGCAAATTACAACTTACCTTATTCCTTGGATAATTTTACTCCGAAAACCATTTCAGCTAGGGAAGATGAAAAACCTACGTTTTTTGATATAAGTAGAGGAAAATTCTATAAATATGTAATTGAAATGTTAAACAGGTAATATTTACAAATTATTTTATTATAGTCCCTGCTCAACGTAAATATCTTTGAATTTTACTACATTAGTATCCCACTAAACGCAAAAAATATTGTTTTTGGTCGGGAACCTGAAATCATTGAAATCGGGAGTTATTTATCTAATTCGTACATAAAACTAAATTTAATGTTATAACGCGAAATGAGTTCCGACATGTAGAAGTTTCAGGGAAAACTAGCAGGTTCCATGTATTACTAGGATAGGAAATACAAGATCGATTTCGTAGGTTAAATAAAACTCATCAGGGCAATTCTGATACTACCTTTTCGATATTTCACAATTCATTGAACACAAGACATACTGTTTCTAGTTGCGAATCTTCACCAATTCCTTCAACTTATTCAAATCTCGAATAGTTATTTATTTATTTTTTCTTTATGAAAAAGTTTTCCCAGAAACTTCTATAATTCTTGCTCTGTAATTTTTAACGTTTTTCACTCATACGTTCCTTGTTCCATCTATCCCCCTTCTTACATAACCAACGAGCTATATGAAATTAAAATATGGGTTAAACTAAAATTTTTGAGAATTATTATGTTTTAATTACTGATATTGCATCTAGCGTTATATTTTAATGACAAATTCGCCTGGCAAGACAGAAAAATTATGACATCGGAAAAATATTCTCTGAAATGATTTCAAAATGCACAATCGTTACCTATGCAGAAGTAACGCTCACAAAGTATCCCTACCTAACTTCAATAAGAAAGGAAAATATCAAAAAACCCGGTCGACCTAAAATGCTTACTGCCAGTAGAATAATTGGTCCAGATATAGTTCTTCAAAAATGTTGATGGACAGAAAATTTACTGAACGGTGAGCGGTACAGAGACATGATTGCACTTTAGTGCCTCAATTGGAATGCATTAATGTAACAAACTTTTGACAAACGATTACTTTTCTGTAATGGGCTTGTCAACTGTCAACCTAGTTGTGCGATTTAAGGCCATTCCCTTATTTAAAAGTAAAAGATAAATCAGAAAAAAATTAGCACTTGAAAATACAGCCTGATGAACTGTGAAAATTGGGCCACCAGACTACACAATGTAGGGGTCAGTCGCTGAGGCCGTATGCCTAAAATCATATTCACATATTAATGTCATACAATTATTTTTTAAGTAAAATAATTATTTACGACCTCTTTTATTAATCCCTGTCTTATAAATTTCACAGTTAGTTTTCTCTGTGTTAGCGAATTTCCTTTATGCTTTTACCCGCGGCTTTGGACGCCTTGAAGCCCTTTAATAAATATCAATGATCATTACATTGCAAGTCAGTGTGATTCAGTATTAAAAAATTACTTCAAACAATGAAGTTTCAAAAACTGAAAACATTCTTTATTGAAATATTTTACTACAATAAAAGTTTAAATTTATTTCACTACAACAAATATGTACTATTTGCAAATATGTAATATTTCCAACTATTAACTACTTCATATGATTTATTTATACTTAAAAAATATATACATATAGTCGATTTTGAACTCGAGAACATAAGATTAGCAGCCGAGCGCCTTACACGCTCGATCACTCCTATTTTATGATATTTCTGGGATATACGTGTCGCATTAAAATGAAATAACAGTGCCTCTACCGGGCGGATAAAATATCTTGATGTTTACATAACAAAGCGAACGTAAACAGAGGGTCTATATTCGTTGTTATAAGTGAAAAAAATATCATTAAACATAGAAAAATTCCAAATAGCTGAAGCTATAGTCAATTGGGTATTAGTTTGACCGTCGAAAATTTTTTGATAAACAATCATTTCAGCCAAAATAAATATATCCGTAATAAATATATTTATATTTAATAAAATGTATCATATGTCTTTTCTAATACCTCTAAGAATATGTGTACAAAGTTTCATGACAATCAGTTGAGCAGTTTTGAAATGAAAGGGTAACAAACAAACTTACATTCAAATTTATAATATTAATAGGGATTCTATTGAGCAAAAATTGCTTGCTGTATGATAAAGTATACCTACGATTCTTTTAAACGTTTATGACCTGTGAAAAACAAACATCGGTCCTATATAGTACCCTCAGAGATAATTTGGGTTGTACTCTATTTATAAATGTTTTAGCCTTGGTCTGGATGGAGAAGAATGTTTGTTGAGATCGATATGTGAAATCGCTGAATATCCAATGCACATTGACCATGGTGATTCTCTGCTTGAAAAAATCGTTCATTTCACTTTTACGTAAGTACAAATATTTACTTAAACTTGTTTAAAAGACTGTTTGATTCATGGATTGTATTAATTACTTGTTTTCAGACCTTCTCTGGATTATGGAGATAACTTTGCAAACCAAACTGTATTTAATAAAATTCGATTGAAAGATAAGCTTTTGAGAGCTGAGAAAATTGGACGGCAGAAAGAAGATTGTGAGGAAGAGTATTCAGAATGTATTATATCTTTAGTTGATCTATTTACGAAGAAATATATGATATTTTGATTTACTTGGGTACTTATGTATTTTCTTCAAATATTAAAGGTCTCAGTGCGGATTTGCCACATTACTGCATGCATATATACAGTGAATTGACAAAGTAAAGAATAAATTAAATACATTTTATACAAGCAGTTATAAAAGCGCCTCTGTTTTACTTTAGAGTTTTACTACTCCAATGGCGGCCGGTGGGTTATGAAACTGGTAGTGCACTTTACTGGTCAGATATTAGGATTCAAAGATGCAATAAAGCAAACTATAGCTTTATTAAAACTGCATTTATTTTTTATAAATTAAAATATGACTTCTTTCGAAGCGAAATGTTCAATGATCTTTTTATTAAAGTCTAGCATTGATTGAAAATTTTTTTTCGATACTAGGCACAGAAAGAGAATTTAGCTGTTCCTAAGATTCCCCGCCATACACCATGAAAGGAAAACAAAATAATGTATTGAGGCGATCACATCCACACAACCATTTCTGTTTATTATACATATCAATTTTAAAACTTCGCGTATATACTTTATTTTTCGTTTTGCACTCTTGTCTTAAATTAAGATATGGCCTAGGTAGACAAGCCAATTTTATATCTATTTTGTTTTGAGACGATTTATTATTGTTTTTTGTTTATAATATAGTCAATTTCAAGTTGATACTCATTTTCACAGTTATTGAAACGCACACACACTATGTGCGACCCTGTATATTAAATATCGTCTTATAGACTACGAGTACAAAAACAAAGCAATCGCTAGTTAATTCAGGTAAACAAAAATTTGAAGTATTGAAACATTCGGTAGGTTCGGTCAATATCAGCAGAGCTCGGTATCTCCGTGAGGCGTACGAAAACCAGCCAATTACTCCATACAGTTTGCATGAACTATTTTCTTAGGCATATTATATCGTATCTCATAGAGCCTATGTAAGTTTCACCGTGCGCTAGCCGAAGTGCACGGTGAAATATTCTTTACAGCGAATATCAGTCTTACTAGTTTGGATTAGAGCTTAAATTGTTTTTTTTTTGATAAATTCGTTGGTATTGAAATCATATTTATTAAACAATTTGTGTTGACTTTTAAACTTATTAAAAACTTGGTTCAGAGCACGAGTGCACTTAACTTAAAGAAAGAGATTATGCCATCAAGTGTTTTTAAATGTCAACCCTCATATTGTTGCAGCATTAAAAAATGCACATATTTTACGTACATCATGGTTAAGGTAAATAATTACTACATATGTAAAATTTTAAGAAAAATTACAGTAAACAGTAGATATCGCAAAATATTAATCAGTTAATGCTTTTTGCACGTTGTACTTAACACCTATAGCAAGGCAATTTTTGCTTTTAAAGTATCCCCACAAGATATTTTATTTATTTAGTTGAATTTTTTACAAACCGTGGGATATGTAGAAGCCGGACTATTGAGTGGCCTGCCAGATAACCCGATATAAATGCTTTCAATATTTTCTTGTTTCAATAAATGCTATGTTTCTTCTTCCTTGAATCAATTATGAACTAAGTGGATTAATACTTTAAATTAATAAAATCTAATAAAAAAATCTTTGTCTTCAACAAGTTTCAAATCTTACGTTTGACAATTTTTATGACAGGGTAATGTTTTATAAGATTTTAAAAGCTTATATAAGAATGCCTAATCAGCAATATAATCTGTTACCTTATACTTGAATATTGTCTATGACCCTTTAAGATTGACCCTCGGACTGATTTGGGAAAGCAGATAAGAATAGACACGTATATATAAAAGCCGCACTGAAGCATGGAAAAATAAGAATGTGAATCAAATAGAAGTAAAGCAAACGACTTACACTGAGATATCAAGATATCAAGATCAGAAGACAGTAGGAGATACAAGAAACAATAACAGGAAGTAACAGAAAATTGGAAAAGTTAATAACACCCAAAAATAAGCAAAAACAAAAGCAATGTTTAGATTTAGAGATTTTTACTTTATGTTTACAGCTTTTAAGCTATCCTATTAGAATACAATTTCAAATATTTAAATTGATTAAGGCATTAGGAATCAGTGGAGATTCATTGAAGTGCAATATTTTAATTAGGTACTGTTTTTTTTCGTCATTCTGGAAAACAATACATCATGTTACAGAAAATTATACGGTACAATTCCATTTCCCATTATATTCCTTAACACACGCAGCTTAAATCATCAAATAATTGAATCGTTTTAGACTATTCCATGAGCGTACATAAAAATATGGTCCAGAATTGATAAACTCATTTTTTAACAGAAACATAAGTATTTTCAATACATGCATACAAGAATACACCTAAAACATCACTGTAACTAGTTTGAATCTATTTTTAAGTTGAACTTTTGTTGTTGTAATATGTTCGTATACAGTGTGAAACAGTCAAATGGAATAAATTCGATAACGAATAAAGGAGGGCGTGTTGGGAAAAACGCTTGGACACGGTGATTTGTATTTTTAAATGAACATTTTTTCAACAAAAAAATTATATAGGGTGTGCCATGTGACAGTGGCCAATAACAACTTCCTTATTTCACTAATAAATCCAAGCTCCTATATATTATTTTTTTTGTTGCATTTTCCAGAAAATTCTAGATATAATTCCTGTACAATGTCCAATCGTTTTTCCCTACAAATCCTCCTTTATTCGTTATCCAATTTATTCCATTTGTCTGTTCCACACTATATACAATTTGGAAAATTAACCTGTGAAATTTAAATATTACTTTTTCCTGATTTAAGTCGAAAATTTCATCCAATATGCAAATGAAGAACAATTTGTTTTCAGAATATTTAAGTGAATTGTTCATTGTTTTTGACTACCATCAATTCATATACAATTTTGTCACTATAATAAATAAGAACTTATACATGTTGAAAACTAAGAAGTTAGAGTTTACAGACTAAAACAAATGGAATTATATTAAAACATATATTTTTGGGTAAAAAGATCTACAATGGAAACAATGCAATCTGAGTATTCTTTTTCACAGTTACCAGTGCTTTTCCCAAATTCTTCTGCTGATAATAATTTGCTTGCAAGAGTTTTTTCAGTTGTACTTGATGTGCTGTTGGCTTGTATACTGAGTGATGGCCTGTAATTAATAGGAAATTTCAACAATGCATCTTTACAACAATGTTTATATGAAAATTATTTCCTTATTATGATCTATCTTATGAGTTAACAGTATTCCTCAATCCATTTGAATTTTAATAACAGTGGTTTTTCTTTCTAACTTTTGTAATATTTTAAACGTATAAGACATACTTAAGTAATAAATCTGTGTATAAATAATTAATTTTATATCTTGTAAATCACTTATGAGTTTTTAAAAAAATATATTTATTGAAATACAAAAAATTAAAAATTTAAATAAAACAGTAAATTGAAAATTAAAATGAACTAACTAAATGGTACAAGTATACTAACGATAAAATGACGACCGTGGGACCGCGTAGCTCTGATTTATAACATTAAGAAAGCTGATTAATCAAAAGAACGGTCAACTCGATGCGTTCCCACGTTTACATTATGAAGCAGGAAACTGGTCAGCGAAATATGATACTTCGTATCATACACGTGCATGATATTTACGCCTAACAGCTCCCCTTTACCAAGAAAAGTTGATGCTGTAACATCAACTTTTGGAATTTACTAGACGCTAGCTAAATAAGCAAAAACAATACAAATATGGAAATAAAATAAAGTTAAAGTGAACATAATGATTAACTTTAAATAGGTTACATAAAATATGAAAAATATACAAAACATAAAAGTCAAATAACAATAGAAATGTATCAAAAAGGTTCTCAATTCTATAAGTCTGGATGTTCAGGTTCCTCTTCGATTTGGGGCCTCAGTTTTGGTATCAGCCTGGAGAACGGTTTTGTCAGGGTACTCAGACTCTCTGGATTGGAGTTGTCGTCTTTCGGAGGTCTCTTAACGTGCCTTATTATTTTCAATGAGCTGTATACAACAACAATTGTTACAATGATAATTATTGTAGCATACGTGAACCAGGAAATGTTTTTATTAACAAAGGGTTGGTTGATGAGATCATCGAGATCCCTTGAATACTGGTCCAGCTTGTGGTTGGCTATGGATAGTTCTTCCATGTTTAAGTCGTCCAGCTTCAGGGGCTTAAGGTCCGGAATTGCAAGTTTCTCAGGATGAGAATTGCAGCAATTGAATGGAATTAAAACTGGATGAGAATTGTCCGAAATGTTCATGAATTTTTGTGGTTCGGCCTGGATTTTCGTAATACCAACAAAAGCACTACATTCCGTTTGTAACCGAATGATAGAATTGTTCGTTAGCACTAAAGTTTTAGCGTCAATTCCTGGACAATTAATGGTCACATGTATGGGTTCCGATATGATTACAATCCACGCATTTGTTTCAAGTTTTTGAACATTGTACCCTTCACTGAAAACGATGGCACTTTTACAAGTTTCGGGGACACTACGAATGTTTTTCAGGAGCTGCGCCTCACAGGGTGCATTTGAGTCTATGGGATACGCGTATAAATCGGAGCACAGTTTTCGGAGTGGAGTCAGCTGTTTGCAAGCACTCAAGTCCTTGATTGGTATGTACATAAGAGAATCATCATTTCGCGCTACATATTTTTGAGTAAAAGAAAGGATGTGATGAAAACCAGTTCTATCATCTAAAATCGGAATAGGGTATAAATGGTAAGCTCTATAAAGCTGTTGCTCTACTAGAGGGATTTTTAAGATGAATACTAGATCTGAGTGAGTTTGAAAAGCTTGTAGTTCAATTACTTCTAAATACTGTGCAACACTTGAAAATCTGACTGGTAACGGTAAATTATTTTTAACAAGGTTTTGAGAAATCTCCTGTAATGCGGCAATCAAATGATCCGGTGTAATAATAGATGAGTGAATAATTTTCAAACGTGCAAAAGTTATTGAGTTTAAAATATCGTTAAGGTTATCTTCAAGAAACAAATAACTAGCCATTAGTTTTTCACAAATTTCAAGAAATAATTGTTTGGCTTGAATAGTGGCTATCCGGTCATTTAGTTCATGTATCGTGAGGTTGATTTCGTTAATGTCTTCGTTAAAGATTTTCTCGTCTATTTGAAGTTTCTGAATAGTTTCATTAAAGTTTTTAATAATAGTGGTTGTAACGCTCATTTGATTCTTTAAAAGATTTTCGACTTGTAGTTGTCCTTGGTTAAGTCTGTTTATGCTGCTAGTATAAAATTCGCCATCGGATGCGTCTAGGTTACCGGTTATTGCTTTAAAGATGGTTCCAGCACCGTCTATTAATCCGCGTTTTGGTCTTTTAGTGACTAGAAATACTTCTGAAAATTTTGTTTTGATGGAGTCGGAGATTTGTGTTAAAAGGCTAATGTGTGTTTGGACGTCCACACGAAAGGCACCTGTATCGTGAAATTTGAAGCCAGGCATAGGATCGACAGTTCGTTCTAAAGTATTGAGGATTCTGTTATTATTTTCAAATAGTTGATTAAGGGTTGTCAAGTTCCGGTGAACTAATAGAGTCCATTTATAGTTTGATACAATTATTCGACTTTCGTCATGGTAGTAGATACCGAGAGTGTTGTTAATCGGTTTGACGTCGTACTGTGAAACTGCTGATCCGAGCAGCAGAAGAAACCTGAAAAGAAAGTTAGTTTTCAGAATATGGTTTCATTCTGTCAAAGTTCACTTTCGTTCGTTGATTAGTTCTTAGGTTTAGAAGTGTAGCAGAGTTATTGTGGATCTCAATAATTTGGAATGGGCCATTAAATTTGTTCTGGAGTTTGTCTTTTATTTGTGACTCTTTAACGTATACCTTGTCACCGATTTTGTATTCAGGAGGGTTTTTCGAAACGTGTTGGTCAAATCTTTCCTTCGCTTTTTGTTTTTGTAAGTTGGTCTTTTCGCGTGCAATTTTGTAATAGTAAGAAATTCGGTTATTTAGGTCTCGTACGTATTTGCTAATTAGTTTTTTTTGATTATAAAGAGTCTCTGGGGGTCTGCTGGAGGTATGTCCGAAAACGAGTTCGAACGGGGTGAAGCCATGGGTCTTATTGGTTGAATTGTTATAGGTAATAATAGCATACGAAAGTACGTTTAAGGGGTGTTCGTCGGGATTTTCAGCTTTGTGAATGCGAATCATTTCTAGTAGAGTAGAATGAAATCGTTTGTTTGCGGGTGTCCCACGCTAGAGTAGGTAAGTTTGATGTCATAAAGTTTGCATAGATCTTTTAGTATGGCATTGTCAAATTCTCTGCCATAGTCGCAGTGGATACGTAATGGTGTACCGAAATGTTGAAAGTACAACATAATAGTACTAACGACAGATTTGGCGGATTTATCTGCCAAAGCATAGGCTTGTGAGAATTTAGTCAGTTCGTCTCTTATCGTCAAAATGTGATTTCTATTAGGAATTTCTAAGATGTCGATGTTAATTCTTTCAAAGGGTGTTTTAGGTGTCTCAGTTATGACGAGGGGATTATCTAAGTTTTTTCGACAAGCTTTGGTTTGTTGACAGATTACGCAGTTCTTTATGAAGTTCTCAATGTCTTTAGTAAATCCCGGCCAGTTGAACCTCTCTTTGACACGGCGTATGGTTTCGTTTATGCCGCGATGCAAGTTGTTTTTTCCGTTATGATATTGCTCGAGTATTAGTGGAATTTCGTCTTTGTTAGGAGTTTTTGTGATGTTTTGGCAAATCTTCCACTTAATGTCTTTTTCAGAGAAAATAAAGGATAGCATTTCCAGAATTGGAAGATCAAGGTTGTTTTCTACACAATATGTTTTCGATGGGGAGAGAACGTCTTGATTTTTGAAAATAGATGCGAAAAGGACTTCATTTACGATTTCGAGATCGTTTGGAAGTGGGACTATGAAGTATTGTCTCCTGCTAACAGTTTTGCTAGCGAATACGTTGATTTTAAATGTTTCAAAATCAGCGACTTCTTCGAAAATATCTTCGAATATGTCGTGATGGAATTCCTGAAGGTTGGATGATTGGGGAAAGATTAGGATATTTTTATTTGCCTTGTCTAGAAGTTGGCAATTAGAAAATTCGATTTTACTATAGTCAATTAAGGAAACAGTTTTGTAACGTTCAACAAAAGTTTTGAATTCTTGGGATATCGTTTCGGTAGTTATTTCGTTTTGTTCAGATTCGGAGGTATTGTCATCGTCTTCGTCATTTAGGGGTAAGATTTTGTGGGGTGTTAGTTTAGTTTTAGCCTGGAATAGTACGCACTCATCAAGGTGGTTGATTTTAATGCGTGATAAGGCGTCGGCGTTTTTGTTAATTTTACCCGGTTTGTAAATGAACTCGTAGTCATATTCTTCGAGTTTAAGTCTCCATCGGGCTAATCGACTTCCGGGGTCTTTTATCGAGAACAGCCACGTCAACGGGCGGTGATCGGTACAAAGTTGGAACTTTCGGCCATAGATTATCGGTCTCCAGTGCTTAACTGCCCAAACGATAGCCAACAGTTCTCTCTCAATAGTCGAATACCTTGTCTCGGCGTGACAAAGTGTCCTGGAAGCATATCCAATGGGTAAATCTTTACCTATTGGCCCTTGAGAAAGTACAGCGCCGATTGCAAAGGCAGTGGTTAGTATGAAAGGTTCCTCGAAGTTCGGATAGATCAGTATTGGTGTCGAAGTTAAAGCACGTTTGAGTTCGTTAATGGACGTGACGCATTCAGCGTTGAAATTAAACGGTTCATCCTTTTGTAAAAGTTTAGTTAGGGGTTTCGATATTCTCGCGAAGTTTGGAATAAACCTCCGATAATAACCAGCAAGTCCCAAAAATGACTTAATATCTTTGGGGTTCTGCGTTTGAGGAAAGTTTAAGATACAGTCGACTTTCGACGGGTTGGGTTTTACACCGTCTTTAGTTATTAAGTGTCCCAAATAAGCGACCTCCTTGCGGAGAAACTCGCATTTGTCAGGCTGTATTTTGAGGTTTGCCTTCCTAAGTCTTTTAAAAACGTCAGTTAGTCTTGCTAAGTGTTCGTGAATGGTGGGCGAATAAACGATTATATCGTCCATGTACACCAAACATCTTTCGTTCTGGATTCCTATCAGAATATTGTCCATCACCCTTTGGAATGTTGAAGGGGCATTTTTCAACCCGAAAGGCATGCGAAAAAATTCAAAATGACCGTTCTCTACAGTGAAAGCGGTTTTTTGAATGTCCTTGGACTCAATTTCAATCTGGTGGAAACCAGAAGCTAGATCTAGGGTGGTAAAATGCTGGCACTTGCCAAGTTGGTCTAACAGATCGGATATGTTGGGTAACGGATATTTGTCATTTATTGTCAGTTCGTTTAGTTTTCTATAGTCCACGACTACGCGCCATTTCTGTTTCCCGGAGGCGTCGAGTTTTTTCGGGACAACCCATACAGGGGAAGACCAGGGAGAATTTGAGGGACAAATGATGCCCTGTTCTAACATTTTCGAAACTTGGTTACGGACTTCCTCTTTGTGAATTTGGGGATAGCGGTACGATTTAGTGTATATGGGTTTGGCGTTGTTTGTGTCGATGGAATGTTTAATTTCATTCGTGAAACTAAGATGGTCACCTTCTAAGTAGAAAATGTCGGAAAAGTCAAGACAAAGTTGTTGTATTAGTTCGGCCTCTCCCTCGTTAAGGTGTTCGAGTCGGAGTTGATTGTTAATCTCCGTTTGTCTGTCGAAGTTAGGATTAGTTGCAAACGAAATTTCTTCACAGTGATTTACAGAGTAATTTTGAATGGGTTCTAATTTGATAGTGTCGAAATTTACAGTTTTTGGGCAGGCGTTAGCGTTTAAGATGGATGTCAAAAATTCGCCTTTGTCGTTAACTTGGACTAAAGCATTCGGAAGTCTCACATTTTCTAGAACGGTAGTGGTTAGTATAGCTTCTGTGTTACGTAAGTCACATTTGAGTTTGCAAATCCTTTCTGTTCGCGGCTCAATAGTAATCGTGTTTGAAATTGTTGGGTTAATTGTTGGAGATTGCCTGTTTGAAGATATTGTTTCGTCTGTTACTTTCATAAGCGGAATAGTTTTGAAGTTGGTTATAAGAAGTTTTTTGTTAAAGTCAATCACACAATTATAATGTTCTAAAAAGTCAGAACCTAGTAGACCATCGAATTCGATGTCTAAATTACAGATGTAAACTTTGTGTGGATCGTTAAGATTAAATGGGACTAAGGTCGATTCGTTAATCAAGATTTTTTGATTAGTGATACCTTGTATCACAACGTTTTCTGGGTATCGGTGTCGAAATTGTTTACAAGTGTTTGGTTTAAAAATTGATAAACCGGCACCTGTGTCTGTTAACAGTTTATACGTATTAGTGGCGTCGTTGATGTAGAAAAGGTTCTTAGAATTTACCGAAAGTGAGGGGCTTATAGGAAAGCTTGTTCCGGAAAATTCAGGTTGGGGTTGAAGTCGTCGAGTAAACTCATTGTTTCGAACTGGGTTTGAAGATTGCAGATCTGTGTATCGGGTGGTTTGTCCACTGTAAGTACCTCTTGAAAATTTTGTCGTCGGTCTTCGGGTATTTCAGAAGGGAATTCTGGGTAATTGCTTTCAAAAGTTTCAGTATAGTCATTTTGAGAGTATTCGAAATCTGTATTTTGGGGGTCTGAATAAGAACAATCGTCTTGGTAGTATGAATTTGTATAAGGGTCATCGTTTGTTAAATTGTTTAAAGGGTTGTAGAACTCATCTTGGTTGAAGTGGTGGGTTCTTTGTTGTTGGTTTCTGTAAAAATTGGGATTTGGTCGAGATTGTTTAGGACTTTGATATTGTCCACTGGCAGAAGGTCGGTTTTGTTGTACGGGATACCTATTGGGATCAGTATTGGGCCTAGTTTGATTAGCCGATTGATAAGGAGGATTCGGTCTAAATTGTTGCGGGTTGTTATTGTTGAAGTTTTGGTGTGGTTGTTGGTTTTGTTGTTGTTGTCGTTGTCGTGTTAGACATTCGTTATACAAATGCCCGGTGCGTTTGCAAAACGAACACTGTTTTACAAAAGTTTGAGGAGGTGGTCGTCTTTGTGGTTGATGTTGTTGAGGGTTCCGTACATTTGAGAATTTTTGATTTTCCAAGTGACAAAGTTGGAGTTCTCTTTTTATTCGGGAAACCGCGGTAATTATATCGGGAGGGTTACTAGCGCGAATAATTTGGCCTATTTTTGGTTCAAGTCCGGTCAAAAGACTATTTAGAGCCATGGAATCTATAAGACAAATTTGCGCGTCTTTTTCTTTGGTTGTTAGATTCTGTTTGTTAACAGCCGTGTGCATTTTTGCCTCGTGGCTTTGTAGTCTCGCTGAGAAAGTTAGTGGGGATTCAGTTGGTAGTTGTCGCATTCTTTGTAAATCCTGAATTAAAGCGGACAAGTCGCGTGAGTCACCGAAATGGTTTTCTAACAGTGTTTTTATTTCATCCCAAGTCGACGCATTTCTTGAATTAACAAGCTCGGCTGCACGGCCTCTTAGCTTGTTTTTAATGTGCAAAACTAAAAGAGTTATTTGATTTGCGACAGCCATATTTTGTGCTGTCGAACAGGAGCTGATGAAAGTATTTAAGAAAATTGGATCGCCGTCGTATTCAGGGATGATAGCGAAAATTTCCGCAAGTTTGTAAGGTTCTACCGTACCTTGGCGTGTTTCAACCATATTTAGAAATATTATGAAATAGTTTATAAAAACAAATATATCAAATTAAATATTAAAAGGAAAAAATCAGTGTAGAGGTATTTTTGTAGGTAAATTTGTTACAGCAATTAATAAACAGGTCAATATAAATGTAAAAACATGAAGGTAAAGGTAAATGCAATAAAGTAAATAATTGCAGTATTAGAAACAATTAAAATAATATCGAACACAAAAGCACAGAAGGCCTCTATGTGTTTAAGTATATGTTTCAAGAATTGTTTTTAAAATAATAGAGATGAATGTAGGTGAATATTAAATGATAGAACTGTATGTTCAAGATACATAAAACTCGTATCGAATAAATCAATAAAATAATAAAAATCAATAACGTGATGATTGTAATAGTACATACGTTAATACTCCTGGCATGAGACTGTTCTGGAGAAGCTGAGGACTGGTTAGCTGTAAGGTTGCGTATTCCGGGTTCTCGCTGCCATAGTTGTTGTCTCGGTCTGGAAGTTCTTGTCCACAAGGATTTGGAAATCGACACAACTAGTGAGTGTACACGTGTTCTAGCTGTGTTGGACAATCCTACTGACTGCGCCAATTTTATATCTTGTAAATCACTTATGAGTTTTTTAAAAAAAAATTATTTATTGAAATACAAAAAATTAAAAATTTAAATAAAACAGTAAATTGAAAATTAAAATGAACTAACTAAATGGTACAAGTATACTAACGATAAAATGACGACCGTGGGACCGCGTAGCTCTGATTTATAACATTAAGAAAGTTGATTAATCAAAAGAACGGTCAAGTCGATGCGTTCCCACGTTTACATTATGAAGCAGGAAACTGGTCAGCGAAATATGATACTTCGTATCATACACGTGCATGATATTTACGCCTAACATTAATATTATGATGTATTTACACTGTATTTTTAATGACTTTTTTAATTTAATTTTCAGTTTACAATTTTCATTATATGCTCGTTGTTGATTGTAATGTGTTCGTTACCTTGAAGGTGTGAAAACAGTTGTCAAACTAAACATAACTCATTCAATCAAAATTTTTCATTTAGGTTTAGATATTTTTATTATATAGTTATAACTTTTAACTAATCATTTCACCAATGTAAGGTTACTGGTGAATTGATAAAAAAATAAAAAAATAACCAATTTAATGGTGCATACGCATGTACTAAGTACCTATTTACAAAATAACTAAGTACTGTTGCTTCTTCGTACGTACAAATTTGCTTGATCCCGACGTAACAAATATTCTAGATAGGTAGGTAATTTATTTGTTTATAAGAAGCAACAAATGCAAATGTGCAATTATCACTTGTAGTTATACTGTGTATAGCTACCTTTTTCTTTTTTATAAATATTATTTTCAACGCTTTAGTTCAATTCCGAAGTGGGTGAATTTTATTTTTTTTTATTTCACATTTTTAGTGTCCCGTACTGTCGATAGCGGCCCATTAGATCAATACGAGTATTAAATAACCGAAAAGTGTTCCTAAAAGTTGATATCAAAATTGTGGAACATCGGTTTGCGTCACATTACGCCGCAAAGTGTTTTTGTATTATTTGGAGGCGAAAAATGTCATTTGTATGTCAGGGGTAGTTTGTCGGTAGACAATTTAATTAAAAAAAGTAGTCATTAAATCTTTATATGACAGAGCAAAAGTAGTTTCATTGATAAAGGAAGGTTTAGAACAAATCGAATACCCAAGAAATTTCATAAACAAAACAATTTACCAAATCGAGAAAAAATAGAGAAACCAACAAACTACACAAACAACACACAGTACTTCTAATTTAATTAACAACGCACAAACTAATATTAACTCTACAATTATAAACATTATTCCCTATGTTTCCGGTCTATCCGAAAAAATTAAACATATTGGCGGTAAATACCAAGTAAAAACGATTATAAAACAAATAATACATTAAGATCAAATTTGACAAC
The DNA here is from genome assembly GCA_034190945.1 of Octodonta nipae. Taxonomy (NCBI): domain Eukaryota; kingdom Metazoa; phylum Arthropoda; class Insecta; order Coleoptera; family Chrysomelidae; genus Octodonta; species Octodonta nipae. The sequence continues at coordinate 59,707,666 of CM067216.1, read as the reverse complement.
AGCAAAAACGAAAAATGTAACTCAAAGTTCCAAAAATTGTGTGTTCAGTGTATCATGTGGCTGCGGAATAGAAGACATATACACAGATCAAGGTTGGCAAGTCATGTACTCACAGATAATAGTATAAATAAAATGGACTGGGATAAGACAAAAATATTAATTAAAGAAGAGCACACCAAAAAAAGGAAATCCAAGAAAGTGTCTGCATGTTGTAAAATAATGGGAAATTGGGACACTCTCTGTAGAGAGTATCATGTCAAGAGCTCCTGGCAAATTAACATCAAAAAGGAAACTTCAAAGTCATTTAATCAATCAATTGACATTGCCAAAAAGTCAAGCTACAACTATTGTGGAAATCATTTCACAATACATTGGTCGACAGCGATTTCTGATAGAGAATCAAAACGTTCCACTAAACAGATAAGTATAACACAAAATACATCCTAACATATTATACAGGAAAACTATTTTACAAATCCATAGACCTACTTTCTCACAATTAATCCTGGGAGAGATTTTTTTTAAAAAGAAGGCAACTAGTGTTCCGGGCAGTTTCCACAAACTCCTCGTAGATACTACACATTGATTTTCACTACTCAACTTATCTATATTTTTCAGAGACCATTGTTAGGAGTGAAAAAAAAATTCAATTTAAGTTTATTAATGCTTAATCCAAGATTAATGAAAGTATCACTTTAATAAAAATTAAGTTAATTTTAATAATTTTGCCAATGACTTGCACAAACGCCATGTATATATCCTTTATAATAATTAACTAATATAAACTGAAGTTCAAAGATAGTTATTTCTAAAGAAAGGTTACTTGGTTTGTCTATTCTTTCCTAAAAACACAGTATTTCCGAATCACGCTATATACGGAAACATAGGGTTTAATACAGAGAAGCTGAAGGTAGCGGTTTCTTAAGTTAGGAGAGTAAGGAAATATCCTCCTCAAATTACATCTAGTACCAGGGGATTATTTTTGATGGTATTATAATTTAATTATCATATGTAACACAGAACATGGAAAACTGAATTCTTGGTACCAGCCCTAGCCAGAATACTTGGAAAATTTAGAAGAAGAATAAGAGAAGTTTTACTTCACTCTAATGAAAAAAGCAAGACATAAGAAGCGTCCTCAGCACATGTATGCTTGCTGGATATATTGTATCAATCAAAACTAGTTTTTGTTTTAGTGAGAATATATACTAAATTATAATCATATATAGCTAGCCATTAATGACTGTATTTCTATTAGTAACTTGTTTTTCTTAAGTGCGGTAATGCATGTGCGCCGTTTGCTCGAAAGAGTTAGTGTAACTACTATAACAAAATAATAAGTTGTTATTGCTTATCTTATTGAACCAATTAATTTCGAGAGAAGGTAATAACTAAAATATTAAATTGTTGGGATGCCAATTAGTTAATTTTATGTACTAATTAAGTTGTTGATATTGGCAAGTTTATATGATAAACTCAGGAAATAAATTCATAAATAAAAATTATCTCATTTGTTCAAGATATCTAAATATTATTTTTTTCATTTGGTCAAATTAAAGCGAGGCACTTGAATTTAACATTTTCAGAGTATTACGTACCAGCCGTTAAAAAAGTAATTGTAGTAAAATCAAATTGTAGATATTAGAAATTTTTTAACAATGGTTTACAAAATTTCATATAGGCAGCGTTATTAATGAATTGAGCACAAGGTTTGTATAAGACCTTTATTTAAGACATTTAGTTATATTAAATATATAGCGTTTTGTCCATTTGAGCCGTTTGAAATTCCAGGTCAGCTAGTAGAAACATTTGAAGAAATACCAGAATAATAAACAATTAAAAAAGATATTTTTGCAATTGTTTGTGTATTTTTCGAAGAGGTTTAGCATTGTGACAAGCAATCATATCACGCTAAAAAAATATCATTAGACAAAGAAGGTTTATAGCCTAAGGGATCGACAATTATAAGTAATATAACAAGAGAATTTTTTTATATTTCTTTACTTTTTTGATTAAAGGGGCGATATTTTTAGTTAAAATCACGCATTACTTACCCTTTTCATTTCACTTTTTTAATGACACTACGTCGATATATGATTTTGAATTAAAAACATTTTGTGCATCAATGTACACAAATTAAGCTAATTATGTATAAATTACCTTCATCAACTTCATCAACATTTTCAGTTTTTTTACAAATATAGTGGTGAACTCTAATTACTCCAGCCACTAGCAAAAAATAATAACAACTACGCACATAATCAAAGTAGTTCAAGAAAATATTAAACCAACAATAATTGAACTCCAAATGAGCACTGGAAATTTTGTCACAAGAGAAGTGGAAAAAATAACTTTTTGATTTTCTGTATTGAGCTACTTTTAATTAACTAACTCTATAGAATTAAAAAAAACAAGAAATTTTAATTTTAGGGGTCCTTCTGGGGGGAAAAACTAAACTACTGAACTTACAATTTTGAAAATAGGAAATATAGAACGTTGCCCGAACTTTACAGGAAAAATATGGAGAAATCGTTAATATAAATTTTGGGGGGCAAATTATAGAATTAAATGAAAATTTAAAAATTAAAAATTTTTAAAACCCATCATGTAATACATCAAATGAAAGGTCTCATTCTGAGGAACACAAATATATTTTTTTAATATTAAAAAAAATAATTTAAACGATATTAATGAAAATATACCAAAATTTACCCATTCCCCCCCCTTTATCTCCGAAACTATAAAACGTAAAGTTTTGAAAAAAATAGAGGTATAGAGTCTGACCTGAAGTTTACTGGAAAAATAAGGAGAAATCTCTACTTTTAAGTTTGGGGGCAAATTACAGAATTAAATGAAAATTATAAAATTAAAATTGTTTTTAACGCATCATGTTATATATCAGATGAAAGGGCTCATTATGACGAAAACAAATATATTTTTTTCATATTATTAAATTAAATTAATTAAAAGATATTAACGAAAATATAAAAAATTTTACCCATCCCCCCCCTTATCTCCAAAACCATAAGCTGTAAAATTTTGAAAAAAAATATAGGTATAGCGCCTCACCTGAACTTTACTAGAAAAATAAGGAGAAACCCCCAATATTCATTTGGGGGGGGGGCAAATTATAGAATTAAATGGAAAATAAAAAATTAAACTTGTTTCTAACGTATCATATAATATATCAAATCACAGGGCTCATTATGACTAAAACTAATATATTTTTCTAAATTTTTTTAAAATAAATATTTTAAAATATATTAAAAAAATATTAAAAAATTACCCATTCCCCCTTAATTCCACAAACTATAAGACCTATTTTTTTTATTTACAGGAAAAATGCGAAGAAATCTTTAATATTAATATTGGGGGCCAAATTATAGAAATAAACGGAAAATAAAAAATATTTTTTTAACGTGTCATGCAATATATCATTATGAGGAATACAAATATATATTTTTCATATTTTTAAAATTAATTGTTTACAAGATATTAACATAAAGATATAAAAAAATCTCATATCTCGCTTTATTTCCGAAACCATACTACCTAAAATTTTGAAAATAATTAGGGGTACTGGGGCTCACTTGAAATTTATATGAAAAATTATTAGAAAACCTCCATGGTAATTTTAGGGACAAATTATACAATTAAATGGAAAATAAAAATATTTTTAAATCATTTGTTTAAAAGATATTAGCAAAGATATTACACACCGACTTAATTCCCATTTTAGAAACTACACTATTTAAATTTTGAAAAATATATTTTATTTGTATTTTTAAATAATTTGAATAACAGATTTAATAATTTATAATTTAAAATAGGTCAACCTATTTTGCCCTTTATCTTCCAATCTATAGAGCCTCAAAATTCAGACAGTAGATTATAAAAGGCTTCCCTGAAAGTTTTTTAGTAAAATAAAACTCTAATGCTAATTTTTGGGTTTCAAATTAGAAAACTAAATACAGCGAATCTTGAAGGTGGTACGGAACCGTTAGTATGCGAGTCCAACTCGCACTTGACCAAATTATTTTTATGTATTTTTGCTTGTTTTTAAATAATTAAACAAATTAAACTTGAATTGGAATTCTCATTAGTGCCTTCGTGGTCATTAATTTTTGTAACGCAAATTAATCGCTTTTAACAGCAGTTGTTAAGCAAAATTTGACAAAATTTCTAAATAATTCAACATTTGTCTAGCAATAAGAACGATTCATATGAATCTAAATAGGACAAAACAGAAGAAATTAATAGTAAAAATATGGTAGCAAGAAAAAATGAAGTTGTCTGAAACTTGGATTCTTTCCGCAATACCTTAGATAACTTAATAGGCTAATGTTTAAGTACTTCTTGGGAAATAACACCACAGTTACGAAAATTGCTGTACATTACAAACGTTTCGGGGTCTAGGGCAGACCCCGTTGTCAATGGTTAAGAAACTACCATAAAAAGGCACAATTCTAAGATGTAAATTTAAAATATTTGACAATATGTATTATTTGATTTCTGACGTAACTAAGAGAATTTTATTTGTAATATACAGGGTAGCACAGAAACTTCTAAGATCATATAATCAGAAAGTTCCTTTCAAATTAGAAGAATTTGAAAGGGAGATCTTCAGAATTTTATGTAGCGCCCCTAGGTGCGCATTCGCCAAAAATGCAACCAAAGAATTTTGTTGATTCAGTGATCCCATTAAAATCATAAGGGAAAACCTAGGAAAAACCTTATGAACTATCCCGATATTGGGTTCTTCACAAGGACATTACCATTAGCAATTTCTTCCTTAATCATCGGTAACCAGGAAGGACTGAATTATACGGAGGTAGTAGCGATACAATCGTTTTCATTTAACAAAATTAAAGCAGACGCTTTTAGTTTTCTTTTGGTGTTGTGTTCTTCTTTGTGTAACATAACTGAATTTTGAAACTGTATTTTATGACCAATGTCCCAAGCATGTTCACAAATTTTGGATTTTTCAAACTGTCGTTTTTTTATGTAATTTTTGTGTTCGTTTATTCGAACATTTAGATTAGAGGTCTAGAGGTTTCTCCAATATAGAATTTATTATATTCACAAGGGATTCTATAAATGCAATTTTTTGTATTTTGAGTTGTGTTTTTTGGTTTGGTTTTTGATATAATTGATTTTAGTGTATTTCTTGTTTTAAATGATGTTTTGATATTATATCGGTTTCCCACTCTTTTTAGTCTTTCTGATAGACCCTGTATGTATGGTATATTTATTGTATTATTTTTATTATCTTGGGAGTTAGTGTTACTTGGTGAAGTTTAATGTCGGTTGTTAGGGACTGTTTGGTATTCGCTTATCTCGTTATTAATAAATTTTTTTTTTAGGTAATGATTGGCAGAAAATACATTTTTGATAAACGTCTTTTCTTCATTGAATTTATTGATGTTAGAACAGTTGGTTTTTGCTCTGTCATATAGAGATTTGATGATACCTCTTTTTACTTTGGAATACGAGGGCTGCCTTTTATATTTCGGGATTGGACAACCCTAGTGTTGCAATCTAACAACTGACAGCTCTATCGTAAAGTTTAACATTTTTGAGGTTATAAGTACTCAGAACGTTTTGACATACGAGCGCTATGGGTTGTTTACAGTAACTTAAAGGATTCATCTCGACCAAAAAATGGAATTAATTCGTGAACATTTTCGTGCGTGCAAGCAAGAGTGCTTGGATGAACTCAATTTAATTTTTGGCGATTAAACTCCATCAAGGACCACTGTTTATCGCTAGTATGGTGAATTTAATCGAGGTCGTAGTTCACTCCAAGACGAATTTTGTGAAGGTCGTCCAAAAACAGTTGTTGTTCCGGAAACCATTGATGCTGTGCGCGAACTGATATTGCAAGATCGTCATGTGGCCTATCGTGAGATTGAGTCAACCTTACACATTAGTGCGACCAGCATACATTCAATATTGCATAAACATTTAAATGTCAAAAAAATTTGTTCGCGTTGGATCCCACACAATTTGTCAATCGTTCAAAAAAAGGCTCGTGTCGATTGGTCGAAAGAAAAGCTCAAAAAATACGATCGCTGTGCTTCAAAACACGTTTATGATATAATGACAGGTGATGAATCGTGAATTTACGCGTATGAGCCCGAAAGTAAACAGCAGTCGACTGTATGGGTGTTTCAAAATGAGCCGAATCCAACAAAAGTTGTTCGCACACGAAGCACTTCCAAGCAAATGATCACCTGTTTTTTCTGAAAAACTGGACATGTCGCAACCGTACCACTAGAACAACGCAGAACAGTCAATTTTGAGTGGTACACAACCATTTGTTTGCCAGTTGTCTTCCAAGAAATGAGGAAAACTCACCGCCGAAGACGGATCACTCTTCACCACGACAATGCGAGCTCTCACATATCGGCTCAAACAAAAGCATTTTTGACCACTCAAAACATCGATTTGATGAGTCATCCGCCGTATAGTCCTGACTTGTCACCAAATGACTTCTTTTTATTCCCGTGCATAAAAAACAAACTGAGAGGTCAACGTTTTTCGACACCTGAAGAAGCGGTTGCTGCGGTCAGAATGCATGTTTTGGAGATACCTCAATCAGAGTGGAAAAAGTGCTTCGACAATTGGTTCAAACGCATGCAAAAGTGTATAGATCTTCATGGGGAATATTTTAAAAACAATAAAGCGATTTTCGATGACTAATATTTGTTTTTGTTCTCTAATCTGGAAATATAAAAGGCAGCCCTTGTATACATCAATTTTCGTAACTGTGGTGTTATTTCCCAAAAAGTACTTAAACATTGAAAAATATGCCAGAAATATATTCAGAAAATTAATAGGCTAAGTTTTAACATAATATTAGCGTCAAGTCTCAGTTACAGTTTAAATAATTTTCAAATATCCAAATTAATATATGGGAGTGTGACTTTTTAAAGTTTGGGCTACATTGGAGATTTTTGCCTATAAATTAAGTGATCTCATGAACTATTGTTGGAAACATAAAACCAAGAATAAATAAATCCTAAATATTATATTCTATTTAAAATAACAAAGATACATTCAACTTCCGGTATAACAGAAAAATATATATTTGAAAAGGCCAGTATTAGCTTAAAATAATTCATATATTGTTCGGTGTTTGTTATTAATATTTGTGATAAGTACATATAAGGATGATTTTTAGCAAACTGTGATTTTTTATGTCTAGTACTTTATTTATTATTCAATCTTTTTTTTGATAAGAAAATTATAAACATGATAAATTTGATAGTATTCATGGATCATGAATAACTTACAGAAATATACAGTGATGGGCAAATGTGTGGAACCAAGTAAATATCTCTGGAATTATTAAAGATATCAAAATGAAATTTGGAAAGTGATACTGCAGTAGATTGCCTATTTGTTTCCAGATTTTTTTTTTAATTTTGAACTTCCTGTTTTACCGGTAGTAATGTCGATTTTAAAATTTGCCATGAAACACCCTGTATAGTATTTTAGTTTCTCATGAAACTAAGTAACTAAGGAAAGGAAAAATTCGATGGTAGCTAAACTCAGATTTCATTTACGCCCGATATAAACAAACCGCTCGGTAAGGATTTGTATTTCTATTGGCCAATCGGAGTCATAATACCGTCACAGCGAACAGCACTGCTTGTTCCATAGTCGAATACACGTGCGTTTGTTTAAATCAGGTGCAAATTAAATCTGAATCAAGTTTAGTAGTCCATGAAATTCATTGCAGAAGTGACAGTAGTTGTCAAAATAAGTTATTAGTTTTTTTTATTTGAACGTTAAAATATTGTATTGTTTTAATTTGATAGTAAAATGGCCGAATTAAGTGAAAGAGAAAGAATAGAAATATTAATGATGATTAGATATGGGGAGAGGAAAAGGACGCATCAAGAAGTTTGTAGCCTTTTTAACACTATTCATCCGAATACACAAATATCCCGTTCAGTAGTGACGAAAACTTTGCGAAGGTACGACACAAGTGGAACAGTTAGCAAATTACCAAAAAGTGGATGGTTAAAAAGTGCAAGTAATGAAGGTGTAGCTCAAAATGTTGCTATATGTTTGGAAGAAAATCCTCACTTATCCACTACCGACCTCGCCAATATGCATGGAATTAGCCGTCGTTCAGTAGGAAGGATATTAAGGGGAGAAAAATATCGTCCATACAAATTTCGCCTCGTTCAAGAACTCTCCGAAGACGAAACTACATATATTGTAGGAATACCAAACGTTTCAAAGTCTATTCTGACTTCGTTGTCAATGGCTTTATATTTATTGATTCTTCCCTTCTTCCTACAAGAAACTTTAAACGGAGATAGGTATTTACCGCTCTTGGAGACACAAGTTATTCCGACATTGGATGAAAATGGACAATTACCAAATAATATCTGGTTTCAGCAGGATGGAACACCACCCCATTACGCTCTCATTGTTCGAGATCATTTAGATAGGATATTTTATCACCGATGGATTGGAAGAATGGGTACTTATGAATGGCCTGCAGGAAGTCCCGACCTTAATCCATTAGATTATTTTCTGTGGGGTTACTTAAAGTCTAAGGTTTATGTTAATAGACCAAATAATTTGCAAGAATTAGCTGCAAGAATAACTCAAGACATCTAGAGAATTACACCAGAAGTAATAGCTAATGTTACTAGAGAATTTAATAACAGACTTACTTATTGTCAAGAAGTAAACGGTGCTCAGTGTGAACATCTAATACATGAAGTTTAGTTAAGTTTCAATGTTTTGAAAATCACTTAGATTTAGTTAATAATTATGATTATGTATTTCTTTAATGGATATTAGATTTTTCCGTTCATTAATTACTTTTCTGTTAATATCTCGGTAGGTATTGAAGTAAACAATATCATACCCGATATTTTTGTATTCGCAATAAAATGTTTCATCAGAAACTAAAATACTATATAGGGTGTTTCATTGCAAATTTTAAAATCGACATTACTTCCGGTAAAACAGGAAGTTCAAATTGTATAAAAATTTGTAAACAAATAGGCAATCTACTGCAGTATCCACCTTCCAAATTTCATTTTGATATCTCTAATAATTCCAGAAATATTTGCTTCCACACATTTGCCCATCACTGTATAGAGTGGAATATCTGATTTTCGTTTTTCAAACTAAATGTAAAAATTTTTATAGAGTCGTCTTATAATCTAAAATTTAGCTTTTATAACTAAAATCTATTGTATAATTTAGTCAAATTATGCTACAATTATACCTCAATATTGATTGGTAGAAAGGAATAATAGACTTAACTAATGTTAAAACCTTGTTTTATTCAAAGTCTATTAAAAAATTGTTATTATAATTATTGTTAATAAATTTTAATGATTTTTAAAATCAAAAAGAAACTACCGTAAATGTCTCTGTATGATTATCAAGGTCCTATAATGTATTATTTGTTTAATTATTTTAAGAATTTAAAGAGACATTTCTAATTTTTGTTCTAGTTTCGTTTCTATTCAAGTTGTAGTAGAACTACGTAACAGGCTTAATTTTAAGCATAATTAAAGATCAATAGCACCCAGAACACAAATTTTAAAGCATTGTTGATTTTAAAAAATGTTTTGTAAAAATCTCGGTTAGTTATCTAAGAATCACCCATAAATAGTTTTAGACATTGTTAACTTACGTGAAAACATAGTGTACTATTTCTTCCATAAGGGTTTCTTCTTCTTCTCTTATGTGCATAGGGAATTCGGAGATTTCACAAACTGATCTTAGAAGACATGCTTCACCATCTAACCCAAAGCTAAGAATAGATGAAGCAAATTATTACGTAACTATTTTCTACTCTGATTGAAATTGTAGTGTCTCATAATTAAATGACTTTCTCGTATGTCACTGATTTAATAAATATTTACACGCAACTGAATCTTCCTTACCTCTCAAGTATTTCCATAGAGTATTTGTAGAATTTTTCTCTATCCATACAAAAAATGTTTGATTTCTCCTTGTCTCTGGCTGAAACTACCGTTGGTTGAAAATTTGAGCTATTATAAGGTAGCTCATAATTCGCCTGAGCCACAATACTGAAGTTTATAGATCTCCTTGGTAGTACAACGGGTACTGTTAAACCGGTACTGAACTGAAAATTGTAAAAAGACATTCTGAAACTAATGACACTGTCTTTCATTAAATCATGAATAAAATGGCAAAATTATGACCTGCTTCAAAATGCGTATTGCACTAAAATAATTTCTGGTTTCTAATTTGGACTGACACAACTTACAGATCCACAATGAAATTTTTTTCTGAGATATAAACTTATTAACTAACTAACTAAATAACTAACTAATGAACTACTAACTAAATCAAAGAGAAGAACTAAACTAAGTCATTTAAGTAATTAACTAAGCTCTCTAAACTAATATTAGTCTGAGGCTGGTAGACAATGTAACTCGTCCCTAGAAGTTTCGTTTGACTTCCGTCGTCTTAAAATGGTCGATCTCACAACGTTTCAATAGCTTTGTAACTGCTATCGTCATTAGGTGAATGATGGGAAATTCACACACACCCATGCGCGAGCCCAGGAACTAGATTTGCCCTTCAGAAAATTTTACTGATGAGCACTTCCAGCCCCCTTGCCATCCACCCCCTGAGACTTAACTCAGGTCCTCACGCTAACGCAGTTTTCCTTCTGCATAATCGCTGTCTTCTTATTGGGATAGCTTGGCTTTGGTTTGGTTCCGTTGCTTTACCCTATTGGTACTACAGCAACTGTCTTATTTGTGTTCATGCTCTTGAAGATCATTTTGATTCCATATCCGTGTACGATTCGTCTAATTTTTCAGTATACTGAAGGCTTAAATCTTAAGCAATCTAAACAGTAGTAATACTAATAATCATAATAACAGTACCCACAAATCACCAACAGCCCTTATAAATGACATAATTACCCACCCACACAAGATGCCTAGTTTCCTTACGCACGGTGCTACATACCTCTTACAAAAGGACAACCTATGTATACAGGACCCAGCAAAGTTACCGACCAATCACTTGCCTTCCAACCTTATACAAACTCATAACATCGTGCATTAATCATCGCATTTTCAAACATTGTGAGCTGCACAACATAATTACTCAACAACAATAGGGATGCGCTAAAAATGCGATGGGCTGCAAAGAACAACTGATAATTGATTCCGTTGTCTGCAATTAAGCCCCCGCAAAACGACGAAATCTCTACATGGCATATGTGGACTACAAAAAGGCATTTGATTCAGTTCCACATGATTGGCTCATTAAGGCACTGAAGCTCTATAAAGTGAACAATTGTATTATTAACTTTTAAGAATATGCCGTGCCCACCTGGCAAACCAAAATCTCACTGAATGAAGTCAACTGTTCGATTCAAACTGACCCAATTCCAATCAGAAGGGGTATATTCCAGGTATATTCCCGCTGTGGTTCTGCCTGACCATGAACAAACAAACAAACTGAACTCGACAAATTTTGGGTTCAGTCTCAAACATAACAACATACAAGCATTAAAGATAAACCATTTGTTATAAATGGACGACTTAAAGTTGATGGCAGCTACAAAACAACAGCTGCATGATATGCTTAAAATAGTAGAAGGGTTCTCTAGTGACATCCATATGAAATTTGGCCTAGACAAATGCCGAATTATTAATATATTTAAAGGCAAAATACAGCAGGGGCACTTCGAAAGGGGAGATGGCACCTCAATTGAATCTATGAGGGAAGCTCATACTTATAAATACCTTGGAATAAAGCAGGCTCAACGTATTGATCACTTGACTATGAAAAATGATCTAACAGCAGAGTTTTATAGGAGGGTACGACGACTGTTGAAAACTAAACTAAGCAATAAAAATCTGTTTCAGGCTATTAACACCTATACATGTTCAGTGCTCAGTTACTCTTTCGGTATAGTTAATTGGTGCAAGACTCATATTGAAAAATGACAACGTAAAGTTCGAGTTTTACTAACAAAAACTCAAGATCACCATCCAACGAACTCTGTTGAACGTACAACTTTGCCACGGTATGAAGGAGGAAGAGGATTGGCAGATCTAAGCAAACTATTAGATCAACAAATTTCTATTTTGCGTAGTCATTTCCAGAAACTCGCAGAATTTTCTGATCTACACAGAGTCATGTGCCAGGTTGATGACTCAACACCACTGCGACTGACACAACAACACGTCCAATTACACCACCAGACCACTGATCAGAAACTGCTGAAATGAAAAGAAAAGCCCCTTCATGGAAGACATATAAATGACGTCAACCAAGATTATGTCGACAGTGCAGCGTCGAACTACTGGTTGATCTCTGGTCATATGTTTCCTGTAACGGAAGGCTTTATATTGGCAATCCAAGATCAAGTAATCCCCACTAAGAACTATCTAAAGTACATCGTTAAGGACCCTTCTATTAACAACGACAGATGCAGGTACGGTATACAAAGAACGACACGATGCTGTGGCTAAAATACTGCACCAGGCACTAGCACTGAAATTTGAACTATCACAGTCGGTAAGATTACCATACTATAAATACAAACCAGAATCTGTTTTTGAAAATAACAACTACAAGCTGTACTGGGACCGCACGATACTGACATCGGACTTTTGCCCACAATAGACCAGATATAGTTTTGGTAGATTAAGTCGCTCGGAAAACAACTTTAATTGACATAGCAATTCCTAACAACAATAATATAAATATCATGCAGGCTGAGAAAATAACGAAATATAGGGATTTGGAATTTCAAATAAAGACTCAGTGGGACATGAACAACACACGAACTGTACTAATTGTTATGTCAACGACAGGACTAGTTTCAAAACATCTATTCAACAATTTAAAATACCTCGGTCTGGACGAACATCTTTACCAACAAATGCAAAAAGCCGTCCTGTTAGGAACAGCCCGGACGGTCACGGACCTGAAAACCTGGCAAGGGCTCCCACAGAGCTAAACTCTTTTGATATCTAGGGGCTTAGTGAATTTTCCCTTAAAGGTAAGCTATGCGTGCCTTAGAGGGTGTGTGCTGCCATACATTGTATGGTCAAGTCGGGTATCAATATCATTTGCTGACGCCACCGTACTATTCGTGGACGGTGACAATTAAACTATAGTTGAATCACAAAGTAATTAAATTTAAATAAAATAGCCCAGTGACTTGATAATAACTTGTTGAGCATCCATCTTAACACACAGAATATATGTATTTTTCTAAACGAAAAACAACTTTATCCAGAAACAAATGCATTGACATACACTTACTTACTTTTGGAAGAAATAGTTGAAAATTAAGAAATAAATAAATTAAGAAAAATATTTAGGAATTTCCATTGATAGTATATTAAAATGGGTCAAAATGCCTTATTGCATTTTTAATAAAAAATAACTTACTCGTAACAGAACAAAAACGCGATTCAGAGAAATCGATAAATTGACACTACCCAAAGCTCAGAAATATAGAGATCAAAGGTACAATTATTACACAGGAAAATAATGTATCATTCGAACAGAACAAAAAGTCAGATACAAAAATCTTAAAATAAAATGCCTGAAGTCTTAGGATACTATATAAAAAATAAATGAACTACTATTATACTCTCTTCGAGGTGTCATTCCTTTGTACGCAAGACAATATATATTATATATAAATATAATATATATTGTTTCTGGTCGGGAACCTGCATCAGTTGCGCTTCCCACAATTGAATGTCCTCTCGAACACTTCTTTATGCATTTGATGCATTTCGTTAAATTTGAAAATCCTAGATGTCGGTCTTACATCTCGCGTCTTCGAACTACTATTAGTTTGGTTGTCTAGGTCTAAATATATTTCTTGATATTGCTTTTTTTATTTTTTCATTTGCTCATTAGTTGGTTTCATTATGCTTTCCCTATGATCATACAGATATGCTGATAGTTTTAGCGGACCTGTATATCACGCAAAGTAAATGTGTGTTTTAAATAACGTAATCATAAATAAAAAATAAAACAAAAAACAAAAATAAGAGTTATTGACTGAATTAAATAAAGTAAATAACTATATAAACTTGCTTAACTAACACTAACTAATAAAACAATTGAGGCGTTTTAACTGCATTGAAGTTATTGTCTGTTACTATTCATCAACACTATCACAGAACATCTATTTCAAAATCATTAATAAAACCATAACTGAAAAGAATGAAAGTCGCAATAACAAAACAGAGCAACCAACACAATTAAGAACAAGAACTTCGGATTTACATAAGAGCACTTTGGGCACAGGCCAGAGGCCCTCACCAACTATAGACTAAAATTAAAACAATTAAAATTCAAAATTGTTTATATTGTTTATATTGTATGAATATTGATTTTGACAATTTGTTTGTACTTTTCGTACTCTCAAGCATATACAGTTCTTTCATTTCAGCCATCCAAAATAACTTTTAAAATATCTTTAAAGACAAAGTCAAAAAAGCCCGTTAATTTATATTTAAGGGAGGATACATTTTACACGTATCAGCAACCCTGTAGTTTCAACCTCTAAGTGGGGGTGAGTATCACTTCTACAAATTTAAATACAAAGAGGTATCGTGTAATTACCTCTTTTTGACAATCTTTTGACACATCTTTTTTTTTAATTAGATTATTTTTACTAATAATGTAATGTAATGACCTAGAAACCGTAAAAAATTAAATTCTTGGATATAATTGCCAATTACACCATAACTTGTTTTGGGGTAGTTTTTAGGGTCTCCGTTGACGAATCCGAGGTCAGATTTGCAACATTCAAAATGGCGGATCCAAGATGGCAGTTGAAAATTTTAAAATCAACCAATATATACCAAAATTGGTATATAGGTTTTTGGGGTCTCTGATCAGGAGACCGGAATTTACCAAATTCAAGATGGCGGACGAAATTTTGGTCTTAAGGGCTATTTTCATCGTCGACATTGGATCCCCCATCTTGAATTTTGTCTATCAAATTCGGAATCAGCGAACTCCAAGAAGTTTGGTGCAAAACGGCTGATTTTTTTAATTTTCTTTCGCGATCTTGGATCTGCCATTTTAATTTTGCAAATCTGACTCGTGATCAGAGACTCTACAAACCAAACTAAACCAATTTTGGGCAATTACTTACAAAACTTATTTTTTTACGGTTTCTAGGTCTGTAGAAAATAATCTGCTTTTAAAAAATAATGTGTCAAAACATTGGCAAAAAAGAGACTTTTTAAAAAGAGGTATCACATGATACCTCTTTCTATTTAAACTTGTAAAAGTGATATACACCCCCGCTTAGGGGTTGAAACTGCAGGGTGACAGATACGTGTAAACATAAATTAACGGTTTTTTGTCTTTTTCTTTTAAAGATATTTTAGTTATTTTGGGTGACTAGTTTTAAAATGAAAGCCCCGCATTTAAATTAAATTTAAGTTTCTTGTAAATATGTGGGCAAACTTATTAATTTTTTCACTTAAAGTTTCTGTTATTTAAAATACTATATAAAATGAGCTTAATTTATTTATTTTGATGTATTTTATATAACTAAGTATGTAAAATTCCATTTATAAGGGATGTTTTATTATAAATAATGAATGTGATATATATATATATATATATATATATATATATATATATATATATATGTATTAGATGGTTTCCGGGAATTCATCCGCGTAGTTGATAACTGATCCCTGCCGGGATCGATGGTAAAATGACGACGTTTCGGCAGAGTCACATCTGCCCTCTTCAGGTCGGTTCGCATAATTCTCGTAGCCTTCTGCTTTCGCTCCTAGTTACTCGAATACTGATATTTTCAGGAGCGCGCCCGGTGTTATATAGTCGCGGCTCGGCGCCTATTGGTTGGCACCGTGAACGGCTGCGTGTGATTGGCCCTGGGCGCTCAGTGGGAGCGCCTCCCGCCTGCTGATTTGTTATTTCCAGTTGAGTTGTTATTGGAAGGGTCCGGGCCGGTACGGTGTTTAATAGAATTTTCCAACAATTCGATAAGTTCTGGATTTCATTGCGTGCGTTTAGACTGTGAGGCCTCTTCGCTATTTCAATTGCCTCTCTTACGAGTCTTGATTTCGGGTGTTCTATATTTGCCAGTACTCTGGTGTTCTCAAAGTCTATTCGGTGTGACGTCGTGGTGGCGTGTTCAGCAATGGATGTTGTTTTTTCCTGCTTTCTTATAGCATTCTGGTGTTCATCACGTCTAGCTTGAATTCTTCTGTTAGTTTGCCCCACATAAGTTTTATGACAGTCTGCACATGGAATCTCGTACACTCCCTGTTGTTCTAAAGGGATCCTCGTCTTCGGAGTCCTCAACACCGTGCTTATTTTTCTGTCTGTATTGAAAATAGTATCGATATTGTGTCTCCGTAGAATTCTTGCAATACTGTCCGTGGTAGCTTTGACATACGGTAAATAAGACTTGGTTATTGATGTCTCATGCTCCTCGTCTGTTCGTCTCGGTTTTGACTTTAGGGCTGTAAATCCGTTTTGTCTCAGAGCTGTTTTTAAACTGTCCATTTCCTGTTTGATGTTGTCCTGGTCAGCTAGTCTTTGTGATCTGGTTACTAAAGTTTTGACGACGGCTTGTAGTTGGGCTGGGTGGTGATGAGAATTAGCATGAAGGTATCTGTTGGTGTGAGTTGCTTTCCTATATACTGTATGGCCAAGGGTTCCATCTTCCTTCCTATTTATGAGAACATCAAGGAATGGCAGTTGATTATTGGTTTCAACCCCCATGGTGAATTTTATTTTGTGATGGATGCCATTAAGGTGGTCTAAAAATGTGTTGAGGTGTTCCCTCCCATGAGGCCAAATCACAAAAGTATCATCCACATATCGCAACCATAAACTGGGTTTTAGAGTTGCTGTTCTTTGTGCCAGCTCCTCAAAGCTCTCCATAAAAAGGTTCGCTATAACTGGTGAGAGTGGCGATCCCATTGGAGCTCCTTTCACTTGTTTGTATCGTTGGTTCTCGTAAACAAAATAGGTGTTCATCAGGTAGTGCCTTGTTAAGTCTACAAGGTGTTGAGGTGGTTTGTATTTTTCTATTATGATATCCAAGGCTTCGTCGATAGGGATGTTGGTGAAAAGGGACACTACGTCAAAACTGACCAGAAGACACTCAGGTTGTAAAACCGTTTTTCTAAGTATTTCGATGAAATGTGTCGAATTTTTGACATATGAGTCTGCCCCCTCTGCAAACGGTTGAAGTTGTTGGGCTAGGTATTTGGCTAGCTGTTGTGTTGGAGATCCAATTGAACTTACTATTGGCCTCAAAGGTGCACCTTCTTTATGTACTTTTGGCAACCCATAGAATTTCGGACATCTCGATGACTTTTCACGCGGAATGAGTTGCAGTTGGAGATTTTTGTCGATCCTACTTGCTTGGATTTTGGCCTTAGTTGTTTTCTCCAGATAAGTTGTTGGGTCGGTAGTAATTTGTTTATATGCTGGATCTTGTAGCAATGCTTGAATTTTGTTTGAATAATCCGCTGTATCTAAAATTACAGTTGCATTTCCTTTATCCGCAGGTAGAATGACCATGTCCTTGTTGAGGCGAAGTTGTTTAAAGGCCTCATTTTCTTCTATAGATAGGTTCCTTTTGGGTGGTTTAGACTTTCTTAGAACATGTGACACATCTTGTCTAATTATTTCAGCGGTGTTCGCATCTAATTTTGAAACTGCTGTTTCCACGCCACATATTATGCTTTCTGTTGGTATGTGAGAGGGAGCAATAGCGTAATTGAATCCCTTAGCCAACACGCCATTCGAGGTGGAGTTCAATTGGACCGAAGATAAGTTATAAACGGTTCTATTCGTTTCCAATTGCCTTGAGGTTAGACTGTGACCGTTTTTTTCCGAGAAAAATTCGTTTTTGGGCTTCTGTTGGAGCTTCAATTTGTTAAATTTTGTCTGTTGTTGCAATGTTGTCAACTCTGCATTCGTTTCGGCCCTAAATTCGCTAATTTCATCGAATTTATCCCATATTATCGGGTGGAGTGTATTGCTTACCTGTAGGTGCATATCTAAGAGTTTAGTATTAAGAACATCCAAATCTCTTCTGACATCACGTATGGCTTCCCTAAGTAGGGTACAACTAGCTTTCCATAAGATATTCTCTGTTTTTCTGTTGTTCTTCCAGAACTTTACCGTCATGTTTTTCGGAATAACTCCTTCATCGCGGCATCGTTGTAAAAAATGTAGATCGCACAAAAGTTTGCTTCTTTTCGCACGAAATTTCTCAAATGTTTTACACAAATGAAAAGTATTCTCCCCGTAGAGATTCACTATATTTGTTTTTAAGTTTTCGCGGGCACTAAATGTATTAGATGGTTTCCGGGAATGCAGAGTTGACAACATTGCAACAACAGACAAAATTTAACAAATTGAAGCTCCAACAGAAGCCCCAAAACGAATTTTTCTCGGAAAAATAACGGTCACAGTCTAACCTCAAGGCAATTGGAAACGAATAGAACCGTTTATAACTTATCTTCGGTCCAATTGAACTCCACCTCGATTGGCGTGTTGGCTAAGGGATTCAATTACGCTATTGCTCCCTCTCACATACCAACAGAAAGCATATGTGGCGTGGAAACAGCAGTTTCAAAATTAGATGCGAACACCGCTGAAATAATTAGACAAGATGTGTCACATGTTCTAAGAAAGTCTAAACCACCCAAAAGGAACCTATCTATAGAAGAAAATGAGGCCTTGAAACAACTGCGCGTCAACAAGGACATTGCCATTCTACCTGCGGATAAAGAAAATGCGACAGTAATTTTAGATACAGCGGATTATTCAAACAAAATTCAAACATTGCTACAAGATCCAGCATATAAACAAATTCCTACCGACCCAACAACTTATCTGGAGAAAACAACTAAGGCCAAAATCTAAGCAAGTAGGATCGACAAAAATCTCCAACTGCAACTCATTTCGCGTGAAAAGTCATCGAGATGTCCGAAATTCTATGGGTTGCCAAAAGTACATAAAGAAGGTGCACCTTTGAGGCCAATAGTAAGTTCAATTGGATCTCCAACACAACAGCCAGCCAAATACCTAGCCCAACAACTTCAACCGTTTGCAGAGGGGGCAGACTCATATGTCAAAAATTCGACACATTTCATCGAAATACTTAGAAAAACGGTTTTAGAACCTGAGTGTCTTCTGGTCAGTTTTGACGAAGTGTCCCTTTTCACCAACATCCCTACCGACGAAGCCTTGGATATCATAATAGAAAAATAAAAACCACCTCAACACCTTGTAGACTTAACAAGGCACTGCCTGATGAACACCTATTTTGTTTACGAGAACCAACGATACAAACAAGTGGAAGGAGCTCCAATGGGATCGCCACTCTCACCAGTTATAGCGAACCTTTTTATGGAGAGCTTTGAGGAGCTGGCACAAAGAACCAGTTTATGGTTGCGATATGTGGATGATACTTTTGTGATTTGGCCTCATGGGAGGGAACACCTCAACACATTTTTAGACCACCTTAATGGCATCCATCACAAAATAAAATTCACCATGGGGGTTGAAACCAATAATCAACTGCCATTCCTTGATGTTCTCATAAATAGGAAGGAAGATGGAACCCTTGGCCATACAGTATATAGGAAAGCAACTCACACCAACAGATACCTTCATGCTAATTCTCATCACCACCCAGCCCAACTACAAGCCGTCGTCAAAACTTTAGTAACCAGATCACAAAGACTAGCTGACCAGGACAACATCAAACAGGAAATGGACAGTTTAAAAACAGCTCTGAGACAAAAGGAATTTACAGACCGAAATATTCAAAGAGCCCTTAAGTCAAAACCGAGACGAACAGACGAGGAGCATGAGACACCAATAACCAAGGCTTATTTACCGTATGTCAAGGATACCACGGACAGTATTGCAAGAATTCTACGGAGACACAATATGGATACTATTTTCAATACAGACAGAAAAATAAGCACGGTGTTGAGGACTCCGAAGACGAGGATTTCTTTAGAACAACAGGGAGTGTACGAGATTCCATGTGCAGACTGTCATAAAACTTATGTGGGGCAAACTAACAGAAGAATTCAAGCTAAACGTGATGAACACCAGAATGCTATAAGAAAGCAGGAAAAAACAACATCCATTGCTGAACATGCCACCACGACGTCACACCGAATAGACTTTGAGAACACCAGAGTACTGGCAAATATAGAACACCCGAAATCAAGACTCGTAAGAGAGGCAATTAAAATAGCGAAGAGGCCTCACAGTCTAAACGCACGCAATGAAATCCAGAACTTATCGAATTGTTGGAAAATTCTATTAAACACCGTACCGGCCCGCACCCGTCCAATAACAACTCAACTGGAAATAACAAATCAGCAGGCGGGAGGCGCTCCCACTGAGCGCCCAGGGCCAATCACACGCAGCCGTTCACGGTGCCAACCAATAGGCGCCGAGCCGCGACTATATAACACCGGGCGCGCTCCTGAAAATATCAGTATTCGAGTAACTAGAAGCGAAAGCAGAAGGCTACGAGAATTATGCGAACCGACGTGAAGAGGGCAGATGTGACTCTGCCGAAACGTCGTCATTTTACCATCGATCCCGGTAGGGAAAACTTAAAAACAAATATATATATATATATATATATCAAATCCGGCCCTGAAGGCGACACAAATATAAACAGTAAAAAACAATTAAAAACAATTAACATATGTTCAGGCTGTATCTGAAAAATTAACTGTTTAGGAAATCTAAATACGAATGTTAACGGTTTTTAAAACAAATATTACATTAGGCTACATTGAAGGTTCTCGGGATCTTAGAAAAGACAGTTTCACATTTCGATGAGATCTCACTCTTCTTCAGAATAATCGATGATATCACTCACTAAGGGTAGTACTACCAAACGTGGGACTTCGTTGAGCTATTTAAGTTCAGTCAAATATATCAATGATTTGCGAAAGCAGATTTAGTCCGAGAGCCCACTGCAAAAATCCCATAAGTTAAATCAACAGAATGAAATGTTTTTAAAATGGTAGTTCTTACTATAAACAATAAGAAAATATCCCACTGCTTGGGCTATCTCTGTTCCAATCATGGGTATCTGCTCCTCTATGAAACATTTTTCGGACCATAAGTTTACTGTTACAGTAACATCTTGAAACTACATCTAAATTTTTTTCCAAGTCTATAACATAATAAAATAAATAACTGCTTTATTAAATCATGTTCGGATATCTTGACACAACCCTTTTTCACGTTTTTTGTATGGTGCATTTTTATACTAATCACCCAACAGCATAAAATAAAAACTAAATTAAATTTTAAATATTTTTCCATATAAAAAATTATTCCTGCTTCGTTCATACCTGTTTTCAACATCTGGCACGACAGTTTTGAGTTCTCCAAATCTCCTACTATGGTTGATATAAAATAGTGTATTCGAATATAGGAATGAATAATTATTAAAAAAACTTTAACAATTTATTTGTATAAAGTATCTATTTATTTAAACATTTCAGAAAATGAAGATAATATGATTACATAAATTTAATATTACGTTAAATTAAATTATACGCATTTAAAAACATACATTCGATCATATATACTTACACATACATATTCTTCATTCGAGCCAATCACTGTCCTCACTATCCTCATGATCATCATCATACACATCATTGTATTTCTTATAAAGAATTGTTCTAATTTTTTTAATAAAAAAATGTGTAACCAATTGTGAAGAAGAAAAAAAGTTAATTTAAAATGGACTTTTTTAGCACGATATTGCACTTACGTGTATTTAAGTGAGATAATCGCCTCAATTAATAAATTTTTAAATAACTAATAATTTTTAAAAATAATTATTTTTTTTATCTAAAAAAATATTATAAAAGAGAAAGAACATTTGTATAAGTCACTTCAGGAAGATATGAGGACTTGAGGACAACTGCTAGCCTTGTAATAACAATAGTTGTAGGGATTTATAAACGGAGCACGCGATGCTTCTTTGAGTAGAAATAAAAAAGAGAAGCTATAGTATTATAGGAAATAATAAATATCTTAGAATGGTATCCAGCATCACTCATTGTTATAGGAAAATCGAGATCATGACGTTTATGTTTCATTGCTTATCGAAATATACACCTACTTTTTCGAATTTCACTTCATCAAATTCTTTTAAAACACCTCTACCAGAAGCACAACAAAACACATTAACATTTTAATTGTTTTGTAACACTTTCTGATGAGCAAAAAGTGAAGGGTACTTCAAAAAATTATTAGACGCTTGAACAAGATACGTGTGCACTGTACCAAGAGTAGTCGAATAATTAAGGTTCGCATCAAACATGGGAAGCTATGAACAATAGTAGGGGATTTGAAGAAGTCAAAAGCATGGTGCC
This sequence comes from Octodonta nipae, assembly GCA_034190945.1. Lineage (NCBI taxonomy): Eukaryota > Metazoa > Arthropoda > Insecta > Coleoptera > Chrysomelidae > Octodonta > Octodonta nipae. The sequence goes on along the minus strand of CM067216.1, from coordinate 59,685,236 downwards.
AGGTATTAAAGACAGTTATGAAGGAAGCAGGTATAATTTTTCATAAAAAAAATATTTAAAATTTAATTTAGTTTTTATTTTATACTGTTGGGTGATTCGTATAAACATGCACCATAGAAAAAATATAAAAAAGGGTTGTGCCAAGATATCCGAGCAGGATTTAAAAAAGCAGTTATTTATTTTATTATTTATACAATTGGAGCAAAACTTTAGGTGCAGTTTCAAGATCTCTCTAACAGTCAACTTATGGTCCGAAAAATGTTTCATAGAGGAGCAGATACCCATGATTTGAATAGAGCCAACCCAAGCAGTGGGATATTTTCTTATTGTTTATTGTAAGTACTACCATTTTAAAAACATTTTATTCTGTTGATTTAATTTAGGGGATTTTTGCAGTGGGCTCTCGGACTAATTGTAGCAAATTCACAACGATACGAAATTCATCAGTAATATTTGAACGGAAACTCAGTTTATGAGAAAAACATTAGATATTTGTTTACAGCAATTTTCAATTATTCAATTTTCTTGTAGTTGCATTATCAATGTTGGCATGTTTTATTTTGTCACTTTTATATAATTATTCTTGATTCATAGTAAAACAGGTCAACGAATTTTATTTATTGATATTTAATAAACAGTTTTCTTTAGTGTTTCATAATTTAATCCAATCATTTCTGGATTACGATACTTTTTTCTGGTTAATCCATCATTTGTGTTAGTAACTGAATGAAGCTTTTTAAACATATCGTTTAAAAGGTAAAATAGACCTCCTGCAATTTTCATTACAGAAACGCTGATTAATTAAGTTTTGTCGACTGTTATCGAATATTTCCCACATAAAAACATTTACATTAAAAGGACTGAAGATAACCAATAATGCGCGACTACTACCATCAATACAGCGGCGAATTCTAAATTTTTCTTCCACATTTTTAGAACAAATGACATTGAAAAGTTGGTGATCTAAGGGGAAGTTCACGGAAAAAACTAAAGGGAAAAAATAATGCATAAAGCGGAAGATTGAGAATTAATTTTGGATTGATTCGGGGTCGAACAACGACTAAGAAGAAGAACATTATCGGATGGTTTCTAATCCCAAGCTTCCGCAACTACTTGTGACACTTATACTCACATATAAATTCTTTTTTACCGAAATTCAGACACAATTAATCCCTTTATTATGAAAAACTAATTTCAGTATGTTATAAAAATTTTAGTAATTAATTTTCGTACCTGCATCTGCGAACTTTCATGGAACAACAAATACCTTTTGTTTCGATGAAGTACCCCGCCTCCAAGAACCCCGTAAACTAAAAAAATCGGACACACAAAATTTATCAACATCTTGATCTATTTTCTTCATTTTCTGTAACAACAAAATTGGTAGCAGAACACAAATTCGATTCCGTTATGTACATATAAGTAATCAAGTATTCAGTATCCGACTTTGAGGAATTCATTAACAGAAGTATTGTGATGTATTTGGGCTTCATATTTGGAACTTTAGAAGTGAAGAAATTATCGCTAACATTATAGTTGACGAAATCTGTTATCGAAAATAATATCTTGAGGTCATTAACAAGATGTATAAGTAAGAACTTGTCCGTTGGTATTAGGGATATTCATAAAACATCGATGCATCGAATCCATTCGATGTTTACCATACGATACATCGGATTGATTCGATGTTTTGACAAAGATCTTTTCCATTCGATGCATCGATGTTTTTTATAAAAAACATCGAATCAATGAAAAAAACTAACTGTCTGACTAATAATGAAATAGAACATTAAAAATATATTATAATATTAGTTCATTTATTCAAGATCAAATTATTAATTTTTAAATAATTTTAATTAACACTGGGTGACATCTGTTAACAGCTATTGGACCTAAGGTACGAGAATAATCATTCTCGTCAGCCATTATGGGTCCAGCTGCCACTGCTTCTCTATGTTCACAATTTATTAGGCCTCAGTTTCTAATGAAAATATGCAGTGAATGAAGCAGTAGGTAAACGTATGTTAAGGTTCTCATAAAAAATTGTATTAAAACTACATTTTTTTTAATAAATTAGTGTTTTGATAATGAATTTTACATGTTATAAATCATGGTATGTTTTTCTACAGAGGAATTGAAAAAAAACACTTATTATGTGTAAAAAATTAAACGGATTGAAAAATATATCTATATCCCACTGATAACCTTAAAAGTATGAAATGGGTTCAACATATGGGACGGGAAGGAAATTGCCTACCGAATCCCGTTTGTGAGAAATACTTTGTTATCATCTCCCAAAAATTCAACAACTATATATATTTTTTCTCGTTTGTTTTGCTTATTAAATTGTACATTATTTTCTGTATATACTATTCCAAAATTCTATACCGGGGAATTAAATTAGGAAAATAATACTTTAAAGAAAAAACCTTAAATTTTTATTTTAAAATTTAGTTTTAAAGAGAAAACTTTGTAAAATAACATTTCAGAGGCCGAGAAACAGTTCTGCTCGTGTCAAATGTGTTAATAATCAATGGCCTAACACAAGCCTTCCTGCGTTCTCAATAACTCAAATCCAAGCCTCTTTAGAAGCTTACTTAATATTTTTCAGGTTTCAATGTTTATATACAAGTTATTAATTCATACTTAAAGGGGAGCCAAAATGCATTCATTGTAAATAGGTACAAGGCAAAAGTGATAGACTAACCAAAAATGGCTGAGAAGAATACCTATGTTTTTAGTACCCTATTGAGCCCCGATTCTTGTTACCATTCGACGGCTCTACTATTCCAAAGATGACGAAAGTCGTATGAAGCTTATGAAGCTATATAATATATGGCGCTTATGTAATTGAACTTCTAACCAATACTTAAAAAACTAAATACATTATTGCAGCTATTAGCACTACACTTCTGATACCCTGACTCTATGTTCACCTCACAAAAGCCGAACTTAACGCATTTAAGTAATTGGAAATGGCGAACTATTATACAAAGTATTCGATGTTGAAAAAACATCGATGTTTTTTAGCGATGTATCGAAAAACATCGATGCAGGGTTCCGATGTTTTACATCGAATGAAAACATCGATGTTTTCATTCGATGGACACCCCTAGTTGGTATATCTTTTATATTTTTGTTATGGAAGGATATAATATTTCAAGCAGTAAATTTAAAGTATAAGGAAATATATATTTCTCATTTCCTATTCAACGGTTGTAAATATATATATATATATATATATATATATATATATATATATATATTTGTTTTTAAGTTTTCGCGGCCACTAAATGTATTATGGTAAATGACGACGTTTCGGCAGAGTCACATCTGCCCTCTTCAGGTCGGTTCGCATAATTATTGTAGCTTTCGCTTCTAGTCACTCGAATACTGATATTTTCAGGAGCGCGCACGGTGTTATATAGTTGCGGCTCGGCGCCTATTGGTTGGCACCGTGAAGGGCTGCGTGTGATTGGCCCTGGGCGCTTAGTGGGAGCGCCTCCCGCCAGCTGATTTGTTATTTCCGGGCCGGTACGGTGTTTAATAGAATTTTCCAACAATTCGATAAGTTCTGGATTTCATTGCGTGCGTTTAGACTATGAGGCCTCTTCGCTATTTCAATTGCCTCTCTTACGAGTCTTGATTTCGGGTGTTCTATATTTGCCAGTACTCTGGTGTTCTCAAAGTCTATTCGGTGTGACGTCGTGGTGGCGTGTTCAGCAATGGATGTTGTTTTTTCCTCCTTTCTTATAGCATTCTGGTGTTCATCACGTCTAGCTTGAATTCTTCTGTTAGTTTGCCCCACATAGGTTTTATGACAGTCTGCACATGGAATCTCGTACACTCCCTGTTGTTTTAAAGGGATCCTCGTCTTCGGAGTCCTCAACACCGTGCTTATTTTTCTGCTTGTATTGAAAATGGTATCGATATTGTGTCTACGTAGAATTCTTGCAATACTGTCCGTGGTACCCTTGACATACGGTAAATAAGCCTTGGTTATTGGTGTCTCATGCTCCTCGTCTGTTCGTCTCGGTTTTGACTTTAGGGCTATTTGAATATTTCGGTCTGTAAATCCGTTTTGTCTCAGAGCTGTTTTCAAACTGTCCATTTCCTGTTTGATGTGTCCTGGTCAGCTAGTCTTTGTGATCTGGTTACTAAAGTTTTGACGACGGCTTGTTGGGCTTGTTGTGTTGGGCTGGGTGGTGATGAGAATTAGCATGAAGGTATCTGTTGGTGTGAGTTGCTTTCCTATATACTGTATGGCCAAGGTTTCCATCTTCCTTCCTCTTTATGAGAACATCAAGGAATGGCAGTTGATTATTGGCTTCAACCTCCATGGTGAATTTTATTTTGTGATGGATGCCATTAAGGTGGTCTAAAACTGTGTTGAGGTGTTCCCTCCCATGAGGCCAAATCACAAAAGTATCATCCACATATCGCAACCATAAACTGGGTATAAGAGTTGCTGTTCTTAGTGAAAAACATGACGGTAAAGTTCTGGAAGAACAACAGAAAAACAGAGAATATCTTATGGAAAGCTAGTTGTGCCCTACTTAGGGAAGCCATACGTGATGTCAGAAGAGATTTGGATGTTCTTAATACTAAACTCTTAGATATACCTACAGGTAAGCAATGCACTCCACCCGATAATATGGGATAAATTCGACGAAATTAGCGAATTTAGGGCCGAAACGAATGCAGAGTTGACAACATTGCAACAACAGACAAAATTTAACAAATTGAAGCTCCAACAGAAGCCCAAAAACGCATTTTTCTCAGAAAATAAAGGTCACAGTCTAACCCCAAGGCAATTGGAAACGAATAGAACCGTTTATAACTTATCTTCGGTTGAATTGAACTCCACCTCGACTGGCGTGTTGGCTAAGGGATTCAATTACGCTCCCTCTCACATACCAACAGAGAGCATAATATGTGGCGTGGAAACAGCAGTTTCAAAATTAGATGCGAACACCGCTGAAATAATTAGACAAGATGTGTCACATGTTCTAAGAAAGTCTAAACCACCCAAAAGGAACCTATCTATAGAAGAAAATGAGGCCTTGAAACAACTGCGCCTCAACAAGGACATTGTCATTCTACCTGCTGATAAAGGAAATGCGACTGTAATTTTAGATACAGCGGATTATTCAAACAAAATTCAAGCATTGCTACAAGATCCAGCATATAAACAAATTACTACCGACCCAACAACTTATCTGGAGAAAACAACTAAGGCCAAAATCCAAACAAGTAGGATCGACAAAAATCTCCAACTGCAACTCATTCCGCGTGAAAAGTCATCGAGATGTCCGAAATTCTATGGGTTGCCAAAAGTACATAAAGAAGGTGCACCTTTGAGGCCAATAGTAAGCTCAATTGGATCCCCAACACAACACCTAGCCAAATACCTAGCCCAACAACTTCAACCGTTTGCAGAGGGTGCAGACTCATATGTAAAAAATTCGACTCATTTCATCGAAATTCTTAGAAAAACGGTCTTACAACCAGAGTGTCTTCTTGTAAGTTTTGACGTAGTGTCCCTTTTCACCAACATCCCTGTCGACGAAGCCTTGGATATCATAATAGAAAAATACAAACCACCTCACCACCTTGTAGACTTAACAAGGCACTGTCTGATGAACACCTATTTTGTTTACGAGAACCAACGATACAAACAAGTGGAAGGAGCTCCAATGGGATCGCCACTCTCACCAGTAATAGCGAACCTTTTTATGGAGAACTTTGAGGAGTTGGCACTAAGAACAACAACTCTTAAACCCAGTTTGTGGTTGCGATATGTAGATGATACATTTGTGATTTGGCCTCATGGGAGGGAACACCTCAATACTATTTTAGATCACCTTAATGGCATCCATCACAAAATAAAATTTACCATGGAGGTTGAAGCCAACAATCAACTGCCATTCCTTGATGTTCACATAAATAGGAAGCAAGATGGAACCCTTGGCCATGCAGTATATAGGAAAGCAACTCACACCAACAGATACCTTCATCCTAATTCTCATCACCACCCAGCCCAACTACAAGCCGTCGTCAAGACTTTAGTAACCAGATCACAAAGGCTAGCTGACCAGGATAACATCAAACAGGAAATGGACAGTTTAAAAACAGCTCTGAAACAAAACGGATTTACAGACCGAAATATACAAAGAGCCCTAAAGTCAAAACCGAGACAAACAGACGAGGAGCATGAGACACCAATAACCAAGGCAGTATTGCAAGAATTCTACGGAGACACATTATCGATACTATTTTCAATACAGGCAGAAAAATAAGCACGGTGTTGAGGACTCCGAAGACGAGGATCCCTTTAGAACAACAGGGAGTGTACGAGATTCCATGTGCAGACTGTCATAAAACCTATGTGGGGCAAACTAATAGAAGAATTCAAGCTAGACGTGATGAACACCAGAACGCTGTAAGGAAGCAGGAAAAAACAACATCCATTGCGGAACACGCCACCACGATGTCACACCGAATATACTTTGAGAACACCAGAGTACTGGCAAATATAGAACACCCCAAATCAAGACTCGTAAGAGAGGCAATTGAAATAGCGAAGAGACCTCACAGTCTAAACGCACGCAATGAAATTCAGAACTTATCGAATTGTTGGAAAATCCTATTAAACACCGTACCGGCCCGGACCCGTCCAATAACAACTAAACCAGAAATAACAACAAATCATCAGGATGGAGCCGTGCCCACTGAGCGCCAAGGGCCAATCACACGCAGCCGTTCACGGTGTCAACCGATAGGCGCCGAGCCGCGACTATATAACAGCGCGCTCGCTTCAGAAAATCTTAGTATTCGAGTAACTAGAAGCGAAAGCAGAAGGCTACGAGAATTATGCGAACCGACCTGAAGAGGGCAGATGTGACTCTGCCGAAACGTCGTCATTTTACCATCGATCCCGCAGGGATCAGTTATCAACTACGCGGATGAATTCCCGGAAACCACCTAAAACATATATATATATATATATATATATATATATATACGTATATATATACGAGTATTCGAGTAACTAGAAGAATATCAAACAATATTTTGTAAAATATTGTTTGATATTTTATCACAAATGAATCCCGACATCTAGCAGTTTCAGGAAATACTCCCACACAGAGCTAGCTAGTTTTTCCTGAAACTTTTACATGTCGAGATTCATTTCGCGGTATAATATTAATTTCAGTTATATGTACTAAATACACTCAAAATTTCAATCAGCCGAGGGGAGCGTAACTGATGAAGGTTCCCGACTAGAAACAAGTCTTACGTTCAGTGGATTGAAAAATCTCGAGAAAGTAGTATCATAATTTAATAGGTTTTAGTTAATCTACGAATATTTTCGTGTGATTTCTATCCTAGGAATCACTGGGAAGCGACGTTACACACAGTACGATTTTGGGTCTATGTGCGCTAGTTTTTTCTAAAAATTCTAGGCGAAAAAATATTAAATTCAATTATATGTATCAAATACTGAAATAATTATTCGACATTTCAATCAATTGAGGGGAGCGCAACTTATGAAGGTTCTGGACTAGAAACAATATATTGTCTTGGGTTCAATGGATTGAAAAATATCGAAAAAGTAGTAAATATTGTTTGAATTTAAATCAATATTATACCAAAATTTTAACAAAAAGTAATAATTGTAAGATAAGAAAAACTAAGTGATTTGTACTAAAAAATAGATAATTATACACCAAAAGCTGTTCACCTCGGATTTTCCTAACGCACAGCGTAAATTGAATATTCATTAAGGTGATGTCGTATTTTTTGTATTTCTCGTAAATAGTTATAAGATCTCATATAATAGGACTGGGAAAATCAAACAAATTTAATTTTATCGCTAATATCTAAGTAGATATGTAACTACTACATAACACGTAATATTTACACATGCAAAAAATTATGACAATGGTATTTGTTTAAAGTTCGCGTAGTGGGGGTAATACAGAATTGATTAATTCAGTATCATTTGAACTCTCTGTTTTTTAAGTGTTTTTCCTAATTTTTACGCAATTGTTTTAATTTGTTGGTGAGTGAGAAAATTGTTGGTTAATACATAATTTGAAGGGTTCATTTTTGTTTTGAAAATGCTCTCAACTTCAACTGTTTTAATCCGCCAATATTTTCAGCGAAATTTTTCAAACTGTTAGGTCGGTATTACATTGTCAAAGATCTTTTATAAAACATTTGATCAAATATTTGATATGAATATCAGAACAAATATTAAATGACATATTGAATATCAGAACAAATGTCATTAAATTCCATATTACACTACATCAAATATTCTCTATTCAAAATGGTGAATGTATGTAATTTTATGGTTGTTTGTGCTACTGTGGTGTGTTTTTATGGCTACAGTTTCTGTCAATTTAAAAAGAAAAATTAATGGGCGCCTAGAAAGGTATAATTTGTTAGTAGTGGGCCTGGTAAGCAAAACTTCTTATTAGCAGTTTAACGGACATGTTAATTCTACGATTGTTATTGGATCAACTGTTGGAATTTTTCTAACCGGGCGTAGATGCTCCTCAAGGATAATTTACAAAAGGATTGCTCGATAGATGTAAATTTTTCCGAAAGCAAACGTCACAAAGTGGCTGCTAATATTTGCACCGTAACGTTCTCTAATTAATTGTTATCAATATCACATTAAACAGATAAAAAAAAACAGAAAACTCTTCAACTGTCAACAGACAAGGCGCCACAACAACTCAAGGGCGATGATACGTAACAAGGTGGCAGGTTTTCTCTGGAAAATTTTTAACATTGATCAAGCAATCCTTTGTAAAATATCCTTGGGTGCTCCTCCGTAGAGGAATAGAAGGCAGTCATTGAAGGTTGATTTTAGCACAATAAACACTAAAAAAGCATACCACTCAGATGTTTTTTTGGGGGGGGGCTTCAGAAATATTGTATTAAAGATTAGGTATTACACTATCAAAGAAATTTGATTAAAGTGTATTGTTTTTAATTCAGGAAAAAATACAGCGAATTCATAAAGTAGTGGATTAATTAAAGTAAATTTACACATGAGATTGAAATACACAAGCTATTTCAAGTAATCCTCATTGTTTATTGAAAATTTAGAATGAGCTTATCTTTTCATGTATGATTAAACCATAAGGATTACAAAAAAATTATCAAAATTAACAATCTGATATGCACGGCAAATTAACAAATTCGTTTTTAACGGATTTAAAAAAATGGCAGGTTGTAATTCTTTTAATATTTGTTACCTCAGAATTCTGCCAATCATTGACCAATTTTGACAGAATATACTTCTAGATTGCTCCTATATTTGACATGGTATTACAATTTGGTCAATGCCACAGTAATAAATAAAAATTAATTGAAAATATACTGAACTGACATCACAATTTATGTTAATTATCCGAACTCAAAATGAAGGTTCCCAATTCGTCTGATAGTTTGAATCAGACGTATAACTTTTATTTATAATATTTAAAAGAAAAAAATTTATTCTTTTTTAAAAATATCCGCATTGTTTGAAACCTAAAAAGAAATCATCACGTCTCACAGTTTTTACTTTGTTCTTTCAAAATTATGAATTAATTTGTTCGAAGATAGAATATTAAGTAAATGAATAAGTTATCGTCATTCCAAATCTAAGATGAAATTGATTAAAAATAGTTTGCAAGTAATTAAAATAAACGATAGTTGAAATTTAATATTGTTTTGGAAAAACATAGACGCTATAGGAACGAGTAACAGTACAGCTTGTAGTTGTTATTTTCTTAAACAAATTCTGGTTTGTATTTATGGTATGGTAATCTTACTGACTGTGATAATTCAAGTTTCAGTGCTAGTTCCTGGTGAAGTATTTTTGCCACAGCATCGTGTCGTTCTTTGTATTCAGTTGCAGCGAACGCTTGACAACCTCCTGTGATATACTGGATAGATTCAGATGTTTGGCAACCGTACCAGCATCTGTCGTTGTTAATAGAAGGGTCTTTAACGTACTTTAGGTAGTTCCTAATTGGAATTACTTGATTTTGGATTGCCAATATAAAGCATTCCGTTTCAGGAAACATATGACCAGAGATCAACCAGTAGTTCTAACTACACTGCACTGTAATAATCTTGATTGACGTCATTTATATGTCTTCCATGAAGGGGTTTCTCTTTCCATTTCAGCAGTTTCTGATTTGTGGTCTGGTGTTGTAATTGGACATGTTGTTGTGTCAGTCGCAGTGGTGTTGAGTCATCAACTTGGCACATGACTCTGTGTAGATCAGAAAATTCTGCGAGTTTCTGGAAATGAGTACGCAAAGTAGGAATTTGTTGGTCTAATTGTTTGCATAGATCTGTCAACCCTCTTCCTCCTTATTTTTTATTATTATTAAGTTTGTTAATAATATTTTTGTCCACCGCGATTATCCATACACTCCCCAACACGTCTTGCCATTGATAATAAGAAGGTATGTTTCTTCTTGAGAAATACTATCCCAAGCCTCTTGTATTTCATGTCTTAGAACCTCCAAAGTCCGTGGGGGTTGAAGTAAATTTTCGATCCTTCTATCCATCATATCTAAAACATGGTCTATGGGCGAAAGATCGGGGGAACTGGGTGGCCATGGTAACGTAATCACATTGGTCTCTGCAAAAAACTTTAAACTAACTCGAGCAATCTGAGACCGAGCATTATCTTGTTGAAATATGGAATTAAGCCGATTAAGGTAAAGGAGTACATATGGCCCCAGTACTTCCTGGAGATAACTTTGCGCTGTGATTTTGCCTCTAACAACGAGTAACGGTGACCTACTTCCAAATGTAATAACACCCCATACCATAACGCCTGCCAATCAGTGTTCATATCGCTCAACATCAAATTAAGGTTGACGTCTTTCTCCTGGACGTCGTCTGACCCTTCTTCGGCAATCATGTCCACCCAAACAGCATCGAGATTCATCAGAGAGACGACCTGATGCCATTCCATATTCCAATGTTGTCATTCTCTGGTCCACTGTAGTCCTTGCCGTCCATGTTCAGCGGTCAGAGATAGCACAAGATGGGGTCGATAATGCTGCAGTCCAAAAGACCTTAACCACTCATCAACCTAATTTCGAATTGTTGAAAATCGGTCTCTAAAGGCCAGGTTGGACATCGATCTTGAAATTCATTTGTGTGTTATCAAACCACGTTTGACAACATCTCATAACAGTAGTTTGATTTTTATTCATGCGGTTAGTAATTTCTCGAAGTGAAGAACCCGCCTCCAGTAAACCTATTATTCGACCTCTTTCAAATTGACTTAGCTGGCGATACATTTGGCGTCCACATACTCTAGGCATTTTAAAATTTCTAAACCTCTATTTTGGATCCCATCAAACAGTTTGGTTTTTGGTAAATAAAATAACATGCAAAAAAGCGACTACAATATTAAGTAATACAAAAAACAATTTAAATGAAAAAACATTCACCAACCTTTACCAAATTTCAATTATTTACTCCTTACTGCAGCATGTTTTACCAGAACAAATTAAATTTAAACATCTCCTTCTGGGTATTGCAATATCTTTGACACTGAGTATAATAATAAAAAAATCCATAATAAGATCGACGTGGTCTGAAACCTAAAATGAAATCATTATAATGTCACTTTTTACAACTGTAAAGGAGGTTAATTAAAATGAAATTTGTCAAAAAGCTATCTACCTCTAATTTTGACAACATCAAAAATTATTATAAAACAAAGTTAATTAGAATCCATAAAAATAAATAAATTTAAAAAACAACTTAAAAAATAACAAAATTAACTTAAAACTAAAAAGCAAGAATTAAATAACTTTTAAAAAACGCTTAATAATGACACTACAAAACTATCTTTGAAGTTGGTGCCAACACAGGGAAATAAATATATTTTACACAGCAATATGTATAGCTTTATAATAATAAAGCAATTTCTGTTGTTATGTTAAACACATATTTGTTTGCTTGTCCCCAACTTCAGAGTTAGTTTTATAATTATTTAATATTTTCTTGTTTAAAATAAATATTTATTGTTATTATGCCTTGAAGTCGTTTTTATGTTATTTATTTCGTACTTTTGTTTTTTTATATATTTTTTTATTGTTTGGCATATCTGGCCTTTTAAGTATTGTCGACTAGGCACTTTTCTTATGAAAAAATGGACTTCCGTCAAATTATTTACAATGTAGGTATGTTGATGTTCTGACAAAAAGAGTCCATGGGCTCAAACAGATTCTATGACTAGTTTTCGAGATACAGAGTGTTTACCATAGAAAAAGCCTCACTTTTGATATCAGATTTCTGATGATAGACGTGTTTTACTCGTATTTCCGGTTATTGTAGAAATCGCGTTTTGTACATTATTAGACATAAATATTTCATAAGACAATTGTCATAAATTTTAATGGAATACAATGTATTGTATAAATAGGTAACATGTTTTTTTTTTGAAAAAATCGTTTTTGTATTACTACGTTGAAAACGTAAGAAGATGTAATTGCACAATTAATGGACGTGCTTCATATAATATACATGTTGAGCTATAAATATAGCTAGAGCGAGCATATATTATTTTTTATTATTACTATTACTATTTTAATAATACATTATACATGTATACAGTGAGGACGCGTGGGTTGGAACAAATTCATTTAAAATTCAGGTGTTGGTTTCCTGGAAAAACGCTCGGACACGTCGGTTTTTTTGGACTGCGGTTTTTGTGATGTTAAACTCATTTATACAGGGTGGGCCAGAAATAAATTGCGACCATCAACTTCATTTTTTCAAATGGAAACATGTGTTTTTTATTTTATTTTTTAATTCTGCATTGATTTATAAGTATTTTTATGTACAATGTCCTATACCGAAAATTAACACTTAAAAAAATACATTTATTTCAAAATTGAAGAAAAAAACATCAACATATCAAATTAAATGTTCAAATTGTTGACCGTTAACTTTCTGACATAATACCTAAGACGGTTTTCAAATTCTCGTAAGTAGACTTTCGATTTCACGTAACCCCAAAGATAAAAATCTAACGGGCTTAGATCTGGAGACCTAGCTGGCCATTCGACATACCTCTCCTTCCGATCCATCTATTTGGGAAAATATTGTCAAGATAATCTCGCACTCTTCGCGAATAGTGCGGGGGCGCTTCATCCTGTTGAAACCATACCGAATCTGCCAGTAAATTAGGGTTTTCCCCATTTGGGTAAGGTTCTGTTAAACAGGCTATTATGCCATTTTGTAATAGGTCTAAATACTTTTCCGAGATAAGTGTTCCCTCAATAAAAAAGGAGCCACAATTGAAGTACCCACAATTCCGGCCCATACGTCAACCTTCCTGGAAAACTGAGTATAACTTTCTATAATCCAATGTGGGTTTTTCCCAATATCGAAAATTTTGTCTGTTTATTGAACCATTTAAACAAAATGTTGCGTCGTCGGAAAAAACTATCTTACTTGAAAAGTGCGGTTGGCATTGCATCTATCCATCATTATTTCGCAAAATTCTACTCTCCGGTTCAAATCATCTTCACATCTTCATTAAGTTCCTGAACTAAATGAACTTTGTATGGGTGGCATTTTTTCTGAGCAAGCATGTTAGAACAGAAGATTGACTTATTGACTGTTCTGCCTCTATTTGTCTAGTGGATTTGTGAGGATTTTCTTGTAAATCGAGCAAAACATTTAATTCTGTATCTTATTGTCTCTTACGTGGCCTAATTCTAGAAACTTTTTTGCTATTCATGCGACTATATTACCGCCAACAATCATAAAAACTAGAAGTAAATAAGTAGGTTCAAACCAACAAACATCTCATTTTTACCGTTGTTTTCTTAACTTTACAAAGAAATGTCTTTTTTTCAATAATTGGTAATTTTCGGTATAGGACATTGTACATGAAAAATACTTAGAATTCAATGCAGAATTCAAAAATAAAATAAAAAAAGTAATGCTTCCATTTGAAAAAAATAAATAAATTGATGGTCGCAATTTATCTCTGGCCCACTCTGTATAAATGAGTTTATCATCACAAAAACCGCAGCCCAAAAAAATGCCAACATATTCGAGCATTTTTCCAAAAAACCAACACTTGAATTTTAAATGAAATTGTTCCAACCCACGCGTCCTCATTGTACCCCATTTAGCATGTCCGATAACTTTCTACATTACATGTAGCTTTGGCCGATATTTTAAACTTGTTCCCTTTTCCGTTCTCTTTATAACATTTCTATCCTTTTCTTTAATATTACGCTTTTACCTTGTCCAGAAACTGTAGAAAACCTTATAGATATTCAGATACAATTGTGGGTTAAGTTTTTGAATCATGAATTTTATTATTACTTACCATATTAACTCTTTTGGTGTACTAAAAAAGAACTATCTAATTCACCCGCTTAAAATTCGTAATTAACTATAATCTTTTTTTTGGGGTTTGGGGTTTTTGAAAAACATTTTGAACATTTGTTAGTTCTCTGTAATTGATTAATTGAATTTCGGTATCCACTCAATATTTGTCATTATAGTTGTATAGTACCAAATAAATTAATGTTACAGTGTGAGTTAAAAAACAATAGCACCAATCCATTGATTTTTGCTTTTATTTTAAAACTTCATGGTGTGAAACTGAAATATACAAGGTATGTAAAGAAATATCTATAAAGTCATTCGTTTTTATATGTCAACCCCGATTTATTAGTGCTCTCAAGTATGACATGGTTATTATAATTAATTGTTACTCAGGACATTTTATGAAAAATGATCGAAAACAATTGAATTAAACATTTCAATCCAAATTAAATGTTTGATTTTTTCTTGTGGGATACTTAATAAGCAAATCTAGACCAGCTAATTAAGATTTTTAAATCAAGAATACACTAAACAATTAGAAATATTACCGCATATGTCATCCACAATGTTCAAAACGTATTTAGTGATCCTCACGCTTATTGCCAGATTCTGAGTTTAAATTTGTCATGTGGTAAACGATGTTCCCTTTCTAATTTTGCCAGGCGATAAACCTTTAATATAAAATGAACGGGTTCAAGTTTTTTCTTAATTCTCAGTGTAATGTTGTTTAATTTACCCACTACGAAACGAATCCACTTGTATTTGCAGAAATAGAATACAATCCCCATGTTCAGTTGCAAGGCCGTAGCCAGCGTGGGGGGGGTCTGGGGGTTCAATCTCCCCCGAAATTTTGGAATATTGTGTTTCAAGATTCAATTTTAACTAATTAGTCATCTTTTTCATAAGAATAAATTTTATATTTATACATTTTTATATTTCCTGGATATATATATATATATATATATATATATATATATATATATATATATGAATACAAATACAGATTTTGGACCAATCAGCTCACCACCAATCAAAAAAATTATCCAAAAAATTTGGTGCGATTACACACCGGGTGATTAATTATAGCAAACAAAACCACAAAGTAAAGTGATAAAAGCTATAACAATAACACAGATGCATCGGTCCGAATTATATCGATATATAAAATAACTAATATTTATCATTTCTTACTGCAAATTTCACAGCCGATTCAATCATACAGTCTCTTCACCGTAAGGTAAGACATCAGTAGTTGAATATATATGAAATATATGCTAAGTAGAAATATAGTTATACAATATGATTTAAAAATGCTTTATTGTGTAGCGTATGTTGCAATATAGTATGGAGAGGAAATATTATATGTATACAGGGTGATGATAAAAACGTTAGAGAAATTAATTATTTATAGGGCTGCCCAAAAGGAGTTGCATATATATGATGGTTGAATATATTTCAACCATTATATAGTACGGGGTATGATGATATTTACAGAAGGCAGTTAAAAAATATATGGCGTCCCATACAAATTAATTATCTAAGTCGGTGCCAAGCAACAAATAAGTTTGATGAAGTTGTAGATAACTACACAATGCAAGATTTTAGATTTGCTTGGCACCGACTTCAAAAATATACTAGGTAGGTAATTAATTTGTACAGAATGAGCACCTTTTAGTGTTTCAATTTGTTACTTTGTATGTAGGTACCTAACAACATTGAACGTGTTATTTATTGTCTAAAGTTACGTTATAATTATTTTTAACTTTTTAGTTATACTTGGAAGTCGTCGGTTATATATATATATATATATATATATATATATATATATATATATATATATATATATATATATATATATATATATATATATATATATATTTTTTTTTGAATGTTTTATGTTTTAATCTACTATTGACTACTCTTTGAGTTTTGGTGCAGGTTGTTCAATTATTTTGCTTGAAAAAACTTCTGTTGGTTTGGCTATTTGTCAAAATAGTCCACGTAATCAGTTACACCGTTTTGAATTTTGCTCCAAGTCATACAATTCTATGGCCTTTCACAAATTTATCACACTCACACAAATACCAACCACATATTTATTATCAGATAGTTACCTTCCTAATACGAATAGAATTGTTCCAAATGAAATAACTTTATGACTTTTTATTTCAGATCATTAAATAATGGCGTTAAACCCCACTTCAGTAATACATAAGTTCAATGAGGAGCAAAGTATCACAATGGTAGTCCCAAAATTAACTCCGATCCAGGAGTTCTACAACGACTCGGTGGTCTTCATCACAGGATGCACTGGACTTGTGGGACAACTGATCGTCGAAAAACTACTCAGAGCCTGTCCCGGGCTTTCGAAGATATTTGTTTTGATAAGGAATAACAAACAAAGGGACGCCCGAACAAGATTAGAAGAAGAAGTTTTTAATTGTGTCACTTTTGAGCTGTTGAATAAACAATGTCCGGGTTTTAAAGAGAAAGTTGTGGCAATAGCTGGAGATTGTTCATTACCCGGACTCGGAATATCTGCCGAAGACAGGAAAATCCTAATAGAACAGGTATGAGTCATCGTTTTATATATACATTGTTCATCTTCATAGTAAATTCAACGGCAGCTTTTTAATTGAGTATTTCATCTCTTAATAAATTTCAAAGTCAATTAACTATAATAGTCAGTTGATATCAGTTGCTAAAAGTAATTAACAATATTAATGTTGTAGGGTTTCATATTTTACTTATATTCCTGGATAATGAATTCAAAATGTGTTTACTTTTTTCGATACATGAAACCAATTAGGTTATGTTCAAATTAACCACAAAATCTAAATGTAATTACTTAAGGTAGTAGAGAATTCAATGAAAGTTTTTATAATTGGAACACTAATAAACCCTTATGAGTAGGTACTCATATTTTTAGTCCTTCATCTTCATTGCTAAACAACTTTCGTGAAATTTCCTTTCGTAGTTTGAGTTTCTTATACCAATTAACATTAGTTTTTTTTAATAGGTCAAATTATGATAAATCCATTGAGACTGCCCCTCTATCAAAGCTGATGGCAAAGTCCAATGTAGTATAAACAAATTAGTCTCTCAGTAAATAGCTAACCCAATCGAAGCTATACTCTCAAATGACCGGAAAGATAAGGTTAAGTAATTCTGAGTCCTTATTTTACTCTTATGTTATTTAGAGCTAAAACTGATACTGCTCAGGCTGCGAGTAACCAGAAGATGGATTATGGTGGCAGATGTGACTCTGCCGAAACGTCGACGTTATACAATCGATTATGGGAGGGATTAGTAATCAACTACGCCAATGAATTCCTGGAAACCACCTGATACATTTAGATCATCATCATCATATGTGGACAAATGGTCTTCTTGGCTACCTGAAATGAAGAAGAAGAAGAAGCAAGTGTAGGGCTGAATAATTGAAGAACTGACTCGAAGGACCTAGAAGAAATCTTATTATTGGCAGTTAATTACCTAAACGCGTAAAGAAATGTATTAACGATGAGAAAAGCTGAAGAGCTGATCGGAGACACTTATTGTCTTGAGGGAGCAGATGAAGAGCTTAAGGTCTTTTGGTGGAAAGATTGTCTCGAAGCATTGAGAAGATGAAGACTGATTTTAGAATTTTAAATGGGATATGAGGCATACCTTACAACGCTGCCTGCTCAGTGCGGGGTAAATGTCGATTTCCCTGATTTTTGCCATTTACATCAGAGACGACTGTCCCTTCCCCCCAGAAATTGTGTCATGTGTCACAATTTTTTATCAATTGAAACAACATTATCTTGACTGGGATTCGATCCCGCGTCAAGACCTTTTTATCAAGCTCCAATTTTTAAAAATATATACATATATAAATTCGAATAACCATTCCGCCTGTATTTTAGGTGACAGTTGTTTTCCATGTTGCGGCCAGCATCCACTTCGATAGTAAATTGGCATCAGCTGTCAAAACAAATGTAAGAGCAGCGCGTGATTGCGTTATTCTTGCAAGGGAAATGTTGCATCTTAAGACGATGGTCTATACATCTACGATTTATTGCAACTGTTTGGAGAAAATAGTTGAGGAAAGAGTTATGCAATCAGCATTCAATTACAAGGACTTGATATGTTTAGCAGAAAACTTGTCGGAAGAGTTATTGGAGACGGTAGCTACAAGGTGAGCTCATTTAGCTTTTTTTAACAATTAAAAAAACACTCTCTAGATCTAATTTTTTATATGGTAAATGATTCAAATTTTCATGAACCGTGTATTGCTAAATTTACGTTACTCTACAGTTCATCGGTACAAAGCAGCTTAAATATATTTATGCATAGAAGGTAAGACTGAACTGGTAGTATTGATTTTAATGAAACGGCCCGTAGGTATCTTGTTGATTTTAAATGCTCAAATCTTTTTAAACAATGCATACTCCATAAATTTTTATCGCGGCGTTATCTGTAAAATATACTCACTGAGAAAGAAATCGCAACACCTAGAAGGAGACGTTTAAATTTAATATTGTTTTGGTAAAACATAGATGCTCTAGTAAGGAGTAAATAACCAAAATTTGACTAAAAATTACCAAACAGTTTATTTTTTTAAATAAGTTTGTTAATAATGTGATTGTCCTACCTATACACTTCCCAAAATGTCTTGGCATTGATTCAGTAACGTGTTATATTTCTACTTGAGCTAACTATATTTCATGTCTTGGCAACAGATTCATGGGTCTCTTCATAAAATTTTAAAATTCCAGCAAAATGAGGCCGAGAATTATATAGTTGAAATATGGGATCAATGGGCCGATTAAGGAACTTCCAGAGGATAACGTTGCGATGTCATGTTGCCTCGAACAAAGACTAAAGTGAACCTACCTCCATGTGCAATAGCACCCCATTCCTTAACGCCTACTCTTCGGTTTACATGTCGTTCAACTTCAAAGTGAGGTTGAAGTCTTTCTTTTCGACATCGTTTATTCCCTCTTCGGCCATCATGTTGACTCAAGCAGAATAAAGATTCATCACAGGCAACCTAATACTATTCTACATTCCAATGTTGTCGTTCTCTGCACCACTGTAGTAGTTGACGTCGGTTAGAGGGAGCACAAGATAATGCTGCAGTGCAAAAGATCTTATACGGGGGTAAACCGTTCGGCCAGTTACAAAAGGATCTTGTTCTCCTAACCACTCAACAACCAAATTTCGAGTTACAAAAATCGGTCGTTATAGGTCATAAGTCTTAGAGGTCGATCTTGAACTTCATTTGTGCACCTACTACGTCTGGTGCCTACTATTCTTCGATTTTGGGTATTTTCAAACTACGTTTACATCTCATAAGAGTAGTTGGATTTCTGTTCGTGCGGATAGCGATTTCTCGAAATGAATAAAGCTCCTTCCGTAAACTAATAACTCGACCTCTTTCAAATTCACACAACTGACGATACTTTCGGCATAATGTACTCTAGGCATTTTAATATTACTAAACATCGATTTTGGATCTCATGAAAAAGTTTTTTTTTTAGGTTAAACAAAAATGCAAAAACGACAATATTAATTGATAAAGAAGGGTAAATGAAAAAACATTCACCAAACTTTACTAAATTTTAATTGTTCATACCTTTCTATAGCAGCTATGTTTTACCAAAACAATATTATATTTAAACATCTCCTGATTGTTGCGGTTTCTTTGTTAGTGAGTATACATTGAATGTACGCAAGTGAACTATAGTCAACACTAATTTAATATTACGTCATTAAATCAAAGCCTTTAATTATGACTGTGTCAAATAATTTACATTGTGCGTGTTTCCTTATTAGAACCAATTAAGTGTATTTGAAATATATTTTATTACCTTCATATTCATAGAATTTAAATTCGTAAATAATTAAAGTTCTTGTTTGAATGCTAATTAAATTAAAGAATTAGAACTGATCTTATTAATAAGCGATGACCAGCCTAATAGCGACCTTGATAAGCATTTTGGCTAGTAACAATATTCATGAAAACAAAAATGTATTATATACAGCCAAAACAGCTCAATACACAAATTTAAATTAAATATTTTTGATTTTATAAACAAAATCAATTCTTTAAAAGATAAATTTGCCCCGGGAATTGATGGACTTACCACGAAATCTAAAAAAAATAAAGTATAAAAAAAACTTTGTAAAAACACTAGTTAATTAAACTAAACTAAACTAAAAAGTAAAAAATAATATAAACCCGATAAGAAAAATAACATTATAGAGGTACCTACATTGCAACCATAAACGATAATTAACCTTCTTCGTCTACGTCACAATAATCCCATATCGTACATACCTAATTATATTATTATTATTAAACCTTAAAACTTTACACTTAAGCTTAAATCTTTGGGTTTTTATCACAGATCCAATTACTTTTATGTTTTCTACTTCGTTGTCAATGGCTTTATATTTAATATATATATATATATATGTTATATAAGTTATTCCATCGACTTATATGAAACAACCTAGCAACAGTTCTCAAGCTGAGTCAGCATAACACGTGTCGTCTCCAAGCGCTGCGACACCTTAGTCAGCGTTCTTAGTTTATAAATTATACTTTTTCATTGTAACATCATTCATTATTACTTACAGATTAGTCTAGTTTAGTTTAACACTCATTTTGTCTTTTTATTGTTATAAAGTATTATATTGTTATTTTCAAGTTTTATATTAAAAGTTAATAATTGTGCAACTATAAATAAAATCTTTTTTTAAAAAGAGAAATTTGGAAAGTGTGATATAACAAATTGGCGCAGTCAGTAGGATCCGTCTAACGTTACTAGAACACGAGTACTCTAACTGGTAGCGGCGGATTCCTATCCCTCAACGGAACAACGAACCTGAAGGAAGTCCTCACTGCAATCAAACGTAGAACACGGCGCTTTCAATGTTCCCGTTGATGTAAGTAATGGTGAATCGTCATTCGTTTTAAGTAAATATTATTTGATTTATTTTATTGAACATTGATTTTTATTTGATATAATCTATTTAATTTGATTAATATTGATTTATTTTATTATTTGATTTTACATATTTATCAATTTGATTTTTATTTTGATATATTTGATCCAAATGAAATATTGATTTATTTCATTAACTGATTTATTTTATTCTATTGATATATTTATTTGATTTCTTTTTATTGATATTGGTATATCTGATTTACTTATTTCATTGATTTTTTTTATTTTTTTGAATAACTGATTTATTTGAATTTACTATTTTAATTGGTTACCATACTGTTCTATCATTCAAACAATCGTTATTCCCATTAACGTATTCTACAGTTTATTAATTTCTATACCTTTTTACATTTCATTTTTACACCCTTGTTCCAATTCTTTTATATCGACTAATATAAAAATGGCACAAGCTTCTCCAACATCGGTTACCAATGAAACCGAAAGATATCGGTTAACGGAAATATTTTCCGTTATACCCGAATTTGAAGGCGACCAAATTTCCTTGGGAACCTTTATAGATGCGTGTAATTGCGCATATAACATGTCGACCACGGATCAAAAGTATTTGTTAGTGATCCACATCAAGAATAAACTGAAAGGGAAAGCGGCGCAGTTAGTTAATTCAAGGAATCCCGGATCATACCTTGAAATCAAACAACTCTTGACCCTACACTTTGGAGATTCTCGTGATCTCTCGTCATTAATTCATGACCTACAACGTTTAAAGCAACTTTCGAACGAATCTCCATTAACGTTCTACAATCGTCTCCAAGTATTGAGTGCGAAAATGCACTCCTGCATTCACAAAACCGCTGGGCTTAGTCCAGAACAAAAAGACGCCCAGACCACTCTAGTGGATACAATGGTTATGAACACCCTTCTTACGGGATTAGAACCCCGCTTAGGTCAGGTTATACGTGCCAGTAATCCTAAAGACCTTCTAGAGGCACACTCCCGTATTAGAAGAGAGCTTCAACTTTCTTATTTCGAGGATCAGAAAACGAACAAATCTGTTCCTCTCAAACCCAACTTTCAAACACGAAAGCCGACACAACCTCTTAAGTGTCTTCATTGTGGTCGATTAGGCCACATAGCCGCAAATTGTCGATTGAAAAATCAAAATGGTTCTCAACAATTCAACCAAAACCATAGGCCAAATCCTGTTGGACCCAACCAACCAACAAGGCCAAATTTCCCCTCAAACACACCCCCTGTTCAACAAGGACAACAGTTTCGTCCACAAAACTTTCAGAGACCCCCTTTTAGGTCTCAAATGAACCCTAACTATTATCGCCCATCGGTAATACAAAACAATCCTAATAACCGTCCTGAAAGGACACACCATTTCAATCAACACCAAAATGTTGATTACATTAATTATTCAGACTACAATTATTATACGGATGATAACACATACGATTATGAGAATGATCTTCAAAATTATCCTATCGTTGAACAAACGTTCGAAGATACTCCTATCGAGCCCTTTAATAGTCATCAATACCAGGATTTTCTAGCGCTTCCGAGCCTAGACCAACCTCCCGATTCGACAACAACTTTGTGCGAAGTCGAAACGCAGATTCAAAGCTTGAATCTCGACGACTTGAACCCCGACTTGAACTTCCCGGAGCAACTATTTCTTTAAGCCCACTTCTTACAGTTAACTCCAAAAATCTCTACTACATTCTTGACGCTTCTTCTAAATTTAAACTTCTTATTGATACCGGAGCTGGTATCTCTATCTTCAAAGAAAATACCGTAAAGAATTTCACCCAAAGATCTCCTGAAAGGGTAACTATTCAAGGTATTACCCACGAAAAAATTCCCATTTCACAATCAACTTTAATCCCATTCGCTCCACGTAACCCACATAAAGTTTTTATATACGATTTGGACATTGAGTTTGACGGCATACTAGGATTAGATTTTCTCGAACACTATGAATGCATAGTTGACTTAAAATCTAAACAGCTAATAACAAATTTTAAAACCATCCCTTTACACAAAGTTCCCGATAACGATCAACCCTTGACTGATGTACCCGACACACTCAACGTTAAGCCTAATATTACTTCACAAACACCTACACAAAACAAAATAACCATTGAGGCACGCACAGAAAAGATCTTTAAACTTAAATGCGATCTTTCTAACATCGACGCCATCTTACCAACTCAAGAAATTGACAGAGTACGACTTCCAAACGCACTCGTACACATTAACTCAAAAGGTGAATTTCTAACTTCCATCATCAACGCTAACGCGATACCCAAAACAGTAACTTTTTCTGATTTAAAACTGGAACCACTTGACAAAACTCACCCTCTTCTGAATTTCAATACAGACGATTATCATGAATCCCAATACATAGACAGAAACTCGACTATTAGAAAACAAATTAGAACTGAACATCTAAATGACGAAGAACGCGAACAAATCACTGATCTTTGTTTGGAATTTCAAGACATTTTCTATCTTGAAGGTGACGTCTTGACTTTCACTAACGAGGTTAAACATTCGATTGATACGAATAACGCAAAGCCCGTTTTCACTAAATCATATAGATATCCTCAAGTCCATAAAGAGGAAGTGAAAACCCAAATTGGAAAAATGCTTGAACAAGGTATCATTAGGCACTCCTCATCTCCTTGGTCCTCCCCTGTATGGGTCGTCCCCAAGAAGCTCGATGCTTCTGGTAAACAAAAGTGGCGAGTTGTTATCGATTACAGGAAATTAAATGAATTGACTGTAGACGATAAATATCCTCTGCCAAATATCTCTGATCTTCTCGACCAACTTGGAAAGTGTCAATATTTTTCGACACTGGATCTCGCTTCCGGGTTCCACCAGTTGGAAATCCAAGAGGAAGATATTCCTAAGACTGGCTTTTCTGTCGAAAATGGTCATTACGAATTTGTTCGTATGCCATTTGGTTTAAAAAATGCACCTTCTACTTTTCAGAGGGTCATGGACAATATTCTTCTCGGTATACAGAATGAACGTTGTCTCGTCTATATGGATGATATCATCGTCTACTCTCCGACCATCCATGAACATATTTCCCGGTTGACAGAAGTTTTTAAACGACTTCGGAAGTCTAACCTAAAAATTCAACCTGATAAGTGCGAATTTCTTCGTAAAGAAGTGGCTTATCTTGGCCACCTTATCACACAAGAAGGTGTAAAACCAAACCCTTCAAAAGTTGAATGTATTCAGAACTTTCCGCAACCCCAAACTCCGAAAGACATCAAATCTTTTCTTGGTCTCGCTGGGTATTACAGACGCTTCATACCAAATTTTGCGAAGATCTCTAAACCTCTGACTAAACTACTCCAAAAAGACGTCAAATTCATCTTTGACGCAGATTCCAAGTCTTCCTTCGATGAACTGAAGCAAGCCCTTGTATCTGACCCAATCCTGATATATCCAAACTTTGAAGAACCCTTCCTGCTCACTACTGATGCTAGTGCTTTTGCTATTGGAGCGGTTCTTTCTCAAGGCCCTGTGGGAAAAGATCTCCCTGTTGCATACGCTTCTCGCACCCTCTGTGCTGCAGAGACACGATATTCCACCATCGAACGAGAATTGTTGGCCATAGTTTGGGCTGTTAAGCACTACAGACCGTATCTTTTTGGGAGAAGGTTTACACTCCTGTGTGACCACCGTCCGCTTACTTGGCTCTTTTCCATCAAAGATCCTGGCAGTCGTCTAGCCAGATGGCGCCTTAAGCTAGAGGAATACAATTATAAGATTGAGTACAAGCCCGGCAAGGTAAACCAAAACGCAGATGCTCTTTCTCGCATCAAAATCAACCATTTCAAGCAATGTGCTGATTTCCTTTCCAAAATCAAAATTTTCGCCAACAACGAAACTGACTCCGAACAACCTGAAAACTCTGACAATGACGACGAACATGACGAAAGAATTATCGCTGAGTTTAATCGATTTGTTCAACTCTACAAAACTGAGTCAATAATCGATTACTCTAAAATTGAAATATCCAATTCTCAACTTCTAGACAAGTCCCACAAACGCATAGTTACATTCTTTTGGCAAAACAAAACTAACGACTTACACGACAAAATTATTGATGACTTTTTCGAAGAAGAACCTAATTTCAGGAATGACACTCTTAACATCATGGCCAGTAAAACAGTCAGGCATAGAAAGTACTTAGTTGTACCTTTGCCCTATGACCCTGAAACTGTCGTCTCGCATCTTTTCAAAATTATTTATAACAACCAAGATCAATTCAACGACTCCGAAACATACTGCATAGAAAATAACATAGAACTTCCCATTCTTGAAATTCTATCTTTCATTCTCTCCGACAAAGAAATCAAACTAAAAATCTGCCAAAACATTGTTACAACTCCTACCGAAGACGAAATTCCTATAATAATACAACAATACCACTCTGGTAAAAACAACCTCCATCGTGGCATTAACGAAACCATCAGACGTATTAGGGAAAAATACAATTGGACCGGCTTAATTAAAACTGTAGAACAATTCATCAAATCCTGCGAAACTTGCCAAAAAGTAAAGTTCTGTAGGAAAAACCTAAGTGCACCTTTTGTTATTACGGAAACACCCAAGACTCCTTTCGAACGTATTAACATTGACATCTTTGAATACCCATCTAGAAATCATGCACTCACTATTAGGGATGAACTAACGAAATTTACACAAGCCTACCCCATAAACGACAAAACAGCTTCAACTGTCGTAAACACCCTTTTGATTTTCTTTCAACATTACGGCACTCCACTTCGCATCCATTGTGACTATGGACGTGAATTTGACAACACTTTAATGCGGGATTTATGCCAACTATACGACATAAAACTGACATTCTCCAGCGTTCAACATCCCGAGTCAAACGGTTCTATTGAAAGATTTCACGCGACCTTAGCAGAAATGATAAGGGCAAATACAGCGGAACATCCAAACGAACATCCATTTAACGTCCTCCCTTATGCCATCATCTGTTATAATAACACGAAAAATAAAACCACCGGTTTCACGCCCTATGAACTCATATTTGGGCACACTTCAAGTAGGCCTCCAGAAACCCTTTACAACCAAGAAAAACTGATTTCGAAATACGTAAGAGACCTAAATAACAGAATGGACTATTACTACAGACTCGCCCGTGCTAAAACCGAAAGACAGAAAGAAAAATCTAAAGTGCGATTTGACCAACACGTTTCTACTAAACAACCCGATTACAAAGTAGGCGACAAAGTCTACGTAAAAGAGTCCCAAATTAAAAATAAAGCCGAAAACAAATTCAACGGTCCCTTCGAAATTACCGCAATACGAAAAAACTCTGCCACCGTCATAAATTTACAAACAAACCAAATAACTAAAGTTAACTTTGACAGACTAAAACCCTATTTTGAATAAATCCCTTTTTTCAGATTCTGTGGACTGTTTTCAGTCGTGAACCTTCAACAGTACTCCATTACGCCTGTTAACAATACTATAGGAGTTTTCTTCCATGAAGAAGGCACCCTTAAAATTTCTAATGAGAAATGGACACTCCTTGTTTACAAAGATCTAAACCCCTTTCGAGACGCTATTTCTAACAACGACAATATACTGAACAGACTTTTAGAAACTATTAACGACAACAAAACTAACATTAAAATCTTCAAATCAAAAGTACAGACTCACGTAAGCCTCCTGAAACAAATATCAAAATCTGTTAACATCAAATATACAGAAATTTTCGCTGACACTGAGACTTACAGTACCAACAGAAAGAAACGCGGACTAATTAATGGACTGGGATCGATTTGGAAATCTATTTCCGGTAACTTAGATGCAACAGACGGAGAATACTTTAGTGACTCTATAAACAAAATTACTAAAGACCAACATCAAATTGAAAACTTAGTGAAACGACAATTATCAGTAACAACTTCAGTCATTAAGAACCTTAACACCACAATACAAAAATTTCAGTCCGAAGAGAGAATATTTTCGGAAAATATCGAAGCAATTAGGAAGTCAATTGTGTTCATTACAGACGATCTTGCTTTTTATGAACTTCAAGCCAATGTCTTGGATTTGTGTGAAAGCTTAATGGAAAGTTACGTATACATTGAAGATACCCTCAACGATGTATTAACTGCAGTCTCTTTCGCCCGTCTAAAAATCTTACATAGCTCAATTATAAACCCAGTAGATTTGGTCGACTCCCTTCAGAAAATATCACAGTCACTTCATGAAAATAACTTACCACTTCCAACCTATAGTTCAAATGTTGCTAGATACATCGATCTAATAGAATTGGAAGCTTTTCAAATCAATACTAAAATTGTTTTTGTACTAAAAATCCCCTTAGTCAATCCTGAAACTTATACACTATACCGCTTGTATCCTATCCCAGTTTTGGATTATCGAACAGGATTTCACCATATTCTTCCAACAAAATTAAAATATATCGCGAGAGATGACGATTCGCTATTGTACGCATCTTTCGAAGACTTGAGTGACTGTAAGCCATTATCTAAAGAACATAAGATCTGTTCCAAAGTTATTCCACACACCATAGACAAAGAAGCCCTCTGCGAAGCACAGCTTCTTAGACAGCCAGCAGCCCTTCCTCCAACTTGCAAGCCTTTAATATTATATGCCGAAGAGTATAATATTCAAGAGATTGACCTGAACCTTTGGTTAATCTCGATTTCCGGACAGTTGCCCATCAACATCAAGTGCAAGGGAGAAGATGTCGTTACCCAATCCATATCGACAAATTCTCTACTGACCATCCAACCCAGTTGCAATGCTTTCATCGGTAACACCAGGGTCCATGCCAGAAGGACCACCAACAACGTTGACAACATCACACTTAAGAGTCACCCAGTCAACATCCCCTACAACTGTTGCGACAACCTGCCAACCATCAGTCAACTTCCAAAGTTGAAACCCATGAGACTACAGGAATTGGATGCCAGAGACCTGAATATCGCTAACCATAAGCTTAGGCAATACTCCAGGGAATTGGAAAAGCTCATGGACCAACCATTCTTGGAGAAACACACCTCCTGGTTTACGATCATCACAATGGCAACAACCGCAATTGTGGTTGCCCTCCTTTCCATGAGCATCATCAGGAAGAAATTCCAGAAGCCTCCAACGATCAGCCCTTCTGCCGATCCAGCACCACCACCAGGTCCATCAACCATCAAGCCCAGGGTAAAACTCCATAGCCTCCTTAGTCCTGTCGAGGATATTGAGTTGCAGAACCTCCCTTAAAAGTCGATGCTGTAGCATCAACTTTTTTATATGGATGGGAGTTGTTATATAAGTTATTCCATCGACTTATATGAAACAACCTAGCAACAGTTCTCAAGCTGAGTCAGCATAACACGTGTCGTCTCCAGTTACCCGCAGACGAACATCCGTGAGAACTGCAAGCGCTGCGACACCTTAGTCAGCGTTCTTAGTTTATAAATTATACTTTTTCATTGTAACATCATTCATTATTACTTACAGATTAGTCTAGTTTAGTTTAACACTCATTTTGTCTTTTTATTGTTATAAAGTATTATATTGTTATTTTCAAGTTTTATATTAAAAGTTAATAATTGTGCAACTATAAATAAAATCTTTTTTTAAAAAGAGAAATTTGGAAAGTGTGATATAACATATATATATATATGTATATATATGAAGCCATTAACAACGAAGTCAGAATTTTGAAACGTTTGGTTTTCCTTCAATATACCTTGTTTTATTTCGATTGTGGTGTTATTACCAAAAAAAAAACATAAAAGTAATCAAGAATATGCCACAAACAACGTATAGACAACAGGGTGTTAGTTATAGCAAACAAAATCACAAAGTAAAGTGATAGAAGGAGTTGCAGTTATACGATATAGGACGGAGTAGAATGATAGGGGTCCATAGGCAGCTGCATATACAGGATGTTTGGAATATACGGTGGACTGGACGTTTGGTGGTATAAAAATGTTGGAAAAAATGTGAAATTAAAATTATATAGGGTGTTTAAAAAACTGTTATATGATGTGGACATAAACAATACAGGATGGTTGAAATATATGCTGGAGTTGAATTATATTTATACAAAAGTTATTATTATTATTTCTTTTATAGCCCATAAGAAGTTGCATAAAGTGTGGAGAGGAATTAATGTTACACAGGGTGATAATATAAAATGTTAAAAATGAAATAATTTATGGGGTAGCCCACAAGGAGTTATATACTCCGTCCTATAGTTTACAGAAGGTAGCTAACAAATTATTGAAATTTATGCTTGTCCGTGGGCAGTCGTATGTACAGGATGGTTGGTACATAGGACGGAGTGGAATTATAATCTATAGTTATACAGAGTTGTCAAAATAGTTGAAAAAAGGTTACATGGCGTGGTCCACCTATAACTATAAAGCTAAAAATAATTATAACAAAATACAACTCTACCAAATAAATAACACATTCAATGTTGTTAGGTATCTACCCAGGTGCTCATTCTGTACAAATTAATTACCTACCAATCTAGTATATTTTTGAAGTCGATGCCAAGCAACAATCAAGTTTGATGAAGTAGTAGATAAGTACGCAATGAAGGATTTTAGATTTTCTTGGCACCGACTTCAAAATATACTAGATTGGTAGGTAATTAATTTGTTCAGAATGAGCACCTTTTAATGTTTACATTTTTTACTTCCTGGGTAGGTACCTAACAACATTGAATGTGTTATTTATTTGGTAGAGTTGTATTTTGTGATAATTATTTTTAGCTTTTTAGTTATAGATGAAAGTCGGTTATATTTTTTAAAAAAATGTTTTATTGAACTACATATCTGAAATAATGGGAGAATTTGGAATTTTGCTGCATAAGTTTGAAATCAGATTACACGTATATCATCCATCGTTAGGCTAAAATATTACTACAAATCTAAAATCTTTCGGTAACTCAGACCATACTGAATCCCGCAAATTCTTGATGTTTCAAATTTCGGATAAGTGTGTGATTTTCAATTAATTTAGGTAGAAAATGTACCCAAAAATTACGATAGGCGTTATTTTTGTCTCCAAATTTGCACATGTATTTGGAAAGAATATAAAATTCAAAAAAAGGAATTCAGTTATCTAGATTTAAAACATTTTCTAGAAACAATTAACCGAAATGCAGCATGAAGTGAAAATAGAATAATCCATTAAAAAAAGAATAAATACATTTGAAATAAGCGTTATTATTATAAAATTGTAGTTTGTTTGTTTGTTTGTTTGTTTATTTGTTTGTTTGTTTGTTACCTCATCACGGAAGAACTACTGAACTGATTTTGCTGAATCTTTTTTTGTTGCAAAGCATATAGTTTGACTTAAAATCTGGTAGATATTTTATCTCCCTACATTGACAGAAACGGTAGATATAAGGAAACATCTACTACCATGTTCGGTAATATATACACAATTCGTCAATTGGTTCCACCGCATGCACCAAATTTTAGATACTTGCATCAGCTTAGCTTTTATTCAAAATTCAGAATATGCGAATGTAACATGTTTCGATTTAGAAAAAATTCCAACTACCTAATACATCAAATGTAATTTTACAGAGTGCTCCATATAAAAAGAAGGTATATTAGGTGACCCGTAAGTAGTTGCATATCTACAATGTGGTTGAAATAAGGGGAAAGTTATACGGGGTGGTTCAAAAAAGATATATTGTATGTACCAGGTGGTTGAAAAACGGGTGGAGTTGAATTATATGTATACAGGGCGGATAACAAAACGTTACATTGTTCAGGTCATAAGTAGTTGTATATACAATGTGGGTGAAATAAGGGTAAAATAGAATTATATTTATACAGGTCGGATAAAAAAATATCTTATGTAAGCAGTTAAGTGAATTTTCTGGAGCAATTATTATAGTTATGAAATGAGTTTAAAAAAATGTTCAAAGCAGTGGTTTATACAGGGTGGTTGAAATATAAGTTGGACTGGAATTATAGTTTATAGGGTAGTTAAAAATTTGTTTTATAACCACATGTAGTTCACAAGTTCACAAGTAGCTTATTATAGGATGGTTGAAATATGTAGCAGAGTACAATTACAGTTATATCTACAGTGGGTTTAAAAGATATTATAAAAATGTTATGATCTACAACCTGTTTCATATACCGGATAGATGAAATAGAGGGTGGAATAGAATTCTAAGTATACAGGGTGGTGAAAAAACGTTGTATAGGGTGGCGCATAAGTAGTTGCATATACAAGGTTGTTGAAAAATGTAAAAACACAGTTTTGCACCCTAACATCAAAAAAGGTTTGGTGTTAGGGTGCAAAACTGTGTTTTTACATTTGTGACACACCAAAGGTTCCACAGCTTTTCGATTAGAAGGTTGTTGAAATATAGCGTGGGGTAGAACAATAATTATAGAGTGTGGTTACACTTTTTTTTTGAGTACCTGAATTATGGGGCAAACTTAAGTTATCGTTTCAAAGTGTGGTTCAAACTAGGTTAGAAAAAGTTGCGAATCAAGGATTGTTTAAATGAAGTCTGGAGATAAATTATATTTTAAACTGTGCTTTAAAAAATATTAGGTAATAGCGTAGCTCATAATTAGTTGCACAGATAGGATATTTGAAATATAGGGAAGAGTAGAGTTAAGTAGTTTAATATTTAGAAATTCTTACATAGGGTGCCCCATAAGCAGTTGCAATTTTGGTGAAATTTATTGGGAATTAATGGGTTTATATTTATACAAATACAAAAAATGTCCAACTGGGTGGTCGATAAGTGGTTGCAAGGTGGTTAAAATAGAAAGTGGAGTAGAATTATAGATAAACAGTGTGGATAACAAACAAGATAGAACATGGGCTGTTGCGAATATGCAATATCTGAAACATGGGGGCGAAGTAAAATAGTTATACAGTGTGATTAAAACATGTTAGAAAAAGTTGCATGTAAGGGGTGGCTGACCTACAAGGTGGAGACAAATTATATTTTCCAGGATGGTTAAAAAATATCTCAAAAATGGTTATATTTATCATAGTCCATAAGCAGTTGCATAGATAATATAGTTGAAATATAGAGTGGATCAGAGTTATAGTTAAGTGTTTAAGAAATGTTATATTTGGTGACCCCAAAGCAGATGCATATACAGGGTAGTTGAAATATTATGTAGAATATAATTATGGTTATACAGGATGGTTCAAAAACTGATAGACAAATAAGTTATAAAGGTTGACTAACTGGCAGTAGTATATACAAGATAGTTTAAATATAGATGGACGACTATAGAACGCAGTTCTTAAAAATGTTGAATAAAATTGTTATATAGGGTGGCCATGAACAGTTGCGGTTTGGGTGAAATATGTTGGGGATTGGTGAATTTAGTTATACAGAGTGGTTATATTGCGTGGACCATAAGTAGTTGTATATTTAAGGTGGTTGAGATCGGGGGCTTAGAATAGTTTTACATCGTGGATTAAAAAATATTAAAAAAATATTATATAAGGTAGAGCCTGAGCAGTTGCAGCCTGCTATATGGATTACCTGAAATATGTGGCGGATTAAAATTATATTTACATATTGTGTTTAACAAAATTATAGAAAAATTATAGTTTACGAAGTGACCCAAAAATTATCAGAAATAATTGTTATATAAAGTATAGGGTGGAGTAGAACTATAATTAAGTAACTAAAAAATGTTATATTTTGTGACAAATAAACATCAGCATATACAGGATGGTTGCACTATAGGGTGAAGCAGAGTTACAGTTATACAAGGGGGTTCCAAAAAATGTTGAATAAAATTGTTGCAGTTTGGGTTAAATGTATTCGGGATTGGTAGATTTATAGTTATGTTAGGAGGTTTAACAAAGTTAGAGAAACTTGTTATATTGGATAGCCCATATATTTCATAAACTTTTTCTTTTTGCAAAGAATTGTACATTCCATACGCAGGTGAAACTGCGGGTAACTGTTAGTGAGCTTATAAAAACAAACTCACAGCACACACCTTACTTGCTGTAAGTTCCAACTATATGTGCGTTTAAAAATATTGTTCGTCTTTATCTATTAAGTATTTTTTAAATATCTTTCATTATGAAAAGAACACCACCTTTTTATTAAAATATATGAGAACAAGGGAACACATATAAATATTATAAAGAAAACAAATTAATACTATTTCAGACTTCGGGGAAAATATATCAATCCTTACATTTTTACTAAACAAATAGCAGAATACGCCGTTCAAGAACTTAGCAAGGGACTGCCTATTGGTATATTTAGACCAGCAATTGGTAAGTTATTCATAAATAAGCTACAATACCATAAAACAGAATTACCAACAATTGGTTTTTAATACAAAATGGAGATGTTTAAATTTAATATTGTTTTGGTAAAACAGATATGCTATTAGTAAGCAGTAAATGATTAAAATTTGGTGTAAACTTTAGTGAATTCATGCCAAATTTTTTTATCAATTAATAATGCAGGCGCCTTTTTAATTTTTCTTTTGAATTACCAAAGAACAAATTGTTTGATAGGATCTAAAATTGATGTTTAGTGATGTTAAAATGCTCAGAATGTATCCGCCGCTAAGTGAATTTAAAAGTTAAAAGAGGTCGAATTATTGATTTACAGGTGGCGGGATTTTCATTTCGAGAAATCGCTATCTGCACGAAAAGAAATCTAACTACTGTTATGAGCTGTTGTCGAGTGTGGTTTGATAATACTCAAAATCCGAGAAAAGTAGGCACCGGACATCGAAGGGGCACAAATGAAGTTCAAACACAGCGTCTTAAACTTATGACCTTTAGAGACCAATTTTTACATGTTTGATTGTAGTCCTTCACAGATGGAACAATGTGGTTTCCTATGTTGTATTCAGCGTACATCCATTTCTGGTTTATGCTCTGAAACGAACAGTTAAGCTGACGTTTCGCCGAACTGGCATTTGACATTTTCAGAGGTGCATTTCTGAAACTAGAACTAGTCTGCATCTAAATTTTCTAGTGGATAGTCAATCAATTAAAATTTAGGTCATACAGCTCTGTATGTCAAATATATGTATAAAAATTATTTTACCCACACCAATTTATCAAGCTTTTATATGGCCAATGGTTCTGCCGGCAGTTCCAACATATGGTTACAATTTTTGGCCCTACGCAGTTGCTGAACTACAACTTGGTGTCAGTAGATTCGGAAAGCATATCCAACAGCATCTCTGTGTATGCTGAAACAACCTTTATTTTGCTGTTGTTATTTTGGGGATTTTGCATCTGCCCAGGCTTCGTAAATGCTGATTGATTGTATAGAAGGAAAAAGGTCTCTTAAATAAAAATTACAGCTAAAAAAGTAACTAAATATGTCATAATCCAAAATATTAATCTATCACAGGATTTAGACTAATAATTTAGAATAATTGCTTGGTAATTTTGTGTTTTTATTTAATATGTTTTTCTGTATCGTCGTTGCAGATCTAAGTCCTCCTTCGTTTCTAAATTTGTTATTTGTTCCTTTTTTAGTTCTTTTGGTAAGACTCTTACAAAAATGAAAAAGTTAATATGTTTGTAAATAACTTCATATTTGATCTTATTAGCCACTATGGTTCAATAACTATCTGGCAATTCTTTTTCTCCGCTTTTGAATACTCGTATTGGAGTGGTTCTTCTTCTACCAGCTCCGATTGATTTGGATGATATGAATTCTATACCATTCCGATCTACAACTTAGGAAGTTCACCATTAATTCTAGACCTCTTGATTTCAGTTAAGATATGGATTGCGATAACAGACTTTAATTATTAAATGTGTTTTGTTATACCCTATAAACACATCCTTATACATTCTTATTCCTAAATTTCGTAGAGTCAAGACAGGTCTAAATGGACACGACGTATACTATTGACCAGATTTAACAATTGAAATTTTTTA
The DNA here is from genome assembly GCA_034190945.1 of Octodonta nipae. Taxonomy (NCBI): domain Eukaryota; kingdom Metazoa; phylum Arthropoda; class Insecta; order Coleoptera; family Chrysomelidae; genus Octodonta; species Octodonta nipae. Next base: position 59,649,933 of record CM067216.1, on the reverse strand, counting down.
AACAACTTTAACAGTGTAAGTTTTCTTTGATGAGTTTTTTTTATATATTGTTTTTGTTTTTAACATTTGGCAGTAACGTCAACATATTTAGAACCAGTTTCCGGTTGGTCAAATAATATCCACGGTCCCCTGGGAGTCGTTAGAGGCTCTCTTTTAGGAGTTTCAAGAATATCATATACTAACCCTTCAATAAACGCCAACATAGTACCTGCAGACATGTGCGCCAATGCTGTAATAGTCACTGCGTGGGATATAGCCGCCAGATTTCAAGACAATCCTACAGCTGCTGAAATTCCAGTCTACAATTACGAAAGCAAGAACAACAATGTGAGTATCTTCAATCTATATATCATTTTAAATTTTTAGTTGTATGTTTGTTTGTTTGTTTGTTTGTTTGTTTGTTTGTTTGTTTATGCTGAATCTTTTTTTTTTGTTGCAAAGCATATAGTTTGACTTAAAATCTGGTATACATTTTATCTCCCTACATTGACAGAAACGGTAGATATAGGGAAAAAACTACTACCATGTTCGGTAATAAACAATTAGTCAATTGCTTCAGGTTACATTCAAAATTCGGAATAAGCCAATGTAACATATTTCGATTTAAAAATAATCAACTTATATATCAACCGTAATTTTACATATAGGGAACGTAGTGAGGAGTAAAATGATATGGATTTAAAAAACCTAAAAGCTGCATATATACAATGTGGTTGAAATATGAAGGAATGGAATTAGTTATACTGGGTGGTTCAAAAAAATTATATTGAGTGGGCCAAAAATAGTTGCATATACCAGGTGGTTCATAAACGGGCGGAGTAGAATTATACTTCTATAGGCTGGATAACAAAATTGCATATTGATTGGCTCATTAGTAGTTGCATATACAATATGGTTAAAATAAGGGTAGAATATTTATACAGGGAGGGTACAATTTTTTAAGAAAAAAATGTATTATGTAAGGAGTTAAGATCTTTGAATGATGTTCTTGAGTTATTATAGTTATGAAATGGGTTTAAAAAATGGTAGATGAAGTTGTTTATACAGGGTGGTTGAAATATGAGATCGAGTGGAATTATGGTTTATAGAGTGGTTAAAAAAATATTGATATCCACAAGTAGTTGCATATATAGGATGGTTGAAATATGTAGCAGAGTATAATTACAGCTATACAGTTGGTTTTAAAAATATTATAAAGAAATGTTATGATCTACAAGCTGTTTCATTTACCGGATGATTGAAATATAGGGTGGAGTAGAATTTTTTGTATACAGGATGGTACAAAAATGTTATATTGGGAGTCAAGTAAGTAGCTTATATATTGGGTTGTTGAAATATAAGATTAAGTAGAATTATAATTATACAGGATGGGTCATAAATTTTGTTATATAGCAGTTACATATATTAAGTACCTGAAGTATGGGGCGCAATACAGTTATAGTTACACAGTGTGATTCAAACAAGGTTAGAAAAAGTTTCAAATGAAGGGTGCTTTAAATGAAGTGTTAAGAGAAATTATAGTTAAGTATTTAAAAAATGTTGTATTGGTGTATTGGTTGACCAATAAGCAGCAGCGTATACATACATACAAGGTGACTCAAAAAAATGTTTAACAAAATTGTTATATAGGTTGCCCCATAAGCAGTTTTGGTGAAATATATTGCGCATTGATGGATTTATAGTTATACAGGGAGGTACAAAAAATTTTATACTGGGTGGCCGATAAGTAGTTGCATCTACAAGGGGGTTGAAACAGAGGGTGGAGTTGAATTATAGTTAAACATGTTATATATATATATATATATATAAAATTATAGATATACAGTGTGATTTAAACAATGATAGAAAAAGTTGAATATACGGGTGGTTGAAATATAAGGTGGAGACAAATTATACTTTCCAGGGTGATCAAAAAATGGTTATATAGTAGTCCATAAGCAGTTGCGTAGATAAGATAGTGAATGGATCAGAGTAATAGTTAAGTGTGTAAAAATGTTATATTTGGTGGCCCCTAAGCAGATGAACATACACGGTGGTTGAAAGTATTTTGTAGAATAAAATTATGGTTATACAGGATGGTTCAAAGTTATAAAGTTTGACTGATTAGCAGTAGTATATACAGGACGGTTTTAATGTAGATGGAAGTAGAATTATAGGGTGGCCAAAAAGCAATTGCACTTTGGGTGAGTGTTTAAATAAAGGTGTGGTGTCAAACTGTGTTTTTACATTTGTGACACACCAAGGGTTTCACAGGCACTTCCATTAGGGTGGAGCGAAAAGTTTTAAGGCATGAACAGTTGCAACCTACTATATGGAATACCTGAAACATGGAGCGAAGCAAAATTATAGTTTTAGAGTGTGATTAACACAATGTTAGAACAAGGTGCATATAAAGGGTGACTAAAATGAAGTGTGGAGAGAAATTGTACTTTACGACTAGGCTCAAAAAATATCTGAAATAATTGCTATATAGCGTAGACCGTAAGCAGTGGCATAGCTGAAATACTAGGTGGAGTAGAGTTCTGAGCAGTTGTTAAAAAAAGTTATATTGGGTGACAAATAAACAGCAGCACATACAGTATGGTTGCACTATAGGGTGAAGCAGAGTTAGAGTTATACAATGTGATTCAAAAAATAAAAATTGTTATATAGAATGTTCCATAAGCACTTGCAGTTTGAGTGAAATATATTCGGGATTGGTGGTTTTATAATAAAGTAGGGTATTTCAAAAAATTTGGAAAAAGTGTTATATAGGATAACGCATATGTTTCATAAGTTATTTCTTTTTGCAAAGACTTCTATGTTTCGTACGCGGTTGAAAGCGCGGGTAACGGCTAGTAATATATAAAACCGAGACAATTTCCATTGGTCACCCTACACTTGAGATTTTTTATATTCTTTCTAATACTATGTAGACAGTTCTTATGAAAAGAAAATTGAGCTGAAAATTAAAAAAAAATAGAGAACTTAACCTAACCTTAGCTCGTATTTTTCTTTAACTCTTAAAGTTTTGATAAAACTGCTTTATTTTGAGGCGGGTCTCTGGAATGGCTTAGATTTATAATTCATCCCGGTAGGCAGCAGAGCGATCAGGTTGTGGAGAAAAAATTAAACCTCTGGTAAAGGGTTGGACCCATTTTGATAAAACTGTTTGTATATATTTGAGTGGGTTAAATTTACAATTTGAACCTGCAGTCGGATTCTCGGAACATTCTTTTAACTTCTAAAGATTCAGCCAATTGTGATGAAACTTTTTGTGTGTGTTTATCTGGATCTCTGGAATGGTTTAGATTTACAACTGGGCGGGGTAGATGGCGCTGTAATCGGGTTCTAGGAAGCTCCTTACACTTTTTAATAATATTTAAATTGAAATAAAACACCAGTTTGTCTACCTCGTGCGGAGCTGGGGAGGGCTAGCTGGTTTTATGTAAAATTTTACTCGCTCATGCTTTTCTTTATTGTTTCAGCCCATTGTTTGGCGCAAGCTCACGGAAGCATTTTATGAACACGTCCCTTCCTATCCTAGCATCAAGGCGGAGTGGTATCCTATATTTTTGATGAGCGGAAACGCTGTTAAGTATCACTTCGTCATATTTTTCTTGCATTTTGTGCCGGCTTTACTTCAAGACACAGTTTTGTTATTAAGGGGAAGCAAACCTAAGTAAGTATATGTCAGATAAAGCTAAATAGTATACGGTGGTATGAGGGGAGAAGTTAAGACAAGAATGCTTACTAGTGGGACGATACTAAAAATGAGACTCGGGGAGTGTGCAGGGGACGAATAAGAGGCTTTTGACAAGATCGTGAGGGAGAGGGTATGATAGGAGCATTAACGCGCTGAATACGGCGTATACAGATGCGAAAAGTGATCATTACATGAAGCTATTTTCCTAATTGTAGCCATATCACTGTCAAATGTCTTCTTCTATTCTTATACCTTAGCCATATCCTAGGAAAATATTGAGAGTCTTGCTGTAATTTCCAGTCCGTCAATGAACAAAAAAACATAGGGCTTAGGATTAAGGTGCAAAACATGTGATCATCAATCTGTATATTACCAAAAGTTCCGCAGTTTTTTCATTTTAACATAAGTTTATTTCAATAAGTAATTTATATTGTATTTTGGGCTTTTGATACACAAACGGATCTTCCTAGAATAAGATATAATATCAACATGTATTTACAGGTTCCTTAGAAAATACTGCAGACTCTACCAAATTACTAATCTCCTCGCTGCTTTTTCCAGAAGAGACTGGACATGTCAAACAGAAAACATCCAGAAAATTATTAGCAAAATGTCATCCAAGGACAAACAATTATTTTACATGGATATAAATGACGTGGACTGGAATGATTATTTTGAATCTTTTATGTTTGGAATGAGGGTTTACATATCAAAAGATCCTATGGATACTTTAAATTCGGCCAAAATCAAAATGAAACGGTCAGTATATAAAAGAATATATCCTCCTTATATTTCATTAAATTTCTTTCCAGGCTGTATTGGAAACATCAAATTGCAAAAATTATAGCGGTTACCTTAATTTTATTCATATTTTGGTTATTTATTTCCTTATATCTATGATGTGTTATACTGCAGCGTATTTTAAATTATTTAAAATATTTGTAATAAAGCTCACTTAATTAAATCTTTTATTGAGTTAATATTGAGAGTAATATTTTTTAGATTAATCTAAACCAAAACTAAAAAATAATATTGAACCTTTGATATTTATATTAAAACTCACAATTGTCATTCTAACCATGATAAATTAAAATCTCAAATCTTAAAGTAGATTAATTAACCGACTTCCAAAAAGGAGGAGGTTATCAATTCGTCGCCATTTTTTTTGTATGTTGTTACCTAATTTCTTCTCCTGTGGTGAACCGGTTTGTATGAATATGGTCTTGTTTAATAGAGTATATATCCGGATTGGTGAAACTTCAAATTTTGGAAAATAATTCTATTGGTAAAGTGACAAAATTTGTGAATTAACACATGCATGCATGGAAATCGACCAATATCCCTAACATATTGGTCGATTTTTCGAAAACTCCTTATGGATGTGTATAGTTTTTTAACGTTTAATCTATTAAGGAAGATCCCTAGGTGATCTTATATACTTTTCTGCGACGTGAAACTTGCAGTTTTGTAGAAAATCGCCGAAAACTCCAAAATTCTTATCAAAAATTTCATCAAAATGACATACCTGACATTTCCTCATAAATATTTTAATTCCAACGTAATAGTGCGGGAATTTTAGGCACTGGAAGTTTTAACTGCGATTTGAAAATTTTCTATGTACATCTCAGCTCCTTAAATCAATAAGTACCAAGCTCGTTTTGTTTGTATACCAGGTAAATACCTATTTAAATGAAAATTTTTCCATTTTGCGAAGAGAGTGCTTTTGGTTGTCACATTCTCCCGGCCTAATAGAAAATTCAGTGACAACACATGTCAAACTGCTCTTTGGTGCGTTTATACACAGGATGTTTAGTTATAACAAACAAAAGCACAAAGTAAAGTGATAGAAGGAGTTGCATTTATATGATGATTGAAATATAGGTATATACAGGATGGTTGAAATATAGGATGGAGTGGACGTTTGGTGATATAAAAATGTTGGAAAAATGTGAAATTAAAATTATATAGGGTGATTAAAAAACTGTTATATGATATGGACGTAAACAAATCATATGCAGGATGGTTGAAATATATGTTGAAGTTGAATCATACTTATACAGTGTTATATAAAAAAAAATATTTTATAGCCTATAAGAAGTTGCATAAAGTGTGGAGATGAATTAATGTTACACAGGACGATAATATAAAATGTTAAAAATGAAATAATTTATGGGGTAGCCCACAAGGAGTTATATACTATGGTTGAAATATATGACGGATTTGACTCCGTAAATATGGGATGGATTCTACTCCGTCCTATAGTTTACAGAAGGCAGCAAACAAATTTATGCTTGTCCATGGGCAGTCGTATGTACAGGATGGTTGGTACATAGGGTGGAGTGGAATTATCTATAGTTATACAGAGTTGTTAAAAAAGTTGAAAAAAAGTTACATGGCGTGGTCCATAAGGCATAAATATATTTTGGGCTTATTAAGTCAACGCGTACTAGTACATTTTGTTCGTAAACATTTACCTGTCAATTTAAATGAAACTGTATCCTTATGTAATGTTGAGGCTTTCGATGTTACCTGGTCCTGTCTATTAAGGTTATACATACAAAATAAAAAATAAAGAATGAAAACTACCTGAGTTCGAAAAAACTAAAAAGTTGAAAATAAAACATTTAAAAAATATATAACCGACTTCAACCTATAACTACAAAGCTAAAAATAATTATAACAAAATACAACTATAGCAAATAAATAACACATTCAATGTTGTTAGGTACCTATCCAGGAAGTGAAAATGTAAACATTAATAAGTGCTCATTCTGTACAAATTAATTACCTACCAATCTTGTATATTTTTGAAGTCGGTGCCAAGCAACAATCAAGTTTGATGAAGTAGTAGATAAGTACGCAATTAAGGATTTTAGATTTGCTTGGCACCGACTTCAAAAATATACAAGATTGGTAGGTAATTAATTTGTACAGAATGAGCACTTTTTAATGTTTCCATTTTTTACTTCCTGGATAGGTACCTAACAACATTGAATGTGTTATTTATTTGCTAGAGTTGTATTTTGTTATAATTATTTTTAGCTTTTTAGTAATAGGTTGAAGTCGGTTATATTTTTTAAAAAATGTTTTATTTTCACTTCTGCAGTAGGTTCATAAAATGCAGAAGCTACAAAAAGCGGTAGAATATTAACAAAAGCTGACTTTAACACCAAAAACGGTACAAACTGTAGGTGTGGCAACACTCTTCACTATCTTAAGTAATTTCTAAATGATTGAGAAGATAAATCTCTATTCTGATTAGTCATGTGAGCTTTCTCTCCTCACAATGATTTCTGAAAAACATATGCCACACCACTCGTTGGTGCTAAAATGCCACACCAAAATGTTACGTGACACCAAATCTCTACCCTACCTAGTTATGCTAAGGGCAGAAGAAGGTATGTCCGGTAGTCTCAGTGAAGACGGGGGGGTTCGTTTTATTTGAACGTATATGCCAGATTTTACTTGGCGGATAAATATAAATAAAGAGAAAATAAGGGGGCCCGGTAGATTCCCCTATACCTTCTAAATACACATAATCAGGACACCTACCCGTCCTAAAATATCTGCTGTAGTGATTTTTGCTAATTTGGGGGCGCTAGATTTCTAAATATAAATAAATAAATGTTGTAATTAAAAGGAATAATAAGCATACAACAGTTCCAAAATATAAGTTTAATTTGCGCGAACAGACTAGTACAAGGCGCTAAAAATATGCCATAGGGCACTCTATTAATGCAAAACAGTCTTAGAATGTTTAAGCTAAATATACCTAAAGAAAAAATGAAATGAAACAAATATACACTTAAGGACAGAGATTCAAACTGTACATATAAACATGTGAGATCCTGAATAACCTGGATACAAATATTTAAATATTCCTCTAATACATTAATTCTAATCATTAGAATATTTAACTAAATCGTCAGTATCAAACACTACATTAATGGGAACCGATCATAATTACCTGATGTTTATCATTGAATAAAATTCAGAACTCCGACGTTGGTGTCTCATCTATACTACACTCGAGCTCGAGGGTAAGTGCAATCGATCAGAATAATAATAAATAACCCGATAGTAGGCTAATGGTCTTTACTTTCGGTTAACAAATTCTATTTTATTAATTTCAAATCAAATGCTAAAGTTTATATTATTATTGTAAAAATAACTGACAATGAAACAGTAACCAGATACACAAATTGTCACTTTTCTGAAACCACAGCTGAAGCTGAAGTTAGAGTCCCTTGCGCTCACTCCACCACTGGAACTCTGATGATAGAAATACCAGAAATACAGTGTTCATGTATGCACCATCAATTAGTTCATCTACATGCTAAGTCCATGATCGGCATGATACCATAATACCAAACCAGGTCTGTGTTCTAGTGTCGTAATAGAACAGCAAAATATAACCCCAATCTCACTGGATGGAGAACAAAGACAGGAACGCAGCACGTAGAAACAAAAACAAATGGAAGAAATACGACAACAGTAGAAAAAGAAGTAGAACAAGAAGAAAGAAGAAGAACCCTAAAAAAAGAAGAAAATATCTATCAATAGTCTGACAATACGAGAAATCGGCTAGTGAACAAACAAAAATCACTTAAGGTACACTTTGTGCTACGCGACCGAGACAAGCGAGAGCGACAAGAGACAGGAGGTTGCGACACGTCTGCTTTCTATGCAATTATATGAGGCACATTTGAAGCGCGAGACAGAGACGCGCGACCGCGACAAGAGACAAGAGACAACTTTGATGCGACTGCTTCCGAAGCAGTAGTGTCGCATGTCGCGTGTGGTTTGGAGGTTAAAATGACGGATTTAAATATCTTTTTTGATGAAGACAATTTAATAGAAGAAAATAAATCATTAAATGATCCTCAGAGTGCAACATATAAAGATGTAAGCGTTCGGGATAATATCTGGAGGGAGATTGCAATGAAAATAAAAAAAAACATATGTTGTTTATATTTTATTTTTTGGGGAGTGCGATTTATTATTCTTATATGATGTTCTCCGAAGAATCTAAAATATAATATTTTTAATTAAAACTGTAACAAATAAATACATACCGTAATGTGATTGATAATTTTTCTCGTGGTGTTATTCCTCCACCTCTGTTTTGAATATCTTCTTCAATTAAACTTAATACATAATTAAACTGACTGTGATTTAATCTGAAATATTGTCTAAAATTTTCTACTTCTAGTGATAAGTGGTTATTAATTAATAGACAATAAGAGCCCCCTGTGTTTCTACTCTGGTACAATGGATTCATTTCACATCGTCTTTTTCTGTATAAATAATACAATAATAAATCATCATCTCCTTCAAGAAGTATTTGGAGTTGTTTTGATGCCATTTTTAATTCACGAATACACGTATTTATGAGGGCACAACATCAAACCAACTGCTTGCCGCTTAATGTCAGTCGTGTTTCCCAAATAATACGAGCGACGTTGTCTCTTGTCGCTTGTCTCGGTCGCGTAGCTCAAAGAGGTAAAGCGACAAGCGACGATGTCGCGGTCTCGTGTCTCCTGTCTCTTGTCGCCGTCGCTTGTCTAGGTCGCGTAGCTGAAAGTGTACCTTTACCCTATCAACTAAGGTGTTCTTATACCAAAGGTTCCATTGTGAGGGTGGCCCCAAATACCATGACCACTCTGAAGAATTACGCAACAACAGAAGTTTTCAAATCCTCAATAAGAGAAGTATCCCAGCAACAAATCAACAGTACTACAATATGCTGGAACACAATGTAGGGATTTCCATATAACTCCCGAACTCGGATGGCTTATCAAACGCCAGTATACTAGTGGAAAATCCCTTAAAAACAACTGCACGACTTCTCCAGTTAACCTCACACAATTTTCTACACGCACATCCCGCCTTGTCGACGACAATGACAACTGTCAAGAAACACACAATGCCAACCACAAAAATATTCGATAAATCAATTCGTCTCGACAGGTCAAATTCAAACCTCCTTCAAAATAAATCACAACGAAACACAATAAATACGGAAAAATTAGCGCGCGAACCGTAGGTTATCGATCGCTATCGGAACGGACGAATAAAAGCAACATTTTGACCGGTCTTAAACGCGTTCACTTATACTGAGTAGCTAAGGCAAAAATATAACGTAACAATCCCCCCCTTGCTTGAAGAAATTTTCCCAAAATTTCACAAACAAGTAGACAAGCTAATCGTCGCCAGGATCCTGCTTAAGATCTTTGGCATGCCAAATGCCCCTAGAATTACTCTGTTCATCCCGAAGCTCGTATGTCCAAGAAGAAAGCTTCCGTTTAATGAAAAATGGTCCAATATACCAAGGAGCCAATTTCTGAGTAAAGTGTTTAGCTGCATCGGCTAACACAAAGTTCTGCCTCCATACTGGTTGGTTAGGATAGTATTCTATCTGCCTACATCTCAAGTTATAACGGTTACAGGTCTTCTTAGATGCTTTCTCTAATCTCTTCTGCACCTCGGAGAACATCTTTCTGAAGGCTAAGTTACGACTACTCTCGCCAGTTTGTTTACCATCTTCTGTTCCAACAAGCTCCGCTGCGACATAGTCAGAACCTGACAATATCATGTTTCTACCAAAATTCACGAAAAACGGAGTCACTTTACTGACCTCATGTTTGGATGTACGTATTGCACAAGCTATTTTGTCAAGATTTTCATCCCAACGCTGGTGATTGTCGGAAGAGTAAATAGATAACATAGTCTTTAGAGTTCAGTTTATTCTCTCAGTAGGATTGGCTCGAGGATGATATGAGGCACAAAATTTAATTTTACACTCATAGTCTCTTGCAAGTTTTAGAAATTGGCGGCTTCTATATTGTGGTCCATTGTCACAAATAATGACGCGAGGTACACCAAACTTAAGAAACACTTCCGACTCTATTTTCTTAATTATTGTGTCCCCAGTGGCTTTTCTTAAAGGAAACATGAGAGGAAACTTACTCAGATAATCAGTGACCACCAATATGTATGTATTTCCATGTTTTGATTTTGGCAAAGGACCTACGAGATCAGTAGATATTGTTTCCCACGGCCTGGAGGGTTTTGGATGCGAAGCTAACTTATCAGTGCGCATCTCTTGTGAAACTTTATGGGCCACGCAAGTACGACAACGTTGAACAAAACGAGCGACGTCAAAGCGCATCTTTGGCCAATAATATTTTTCAGCTACACTAGCGAACGTTTTATACACCCCGCAGTGTCCTGAAGTTGGGGGTTCATGAGCAGAAACAATTACCCGAAGTCGGTCGGTTTTAGGTAAGACCAGTTTCCATGAATCAGCAGGAACCGATAGTTCAGAAAACTCAGTAGGAATATGCTTCCAAAGTTGTCCATCCTGCTCTCTATAAGAAGAATACTTGAGCGGTTTCTTCTTAACGCATTCTAACATGGCGACATACCATTTATCTGTAATCGGCTTCGACAACAAGAAATCCATATTGCTGGAATCAACGTAGGCAATTACGGGAAAGAGTGTCTGGTAGAACAAGATCTTTGCCCTTACGATGTATAATCTTAAAACAAAACTGCTGTAGTCTTACAGCACAACGAGCAAGTCTACCTGATAAATCCTTCAAATTATGCAACCAACACAAACTATAATGGTCGGTAATCATCGTAACCTCTACACCCTCAATATAAGGTCTCAGCTTTTCAAGGACCCAAATCACGGCAAGGCATTCCCTCTCGGTAGTTGAATAAACACGTTCTTGCCTGGTGTGGGACCTACTAAGGTATCAAATCACACGGTCACCGTCTTCATATGGTTGCAACAACACGGCACCTATCCCATAACCAGAAGCATCTGTCTGGATAACAACCGGTCTAGAGTAATCCGGACAGCTAAGAATAGGAGCGGAGACTAAATGTTCTTTAATAACCCTGAAAGAATTTGCACATTCTTCCGTCCACACAAATCTACTATTTTTCTTAAGCAAGGCTGCAATTGGTGCGATAATTGTTGAAAAATCTGGCACAAATCTCCTATACCATGAAAATGTCCCGACAATCCGACGTACCTCCCTGACATTGGTTGGCGGGGGAATCTCTAACATCGCCTTCACTTTGTCTGAGACGACATGAAGTCCATTCCTGTCAACAACGTATCCTAAACATTTCATCTCGGGTTTACAAAATTGACATTTCTCCGGACTAACGGTAATATTGGCTTCCCTAAGACGACGAAAGACTTCATCCAAGAGAATTAAGTGTTGTTCAAATGTCTGACTTACAACCACTACATCATCTAAATAAACAAAAACCTAAGGTTCGAGATCATTCCCTAAAACTTGATCTATCAGCCTTTGCCAACGAGCTGGAGCGTTATGCAACCCAAAAGGCATACGACAAAACTGAAATAATCCTCTATTAGGCACTGAGAAAGCTGTATAGGCTTTAGAATCATCGGCCATTTTGATTTGCCAAAAGGCGGACCTAACATCTAGAGAACATAGATACTTAGCATCCCTAAGCTTATCTAATATGTCCGAAACCCTTGGAAGTGGATAACTATCTCAGACCGTGAAAGAATTTAACTTCATAAAATCAACGCAAAAGCGATATGACTCGTCCTTCATCTTAACTAAGAGAGTGGGAGAAGACCAAGGACTAGTTGACGGCTCTACTACACCAAGTCGCAACATTTCCTCTAATTGCTTGTCAATTTCCTTTTGAATTACAGGATTCACCCTATAATATCGCTGCTTAATCGGTTCGCTATTGGTTACAATAACATGTTCCGTCCTGTCTGTACAACCTAATTGATAACCCATCAATGCCACGTTACGATCCACTACTGCCTGAAGTCTGGACCGCTCCACAGGACTAAGTACAGTCTGATCAGAAACATGACTTATCGCATTAATTCCAACAGGTTCACGAGAAAAATACCATTCATTACGCCTTAAATCAGAAACTATACCCATATCTCGCCAAAAATCTGCTCCAAGGATGAGTACATGGGGAAGTTCAGGAACAATCAATGCTTCAATTAATCTAAACTTATCTCTTAAGGACACAGGTAACTATACACTACCTACACTACAACATTTATTACCATTTGCCACAGTACAACTAACTACCCTGCTGTAATTAATAGACAATCCAAGGTCCTTAACAATACCTAAACGCTGATTACCAATGATTGTCCTTGATGCCCCAGAATCCAAAAGTCCTAGAACAACTTTACCCAAAATGTTCACCGACAAGTAAGGCCTCTCATCGCCAACGGCATTCTCTAAGATGTAGTCCAAAACACCCTGAAATTTGTTGATTGGAGTCTGCTCAACAAGACGACTACACCAATCACCTAGTCGCGCGTCGATCCGTTTCCCTGAGAATTACGATTACAGCCCTTACATGTTTTCAGAGTAACACCCTCTTTTTTACATTTATAACAGAATTTACCCCGAGCCACAGCACATCCAACAGCGCGATGTCCTGCTTGGTTACAATATCCCTAGAACGATCTCGATTACTACTCCGAGACGACGACGATCCACTAACACTAGCCACGTCTGCCTCAATATATGCCAAATCCGGTTCCAGAACACTAGTCTTCCTAGAAGGTGCGGAATAACTCTCCACAAATTGCTTCCGCGCTTCCAGACGCTTGCCTAACTCTTTCAACTGAGAAATAGAATTAATGTCTACCAAAGCCAACTGGTTCTGATAAAATGGAGCAATATTCCTCATCAGAATTTTTAGTTTGGTCTCCTCAGAAACTGAGCAAGTCAATCTATTGAAATACCCAACATAATAGCAAAATAGGTTCCCATCGACTCATCATGTCCTTGAGTTCTCTTGCGAATCTCCTCGAAAAGTTTTGCATTGTAGGTGGAAGAAAGGTATTCTTCCCTCAGCAAATCCGTGAATTCATCCCAAGTACTAACCTCATCACGATAGGCCAAGTAGAACTGATAAGCTCTGTCATCAAATAAATCAATACCAGACTGTAAAAGATCATTCTTGGTTACATGCCTTGCAACCCTTAACTCTTCTACTCTTTCCAGAAAAGCACTTAACGAAAGACCTCTCCGGTCACCAGAAAATTTAAGGTTCCATTTACTAGGGGGAACAGGTTTAAACGTAAGGGAACTACCCTGATTAGCATTTGGAGATACACTAGATGACCTACGAGACGGAGGAATGGTTTGTGCGAACTGTGCAAAATTTGTCGCACCGGGTAGCGGTGGAAGAAAACTAACTTGAGGCGGTTCAACTTGATCTTGATCACAAGCGCCCTTTACGCTGTTCGCATACAATCGATCCAACAGTAACAACGCTTCAGACAACACAACAGGTCTACGGGTGACCTCGACAGGCAAGTTAACTATTCTACCCAATAAGTGGGAGATTTTACTTTGGAGCTTGCTGAAAGCATTACTCGTGGTGGATTCCTTGAATGACTGCACCTTGGGCCTAAGATCGTCCAACTTCCTCTCCACATCAGCCAAATCTTCTTTTGGAGAAAATGGGTAAGGCGGGTAACTGACAGAGTCACTGCATTTCTCTAACCGCAACGCCATAGTCAGAGCATGACGCATTTGATCTACAGTACCTGTAGTAATACCTCTTCTCACTACTTCATAACTTAACTCTTCCTGATTCAACCACTTCACCTGCATTTTCCTCAAAGCCATAATAACGAAATTTCTAAAAGACCAAACTAAACTCTTTCCATCAAATTGCAAATGATTCACCCTAAATAACGCTTGGCCTAATCAAGTTTGTTGTTGTCTTGCCAATAAATAATAAATGAAATGATAAAACAAATATAATATCAAAAATAATAATAATATATAGCACAAAATGCTCAATTAATGGCAATATCTAGATAAATATCAATAAATCAGCGTTTAATTTTTATTGCGCTGAAAATGCTAATATGAAGCAAATAAATAAATATTAACCTACAGTACTTGAATTTAAAACTGTGTATGCACGAAAAAAAATCGGGCCCCACACGTTGAGTGTCAAAAATTGCTACTGGGTGCCAAAATTGCTATCGGGCCCCACGTTGGTCGCCAGTTTGCCAATATCTAGATATACATAATCAGGACACCTACCCGTCCTAAAATATCTGCTGTAGTAATTTTTGCTAATTTGGGGGCGCTAGATTTCTAAATATAAATAAATAAATGTTGTAATTAAAAGGAATAATAAGCATACAACAGTTCCAAAATATAAGTTTAATTTGCGCGAACAGACTAGTACAAGGCGCTAAAAATATGCCATAGGGTACTCAATTAATGCAAAACAGTCTTAGAATGTTTAAGCTAAATATACCTAAAGAAAAAATGAAATGAAACAAATATACACTTAAGGACAGAGATTCAAACTGTACATATAAACATGTGAGATCCTGAATAACCTGGATACAAATATTTAAATATTCCTCTAATAAATTAATTCTAATCATTAGAATATTTAACTAAATCGTCAGTATCAAACACTACATTAATGGGAACCGATCATAATTACCTGATGTTTATCATTGAATAAAATTCAGAACTTCGACGTTGGTGTCTCATCTATACTACACTCGAGTTCGAGGGTAAGTGCAATCGATCAGAATAATAATAAATAACCCGATAGTAGGCTAATGGTCTTTACTTTCGGTTAACAAATTCTATTTTATTAATTTTAAATCAAATGCTAAAGTTTATATTATTATTGTCAAAATAACTGATAATGAAACAGTAACTAGATACACAAATTGTCACTTATCTGAAACCACAGCTGAAGCTGAAGTTAGAGTCTCTTGCGCTCACTCCACCACTGGAACTCTGATGATAGAAATACCAGAAATACAGTGTTCATGTATGCACCATCAATTAATTCATCTACATGCTAAGTCCATGATCGGCATGATACCATAATACCAAACCAAGTCTGTGTTCTAGTGTCGTAATAGAACAGCAAAATATAACCCCAATCTCACTGGATGGAGAACAAAGACAGGAACGCAGCACATAGAAACAAAAACAAATGGAAGAAATACGACAACAGTAGAAAAAGAAGTAGAACTAGAAGAAAGAAGAAGAACCCTAAAAAAAGAAGAAAATATCTATCAATAGTCTGACAATACGAGAAATCGGCTAGTGAACAAACAAAAATCACTTACCCTATCAACCAAGGGGTTCTTATACCAAAGGTTCCATTGTGAGGGTGGCCCCAAATACCAAGACCACTCTGAAGAATTACGCAACAACAGAAGTTTTCAAATCCTCAATGAGAGAAGTATCCCAGCAACTAATCAACAGTACTACAATATGCTGGAACACAATGTAGGGATTTCCATATAACTCCCGAACTCGGATGGCTTATCAAACGCCAGTATACTAGTGGAAAATCCCTTAAAAACAACTGCACGACTTCTCCAGTTAACCTCAACAATTTTCTACACGCACAATGACAACTGTCAAGAAACACACAAAGCCAACCACAAAAATATTCGATAAATCAATTCGTCTCGACAGGTCAAATTCAAACCTCCTTCAAAATAAATCACAACGAAACACAATAAATACGGAAAAATTAGCGCGCGAACCGTAGATTATCGATCGCTATCGGAACGGACGAATAAAAGTAACATTTTGACCGGTCTTAAACGCGTTCAATTATACTGAGTAGCTAAGGCAAAAATATAACGTAACACATATAAGGTACATAATTGAAAATCAAAGTGCAGTAAGGGCAGTTTCTAGCACGGAACATACTTTATTATACAAAAACTCCCTCACAGTATTTACTTACTGATACTTATGAATTTTAATGAGTCGCAAGTTTTCGATCCCTTACTAGGAAAAGTTGTCAAACAATGTTTTTCTGAAGCCAATTGTAGTTAATATTGAATTTGCTTGACTTTTCGTAATATTGTGTTGATGTTCAATTTTAAGTCGCTATTACGGTATCTAGAATGGGAAAAAAATCTTCGGCAATTTGAGAGACTTCGAAAGAAGCAACGTGAAACATCCAAAGAACGAACGAACTTTTGAAGAATGTTCGAGAGAAAGCAACAAAGTATAAAAGTGAGTCAATGCAGCAACTACGGCTGGATCAGTAAAATAGTGGTGAAATATTATAAAGTGTGATTTCGTAGTAATATATAGAAGGTTTATTTTTAGAGTTACTGAAGTGTTTCTAAGTAAACCCAGACAAATATTCAGCAATATTGTTTGATAATTTTGAATGTTCCGTTCTTGCTTAATTGATTTTGAAGTTTCCTTTTTTGCTGTTGCATTGTCTATAAAGTTCCAATTTCTTCTTCCTAAAATGTTCTTTTTTATGTAATATATTCTCTTGTTCTAGTTTATTTTATGTACATTAATATAACTATAAACTTAATAAAATGAAAATTACACCAGAGGATACGAAATTATAAAGAAACCTAAAGTTAAAGCAAAAAGGTCACCTGAAACGGCCGAGGAAAAAATATGAAGTTATGAATTTAGTTATCATTCGGCCTAGTTGTACTTTCACCAGGAATGAATATGAACAAACAATATTTTGTATGTATGACCTTTAGCTGTCAAGTTATGAGCTCTGAAAAAAGGACCTAACTGAAATACGTAAACAGTTTTCCAAATAAAAGTAATTTATATTAGACCGACTGGTTCTATAGCAGTTTACAAATTTATCGGATCGGGGCGATCAGAGTCAAAGCTAGGTGGGGAGGGGGGCAAGGTTATGTTCGTCGCTTCCCAATCGTAGGCCACACCGGTAACCGATAATAGTTTCACAAGCAATTGACAGGGCACCTAATTCGAGTGAAATATTCGAATATAAAATTTTACTGGTAAATAAAAGGATCCATCAGATACGAGTAGGTTCTAGATAGACGAATTTAGTGATACTATGTGTCAAGTTGATAATTACATATAAAAAAACGTTCACGCCAGAAGATTTTCGTGTTCTACTGATTGCTCTATAGTGAGGTGGACTGTAGTTGATTAATTTCGTGTTCTATTGATTGCTTTATAATGTAGTGGACTGTAATTGATTAAGTTAACACTCCACTGCTTTAGTGTATTTCAGCTGGGTCCTTTTCACGACAGGTGGCAATTTTTCACTTATTACTAAAAAACAATGAAGAACATGGGTACTTGTTTTACATGAGCTAGAGTACCTCACAATTCAGGAGCTAGAGTCAAAAGTAGAACAGATAAACATAAAGAGAGTTTAAGTTACACTGCTTATCCAAAATCAAGCTCAATATAACATTATAATAAGTTGCAAATTAAAAAACAAACCAATTCTCAATAGGCTTATGTATACATAAATACAGTCAAATGTTGTAAATTAGAGTTAGTTGAATAAAGAATAGGGATATTTGAGATGTTGTATTTTGTTAAATAGTAGTACAGTCTTTAAAAGTAAGTGCGATTAATCAATTGCAGTTTTAAGTGAAATGAAACAAAATAGATCACTTCATAAAATTTTGGCAGTTCTTTTAACATTTTCACATAATTGTCTTTCGTAGAGTAACACATGAAAGGGAATAATCTGATAAATTATAATTAATGAATTATTTAATACTATCCAGACTGAGCTATAATAGTTGAGAGTTCCGATAACATCAACAATAGCTTTTCAATGAGCTGACAACGACCGAGCGAAATGGTGTTTCTAGATGGTCCCCAAGCTCTGATTATCAACAAAGGGAACGGCAGGATAGGTCCTACAGGAATTCTAACAATCAATGGAAGACCAGTTCCATCGTGAACAAAGTTGAATACGATAATTAACGAATTTTACAGACACGTGACAAAGTCCAGGCAGCTTGTGCAAAGCGTTACTCCACACTAGGAAGAGAAGACAAGCTCTGTCTGAAGAACTAGCTAATTCTCACCAATCATCTTGATAATGCTAACTTCTGCAAAACATTTATCCCCGCCTTGCAGTCGAACCACCCACTTATACATGTCTAATCCACCCCCAATCTAGTAGATTCTTGGTCTGGACCATATTTCATAATTCTATAATTTTAGAATATATCTATCATTTCTTTCTCACAAATATTGAAATTTTGTAAAGATATGGATAACATTAAACTGTCCTAGCTGAATGTTCCCGATTTTCTGTATTAGTATAAAGCAAATTTATTTTCATTCTTATCTCTGGCCTTGTGGACTGTGTAATTCAACTTTGCTATAACTTGTTTAGATGTTTATCCTGTAATAATTTCCGATAACGTTAAGCGCTACATTTTCTATGTGAATTGTATATTTAATGATTGTTCAGTAATAATCCAAGTTAGAACTTTTTATGTCTACTGTTTATTTTATTATTTTGAATCTCTGCGCTCTGTTGTCATTGATGAATAATAATTAAAATAGATTAGATGGATTTTAAATCGTTTTATTATAATAGATGTTCGATATGGACTCCATTGTATAGCTTGTTTGACGAAGAGTAATATTTCGTCGTGAAATTTTTGAGGTGCACCACTGTGTATTACTTCTCTGACAACAGAAAATTTAATTACTCCTTTCGTTTAAATATAAATATTTTTTTGCTACTAAATTTATTTTTTTGCATGGTCACTTCAGTGTAGTTAAGCCTTAAATCATTATTTTTCTTACTCGACAAAATGGTTTACACATTAGCGGGAAAAATTGAAATTATCGTTCTTTATGTTCAGAGTACTAGAGAAACTGCTCGTAATTTCAATGAGAGGCATCCAGAAAGACTCGTACGGCATAAATATCTTACTGAACTGTACAGTAAATTCAAAGAACCGAGATCCGTGGTTAACTAGAAACGCAAGTCAAGGAAAATCGATTACGATGAAGTAGCAGTTTTAGAGCATGTCATAATGGAACCGAAAAAATCTTTAAAAGAAATTGCTTTACATCAGGTGTTCTACGAAGTAGTGTTCACAGAATTCTGAAAACGTAATAACTTCCATCCCTTCAAAATTAGACTGGCTCGAGAATTAAATGAAGACGACTTTGACTTCAGTTCTCAAACGCATCCTACCTTTTCTAAATTCTTGTGTACAATTCAGTAATAGTAATAATAGTAGGCACCGCCAATTCAGCAACATCCCCTGTAGTAGGTATAGAGTCCTACAGCTCTACAGAAAATGGACATCTAACCTTAAGAGAAGAGGAGATTGTTATAATATTTCATCTTATGCTACTAAAATAAGAAACGTACGAAATAATCATCCTCTATGAAAACTAAACTTGCAAAGAATTTATAAAAACCAGTTAAATAAATAATGCTGATAAGAAAGAGATTGATGATATAGACACACTTTCGAGTTCATTCGGAATTGGAAACCATACATGTTGATATCTCACAAACTGACAAAGCATCTCGAACTGGCGACGATATATTAACGCAATTTCCTTATGGGAGAGGTTGAAATTTAGTGGATGGCAATGTAGAGAACCTCTGTACAATATTAGTCATCTTTGTTGTTTTAAATAAGTATTATAATTTAGTTTGGTCAAAAAAGACCTTGATAGTTAGCGTGTAAAATTTGTAAAATTATACAAGTCAATGGTGCCACTAAGAAGGATACTTAAGAAGTGGTGGTAGTCGAAGTGGTTTGTCTCCAGCTCATTGTGTCCAAAAAATGCGGTATCACAATATTCCAACGCCTACAACAGTCAGTAGAATGAAAAAGTATACGAATCAATCTGTAGAACCTTAAATGGTCGTGATTTACAAAGGCCGGAAAGGCTTCATCATCTCGCAGGATTAGTTGAGAGAAGGCGAGTCTATAGATTTTTCAACTTGTTTAATATATGAATATGTATGTCAGCATACTTGTCTGTTTAATGTTTCTAGAGTAAATTAGTGAAGAATAAATCGTCTATGCTATGTTCCCGTATTGCAAAAATGTCATCAATACAGCGCCGCCGTATTTCATTTATTTAGTAGAAACAAAGATAAACTTTTCCTCAAAATTTTTATTTTTCCTGAGTTCTTTGTTGTTGTTCATTTGTGTTAATACTAATGAAAATGGGGTCTGATTTAGACCTTTAAACGTTTGGACTTTTTGAAATATACAGACTTTCAAGTTTATGTGGTGTTATTCCCAAAGAACTAAAAAAAAATAAAAACCAGAGATGCCACAATTATCGTTTAGAAAACAATTTTTCCTCAAATTTTTCCCAAATATGTTACATAATATCGGTACCAAAGAAGATACCATAGCCATTCCAAAATCATGTCTATAGAGACATTCATATTGAAAACATTTAGTTTCGAAACAAGTTCGATAACTTTTATGTTTTTTTTTGGGCAATAACACCACAATAGGAATAAAACGACGTATATTGCAGGAATACCAAATTTTCATTTTGCAATCTACATCAATAAATATAAAGCCATTTACAACGAAGTCAGAATAGACTTTGAAACGTTTGGAATTCCTGCAATATACGTCGTTTTATTTCTATTGTGGTGTTATTTCCCAAAAAAAACATAAAAGTAATCAAGAATATGCCACAAACAACGTTTAGAAGATAAGTTCGATAAGCTCTATTATTAGTGTATGTCAGTTTGTATTCATATATAGAATTTTTAACACTGGTCTTGATCCCACAAAGATAGTAGGACACCCTAAATAGGTATATGAAAAGACATTTTTATTAATAATTTAAGATTTTCCAAATTCTTTATAAGAGTGTTTAGTTTCGGGTTTATGGAGTTTATGTTTAAAAAAATTGAGAGATAATCCAAATTATAAAGGATAATAGTTTTAAGGCTATAGTGTTATATAGATGGCTATCATAAATGTTCCAAGAACTTTTCAGAGGCTCTTGAAGTAACAAGTGTTTTATAATCATTCAAGAAGTATAATAATATATAAATTTATTGTCTAGAAATTTGTTCTTTTTTCATTCAAGACGTTTTATGAAGTAAAACGTCAAAGTTGCTGTACAAGCCGACAGTTTTTTTTTTAGATTGCTAAATCGAGTCATAGTATGTATTTAAATGTTTATAACCAATCGTATAGTAAAATTATTACAATGAAGGAGTTATTTATGTTGATGATAATGAGAAGTTATTCAGTCTACTGTTAAATGCTCAATAAAAAGCTAGGCTCAAGACCAACTTCGCTCTATGAGTGCTGCCCCGAAAAAAAAAAAAAGAAGAAGCAATATTACCGTATGTCCCAAACAGATATAATTGACTACTTGTTGCAAGTACTGTAATTAGTCGCAGGTTATTTTCCTCTTTCAACATCTGGAATATTTTACTGCACTCCGAATCTCCTTTTATGATCTCATGTTTCAAACATCTCGGGACGAAAAGCAGCATATAGCCCTCCCAACAATATTCTGTTATGCCTAACATTATTCCCCAAAAATACAACAAAAAAGTTGATACTCGTTTTTAAGAAGGTTGCCATATCCAACTTATGTAGGCGCATTCATATGAAATCACAGTCAGCTTCTTCAATTGTATTTAATTGTATTAAATAACATATTTTTTTATAGCAACTTCTTTCATATTAGATGTTACAAGGAATTTTTCTATTGTTACAGCTTTATGATTAACAATTTATGATCGATTTTTAATCATTTATTCATTCATCTGCACTTGTAACACATGTGATAAAATAGACTATACATTTGATAAGTTAAGTTTTTTACGAATTTGATCATTAATGAATATTATTTTTATCACTATATATATCGTGTTTTAACATAATTATTTCCTCTATATATAAAGAAGTGGTGATTGAAAACCGCATAGTTTGAATTTAATTAGCTAATATAGATGATTAAACAAAGTTGTTTTGAAATTATAGTCAAGGTTTAACAGAAATTTTTATGTTTATAGATTTGTACTAACATTTTATATTGGTATTTGAGTATTACGTTCAAATATCTTCTTCTTAGTTATTGTGTGTTGTTAAGCATTCTGAATCAAATTTATTAATAAGCTAACAAATTTTGGGGACATGGTAAATCCATTACATATTTACAAATAATTTATGGAGAGCACATTGATGCATTTGATACAACTCCAGAAACTTTATAATGTTTTGGTCCGACTAGTGCATTTTGCCACAAACACCACTTGCCATGAAAATCAACAGTTAATCACGATAGAATCGCTACGTGCAAGTATGTGAACCAAGTGTGGACGGTTAAAGCAAATATTTGGCTTATTTGACTCCTTTGATCTGTGTTGAAAACCACAAGTGACAGATAAGTATTTAAAAATTGTATATGTAGAACAAAGTGTAGTTAGGCAATTTCGTAAAATTGTCCGGATTACTGGCTGTCTGTACAGAGATTCTTCCTCACAGTTTTTCTGAGAGAAAGAGATGTCTATAAAATGATCAACCGGTATTCCTGTATATAAGTAATGTATTGTATATTGTGTAATACTTATCTGTGTATGGAGACGTTTCAACTCCGAGTCTGGAGTCGTTGTCAATCGTTTAGTGTTGTTTTCGAGATTTTTTTCTAAAAAATTTTCGCTTTGATTTTGAATTTGTTGTTTGTCAAAAAATTTGACACTGACAATTTGTCGTTTGGCGATCACTTGACTCTGAGGTTACCGTTTTTTTGTTCTGTTAGCAGTTCCAGTCCAAATGAAGGTCGGCTGAAGGTGCTCCGATTTCAGTGTTGTTTATCATCATACAGCTGGCTTCTTTAAGTTTTCTCGTTTTTAAATTTTCTTCTTTCAACAAAATCTTTATTTTAACCCAGTCTATCCTATGGCTGCCGGTGCTCGTTAATACATGATTGGCCAAATTTGATTTGTCCACATGTCTTCTGGAAATGTTATATTGATGTTCTTTTTTCCTTACTTCTAAAGGTCTTGAAGTTTCACCGGTATAAGAATGGCGACAGTCACACAAAACACTGTACACACAATTTTTAGAACTCTGGGTTGCGTTAAACGGTTTGGTATGTGTGAGGATAGAGCGCAAGGTATTATAACATTTCCAGAAGACATGTGGACAAATCAAATTTGGCCAATCATGTATTAACGAGCACCGGCAGCTATAGGATAGACTGGGATAAAATAAAGATTTTGTTGAAAGAAGAAAATTTAAAAAAGAGAAAACTTAAAGAAGCCAGCTGTATGATGATAAACAACACTGAAGTCGGAGCACCTTCAGCCGACCTTCATTTGGACTGGAAGAATTTACTGCTAACAGAACAAAAAAACGGTAACCTCAGAGTCAAGTGATCGCCAAACGACAAATTGTCAGTGTCGAATTTTTTGACAAACAACAAATTCAAAATTAAAACGAAAATTTTTTAGAAAAAAACCTCGAAAACAACACTAAACGATTGACAACGACTCCACACTCGGAGTTGAAACGTCTCCATACACAGATAAGTATTACACAATATACAATACATTACTTATATACAGGAATACTGGTTGATCATTTTATAGACATCTCTTTCTCTCAGAAAAACTGTGAGGAAGAATCTCTGTACAGACAGCCAGTAATCCGGGCAATTTTACGAAATTGCCTTACTACACTTTGTTCTACATATACAATTTTTAAATACTTATCTGTTACAGGAAACAATTTGGAGGAGAGAAAACCCAATGAATAGACAAAATAATAGATTTATGTCGATATTGGGTATATTTTGGTACAAAATAAAAAAAAAACTTTTGTGTAGCCACCTTTGGTTGAAAGAACTACTTTTATTCTGTGCTGTATACAATATATGCATGGTAGGAAGGATGATATAATTGGGGAATATGATTCCACCCCTAATTTATTAATTCTGTAAATAATGTGAAAATTAACCGACGTCTTAAAAATGTTAATTTGAAGCTAATTGTACTAAGTATTCAGCTTGGTTGCTCAGTTTTGTCAGCTTTAAAATTACTTAGATTTTTACGTGAAAAGTTAAGGTGTTCTTGATCTTGCTCATCCTTCTTTAATGAATGGAAAATCATAAAAAAAACTTAACCCGACGAAATAAGTAAGTAAAAATGTTAAATCGGTTGTATATGTAGGTAGGTGCCTACTACCTAAGTACTTATATATAAAAGAATTACAAGAAACAATCTGGCAATCAGATTTCTTATAAATACAAAAATAACAAATGCTTATTATATGAAAAATTAATTACTTACCTATGTAGTATATTTTAGAAGTACTAAGCAATAATCAGTTTGAAAACCTGTTTTGAACTCTGAAACCTATTAAAAGTTTGATGTAGTAGTAGTTATGGAAACAATCCAGAATTTTAGATTTGTTTGACACCGACATGTTGTTTCTGTTTATTGCTTTCTCTATAGAGATACCTAAAAACTGTTAATATTTAATTATTTGTAGGTCTTTTGTGTATTTGGTACATGACTTACAACTTACATAATGTATTTGGGTCAATTATTTATTATTTAATTCTATTATAAAGAAGGTTAATAAAAAAAATGAAGAATAAATATAACATCTTATACTATATTTTGATAGATGTTTCTTATATTAATTTCCAGTGATAACGGAATCTCACGTGGGCCCTGAAACTTTGAATTTTTGAAATATGCATTCTGTATTTTGTAAGTTTGCTAATTATTCCCAAAAATAGACAAAAATAAAAAAATCTATTAATATGGAGAATTTTTCGAAAATGCTCATTACACTTTGACAAAAATTCAAATACTTAAATGTTAGAGATAACAAGTGATGAATGAAAATTCCAATCGATAAATATCTTTGTTAATTACTAATTATATATAAGAGTAACAATTTGAAGGAAATATTTGTTTCATGTATTACTAATATGTATTCGAAATTTTATTAACGATAAACTATCAATTATTTTTGTGGTGTTACGATTCTATTGACAGGAATACTTATGACTAAACACGATTTTTTCAATAACACAAAAACGTGTATACATGTTACGTCGATAACAAAATTAATTATTTTTTAAAAAATTTTATTTTTACTTAAACACTTTTTCAACTTTTACACTTTGAATTAAAATTATTACAATTAATTATGCCGAGATTTTGCAGTCGAGGGAGAGAGATCAGAAATTAAGTAACTAATATAATACTTTGAATGTGTTACTATCAATGGGTGTGTTAATATCAACTCTCCTACAACTTTACAACGAATTTATAGGTTCTGTGACGATGACTAAGGTGGCCTTAATAACACGTGCTGATTTACTTGAACAATAGAATACTGTTAGCTATTAAGCTCACCTCTAAATAAGCAATTTTGGAGTAAACAGAAATATCAATTACTCGAAAGGAAATATTATAGATAAGTTACAATGTTGCACAAAGGGGTCTTTCATAGTGATTCACGTAACAACTTCCCCCCTATACAAAAAGTTGATGCCATGCATCAAGTTTTCAGGAATAAAATCAAAAATAGATATAATTTCAAAAAATTCAAAAATTAATAAAAATAAATACATTATAAGAACATCAAAGTGTAAGTTGTATAAAATTATATATATGCGAGTAAAATACAATAATATAAGTGTATATAAGAATAATATCAAAAGTAAATGAATAAAACATAAAATGGTTAAAATGTTAAAAAATATCAAAAAGTGTTAGAATTCAAAAATTGACTAAAGCTACAATTTTTGTTGTTGTACATACATGTTTTAGGAAATGTCTTTGAGTGGCATCTCAGGGGATTCTTCTTCAATCTGTTCACCAAGGTGGATGCTACTCCTTCTTCTGGGTATGAAACGTCTAATACGTCTTTGAAAGACGCTAGGTACCATTGGTGGTACAGGTGGATCATCTGGTCCTTGTATGGAGATTAGGTGTCTTCTGCGTCTTCTTCTACACTTGCAGAATATGTATAAGCAAATTAGAGCAACGATTATGGTGATGGTAAATATAGTATACCATGATAACTTTTTGGTTACTAAGGGTTGATTAATAATTTCATCTAATTGATCGGAGTATTGGGACAACTTGTGTTGAGCAATGTTTAAATCGTCTGTATTTAACTTGCTTAATTTCAATGGTTTCAAATCTGGAAGGTTGATTTTATGTACTAGATCTTCACAACAGCTGAACGGTATGTTTACTGGATGGTTTCTATAGGTTATATTTTGGTATGTATCCAGTAACTGTTTGGCTTGGACTCGGGTGGAACCGATAAATGCACTACATTTTGGTTGTAGCTTTAAAATAGTATTAACGTTTACTATTTTTGTGATAACTTCTCTTCCTTCACATCTAACGGTGATCGGTAAAGGTTCTGATATACTTATTAGCCAATGGTTTGGAGCAATTGATTGGATATTATACTCCTTTGCATAAATTAATATATTCTGACAAGTTTTTGGTAAGTAACTGGTTTGTTTGAAAAACTGGGCTTCACAAATTGCATCACTGTCGTTTGGATAGGGCAATATGTCTGGGCAAATTTTTGTTCTTCGGTCTATAGACTTGCAATTGTCCATGTTATCAAGAGTTACGTAAAGTAGAGAGTCATCGTCTCTAGCAATATATTTATGACCAATTTGAAGCATATGGTGTAGACCTGTACGATTATCAAAAATAGGAATCGGGTATAATTGGTAAAGGATGTAATTTTCAGGTTCTACCAAAGGTATTTTTAAAACGAAGACGATTTTTGAATCAATTTGAAATGCTTCTAATTCGATTATTTCAACATACTGTGCCACAGTTGAGGTATAAACTGGTATAGGTAACTCATTTTTATACAGTGATTCAGATATCTTTTGTATTGAATTTAATAGATCATTGGGTGATATAATTGAACTGTGTAAAATTTTAAGTCTGGCAAATGAAATAGAATTTAAAATGTCATCAAGAGTTTCTTCGATAAAAACATAACTTGTCATCAATGATTCGCAAATTTCTAATACTTTTATTTGCGCTTGATAAAAGGCTAAATCATCTGTAAGGTTAAAAATTGCGGATTGAATTTCTTGAAGATCTTTGTTAAATGTGGACTCGTCAATTTGTAACTTTTGTATCGTACTATTAAAATTCTTAATTACCGACGTAGTCACTGAAATCTGATTCTTTAATAAATTTTCTATCTGGTGTTCGTCTCGCGTAATTCGGTCAATAGACTGACTATAATATTCTCCATCAGATGAGTCTAGATTTCCTGATATAGCTTTCCATATCGTACCTAAACCGTTAATAATGCCGCGTTTGCGTCTGTTTGAACTTGAACTTATATAACTTTTGGTGTCAGCAAATATTTCTTTATATTTCTCATCAACATTGTTGGCAATTTGATTTAAAAGACTAATGTGTGTTGATAATTCTACTTTAAACGCAATCATTCGATTGTTGTTTTCTTTGAGTGAGTCTAGCAAATGATCTAAAATTTCATCGTTGTTTGAAATCGCTTGTTTAATATGACTAAGTTCTTTGTATACTAAAAGTGTCCATTTTGAATTTGATATTTTTAGATTACTTTCCTCTTGGAAGTAAACACCGATCGTATTATTTACTGGTAATATTTGATATTGGCATCTTGAGATTGTGATTATCCACCAAAGGATTAAAATTCTGAAAAGAAGAAATTTCTAATCAAAATAGGGTTTAAGCCTATCGAAATTTACTTTAGTATTTTGATTAGTAATTGGATTAAATAATTTTGCTGAGTTTTGATAGAGTTCTTTGATTTCATAAGGACCATTGAATTTATTTTCTGATTTATTTTTAATTTGAGATTCTTTGAGGTATACTTTATCTCCTATATTAAATTCAGGTTGGTTTTGGGATACGTTCTTATCAAACCGAATTTTTGATTTTTCTTTTTGATTATTTATTTTTGCTCTTGCTATTTTATAATAGTGTTCCATACGATTATTTAGATCTCTAATATATTTAGAAATTAGGTTTTTCTGATTGTATAACGTTTCAGGGGGTCTACTTGACGTGTGCCCGAATACTAATTCATATGGGCTAAATCCATGGGTGTAACTTTTTGTATTATTGTAGCAAATGACAGCGTAGGGTAAGACATTAAAAGGATGTTCTTCGGGATGTTCGGCTGTATTGGCACGAATCATTTCAGAAAGTGTTGCATGAAAACGTTCGATTGAACCATTGGATTCTGGATGGTTCACACTTGAAAAAGTTAGTTTAAAATCATAGAGTTCTGAAAGGTCTTTCATTAAAGTATTGTTGAATTCGGGGCCATAATCGCAATGTATGCGCAATGGTGTGCCATAATGTTGAAAATAAATTAACAAGGTGTTAACAACTGAGGAAGCTTTCTTATCATTCAGTGGATATGCTTGAGTAAATTTCGTTAATTCGTCGCGTATTGTTAGTGCATAATTTTTGTCAGGGTATTCGAATATGTCTATATTGATTCGCTCAAAGGGAGTCTTTGGTGTTTCTGTTATTACGAAGGGTGCGCTTAAATTCTTTCTGCAAAATTTTACTTTTTGGCAGATTTCGCAAGATTTTATAAAATTTTCAATATTTTTAATTATTCCTGGCCAATTATATTTTTCTCTAACGCGTCTCAGAGTTTCATTTATACCTCTGTGTAGATTATTTTTTCCACAATGATATTGTTCAATGATTATTGGTATCTGATCTTCAGTTGGAGTTGTTACAATATTTTGACAAATTTTTATTTTAATGTCTTTGTCAGCAAATATAAAAGATAAGATTTCAAGAGTTGGTAATTCAATATTATTTTCAACATAGTATGTTTCATTTGGATTAAATTGATCTTGTGCTTTGTAAAGAATGTAAAATAAATGAGGGACTATTCTTTCTGGGTCAAAAGGAAGGGGTATTATGAAATATCTTCGTTCTTTAATTGAACTACTGGAGAATATATTAATTATTTCGGTACTAAAGTCTGGATTTATTTCGAAAAGGTCATTTATGATTTTGTCATGAAGTTCTCCAAGTTTGTTTTGGCAAAAGAAAGTTACGATATTTTTATGGGTTTTATCAAGAAGTTGGGAATTTGTTATCTCGATTTTTGAGTAATCAATTAATGATTTAGTTTTATAAAGTTCAACAAATCTGTTATATTCTAAAGTCATTTTTTCATTTTCATTTTCAAGGTTTTGTTGTTCAATAAAGTCATCATTTGAAGTTTCGTCTTCGGTTAGGGCATGAATTTTAGTTTTTGAATGAAAGTTAGTACAGTCTTTGAAGTGATTTATCTTTATGCGTGATAATGCATCTGCATTGCTATTTTTCTTTCCGGGTTTGTAAACAACTTTAAAATTATATTCTTCTAATTTAATCCTCCATCTAGCAAGTCTGCTACCGGGGTCTTTTATTGAGAAAAGCCATGTTAAAGGGCGGTGATCGATTGCGACTGTAAAGGTTCTCCCGTACAAAATCGAACGAAATGTCTTAACGGCCCATACTACCGCTAGTAATTCTCTTTCGATAGTTGAATATTTGGTTTCTGCTTCACAAAGGGTTCTAGAGGCATAGGCAATTGGAAGATCTTTACCTATAGGTCCTTGAGATAAAACGGCACCTATTGCAAAAGCACTTGCATCGGTTGTTAATATGAATTCCTGTTCGAAATCTGGATACTTTAAAATTGGGTCAGAAGTAAGAATTTCTTTGAGTTTTTGAAAGGATTGTTTACATTCATTATCAAATAAAAATTTTACGTCTTTTTGAAGGAGTCGAGTGAGTGGCTTTGCTATTTTGGCAAAATTAGGAATAAATCTGCGGTAATAACCTGCTAAGCCTAGAAATGATTTTATTTCTTTTGGGTTTTTGGGTTCAGGAAAATTTAATACACAGCTGACTTTATCGGGATTTGGTTTAACACCATCAGGAGTAATGATATGACCTAGATAAGCTACTTCACGTCTTAAGAATTCGCACTTATCTGGCTGAATTTTGAAATTGGAATTACGAAGTCTTTTGAATACTTCTGAAAGTCTGGAAATATGTTCATGAATAGTGGGTGAGTATACAATTATATCATCCATGTATACTAGGGCTCTTTCATTTTGGATACCAAGAAGGATATTATCCATTACACGTTGAAAAGTGGACGGGGCATTTTTTAATCCAAAGGGCATTCTTATAAATTCATAATGTCCGTTCTCAACTGAAAAGGCTGTTTTAGGAATATCGGTTTCATTGATTTCTATCTGATGAAAACCTGAGTAGAAAAATATTGACATTTACCTAGCTGATCCAATAAATCAGAAATATTGGGTAAAGGGTACTTATCATCGACGGTTAACTCATTTAGTTTACGATAATCAATTACAATTCTCCATTTTTGCTTGCCTGAAGCATCGAGCTTTTTAGGAAGAACCCAAACAGGGGATGACCATGGGGAAATTGAGGGTCGAATAATACCTTGATTTAGCATATTACTTATTTGAGTTTTTACTTCAGTTCGATGAATCTGAGGATACCTATAAGACTTGGTATAAACAGGTTTGGAATTATTGGTGTCTATCGAATGCTTTATTTCATTGGTGAACGATAATTTGTCACCTTCTAAGAAAAAGATGTCTGAAAATTCTAGACAAAGATTTGTAATCATTTCATGTTCTTCTGGATTTAAATGGTCAAGACGTAATTGGTCTTTTATTAATTGAATCCTATCAGTGAAAGCTGATTCATAAATATTGGAATTGAGATTTAAGATTTGGTCAAAATTATTTATTGGTTCTACAGAAAGGTCTGAAAAATCAACAGATTTTGGGATTGAATTTTCGTTTATGACTGATGTTAAAAATTCACCATTTGCGTTTATTTTCACAACGGCATGGGGTAATCTAACTTTCTCCTTTTCTTGTGCTTTAAGTATGGCATCAGTATTAGATAAATTGCATTTTAATTTCACAATTTTTTCTGTTCTTCCTTCAATTGAAATAATGTTTGAAGTTATAGGTTTGGGAACTTTTTTAGAAATATGACTTGTCGTAGCAATAAGATTTTTTGAGATTGGGTTCGAATCATTTGAAATAGTTTTCTGGGAATTATTTTCTTGTCCAGCTTTGAATAATGGGACAGTTTTGAAATTAGTTATTAATTGTTTGGATTTAAGATCAATGATACATTTATAATGATCTAAGAAATCAAGACCAAGAATTCCATCGAATTCAATGTCTAAGTTGTAAACGAAAACTTTATGATAATCATTAGGGGCAAAAGGAATTAGGGTTGATTCTGTGATTAATAATTTTTCATTAGTAATACCTTGAATTGGTTTACTTTCAGGGTATCTAGGAAAATTCTTTACGACTTTTTCTTTAAAAATTGAGATTGAAGCTCCGGTATCGATTAGTAATTTGTGAGTTTGAGTTCTGTCAAAAATATAATATAAGTTTTTGGAACTTACGGTGAGTAAAGGATTTAAATAAACTGGTTCATTTGAGGGTTCGTTTGAGTGTTTGTGTCGAGATTCTTTTTGTTGAAAGTTAAAGTTTGTAACTTGTTTTGTATTTCCTCTATGTTGGGTGGTTGGTTTCCCGAGGCTAATTCTTGAAAATTTTCTTCGTTTTGAGAAGAATTATTTTGATAATAATAGTCATCTTGAGAGTAGTCAAATTCTTGAGGATTTTCATAAAAGTCATCATTATAGTATTGTTGATAATTATTTTCATAATCATCTTGAAAATGTTCGGTTTCATAATTGTAGTTTGAAAATTCATAATTATGGGGATATTCATTTATGTGATGAGTTCTAGGATTATTAAAATTGAAATTTCTTTGCGGATTTGGATTATTTAATTGAGGTCTTTGTTGAGAAAATTGGGGCAAAGAAGGTCTAAATTGTTGGTTCGTTTGTTGGGTAAAATTAGGTCTTTGTTGACTAAATTGTTGTGGGAAATTGGGTCTCGGTTGAAAATTTGTGTTTCGAGATCCGTTTTGGAAATTATTTATTGGATTCATTTGAAAACGATTAAATCGGCAATTAGGGGAAATGTGTCCATTTCTACCACATTTGAGACATTTTATTTGAATGTTGGGTTTTTTAATTTGACTTGTAGATTGTCCGTAGATTCCAGACAATTTTGGAAATTTTTGGTTTTCATAATATGAGAGTTGAAGCTCGCGTTTTATTCTTGATTGTGCTTCTAATATATCTCGAGGGTTTCCTGCACGAATAATTTGTCCTAGTCTGGGTTCTAGACCAGTCAAAAGGGTATTTAAACTCATTGTGTCAATTAAACTGCACTGAGCATTTTTCTGTTCAGGAGTAAGATTTTGGGATTTTTGTACGAATGCGTGCATTTTAGCATTTAAAACTTGTAAACGACTGACAAAGTTAAGTGGGGATTCATTTTGAATTTGTTTCAGTCTTTGTAAGTCTTGAATTAAGGATGAGAGATCCCTTGAATCTCCAAAATGGGTATTTAATAATTGCTTAATTTCTGGATACGTTGTGGGGTTTCTAGAGCTGATAAGTTGTGTTGCTCTGCCACGTAACTTATTTTTTATATGAATACATAAAAGAAAACGTTGGTCACCAAGGGCCATATTATATGCACAGTCACATGCATTTAGGAATGATTGGAGGAAAATTTTATCTCCATCGTATTCTGGGATAATAGAAAAGATTTCTGATAATTTGTAGTTTTCTACTTGAGTTTCTTCGCTTGACATTGTAGCAAAGTTTGTTGAAATAACTTATAACTAAAACGTTTCTTAATAACTAAATCGCGTTTCTTAAAACTATTTCGCTTTTTTTTTCAATTGAATATTTCCACCTTCGAAAATATTTCTCCGATAATTAAAAAATAATCAAATATTTCCACCTCCGAAAATATTTCTCCGATAATAAAAATAATCAAATATTTCCACCTCCGAAAATATTTGTCCGATAATAAAACAAAAATAATATTTCCACCTTCGAAAATATTTTAAATAAAAAAAATCAAATCAATATTCTTAAAATTATAAGGTTTAAAGGAATGATTGGATATTAACACTGATAATCGTAAAAAATGCAACAAATTGAACATAAACATAAAATTAAAGAAACGATTATCTCTTACTTGATCTCTCTTGTTTTCATGGAGCTTGAGCCTTTGTCGTGTCCACCAGCAGTGAGGCAAATTCCGTGTTCAACCGGCTTCTTTCGACTATCTATCTTGTCCTAGCAGTGAGGCTGTGGTCCGTGTTCAACCAGGAAAGTAGATTTTTGGCTTTGGTCCTTTGTTTCGGCAAGGGATTGGAATCCGCCGTTTCCAGTGAGCATTCGCGTGTTCTAGAAACGTTCACGAAATCCTACTGACTGCGCCAAATTTTGTTACGTCGATAACAAAATTAATTATTTTTTAAAAAATTTTATTTTTACTTAAACACTTTTTCAACTTTTACACTTTGAATTAAAATTATTACAATTAATTATGCCGAGATTTTGCCGTCGAGGGAGAGAGATCAGAAATTAAGTAACTAATATAATACTTTGAATGTGTTACTATCAATGGGTGTGTTAATATCAACTCTCCTACAACTTTACAACGAATTTATAGGTTCTGTGATGATGTCTAAGGTGGCCTTAATAACACGTGCTGATTTACTTGAACAATAGAATACTGTTAGCTATTAAGCTCACCTCTAAATAAGCAATTTTGGAGTAAACAGAAATATCAATTACTCGAAAGGAAATATTATAGATAAGTTACAATGTTGCACAAAGGGGTCTTTCATAGTGATTCACGTAACATACATTTTAATGAAATCCTCAATCTAATTGAGGTTAAATTTAATGCACTTAAACCAATTACTGTGTTTTTATTAGTTTTTTCTGCTTAGCACTGTTTTCATCTGTTTCCGCTTATATTAATAATTAGCAATTACAACAAATTATAAATCTAATGATAATCACTTTTCGAGGTTTTACGCATTATTTGTTTATGTATAATGCTCTATTGCTGTAGTAGAATAGATTTTTTTGTAATAGTGTTTACAGTATCAAATAATGAATTCTCATTGCCAAATCAATTAAAATGAAATAATCACAAATAGATTCGTAGAAAAAAAGACTTTAATATTAAAATCTATGGGAGTTTGGAAAAAAAGTTTTAATTTGTTTATATTTCTGTAATGTAAAAATATATTTTACAATTTAAACAATCGGGTATATTAATTTCAAATTTAAGAAATTAGCACAATCACAA
This sequence comes from Octodonta nipae, assembly GCA_034190945.1. Taxonomy (NCBI): domain Eukaryota; kingdom Metazoa; phylum Arthropoda; class Insecta; order Coleoptera; family Chrysomelidae; genus Octodonta; species Octodonta nipae. The sequence continues at coordinate 59,615,172 of CM067216.1, read as the reverse complement.
ATTAAGCAAGATATTAACAGCGAGTGAACTTAAATTGTTTGACCAGAGTTGTAATTGTTTCCAATGGAAAACTACAAATATTTACTTTTATGTAATACGCCAATTTAAATAATTCATGACCATTTGGGGTATTGTTATTCATTTAGTGTATTGATATATAAGTATTTCAGTAAGTATATAAAAAAATTAAGGAGGTTAAAGATGTAAGATTCAGTTCTTCTTGAAAATTGTTCAGTTAAGCCAACTATTAGTACAAAAGCAAAGCTGTTTCGAGAAGCAAAATAACAACCCTCTAATACCATCTTTTAAAGACAAGTGCGTAGGTACCTAATAAGAAACCCAAATCTACCACTAAAGTGGTTTTTCCCTTTTTTTACAAGCTTTTATTTAGTTTCACCTGTTTCGATGTTTGTCTGTAATCAAATCTTGCAAGTTAAATTTGATCCACTTGCCGGTTACCGTTTGAGCTGAAATTTTGCAACCATGTGTAAATCGGGTGACAAGGCAAAATAATTATCACATGGAACTGATCTGTTTATGGAATCAGAAGGTCGCCATAGAAACTCGGTAGTTAAATGACACAAAATCAAATTTGAAGACGCGACATGTAAAGACCGCAATCTCGCATCTTCAAATTTAAACGAAATGTAACAAATACATAAAGAAGTGTTCGAGAGGACATTAAATTATGGGAAGCGCAAGTGATGAAGGTTCCCTAACCAGAAACAATATATATTATATATATTGTCTTGCGTACAAAAGAATGACACCTCGAAGACAGTATTCAATATCTATGACAGGTGAAGTTAACCTGAAAATTTCATCGTGACGTTCTAACCTAGAATTACGGGTAACAGCAATTACATGGAACGGCTCCAGATTCGGAACATCTGTGTGCTAGTTTAACCAAAAATCGTAGATTTCCGTTTTTACCTCTCGCGGCTACCACTTGTACTTTTTGTATATTTCCAAACGGAGTTTAGGTCAGAATCCGTTGTTGATGGCAATAATAAATAAAACATTTTAAAAAAATATATAACCAACTACAACCTATAACTAAAAAGCTAAAAATAATTATAACAAAATAGAACTCTAGCAAATAAAAAACACATTCAATGTTGTTAGGTACCTATCCAGGAAGTAAAAAATGTAAACATTCTGTACAAATTAATTACCTACCAATCTTGTATATTTTTGAAGTCGGTGCCAAGCAAATCTAAAATCCTTCAATGCGTACTTATCTACTACTTCATCAAACTTGATTGTTGCTTGCACCGACTTCAAAAATATACAAGATTGGTAGGTAATTAATTTGCACAGAATGAGCACTTTTTAATGTGTACATTTTTTACTTCCTGGATAGGTACCGAAAAACATTGAATGTGTTATTTATTTGCTGGAGTTGAATTTTGTTATAATTATTTTTAGCTTTTTAGTTATAGGTTGAAGTCGGTTATATATATTTTTTTAAATGTTTTATTTTCAACTTTTTAGTTTTCTTGAACTCCGGTAGTTTTCATTCTTTATTTTTTATTTTGTATGTATAACCTTAATAGACAGGACCAGGTAACATCGAAAGTCTCGTAATGTAACCTTTTTTTAACTTCTTTTGACAACTCTGTATAACTATAGATAATTCCACTCCACCCTATGTATCAACCATCCTGTACATACGACTGCCCACGGACAAGCATAAATTTGTTAGCTGCCTTCTGTAAAGTATAGGACGGAGTAGAATCCATCCCATATTTAATGAGTCAAATCCGCTCTATATTTCAACTATAATATATAAATCCTTGTGGGCTACCCCATAAATTATTTCATTTTTAACATTTTATATTATCGTCCCGTGTAATAATAATTCATCTCCACACTTTATGCAACTTCTTATGGGCTATAAAATAAATATTTTTTTAATAACACTGTATAAATATGATTCAATTTCAACATATATTTCAACCATCCTGTATATGATTTGTTTACGTCCATATCATATAACAGTTTTTTAATCACCCTATATAATTTTAATTTCACATATTTTCCAACATTTTTATACCACCAAACGTCCACTGCACCCTATATTCCAACCATCCTGTATATAAGGCTAAAGGGCCTTACCTATATTTCATTCATCACATAAATGCAACTCCTTCTATCACTTTACTTTGTGATTTTGTTTGCTATAACTAAACATCCTGTGTATAAACGTACCAAAGAGCAGTTTGACATGTGTTGTCACTGAATTTTCTATTAGGCCGGGAGAATGTGACAACAAAAAGCACTGTCTTCGCAAAATGAAAAAATTTTCATTTAAATAGGTATTTGCCTGGTATACAAACAAAACGAGCTTAGTACTTATTTATTTAAGGAGCCGAAAATACTATGGTTTACTACCTATATGCTTGAGATGTACATAGAAAATTTTCAAATTCGCAATTAAAACTTCCAGTGCCTAAAATTCCCGCACTATTACGTTGAAATTAAAATATTTATAAGGAAATGTCCGGTATGTCATTTTGATGAAATTTTTGATAAGAATTTTCGAGTTTTCGGCGATTTTCTACAAAACTTGGTCGATTTCCATGCACGCATGTGTTCATTCACAAATTTCATCACTTTACCAATAGAATTCTTTTCCAAAATTTGAAGTTTCACCAATCCGGATATATACTCTATTAAATAAAAGCATATTCATACAAAACGTTTCACCAAAGGAGAAAGAATCAGGTAACATACATACAAAAAAAAACGCGACGAATTGATAACCTCCTTCTTTTTGGAAGTCGGTTAAAAAGGTAAAAAATGAAAAATTTTTAATTAAAATGTTTGATAATATTACGTGACATAAGCAAAGACATAAGTGACGTAACTAAGAGAATTTAATTGATAAAATGCAGGGCATATAATTGGAATTGGATTAAATGCAGAATTGTATGTGCCTAACCTAGGTGCGACTTTCTTATGGTAAAAGATAGTACATTCGCCAGGAATGCGATAAAAGAATTCTATTGATTAAGCGATCACATTAAAATCATAAGGGAAATATAGGCGAATACTTATATTTTTATATCAAATTAACGACCACAAGCTTCCCTGCAAGCATGTAGTTACGTGCACACGTATAAGCACATAGTTTATAAGGAATCACCTTCAGATGCTCCCAGAATTAAAAGATCGTAGGTCAAGTGAACGAGGTGGCCAGCTAACAGGATGTTTACCTTCTATTTAACGAGTACCGTATGTGTGATAGAGAAGAGCTCGAAGAACTTCTGCAAAATATTGCGGATCCCCTTCATGCTCGTGCTATATTTCTTCAATGCAAAAGAATCAGTTATGGCAAATCATTAACCATAAAGATTTAATAGGATTCGTAGTGAAACCTATTAGGTAAAACAAAGTGTCTAAATTTTCAAGTAAAGCCGTTGTCAAAATTACAAGTACAAAATGCTTAAATTCCAAGTCATCATCCTTGAACATTTAAGTGGTAGGGACTCTATAGTTGGTCATGTAGAATTTTGAACACAACTATTATTCGAAATTTATTTGTAATTCATTTGTAACAATTTTTGTAATTGTAGTTGGCTTATTTGAATATAGTAATACCCCGAATTTAAGCAGTAAGTGGGACTGAATTGGAGCTAATAATATGTTAATATTACGTCCAATTTTTTACATGATGTACCACATATTCATAGGATAACCTCAATTATTTGACTAATGAAGGTTAAAAATATATCCAAAAGCTTTCATAATAAAAAGAGTTTTCTAAATTTGTAGTTTTACCAGGCTGCTTTACCATTAACTACTACACATTTTGTATACATACTAATTATTTTTAGTAGGGACGGAGACGAAAGCAAATACATAATAATTTAGACAAAATATGTTTAATAAAATTTTAGATAACAGAAATACAAAATCGCAAACCGAAGTTATTTTGATGTAGAAAGATTCATAAAATCTAATAAAGTATTAGTTCAGATTTCTCATCATGCAATTTTTTAAGTCCTTGATTTGTTTTTGTTGTATTATATATTTTCTAAAATTTATAACCACTTTCCAATTAATCAGAGGCCAAATTCCCAACGCTCACCGAATTTCTGATTGAACTGGGTCTAACGACTAAAGTTCTTCAACTTCTTGCTCTTGCCCATGAATAATTTGATAACTCCTTGATCCATCGGTTGAAGCAAGCAAACTAGCTTAACCGCATTAGAAAAAGTTAGCTTTATCCGTGGATAAAAATGTGTTAAAGTTGCAGTAAGATTTTCTGGTGTGTTGTCAATTTTTAGCATCACTTTAAATGAAAACTGTCTAGATTGGCAATAACGTTCTATTCGACTTGAAGATATTCCCATAATAATCCTCAATAAGGAAAGCGATTACCCAAGCCTTACGATTTCACTTCCAAATGACAGCCAAACTAAATTTACATTTTTTCTTATTTCTTCTTATTTTTTCTGAGCTATAAACTAAGAGATTTTTTAGCTCAAAATCTCCATCTGAATTTGCGCCAACCATCACTGTCAACCGATCATTGGCTGTCTTAAAACTGAAAACAGTTTTCTCTTCACGTGTCATGAAATTATTTTTGGCATTTTCTACCAGAGCAGGCCAGTCTCATCTACATTGAATATGGTTTGGTTGGTATAACCCCGCATCTAGAATAACTTTTATTTTCTCTGGGTGTAAGTCTCTGTATCAGACCTTGTCGCCTGTCCACATTCTACTATACCAATTAAAGTCACGTTTAAATCGGCAGAAATGTTTAGTAACTAGCTTTACTTTAAATTCTTATTGTTTAGATCTTTCTTCAGCATTATCTTTCAATCTCTCAAAATCAGCTTAGCTTGAAAGCGCACTCTGGTGTGATCAACAGGAGATTTTCTAATTACGTACTTCTCACATCATAATATAGCGTAGCTTGCATTTCAGCGATAATACCGTGACATTTATGAACCATAGTTGAATATAAAGGCTGAGCATTTTGCTCACTTCTATGCTAATTCACATGTTTTTAGTTTTGTATCGAAGTCTTTAATAATGTTAAGTTTCCATTCCAAAAATATCTGATCAGTTCTGTTACATTTGGATGACATATTAGTCGTCTATCAAATCTGAGTAGATATAACAAACATGATATAACTTGGCGTGGGTTGTAATTAAATTTAACAATTGATATTCACTTTCACTTTCTAGAACTTTATTTGCAAATAAAAATTCAATATTTAGAACAGCTGATTTTTGAAAACAATTAACATCGAAAAGTCAAGAACTCTAGAATGCCTTATATACCATTCATGGAATTTTCCCGTCGTTCTGGATGGGTATGACATTTGTTCGCCCAGCATTCGAGATCAATAGTTTTCGCCTCATTCGAAGATTCCAGTTCTTTTATTAATTATCCCAGAGAATGACTAATAAGTTTTATAACAATAAGGTCTTATGCGGAACTTTTCTTTAAGGACATTTTCGATGATCACCCCTTCCAGTTTCCTGTGCAAATTATAATTTGCAACTCAGAAAAAATCAGAATCAATTAATCATTTTTTTCACAACTGACTGTAAGTTCAAAATTCTCCTTACTTAAAACCAATTTATTTGTCAATAGAGAATTTCTCAATCATTAACTTAGGTATACCAAACCTACTTATTTCTGTCTCTTACATTACAATATTTGCATAATTATGAATGTTGTCAATAATCATGTTTTTTTTAATGAAGGTATATAAAATGTGTACTTATGTGATGTTTCATTTAGATAAAATAATCGAGACCTGCAATTATAGACCATTATACCAAAACTCGATAAATGGTGTGGGAAGACAAATATGATTTGTGGAAAAATAAATATTAAAAAAGCATCATTAAGATTTTTTGCATATATTTGAATATACTTTATATAGCTTTTGACCCATTAAAGTCAACATAGTTAATTTTGATGTCTTAATAGCTTTTTATCATCACCACAAATATAACTGTTTTGTATCTATTTCAGCAAACAAGTCTGGAATGACAAGGTTAATTAATTTTTTACATACTTAACATTGGAACAAGTTTTGAAATGATTTCTAGTAATATTTTAGGGTTATAAAGAATACATTTTTAGCAGTAGGTATTGACATAAATAATTTAAGAAAGTTATTGTTGACAATTAAAATGGGACTAAAATAAAAAACCTTAGTAGAAAGACAGTTTTTATAACGTAAACAATAAAACTCTTAACAAAATAGGTCAAATTATTAATTTACAAGATGTGTGGCCAGTGCGGTACCCTTAATATAAATTTAAATTGCAAAAATTAAACAAACTATAAAAACATAAAAACTAGATCCACGTATGCTTGATATAAATAATAAAAATCCCAAACAGGAGTGGAAAATATTAATGAGGGCAAAAAAAATACTCTGATACTATGTAAGAAAATGTAAAATAACATCGACGTTTTTGTTTATCTTTCCAACTTTATGCTCAATCTTGTGATTGTACTCTCCCAGCCTCAGTCGCCATCGGCAGTTTTTTTATCAAGAAAATCCAAGTAAGTAGGCGGTGATCTGTGATTAATGTGAAGTTACGGCCAAATAAATCTGAACCGAAGGCTTTAAGTGCACACACAATGGCAAGCAATTCCAGTTCAATAGTGGAATATCTCTTTCTCTCCTTCTTCGATTAAGAGATCATGGGTTGAGCTGCCAACAAGCTTCAGCAACCACTTACTCATTCAGTCCATTCTGACTGAAATACTAAGTACCTCTAGTAAAATTTTTGTTCTAATTTTGCCCCTACCTAAACCAAAAGCTAGGTACGCCCTTGATGCTCAGTAATTATTTAGAAACAGCTGGGGCATTTTTGATGATTTCAGCAGCATTGTATTAGGGAATATGACAGAAAGGTACCATATAATTTTAATAATAAAAAAAAAACAGTAATTAAGGGACTACATTTTAATGAATTTCAATGAATCTTCACTGTTTTCACTTAAACGGCTAAATCAAATTGAATATTTTAAATTGTATTCTATAAAAATATATTCCAGCTGGATTCCATATGTTTTTATCGTAAAACATACCGTTTATCTGAAAATCGGAAAATATGTGAAAAAAAAAACATTAATATAAATGCCAAATTTTCATTATCAATATTTAGTTTAAATATCAAGATGTGCAATAAAAGTATATCGTACAGGTTTTCATTTTGATTTAGTTTCTTTTTGAAACGAAGTCTCTTACAGGTTAGAGTCGAGTGAAATATTAGCGCATTGAAACGAAAAAATGTCATGCTGGCGATCTTTTCTATATGTTATAAGGTTGTAGTGTGCGCGTATCGAAATTCGAGCACAAAGCAATACGGTCGAATGAAATATAAGGTAAGTAAAATTACAGTTATAATGGTGGGATAAAGAAAAAAGAAAAAATAAATGGGATATGGGGTGGTACATAAGCAGTTGCTTATATAGGATAGTTCAAATATGAGGTGGAATAGAATTATTAGTTATACAGGGTGGTTCAAAAATATTGTATTGGGTGGCACATAAGTAGTTACGTATATAAGGTGGTTGAAATAAGATTGGCTTAAAACTATAATTATACAGAGTGGATCAAAAAACGTAAAGAAAATTGTCCGTAAGGATATTTGAGTTATAGGGCGGAGTATAATTACAGTTATACAGAAAGGTACAAAAAATGAAGCAGTTGAATATACAGGATGGTTGAAATATAAGGTGGATTAGAATTATAGTTATACAGGGTTAGTGTGAAAATTTTTGTAGTGTGGAACATAAGAATTTGCTTATAGAAATATAAAAAACTTGTTATACATAGGCAGTTAGAACATTTTAATTATAGAGCGTCGTATAATATATTTATAGAGATAGGTTCCAAAAATTTTGGAAGCAGTTGCATATCCCGGGTGGTAGAGCAAAATTATAGTTATACAGTGTGACATATGGGGTGAGATACAATTGTACGTATACAGGGTGATTTAAACAATACAAAAATAGAAAGAGTTAATAAGGTGGAGAGGGTTTATACTTATACACGGTAGTTTTAAAGATATCAGGGTGGTTGTAACATCGTGTGGGGTTGAATTATAGTTGTACAGGGTGGTTCAGAAAATGATAGACAAATAAGTTACACAGAAGCATATACAGATTGGTTGCAATATAGGGTGTATTAAAGCTACACTTATAGAAATAATAAAACAAAAAAGTTGAAAAATATGAGTAAAATATAGAAAAAGAATATAAAGTAGAGGAGAGAGAGAGAGATAAAAATAGGTTATAGCAATCAATAGAATTGTACCTTAAATCAGATAAAATAAAAATATATGTCAGATGTCAGATAATAGTGATTGATTGCACCCGGTTTCTAAACGGTTTTTATTTGAAGTCAATTGAATTTGGTTCTTTTTTAATATAGATTATTACCAGTCTACTTACCTTAACAAATTATATATGTTTCCTTGGTTTCCTGTACTTAAGAAATATTCTTACAATTTCTTCTTTTTTTCACTTCTAATTCAGAGATTGTTAACTTTATAGGATATTTTTAATTGAATATCTAGTGCTGCAAATGCAGATTCCTTAATTATTTGAATGTTTCAAGTTGTTCTATAGGTATGTCGTGGGTTACCCCAAATATCTCCAGTTTGTTGGAAATCTAGATTTATAGAGAAACTCTATGACGGGATCCTCTAGGCTGAAGTGTATTACCGTCGCTATCTTTGTAGTTTTGGTTATGTAACTAATGGATTTGTTATTTATATAGAGAATACAAGAACAGCCATCTATATCGTTATGTTGAAACCACTTATTTCGTATTTGCAGATTAGGTTGATGACAACCTCCAAGTTATTCTAATTAAGCATACAGCTTTACTATCATTTCATTTATCCACTGAAATCTCTTAGAAAGATCAGTTTTTTACGATAACTTATATTTTGAGAAATCATCGTGATACAGTCAGATAGAGACCGACTACGACAAGATATAACAGTTAAAGTAGAATCTTTCAGTATTTATTGAGAAGCGAATTTGTGAATCATCGAGGCTTATAGTACAGTAGAAATATTTGGTTTTAGTGTGAAATATTGATTCAGCTTTTAATTTGACATTACTAATAGAGAAATTCTCTAGAAATTTTTCACCACAGTAAAAATTCATTCACCCATAAATAAAAGATTTTCACTTATTCTTCTTAACAATAAGAAAGAAATTGGTGGGGGCAGCAATCAAAATCTTATGTTGTTAAGTCGAAGGAAAGCTGTAACAGGGGCTTTAGTCTTTACGACTGATGGCAAAAACAGTACGGTGGATGGCGTTACTTTCTACAACAGGCCATCGTATAAGATGGACGGCTACGAGAACAATCGAGAGTAACTCATATATTAAACTTCATTTATGTAATTTTTCATACGACATACGTCCTTCATCTAGTGGTAGAGCCGTCAAATGGTTTAAAAAATCTGGGCCGAGCTACATTTATGGCTAGCGACTGGGAAGTGGAACTAACTACGAGTGCAGAAATAACGATAAGGGGCTATTAATTATGTTTTTTGTTTGCTACCATCATTATATAAATTTGTTTAAAAAGTACTTTTAGGAATATCTAATATATAAAATCTATTTTGCCTGTTCACTGGGTTTTCTGTCCTCAATTTTTCCTGCAACAGTCTTTAAAAATTGTATATGCAGAAAAAAGTGTAGTAAGGCAATTTCGCTGTCTGTACAGAGATTCTTCTTCACAGTTATTCTGAGAGAAAGAGATGTCTACAAAATGATCAACCAATAAACCAAACTGTTTGGTTGTTGAAACGGCGTTGAGTGTTTAAAACTGTGTTTTTACATTTGTGACACACCAAAGGTTCCATAGCATTTCCATTATATAAGTAATGTATTGTATATTGTGTTATACTTATCTGTGTTTGGAGAGGTATCAACTCCGAGCCTGGAGTCGTTGTCAATCGTTTAGTGTTGTATTTCGGAGGCTTTTTTAACTTATAAGATACATCATACAGCTGGTTTCTTTAAGTATTCTCTTTTGTAAATATTCCTGTTTCAACAAAATCTTTGTTTCCCAGTCTATCCTAGGGCTGCCGGTGCTCGTTAATACATGATTGGCCAAATTTGATTTGTCCACATGTCTTCTCGAAATGTTATATTGATGTTCTTTTTTCCTTACTTCTAAAGGTCTTGAAGTTTCAACGGTATAAGAATGGCCACAGTCACATAAAACACTGTACACACAATTTTTTGAATTCTGAGTTGCTTTAAATAGTTTGGTATGTGTGAGGATAGAGCGCAGTGTATTATTTGTTTTAAAAAGAGTTTTAATATCTTATTTATTTCCTAACCGCTTAATTTTTTCCTATACACCTGAGACATATGGAATTATGTTCATAATTTTGTTGCTCATTTGTGTTTTGTTGGTATTAATGGTGTGTTGGTTATTTGTGCTGGTTTGTTGTTGCGACTTTCTTTCAAGCTCGTTTATAGTTTTATATATAACTAGCCTTCGCAAAAAGAAATGACTTATGAAACATATGGGTTATCCAATAAAAAAAAGCAAACTTGTTGGAACCACCTTACTTAACCAAAAATCCACCAATCCCGAATATATTTCACCCAAACTGCAAGTACTTATGGGCCATCCTATATAACTATTTTTTGAACACCTGACGATAACTTTTCTCTACTCTATATTTCAGCTATGCAACTGCTTATGGTGTACCCTGTATAACAATTATTTCTGATATTTTTTTAACCGCCTTTTAAATTAAAATTTCTCTTTACTCTATAATTTAATCAACCTTTATATGCAGCTTTTTCTAACATTGTGTTAAAAACACTCTAAAACTATAATCTTGCTTCTCCCCATATTTCAAGTATTCCATATAGGAGAATGCGACTGTTTATGGTCTACCCTATATAACAGTTTTTTTATTATCTTTTTATCCATCCTAATTGAAATGATGTGGAGCCCTTCGTGGGTCACAAATATAAAAACACAGTTTTGTACCCTAACACCAAACTTTTATTTAAACCCTCACCCAAACTGCAACTGCTTATTAGCCACCCTATATAAAAATTTTATTCTAAAATTTTTTTAACCGCTTTGTATAACTAACTCTACTTCTATCTGTAGATAGAAAACCACCCTGTATACACCGCTGCCAATGTGTCAAACATAACAACTTATTTTTGAACCACCCTGTATAACCATAATTTTACTCTACAAAATATTTGAACCACCCTGTATGTGTATCTGCTTAGGAGCAACCAAATATAATTTTTTTAAATACTCCTAATCACACTGCATGAACTATAATTTTACTTCGATCCATGTTTCATATATTGCAGATATCCAACAGCTCATGTTCTATCCTACAAAAAAATATATCCAACCTGTTTAACTATAAATCTACTTTACCCACTATTTCAACCACCTTGTATTTGCAACTACTTATCGGCCACCCAGTATAACATTTTTTCTACCACCCTGTATTACTATAGATCCATCAATGTCAAATATATTTTACCAAAACCGCAACTGCTTATGGGGCACCGAAAATAACAATTTTGTTCAACATGTTTTTGAATCACCTTGTATGTCTTACAACTACCCTGTATACGCTACTGCTTATTGGTCCACCAATATAACATTTTTTAAATAATTATCATAACACTTCTTCACCCTATGTTTCAACTATCTTTGCAACTTATTATGAACTACTCTATTTCACATTTTTTCCTTATATTTTTTCAAGATATATTAAAGTATAATTTTTCACCAACCTTCATTTACAACTTTTCCTAATCTTGTTTGAATGACACTGTGTAACTATAACTTTACTGCGCAGCATACATCAGGTACTCTATACACGCAAGTGCTATATAACAAAATGGTTCTAGCATTTTTTACCCATCCTTTATAATTTTAAGTGTAAGCCACCCAATAACCTTTTATATACAACTACTTATTTGCCAAATATAACATTTTTGCACGACCCTGTATCCTTAGAATCCTACCCAACCCTATATTTCAACCACCTGTATAACTGTAATTATACTCCGCTACATATTTCAACCATCCTATATATGTAACTACTTGTGGATATAAAACAAGTTTTTAACCACAACATAAACTATAATTCCACTCCATCTTATATTTCAAACACCCTGTATAAACATCTGCTTTTAACATTTCTTTAACCCATTTCATAACAATAGTATCTTATGAACATAATTCAAGGATCCTAACTGCTTACCTAACACATTTTTTAAGTTCTTTTATTCACTGTATAAATATCTTACCCTTTTTCAACCACTTGGTATATGGAATTGTTTATGGACCACTCAATATAACTTTTTGGACCACCCCGTATATCTAATTCCACTCCCCCGTATTTCCACCACATCGCATATATCCAGCTGCTTATAGGACACCTAATATAACTTTTTTCAGATTTTTTAAATTCTACTCCGCTCTAAGTTTCCTATTTACAGAACACCCTGTAAAATTACGCTTGATATATGTTGATTTTTTTTTAATCGAAACATGTTACATTTGCACATTCCGAATTTTGAATAAAAGCCAAGCTGATGCCAGTATCTAAATTTTTGTGCGTGCGGTGGAACCAATTGAGTAATTGAATTACCCAACATGGTAGAAGTTTTTTCGCTGTATCCACCGTTTCTGTTAATTTAGAGAGATAAAATGTTTACCAGATTTTAAGTCAAACTATAGACTTCGCAACAAAAAAACATTCAGCAAAATCAGTTAAGTAGTTCTTACGTGATGCCCGAACAAACAAACAAACAAACAAATAAACAAACAAACAAACAAACAGACAGACAAACTTACAATTTTATTATAGTATAGATGTCTTGGGGATATTCATTTTGAAGTAGATATTCTGTGATATTATTAACTTCGTCGTTAAATATTTGTGTGGATGAAGATATGTATTTTTTGCTCTATCATATAAGCACTTTAGAACACCTTTCTTTGATAAACAACACGGAAATCGGAGTACCTTTAATCGAACTTCATTTGGACTGGAAAAATTTATTGCTACCAGTGCAGAAAAATGGTACCCTCAGTATATAGTGATCGCCAAAGGACAAATTGTCACTGTCAAATTTATAGACAAAAAACAAAATCGATTTGAAAGCGAAATTTTTTAGAAAAAAAACTAGAAAAACTAGACTCGGAGTTGAAACATCTCCAAAGTAAGTTATAACACAATATACAATACATTACTTATAAACAGGAATACTAGTAATCTGGGCAATATCACGAAATTGCCTTACTACACTTTGTTCTTCATATAGAATTTTCAAATACTTATCTGTTGCAGGAAAAAAATTTGGAGGAGAGTAAACTCAATGAAAAGGCAAAATGATTCAAGACCTCATCAACAAACTTTTCGAAATTACATATAAAAATCTTGTGTCATGGTGTTTGTGGTCGAACTCCTCCCAAACGGCTGGACCAATATTTATGAATTTTTGTCCCCATCCAGAAAAAAATTATAACATTTTTTAATATAAAAAATGTGAAAGACTTCAAAAATGTGAAAAATGTTAGAAATGTATTTTTGAAGTCATATAAATTTCGGTCATGGATGATGATGTTAAAATTCCTTTCACAAAAAATCTGAAAATCTAGGGGGATGTGAAAATATGAAAAATACCAAATTAAAAAATCTTCAAATATACCGATTTCTCTAGCCCCTGCGAAGCCGGGATAAGTCAGCTAATCTTCTGTATACTATTATAAAATTGTAGTTGTCTGTTTGTTTGTTGGTTTGTTTGTTTGTTTGTTTGTTTCATTGTTTGTTTGCTTGTTTGTTTGTTACCTTATTACGTAATAACTACTGAACTCTTTTTGCTGAATCTTTTTTGTTGCAAAGCTTATACCTTGACTTAAAATCTGGTATACATTTTATCTCCCTACATTTACAGAAACGGTAGATACAGGGAAAAATCTACTACCATGTTTGGTAATACACAATTAGTAAACTGGTTCCACCGCATGCGTCAAATATTAGATACATGCATCAGCTTAGCTTTTATTTCAAATTCGGAATATGGCAATATGTAACATGTCTCGCTTTAAAAAAAATTCAACTGATATATCAAGTGTAATTTTACAGGGTGTTCCATATATAGGGTAGGTAAAATCAGAGCGGAATAGAATTATATGTATTTAAGAAAAAATTGTATATTAGGTGGCCCGTAAGTAGCTGCTTGTATATATATACAATGTGGTTGAAATAAATGGGAAGTTATACGGGGTAGTTCGAAAAAGATATTTTGAGTAGTTGTATATACAATGTGGGTGAAATAAGGATGAAATAGAATTATATTTATACAGGGTGGTTAAAAAATATGTTATGTAAGCAGTTAGGATATTTTCTTGAGCGATTGTTAAAGTGATGAAATGAGTTGAAGAAAAAATGTTACAAACAGTTGTTTATACTGGGTGATTGAAATATAAGATAGATTGAAATTATAGTTTATAGGGTGGTTAAAAAATGTTTTATATCCATAAGTAGTTCACAAATTTTCAAGTAGCATATTATAGGATGGTTGAAATATCTAGCAGAGTATAATTACAGCTACACAGGATGTTTAAAAAATATTATAAAGGAATGTTCTGATCCACAAGCTGTTTCATAAACCAGATAGATGAAATATTGGGTGGACTAGAATTCTAAGTATAAAGAGTGTTGAAAAATTGTTTTATTGAGTGGCCCATAACTAGTTGCATTATAAGGTTGTTGAAATATAGTGTGGAGTAGAATAATTATTATACAGTGTGGGTAAAAAAAGTTAGAAGAATTTTGTTACATAGGGGAGATCATGAGCTGTTGCATATATAGAGTACCTGAAGTATGGGGCGAAGTCAAGTTGTCGTTACACAGGGTGATTCAAACAAGGTTAGAAAAACTTTCAAATAAAGGATGATTTAAATGAAGAGAAAATTATATTTTATACTGTGCTTTAAAAAATATGGGGAAAAATGTGAAATAGCGTAACTCGTATTAGTTGCACAGATAGCATATTTGAAATATCGGGAAGACTAGTGGAATGTCTTCGATGGCACATTCCATAGAGAATATCCAAAAAAAATTATGAATTAGATGTTGCGGTTTTAGTTCAATGCTGGTTCAATGCAAGTATATAATTGACGAAGGACCTTTAGCGGAACAATCAATAAACACGTGCCGTCACATAAACGAATCACCAAATAAAAGTTATCACTAACCTTTAAGTCGAAGCTCTGGTGTTTTCTTGGTTCTTCTTTCTTCTGAGGCTAGCCCCGTAACAACAGGAACTGTTTCTTAGAGCTTCGTCTGGACAACACGTTACACAAAAAATAGCGACGTAATGTTCATTGATTGAGCAAACAAAAAATGCGGGTTTAACAACAAATGATGCGCTTTTGTAAACACAAAAGAAACAAAATGAAAGCCGTTTAGCGGTCGCTACGAACGGAGCTAAGAACTCGCGGACTCGTAATACTATAACAACAAAAAGCGGCGTCTCTTCAGACGGAATCAAAAAATGTGTCCGAATAATTCGGAGCACATCACGAACCTTCCAAGCGTCCTAACAGCTAGGGATCCGAAACACGAATGTCAATACAGTCTATATTTTACACGCAAAAAAAACACTTAAAATTAGCATTAGCGCGACGAAATGTTTTAGAAAAGGTGCAGAAGTTTAAAAATCAATGAAGTAATTCAATCAAATTGAAAACAATACACTAAACAAATTCCGGGAACGCACCCTTCCGCCAGCCTTGAATTACTTATTTCAAAACTAAGGGTCCACTGGCAGTGGACAAAGCTTTACAAGAGGTCGCTTCAAAGTACCACTTGCAGTTCTAACTGTAGCAACGCGTACAACACCATCACCTCCAGGATGTACGTCAATAAGGCGCCCTAATGGCCAATTCAAAGGAGGTGAAGTGTCTTGCTTCAAAATAACAAGAGTACCTGGCTTAACAACCTCCGAGGGATCAGTCCATTTACTCCGTTGATGAAGAGTATGTAAATATTCTTGCGACCAACGTTTCCAGAATGCCTGATGCAAACGACTCAGTAACTGCCATCTGTTGAGACGATTAGATGGGACAGATAAGAAATCAGATTCAGGAGGTGCTGTTAAAGGTTCCATGGTAAGAAACATTCCAGGACTGAAGGCGGTAAGATCCGATGGATCGTTGCTACAAGGGGTTATAGGTCGCGAGTTTAAAACTGCTTCGACCTGTGCAAATACAGTAGAAAGTTCTTCGTAGGTTAGGATTTGATCTCCAACGACACGTCTTAAGTGAGCTATGACACTACGAATTACTCTCTTTGCGGATAGAATCCAAAATCGTTGCTGCAAAAGAAATTGAACGGTTTGGATTCCTGCGTGAAGATTGGTGACATGACAATCTTCGTCAATTAGATTAGTCAAACGACTTTTACTTGGTAGCAGTGCGGGAAATTTAGTGTCAAACGGCAATGGAGCATTAGCCAATCTACTACCAACTCTAAGAGTTCCCTGTTCATCAAGAAACGGCGAAAGTTTACGAAGCGATTTGGGCAAAAGTTTTCGTTCTCGAAGAAGGGAAATCTCTTTAGAAAAATATTAATCTTGAACATAGCGAACAATGCGAAGCTGAGCCTGATATAACTCAGCAGCCAAAAATGATCCAGAGCCCCTACGGTCTGGATTGCTGGCGTTATCAACAAAGCGACAAATATGAGCTATAATGCGGGTAATGCGATTAATAGAAGAATGTTCTTCTAACAAAGTACCAAATAAATTTGGTGAAGCGGTGACTTGAAGCGCCACTATAGGGGCTTCAGTCATAACTAGCGGTGACATGCTTGAGTCTGAGCAAGCATGTGGCAAACAAGCGGTAATCAACAATTGTGGGCCTTTCCACCAAAGTGTATTGCCTAATAACTCTGATGGCAAAGTGCCGCGGGAACCCAAGTCAGCGGGGTTATCACAAGATTGAATGTAAAACCAATGCGAAGAAGGAAATTTTTCCTGAATGTAAGCAACTCGATTACTGACAAATGTCTTCCAACGGTGCGGGGAAGAACTAAGCCATGAAAGGACTACCGTGGAATCTGACCAGCAACGAATCACCTTGAACAACAAACGACTATTGAATTGCTCATAAACATAATGAGCCAACTTAGCGGTAAGAACTGAAGCACACAGTTCCAATCTGGGAAGTGACAAAGTTTTCAAAGGGGCAACTTTCGATTTAGACAACACAAAAAAACTTTGACGAAATCCAGATGCGGTTTCGAACACAAAATAAACAACAGCAGAACCTTTCTCAGAAACATCACCAAATGTGTGAAGTTCACAACTAGAAAAGTTTTCTATAGCAAGCAGGCGAGGCAAAACGAAATTGTGCAAGGTCAACACAATAGCGATAATGTCTTGCTGCAACTTGGGACCGATAAACAAACAATCATTCAAAGATAACCGATGAGGTATCTTAGCGGATTCATTAAACACTACAAGTTTGGTTGTGCTACTATCAGGTTTCAAAACACAATGATGCGGTATGTAGTAACAATCAGAAGCAGTAGATGGATCAGGAACCAACTCCATTTGATCCAGCTCCAAATACTCTTTGAGAAAATCACAATAATGTTTGTAGAGATCTGGTTGCTGTAGAAGACGTCTTTCTAAAGAGTAGAAACGTTGTACGGTGAGATTATACATTCCATCAAAAGCAGGAAGTGTATTTCGAAAAGGAAGGGGCACAACGAATCTACCTGAATCCAATCTCCTGCATCCCTCGGAAAATATTTTTTCGCAGATAAGATCATCAGGGGACTGAACCAGTGCGCTAGGAACATCTTCAATTGTCCAGAACCTTTGGAGTGAATCATCTAATGATACTACATCTTCAATTTTACAAAAAAGCGAAGTTGGGTTTTTGAATGACTGAGAGTGAGAGTTAACAGAACTCGAAGACACTCTACCCATATGGATGTAACAAAACACAGTGTTAATAGCATCAGAAATACCTTCCTTTCCCAGAAGGCGTCCATCCAACAAAATTTGAGAAAATATATCGGCACCTAACAAAAGGTCAATAGCGCCTGGGCTATTGAAGCCAGGATCAGCAAGTGTCAAATTGGTTAGATATGCCATATTAGCCATGTTAATGGGCGCAACAGGCATATCATTGCAAATGCGGGGTAAAACAATAGTATCAACAACAAAATTGCACTTACGCTTTACTATAGAGCGAAGAGAAAGGGTAAGAGAGCCCTCAGCAGAGGTACTCTGCACAGAACCTAGCCCGTTGAGTTGAATCGAAGCGGACATAGGTCGGAAGCCAAGGCGTTTCACAGCCTTGCTCGCAATGAATGATGTCATGCTACCAGAATCTAGCAGACATCGCAAAGTTTGATAAGAACCGTGCTTATCTAATACCTCAACTAAAGCGGTAGATAACAACACATTTGAATTGTATGACAAAAGTGAACTATGACAAGAAATCTGCGGTAGAGAAGTTTCGGGACTTTCAACAGTATTAATGGTACTGGATCCACCAGATGTGGAAGCCCGGTTTGCGGGGGGAGCTCTAGATTCAGACCGAATGCCTGAATCACCACAATTTACAAAATGAAGCAATGTGTGATGGCGTTGTTTGCAGTTGCGGCAAGTGGATAAAGATTTACAGCGATTCGACTGATGAGAATCGCTCAAGCAATTAAAACAAAGTCTAAAATCTTTAACAAACTTAAACCGCGCGGATACTGATTTGTTCAAGAATTCAGAACATTTGTAAATCGCATGATCGGATTTACAAACTAAACAATTTCTATTCTTATTGACAAACAAAGATGTAGTGAAACGGGAAGAATGTTGCTTTGAATTCAATGGTAACTTTTTGTCAACACTTCGCTTTGCCTTGCGGGATAATTCAATATGTTCAAAGGCATCACAATGCTTCGACAAAAAATCAACAACTTCCGAGCGGATCGGAAAGTCATCTTGAGCGGTCACAGTACCATGTTAAAGTTCAATTTGGCGGCTAAATTCTTTGGAACTCGTTTCAACATCATCTGAACGATACAAAAATCCCACTGATTTACTGGTAAACTCAAATTCTTCAGTGCTTCCAAATTATCACTGAAGTCATCCAATAACTTCCGAACCTCTGAAGGGCTATCTGAAGTTAGTGGGGGGAATTGTTCTAAAGCTGACCAATGAGACTCCGCGATTAAACGAGTTCGCTTGAATTTTTTCAAAAGTGTTTCATAAGCACTCACGTAATTGTTTTGTGTTAGTTTAAAATTCTTAATAGCCTCAAACGCAGGCTTTTTTAAAGCTAACTGCAAATATTTGAACTTCTGCATAGCACTGAGTTTTTCATTATTGTGAATTAATGAATCAAACAAATCAATAAAAGTACCAAATTCCAATATGTCTCCACTAAATGAAGGCAAATCAATTCGCGGCAAAGCAACACTTTCCTGTTCCCGAGCTATATTTTGTGGCGTAGAATTCTGAACAGATTTCAGTTTAGCAAAAATAGACCTAATTGAATAAAACAATTTTTCAAATTTATTGCGAATGTCATCCTCAAAGTCAAAATCATCGGTTGCATCTGAAATTAATCCAACAATGGAATTGAGAAGTTTAAAAAATTCGGAATGGATTGAATCAATCATATCAATCATGCTAAAAAACAATTCAACGTCGTCACCTCTTAAGGCTTTCTCGGCAGCAAAATAAATATCTTCTAATCTTTTAAACTCCGATTGTCGATGATTTTTAAATTTACGTAAATTTTCAGCGGTTTTTGACATCTTAACAATAAATCAAAATCACTGTAACGCCACTGAACAAATCTAACACGATAGAACGAATCAAAATACTATTCCAAAAATGTACAATTTTTTACTGTTGAAGTAGTAAAATATCTGACCAAATGTCAAATAAATTCAAAACAATTTAGCAAATAACCAAAACAAACAAAACGAGCTCTTGTTAAGTTTTTAAGGCGGCAAAAAAATTGCGTTTTATTTCCAACGGAATGAGTGAATATCCCGAAATTGCTTTCTCTTCTAACAAATAAAGAAACGAAAATTCAATGCGGTTTTCAACAATAATTTCAACGAAAAATCAATGTTTTGATCATTAAACTTTGCACGAAATGAACTCAAATGTATCCGGCTCGAATTTGGACCAAATTATGGAATTTATTCGATAATCTTTGCACGAAATTAACTCAAGTTGTATCCGGCCCGGAGTTGGACCAAATTATGTAATTTATTCGATAATTTTTGCACTAAATTAACTCAAATTGCCTCCGGCTCGAACTTGGACCAAATTATGGAATTTCTTCGATGGCACATTCCATAGAGAATATCCAACAAAATGTATGAATTAGATGTTGCGGTTTTAGTTCAATGCTGGTTCAATGCAAGTATATAATTGACGAAGGACCTTTAGCGGAACAATCAATAAACACGTGCCGTCACATAAACGAATCACCAAATAAAAGTTATCACAAACCTTTAAGTCGAAGCTCTAGTGTTTTCTTGATTCTTCTTTCTTCTGAGGCTAGCCCCGTAACAACAGGAACAGTTTCTTAGAGCTTCGTCTGGGCAACACGTTACACAAAAAATAGCGACGTAATGTTCATTGATTGAGCAAACAAAAAATGCGGGTTTAACAACAAATGATGCGCTTTTGTCAACACAAAAGAAACAAAATGAAAGCGGTTTAGCGGTCGCTACGAACGGAACTAAGAACTCGCGGACTCGTAACACTATAACAACAAAAAGCGGCGTCTCTTCAGACGGAATCAAAAAATGTGTCCGAATAATTCGGAGCACATCACGAACCTCCCAAGCGTCCTAACAGCTAGGGATCCGAAACACCAATGTCAATACTGTCTATAGTTTACACGCAAAAAAAACACTTAAAATTAGCATTAGCGCGACGGAATGTTTTAGAAAAGGTGCAGAAGTTTAAAAATCAATAAAGTAATTCAATCAAATTGAAAACAATACACTAAACAAATTGCGGGAACGCACCAACTAGAGTTCAGTAGATTACTCTTTAAAAATTGTTACATAGGTCAGTTCCAGTTTTGGTGAAATTTATTGGGAATTGAAGGATTTATATTTATACAGGGTGGTACAAAAATGACAAACTGGGTGGCCGATAAGTAGTTGCACATACAATGGGGTTGAAATAGAGGGTGGAGTTGAATTATAGTTAAATAGTGTGGATAAAAAATCGTTCTATTTTTTTTAAGATAGAACATAAGCTGTTGCATATATGCAATATCTGAAATATGGGTTAAAGTAAAATTACAGGTATACAGTCTGATTAAAACATGTTAGAAAAAGTTGCTTATACGGGGTAGTTGACATATAAGGTAAAGACAAGTTATATTTTCTAGACTGATTAAAAAATATCTCAAAAATGGTTATTTAGCGTAGTTATACAGGATAGTTCAAAAACTGATTGACCAGTAAGTTATAATGGGTGACTAATTGGCAGCAGTATGTACAAGATAGTTTAAATATAGACGCAAGTATATGGTGGTTGAGATCGGGGCTCACTAGAATTATAGTTTTAGAGGGTGGAAAAATTATATTTATATATTGTGTTTAACACAATGTTAGAAAAAGTTGCGTATAAAGGCCGGTTAAAATTATAGTTTACGAAGTGGCTGAAAAATTATCAGAAATAATTGTTATATAGCGTATAGGGTGGAGTAAAACTATAGTTAGGTAATAAAAAAATGTTATATTGGGTGACAAATAAACAGTAGCATATGCAGAATTGTTGCACTATAGGGTGAAGCATAGTTACAATTATACAAGGTGGTGCAACAAAATGTTGAATAAAATTGTTAAATAATGTGGCCCACAATCACTTGGAGTTTGGGTGAAATGTATTCGGGATTGGTAGATTTATTGTTATGTTAAGTGGTTCAACCAAGTTAGAGGAAATTGTTATATTGGATAGCCCATAAGTTTCATAAACTATTTCTTTTTGCAAAGAATTCTACATAACATACGCGGGTGAAACCGCGGGTACCCGCTAGTTATATAATAAAGTAATTCAATAAATATTTGTCCTAGAATTTATGTGCTCTTTCGTATATGTTTATCTATTTCAGTAACTATATATCGTATGGTTATTTAGTAAGAAAAATCGAACCGATTATGTTTTATTAGTGCATAAAAATATTTTTTGTACAAACATCTCTTAGTCAGTATCGAGGTAAAAGGAATTTGACTATTTCCTTCGTTTTATGATGTAACATTTTATTGAGAATTGCGTAATTTTTATGTCTACAACTTATAGTACAAATTTTATTGCATTGATAAAAAATTTAATACTTTTACGAATTTAGTTAGTCGATGAATGTCGTATTTCATTAGTATATCATTAAATAAATATATTCATTTTTTAACACGTATGAAGTGGTGTTTGTTGAAGGAGGTCAATGGTAGAGTTCGAATCTGCAAAGAAAACTTGTTCTTGAATTATGATCAAGGTTTAGTCTAAATTGATAGGAAATATTGGAGGTTTGCGTTATTTTGTGTACGAATATTAACGTCACGGTTAAGTTTGTTCGTATCTCCATTTTTTTGTGATTCGAAGTACTAAATTTTATATTTTTTGGAAAACGCTAAATTTATTAGTGAAATTACAAGATCAGTGTTTGTGGTAAGTAACTATATTATATTCACTAGTAATTATTCCAAAAACTTCTATTTCTCTATATATAGGGCGGGACAATTAAAACGAAACACGGACTCGGACCGAACAATTTTTATATTTCGTGGAAAAAATGTTTGTGCATATAATCGTCCGCCTTCGGCAGGTGTCAGAGCTCCAACCCCAAAATCTTAAAAAGGAATAGGAGCGAGTGGTAACTTAGTTTAAAGGTAATCAGAATTTAGCAGTGCTTAATAATGCAAATCTGTTACACCCGTTTTTAAGAAAATATAGGATTACTGCATTGAAAAAATGTTAAGTCATTAATTGTTTCTTAAAAAATAAGTATTTTGTGCATAAATTTCAACTATGCCATGTCAATTACCTGCAGGATTCTGTCAGCACTTAAACTAAAGAGGATTGAGCTTTCTATGATACCCCATTTTACTGGGCAATAATTCTCTTTTCAACAGATCAAATGTAACAATTAGGATACGTTTTCTACATTTCTTATTACATTTATCACTCAAACGTTAAGGTAAATTCTAATTTAATCATTTGAAGAAAATGTTACTAATACTGTGGGAATTAGTCACATTTTTATTTTTTTTTTGTATTCTCTTTGTAAAGAATTTAGAAATATTTATATATTGTTACGAGAATTTATCCGATATCTGGTGCAAACGGCATTCTTCCGAGACTTCTGGGAATCCGAAATGTTTTGTCTCTCAACTCGAGGCTGGCAGCTGCCATTAATGGGAATCCGTCTAATTTCCTTGAAGCTTCGAGAACACATTAAGGAAGTTTCCCGATGGCTCGTTGACCTTCTAGACAATTTCGAGAATAATATATAAATACAGAGAGCGGACAGAAGCATTCATTCTGTATTCGACCGCCGTATAGTTTGGATAAATTGTAAATAGTTCTGTAAATATAAATTGTGTTAAAGTAGGGGAAATAAATTAGAGTGAGTTGGACTGTGTTTTTAAATAAATCCAAGAACTGAACTGAACCCGAGTGTGAAAATAAAAACATTACAATATATAATAAAAATATATTATAAGAAATCTCGTACATCATGATGACCCTTTATTATTCGAATCCAACTCGTATTTAACCAAATTATTCCTCCTCGCATATATTTTTTTTATAATTGACACCTGCTTTTGAATAAACTCTTCTTCTTTAGTCAAAACACCTTTGAGATTTTGTTCTAATGCAGATAAAATCACGGAAAGAGTAGATTTTGTTGTATTTTTCTTAAAGCATTTTACAATAAGTGCTTTAATTTATATAAAATATACACTCTTATTTCTTTTATTTTCCAACGAGTCATTTGATTTGCTACATGATGTGTCTGATTTTTATAAAATTATATATTTAATTTTCTAATTTGTGCCCCAAAATTAAGATTAGAATTTTCACTTTATTTCACCAATAAACAATCAGTGAAAAATTAAGTTTGGGTGATAAACGAGAGAATGGGTCAAATTTTAAATACTAAATTATTAAATCTTTTAAAAAAATAATTTAAAAACTCAAATAAAAGATATTTCTATTTTTTATGACGATTCCTTTCATTTGATCCATGCGCTTTAAAAATACATATTATTTCCCATTTAAGATTAGAATTTAATGTTAGAATTTGTGTTTTATTTTTTTTGTAATTTTTAAGTTAGTTGGGCCCTATATTTTTTCAAAATTCCGTCTGAGTAGTTTGCAGATATAGAATGGGAAATGAGTCCATTTTGTATATTTTCAACAAATTATTTTAAAACTATCAAAAAAATAAACTTGTATTTTAGGTATACAGGGTGAGTTTTTTTGATGATCAGTATGGGGATCTCGGAAACTAGCGGAGATAGAGCAATGGTTAAATTGGGAAAGATTTGAAGTTTTACTGGCCCAATTTAATGACACTTTCGGATTTTTGTAAAAAGTCATGGCTTACTAGATATGTTGAAAAAACAAAATTCTGTCGATTTAGTCAAATCCCTCTAGCTCCTTTGTTTTTGATTTTATAAAAAAAGTGTAAGTATCAAAATTGAAGGGAATTGTATTCCGATTATGATTGTCATGTCCTCGTTTGCATGACAGCTCTCGTTATCGAGATATGACACAAACTTGTCTTTTTTTGAATGAAAATCCTAGTTGGCTATGATCTCAAAAAATCGGACATTTTTAGAGCTTTTCAACGATATAATACTCGATATAGTTATTCATAAAAATAACGGAGTTATGCATGCTTTTCTCTCTTATTTTCACTTTTAACATAGGTAGCGATGAAAAAGATTGTTTTCACTTTGTCATTTCCTCATTTGAGAGTAATTCCATTAGTAGTGCTGAACTGATAATCGATATTGACAAGTTTTTGTGATAAAATGGAATATTCTAACGAAGAAAAACTGAATATGGTGGAATGTTATATCATATGCCATAAAAATTCAGTTCGTGCAGCTGAGGAATACTTTCACAGATATTTTAATCGTCGTCAACCTGCTCTATGTACATTTTAGATGCTTTAGAATGTAATCAAGTAATCAAATTAACGAAGCAGCACAAATAAATGTTTTGGCAATGGTAAATCAAAATCCATCTAGATCAACTCGTGAGATTGCGACAGAAGCTGTAGTTAAGGTACTGAAATCGCCCAAATTCCACCCGTATAAACTTTCTGTTTCTCAAACTTTGCATGTTGGTGACGAACATCGATGTATTTTGTTTTGTACATGGTTTAGAGACATGTGCCTTGACAATCCACAGTTTCCATTAAAGGTGTTATGGTCAGATTTACTAACTGCGGCATGTTCAATAGACACAATGAGCATATATGTGCTAAAGAAAACCCTTTCCATGTAGAACAAAGACGACTCCAGATAAAATTTGGTTTTAATGTTTGGTGTGGTATCATAGGGTCTACTATTCTGGGGCCTTTTATCTATGACTAATCACTTATTGGTAAGCGCTAGTTACATTTTTTGCAATACACTTTTCAAGACATGTTGCATAATTTGAATTTGAGAACTCGTTTAGAAATTGAGTGGTTCCAACATGATGGAGCACCTGCTCATAACTCGTTATTAGTAAGACAACACTTAGATAATATCTATCCAAACTCTTGGATAGGAAGAAATGGCCCACGCGAATAGCCACCCCCGTCTCCCGATGTGGCAGTTATAGACTTCTATTTATGGGGTGCGCTAAAAAACAAAGTATACAAAAGAAAGTATGAGACAGTTGGTAACCTAAGGGAGGCGGTATTACAAGCAACTGAAGAAATTGATAGGCGGTCTGTGAGGAAAGCGGTAATGTCAATCTTAAAAAGATGCAATTTTTGTCTAAATAACAATGGTTTTTAATAAGTACCTATTTATTTAGTTTTTTCGTTATATCTGATATACCTAATAAAAAAATCGTTCAATGTTTTTTGGAATAGTGAAAATAAGAGAGAAAAGCATCCATAACTCCGTTATTTTTATGAATAACTATATCGAGTATTATATCGTTGAAAAGCTCTAAAAATGTCCGATTTTTTGAGATCATAGCCAACTAGGATTTCCATTCAAAAAAGACAAGTTTGTGTCATATCTCGATAACAAGAGCTGTCACGCAAACGAGGACATGACAATCACATTCGGGATACAATTCTCTTCAATTTTGATATTTACTCTTTTTTTATAAAATCAAAAACAAAGGAGCTAGAGGGATTTGACTAAATCGACAGAATTTAGTTTTTTCAAAATATCTAGTAAGCCATGACTTTTCACAAAAATCCGAAAGTGTCATTAAATTGGGCCAGTAAAACTGCAAATCTTTTCCAATGTAACCATTGCTCTATCTCCGCTAGTTTCCAAGATAGCCAAACTGATTATCAAAAAAACTCCCCTTGTATAATGAACCGTTACATTTAATGTATTACATGATGAATTTGAAATATATATTATATATTTTTTTATTTTTCAGTTATTTTGTAATTTGTCTTCCCAAATATAATAATAGAGTTTTCCTTATATTTTCTGTTAAGTTCAAGTAAGGCCCTAAATTTCCTATTTTTCAAAATGTAAAGTCTTATAGTTTCAGACATAATGGTGCGGAATAAGTAGTTTTTTTAATATTTTTGTTAATATCTCTTAAACAAATTAATTTAAAAATATGAAAAAATATACTTGTATTTCTCATAATGAGCTCTTTCATTTGATATATTAAACGATGCATTTGTCAAAAAATTATTTTTTCAAGTATTAGGGTTCTTTATTTTTTCTGTAAACTTTGGGCAGCGTTCTGTATTCCCTATTTGTTCCAAATTGTAGGCTCAATAGTTTGGGAGATAAGAGGGGAATGATCGATTTTCGCAAAATTACTCCCAGAAGTCTCCCAAAATCAGAGTATTAACATATTCGAGATGTACCCCTGATCGCATCTCCAAATAATGCTGATACCCAATTTCAACCTTATGATGTATTAGACGGCAGATCAGTGGATGTACGGAACCCTGATAATAAATAAATCATTTTCGAAAATGATACCTGAAACACAAATATCATTAATATCCCTACATTATTTCTTCTTCATCATCATCTGCCTTGTCTGTATCATCCGGCGTTGGGATTACCATAACAAAGCCTTCCCGGTTCTTTGCCATCTCTTGAGTTTGGTATCTCAATCTCAATCTCGAAACTGTTGTAAGCCAAGAAACAAGTTTTCCTCCTACATCTTTAGGTTCATCCATTTTCCCAATGCTCATCAGCTGTAAGATTTGATAATTAGTTTCCCCTCAACACATGGCCTAGACATTTTCCTATATTTAACCCTCAATATCCTCGTGGATTCTTTCTAGATATTTTAAGAATTAGTCTACCTATCCACGTTTTTAATGCGGTTCATTACGGATAGCTTTAAGGTCCATGCTTCCACTCCACACAACAAATATAGTACATACGCATTACTTTTTCACTTAAATCTAGACTGGGGTGGTCATTACAATGAATTGTTGTTATTTGCAAAAAAGTCACTTTAGTATTGCTATAAGCGTATAATTTTTGTGTCGGGATTCATCTTGTCCATTATCTCCAAAGCCAAGAATTGGTGAACCCATTCAATACGCATTCCATCTAATTGCTCTCTAAGACCCTGATGTGACTTACTGCTCCAATTTGGTTTTATTTATGTAGGTGTATTTATTTTGATGACTAATTCTTCTCCCATCTCTTGAAGCCATCTAGCACTATCTGAATAACTTCAACGCTGTCTGATAGGCTACGTTATTTAGTAAATTATACTGGAATATTACCAATATGTTCAGAAAACTTATGTATATCATTAATAGTAATAACTATTATGGGTTTTCATTCTTTGGATTTTATGTAGCACTAATTAGTCGCATTTTAAATTAAATTTTAATTAGTAATGCTAATAAACTCTTATCGTAAACTACAAGTTAATATCAGTTGCATGTCTGTTTCAATTTCACAATGCTATATGTTTAATTCATTTTCGCTGACAGGTTTTTAAATGAAGTCTGTTTTTTTATAGAAATGTAATTTAGCTAATTATTTTAGTCTTAATAAACCGTTTCTGACAATAGTACAATTTGTGGTCTCATATATAATTTAAAGTAAGTTATGATCAAGTGAAACAAATTTCTATGTCTACTATCTCTAAAACTTTATCAAAGACGTAACAAATTTCGAAGCTAACGCGTCATTACTCGTATTAATCTAGTCTACAAGAGCCATTTTGGTGAAATCCTGATAGAGTTCACCGAAAATTATAATTTTGGTGTGATTGAGGTCTAGAAACTTTTTGAGAAAGTTGAAATGGCTTCGATAAGAATTACAATAGTTATAAACAATATAGTGAAAAAACAAAGACTACTTCTGTTTTTCTGAAAAAGATATTTGAAATTGGAATAATGATCTGAATAGGGTTAAGTGTAAAAGTAGCAGCCTTCTGACTAAACTTCGTCACAATGTAATGTATCACATTAAAGACTTTATTTATTTATTTATTTAATAGAGGAGCAAAGTTTATAAAAAAACTCCCAAAACAATATCTCCAATATTAATAATTTTAACAGAGACCTAGTTAT
Organism: Octodonta nipae; assembly: GCA_034190945.1. NCBI lineage: Eukaryota > Metazoa > Arthropoda > Insecta > Coleoptera > Chrysomelidae > Octodonta > Octodonta nipae. The sequence continues at coordinate 59,586,364 of CM067216.1, read as the reverse complement.
AGTTAGTGCTAAAACGGGGAGTATGGCATTCAAGTGTGCCGCGTCATTCAGACACAGTACACAATACAATTATTTAACCACATTAAATATGAATATTAAGGAATGAAAAAATCTACGTATCCTTTGGAATAGGTTAACAAACAATAACGCGCACACAAAAAAAATTATTTGTATTTTCCTATCTTATATTCATTTGTTAATTAACAACATTTTTGAAAAGGAAAGTTAACATTAAAACCTTAATAATTATTAAACTTAAAAAGCTCTTTTTTTGCTTCGTACAGTTGTACTAAAGAGGTGGAAAAATAAATTCCCTTTGGAAAAATTGGCATTTTTAATTTTCCACTTATTTATCAATAATCTACTGCACTGAAAAATGAATAATAACAATAAAGCGTTTGTACAAATTTTGTTTATCAAAAATCTTAATTTTTTCGTTTTTTTTATCCTTTAGCGCCACCTGAAAATATGTTTTTTTAAATTTTTACTTCTATTGTTTAAAAAATTGTCATACACACATGCATTGTTTATGAGATAATTCTTTTTGATGATTCGAAGGATCGAAAAAAAACTGATATGTTAAAAAAACAGTTTCTTACAAAAAAATTATTGCTTGAAAATGCATTTGTTAATTATATATTTTTTTTCATTTATTTTTAATATTAAGGAACCTTTTTTAAATCATTATTTATATTGTCCTTTCATATTACAAAGAAAAAAAATATTAACATTTATTTAATTTATTTAATAAACAATTTGTTATAAACAAATAAATTCTTATTTTTTAATTCTTTTAAACTGCAAATATAAATAAAAGCAACTATGTATCGCATGACTTAATAAAAAAATTGACCATTTTTAAGAAAATTTTAAATATTTTACTGTTTGTATGTTTAATATTTTCTTACAGCTCCCGATCCTTATTATTTAAAAAACTTTTAAACTGTTACAGATATAAGAAAAACACTTCTGTAATAATTAAGTTATTTATAATAATAGTAATACAAACAGTGAAATATTTTATAAATCATGCGATACATAGTTGTTCTTTATATTAGCAGTTAAAAAAAAATTATTTGTGTATTACAAATTGTTTATTAAATGCATAATCAAATGTTAATACAAAATATTTTTCTTAGGAATATGAAAGGACAATAATTTTTGCATTATTTTCAGAAACGTTTTTTTACAGTTCATATTATTTTTTGATCCTTCAAATCACGAAAAAAATTGTCATTATCTCATGAGCAATGCATTTGTTTATAACATTTTTTTAAACCAGGCAGGTAAAATTAAAAACAATATATATTTTCAGGTGAATCTTAATGATTTTTTTTAATTTACAAACGCTTTATATTATTATTCATTTCTCAATGCAGTAGATTTTTAGTAAATAAGTGGAAAATTATAAATTAACAACAAAAAGGAAAAGTCAATTAGTCAATCAGTTGATGATTGCACAATTCATGAAAAATTGATTCTAGAAATGAAATAAATTGTTATTTTGAATATTATACATATTGTAAAAATGACTTCATTAACAAAACAGTAATAGATTGTAATTCGTAATAATTTATATTTATAAAAGGATTGACTTCAACTGACTTTTCTGACTTTCAATATTTGGAAAGATATTTATGTGATATTTACTTTGCCATTTACAGACTTTTGCCTTTAGTTTTCCGATTTGATGAAAATAGTATATACTACGTTAGACATAAATGTGTGGAATCACCTATGAACCCACCTTAATATATTACAATTTCGAATTTGATTAAAAAAAGACACATTAGGAACGAACTTCCTTACGTTTAAAATTATTATTAATTATGTTTGCTTAACTTTAAACTGCTTTAATGTATTTAACCTGATGGTTGTTGTTTTAGGCCACTGAGCCATGGAAAGCAGACATACTTCAGAGTCCCCTGATACAAATCAGATATTTCCTGTTACCTCCAATCTAACCCCAATTCAGGAATTTTACAAGAACTCTGTTATTTTTCTCACAGGATGTACCGGATTTTTGGGGCATATATTATTAGAAAAACTTTTGAGATCTTGCCCTGGCATTTCAAAAATATTTCTATTAATAAGAAAGAAAAAGGAGAAAGATATCCAATCTAGGTTGGAAGAAATTTTTAGCTCGGTAACTTTTGAAAAACTGAGGAAACAAGACCCCCATTTTAGCAAGAAAGTTATGGCAATAGCTGGAGATTGTACTTTACCAGAACTTGGTATTTCTGCTGAGGACAGACAAATAGTCATTGATCAGGTGGGTTTAATTTTTATAGTAAAATTGAAAAATAGTTGTGTATAAATTGTTTTTTACAACAATGTATATTTTGTCCGTGAAGAATGGATTTTTTGATACAACAATTTTCTTAAAATCTCCTCGTTTGATTTCTAAGGGAAAGATTGCACTTAGCTCAACTAAAGAAGTGCAACGAAATTATTTCCAAGGATTTGAGGTACACAAGACAAAATTTCAGGGAATTATTTCAGGAAGAGGACTTTTTGGAGCAATTATTTAATCAATTGGACCAAGACAGAGACCAATGGACCAAGAAGACTGGATTGAATTTTTGAAACAGAGATTAACAAATGTGAAGCAAATCCATTTTGCTGAACTACTGGAAAGTGTAGCATATTGTCTTTGCGGTGATCATCCGATAGACTTGGAACAGTTTCATCAAATATTCAACGGCAAAAAAATCGTAGACAAATTATTTAGGCTTATTGGTCACGAAAATTCTGGTTCGGTCTTGGCAGAAAATGTAATGGAGTTCCTTTCAGCGATAACGAACACAAGACCACGTACAGGATTTGATATAGGCAGTATAGACAGGTTAGAACAATTTTTTAGGCAAACTGTTGGAAATGGAAAAGAAAGTAAATGAGAAGATTTTAAGAAAATCGTTGTATCAAAAAATCTATTCTTCACGGGCAGGGTATTTGAGACATTTGACAAATGTATATCTTATTCTGATTCTTTATAGGCTTGATTATTGGTTCCTTCCATAATAGTAGTCATTAACATTAGTTCATTACAACTATTAGCACAATTTATAAATTTGATGTTATGATCCTACTGACTGCGCCTTAAGTATTGCTCAAGACTTTAATTAACTAAAGTTTTAAAACCGTACTTCATTTTATTTACTTCCTGTAACCTGTACACTCCCAATTCGAAAATAAAGATTCACTTGAAATTCAAACGTGTCAAGGTCCCAAACGAACGTTATGGTATTGTAATAAAATATTATAATAACTTTGACAACGAAAGACAAATTAGATCTTGAGTTTTTTAACTATACATTCTTTTGTCGTGCTATTTCCATAAAAAACGTAAAAATAAACATAGTCTTCTTCAAACAAATACTAATCCAAATTACATTCAGAAGTAGCATGTACATATCTAAACACATGATACTAGAAACTTCTTTGCGACGAATTATTATTCGACGTTCCAGATCGTTCGTCTGTAACGTAGCGCTTGGCGATTCTAGATTCAACCATGGGAGATGACATAATAGACATATAGCTCAGGTTCGTAAAAGTATTGTAATTTTCCATAATTTTAATTATTTTAGGTAACAATTGTATTTCATTTGGCAGCTACAGTACGTTTCGATGAAAAACTGAAATTGGCAGTAGAAATAAATATAAATGGTACCCAGCACTGCTTGCTACTTGCTCAAAAAATGACAAAACTCAAGGCTATGGTACACGTATCAACGATTTTTACAAATTGTCTCAGCAATGTTATTAAAGAAGAAATTTTGCCGCCTGCTATGGACTACAAACTTTTACAAAAATTGTCGAAAAATTTGTCAGGAAAGCAATTAGATAAAATAACTCCAATGTAAGTTGTTATAAACATTTAATGGGTAAATTCAAGATAAAACTCAGAAAATTATTAGAGAACCGATTTTATTTGTTAAGATTCCTACTTTAATGTCTATATTTCCGTAAACACTAAGAAACTACCCATAATAAAGTAAAGGTTAAACCTACTTTACAGAAGCCGTTTTTTAGACCCCAACAGATAGAAACGATGAGCTAGTAGTCCAGTCAATGAAGGCAAAAAACGGTAATAGTGGGTAATTTGTCCAAGCAGCCCAATTTCCCTAAAAATTTGGAATTAATTTTTACTTACCCTCTACTTTAAAGTGCCGGGGGTTGTTTTTTTCCCGGGTTGGGGGATGTTACCCCATCTCGGGGGTGAAAAATATTATATGAAAAAAAGTGTGGGAATGTATAAATTTACTAATTTTAAGCTATTTTGTACTATAAAGTTTTTTCTGAAAGTCAATTCTTATCGAGTTAATGTGAAAATATCGATTTTTCAGCAAAAAACATGTTTTCATATCGTTTTTCGTAAATAACTTTAAAAATATGCACTTTAAGAAAAAAATCATTGGACTAAAAAATGTAGCTTATAAAAAATATTGGGTTTATGGTTTCTATAGAACCAATACAAACGGAGTTATAGCTTGTTGAAATTTTGTTTTTATTTGTGAAAACAAAAAGTTGATCGTGAAATAACTGAAAAACAACGAATTTTTCGGGAAAATTTTATAAATACTTTTTTAAAGTGCTTAAAGAATCCTTTAAGTTGTTTTTTATAAAAGTCTCTAGCATGAAAATTAAGCGAGTTATGACATAAATAAGATCCCGGGTTGAAATTAATTGCTACTACTTCACAAATCACCAATTCGTAGGTTTTTTTCTAAGCTAAAAGCTGATCTAAATTGAAAATGTATTTAACCCTTATTTTTGAGCTGAAAGGGTGAAATAATATTACTATTTATTTGTCAAAAACAAAAAAAAACAATCTTATTTATATCATAACTCCCTTCATTTTCATGCTAGAGACTTTTATAAAAACCAAATTAAAATTTTTGAAGCACTTTAAAAAAGTTTTCTCCGAAAAGCGCATTGTTTTTCAGTTATTTCACGATAATCCTTTCAATTTTTGTTTTGACAAATAATAACAAAATTACAACAAGCTACAACTCAGAAACCACCAACACAATATTTTTTTTGTTTTTTTATCACCTAGCTGCTTAAAATTAGTTAATTTATTCATTCTCGGACTTTTTTCATATATTTTATTTATTTTAGTATTATATGAATCAGTTGCTCTTTAAAGTGTTTGAAGCCATTTCGTGGATATTTAACATTATTTTCGATCCCTAGCATATTTATATAAAGTTAAAGAAATGATAGAAATAAAAAATGAAATATTTTCGTTGCTAATAACGATTGACTTTGAAATGACCTTGAGAGGTCACCTAGACCCCAACGTCAAATACATACTTGAATGTAAAATTTTTCGCTCTTTATGATTCTCGAATAAAAAATAAGGGTTTCCATTTAAAAAAAGAAATTTGACCTTGAAATATCCTTTAAAAATTACCGTGAGGTGAAGGACAAGGTCAGCACTCAATTTTTAAGTCAAAACTGAACAATTTTTATGTTTCTTTGGGGAATAACACCACAATAGAAATAAAACTACGTGTATTGCAGGAATACCAAACGTTTCAAAGTCTATTCTGACTTCGTTTTATTTCTATTGTGGTGTTATTCCCCAAAGAAACATAAAAATAATCAAGAACATGCCACAAACAACGTTTAGAAGACAAAACTGAACAACTTCTGTCTGGAACGTTTCCCGGAAAATGCGATCACAGGAAGTTACAGGGGGTACCGGTACTTTTGTTACACCCGATATATTAGATCGTTTTTCACCGAGATACGTCAGATAATTAGACAAAAGTGTTTTTTTTTCAAATATTCATATCTTTGTCGTGACTAAAACTGTAACATTAATCTTTGTTTATGATATTATGATATATGTTTCAAGATTGATGTTGTCGAAAAGTCGTTTTTGAGGAATTGCAATTTAAATAAATAAGAAAGGAGAGGTATTTTGCAAAGCACAGCGTATTAACGAGGCTTATGTTCAAATAAAGCATTTTAATTTGCCTATCTTGGCAATAAGAGTACAAATATGCAACAGGCAGCCAACGGAAAATGACAATAGCTGTCAAAGCCCATGGGCGGATCTAGGAATATAGGGATGAGGGGACCCAATATGAAAACTATGATGAATTGTACCACTCTTTTTCACCACAGTTTATTATATTATATTTATCTATCTGTGCATGTTGGCATATTTTTTCCTTAATTTATAAGTTAATTTTTATCTTATTACTTTTTTCCACTGACTGGATCCGCTAGATATTTGCGGCAAAGTAAAGTGTCGCTCGTTTAAGCCAATATTCAAAGCAATTTTAATATATTTTACGGCATTGTAAGGTAAATCCAAGATATAAAAAGTGTAGTGCATTTTATGTGGTTTCAAAATATAGTTTACATATCCTAACCGAACGATCGTGGTTCATATGGGATGTTTGAAATATTGCATGATCTACATAACGGTCAATATCGAATTTTATCCCAATTAATCTCAACGTCATAAGCTCTCATTAGAATGAAGTTTAATGGTCCAGTTTTTATTATAAGAAAGTAATGAATTTTTGAATAAAACATTTGTTTCCTATTTTTCCAGCATTTCTCATGTCAAGATTAGTAAAGTAACTCAATTTGAAGATTTTTGTTTCTATTGACAGCATGTTTCACAATATGTGCAAAAAACCCAAAAAATCTATATAATCTAAAACATTCTCGAATTGTTTGACTACTTATACAAAACCAATTTATATTTCGTAACAAAAAGAGCACCACTCCGGCTATGAATTGACTAAGTGAGTTTATGGGAGAGGGCTTTGAAAATACGGATAATACAAATGCTACCTGTCTGACTTAACGATGTCATTCGATTGTATATATTTTTTAAAATTTCTTTTGGCTGATGATTGAACTACTTTTCTCCGATCTCTAGCTTCAGACCCAATATTGTACTCAACTCAACTCAAACAGCTTTAAATTGCGAATTATTTTTATCCATTAGGCTAAGTTTCAATAATAGACTCAATAGTATTACGGAATTTACCCAAAGCCGACCCTGTGTCATTCAGCACGACAACAAACGCTTTACGATAAAAAATACGATTCTCGAAAAGACTCGGCAGCGGAAGGAGCGATGAGGATTGGTACTGGAGAATTCTACGCTGGTGATATAAAAGAAGCACGGCACGATCGCCAAGGAGTGATACCGCGACGACTAGCTTATATGAGATTGTTATTGTATTTTTGAATCAGCTGTTTAAATGTAAATAAAATTCTAGAATAGTGAAAGTGGATATTAGTTTTATAATTTTAAATTAACGAAGTATATTGCAATTTGGTGGCAGAAGTAAAGGATTAGTGCAGTTATGGAAACTCGAAGTATGGAAAAAACCGACGAAACTACCAGAAAAATTATCAAACAGGTTACAGAGGGACTAGACGAAAAAATAGCACAGATTCTAGAAATACGTGACAAGGAGGAGAAACAACATCAAGAAGAAATTCAACAAAGGTTAGTGAAATCTTTTGATGATAAACTTAAAGTTGAATTAGGAAATCTTGTCACTAATATCGATGAAAAACAACAAAATTTAATGGAAGGATTATTCTCGAAATTTGTAGAAAAACAAGATCAAACTGAATTAAAACGACAAAATGAATTTAAATTATTAGAAGAAAAACGACAAAATGAATTTAAAATAACTGAAGAAAAAAGACAAATGCAATTTGAACAACTAATGCAAATAGTAAGACAAGTTAATGAAATGGTTAACGAAAGAATGCAAATAGTTGAGTCTGATATAAAAGAGATAAATGATGACATTAAGACCATAAAAAATACCGTGGACACCCTTGAAACAAAAGTAGATGACTTCGATTCCATCCAAAGCCAGGTAAAAGTTGAAATCAGTTCAATTCAAAACACAGTTCAAGACCAAATCAGTGCCATCCAAGACAAGGTAGAAACAGAAATTAAAAAAATGCAACAGGACTTACAGCGAGGAAAATACCAGAACACCGTAAGTACCAGAGGTTCCATTAGTAAACCACCCACATTTGATGGCAGTTCATCTTGGCCCATGTATAAACGGCAATTTGAGGCTGTGGCTACAGCTAATGGATGGGATAATCAAGAAAAATCTACCTCTCTGGTAATTTCGTTAAGAGGTCCGGCCCTACAACTCCTCCAGAGCATTCCAATCGATGAACAAGGCAATTTCGACAAGATCATCGCTATCCTAGACAAACGTTACGACAATCAATCCTTGAGCCAGGTATACCAAGTCCAACTGAGTGGAAAAACCCAAAAATCCGGTGAAAGCCTCCAAGAATTCGAAGCAGAAATTAGACGGTTAGTTCACTTGTCCTACCCAGACCTGCCAGAGGAAACGAAAGACCAGTTGGCCACACAGAGTTTCATAAACGGCATCAGAGATGTGGAAGTACAAAGAAATTTAAGACTGAGTGGCGTCAAGAAAAGTAGTGAAGCTCTACTTCGGGCTTTGGAAGTAGAGGCCGTCATGAACATGTCCAAGCCGAGGGTCCGAGCAGTTTCCTTCAACCAGGAAGAGTCAGAGTCACAATTTCAAGCGCTGCTGGCTGGTCTGAACAAATTATTAGACCGGTCACAAAGAACTGGCACCAGACGGGCATGTTACGGCTGCGGACGGACAGGGCACTTCCAACATAATTGTCGAGTGAGGCCACCTGAACGATCACCGACCAGGGGTAACCAACAGAACAGCCACATGTCCAGGGACCGTCAGTCAGTCAGCATAGGGGGGCGAATGCTGACTGTCCCTCCACAAGCCCCCAAAACGTTATCCATCCGGGGATTTTGCCGAGATAGCGGCAGCCTAGTCATCAGAGGCACCATCAACGGGCGAGCAGTTACCATCACCATCGATACCGGCGCCGCTGTGTCCATTGCCAAGTCCAGGGTTTTGAGAGCATCAGAAATTCGGCCAGTTACCAATAACATCCAGCTCATAACAGTCACCGGCGAGTCCATGTCAATACAGGGTGAGGCAGATGTCGTGCTACAGATAGGGGACAACATGATCCTGCATAGGGTCCTGGTAGCGAATATTGAGGACGATTTTATACTGGGAATGGACCTAATTAGCCAGCATGGATTTATGTTCGACCCGAGATATGATGTTCTTCGGTTCCTGAATGAGGAATTTGTATTGACACGGCCCGTCAACACATCAGTCACGCCCATAAAAATTGTGGCAAAGTCTTCAGCTAGAATTCCCGGTCGAACTGAACAGATTATTCATGGGCAGCTAGACAGCAATCCTGGGAGCTGCGTTGGAATGGTGGAGCCCGTACACTCAGCTCATGACTACTTAGTTGGACGGGCTATAGTTAAAACCGGACGAGATATACCAATCAGAGTCCTGAATCTGTCCAACAACGACATCAGAATTACCAATGGTCAAGAGATAGCTTGTTTCGAGCCAATAGAGACCATCATCAATTGCGAAGAAGAGTACCAGACGTCGGTGAAGGAAACAAGGCCCGATAAAGAGTTCCTACAACAGTTTGCTGACCACTTGACACACTTGACACCAGAGAACCAGAAGAAAGCCAAGCAATTTATCACAAAACATTGGCAAATTTTTAACAGTAAAAATGGAACTACCGGTCGCACCAACATCATCCAGCATCGAATAGATACCGGAAAGGCTCAACCCATCAGAATACCACCTAGACGACTACCATTGGGGCAACAACAGGCCGTCGAGAAAAACATCGAGTCCATGTTACAAAATGGAGTTATTGAGCCATCCATCAGTCCATGGTCTGCTCCCGTCGTGCTAGTTAAAAAGAAAGATGGAACCACCCGATTTTGCGTGGATTACAGAAAGCTGAATGATGTCACGAAGAAAGACAGCTATCCACTACCTCGAATCGATGACACTTTGACCACACTAGCAGGCTCCCGTTGGTTTTCCACACTAGACCTAAAAAGTGGATATTGGCAGGTTGGTCTGCACGCAAACGACAGAGAGAAGACAGCGTTCTCTACCAGTAAAGGGCTGTTTCAGTTCACGGTCATGCCCTTTGGGTTATGTAATGCACCCGCTACATTTGAGAGGCTAATGGAGTATGTACTGAGCGGGTTAACATTGAGGACGTGCTTAGTATACCTCGACGACATTCTAGTCATGGGCCAGACATTCGACGACCATCTGAAGAACCTGGGCGAAGTATTCTCCAGAATTAATAACGAAAACCTGAGACTCAATCCGAAGAAGTGTTCCTTGTTTCAAAAAGAAGTAGAGTTTTTGGGCCACGTAGTGTCCGAGTCAGGAATCCGCACCAACGAAGACAAGATAGAAGCCATCCGTGATTGGCCAGTTCCAAGAGACAAACATGAAATCCGAAGCTTCTTGGGCCTCTGTTCATACTACCGGCGTTGTTGAGGGATTTGCCACCATCGCCGCCCCTCTACATCGGCAGACCACTGATAAAGAGACCTTCCATTGGAATCAGGATTGCGAAACATAATTCAGGCGACTGAAGGCAGCACTATGTTCAAGCCCAATCCTAGCCTTTCCTACACAGTCCGGCAAGTTCATCTTAGACACCGACGCCAGCAACACAGGTTTGGGGGCCGTCCTATCCCAGGTGCAAGATGGTGAAGAGAGGGTGATCGAGTACTACAGCCGTGGATTCTCGAAGCCAGAAAGAAATTATTGCGTCACCAGAAAAGAACTTCTTGCAATAATAAGGGCTGTGGACCATTTCCATAAATACCTGTATGGTCGCCATTTCTTAATCCGAACAGATCATGCCGCACTCAAATGGCTGCTGGACATGAAGACACCGGAAGGACAACTGGCCAGATGGATGGAGAAATTACAGCAATACGACTTCAAGGTGGAACACCGTGCCGGTCGGTTGCACAATAATGCCGATGCCCTATCCAGAAGACCCTGTAGAGCGGAATGCAAGCATTGTCTGAAGACGGAACAGCGAGAGGGTATCTCCATCAAGCAGATCCGAGTGCAGGCCAATGAAGACTGGACAACGGAACAGTGCATCCAGGACCAAATGGCTGATCTAGACATCGAACCAATCTTGTCACTCAAAATGAGAGGGGCACCCAGGCCACGATGGGACGAGGTAGCTAGATACTCCGGCGTGCTGAAATCGTTATGGGCTCAGTGAGACTCTCTAAGAGTAGACAATGGAATGCTCAAGCGAGTTTGGGAAAGCGCTGATGGACGAGAAACCAAGTCCCAACTGGTAGTTCCGAAGAAAAAGGTACCAGCCATCCTGACCGAAGTGCATGATGGAATTACCGGAGGCCACCTGGGCATGAATAAAACCCTAGACAAAATTCGCCAGCGGTACTACTGGGTGAATTACTTCGAAGACGTCAGAGCTTGGTGCCGCAAATGTGCCACATGTGCCGCCAGTAAGGGCCCGAAGACCCGGACCAAGGGCAGAATGCAGCAGTACAATGTGGGCGTCCCATTTGAGAGAATCGCCATCGATGTCGCCGGTCCGTTTCCCGAGTCTGAGAGGGGGAACAAATACATTCTGGTCGCAATGGATTACTTCAGCAAATGGCCTGAGGCATATGCGATACCCAACCAAGAGGCAACCACGGTAGTGACGGTGCTAGTAGAACAACTATTCAGCCGGTTTGGCGTCCCGATGGAATTACATTCAGACCAGGGGCGTAACTTCGAATCGAATGTATTCCAGAAGGTCTGCACGATGTTGGGGAACAGGAAAACGAGAACAACACCATTACACCCACAGTCAGACGGAATGGTGGAAAGATTCAACAGGAACAACACCTATCCAAGGTCGTCAGCAATAACCAGCGTGATTGGGATGAGCATATTCCCCTATTCCTGTTGTCATATCGCTCTGCTGTACATAATAGTACAGGCCTGACCCCAGCCAGGGTCTTATTCGGAAAGGAGCTGCGACTACCATGCGACTTGACATTTGGCTCCCCTGAAGAACCTCCCCAAGACATCGACGATTATGCCGACCAGCTCCGACATAACATGCTGGCAATACACGAATTAGCCCGAACGCAGATGTTGGCCACCAGTGACCGGATGAAGACGCGATACGACCTCAAGGCCAATTCAGTCGGGTTCCAGGAGAGGGACAAAGTCTGGTTGTACAACCCCCAACGGAGCAAGGGTAAATCCCCAAAGCTTACGCCCGCCTGGGATGGTCCATACGAAGTGGTCAAAAGGCTGAATGACGTCGTCTACCGGATCCGTCGAAACCCCAAGGCTAAATTGAAGGTGGTTCACTTAGATCGACTCGCTCCCTAACATGGAGGGGATGTTTCTGATCGGGACGATCAGAATTAAAGGGGGAGCAGTATTACGGAATTTACCCAAAGCCGACCCTGTGTCATTCAGCACGACAACAAACGCTTTACGATAAAAAATACGATTCTCGAAAAGACTCGGCAGCGGAAGGAGCGATGAGGATTGCTACTGGAGAATTCTACGCTGGTGATATAAAAGAAGCACGGCACGATCGCCAAGGAGTGATACCGCGACGACTAGCTTATATGAGATTGTTATTATATTTTTGAATCAGCTGTTTAAATGTAAATAAAGTTCTAGAATAGTGAAAGTGGATATTAGTTTTATAATTTTAAATTAAACCCACGAAGTATATTGCAATACATTAACTTTACATTACATTCTTCAACAACGAACCTAGAAACTAATGCTTCAGTGAAATTCCTGGAAGGTCTACCTTTATCCTGGGGTTTTCTTAGCTCCAAATTATGTAAAGTAACTTTTCTTCTAAGGAGCCTCGCAAAAATTTAGCTCTAATATGTTCTATACAATTTTAAACTGGGGTCATTCTCTATACTATCAACAGATTTATGTTGAAGTATTGGAATTAAGTAATAAAATACCACGAGTCTTCTAGAGATGGCTTTGTGTGGCTAAAACTACATACTTACACTATCTTGCACTTTTATCCTCATTGTCTATATGAAACAGAACCAAGACACCTCGTATCTCTCAGTTCAGTTAGCATTTTATACGAGAGCTATTTTTTGTTGACCCATGGTCATTTTTTGATTTGATTACGGAGATTGCTTATGCTTTTTTTGGTTTGACTGTTGTTTCAAATCTCTGTTGGAGGACGATACCCACGTCTAGTCGTCTATTATAATGTGAGAAAAGAAAACATATCTATATTGTTTAATCACGCATTGTTTGACCTTTATGAGGATCAGGGAGTATTTTTGGAACCCACCCCTCATACAATTTGCGCTACCCAAGTTTTCAGTGGTAGTCCTGTAAATTGGGATTCAAGCAACACATGAAAATCCCTAAGCTAGGTCATTAATCGACAATGACCGAACAGTTCGAAATTTTCGATTCAGCAGATCAACGACCTATCTTTCCGAATACTAGGTCTGCCACTCCGTTCTTCATCGTGAACATATTTATATCAATTCTGAAATTCTCGCCACCGTTTTCCAACTTCTTTGTCACTCACTGTTTCAGATCCATACATTACGAATAACTCACACTGAATTTCAGCAGCGGAAAGTAATTTTGTGAGCAAAAATCTAACTGTATCACTTCACAACTGGCTGGTTCTACAATTGTCTCGGTCATTGCGATCTGCTCTGAAAGACTAGTAAACGACTATTGAGTCAAAACAACAACCTCAGGAGTTTCTAAAGAGTTGGTACACCTTGGTTCAGAACTACCATAATGGTCATATGACCTTGGTTTTGGAATAGGACTCAAAATTTAACTCTAAACTTTTTTTCAGACTTCTAGATAAATATCCAAATACATACATATTCACTAAACAGATTACCGAGGATTTGGTAAAAAAACTTGGCACCGGCTTACCTGTTGGCATCTTCAGACCGCCAGTTATAATATCAACTTACAAGGAACCAATCAAAGGATGGACCAACAACATATATGGGCCCATAAGTGCAGTCGCAAGCTCTTATTGTGGACTGCTGAGGGTATCATTAACGTCTGCCCATAAAAATGCCAACGCAATACCTGGCGATATGTGCTCAAACGCAATAATTGCCGCAGCTTGGGACATCAGTACGAATTTTCATAAAAACGGAGCAGTTTCCGAAATGCCCGTTTATAATTATGAAAGTCGGGATTACAAGGTGAGAGTCATTTATTTTCTTTTTTACTTATATAGAATTGGCTCTTTATCAGAAAAGTTATGGAGGTAAGAATAACAACGAAAATTCGATAGACGTTGTCCTAGAATAACAGTAAAGATAACCAACTAGAAATTCAGGCAGTACAAGCAAGAGAGAAGAAAGTCGGGAAACAGTTTAAGGAATAGAGATGAAAATAGTGGAGTACACGAGGAAAGTGGTTAAAAAAAAGTGAAAACTGTGAAAACCTGTGAGAGAACCTGAGAAATAATGGAAGGGGTTATACACAATCGAGAAAGGGGAAGAAAACCTGGGAATATTGCAGTGAAAAAAATGTGTGATGTAAACGGGGGAAGATATAGAAAACGTAGAGATAGAGAGAGACAATAAAAATAAATAGGGAAAACCAAAAAGGAGAAGAAATATATAGAACGGAAATTGTTTGCTCGGTATACTTTTTGATAAGTCATTAAGTTTTTTCGTTTGTTCATAAAAATATAGAAAGATAAGTCTCGAGAAATAATAAACATCCTATTTCATCAAGTTGACAATTTATCAAAAATAGTTCATTCGTACAATATTGATTTTTTGATCACTTGATTGAGTTTTTTAAGGGATTAAATTTGTTTTAGCCCCTAACTTGGAACGCATTCAAGATAGCTCTCGACACAAATTTACGAAAACTACCAAGTGTTAAATCTTTCTGGTATCCAAAACTAATACTTACCAATAAACGTCCTGTTTATTACATTCTGGCTTTCATCTTGCATACCATACCAGCATTCCTAATAGATGTCACTCTAGTAATACGAGGTAAACCGCCAAAGTGAGTACTTTTCACCTAATTTACTTAACACACTTAAACAATGTTTAATAGGTACATTATTCAATTCATATATTGTCAATTATTCTTTTTAGATCTTGTAAGGCGTTGTATAGGATCCAAATTATTTTCTCCATTATGATAACTATAATAATTAAAAGATAACAATTTTTTGATGTCGGTTATCCTTCTTGGAGGATTACCGTTACCTTAAAACCAGTTTCTTAAGTAACAACCAAATAATTTAATAGGCAATTACATTGCACTGTCTGAAATGAACTTTACACTTTATCCTGATAGTTTACGGAACATTTTTTCAAGTGTATTTAGTGTAGCAAAATACCATTTCTCAGGATTTTACCCTAACCTGTAGGGGTTATTCATTTTGGAAAGTAAACACACACTAACACTATAAAATTATTTAGTGTTGTAAAATAAATTAAAACAAAAGACACAAAAATGAGAAGGTAGGTTTTCGCGGCCAGAGTCATAGCTTATTCTGCTTTTTCCGGATTTGGACCGCGTCATTTTTTTTCCAATTAATTTATTTATATAACTGAACCATCATTTAAACAAAGTTTTCCGACGTTTCGCCCGCACTTATAAGTGGCTTTTTCAAGGATGAGAAAAAACAAAACAAATGTTACTTACCTTACGGCCACTCCATTCATTTAGTATTTTTCTCACAAACACACTTTGAAACGTCACCTTATTAAACTTGACACACTGATGCACAAATTGTAAATGACTAATTGCTACTTTGGATATAACCAACGAAGAAATAATAATTGACGGAAATTTCAGGTAAAGAAAGGATAGGAGGCACTTAATGGGATTATCTTGGATTGTTTTATGGTTTTGATGATATTTTGTTTATCTTCCCATGTTTTACATGCCCTACTAATAAAAATATAAAATGAGATTTATTTATTACTCTATAAATAAACCATTGCAGTGAATACAAACTTATCGCATTCAATACATTCTACATCTAAATAATTCTTGGCCCCTAATAGCAAACAACCCTTTAAACAGCTCTTCGCCTTTCAGGTAATTGTGCCTACAATGAAATTTTCAAAACCGTTTTAATAAACTTTTACGGTATTTTAACGAAAATTTAAGATAGACAAATTGAAATTCATTTTACGGAATTCAAAAGATCCAAGTAACGCTCCAATAGAAAGAGTGTGGTTAATAGGGTACAGTTTGTAAGATATCCATGTAAATTTTTTAAATTGCAATTCTGCAAAAACCATTTATTTCACAATTATCTTGAGAACAGTTAATTGCAACATAATAAGCTGTCATTTTATGGAAGATTAATCTTTTAATTTTTAATACAACAATCTGATAAATTTCTGAAAACAAGTCAATTTTTCTCGATTTTTACAACTTTTCTCGGCGGAAAATAACCCAGTCAGGACCTATAACCGCTCATTTTGAAGGCATTCCAATTCTCTACAACTTTCCTATTGACAATATCAAGATTCCTTCTTTATTTTTCTCGGTACGAGACAAAAACAAATAAAATCCATATTTTTGCTAGTTTTTATTGTTTAAATAAATTATTTTTACAAATTTGCTGTCAAAATCACGCAAAATATCACTTATATACTAATACTGAAGCGATGACGTCGGCGGTTTGCTGTTGAATTTTGTTCTAAAATGCCTTCAATTTTGGTCTATTGGATGATGTACGAAGGCAAATTTAATCCGATGTTGCCATGATTTCTGTTTCATTAATTCTGTTGAATAAATAAATTATTTTTATTTTGAACACCCCTTCATTTGATAAGAATGGTAGAGCATTTTGTTAATTGTAATGTTCACATGATAAATTTGTTGAAGTTTTGCAAATAATTGGATAAATTCACACCCAAGTGCTCACTTTGGTTGACAAATTAAAAAAAAATTTTCTCGTAAGCCATAAACTTTTTGACATAATTTATATAAGACTTTTTTATTTATACTAATCACTTCTATCATCTACCAAAACTATTCATACTATTGAACTTTTTTGAATGAAATCGAAACTGTCAAAGTAGCTTCATTAAATTTAGGGCGCGTTCTAAAGATTCATATGCTAACTATTCACTTTTCAGGATGCTAAAACTGTACAAAAAAGTTCACTATATGGTCGATATCATTATCTATTTCGCAAACCACGCTTGGTATTATAGTGATAAAAGGATGCAAGGCATTTTAAATAAAATGTCACTGGAAGAAAGAAAAATATTCTTTTGCGACGTTAAAGAAATTGATTGGAACGAGTATTTTGAATCATTTATTTCCGGAATAAGACAGTATGTACTGCAGGATCCACTCAGTACTTTAGACGATGCTAAAGTAAAGTTGAAGAAGTAAGTATAACTATTCTTTTGTGATTTTCAAGATTGAAGCTTCGAGGTTTATTCTTCAAAAAATGCTTAGTGTTTGCCATTTTCCGTAACTTTATGACAAATTCCTAATGTTAACCTATTTTTATTTTTTAGATCATAATTACTAACTATCCTCCCTTTTTTAGATATTTGTGACAATAAAGTACAAGGAAAATTCTCATTTAAATTGCCCGCACTAGAGATATTTTAAATTTTTAAGTTTCTGTTTGCTGATAGTACTGTCCAAAAATGAGCAGGATCTGTCGACCACTTTGTTTGCAACAGCTATTGCAATCAGTCGACCTCAGTGGTATTCTGCGAATTTTAAAACGGAAAAAAGTGTTAAGCAAAAAATGTGTATCAAATTTTGCGTTCCTAATGTTAAGAAATACTATGGTAAAAACTGAAGTGTACGACTGATACAAAGAGTCGAGAACTGATCGAAGATTTGTATCGTTCCGGACGATCTTGAGCACTGACGAAAATGTTGCGAAAGTGAAAGAAATCAGGTTTGAAAATCGTCATTTGAGTATAAGAGAGAAAGCACGAGACTTTAACATCAATAGCGGAACAGCTCTTTTGATTTGGGTGGATCTTTTGGAAAGGCGCCGCGTCGCTGCTGGACCGATTCAGCTGAATTTTCTCCTAAAAAAAATCCTCGGAATGGATCATACCGGCCAGCGCCTACAACGGTTGTCTGGACGACTGGAAGAAGAGAAGGATTTTATTTTGAAGGAGACATAATAAATATTGATAAAGAATAACATTTTTGGGTTTTATTTACAATTTCCGGGTACTTTATTGCCACAATAGAATGAATTTTCTGTGTCTAAATCTCTCTTATGTGAGCTCTTCTTTGCCACCTCAGGGAGGCTTATTTGATGTCTTCTTTCCAGCGCATCTGTAGTCTGCAACTGGACCGTTTTTCGTGAAAGGGGCGTTATTTTACAGCTTCTGAATTCCAGAAATTGTCTTTAATAAATTACATTTCTATTCTACCTTTCTCTAACAACAAATACCTACATTAATTTTCCTACTAACTACTTACTAGGTTTTTTTAATAATATTCAAGTTTGAATCTCGCAGACGGTTCGCCAAGGTCTTACTCGCGTTTTCACGCATTTTACAAATTTAAAAATGGTATACTCCTTTATAAGCAAATTTCTTTAAACCACACCTTCAAGAAGGTTTTTCCATCAGATTCCACATCCGTAAAGAACTCTGAGCGTTTATTATGTAAAATGTCGGTTTTAATTATCTATGTATATAGTTTATAGCAACTTTATATTTTAATTGTTGCAGATTATACTGGTTTCATCAGCTCGCTCAAATACCACTGGTTTGTGTTATTTTATGGTTATGCTGGACATTGCTGTCGTTTTTTAATTGATCCTACACATTTGTATTTATATCAAGTTTTTTTAAAATATTTGTTCTATTGGGGCAATTATAAGAATTTAATTAAACAGCACAAAATAAAAATGTTAATTTATTTACTTATTCTAAGATAAATAGAGATATTCACAAAAAATAATACCAACTAAAATATTAAGGAAAAAATAAACCACGTCAGTCTAATTGCCAAAATAATCACTACCACTTTAATTGTCTGGTGTGCCCAATAAAACCTAAAAAATAAAAATCTACATTAAATCAATATTTTATTTTTTCCTTTGCTTTCTAGAATTAAGTGTTTATCTGTCTGAAAGATCAAAAGCTATAACATTTCACGAAATTACTTCAAAAAGTTGTTGTTGTTGGTTTAAACATAAAATATATTTTACAGTTTGAATTATCCTATAAGGCAATCTATCAATACTCAAATAAAAAACTATGACACTATCGCAAACAGTTTATTGTCTTAGTATCGATAACTGAAAGATCTGCTTTAATATTCATTAATATTTCCACCAAGTTATCGAAACAGTTGTTTTGATATAATGGGTGTTTTTTTACATATACTTAATATTAATATACTGCTATCGCCTGTAAGCGGAAGGGTTACCGACTAAAACACGCAGCAGATTAACCGTGTAAAAGTACGATTCCGATACACGCGGCAGACGGCAGACGGCAACGACAGACCGCCGACGGCAAACGCTGTCGGGCTTCAGTTGTCGTTGTATGGCTAAAGCCAGACTGGCGGGATTTAACGCTGCGTTTTCGACGTTTTTTTTGAGCTCTCACAAAGGCTAAGGCCAGACTGGCGGGATTTCACGCCGCGTTTCGACAGAAAAACACGCAAAAATAATATTGTAAATCGTCGAGGCCAGACGCGGAGTGAATTTCCTTCCAACGGCTCGGTGTCGGGCGCATCTTCAAGGTTAGCCGCCGAAAGGTAGGATCGGTTCGATTTCCTGCGTTATTTCAAGCTGTGTTGAGTGGCCACACTGCCAGGAAAATACGCGGTATTCATTTCGTTATGGAGCTCGACCAAACTGAAGGCACGTGAATGACTGCAACCGTGAAAAACTGCTAGTGTGGCATACTACACTGCTCGAAAAAAACGTAGAAAACGCAGCGTGAAATCCCGCCAATCTGTCCTTGGCCATAGTATGACACAGCAGCAGTTTTTCACGCACTTGAAATCCAGCTCTTCAGTTTGATCGAGCTCCATGACGAAATGAATACCACGTTTTTTCCCTACCAGTGTGGCCACTCAACAAAGTGTGAAATAACGCAGAAAATGGAACCGATCCTATCTTTCGGCGGCTGACCTTGAAAATGCTCCCGACATCGAGCCTTTGGGTGGAAATTCACGCCGCGTCTGGGCTCGCCGATTTGCAATAGTACTGCCTATTATTTTTGCGTGTTTTCTTGCCGAAACGCGGCGTGAAATCCCGCCAGTCTGGCCTTAGCCTATAAATTCCGAAGGCACTGCAGTTGCGTCGCAGCATTAATAACTTGAGGTTGTTTCTTCTATGTACAGCATAAATAATCAAATGTTGCACGTGTTATTGCAAGAAGAAGCAGACGACGATGATTTATTGTTGTATTCTTACTTAAGCAGAAAACCTATACTGCCATTGGACCGAAATTGACTGGAAGAAGGCTCTTATGAGACTCTAATAACAAAAACCTTGAATAAAAGCGAAGACGTTTTCAGAAGTTATTGCCGTATAAATAAAAACCAGTTTAATTTTGTAATCTCTTTAATTCATAATGACCTTGCTCCGAAAACCCTGCGGGGCGCAATTTCGCCAGGGGAGGAATTATTCTTAACATTAAGGTAAGCTAATAAAAATTATTTCTTAATATTAATAATAATATACAAGATGTAAACTAGTAACATAAACAAGCTAATTATTGAAAAAAAATTGTGTTTGAAAAAATCCTTCATTTTCTGTTTGATATATCAAATCGGTGGGTTCCAAAAAACTGCTATTTGGAGAAACAGCATTTAAAATTATATACTGACTGTCCTCAGAAACACTTGTCATGGCTGACTCAGTCCTAGAAGTAAATGGGTTTGGATAACTAGATGTGGTACTATAGTCTGCCGCCAGTAATTTCATATTCGGTGAGAACTTCAAAGATTTCCTGTTTTGCTTTTATTTGAAATAATTATGTTGGCAATTTCTTTAAAACATGTTCAATATGATTAGCAAATGATTTAAACTCATCATCAGGTCCAGACATACTTTTCATCAGCGATAGTCGTGCAATTTCCATCTCTTTCATATATGATAAAATATCATCTTTGGTGCTTTGAGCACGTTTCATTATTCTTATTAGCTTCAGAAAGAGTTGATACATAAATTATGAAGCCATATTCTCTGAGAATTGCAAGACATGACAACCAGAAAGATATTTTTAACTACAGGCTAAGTCGTGCACGACGAGTAGTCGAAAACGCTTTCGGTTTATTATCTCAAGTTTTTTGAGTATTTTACATACTGATACCAATTTTACCTGAAACTTGTGACGACTTAATAATGTCTGCCTGTTGCTTGCACAATATATTAAGAGATGGTTATCTTGAAAATCACCAGATTCCAATATATCACCGTAATGAAGACGAAATACCAACTCATAATATGATCAGAATGGCGAGTACTAGTGGTTTTGCTAATGCCGGAGATTTATTGATTCCAGACAAATTTAAAAAAAAGAAGGTGAAGTATCGTAAATCGTACCGAATAGCATAAGTATTTAATAAATAATATAAATATACTTACTGGTTTTATTGAGTTCCTGAAAGATCTTTTTCCAACTATTTTCCTTAATTCGTGCATCTTAATAATTATGATTTTTGCTATCTTATAAACACGGATATTTAGACACTAAATTAATAAAAGTTTCGCTTTCTTCGTTTGACAACACGTCCATAATGTCTAACTACAACGCTAGTACTGTGATTGTGCGGTAGTGCAGTCTGCCGCTTCGCAGAAAAACAGGTGACGTATGTGGAAATCGGTCTCATACAAATTAATACTGCAAAGTAATGCCGTCTCCGGCCTTGCACATGCTGTTACCGTCTGCCATTGCCGTCTGCCGCATGGAATCGTACATTTACTTTACCTAAACCGTTTTGCACAAGCGTTGCCAAGAATCAAACAGAAAGAAAACCTAACCAACAACAGAAGCGCCCATTGGGCATTTTCGAACATGCGCATAAGGCCCGAAGTACAGTAAAACGTTATAGACATATATACGTCTGGACTGTAATGTTTGCCCCTTACTCTGGACTCTGCCAGCAGTATATTAGTATTAAGTATGTATATGGTTTTTTAGCAGTTTGTTTTTGTTTTTCAAGTAGCAGGCACTGCTTTTAGAGGCAGCCATTTTGACAACTGACAGATACTTTATGTTCAGCACGCTTTGTCATTTCATTTACACTGGAAGATTCCAAAATGTGCAAATTTATTTCGAAAGTCGTTGTTCAGTTCGCGAAATTTACGGTCGCCATAACCGTCCATCCCAGCAAGTTATTCGAACAACTATGAATCGTTTTCGCACCACGTATAGTGTAATGGATAATACTTGTCAAAGAGGACGTCGTACAGTGCTCACCAAAGAAGTTGTTGCTGCTGTGGACCGTAGTGTTGAGGAAGACCTGAATGAGTCGATTCACCATCGTGCACAGCAAATTCTTGGTTTACGAGCTTCCAAGATTCTCATTTTTGTTTGAATGGATACGTCAACAAGCAAAATTGCTGCATTTGGAGTAAATAACATCCACAAGCCATTATTAAGACACCGTTACAGCCACAAAAAGTTACTGTTTGCTGTACTTTATGAGCTGGTGGAACCATTGGGCCATATGTCTTCAAAGATGATGCAGGTGAAAACGTCAGAATTACAGACTTTTTAGTTACTCAGTTGAATGGAGAGTTAATGTGCAAGAGCTTTGGTTCCAACAAGACGGTGCAGAATATTACACAGCCAACGCCATAATCAATTTATTGTAGGGAACATTCAATGAGCGCATAGTTTCGCGGAATGGACCTGTTAATTGGCCTCCACGATCGTGCGATATCACACCAATGGATTATTTCCTGTGAAGATGCTAGTCTACGCCGATAAACCACAGGCGTTGGACCATTTGGAAGCTAATATTCGCCGCGTTATTGCTGATATAAGGCCTTAGCTGCTCGAAGAAATGATAAAAAATCGGAGTTCCAGATTGCGTTTCATTCGAGCCAGCCGCGGCGCGCATGTGCCCGATATCATATATAACCCAGTTCATTTACTAAAATACGTGACAGAATTAATAGTAGAACAAAACCGACATCAACTTGTTCTAATGATAAAACATGACTAATTGACATAAAATTCAACATTTTTTATCAATGCGTTTATGGTTTTTTTTTTCAAAAAAAACCCGCAAAAAATCGGTAACAATTTAGTTTTTTACCTTTTACACAAAATGAGCTAATAAGCTCAACTTCGTTAACTAACTGGTTTCTTAGATAATGGAATCTTTATCCAAAATTCCAAAAAAAATAATAATCCCTTATATATTTCTTTATTTCATAGCTAAAAAATTTTTATTAACTGAAGCGATAGATCTTCTCATACCCAATTCATGTTCTAAAAATAAATACTGTAGGCCCGGTAGTTTTTTCAAAATTTCAGTCAATCCTATGGAATACATATTTTTTGAAAGGCCATATTACCTCACCGGATGAACCTATCGTTATCAATAAACTACCGCTGGAAAGTAGAAGAATTGATCTAGAGATCTCTCATCTCACTTTCCAAAATTTAAAGCTTAAATATTGAAAATATTTGGCCATTCCATAAAAATTTATTTGGAGGAGTCCATTCGAAAAATTGCTAAGGGGTACCTGTGTAACTATATCATAATAAATAATCTCAATAATTTTAAGCAAACACATATTTATATTTCTTGGATAATATGGATTTATATAATAAATTTAGCAAAATAGAATAAAACTCCATTTAGCCACAAATGAGAATGACGGAGCAATCATAATATGCAAAATGCGAAGGCTGCTGCAAGCGATTTTTACATTTGTATATGTTTCAATAAAAGATCAAAACATATATATCTTAGGAAATTTGGCTTGTCATTAATTAGTATTTAATAATAATAATATTCTAACAGGAATCTGAATTGAACAACATAAAAATTGCCTTGTTAACTAATTGAAGAATACCATTTTTTTCTATTATTAATGATTATCAATTTGTATCAGCGTTTAATTTCTATATAATAATAAAATATAAAATGTACTGAAACTGTAAACAAAGGAACCTACTATTATTTGCTTATGTTTTAAAAAATCTGTGAATAGAGAAGGCAAATTTCCGTTATTTAAATTTAAAACAAGTACGTCTTTTGCATATTAAAAATTATTGCTCCATCATTATCATCAGTGTCTATCTAAATGGAGTTTAGACAGTCCATTTTACTGAATTTATTACACAAATCCATATTATGCTAGAAATATAAACTTGTGTCTGCTTAAAATTAAAACTTGCATCAAGATTATTTAGTATAAGGATGTAGTTACACATGTACCACCCCTTAGTAATTTTTCCAATGGACTCGTCCACAGAAACTTATAGAGAATGGCCAAACATTGTCAATATTTATATGTATTTTACTTTAAATTTTGAAAAAGTGAAGGGAGGTCTCAAGATCAACTCTTCTACTTTCCATCGGTGGTTTCTTCATAATAATGGGGTTATCCAGTGAGGTAATGCCTTTCAAAAAAATATGTCTTCCATAGGATTGACGTAAATTTTGCAAAAACCACCGGGGCTACAGTATTTATTTTTAGAACATGAATTGGGTATGAGAAGGTCTACCCTTTCAGTTAATAAGAATGTTTCAGCTATAAAATAAATAAAATATATAAGGGATTATTTATTTTTTTGGAATTTCGGGTAAAGATTTTAGTATCTAAAAAATCAATTAACAAAATTGAGCGTATAGTAGCTTATTTTGTAGGTTTTTTAATTCTCTTCAACATTGCCCATAGTAACAAACACGGTTCCATGGGTGGAATTTGTGTAAAAGGTAAAAAACTAAATTGTTACTGATTTTGTTAAAAAATAAAAAGGCATCGATAAAAAATGTTGATTTTATGTCAATTAGTCATGTTTTATCATTAGAACACATTGATGTTGGTTTTGTTCTACCATTAATTTTGTTACCAAAAAGGCTTTTTCTCCGTAAACGACCTAAGCTAATAAATATAAGCAGTAATGCTATAAAACTATCGTTTCAATAAAGCCAATATCATGGTCATTATCATGATTTTAATGTGTTTTATTTCATTTTAAATTTCAATACCTCTAAAAAAACACCCGTAGTTTCAACATGTTTACATAATCAACTTATATTTAAAACATATGATACTGTAGGTACTTCTTAAGTAATCATGGGAAAGAGTGACCATTTTCAAATCAAACAGAAATTCTCAAAATCACTTTGGCTTTCACGACCGGGAGTCTAATTGAGAGATTTTGTTTTCTGGGCTGTTGAGACGTGGTCGGTTGAAATATATTCTACCTAACGTTCCTTCTAAAACTACGGCAGACATTTTAAAAGATGACGATGTGGCAATGGCCTAAGTTAATGCTCCATATATTTATATCAGTGGTAGGGGGTCTGGCCTGGATATCTTTGAACCGGATGGAATGTTCCTCTCGACCCTGTGTATGTTTGGCGACCATTGAATATAAACGGAGTTCCACATATTGACAGACCGATGAGTCAGCGGTCGCCCAACACTGAGTCAAGCGTAAAGCAAAGAGTCGCTGCCACACCGTCGGCTTTGAAAATGTCTACCATAGTTGTAAATGAAACGTTAGGTACAAGATATTTCAATCAACCACGACACAATAGCATAGAAAAAAATATATCTCAATCACCTTGGTCTTCAAGATGTTAAAAGTCAACTTCAGTTTAAGGTCAAAAAAACTCCATCATATAGGTATCTATCTACCCCCAAATTGGTGAAATATTTTTCCAGCAAATTTATAAGCATGCACTCAAACCAAAACTAATGAAATGCATTTTTGACTTATATAAGATGTATGTTCTTATCTCTCTGTGTTGAACTTAGATCATGTACCATCTAGATATAGCCTGTCATGCATAAAATAGTGGCAACGCTAGAAAGAGAGGGCAACAGAGACAGTAAAAGGCTATTTCACTTAGTAGGCGGAAGCAGTCAATGAACATCAGTCATAGGCTAAACGTATTTCATTGGAAACATCTCCCAGCCTAGTGAAATAACCTCTTGCTCTCTCTATTGCCCTCTCTCTCTTTTGTCTTACCACGGCATTTGTGCACTGCAGGCTATCTCCAGAAGGTACATGCTCTAATTTGTCGAAATGCAATGAATCAGTGTTGAAAACAGTTTATATAAAAGAATCATTACTTCAGATTTATCACACAACAGCATACTCATTCAATAATATGAGAGATATTGTTCCCCTCCCCCCCACATTTGTATCAAAACTACTACATATTTAAATGATTATGATTATAGATACCTTTTTAGTCTGAGAATTCCCGCTTCTAAAGTTTCCAAAGGATCCTCCGCCAGATACACTCGTACTCCTCTAAGGTAACTGGGAAAATACTGTCGCCAGTTCAGTTTCTTCAAGTCGCTGAAGAATATTCTCCTATCCTCGTCCGACATTTTGTTGAGAACTTTTCTCACGTTATACGATTTGAAAGTCCATTTGTTAGTGCTAAAGTAAGTGATGACGCTGCAGAATTTCGCAATTTTAGTGTAGGCCTTCAACAACCTTTGAATAAGACATATAAAAATTAATCAAACATCTATAATTTGACACTGTATTCAGGTTTATACATTTTTGTAATTTCCGGGCAAAATTATTTCCATTGCAAATATTGTCAAAATGAGTATTGTTTAATAATAATATGGGAATGACGAGCGACTAAATAATCAGGGTATGCACTGGAACAGTTTGCTTGGAAAATTCTGCATACTTCAAAATGCGTTCTTGTTTTATTACCCACTCCAATTAACAGTAATATCTCAATTCTTTGAGTCTCAGATAGGCTTATTAAAAAATATTAATAATTAGAAATTATGAAATAAACAATTAATAACTGAAAATTATTAACGACTTCTAACGAACTAAAATAGATTTTAAATTCGTCTTAAAAGTCACAAAAAGATCTGATTTTACTTTATCGGCAAAAGTTAACAAACAAGTTAATAAATCATGATTTGTATTTGACTCGAATGCTATTTGTTTTTAAACAATAAAATAATTTTTTTTCTTGAATATCCACCCCCTAAAATCGAAAAGTCCTATATTGTTGAAAAGTTAATTGAAATTCATTTTAAACGCGATTTCATACGATACCCCTTTATATTTAATTTTTAGGGGTAGTTATTACCTCAAGGGTGTTCAAGGGGCAAGTGAATAATTTTATTCAAAAAGTGAAGCCTCGTATATAAAAATTGATCTGTTGAGGAATTTTCATTTATATTCCTAATTATCTAGACATTGAATTTATCTCTTACTTTAGGACTTCACTGCAGGAGCGGACTCAGAAGGGGGGGGGGGCGATGAGGCCCTCCAAGAGCCTCAAGGTTAGTGATTTCACATTAAATCGAGAAAAATCTTAGATTCAAGAGTCTAAGAACTATATTTGCAGATGGTTTAAACAGAATAACGACTATGTTTAAAACAATAGCTCAGGAAATAAAATATATTGAAAGCCATATAGATTACTTTCATACGAGATCGGACCACTATGAGTCATGAAATTGGAGCTGGACTCTGGATCTACCTCTGCCTCACTCTATATAATGTGCATGTGCATATGTGTGTGGGTGTGTATATGATAAAAACTCAAAACTCTAAGCTATATAAAGCACAAATTTTTATTAATCTCGTAATAAATGTAGATGTTAGTAAAAGTTAATAGAGGGTTAAATACTGCGATTCTATTAAAATCTGAATTGACCAATGGAGTTTTCATTTTGATAGTCAGTATCGCCATCTACAGATCTTGTGGCAATACCAGAGAATTATTTAGTTGTATTAATGTGAACTGCACTTCTTCCTGCTTTGTTACTGTACTTCTTTCTGCTCTGTTTTCGTTCAAACACATATTTTACTTACTTTGGAGATTTTCCAATGAGCAGCAAAAACGAGTCAACCATGGCCGCCGGTACTGTGTGCAAGAAAAACCAACACATGTTATACAGGAAAACATTCTTGATTACAAAAAAAGATATACACCAAACCGCCTTTACACTACCAACTTCCCAGCTATGTTTGTTGCTCAAGTCCACCATATCTTTCCATAAGAGTGGCTATAAATAATAGAATCAGTTAAAACTAACAAAAAAATAATAAAACCACAAACAAAAAAAGCAATAATAGTTCAGTCACTACATGACTTTCGGCATGAAATGATAGATAATAATATCTCACTTGCTATGCTTTAAAAATGATATTCGTATTTATTATAACAATTATAGAGCATAAAATAATACAAATCATTTCGCTCAAGCATTTTTTAACCCTACAAAGCGCTCAGCTGAAGCATAACGCAAGGTGAACCGTGAGTACCAATAAATAGTCGGGTTTATAATGTTAACTAACGGTTACCCATTACTTCACCCGCTTATGACACGTAAAATTATATGCTTATATTTGAAATGGAAACTCCGCTTATATTGGTAGCACTTAGTTGATGATGTGCAATTACGGTGCGCCCTATATACTTTGTATCCTTTTTTATGTATATACTAGTACAACAGACAACTCAGAGTTCCGACAGCGAAACATGTTTTATACCCATGATAGACCGTTAAGAAATCTGGTCGGACATGGTAAGGATCGATCCCTTTGCGACCGATGATTCCAACGGTAATTAGGGCAAGTGCGATGACCGCAGCGAGCTACGATCGCCTAGTAAAGTCACATTGTTTTGAGCCTGTCGACTCTCGGAACTCCAAGATATATCGTTACAACCTTTGACTAGAAGGATACGGCCTTAGAGGCGTTGAGGCATAATCACACCGATGGTAGGTTCGCGAGTGCGTAAGCCAAATGCCCGAACCTGCGGTTCCTCTCGTACTGAGCAGGATTACTATCGCAATCACGAGTCATCAGTAGGGTAAAATTAACCTGTCTCATGATGGTCTAAACTAAGCTCACGTTCGCACTTAGCGGGTGAACAATCCGACGCTTTGCGAATTCTGCGTCGCGGTGATAGGAAGAGACGACATCGAAGGATCAAAAGGCGATGTCGCTATGAACGCTTGGCTGCCACAAGCTAGTTATCCCTGTGGTAACTTTTCTGATACCCCTTGAAAATCTCTACGAATGGCTCTCTTACCTACAATTCGATTTATATCTTATCTTCCAAATTTTTATTACATGTTAATAATTCAAAATCTTTAATGTGTTCATTTTTATTCAGTTTAAATGTTATAAATAATAATGATAATACATTCTTGTCGCGCATAACCTATTTAATTTAAAAAAAGGAAGAAACAGTTTTACTGTATAACTGATTCCTTTCTAACAACGAGATAGAATCTTATGTAAGAAGGGGGGGGGGGGGTTCGAGAAATCCTACGTATCCTTAGATGGGGTAGAAGGGGTGAAAATCGCCAAAATCATCCTTACGTAATTAGTGAATGGCCCCTTATACCCCCCTGCTACTTTATTTAATGAGACGCAGTAAACTTACAATCAGTTTATTAACACTCTGTATATTCGATTTCCACTTAAACATTGCCGTCGTAGGATTTTATTTATTCAGAATGACCCAAAATCATAAATTATTTGGGACCAAAAAATCAGTCTTTGGAAATGATAGATAAAATATTGTTTAAACAATTTTTGGTGTCAATTTTATCTAACTCTTTATTGATGAACATCTGATCTCAATAAATTTAATGGAGAAAAAACTACTATCTGCATTTATCCTGAAATGTTCATCAACAAAAAGTTATAAAATCGAACACAAAACAATCACTAACATTCAACACCAAACTGCTCCAAACAATATTAATACCCGTGATTACATTACTACAATTACCATACTATATATAGGGGGTTTCAAAAAAAAACTCAAAAAACTGCATTTATATAATTCCTTGCGAAAATAACTAATTTTATATTGGAGGAACATTTCGACCTATAAATGTTCCACTAAATGAACACCAAAATTATATATAATATGAATCGGGATAGTTCATAAAGTTTTTTCCTAGATTTCCCTTATGACTTTAATGGGATCCCTGGAACATCAGAATTTCTCATCTCATTTTTGGTGAATGCACTAACGTACCTAGGAGTGTCACAAGAAATTCTGAAAATAACCCTTTCAAATTGAAAGCTTTATTATTTCACGTGATCTTTAGAATTTTTTATTACTAGCCTGTGTATATCAAATAAGCAGTAAATTCCCTGAGTTACATCAGTTTTATAGCCACTTAATGTCAAATTGTGAATTGCTAACTTTGTCATTGCAAAGCTTTTGATATTTAATTTATTATTCAGTTGTGTTAATTTTTTTGCCATTGAAAACGGTGTTTGATCTAGTCCTTAAAACGTTTAGAATATTCGAAATACACACACTTTCCAGCAATTGTGTTGTTATTCCCCAAAAATCTGAAACTTACAAACTAGAGATGCCACTACTATATTTCAGAAAAAAGTCATTTTTCTGATTTCTAAAAATATCATTTTTCTGACTTAAAGACATCACTTTTTATTGCCTAAAAGGCTTCTTAGTGATATTATTTTTTTGAAGTATGAAAAGTAATATTTCCACGAATACTTATTGGGGTTATTTTACCAGTACATTATGGTTTTCTTTCCTCAGTTTGTTTTCAGGCAAGAGATATGCATTTGAAATTTGTAAATGGGAAACAAAGTTTAATAAGACTATTTGGAAAAATTGGCCTCAGTATTTGGAGACGTTTCAACTACAAATTGTCATTGTCAATCACTCTTTTAGCTGGAGTTATATTCCCAAATTTTTGTAATGATACCATTTTTTGTACCTACAAATTTGAACACTGATAGACAAGAAAAATTGTATCAGATATTCTATTTAACTTTACAAAATGTTATTTTTAATAGAACAGAAATGACATTTTGCGATATATGAATAAATAATTAAGAGAGATATTTCGCTTCACTAATTGTTGAATTCTTTTTGGATATCGAATAAGAGCAAGTACACTTTATTATTAGGTTCACTTATATATACATTACCTAACAGAACACAACTTCAGAAAAAAAAACACATCTTTGTGATTTTCCGACCTCTTAAAGAAATCAGAAAAATGACATTTTCACAATCTCACATTTCCGATTTTTTCAGATATCACAAAAATAATGCTTTCAGTCTTTGAATTGAATTCAAAATGAGCTCTTTTTGACTTTTGACTTGGGTGTTGGCTGGGAATAAGCGAAATAAACCCAGCAAGAAAAATTTTCATACAAATTCCAAAGATTATGCCCGACCAAACATGCTGAAACCAAGGGTTTGTACATGCTTATAGCTTATTATTTTTCATCCCCAAGTCCACCCCTATTTTTAGTCTATGTGGCTGTATAATAAAGACAAGTTACAGTTTATTGTCTACTACAGATAATTCAAATTGACAAGAATTATATAATAATGAAACTTACACTGTCGGTACTATTTTCAAAATTGTAAACTGGGACCTCGTCACGATTGGTATTCTCTATAGTTTTAAAATTGTTGGCCACCTCCCAACCAACAGCTATCAAAGAATTAACCACCATATCAGCTGGTATAATATTAGCGTTCACTTCACCATCACAGCGAGTTATTCGTAGTAGGCCCAAACCAGCACCAAGTATTATTCCTGTTGGGCCATAGATGTTGTTTATCCAGCCTTCGATTGGTTCTTTGTAAGTGGAGACAACTAAAAACGTAAATACAGAAAAGAATTTTTGAGTCTAAATTTTTTTATACAGTGTGGAACAGCCAAATGGAATATATTCGATAAAGAATAGAGGAGGGAAAAACGTTTGGACATGTCGATTTGTATTTTGAAATGCGCATTTTTTCAAGAAAAATAATTATATAGGGTGTGACAGTGGCCAATACCAACTTTCTTATTTTAAATGCAAGTCCCTGTATATTATTTACTTTTTGGATTCTCGAGAAAATTCTGGACATAATTCATGTACAATATCCTACTCCTATCTTTCGGAAATATTAAGTGTTTTCAGATTTATTACAATAATTAATATTAAAAAAAGAAAATTAACGGCTGTCATACGTTGAATGATATAGTTCTAAATATGCAATTTGAATAAGTTAAATAAATGGGATAATGTAAATAAAATGCATACATATATAAAAATAGGAAATTGCAGGAATCAAAATTGTAAAAAGGAAGTGACAAGTATTTGTAAATAAATAAGGAATCATATTATAAGATAAATTAAAAATACAAACAATGTAAAAAATGTTTCAAAAGCAAATTGTTGAAAGGATAAAAGGTGGCATATAAAGGTAGATATGCAGATTTTAATAAAAGATTAATACTTACATAAAGAAATATATGCAAAAACTCATAATTAGGTAAAACATAAAAAAGATAAACTTAGTTGTAAAAATCATAGTAGAGTTTGTAAAACATGTATAGATTACAAATTAGGCCATGAGAATACCGAATAAACAGAGGATCGAAATGTCAAAATTATAAAAACCGTTATAAGTCTTCAGAATTGATGGAACAGTAAAGAAATTTATAGTAATAGATGGAGCGTAGAGCATAGTATAAAAAAAGTAAATAGTTCAAAGATGTAAAGTCTAAATTTTAATAAAATCCAAATTTTATTAAAGTACCTGTTAAATGACTGGTGGCCAACAGGTGACAAATGTCAACTCAATGTTTTTGAAAATATGAATTAAATGATTTGGGTAAAATTAATGAGGGTAAAAGGTATTGAAATTTAAGTTGAAATTTGTTTAGATTTCTGGATATGATTTAAAAGGATAACAGTTGGAAATTAATAAAATAATTATAAGTGGAAATGGAAATAGCAGGTGGCAAAATAAATCGCCTAAATAGTAAGTCTGACACTGACAAACTCTCTTTGATCGTCAAGCTTCGAGCAGATAAGTTTTAAAAATTTCGTTCTCATAAATTCAGTTTCCATGACAACGAAGTCAATGTCCTATGATATATAAAACAAATTTAGTGTTCCATGTCAGAAAGGTAACATTAACCTAAAGTTTAATTTGAATTTATTTGAGAAACAAATTTGCAAACCAGCACCAGAAATTCAATTGAAGGGCAGAATTTTAGAAGTAATGAAAATATTTTTAAATGCAATAAAAGGAAGATAATGGGTATGTAAATTTAAAATCAAAAGTATTAGGAGAAAACCAATTGTAAACCAGCACGAGAAATTCAATTGAGTGGCAGAATTTTTACCAGTAAAGAAATTTGAAATTTGGAATTATTATTAAATACCAACATTAGAAGTGAGTTTGAGGACCAACAACAGTGAGTTTTTGAAACATTGTTTAAAAGAAAATCATAAAAGGTTAGTCAATCAGTGGTAATAAAAGTTTTACAAATTTTAGAATAATCATAATAATTGTATCTGAATGATAAACGATTTTATAACATAATTTGATAGAAATTTAAGAGTAGTTAAGTGACAGGAAATTTATTTTGTTTTGAAAGAAAATTTGTATCAATATTATATTGTGGAAAATTTAAATAAATTGTATTTTAATTGAAATATTAGAAATTTGATTATCAGTAATTTAAAATTTAAAAAGTAGAAAAAGTAAAGTGCAAATAGAATTTCAAAATTTTAAAAAGTGTAAGTGAACCTGAAGAGAAATAGATACATGTAAGATAAACAAGATAAGTATAAAAATTATTTATTTATTTAAAATTTGAAGATTTGAACCCAAGCAATAGAGACCCTGAGAAATAAAAATTATAAATTATTATAAAATTTTATAATCCAAATAAAAAAATTGTATCAATATAGTATTGTGAAGCAATTTGTATAAATCATAATTTCATATGAAATAATTAAAATTGGCACCCAACGTAAGGGGCTCAAAAATTAGTGGGTCCTATATAAAATAAAATATAATAAGTGTCAGATTTAAATAAATAAATAAAGAAACAAAATAAATTTCCAAATAAAGCAAACTGTGTGGTAATTTGGTTGAATATTTGATAAGGTAAAAAGGTAATAATATTTGATATTATAAAACAATTGATTTTTGCAATTTCGAAAAATTTGGTGGGAAGTTTATAAAAAGGTACATATAAAAATAAAGAAACAGTATAATTCAAAAAGAAAAACAATAATAATAAATTTGAATAATATTTAACAATAAATAAAGAAATTGTATTTGAAAATAATTTATTTATAATGTATAAAACAAGAGCTACAAAGTTTTATGAGACTCCAGACGAACAGGAAAGGCGTAGTTTACCAGTAGACCTGGGTATAAAATTTAATGGGGAAAACTCAGTTTTGCATCCATGCGAGTTTATTAAAATTGTGAAAAGGCAATTTGGGCACATGGGAAATTTCAATGAAGTTAAGAGACAAATGCGGTCATTTTTAAAAGAAAGGGCTGGAATATGGTTTGCAGCAACTGAAATGGACTTACATACATTCGAAGAATTTGAAAACGCATTCAAGGAATATTTCTGGGGAATTGATAAACAAATAAGGTATCGAGAAAGACTATACTTTGGCAAGTACAATCCAACAGGAGGAAAAAGTATGGTTGAGTATGTTTTAAATCTGGTAACCCATGTAAAATATTTAAATTATCCCATGACAGAGTCTGAAATTGTGACGTATATATCCCGGCATTTTGAAGAGGGTATTGCTAACACAGTATGCTGGCAAAATATAACAACTATGGAAGAATTTATCAAGTATCTAGGAAGGATTCAATGGATAAGAGGAAATAATACATCAAGACAAAACACAAGAGAATATTATCATCATGGATGTCAAATGGAGCAAAAAAGAATGGATTATAACAGAAGACAGTACAATAACCTTAATTTAAATAATTACAACAGAAAAAGATATAATAGTGAAAGAAGTTTCAGAAGATATGGTAATGACTATGGGAGATATCAAAGGAATGAAGATGAGATAAAGGACACAGGAAACCAAAGAGCACAACAACAAGAAATCTATAACAATTTACAACAAAAGACAGAAGAAGACAAGAAGGAAACAAAAGACACTTGGATTCAGGAAATGCAAGATTTTGGTCAGAAAGTAACAAAGAAATTAGACAATATTAACAAGATACAAGAAGAAAAATCAGTAAATATGATGGACAAAATACCAAGCAATAATACTGATGTAAATTCTAAGGATGATATTGAAACTGAAAGTCAACAAGAAACACAAATGACATCAACTGAAGAGATTAATTTGCAGGAAGTCGAGGATAATAAAGTAAATTTTGAATTGGCGATAACATCACTTATTAATAATGAACAAATTATGGAAGAACCAAATGAAGAAGTTCAGAAACCACTAATACGACAAGTTAAAGCACCAGAAAGTGAATTACAAGCACAAGATATTCAAGTACCAGAAACGGAAACTCAAAAGGAACTCATGTCTGAAGAAACGGGGCACGATATACAGGAAACTGAAGACAGACAAGAAGGAACTCAAATTAAAGAAAAAATAAAGGAACAAAACATTCAAATGATATCAGAGGATGTGATAGTGGAAGGACAGCCAGAAAGACCAAAATCAGAGAGAAGTACAGGAAGTGGAGCTGATGATAATCTACAATTGATGGAAATGATGAGTAGAATCATGCAAGATTTTAGGTCAGATATAATTTCAAGAATGGATAAATTCAATTCAGATATAAAACAAAATAATCAAAAGTTAAGTTCAAGAATGGATGAAAATTATAAACAATTACAAGAAGATATGGAAAAGAATTTGCCAGATTTTAAAAGAGAAATATATGAAAATAGCAAAACAATGGAGAATAATATTAAACAAGCGGTACTAGACATGAAAAATCATATGTAGAACGATGTAAAGGTCAAGAAAACCAAGAAGATGATTCAAATTCGGACAACCCTGAAGAAAAATATGAAAATACCACATTACAAGAAGAGCAAGACAAACAAGTCATAGGGACAAGCCAAGAAGAAAGAGCAAAAGTTGGGGAAAAAGTCAAAATTCAAAGTAATCAGGCAGAAGCAGGAATACAAATGAAAAATGAAGAGGTTATACCAGAACATAGTAGAAAAGTGAAATAATATGAAAAATTGAAGTTAATAGAAAAATATGTAAATTATGGAGATAAAAATGAGATGAAAATGAATATACAAAGGGGAAAAATAGGATTTTTATTAACAATCATTAGTAAAATGAATTATCAGACAGAGTACATGAAACCAAGCATTAATAATAAGAAGTATGAGAAAGAATATATCAAGATGAGCAAGTATATGGAAAAATGTGGAAAGTTTTGTGGGGAAACTCATAAGAACACAGTTTATTACTGGGGAATAAACCCAAAAGTAAACTGGAAAACCAGGAAAAAGATATAAAAATATCAATATAGATCAGGAAGGATGGATGGAAGACCAACATTAGCACAGGAACATGGAAATGAAAATTAAAAAAAGATCAAAATAAAAAAATAAGCAAATTGAAGATAAGTAAAGGATCATCATAAGGAAGTATCATCATAATCAGATCTTATATGATAAAAACTAAAGAGGGATTGAACAGTTATGAGTTAGTGGACATCAAGACAAAGAAGATCAAAGGAATATACAACATTGATAGTATTTTCAAATATTATATATAAAATAAATTCAATGACAATTTCAGACAAACTATCTATCTATTATAAAATGGCTCCCAACTAATCTGGCATCAGAAACACATTGGTAGTTTACACTTTCATATGAATTAATTAAAATATTTACTTATGTGTCTTTATATAAAACACTCGAACCATCTGTCAAGAGTATAATATATGTTATAGCATAGTATGCCTTCATATACTTAAATTACTCACTAGACGGTAGATGTCACCGACATCTATCAGGTTCAATACACTGATTGTTGTCTTACTGTTGTGTATTACATCCAAGTATTTCACTTTAGAACTTGTCATTCAAGGAAGCGTATCTGACGAGAACTCCTGGTTCGAAACGGCTGTCATACGTTGAATGATATAGTTCTAAATATTTGGATATATATCTGTATATATAAAATTATTTCGCTACATTACACTCAAAAACCTAATAAGTAATACTGATTATTTCTTAATAATATAAAAAAAAACAAAAAACCATTAATGTCAGTGTAGGAAATGTTTAAAATGCTGGCTGCGAACGTCTTGGAAACATGCTAATCTGGTATAGAAATGTCTTCTAACGTTACTCAACATCTCAGGCGTGAATGATCTAAGCGTGGTTCGTCCTTTTAGTTCATCTAAGTTAAGAGGTTTAGCATTGTATACAGTACTTTTGACATATCCCCACAAAAAGTATTCCAATCGCGTCAAATCAGGAGATCGTGCTGGCCATTCTATCGATCCGCGCCTCCCAATCCACCGATTTGGAAAAATTTGGTTCAGGTATTGCCGGACATTGATTCCGTAATGGGGCGGGGCTCCATCTTGCTGAAACCATATTGTATTGGCAGGAACTTGTGGGTTTACTGGATCAGGATATAAGTTTGTCAAAGTTGGCACAACATTAATTTGGAGCAGTTCTAAATATTTAACTCCATTCAAGTTGCCATGAATGAAAAAGGGACCTACGATATGATTTCTAACAATTCCTGCCCAAACATTAACTTTTTCAGGATATTGCTTCTGTCATCCAGTGAGGATTTTCATTAAACCAATAGCGCCAATTTTGACGATACTCCCATCAGAAAACAAAACATCTTCTAATTGGATCACATTGCTCTACCCTTACCATCATTTGTTCACAGAAATACGTTCTCCTATGGAAATCGGCTTCCATGAGCTCCTGAGTCGGCATCATTTTATAGGGATGCATTTTATTTTCCTTTAAAACTCGAAAAATTGTACTTTGAACAGTTAGGCTGCTTTTCGACCAGAATTATGTGGGTTTTCTTGAAACTCAAGCATAATATCCAATTTCGTATTATCACTTAGAGCATTATCAGCTACTCTTTTTATCTGTCTTACATGACCAAGCTCGCGAAACTGGTTTTATATTTTACTAATTGTTCCTTGAGATACCGGCGGCAAATTTGGAATATTTTCGTGAAATAAGCCAGAAATTATGACTAGAATTTTCTGGAGAATCCAAAAAATAAATAATATACAGGGGCTTGCATTTAAAATAAGTAAGTTGGTATTGGCCACTGTCACATGACACACCCTATATATTTTTTTTGTTGAAAAAATGCGCATTTAAAAATACATATCGACGTGCCAAGCGTTTTTTATTTATTTTAATTTATTCAATTTGGCTGTTCCACACTGTATAGTCGTGTAAATGAATAAGTGAATCAGGCAATCTCCGGAGTCCACAAGGACGGCTTCGATTTTAATGTTTGTTGTAATTTTGTTTCTACAAAAACAGTCTTGTCAGTAGGAAAACATATACAGTGCGTCCATAAAAAAAAACAAGTAAAGTAATTATAAGCTAAATAAACAAACCTTTGAAAAATTCCCGAATAAGGGTTTAATTTACTGTTCCCCCAAAACGTGAACTAACTGTAAATGCTGGCGTCATCTTTTTTAAATGGACGGTACTATTTTTGAAGCAAAAGCTTCTTAACGGAGGCCCACACATACAAAAATGAAAATAAATGGGTACGATAATGAAATGCAAACAATAAAATTGCATTTGTTTCAACACTTCCTTCCGACCGACACCACACTACCGTGATCTTGAAATATTCATGGAACTTAGATTGTATTATATTTAAACCAATATGACATCCAATTAATATAAAATACTTGCAGAAAATTTGCTTGTCGTTCTATTCAACATTTCAGTTCTCTGTTTGGAATATTTTGAATTGCAGACTTGACATACGTCAGCAGATAGAAAGCGTCAAAAAAGACAACTTTACTAGCCATTAAATTTGTTTGCTAACAACAATTATTTTCCGTTAAAACTTCTGAATAACAATTGAAAAGTTAAGATAGCCACTACTTAACCTCATAATATATTGTCTATAAACGAAAACACTTTTACCACAACCAGATATATACATTTGTATTGTCATTGCCAAGCAACAGTTAAGTTTCATGCAGTAGTAGATGTGAAATAAAGCAAGATTAGGTTTGCTTGACCCCAAGATATACTAAATAGCTTAGGTGTACCCAGTCGAGTTCTTCGGGTGGATTAGAAATCTTTTAAATCCCTGAATCCCCCCTGGTTGAATTACAGCAAAAACACAGGTGTAGTATTCTCGTCTAGCGCGCAGTAATAAACTCCCAATATCTTGCATAAATTCTCTATCATTGATAATAAAAATAACAGTAAGTATAAATTACTAGTTAATTTTTAAAAATATTTAATAGTATTAAGTTACCAATAGAAGGTCTGAATATTCCAATAGGTAATCCTGTTCCGAGTTTTAACACTACATCTTCAGCTATTTGCTTAGTAAAGGCGTACGAATTGGGATAATTGCCGATTAACCTGAAAATATACCAAATAAAATTTTTCTTCTCCTCCAGTCACCAACGATGTTATAAATATATGTCGGTAAGGAAAAAGCTGTAGTCACATTTATACTTCTCCACTCAAGTCAGTGATAGAAATATAATGAACTGTTTTTATCATAGTATTCCTTACTTACGATGGTGTAATTTGTTCCAAAATTTGCTCAGGAACTGTTTCTACAATTGTGATTATTTTTTCATAATCTATAGCTGGAGGATATACTTTTTCTTCTATGACTCTCGAAACACAGTTAGCGAAAGCTGTTGATACGTGTATAAATAACTTTAGATTCTCCATTTCTTTCGCTATATTTATAAGGTCCCTTGTAGCACCTATGTTTATAGGAACGGCGAGCTTGAGTTTCTCATCGAATCTAACAGTAGCTGCTACATGGAAAACAATATTAACCTACAAAAAAATTGTTCCACATTCTAAGAATCAAAGGTAAAACTATTGAGCTTACCTTGTTGACAAGTATTTCCCTGGCCTCTATTGACAATCCCAAATTAGGCAAAGCACAATCGCCAGTTAGAGCTACTACTTTATGTCTAAATTTTGGATTTTCCCTCTTCAGTATATGAAACATTACATTATCAAAAATCTCGTCAAGTCTCGTTTGAATGTCTTTCCCCTTCTTCTCTCTCATCAGAATGTAAATTGTGGCTATATCAGGACAAGATCGTAAGAGCTTTTCTAAAAGTAATTGCCCTAAGAAGCCGGAACAGCCTGTTATAAATATCAATGTGTCCTTATAAAAGCTCTGAATCGGTGTTAGCTCATTTGAAGTTTCGTCCAGGTCCTGATTAGTGATAGTTGTGCACTCCATTTTATTCGAGATCTGAATAAAAATATATGTTAAGAATTGAAGAAAAACAGTATTTTTGAAAATTTGTAGCAAACGTCAAAAATCTATAAACATCAACGCCGATAATTTATAGAATAGAACAAAGTAAAACAATATTGGGACCATATAAATGTTAAAGCGTCTCCCCAAATT
Organism: Octodonta nipae; assembly: GCA_034190945.1. Taxonomy (NCBI): domain Eukaryota; kingdom Metazoa; phylum Arthropoda; class Insecta; order Coleoptera; family Chrysomelidae; genus Octodonta; species Octodonta nipae. The sequence continues at coordinate 59,545,875 of CM067216.1, read as the reverse complement.
CTACTTTTCACCGTTTTGTCTTTATTATGGTTATGATTTTTACATAGCTGTTGGCAATATGATCTGTCAAGTTTAGACCCAAAATTTGGCACTCCATTGCTGTTTTCGTCACTTTCAGGTTGTTCATAAATATCTGTTTTTTAAATCTCTCTTGGGCCTTACTATATCATTTCAATACACTACTTCGTTATGTCCTGGCGCTTTAACTTTCTTCATTGGTCTGAATGAAATAGATATTTAATTTTTTTTAACCGACTTCCAGAAATCAGGAGGTTATCAATTCATCGGGATCGGTTTTTTATGTATGGTAAGTGATTATTCAAAAACAGCTTGAGCAATTTTGATGATTTCAACTGCATTGTATTAAGAAATATTTCGGAAAGTTACAATAGAATTTTTATGATTGTGATTTTTCAGAAAATCTGAAAAAAACTGTAATTAAGGGACTACATTTCAATGATTTTCAACGAATCTTCATTGTCTTCTCTAAAACGGCTCAAATTATTTTAGATATTTTAAATCGTATTCAACAAAGATATTGATTCCCTATATTTTTCTATAAAGTAATACCTGCCGTTTTTCTGATAATCGGGAAAATGTGTACAAAAACCGGTAAAAATTAATGTAAATATCAAATTTTCTTCATAAATATCTTAGCTCTCATTTTGATTCATTTGAAGTCAGTTACGCCGGCAGTCTTTTCTATAAGGTATGCGGTTGTAGGTGTGTGTGTGTGAGTGGGTGTGTGTATGTGTGTGTGCAATTATCTAAGTTCGAGCAGCAATCCATGAGCGAGGTGGAATATAGGGCGGAGTGAAATTACACTTATACAAGTGTGTTTAAAAAATCTTAAAAATAAATGTGATATTGGCTGGTACATAAGCAGTTGCATATAAAGGATGGTTGAAACAAAAGGTGAAATCGAATTATAGTTATATAAGGTGGTTCCAATATCGTTGAAACACTGTTAAATAATTGAGTTACAGGGCGGAGAAAATTACAGTTATACAGAATGTTAGCAGTTGCATATATTGAAATATAAGGTATTGTAGAATTATAGTTTAAAAAATATTATATTGTGGGAAGCAAAAGTAGTTGCTTACACTAGGTGGTTAAAATAAGGTTGGAGTAGAATTAAAATTATTCACGATGGATCAAAAATTTGCTGTATAAGCATAAGCGGTTAGCATATTTGAAATATAAGCCGGAGTATAATTATTGTTATATTATCAGAAGCGATAGGACCGTACTAACGAACGGATGTATTCAAGGACAAATATTTTTTCATATTGTTCCATCAGAGAAAGCCTACGACTAGACTGACAAAACCCAAATATCTTCAAGACTCGAAGAGTGCTTTAACTCGTCAGTGTACAACTTGGAAAAATATCTAGCCGGTACCCGACAACTTATTGTGAAAAAAGCTGACTGTTAGGCAAGGCGCAAATTGAGACGCGTATAGCGCTGTGAGGTGACATGACACGAGTGGCGAGACCTGAACGTGTCATACACGTCGCGTTGTGATCCACATATTGAGAGGCAGTTCGTACCCAATTGCGTCGGAAAATTTCATATTCATGAACGAATAAGTTTGATATTTCAGTTTTGTCTTTATATAATTAGGAACTTTTGTATCGTAGTACCCTTTTTGATACCATACCGCCTCCTTAAACTCTCATCTTGCCATTTTTCAAAACACTTGACAATCTGTTCATACGCGCAGCACGAGAAACTGTGTCTCAACTACAACGCGACGCGCCTGTGTAGACGTGAGTTGTGCGAGTCGTGCCTCGCAGCACTTTGTTGCCAATTTTCGCTGTTCCATTCAATACTAAACGTTACAAAAGTTCGCGCTGTGCTATCTCATGTCATACGCGCTATACGCTTCTCAATTTGCGCCTAGCCCACGATACACTTATAACGGTTTGCTGATTTGTCAACTCAAATTCGAACAGTTGTGCGCATTACGTCACGTTGGAGTCAAAACATTCATTACACGATACCCTTATATTATTATTATTATTAGTTTTATTAATATTACTAAGAAAAATGCAAACCGAAATACTAAAAGTAACGAACATTAAATATATTAGATTTCCAAAAAAATGAGGATTTAGCCAAAACAATGGATAAATGCTTGTTGTCGAAAAGATAAAATTAATTTAAAAAATGGTAAGTAAAGAGTTCACTATTACTGTTTTAATACAAATGCTAACCTTATAGTTTTATTTGTCACTGTCTTTTAAACTTTAGCCCGTATATGTTGTTTACATTTTAAGGAGAATTGTTTGGAAGTTTCTATGCGGCAAAGACTATTGCAATATCTTACAAAAAATATTCAAAATTTAAAATCAGATGCAGTCCCATTATTACTTCCTGATACCTGTCGGAAAAAAATTGATTTATACCATTCAAAGAGAATTGATAAGAGGGACCAACGAGACACTGTCAAATAATTGTTACAAAAATATGATCCGAATGAGTCTTATGTTGACAATTCTAGTGAAAATTTTATTGGAAATATCAAACCTCAGTTTATTAGTGAACTCTTATTGATTAAGACAGCACCTAGTAAATGTGCAATTAATGTTGAATGTAGGTAAATTAAATTTATTTAATTTTAATTTGTATTAACAAATTATTATTTATCATTATTTTCGTGAAGTCACTGAATTAAAAGAGAAAATGAAAATACTTGAAAAACAGATTAAAAATCTACTGCTGCAAGTTATTAATGCTAATATGCAACTGCCAAAGAAAATTGGAAAAAAAACTATATAAATTAACAAATAAGAAATAATTCCATTTGACGTTGTAGTTTTATTTATTCCATATGTGATTAATTCTCCCTGTAGTTGTTGAAATATTAGTTCAACAAAAGTCTCAAATCATCCTTCACATTTTAACAGAATATAGATCCACCTGAGTACTTTAGTTATTAACAATAATATTAATGTTTTAAGAAGAATCAAGTCAAATACAATATAAGTCGATATTTTTATTGTTAACAGATAATATTTTTAAATTTTTGGTACTTCTTACATGATATAACATATTTTTCAAAGGTAAATGTTGACCAGATAAATTTTGTCATCACATCTCCTTCAGCAAATGAATAAAAATAAATATCGCTTTTGTCGAAAACATAAAAATGTTCATTTCATTTTATAATAATTGAGTGGAAACCACCATTTACATTCAATCATTGACTTTTACACATGATCGATAATATATCCAATTCAGTTGTATTACAAAATAGGTCTTTGAAACTAATTATTGATATGAAAACGCTACTCCCTTATGTGTTTAGCTTTAAGAATTTTAAATTTTGACTCCAACGTGACGTCATACCAAACTGCTGGATGCGCATCGGCATACCGTTATAAGTGTATCGTGACCTAGCCTAACACTACAAACTCTGAAGATTTCATGCGTACTCTCAACAGTCTTTCATAAAACCAGAAGATATCATAGCCAATTTCGTTGTTACCCTTATATCCAAGCAGACCGGTAGAAAAAGCATTTCAACAAATATCTGAGAATGAAAACCTCTCACCATGCACAATAGACATCACGACACTGCCTTAAAAGTGCATATTTTGTGTTTGTCAACCGCATATACAGGGTGTTTCTAAAATAGGGTTCCAAACTTTTGCTGTGTATAGAACTCATTACAATAAGCCAAAATGTTCCTTTTTGCCCTAAAACTCACCCTTAGGAAGTTATAAGCCATTAAAAGGGCTCAATCAAAACTGTTTTTTTTTTGTTATTGACAAAACGGTCGAAATTAAATAGAGAAAATGTATAACTTCCTGAGGGTGCGTTTTAGGGAATATGTTAATAGGAACTTTTTGGCTTATTTAAATAAGTTCTATACACAGCAAAAGCTTGGAACTCTATTTTAGAAACACCCTGTATAAACAAGCCGACGGAGCAGCAATGTGGTCCCCACCATCACCAGCGGTGGCTAATCTCTTTATGACCTATTTCGAGGAAAAGACTCTACAGACAGCAAACCTGGAGCCAAAGTTATGGATAAGTTGACGTATTTGTCATATGACCTTTAGGCAAACAAGAACTGCTCAAGTTCCTAGAGCACCTAAACGCGATACACCCCAGGATTCAATTTACATGAGAACTTGAAGAAAAGAACCAGCTGCCTTTCCTTGACCTCCTCGTAAGAAAAAACCCACAGAATAGGAACTTCTTCTCAAATACAGGGAGTTGCCAACACGCTCATTTCTGGATTTATACGATTGACAGACGACAATAACAAAACATAGGAATTAAAACAGATAACTGCCGCTTTACAATAAAACGGATACACAAATCACACAATCAAAAAAACAATAGAACAACAAACAACGACCTTACTGGAAAACCAAAAGTCTTACCGTACATCAGAGGAACAAAGACAGAATTGACCGAATTCTTCGACAGCATGACAAAGCGATGGCATACAAACCGCACCAGATTATAGGAACAAGTCTAAGAAATCCTAAACCAAAAGTTAAACTAGAAAACCTAGGGTTATATAGTTGTTTTCTGAATTATAATTGAGGCATTTCTGGTTTTTATTTTTTCTGAGTTCTTTGGGAACAACACCACATAAACTTGAAAGTCATACAGACTATGAAAAGTCCAAACGATTCAAGGTCTAAATCAGACCCCGTTTTCAATGATATTACACAAAATGAACGAGGAATTAAAAAATTAAAATATTAAAAGGATTCGCAATGACAAATAACGTAATCACAATTTGACATTAATGTTTGACAATAAAAATGATGTAACTAAGGGAATTTACTGCAAATTTGTTATATACAAGGTAGCACAAAAAGTTTTAGAGATCATGTGAAATAACAAAGCTTCTTTCAAATTGGAAGAATTTGAAATAGTTATCTTTAGAATTTCATGTGGCGTTCCTAGGTACGACTTTGTTATAAGACCAAAGAAATTCTGAAGTTCCAGAGATCTCATTAAAGTCATTAGGGGAAACCTAGGAAAAACCTTATTTATATAGTATAACTTGCGGGACGTGCGACAAAGTTTACGTCGGACAAACGAACAAGAAAATTTCAGCCCGTTTGGATGAACATAAATTAGCTGTCAAAAATAAACAAAAGACATTGGCTCAGTTCCAGCATCAGCACCAATCGGGCCACAAAATCAATTTCGATAGTTGTAAACCATTTTTCCACTTTTAAGTATAATATTAATGCGAAAACTGTCTGATTTATTTGGAGGTGGTATATTTGATAACATCTTTAGTTCCTTAGCTGAGTGGGTGCTTGGCGAGTTCACCGGACAACTATAGACGAACAGCAGTTTGAATATCCCTGCTTGTAATAGTGGAACGTTTATTGTAGTGTGCCAGTCATCTCTTGAGAGTTCTTATCAATACTGTCACTCTGAGATATTGCACTATACAAAGTACAATCGTCAGCATAGCAAATGCATTTTGTTGGAAGCATAGCATGAAAAATATCATTAACATAAATAACGAATAATAAATGACTAAGGATCGATCATTGAGATACCCCGTACTGAATAAAGGTCAGAGAACGAATTCTTCATATAAACAACGTCTGTTCTATTAAGCACAAAAATGCAATTTATCTATCAGGATTAGAATAACACCACGGTATCCACCGCCTGTCGTATGAGGCGACTAAAGGGGCACCTGTCCGCTGACCTACTACCTAGCTTTCCTTCCTTTTCCACAACCCGCACGGGATGTTCTGGTTTAAATCATTTCATCTGGAAGTGACAACCCCACGGGTCCGAGTTACCTGGGTCACCAGGGTCAATTGGTGACACCACCCATGAAAATGGAGCTACGGAATAGATGCCTCGGAAAAGAGCCGCTGCCTGGGGATCGCCAGGGCATGTCTGGAGCCGGCGCTGGACATGACAGCATGCGGGACGTCGGTGGCAGGGTGCTGAGGAGGCGGGCGCCTGCCGTCCAAAGAGCTACAGCCCAAGAATCGGAAGAACCACAAGAACCACAACCAATACAGTCACAACAACAACGTGACCATCCCCAACGGAGTCAAACGAGAACGAGAACTCCACCCGCAGAAAGTGTTGCGCCGGATCAACAGCCAGCGCTCACTCAAGCGGGACTGATAAGACAGCGCATGAAATGGACTAGCGCCATGAATAAATTTATAATGTGCACGTTTTACAGAGTGACTAACCTTGGCCAGGACAAGACTGGATATCGCCAAATACTGCATCAAGAGTTCTGTCGTGAGTACCCAGAGATTCAAGTTACCGAACAGAGAGTCGCAGATCAATATCGTGTCATCTTGAGAAATGAAACTGGGAATTGTCTTGCAGGCTATGAACAAATTTATCTTGCCACACTATGTTTTAGGTGTTAATACATTAGAGTCGCTACACACAAACATCTACTGTGCTGCAATTTCCATCTGCAGAACAATTGGGGTCGCAATAAGACCAAAGCAAGACCCTCCCCAATTTAGACAAACACCTCGAATACCACCTTGGCAAAGAAGGCTAGAAGGGAAAATTTATTCTCTTCGGAAAGATATTGGAAGACTGACCGAGTACCAACGAGGGGTCAGAAACAACAGAATAGAAAGACTTGTCAAGACGATCACGGACAATAACCGAATACACTCTCAGTGGGATGGAGAAAACATCACATCTCAGCAGTGTCTACGACAAAAGCTTTCCGTATACACAAGTCGATTGAGAAGGTACAAAACCAGTAACCAACGGAAACTAGACAACGCACTATTCCGAAAATCAGAAAAAGGGTTTTATAGAAAACTCAACAGCATCAATAATAATGAAACCCCTAGTTATCCCAGTAAAACAGCGATCGAGCAGTTCTGGAAAACACAACTTTCCACAACAGTTTCCCATAACTCCAGAGCGACCTGGATTAAGGAGGAGGAAGCTGCATTTCAGAATTGTGATAAGATGCAACACCAACCATTTACAACGGAAGACACGTCCAACATAATGAAACACCTCCATAACTGGAAAGCACCAAAGACTTAATTATCCATCCACACAAGATGCCTAGTTTTCTTACACATCGTGCTACATACCTCTTACCAAAGGATAACCTATGTACACAGGACCCAGCAAAATACAGACCAATCACTTGCCTCCCAACCTTATACAAATTTATAACGTCGTGCATTAATCATCGCCTTTTCAGACATTATGAGCTGAACAACATAATTACCGAACAACAAAAGCGATGCGCGAAAAACTCGATGGGATGCAAAGAACAACTAATAATTGATTCCGTTGTCTGCAATCAATCCCACGCCAAACGACGAAATCTCTACATGGCATATGTGGACTACAAAAAGGCCTTTGATTCAGTTCCACATGATTGGCTCATTCAAGTGCTGAAACTCTATAAAGTAAATAATTGTATTGTTACCTTTTTAGAATGTCATGACTACCTGGCAAACCAAAATCTTTCTGAATGAAGCCGACTGTTCGATACAAACCGACTCTATCCCAATCAGAAAGGGTATATTCCAGAGAGACTCTCTTAGCCCGCTGTGGTTCTGCCTTGCCATGAACTCACTCTCACACAAACTGAATGCGACTAACTTTGGATTCAGTCTCAAACACAACAACGTACAAGCACTAAAGATAAACCATTTGTTATACATGGATGACTTAAAGTTGATGGCAGCTACGAAACAACAGCTGCATGATATGCTTAAAATAGTAGAAGGGTTCTCTAATGACATCCATATGCAATTTGGCCTAGACAAATGCCGGATTATCAATATAGTGAAAGGCAAAATACAGCAGGGGCCCTACGAAATGAGTGATGGCACCTCAATTGAATCCATGGAGGAAGGCCATACTTACAAATACCTTGGAATAAAGCAGGCTCAACGAATTGATCACTCCACCATGAAAAAGGACCTATAAACAGAGTTCTATAGAAGGGTAAGACGACTGTTGAAAACTAAGCTTAACAGTAAAAATCTGTTTCAGGCTATTAACACTTACGCGTGCTCAGTACTCAGTTACTCATTCGGAATAGTTAAATGGTGCAAGACTGCTACTAACAAAAGCTCAAAATCACCATCCAAAGAGCTCCGTCGAACGTACAACGTTGCCACGGTATGAAGGAGGAAGAGGCTTGGCAGATATAGGCAAGTTACGTGATCAACAAATTTCCAATTTGCGTAATCATTTCCAGAAACTCGCAGAAATTTCTGATCTACACAGAGTCGTATGTCAGGTTGATGACTCAACACCTCTGCGACTGACAGAACAACAAGCCCAAGTATACCACCAGAGAACTGATCAGAGACTGCTCAAATGGAAAGAGAAGCCGCTTCATGGAAGGCATATAAATGACGTCAACCAAGATTATGTCTAAAGTTCAGCGTCGAACTACTGGTTGATCTCTGGTCATATGTGTCCTGAAACGGAAGGCTTTATATTCGCAATCCAAGATCAAGTAATTCCAACTAAGAACTACCTAAAGTACATCGTTAAAGACCCTTCTATTAACAACGATAGATGCAGGTACGGTTGCCAAACATCTGAATCTATCCAGCATATCACAGGAGGTTGTCAACCGTTCGCTGCAACTAAATACAAATAACGACATGATGCTGTGGCAAAAATACTTCACCAGGAACTCGCACTGAAACATGAATTATCACAGTCGGTAAGATTACCATACTATAAATATAAACCAGAATCTGTTTTAGAAAATAACAACTACAAGCTGTACTGGGACCGCACGATACTGATCGATCGGTCTGTTGCTCACAATAGACCAGATATAGTTTTGGTGGATAAAGTCTCTCGGAAAACAAGTTTAATTGACATAGCAATTCCTAACAACAATAATATAAATATCAAGCTGGCTGAGAAAATAACCAAATATAGATATTTGGAATTTCAAATAAAGACTCAGTGGAACATGAACAACACACGAACTGTACCAATTGTTATGTCAACGACAGGACTAGTCCCATAATATCTATTAAACAATCTAAAATACCTCGGTCTGGACGAGCATCTTTACAAACAAATGCAAAAAGCCGTCTTGTTAGGGACAGCCCGGACGGTCAGGCAATTTATGGGAAATTGCCGCCACGATTCCAACTACGGGCCTGAAAACCTGGCAAGGGCTCCCACAGAGCTAAGCCCTTTTGATATCTAGGATATCTGGGGTTTAGTGAATTTTCCCCTAAAGGCACTCATAGCGTGCCTTAGAGGGAGTGTGATGCCATACATTGTATGGTCAAGTCGGGACATAAAGGTACGAACTGTACCAATTGCTATGTCAACGAAAGGACTAGTCCCAAAACATCTATTAAACAATCTAAAATACCTCGGTCTGGACGAACATCTTTACAAACAAATGCAAAAAGCCGTCTTGTTAGGGACAGCCCGGACGGTCAGGAAATTCATGGGCAACTGCCGCCACGACTCCAACCACGGGCCTGAAAACCTGGCAAGGGCTCCCACAGAGCTAAACCCTTTTGATATCTAGGATATTTGGGGTTTAGTGAATTTTCCCCTAAAGGCACTCATAGCGTGCCTTAGAGGTAGTGTGATGCCATACATTGTATGGTCAATTCGGGAAGGTCTTTTATTGCGATAGTACAACAGATTTTTTTTTAAAATAAATTGTACATTTTCAGGGAAAGCAAGGCGCAGTCTAGCTTATATAGCTACTCTACTGAACCTTGTTAACACCGTTGACTAAATTTAAACACTAAACACTAAATTAAACACTAATTCACCAGATGACAAAAGTCTTAAAAATAGTTCTAATAAAAATATGGAATTTACAAAGAAAAAAGAAATAACATGTGTTAATTTATTATTATATATTAATTTAATTATAATTTATATAATAAAAATTGTTTGTATTTTCTCTTAAAGTTTTTTTCATTAAGTGATGTTAATTCTGCTGGTAAGGAGTTGTAAATTTTAATTGCATTATAAGTAAATGATCTCTGAAACGTAGCAGTCCGATGGTGTGGAATCGTTATTTTGTCAGGAAACCTTATAACTCTAGAATGAATATTTAATCGAGCAATAAATTTACTCTTCAAGGCTGATGGAATAAAGACGTTTGACAAAAAACTAGCCAAATGCAACTCCCTCCATACATCCATCCTTAGCCAATTAAGTTCTTTAAAAGTATGCGAGATATGTTCATATTTACGCAATCCGAATATAAATCTGCAGCAGATATTCTGAACTTTTTGTATACGGATTCTCTCAATCAAGTTTAAACAGGGGCCATAAATAAAGTCACAGTAATTAAAATTTGACAGGACAAGAGATTCACAAAGCATTTTACGCATGGAAAAACTTAAAATTTGTCTGTGGTTATACACATATATCTTTAACGACAAAAATGACTTTTTAATTAATAATGTTATGTATTCTCGAAACCTTAATTCAGTATCTAACACAATGCCCAAATTCTTTGCGCAATCTACCTTAGAAAGAGGTACGTCACCCAAGAAAATGTTTAAATAATTTTTTATAAATTCCTTTTTAGGACCAAAGATCATAACACGAGATTTCAGAGGATTTAGCTGAAGGTTATGTTCAGATGAGAGTTGCTGTAATATATTTATTTCATGATTTATTAAAGAAGAGGCATTTACATAACCCTGAGGGTTAAAATGAAAATAAACTTGGGTATCATCCGCAAAAACAAGGATTCTACAATATTTTAGAGACTTAAGAATATCGGATGTATAGATAATAAAAAGTAACGGTCCTAGTATAGAACCCTGAGGCACACCAGATAATATATGCACTTAATCAGAAAAAGTATTATTACAATATATTTTTTGAGATCTGTTATGTAAAAAAAATTTTATCAGCGCCAATGCTTGATCCTGAAATCCCATGTATTTAAGTATTGCTAACAAGAGTTCGTGGTTAATAGTGTTGAACGCTTTAGAAAAGTCCAAAAGAACTAATGCAGTAGCTAAGTTTTTATCAATGGAAGTTAATATATCATCAGTAACAGTAGCTAACGCAACGCCAGTACTAACGTCTCTTCTAAAGACACACTGAGTGTCTGGAATTATTTTATATAGATTGCAATATTGAACTAACTGGTTATATAACACTTTTTCAAACACCTTAGATAGAACTGGTAGTATACTAATTATCCTTAGATCATTGAAATGAGTTAGATTTGTTACTTTGGGTAAAGGTTTGCCTATAGATATTTTCCACCGGTCAGGAAAGTAATTTTTTTCAATACAGCAGTTAATTATGTGTGTAATATATATATCTAAAAAAGGGCTACAATATTTTAACATCTTAGCATTAATCCCATCAACCCCAGAAGCCTTAGTTTTAACATTGTTAATAATTAAGTTAATTTCAGAGACAGTTGCAAAGTTAAAGGAAAATTTTAGGTTATGATCAAAAATATTTTCATTATAATAATTAATTCTAGAGGAACAATCAGAAATGTTTTGTAAAAATTCACTGAAAAATAAGCTTATATCATTAGGATTAAGTAAATTTACAGGAATATTATTATTTTTATTTGAGCATACACCAAAAGACTTAAGAGTTTTCCAGGTTTTTTTAAAGTTTTTTTCAACAAAAATATCATTCAAGTAGTGTCTTTTTCCCTTCCTTACAATTGATAACGTAAAATTCCTCTTGTAATTATCCCAATTACGTAAGTCACCAGTACTTTTATAATCTTGAAGTGCCTTGTCTCTTAGTCTCATAAAGACTCTAATGTTAGGTGTCAGCCAGGGTGCCCACGGTTTAGTTACTCTAGATGTTTCCAAGAGGACATATTTATCAAAGATCGACAAAAGATATTGATTAAACAATGAAATCTTTTTATCTATATTTTGTTCATAGATTATACTATTCCACTGCATTGAATGGAGTTCAGTATAAAAATCGGGAGCGTTAAAGTTGTTAGTAGTTAAACAAAGAGAGTTCTGGAGCGGAAGTGGGCATAAAGGTAACCAGTCATCGAGTTCTCGCCGGGAGCTGCTGCCGAGCTGTTGGTAGTTGTTGTTTGGATAAGAAGAAGAAGACATTGGGAAGAAGAAGACATTGGGGGTGGTCGTAGGGGTGCGCTAAAGAGATTTGGGTGTGTCGCAGACGTGCGCGCCATCTGTTGTTAATAATTGAAAGCCATTGCATTTTGGGTTGCAGGGTGCACGCCATCTGTTGTTGGTTGTGGTGGTTAGAGAGAAAAAAAGCTAAATACTTGGCCGGGTATCGAACGCGGCTTGCCTGATTACAAAGTCAGGTACCCAGCGAGCTGCGCTAATGCGGTTAATCGAGAAATGTTTATTTGAAAAGGTATAGTACATGCCCGTTGCGCGGGCGCGTGTTTTTGGGCGTTGGTGGTTTGGAAATTTGGGGGCTGGATGGGGGGATATGGTATTTAGTTGGCTATAAAAAAATTTAAAATCTTGGTATTTTGTTGTCTGTAAAAAAATTTAAAATCTTTTGCTAACGCCTGCATGCGCGAGAACGTCCACTCCTCCGAGTCTATAGTTTTCGTAAGCGAGCGCCTACCTGCGCAAGAACGGCAACTCTCTGATTTTGTCGGATGATTCAAGGTCGAGCGTAATAATATTGAGACTTGGAAAAATTTGTTTCAAACGTCTGAATTTTAATTAAAGTGAAAATAATGGATATATTAAAACTAGACAACTGTTTAAATAAGTTTATTAGCATATAGTATATTATAAATTTTCAGAGCATCCTTAATAATTAAAGCTATTTTTTGTTTTGTTTTTGTACAATATATAGTAAGGCCGCCATCATCCAACCACATACACAGATCCAAAGAAATACCATCAGAACAAAGCTGGCAATCATCCCATACAGTGTCATGTTCATCCTTTCCATGTGAAGGATCGTTATGGAAACCATATGCAAATTCCAAGTATTTTTTAAGCACCCTGTAACTCTCCACCTTTAAATGTAGAATTGTTTCACCAATTTTGAGAGTGGTCTCGGTATCAGTAATATTAATTGTTAAAATTTCTGGTACTGCCGCATATTTGCAAGTGCGCCCGTTTTAGGTAATCACAGTTGTTAAAACGTCTGGTACCACGTAACATCCGTTTTTGGGATTTAGCTTTCCAGTTAAATCTTTCGGCTGTATAGTTCTCGTTGGCACTGCACTCATATTAAATCTTTCTTGGTCATCAAGTAAACTTTCCAAATTCATGACTGGATTGTTACAGCTTCAACTCAAGACTAATTAAAAGAAATAAATTCTTTTAACTTATTATCGTGAGTGTGTGACGACAGCAAACACTACAAATATTAGATTTTTGTGGCTATAGGTGCAGTCTTATTCAATTCACTATGAATAAAAGGTGTGGAATATGTTTGGAAGAGATCACTAATAATTTTGGGCTATTGGCAAATTGTAACCATTGTTTCTGCTTCCCATGCGTAAAAAGATGGCATCAAAATAAAGACTTTGAATTGAATATTCGCAGAGGCTGTCCAGAATGCCGTATTGTGTCTCCTTATGTCTATCAGTCTGAGGTTTATTACCAGAAAGCGGAAAAAGATCGTTATATAGTTGAGAAAAACGAAAAAATGAAGAAAATTCGAAGTAGGTATTTCCGAAAAAGCAAACCCAAATGTCCGTTTGGAAATACTTGCTTGTTTAGTCATCGATTACCAAATGGGGTTGAAATAGATATAGGACCACCCCAAATGAAACGTGCAGGTATGGGCAGTCGCACTGATTTCATAGAGGCTCAGTTCGCCCGTGGAGGAGGTAGAACTCAGCGCCCAGCAATAGGAGGGCTCCCAGATACGATTAGTTTACTAGTGGTGGAACCAGGAATTTTTTGCGTCTTGAAGAATGAATAAAAGTCTGTATTTATTCAAAAATTCATGCCAATAAAATCATAAATGTATTTAAAAATTCCTGATAATAAATTCTCAAATCATGAATCTGTATTTATTTAAAAGTAATGTTAATAAAATCGAAAAATAATATAAATCATGAATCCGTAATTATTTAAAAATTCCTGATAATAAATTCACATTATATCTAGTATGTTAGATATCGAAACCGCAACGGAAATGATAACCGCAGTGAAAGGAAACTGTGATATCTTGTTTACGCTAATTGAAACCGAACTAAATAAATTTACAGGAAGCTGTGGTTTGATAAAGTTATCATGTTGTTTGCAGCAATAAACTTTTGCAAGAAGTTCCCATATGATAAGCATTAATTAGTTGTTTTTCTAGAACTAACAGCAATTTCGTTATACGCAAATGACGTCGTTCGATGCTGATAAATAAAATAATTGCGAATTTTTATTTCATTGTTAATTCGACTCTCAAAGAGATCACATATCAACTACAGTGATTGTGTTTGTGCTGTGTTAAATTAACTGCTAATTCAACTTTCAACGAGATCACTTCTTAAGTGTATCTAGTGATAGTGTATGTTGTTCTAAAAACATTATGTGAGTATTTACTTAATTTCATTTATGTTAATTTGCTTCTAGTATTTTGTGACTGCCCTTCAAAATATTTGAAATTAATAGAGTATGTTTTTCGAATTGAATATTTTCTGGCTGCTTTTCAATTCAATGTTCTAGTTCCAACTTTTGTTAATTTGCTTCTAATATTTTGTGTGTGTCTTTCAAAAATTAGAATCATTATAAATTTGTAGTTTTATTTTTCGAATCAAGTAGTTTATGTCTGCTTTTCTTAAAAGTTTCAATGTTCTATTTCTAAATTTTTGGTAATTTGCTTCCAATATTTTGTGCCTGTCTTTCAAAAATTATTAGAGTTTAGACGCAACCAAGTTCATAGTATTTTACTTTTGTTATAGAAAATGGATTTTTTGAAAGAACTTAATGCAGTTTCCTCCACAGAGATTGACAACAAGCCGGCAATAAAAGTTCAAGACTTGCAGCTTAACCAGAAGTATCGAATTCTGGCAGCCAAACTGGTCAACCCAAGATACGGTGAAACCATCTTACTTGAATTAGAGGACCACGTAACCTTCCTGCCGAAACGGGTCACTCAGGTATATAAACCACACCTAGACAAATTTGGCGGTGGAAAGTTCCACATCGAATTCATCGGGCTGCAGCAACTTGGAGGCAAACTACAACCCCGAGTGCTTTTTCAAATTTCTGCGGAGTGAACATAAAAAAATTTAGTTGTAAGTTTTTATTTTAAATTTTGCATGCTTCAGTTATACTTTTACTGTTAATATTCCATTGATATTTCTCACGTTTGTAATAGTTTATTATATTGTTATACGAGTCAAAATGAATTCAGAGGCTATTGCGAATATTAGCACCGACATTATTAACAAGTTTGGATTTTGGATCAAATATAATTTTCTCAAAGAAACGTTGCTCTCCAGAGCAAATATCTAATTGGTTGAAATTAAGTAAAAAACAATTAATTTTATGTAACAGAGCTATTCGGAGATCAGATTTGCATATAGGAACTTTGAATAAGCTTCAATCTCAAATTAGTCATATAAAAAGATTTAGAAATGATTTGAAAAATTATTCTAACATCAAAAGGGGTGGGGAAATTGGTGAGAACTCAAAAAGAAGTAATCGCGTTAAATGGTATGATATAGAGTCAGCGTTTCGCTCACGTGTTCGAACAGGAGTAATCATTAATCTCATTCATATCAATATTTTTAAATTTTTAGATGATGCATTTTTCCTTTTTAAGGCGCGCATAAATAATACTTTGAAAACAATGCCTACTCTTAAAGTAAATACGACCTTTTGTGGCGAATTTATAAAGAAATCTGGAATGGAGGAAATTATGGAATATAAATATTTTAATACGAAAAACGCGATAATAGATAGGGGTACAGATTTGAATGGGTGGTTCTATGAACACACTCTGAACGAAATTTTACGTAAATTAGAGGAATTTCAGGAAAAGGCATCAGGTTGGAGTTTGTATAAAGTTCTAAGCTTAGAAATAAACATAAATAAATTTGAAATTGGAAATGGAGCCTCATCTTTCATAAGATTACCAGAATCAATTTCTAAGAAACATGCTGTAATCAATATTAAGAACTATGATGATAATCTTTATTTTTTATACAGCGTTATTGCTCATTTGTACCCTACAGCCATTAATGTTGATAGAACATCAGCTTACCCCGAGCCATCTACTGTATTAAATCTAACTGGTTTGACATTTCCTATGACTTTATAGCAAATTACTAAGTTTGAGAAACTTAATAATATTTCTATTAATGTATATGTCTTAGAATTGATAAAAACAAAAGATAATGAGTATTATCAAACAGTTCCAGCTCGAATCACTAAATGTAAATTAGACAAACATGTCAATATCTTAATGATACAAAATAAATATGTTCCTAAAGTCAATGATTTTGAAAATGTAAAATTAACAGTAAATGACGTGGAAATAAAATATCATTTCTGCCTAATTAAAAATTTATCCCGTCTTGTTTCAAGTCAACTTAGCAAGCATAATGGTAAAAAATTAATATGTGACCGTTGTCTAAATTATTTTTGACTCCAGAAGCCTTGACAGCCACATTGAATATTGTAAAAATGTAAATAATTGCAAAATATCTTTTCCTAAGAAAACGGTAGTTGAGTTTAATCATTTTTCATTCAAGGAAAGGCTTCCTTTTATTGTTTATGCAGATTTTGAGTCGATACTTTTACCAATTTCCTTTACTACTTCTACCAAAACTCATAAATATCAGCAGCATTCAGCCATATGTGCTGGTTATTATTTCAAATGTTCCTATGATGACTCTTTCTCATACTATAGGAGCTTCACGGGCTCTAACTGTATGGAGTGGTTCACCACTGAAATGGCAAACTTGGCAAAATTCGTGCAGTCCAAACTAACCGATGTTGTACCTCTTAATGTAGAGGTTAGTCTCAAAGATGCATCTAGCACATGCCATATCTGTGAGAAGCCCTTTTTACCTCAAGATAAAATCGTTAGAGAACACTCTTACCTTTCCGGTGCATTTAGAGGCTACTCACATAATTCTTGTAACCTCAGGTACCGTGAGTCCTTCATAGTTCCAGTAGTGTTCCACAACCTAAGTGGAAACGACTCCCACTTTATAATTAGGGATCTCGCCAAGCATGATCAAATAACTGTTGTACCAATCAATAAAGAGAAGTATATTACCTTTACTAAACATGATAAGGATACAAAAATAAAATTTAGATTTATCGACTCATTTAGATTTCTGGGATCTTCTTTTAATGAGTTGGCATCCACTTTAAAATCCGATCAATTTGTTAATTTAACTTCAATCCTCAATCATGTATCGTTAGCGAAACTAAAGATGCTAAAACGAAAGGGAATCTTTCCTTATGATTATGTTGATTCAATGGAAAAATTAAGTGAAACCCAATTACTGTCTATAGAGAATTTTTATAATAAATTGAATGACCAGAACGTTTCTCAAGCTGATTATGAACATGCTAAAAATTTTAATGTCCTTTGAATGTCAAACCATTCGCAACTACATGGAGTTGTACATGAAAGTGGACATTCTTCTTTTAACTGACGTGTTTGAAAATTTCCGTGATAGGGCCCATCAAACATATGGCTTAGATCCAGCTCATTGTTACACTCTACCTGGATATTATTGGCAGTGTATGCTCAAGTACACAAGTTGCCAATTGTAAATTCTTCAAAATGTTGACATGCTAATGTTCATTGAACGTGGAATACGTGGAGGTATTTCCCAATGTTCTAATAGGTTTTCCGAGGCGAATAACAAGTATATGCCCAATTATAATCCTAGTAAACCCTCCAAATTCATTTACCACGTAGACGCTAATAATTTATATGGATATAGTCAAAGTCAACCCTTACCCTACGGGGGATTCCAATGGTCTGCTGATACCAACATCGATGTCACTCAAATTTCCGATGATTCAGACATTGGTTATTTTTTGGAAGTTGATCTGGAGTATCCCAAGCATCTGCATGATCATCATAAAGATCTTCCCTTCTGTCCGGAGCGCCGCACCCCTCCCGGCTCTAAACTCCCCAAACTCATGACTACCTTGCATGACAAGAAAAAATATATTATTCACTATAGAAATTTGAAACAAGCTCTTGAGAATGGCATCAAGCACATGTCTATATTTATGATAATTTATTATCAATTTAGGATTGTCCTTGGTGTTATAGTCTGTTTTCAGTGCCAATCCAACTGTTGTGGCTCGAATCAAACCCAAGCCACCGAACTTTAACCTTGTTGCCTTTTCGTTGCAAAATTTTCTCAACGAGATACACATCAGGATAGGCGGCCTTTTGCAATTCTTCTTCGTAAAAGCTCCCTTGAATCGGTGTACCAGACATATCTCCCAAAATATACGTAACTGGATTAGTTATTTTAACCTGCGTAATTTTAAACAATTCCGTACTCCAGCTGGGAAGGTAACCTTTATCAAAAACGTGCTTGGTTTTACTTATTCGCATAACATCTCCGACTTTCAGTTTTCTTGGTCCAGCAATTTTCAGGTTATTGTATACTTTAATATCTCGAGCGTTTTTCCTATTAATGTCCACAGGTCTCATCTTTGTCTTGGAATGTTTTTGATGATTGTAGTCCTTAACGATTTCCTGTAGAATATCCATCCATTTGTAGGTGCCGTTCAAACTAAAGTACTTGTAGAGCCGTTCTTTCAGCGTTCTAATTACTCGTTCAGCTATTACGACTTTCAGGCCACCAAATGTACTATAATGATTGATCCCGTATGACTTCATTAGTTTCTGAAAGCAACTATTGTAGTATTCCTTACCCTGGTCGGTTTGGAGATTTTTCGGGTGCCGTCCTTCCTTGAGAATACTCTCAAAGGCACGAGTTACCTCTTCACCGGATTTCGTTTTCAGCGGTCTCGTCCACACGTACTTTGAAAAGCAATCAGTCACCACGAGGAAGAACTTGAAATTACGATTGGATTTTGCATAGAGGTCCATTTGTGCGAGGTCAGACTGCCAGGAGTCATCGAAACCTTTGATTATTACACGTCGGCGAGGAAACTTTCGTCTCACAGGTCTATGCAGTTCCTTAACGACTTGAACTTTTTCTTTGGAATGTTTCGCTATAGGAGCCATCTTGTATCCTGCTTAAAAATAGATAAAGACATGTTTTTATTGACCCTAATGATGCTTTTTAATTGCAGCAATACTGTCTGCGATTGCTTCAAGTTTTTGATTTTGGTCCAACATTTGATTTGCAATATCATCATGTAGTTTTTGCATGTCTCGGTATAGGTCAGGCACTACTTTTGTCATCTTGTCTCTAAGTTCAGTTAGATCAGAAAGATCTTTAGCTTTATCCTTTAATAATAATTTAATATTTAATACTTCTGCTGCATCAACACCTTTAGGAGCTTGTTTTATAGAAAGATCCAGATCATTTATACGTTTTTCCTGTGATATTCGGTTGTCATTAAACGAGGCTTCAAATTTTGTGATGGTTTCCTTATATTCTTTCCGGGCAGATTCCAACTGAGCTTCTATTGTATTGCATCCATGGCCTTCGCCGGTACTTCGACATTGGTAATTTTCAGCTTCTCAGCATCGATATTTCCCTCCGCGGTAAAAGAAAAAGGTACTTTCATAAAAGCTAGGTTATGTGATGCTGATGACATTAGTTGCTGATGGGCACTACGCCCAAACTTGTTTAAAGTCATCGTGAAACTGATATGTTTGCCATAGGATAAGGAATAATATACACTTTCAATTTCGAAATTTATTTATCTCGTATAATATTAGCTTCCTTAAGTTCATTTAAAATGGCAATTATTTCGTTGTCGTGAGAGGTGTTGGGTGCAATCAGTAGTTTCAACCGTTCAACCAATTCGTTGGGATCATCCCAGTAGACATATTCCATTGGCTTGTTATTGTAAGTTAACTTCATACCAGTTCTAGCAAAACGTTGCTTTTTCGACTGAGGAAGAAACATTGGCTTTATAATTTCAGTATATTTATATAGGCTTGAAGCTTTCAAACGATCTGCTGCATTCTTGTGTGCTGATGTCATTACCAACACTTTTCGGTATGCTTCTAAATCAAAGGGAGCATAATCAGGTGACTTGTAAAATATTAATTAATATAGCCCTGGAGTACCACGAAACTGTAGCCCACCAACGATAATGTGACCTGTACTACGACTGAAATTGATTTCCTTTTGCCCAAGAAACCATTTGGAACTTGCAGCGTCATATATAGGTCCATATATGTTGTCAATATCATCGCTTTTAGTGATATAGTCTTCAAGATACTTGTGTGCAACTGGAGGATACTGATCCATGTAGTCCTCTATTGCTTCTTTAGAGAGATTACCGGGATCCTCGAAAAAGGTTTCGTTCTCCACCTCATCATCATCATCATTGGTATGCATACTAGTTTCAGCGATTGGTTCTTCATCGAGGTATTGTGTCTCTTCCAACTCATGTTTTTTGACTGGTGGCAGCTCCTGCACTTCTTGTTTAATTACTTCACGTTTAATGGTCTGTGTTGGCATCTTAGTGAGAACTTTTGCCGTAGTTGAGGCAATATCTTGTAGCGGTGTCATTACCGGTCTAAAAAGTTTATTCAATGTTTCATCATGTTCCGACTTTCCCAGCTTCAGACTAAGATATTTCTTGCGAATAAAACGTGCCAATTGCTTGATCTTTTTCTTTCGAGCAGTGGCAGCAATGTTGCTACTCAATGAAGACATTTTTATCAACTAATAGCAATCATCTTTATTGAACCTTTATATATTTATCGAATCCTTTACGGTAGCGGCCATCATTCAAGTTGAAATCCTTAGCTATTGTAATAAAGCCAAAACGATTTTGCTAGCATTCCGAACACATTGTCTTAAATTTATCATAGTCCATGTCGGGAGACACGTGCTCATCAAAGATGTGCTTCAAATTTACCTTATCTTGTCTGAATTACATTGCAATTGTCTCGAATCAGTTGCTTAGGTATTTTGCTATACGTTTGGCATAAATATATTGAATCGATACTTCTGTGCCTTCCCATCGAAAAAAAATTCTGAATCTTGTTTTGTTTATCACCATTCACATCATCGAAAATGAATACTGAACATTCGCGTGCCTCACTCGGATCAATTACTTCTTCGTTGTAACAATTGTCCGTGTCGACTTGCTGATGATAACGATTCTTCAACAAAGTCCAAATTTTTGATAAACAGTTGGACATCTTGTTGCTTCATATACATCTTACGATATACTGACATCATCCTTATTGCGGATACTAATTAAATACAGCAGTCTATCTCAGCTTCAATCAGTATCATGCTAACTCCCAAAGGAGGAAGTCTACTGAATAGCCCAATCAATAAATTACCATTTGAACTACATCTACCTGGTTATCAGTTTTGTGGGCCCGGTACAAAACTTCAAGACCGTCTCTCCAAGGGTCAGCAGGGAATCAATAAGACAGACGCTGCTTGACGAGCGCACGATATCACCTACAGTAAATACAAGTCTTTGGCGGATCGTCATAAGGCTGATTACGAGTTGGAAAATCGAGCCTGGGAGAGATTCAAGTCAAAGGGCGTTTCACTTTGAGAAAAAGCAGCTTCTTGGCTCATAACTACAGGCATGAAGGCTAAACGCAAGATGGGGCTTGGAATCAAAAAACGATGTGGAAAAAAATCTTTTCGACAGAATGAGGTTCTACCAATCAAGAGAGCTATTGTCGGATCTGGAAGTGATGTCCGTAAGACATCGTTATTGGCGTTGAGAGCAGCCCGAGCAGTCATTAAGAACGCAGGTGGTCGCAAGAAAATCCGTGTACCTCGAATCATTCCTTTTGAGTCGAAAATTGGTGGTTTTCTCTCACTAATACCCCTATTTGCGGGGTTGTCAGCACTTGGAGCTCTTGCCGGGGGAGCCAGTGGAGTAGCCAAAGCCGTGATAGATGCAAAGAACGCCCGCAAGAAGTTGGAGGAGGACCAGCGCCATAGTCAAGCCATGGAAGAGCTTGCGAAGAAAGGAAGCGGGATTTTTCTTTAAAAGTCCCGCAACGGCTTCGGGCTTTACTTAAAGAAGCAAAAAAACTCCCAATAAAGCTACCCAATCGAGCACTCTACAATCACGAGCTTGAGCAACATGCCAAACATTTGAAGATCCCCCCACTTTAGGGCAGTATTTATGCGAGACGCCTTACCTAAACATTCACAAACAAGGGAGTCTGCCATCGTTAATTTGGATACCAGCAGTCGTCACGGTACGCATTGGGTAGCTTATGTGCGAAATGGAAACACCGTTCAGTACTTTGATAGCTTTGGATGTTTGAAACCACCCCGAGAATTAGCCAACTACTTTGGCAATGGAGTGAAAATCCTCTACAACAATGACTCTTATCAGACGTACAATCAGTCAAATTGTGGCCATTTATGCTTGAAATTTCTCTATAATAAAAAATAAATATTTTGCATTATTGTTGTTTACCTTTACCTATATTAGCAGCTAACAAGCAGCCAATTTTCAGTCATGTCTGTGATCATCACATTGAAAGGTCGCAGCCCAATACTGTCCATTGATTTTCAACCACCTATTCAGTTGGATCCCAACTACAACTACGGACTACCTTTATTGAGTTTTCACTCGTACAACAGCATCCCAAACATTGAGAGAGGTGGCAAGATCTACCTGTTTGACGATCACAACACGCAAACATTCATCGACTTGCCTGAAGGTTCATACGAAATTGGTGACATCGAAGCTTATATTAGAAAGGCACTTGGCATTCATTTGGCAAAGGACGTTGAGAATATTTTCTCATTGAAACCAAATAACAATACTCTCAAGTGTGAGCTTTTCAGCAGCAAGTACGCTGTGGACTTTCAACCGCAAGACAGCATCGGTGATATTCTGGGCTTCTCTAAACAGCTGCTACCACGCAATCAAGTTCACAGTTCCGATTTACCAGTGAACATTATAAAAGTTAGAACGATTCATCTCGATAGCAACATCACATCGGGAGCCTTCTACAACAACACTCCTTCACACACCATTTACGAGTTTGCCGTTGCAGTTGATCTTGGTTTTGCCATCGACGAAACACCTCAGCATTTAATCTATTTGCCGATTAACAGAAGCGAAATACATAACCTCACATTGCAAATTTTGAATCAAGACTCTGAACTTGTGAATTTTCGCGGTGAAGAAATCATCATTCGACTTGAGCTGAAACAACTACAATAATAATGGGTCGACTTGTATTTGATGAAGAACCATATAAGAAGTCAACTGCTCCTCGACTACCATCAGTTTCTATGAAACCTCTCAAGAGATCACTCACGCTCTCAAACAGATTGTTTCTACAAACGCTCGGCTACCATGTCAACTCCTCAAATGTTCGATATCTTCCGCAAACCAAATTTTGATGATAGTGTAAGACGCGAGGAGTTGCGAACCTACTATCCATACGTCAAGTCATTCGGCAACAATGATATCGTTGAAATCACCGTCAATCAAACAGATTGTTGGTTTTCCATGGCTGATTCCTGCATCTCAATCCAGGGACAAGTGGTAAAGACAGCAGGCAATGGAGATGTTTCTCTATCACCAAATGCTGGAGCTTTCTTCTTCGACAGCGTTACGTACGAGTTGTGCGCCAAGGAAATTGAGACCGTGAGAGACCCTGGTCGCGTGAGTACAATTCGTGGATACTTGTGCTACGACCCCAACAGTTCAAAGGACCTATTCATAGCCGGGTGGAATTTTCCACATAAAGCGTATATGAATGTCGCCGATAAAACTTTTCACATGTACATTCCATTGGGACATTTGTTTTCCATCTTCAACGACTACAAGCAGGTGATGTGTGGTAAACAAACAATTCGTCTGGTGCGAAGCCGTAGCGATGATGATTGCCTTATAATCACGGATGCTGCAACCAAGGGCAAAGTGACAATAAACAACATCGATCTCAAAGTCCATCACATTTTTCCAAACAATGACGTTAAATTGGATTTACTGCAAGCCGTCAAAGCGGATTCCAGTATAATTTTACCGTTTCGTAAATGGGAGCTAAATGAGTTGCATGCTCTCAAAACAGGTGCTACTTGAGAAATTTGGGCTGTGAAGACGTGTGCCGCACTGGAAAGCCCTCGTTACGTTATCTTAGCCTTCCAAACGGATCGCCACAGCAACATCGAAGAAGATCCCACGGAATTTGATAATATTCACATTTCCAATATTCGTCTAAATTTAAACAGCGAATTTTGACCTATGGAGAGATTTGATTTAGATTTTTCAAAGAGTGAGTACGGTGAAGCGTACAAAAGTTATACGGATTTTTATCCCAGCTTTGGCGGTGGCAAACACCCTCTACTGGATTATGTTGCATTCAAGACGCACACCCTATTCGTCATCGATTGCTCCCGACGTGAGGACACCATGAAATCCTCGACTGTAGATATTCGCCTGGATATTGAAAGCCAGACGGGATATCCCGATAAGACCCGAGCCTTCTGCATAATTATCCACGATTGCCTAATGGAATTTCTCCCACTCAGCGAAATTGTCCGAAGCTTATATTAGATCACTCAGCTGTTTAGAAAATCAGTTTCGGTACAGCTTTTCAACGGTTCACCATGGAAATTGCAATTGTCGACATTCAAGGTTTCGAAATCGAGGGAAGATTTGTTCCCAAAGAATTGGTTATCAAGACACGAAAACGCACAGGTGTGTTTTTATTTAAACCACCCAAACCGTTTAACTATCTATCAGCAGCAGACAAAAGACAAGTTCGATATTTGGAACAACGGCTACATGGCCACTATGATTTGAATACTATGAACGACATTTTGAGAATTTACCTAACCAAATTCACGCACATATATGTACGAGGTCATCAGAAATATGACTTTTTATTTATCAAGTTATTTGAAGAGCTGAAAATTCACAATTTGAGAAAACTGCTTACCGAAGATGGGGAATCACACTATCACCTAATCAATCTGGAGAACTTCAAAGACACTGTTAACCTAAAACCTTCTGAATCTCCATGCATTTTTCACTGCCGCTGCAATGATCCAGTACGATGTGCAAAAGCAAATGTTGATGTAGTTTATTATTGGCTTCTGAATAGTGTTTTACATAAATAAAACATTGTATATAACTATGTGTTTTAATTATTCTCTCTTTTCGTTATACATTTCACAATTAATTACACAAATAAGAATCAGCACTTTGTGGAGCTCCTCATGTAGGTTAGCATCACGTATAGTCATTGAGCTGTTTTTTCATCTTGACAAGAAGCTGCTGAAATCCAGTCAGTGTCACCTTCAGTGTCATCAGAAAATATCAGCTTCAGTTTGAAATTTTTTGTTGTGTTTGACAGGCGAGCAAAATATACAGGCAACCGTCCATCGTTTAATCTATCTCGAGCAATCAATGCATAGGTGGAGCGGTTCAAACAGTTCCCTGAAGGGCATACAGCCATGTCCTTGGTTCCATAAGGTATATTAAAATACAAGACATTTTTCAAAAGTAATGTGAATATTATAAAGCTTGATTTAAGTAAAGTCATTTTTATCGATCTGCATTCAACAGTAGTTGGTGAAACACTATGCTCATCTTGTACCACGTTCGTTACTTTATTCTAAAAATTATTAGCAGACTATTAGAAACCATAACATCAAATTCTTAATTCATCATTAAAAATTTTTCCAAGTGTCAATATTATTACGCTCGACCTTGAATCATCCGACAAAATCAGAGACTCGAAGGAGTTGCCGTTCTTGCGCAGGTAGGCGCTTGCTTACGAAAACTATAGACTCGAAGGAGTGGACGTTCTCGCGCATGCAGGCGTTAGCAAAAGATTTTAAATTTTTTTACAGACAACAAAATACCAAGATTTTAAATTTTTTTACAGCCAACTAAATACCATATCCCCCCATCCAAATTCTAGCATCAAATTTCCAACCCGCCAACCGAACAACGCCCAAAAACACGCGCCCGCGCCGCGGGCATGTACTATACATTTTCAAATAAACATTTCTCGATTAACCGCATTAGCGCAGCTTGTTGGGTACCTGAGTTTGTAATCAGGCAAGCCGCGTTCGAAACCCGGCCAAGTATTTAGCTTTTTTTTCTCTAACCACCACAACCAACAACAGATGGCGTGCACCCTGCAACCCACAATACAATGGCTTTCATTTATTAACAACAGATGGCGCGCACCTCTGCAACACATGCAACCCACAATACAGTGGCTTTCATTTATTAACAACAGCTGGCGCGCACCTCTGCGACACACCCAAATGTCTTTCGCGCACCCCTACGACCACCCCGAATGTCTTCTTCTTCCCAATGTCTTCTTCTTCTTATCCAAACAAAAACTACCAACAGCTCAGCAGCAGCTCCCGGCGAGAACTCGATGACTGGTTATCTTTATGCCCACTTCCGCTCCAGAACTCTCTTTGTTTAACTACTGTTGTTAAAATGTCTATAAGTAATGATCATGGGTTCAACTGAAGGCTTTTCAATCTTTAAGTTGCAATAAACCAAACAATGATCTGATACGCTGTCTAGTGAAATAACACCCATATCCTTTACCAAAGAATCATCCGATATAAATATAGGATCTAGAAGTGAAAGACAAGTACGAGAAATCCTGGTAGGAACATTAATAATTTGTTAACCGACCAAAAAGGAGGAGGTTATCAATTCGTCGCGTTTTTTTTTTGTTTTTTTTTTCAAACTTCAAATTGTGGAAAAGAATTCTATTGGTAAAGTGATGAAATTTGTGAATGAACACATGCGTGCATGGAAATCGACCAATATCCCTAATATTTTAGTCGATTTTTCGATAACTCCTTATGGATGTGTATAGTTTTTTAACGTTTAACCTATTAAGGAAGATCTTTAGGTGATCTCATATACTTTTCTGCGACGTGCAACTTGCAGTTTTGCAGAAAAACCCCGAAAATTCCAAAATTCTTATCAAAAACTTTATCGAAATCACATAACGGACATTTCCTCATAAATATTTTAATTCCAACGTAATAGTGTGGTAATTTTAGGAACTGGAAGTTTTAATTGCGAATTTGAAAATTTTCTATGTACATCTCAAGTATATAGGTAGTAAACCATATTATTTTTGGCTCCTTAAATCAATGAGTAGGTACCACGCTCGTTTTGTTTGTATACCAGGCAAATACCTATTTAAATGCAAATTTTTCCATTTTGCGAAGACGGTGCTTTTGGTTTACACATTCTCTTGGCCTAATACAAAATTCATTGACAACACATGTCAAACTTTAAACTGCTATTTGGTCCGTTTATAGACAGGGTGTTTAGTTATAGCAAACAAAATCACAAAGTAAAGTGATAGAAGGAGTTGCATTTATATGAAGATTGAAATATAGGACGGACTAGAATGATAGTGGTCCGTAGGCAGCCGTATATACAGGATGGTTGGAATATAGGGTGGACTGGAGGTTTGGTGGTATAAAAATGTGAAATTAAAATTATATAGGGTGATTAAAAAACTGTTATATGATGTGGACATAAGCAAATTATATACAGGATGGTTGAAATATATGCTGCAGTTGAATTATATTTATACAGTGTGATTAAAAAAAATATTTCTTTTATAGCCCATAAGAAGTTGCATAAAGTGTGGAGAGGAATTATTGTTACACAGGACGATAATGTAAAAAATGAACTAATTTATGGGCTAGCCCACAAGGAGTTATTACTATGACTGAAATATAGGACGGATTTGACTCCGTAAATATGGGATGGATTCTACTCCGTCCTATAGTTTACAGAAGGCAGCTAACAAATTTATGCTTGTCCGTGGGCAGCCGTATGTACAGGATGGTTGGTACATAGGTTGGAGTGGAATTATCTATAGTTATACAGGGTTGTCAAAAAAAGTTGAAAAAAGGTTACATAGTTCATAAGGCATAAATATATTTTGGGCTTATTAAGTCAACGCGTACTAGTACATTTTGTTCGTAAAGATTTACCTGTCAATTTAAATGAGAAAGTATCATTGTGTAATGTTGAGGCTTTCGATGTTACCTGGTTCTGTCTATTAAGGTTATACATAAAAAATAAAGAATGCAAAACTACCTGAGTTCAAAAATACTAAAAAGTTGAAAATAAAACATTTAAAAAATATAACCGACTTCTACCTATAACTAAAAAGCTAAAAATAATTATAACAAAATACAACTCTAGCAAATAAATAACATATTCAATGTTGTTAGGTACCTACTCAGGAAGTAAAAAATGTAAACATTAGAAGGTGTTCATTCTGTACAAATTAATTACCTACCAATCTAGTATATTTTTGAAGTCGGTGCTGAGCAACAATCAAGTTTGATGAATTAGTAGATAAGTACCCAATGAAGGATTTTAGATTTGCTTGGCACCGGCTTCAAAATATACTAGATTGGTAGGTAATTAATTTGTACAGAATGAGCACCTTTTAATGTTTACATTTTTTACTTTCTGTGTAGGTACCTAACAACATTGAATGTGTTATTTATTTGCTAGAGTTGTATTTTGTTATAATTATTTTTAGCTATTTAGTTATAGGTAGAAATCGGTTATATATATTTTTTAATGTTTTATATTAAATTAAAGTTGTGAAATAGGGGTACTAACGGATTTTCTTCATATAATAAATTAATATTAAAATCACCCACGACGATTACCTGTTCTACGGCAGGGTACACTACTGTAAAAATACTTTCAAAGTCATTAATTATTTCGAATATTTCCCGAAAACTTTTGGTAATTTAAATTCAGTAGGAAAAATTCCCTTTTAGACAAATTCATGAAACAGTACTGTCAAAGGCTTTACTATAAATTGGGATGTAAGTTTTATTATTATACTGGAAATTTCAAAATTATAACAACAATGTAGACTTCTCCATTGCTGCAAACACTTCTGCTTCTGTTACCGAGTAAAGAAAAAAATAATGTTCAGGGAATCTTAGAAGGTTAAGCCTCAGATAATTAATAGCATCCTGATCAATATCAGGTTCAGTTTAATTTATATCACAAGCTGCATGTGAAAAACATGTATTAAACTGATTTGGCGTAATGTGAAGACGATTTTTTATTTTAGCGGTTCTGCCGTACTCATAGTTAATAAATTTCCGGCAGCTTTTAGACATATCAGATGTGGTCACCTCGACATTGAGGGGGCTAACATGCAATTATCTGGATTTCTCGATTAAATTAGAGAAGGATCCTGCTCACCTATAAAACAAAAAAGCCACAATAATCACTGGATCATCTTTACCATTACCGAAATTACAGCATTATTAACTTTACCTAATGGAATTTCACAAATACAAATCACTCATAAAATGCAAAAATATTTAGAAAATACCACTCAAAACCTAACAATCGCGAACGAATTTCTTTTAAATGTTGAATTCAACTGCAGCATATCTGTCGACTTTTGTAGGAATTAATTTAAACATAACGCTTATTTTACATAATTATTTGTTTTGCAAACAATTGATTGTATTATGACAACACCATGACATACAACGTGCATTTTGCGTCATAGCAGGTTACTTTACTGCATTGTTAATACACTGTTGTTAAATAAATCAATTTATTTATATACCAATGAGGTATGAAAAATCTTTTCTGTTTGTACTAAACTTTTTTGCTATATTTTGTTCAGAATCAAATGTTTTTTGATGATGATATCAGCCGATTTTCGAGGATTCTTAGAGTTTTTAGGAAATCGGAATTTTTAGAAATAAATGTGAATTTTTAAATTTTTAGTTTGATGTAGAAGATTTAATGCAATTACACCTACCAGCATTAAAATCTAGCACCTTAAAATATTTACTTAATTCAGAGTTTTTGTTTTTGGGAAAATGTTACTAATCCTTTACTAAAATGAAGATAAAATACTCCACGATTTAAAACAAATGTTAGTGACAAAAATAATCCTGCAAATATGTTAAAATATTTGAAACTGTCTTCCTTAACAAGATGGTTCTTTTTCAACTAAAAATTTTTTGTTCATCTCGATAACTTCATTTTTTATGGAAAATGCTTATCTGACTCAATGATTACGTGCTTTGTTCAAATTTATGAAATTGTCCTACACAAACAGCCTCCATTCTTCTCGGATACTCGCTACCATGCGACGTATGTCTTCTTGAAGGGCAGCTGCTGAAAAGCCCTCTTCTTAATTCTTCCAGGGTCGCGGAAGCAGATACCAAAACTCAAATAAGTCTGTCAAGACTATACCAAAGACGTTCAATTGGATTAAGTTGGGAGCTTACTCTTGCGCTCAAAGCACATTTGGCATATCTTTGTGCCATTCGACGTCTTTCGCGTTCTCGACCATCTGGAGACCTGAGACAATATCTGGGTTCGTGAACAAAACATTTTCCAATTCGTTTTCCATGCAGTATCGATGTTCTCTAGCAATGCTGTCTGGTAAGCTCGAACAGGTCTTCGGCAAAACAAATTCCTTTCATTTACCTAACCTTCTTCTTACAGTTTGTTCACTTATATTGAATATTCTGAAGTGCTAAGATTCAATGCGAATTTGCACTGGTTGATTACATAAGCCGATCTCTGCCCTTAAGTGCTACTTTGAATATTGCCTCTGAGTTTGAATTGGACAATAGCAGCGATTACATAATTTTTCTCTCGATTTTGGATGGTTAGACCATTGTCCACTTTAACCTGTGCTCACTGGTGCCAATATAAATTCTCAATGCAACAGATGTCTATTTGTCCACGTCATGCCTATGATGTTGAACTTTCTCGAAAGCTTTTTCGTAGTCTATAACCAAAGACATATATTTTACCTCAGGTCGTAGCAATTATGAGGACCTGTGTGGCGACCAGTGCCTTCCTTATACATAATTCTTATTCATAAGACTAATAAGTCTTATCACTTCTTGTGATTTATATCCTAGGAATCACAGGGAAACGGTCATTAAACACTATACGAGTCCGGAGGTAGTCCGTGAGGTTACCTGAAACTTCTAGATGTCGATATCCATTTCGCGTTGAACATTAAATTTATGCTTAAAAAGGTTATATATGATCTCAAACAGTTCTCTAGGGTGTGGTACAAGATTGATAGTACAATGTTAGCTATTGTCTATAAAAAAATCTAGATTAGAACTTTGTTTGTATACAAAAATTGAAAATGGTTTAAGAACCATTATAACTTTGTATATTGATGATTTTTTTATTTTTTCTAATGATAAGAAATAAATGAAAGTATTGAAAGAAACTTTGAGTAGTCAGTTAAAATTAAACACTTAGGACAAATTAAACAATGTCTTGGTATGACTGTCAGGACTAATAGAGAAAATAATGTCATTACTCTGAGTCAAGAAAAATATATTGATTATTTGTTGCACTCTCAAGTACTAAGGCTCAATATATGGTACTTACTGAGGGTTGTAAAGAAGCTATATAGGTATCTTATTGTATTGTATCCATTTCGTCAAATCCTCCCTATAAAAACAAAACTATTGTTGACAGACACTCTAGTTTTAACTCATTTTAACTATTGTGACAGTGTATATGGCCCGTGTTTGGAGAAGTCAGATGAGATTAGAATTCAAAAAATTCAGAATACATGTCTAAGATATGTCTATGGAATTAAAAAATATGATAGAGTATCCCATAAGCTAAAAGATGCCAACTGGCTTCAGATGGGAAATAGGCGTGAACTGCAGCCAGTGACATTATTTCACAAAGTTATCACTCGACAATCACCACCATACCTTTTTAATAAAATCAGTTTCAGAACTGACGTTCATAATATTAATGTCCGACATCGTGGTCTAATATCTCCACCTATCCATCGCACCATTACTTTCGAGAGATCTTTCACGTTTCAGATTTATAAATTATACAACCGCCTTCCGAAATTATTAAGGATCTTACACTCACATCATTTAAGAAAAAATGTAAAGAATTCTTTATAAGCAATTATTTGTAATATGTATGGTGTTCGTTGTGGCAATAAAGATAAGAAGGTATTTGTTATTTAATAGTATTTTGAATTTGTTTTTCTTTATATGTGCGTATCTAAGAAGCCTGTCTATTTTTGCATTATTACTTATTGTATTTATCTGTTTTTTCAACATTTTTTTTAAATAACGTTCGAATAAACTGCTATCATTATTATCACCTATTATTGTTTGTACATAATTTGTAAACATTGTAATGACCATGAGTGATAGGGTGTCCACTTTGTATCAGTTTTACTGTTTGGCGCTCTAATTTTGCACTTAATTTTTGTTATATTTTTTTTGTATTTATACCTTCTTTTTATTATACCTACACATTATAAAAATAATGTGCAAAATAAACTATTATTATATTATATTATTATATTATATTATGAATTTACAGAATGAGATAATGGGGCAAAAATATACAATTAACATGTATAATGATCATCAAAGTGCACAAAAGTTATCAGACAATTCTATGTTTCATAATAGAACAAAACATATTGATGTTCGTTATCATTATTGTAGAGAAATAATTTCTAATAAAATTGTTAAAGTAAATTATTTGCCCACAGGAGATATGCCAGCAGAAATATTAACAAAAAGCTTAAACTCAGTTAAACACCATAAGTTTATTAAAATGTTAGGCATTGTTGGTATAGGCTTTTGATATGTATTTGTATTTTGAGAGTGGGGTGTTATAATTGTCCTCAAAATATATATATTTGTATGTTATAGCGCCATCTATGGCATTTAATTGTAAATCCTTTGATGTATGTAAGGTTGTCTATGTTCGTTAAAATTGAATAAACGACAGTACAGTACAGTTGTTTAGATATGTGTACACACCTGTCAAAAGCCACAGAAAAGTCTTTAATTGAATATTAAAATAAATCGAACTCTCTTAGATAAATCAACCACGTCAAAATATTATATTCAAAACATTTAAATATCACTTTACTTTTTTGCAATACGAAATCAGAACCTTCAACAATAAATCCTTTATTACTCTCTATTTAATCCAATGTTGCAGTGATTTCTATTTCATTAACTCTGTTAAAAATATAAAATAATTTGCCTCAAATATCCTTTGATTTGATAAGAATGGTAGGTATTTTTAACCGACTTCCAAAAAGGAGGAGGTTATCAATTCATCTGCAACTTTTTTTATGTATGTCGAAAGATTATTCAAAAACAACTTGGACAATTTTGATGGTTTAAACTGCATTATATTAAGGAACATTATATAAAGGTCCCATATAATTGTTTATAACATGACATTTAAATTAGAAAAAAAAGTAAATAAGGAACTTAGATTTCAGTGAATTTCAATAAACCTTCACTGTTCTCTTTAAAACCGCTCAAGAAATCTGAATATTATAAATTGTATTCTACAAAGATATGTTCCAGCTTGATTCCGTATATTTTGCAGTTGCATATACCGGGTGGTTGAAGTAAATGTTAGAATAAAATTATAGTCATAAAATGTGGTTCAAAAAGGTGAATTTTGTTATATAGGGTAGACCATGAGCAGTTGCATAAATGGAATACTAGACATACGGGGCGAAGTAAAATTATTGGTATACACAAATAATTTATACAATAGAAAAAATAGTGTGAAGAAGTTTATATTTATACAGGGTTGTTTTGAAGATATCAGGACCGTTGTAATATTGAGTTGAGTTGAATTATAGTTGTACAGGGTGATTCAGAAAATGATAGATCAATATGTTATATAGGGCTGATCAATACATAGAAGCATAAACAGGGTGGATACAATATAGAGTGAATTAGTTACATATTGTAATGTTTTTATTTTCACACTCGGGTTCAGTTCAGTTCTTGGATTTATTTAAAAACACAGTCCAACTCACTCTAATTTATTTCCACTACTTTTACACAATTTATATTCACAGAAACTACTATTTACATTTTATCTTAACTGTACAATACGACCGACGAAAACTGAATGCCACCTATCGCCAGCTCTTCTTATTTATATATTTATCTTGGAATTGTCTGGTACGTTCACGAACCATCGGGAAACTCTTTCATGTTCTGGAAGCTTTAAGGGAATTCCTAGTAACGGCAGCGGTCGGCCTGTTGAGAGACGAAACATTTCGGATTCCCAGAATTTATCGGAATAATGTCCCTTCCACGAATTGGTTGATGGCCGATTGCACCAGTTGTCGGATGAATTCTCGTAACATTGCCCCCTCCTTAAGACATTTCGTCCCGGAATGTCCCAGAATCCTTCCTGGTGTGACGATATTTGCAGGACTCTCCATTTCGACAACGGGAAGTTTGGTGGAAGTAACAGTCAACGGTCTTCGAATCTGGGCTGCGAGTACTGAGACAGCATACCAGGATGTCGACGCCACTGAATCGAAAGATTGTTTCCATCATACTTCTCACCACCCTCCAATTCAGTCCATCCAATACGCAGGCTATCTATGGGACCGCCAATTTCATCTGATTCTTCTCCATCATTACATTCCTCAATTTTACCAGAGTCTTCCAAAGATCGCTGTATGTTGGCTTGTCCTGCGAGAATGTTTTCGTTACCAAATAAAAGATGTCTACGGTACCCACTGGTTGTTTATCTTCGAGATGAAGGACTTTCCCTACCGCTGGATCTTGCTCCCGTAGCTTCTGGAACTGGCCGTATTTTTTGGCAAACACCTTGACTATTCCTCTGGACATCCGGAGATCTCGAGCCTCACAATGAGCCAGGGCATATTCTATGGGCACCTCAAACAGGTCTCGGGGTTCCTCTGTGGTCACGTCGTGCTGCACTTTCTGCCTATTAGAGTACAGTGCCATAAACTGTTCGAAGGTCATCTCGCCATCGGGTGGTTGGATGCTGCGGACTTGGGCTTGGTCATCTTCGCTGTCATGACTTCCGGCATAAGGGACTAACCTGTTGAAATGTACGACCTTTGGTTTTCCCAGAGGCAGCTTCTTTATTCTGTAGACAACATCGTTGATTTTCTTCACAATTTGGTACGGCCCCTCTCAAGATCTCTGTAGCTTGAGCGAATATCCACGACGACGTTGCGGGTTATACAACCAAACAAGATCATCAACTTGGAATTCTCCGTCCTCGGCTTTGATGTCGTAGACTTCCTTCATGGATGTCGTTCATCTTTTGACGTAGCTGGCTGACATAGTCTTCACCTGCGGTCTCTTCTCCTGGGGGACATGCAAACTTCAAATCGCATGGTAGTCTTAATTCTCGTCCCATGATAATACTGGCCGAGGTCTGACCTGTGGACTCGTGCACAGACGAACGATATGCCATTAGAAACAAGTGCAGATACTGGTCCCAGTCTCTTTGGTGGTCAGAGACTACCTTTGACAAATGGCGGTTAATGGTTCTATTCATCCGTTCTACCACTCCATCGGATTGCGGGTGTAATGCTGTCGTCCGTGTTTTACTGATCTTTAGAAGTTTGCAGACATCTTGGAAAAGAGTAGGCTGGAAATTTCTACCTTGGTCTGAATGCAACTCCAAGGGAACACCAAAACGACTGATTCATTCCTTGACAAGGACATCAGCAACGGTCAAGGCTTCTTGATTCGGCAAAGCATACGCTTCGGCCCATTTACTAAAATAGTCCATCATCACCACAATGTATTTATTTCCAGAGTCGGATTCAGGAAATGGACCGGCAACATCAATGGGTATTCTTTCGAATGGACTGCCCGCGTTATATTGCTTCATCGGAGCTTTTGGTCGCTTCTGAGGCCCATTACTTGCTGCACAAACTGTACATTTCCGGCACCAATCCTTAACATCTGCTTGGCAGTTCACCCAATAGAACCGTTCTCTTAACTTCCCCAGGGTTTTTGTCACTCACAGGTGTCCTCCAGTTGTACCATCATGTAGCTCTCGCAAAACCTCTTGTCTCCTATTTCTGGAAACTACAATCTGTTTTCTGTCGTTTCCCCCCCTCTGGAGTCTCCAGGACGCGCTTGAGAAGTCCATTTTCCAGGATGAGGGAGTTCCACTGAGCCCAGTACGACTTTATGGTTGGTGAGTATCGGGAAATCTCTTGCCACGTAGGTTTGCGGTCTTCTTCTTTCCACCGGATAACCTCTTTCAAATCTGGATCTAATTTCTGGTCTTTTTGGATCTCCGCAGATTGCCAATGATCATTGATGGCGGTAGTTCTACAAAGAACAGCCCCTTTTTCTTCTGCTCGCTGAGAATGTTTGCAATCATCAAGGCATGGTCTCCGCGATAGGGCATCAGCATTCTTATGGCTTGTTCCAGCTCGATGTTCAGTCTCAAAGTCGAATTCTTGCAATCGCTCAACCCACCTGGCCACTTGTCCTTCGGGGTTTTTAAACTGCAAGAGCCACTTCAGTGCTGCATGATCAGTCCTCAGGAGAAATCTTTTACCATAGAGGTACTTGTAGAAAAGTTCTACCCCCTATACCACAGCCAAGAGTTCCCTGCGAGTAACGCCTTAATTCCGTTCAGGCTTGCTCAAGGTCTTGCTGAAATAGCCGATGACTTTCTCCTGACCATCTTGGAGCTCATGACATCTATTCCAATGATTACTTCTTCTTCGATGTCTGCCACTAATGCCCGATGTAGAAAGTTTGTGTTTCTCAAGGTCATTTCAACCTCTATTTTACCATGGACTTTCGCTGCTTCTCCTGTCGCTGTTCGCAGTTGCCATTTTGTTGGTTTTCTCATTGTCTCTAAAACAATGTTGGGCCTTATTACTATATTCGTCGCACCAGTATCCAGCAGCATTGCAAATTGTCTCCTATTAATAAGGCCATCTACGACGACACTGTTAACGTGGTTGCGTAGCGAAGCGATATATGCGTTGGTAGTTGACACTTGTTTGCTACAGGTCGACGATGGTGCCTTTACATAAGCCTTCTTTAGTTTTCCCGGCGAGGAAGTCTGGACCCCGTTGCTCTCCTTGCAACGACTCTGGACATGTCCTACCTTACGACACTTCCGACATCTCACTAGTCTTTTTTCGGTAAGGACTTCTTCTATTATCTTTCTTAGAGAGGCTTCATCGTTTCCGCCATCTTCGGATTCTCCGTCAACGATTCGGACTCTGGCTTGACCTCTGCAGGTATTTTTCGCTGCCTCGAATTCTAGAGCTCGAGCCAGTGCATCCACTAATTGAGTCGGTCGAACTAGGATCAATGCTTGTCTGGCTTCGTGGTCCCGAAGTCCATCCAAAAATGCTTGCACTGCTATGTGCCTTTCGTTTTTAACTGTCGTCTGAGTCAGCTCTTCAACTATTGTTTGCTTTAGTTCTTCCATCTGGGTTTCATATTTGACCGTGGTCTGCTTCAGATCTTCAATTCGGGCTTCATTTTCGACTATTTTCTCTTCTAGCATTTCTGAACTTTCCTGTACCATGCTTTTCAAATTTTCTTCTAAAGATTGAGCATTTTCGTGTAATTTTTGTAGCTTATCTTCTAAGACTTCGAATTTTCTAGCAGTTTGTCTTCTAGCGCTTTAGAATTTTCTTGTAATCTTTCTACCAATCTTTCTTCTAGGGATTCAGAATTTTCTTGTAATGTTTGTAACTTATCTTCTAGGGTCTTAGAATTTTCTGCTAATTTATCTCCATTTTTTTCAATAGCATACTCATGTCCCCATTACCAGAAACTTCAAACAAATAAGTATCGGGATCGTTACCTTCATTTATTAGAGCATCTCGTAGCCCTTGTACTAATTCACTTTTCTTTCCACTAATTTCTAAATCCCTTTCCTCAAGTTCTTTTTTTAAGTCCGTCACTTTCAATTAGTCCAAACTCACGTTTTTAAACATTGTCAGTCTAGTTATTTTCCACTTCTAAAAGTTCCACAAATTCACTTCACACCTGACACCACTGTAATGTTTTTATTTTCACACTCGGGTTCAGTTCAGTTCTTGGATTTATTTAAAAACACAGTCCAACTCACTCTAATTTATATCCACTACTTTTACACAATTTATATTCACAGAAACTACTATTTACATTTTATCTTAA
Source organism: Octodonta nipae (assembly GCA_034190945.1). NCBI lineage: Eukaryota > Metazoa > Arthropoda > Insecta > Coleoptera > Chrysomelidae > Octodonta > Octodonta nipae. Next base: position 59,507,855 of record CM067216.1, on the reverse strand, counting down.
CTGTACAATACGACCGACGAAAACTGAAAGCCTCCTATCGCCAGCTCTTCTTATTAATATATTTTTCTTAGAATTGTCTGGTACGTCCACGAACCATCGAGAAACTCTTTCATGTTCTGGAAGCTTTAAGGGAATTCCCAGTAACGGCAGCGGTCCGCCTGTTGAGAGACAAACATTTCGGATTCCCAGAATTTATCGGAATAATGTCCCTTCCACGAATTGGTTGATGGCCGATTGCACTAGCTGTCGGATGAATTCTCGTAACAATCTATGCAAAGTGGTCCAAATAATAAAACAAATAAAAAAAAAGTTAAAATATATTTCGAAAATATAGACAAATAATGAATATTAGAGAGAGAGAGAGAGAGAGAGAGAGAGAGAGAGAGAGAGAGAGAGAGAGAGAGAGAGAGAGGGGGGAAAAAGAGAGATAAGAATACGGTATACTTTCAATTGAATTGTACCCTAAATCAGATAAAAAAGAAAATATGTCAGAAAATAGTGATTGATTGCACACCGTTTCAAGTCCGCTGGAGTCTATTAAATATAAATTATGTTTATTGTATTGTTTCGTTGCTAAATATCTGGAAGTTTTGCAAATAAATGTTTAAATACCCACGTAAATGATTACTTTGGTTGACAACTTCCAACCATTTTTTCTCGTAAACCAAAGAAAAGAAGATCCGAACCTAAGTCGACCTTCACAGACCTGATAATAGAATGAAACATATTCTATAATAAATTTAGTATATTAGAAAATATATTAAAAATGAGTTGCTTAAGAAAATCCTGGACACACTATTTTTAATTATTTTTTAAATAATTTGGTCAAGTGCGAGTTGGACTCGCATACTTAGGGTTCCGTACCACCTTCAAGATTCGAATATTCCAGTTTCAGACAAGCAGGGAATGAGTGCATTTTCTTATACTTACTCTTATATCTTTTAAAGGAAGCGTTTTAAATTTATAAAAAATATACACTTTGATTTTCCAAAAATAGACTTTTTATTTTATCTGCTTTAGGATTCGCTTGATTTTTATCACAATACATATGTATTAAATTTTCTAATTTGGCCCCCAAGAAGTAACATTAGAGTTTTATTTTACTAATAAACTTTCAGAAATGCCTTTTATAATCTACTGTCTGAGTTTTGAGGCTCTGTAGATTGGAAGAAAAACGCAAAATAGGTCAAAGTTTAAATTATAAATTATTAAATCTGTTATTCCAATTTTTAAAAAATACATATAAAATATATTTTTCAAAATTTAAATAGTGTAGTTTCTAAAGTGGGAATTAAGTCGATGTTTAATATTTTTAATATCTTTTATACAAATGATTTAAAAATATGTTATATTTGTAATTCACATAATGAGCCTTTTATCTGATATATTACATGATGCGTTTGAAAATTGAATCTTTATTTTCCATTTAATTGTATAATTTGTCCCTAAAATTACTATGGGGGTTTTCTAGTAATTTATTTTCCGTTTAATTCTATTATTTGGAGGCCAAATAATAGAATTAGTGATTTTTTTTCATATTTTTCCTATAAACAAAAAAAATGAGGTCTTAGAGTTTGGAGAATAACGGGGAGAATGGGCAATTCTTTTAAAATATTTTTTTAATATATTTTAAAATACTCATTTTAAAAAAATTAAAAAAATATATTTGTACCTATTCGTCATAATGAGCCCTGGGATTTGATATATTATTACATGACCCGTTAGAAACAATTATAATTTTTTATTTTCCATTTAATTCTATAATTTGCCCCCCAAAATGAATATTAGGGGTTTCTTCTTATTTTTCCAGTAAAGTTCAGGTGAGGGGCTATACTTCCAGTTTTTAAAAATTTTTCATGGTTTCGGAGATAAGGGGGGGAATGGGTAAAATTTTTTATATTTTTGTAAATATCTTTTAATTAATTTATTTTATAAATATTGAAAAAAGATATTTGTTTTCTTCATCATGAGCCCTTTTATTTGATATATAACATGCTGGGTTAGAAACAATTTTAATTTTATATTTTCCATTTAATTCTATAATTTGTCCCCCAAAAAAATATTAGGGGTTTTTCCTTATTTTTCCAGTAAAGGTCAGGTGAGGGGCTATACCTCCATTCTTTTTTCAAAATTTTCCAGCTTATGGTTTCGAAGATAGGGGGGATGGGTATTTTTTTTATATTTTTGTTAATATCTTTTAATTAATTTATTTTAAAAATATGAAAAAAATATATTTGTTTTCGTCATAATGAGCCCTTTCATTTGATATATAACATGATGGGTTAGAAACAATTTTAATTTTCCATTTAATTCTATAATTTGCCCCCCAAAATAAATATTAGGGGTTTCTCCTTAATTTTCCAGTAAAGTTCAGGTGAAGGGCTAGACCTCCATTTTTTTTTAAAATTTTCCAGCTTATGGTTTCGGAGATAAAGGGGGGGAATGGGTAAATTTTTTTATATTTTTGTTAATATCTTTTAATTTATTTATTTTAAAATTTTGAAAAAAATATATTTGTTTTCGTCGTAATGAGCCCTCTCATTTGATATATAACATGATTGGTTAGAAACAATTTTAATTTTATATTTTCCGTTTAATTCTGTAATTGGCCGCCCAAAATTAAAAGTAGAAGTTTGTCCTTATTTTTCCAGTAAACTTCAGGTCAGAACCTATAAATCCATTTTTTTTTTCAAAACTTTACGTTTTATAGTTTCGGAGATAAGGGGGGGAATGGATAAATTTTGGTATATTTTTGTAAATATTGGTGCGTTCCCGCAATTTGTTTAGTGTATTGTGTTCAATTTGATTGAATTACTTCATTGATTTTTAAACTTCTGCACCTTTTCTAAAACATTCCGTCGCCCTAATGCTAATTTTAAGTGTTTTTTGCGTGTAAAATATAGACAGTATTGACATTCGTGTTTCGGCTCCCTAGCTGTTTGGACGCTTGGGAGTTTAGTGTATTGTGCTCCGAATTATTCGCACACATTTTTTGATTCCGTCTGAAGAGACGCCGCTTTTTGTTGTTATATTGTGTTACGAATCCGCGAGTTATTAGCTTCTTTCGTAACGACTGCTAAACCGCTTTCATTTTGTTTCTTTTGTGTTTACAAAAGCGCATCATTTGTTGTTAAACCCGCATTTTTTGTATGCTCAATCAATGAACATTACGTCGCTATTTTTTGTGTAACGTGATGTCCAGAAGAAGCTCTAAAAAACTGTTCACGGGGCTAGCCTCTGAAGAAAGAAGAACCAAGAAAACACCAGAGCTTCGACTTAAAGGTTAGTGATAACTTTTATTTGGTGATTCGTTTATGTGACGGCACGTGTTTATTGATTGTTCCGCTAAAGGTCCTTCGTCAATTATATACTTGCATTGAACCAGCATTGAACTAAAACCGCAACATCTAATTCATACATTTTTTTTTTGATATTCTCTATGAAATGTGCCATCGAAGACATTCCATAATTTTTGTCCAACTTCGAGCCGGATGCAATTTGAGTTAATTTCGTGCAAAGATTACCGAATAAATTACATAATTTGGTCCAACTTCGAGCCGGATGCAATTTGAGTTAATTTAGTGCAAAGATTATCGAATAAATTACATAATTTGGTCCAACTCCGGGCCGGATACATTTGAGTTAATTTCGTGCAAAGTTTAACGATCAAAGAAACCATTGATTTTTCGTTGCAATTATTGTTGAAAACCGCATTGAATTTTCGTTTCTTTATTTGTTAGAAGAGAAAGCAAGTTCGGGATATTCACTAATTCCGTTGGAAATAAAACGTAATTTTTTTTGCCGCCTTAAAAACCTACAAGAACTCGTTTTGTTTGTTTGGTTATTTTGCTAAATTGTTTTGAATTTATTTAACATTTGGTCAGATATTTTCGACTTCAACAGTAAAAAATTGTACATTTTTGGAATAGTATTTTGTTTTCGTTCTAACGTGTTAGATTTGTTCAGTGGCGTTACAGTGATTTTAATTTATTGTTAAAATGTCAAAAACCGCTGAAAATTTACGAAAATTTAAAAATCATCGACAATCGGAGTTTAAAAGATTAAAAGATATTTATTTCACACACAATTCGATTGTTAAATTAATTTCAGATGCAAACCTTGATTTTGACTTTGAGGATGACTATCGCAATAAATTTGAAAAATTGTTTTATTCAATTAGGTCTATTTTTGCTAAACTGAAATCTGTTCAGAATTCTACGCCACAAAATATAGCTCGGGAACAGGAAAGTGTTGCTTTGCCGCGAATTGATTTGCCTTCATTTAGTGGAGACATATTGGAATTTGGTACTTTTATTGAATTGTTTGATTCATTAATTCACAATAATGAAAAACTCAGTGCTATGCAGAAGTTCAAATATTTGCAGTTAGCTTTAAAAGGGCCTGCTTTTGAGGCTATTAGAAATTTTAAACTAACACAAAACAATTACGTGAGTGCTTATGAAACACTTTTGAAAAAATTCAAGCGAACTCGTTTAATCGCGGAGTCTCATTGGTCAGCTTTAGAACAATTCCCCCAACTAACTTCAGATAGCCCTTCAGAGGTTCGGAAGTTATTGGATGACTTCAGTGATAATTTGGAAGCACTGAAGAATTTGAGTTTACCAGTAAATCAGTGGGATTTTTGTATCGTTCAGATGATGTTGAAACGAGTTCCAAAGAATTTAGCCGCTAAATTTGAACTTTACCATGGTACTGTGACCGCTCAAGATGACTTTCCGATCCACTCGGAAGTTGTTGATTTTTTGTCGAAGCATTGTGATGCTTTTGAACATGTTGAATTATCCCGCAAGGCAAAGCGAAGTGTTGACAAAAAGTTACCATTGAATTCAAAGCAACATTCTTCCCGTTTCACTACATCTTTGTTTGTCACTAAGAATAGAAATTGTTTAGTTTGTAAATCCGATCACGCGATTTACAAATGTTCTGAATTATTGAACAAATCAGTATCTGCGCGGTTTAAGTTTGTTAAAGATTTTAGACTTTGTTTTAATTGCTTGAGCGATTCTCATCAGTCGAATCGCTGTAAATCTTTATCCACTTGCCGCAACTGCAAACAACGCGATCACACATTGCTTCATTTTGTAAATCGTGGTGATTCAGGCATTCGGTCTGAATCTAAAGCTCCCCCCGCAAACCTGGCTTCCACATCTGGTGGATCCAGTACCATTAATTCTGTTGAAAGTCCCGAAACTTCTTTACCGCAGACTTCTTGTCATAGTTCACTTTTGTCATACAATTCAAATGTGTTGTTATCTACCGCTTTAGTTGAGGTATTAGATAAGCACGGTTCTTATCAAACTTTGCCCAGGCGCTATTGACCTTTTGTTAGATGCCGATATATTCTCTCAAATTTTGTTGGATGGACGCCTTCTGGGAAAGGAAGGTGTTCCTGATGCTATTAACACTGTGTTTGGTTACATCCTTATGGGTAGAGTGTCTACGAGTTCTGTTAACTCTCATTCTCAGTCAGTCATAAACCCAACTTCGCTTTTTTGTAAAATTGAACATGTAGTATCATTAGATGATTCACTCCAAAGGTTCTGGACAATTGAAGATGTTCCTACCGCACTGGTTCAGTCCCCTGATGATCTTATCTGCGAAAAAATATTTTCCGAGGGATGCAGGAGATTGGATTCAGGTAGATTCGTTGTGCCTCTTCCTTTTCGAAATACACTTCCTGCTTTTGATGGAATGTATAATCCCGCCGTACAACGTTTCTACTCCTTAGAAAGACGTCTTCCACAGCAACCAGATCTCTACAAACAATATTGTGATTTTCTCAAAGAGTACTTGGAGCTGGATCATATGGAGTTGGTTCCTGATCCATCTACTGCTTCTGATTGTTACTACATACCGCATCATTATGTTTTGAAACCTGATAGTAGAACCACCAAACTTCGTTTAGTGTTTAATGCATCCGCTAAGATACCTCATCGGTTATCTTTGAATTATTGTGTGTTTATCGGTCCCAAATTGCAGCAAGACATTATCGCTATTTTGTTGACCTTACAGAATTTAGTTTTGCCTCACCTGCTTGCTATAGAAAACTTTTTTAGTTGTGAAGTTCACGCATTTGGTGATGCTTCTGAGAAAGGTTATGCCGCTGTTGTTTATTTTTTGTTCGAAACCGCATCTGGATTTCGTCAAAGTTTTTTTGTGTTGTCTAAATCAAAACTTGCCCCTTTGAAAACTTTGTCACTTCCCAGATTGGAACTGTGTGCTTCAGTTCTTACCGCTAAGTTGGCTCATTATGTTTATGAGCAATTCAATAGTCGTTGGTTGTTCAAAGTGATTCGTTGCTGGTCAGATTCCACTGTAGTCCTTTTATGGCTTAGTTCTTCCCCGCGCCATTGGAAGACATTTGTCAGTAATCGAGTTGCTTACATTCAGGAAAAATTTCCTTCTTCTCATTGGTTTTACATTCAATCATGTGATAACCCCGCTGACTTGGGTTCCCGCGGCACTTTGCCATCAGAGTTATTAGGCAATACACTTTGGTGGAAAGGCCCACAATTGTTGATTACCGCTTGTTTGCCACATGCTTGCTCAGACTCAAGCATGTCACCGCTAGTTATGACTGAAGCCCGTATAGTGGCGCTTCAGGTCACCGCTTTACCAAATTTATTTGGTACTTTGTTAGAAGAACATTCTTCTATTAATCGCATTACCCGCATTAAAGCTCATATTTGTCGCTTTGTTGATAACGCTCGCAATCCAGACCGTAGGGGCTCTGGATCATTTTTGGCTGCTGAGTTATATCAGGCTCAGCTTCGCATTGTTCGCTATGTTCAAGATCAATATTTTTCTAAAGAGATTTCCCTTCTTCGAGAACGAAAACTTTTGCCAAAATCGCTTCGTAAACTTTCGCCGTTTCTTGATGAACAGGGAACTCTTAGAGTTGGTAGTAGATTGGCTAATGCTCCATTGCCGTTTGACACTAAATTTCCCGCACTGCTACCAAGTAAAAGTCGTTTGACTAATCTAATTGTCGAAGATTGTCATGTCACCAATCTTCACGCAGGAATCCAAACCGTTCAATTTCTTTTGCCGCAACGATTTTGGATTCTATCCGCAAAGAAAGTAATTCGTAGTGTCATAGCTCACTTAAGACGTGTCGTTGGAGATCAAATCCTAACCTACGAAGAACTTTCTACTGTATTTGCACAGGTCGCGACCTATAACCCCTTGTAGCAACGATCCATTGGATCTTACCGCCTTGAGTCCTGGAATGTTTCTTACCATGGAACCTTTAACAGCACCTCCTGATGAATCTGATTTCTTATCTGTCCCATCTAATTGTCTCAACAGATGGCAGTTACTGAGTCGTTTGCATCAGGCATTCTGGAAACGTTGGTCCCAAGAATATTTACGTACTCTTCATCAACGGAGTAAATGGACTGATTCCTCGGAGGTTGTTAAGCCAGGTACTCTTGTTATTTTGAAGCAAGACACTTCACCTCCTTTGAATTGGCCATTAGGGCGCCTTATTGACGTACATCCTGGAGGTGATGGTGTTGTACGCGTTGCTACAGTTAGAACTGCAAGTAGTACTTTGAAGCGACCTCTTGTAAAGCTTTGTCCACTGCCAGTGGACCCTTAGTTTTGAAATAAGTAATTCAAGGCTGGCGGAATGGTGCGTTCCCGCAATTTGTTTAGTGTATTGTTTTCAATTTGATTGAATTACTTCATTGATTTTTAAACTTCTGCACCTTTTCTAAAACATTCCGTCGCGCTAATGCTAATTTTAAGTGTTTTTTGCGTGTAAAATATAGACAGTATTGACATTCGTGTTTCGGCTCCCTAGCTGTTTGGACCCTTGGGAGTTTCGTGTATTGTGCTCCGAATTATTTGGACACATTTTTTGATTCCGTCTGAAGAGACGCCGCTTTTTGTTGTTATTGTGTTATGAATCCGCGAGTTATTAGCTTCGTTTTGTGTTTACAAAAGCGCATCATTTTTTGTTAAACCCGCATTTTTTGTATGCTCAATCAATGAACATTACGTCGCTATTTTTTGTGTAACGTGTTGTCCAGAAGAAGCTCTAAAAAACTGTTCACGGGGCTAGCCTCTGAAGAAAGAAGAACCAAGAAAACACCAGAGCTTCGACTTAAAGATTAGTGATAACTTTTATTTGGTGATTCGTTTATGTGACGGCACGTGTTTATTGATTGTTCCGCTAAAGGTCCTTCGTCAATTATATATTTGCATTGAACCAGCATTGAACTAAAACCGCAACATCTAATTCATACATTTTTTTTTGAATATTCTCTATGGAATGTGCCATCGAAGACATTCCAAATATATTTTAAACTAATTATTTTTATATCTTACATGATGCGTTTGAGAATTTTTAAAATTTTTATTTTTCACTTATTTCTATAATTTTATCCCAAAAAATTAATATTATAAGTTACCCCTCATTTTTCCTGTAAACTTTAGGCAACGTTCACCATTCCCTTTTTTCAAAATTTAGGCTCAGTAGTTTCAGATATAAGGGGGGAGTCGATTTTTGCAAAATGTAACGCTAAAATCAAAATTTCTTCATTTACGATATGCATCCCTGATCGGGTCACCAAACTATACATTGATACCAAATTTCAACCGTTTCCATCCAGTAGTTTCGGAGAAAATTGCTGTGATATGAGACGGAGAAATCAAGAGTGATTCAATAAGGATTATCGTATAATGGACCTACGAAATCCTCAAAAGAGATCATTGCAAGCCAGTGTTCATAAGAAATAATGTTTATAAACATAAGGATCTTTTTGAAAAAAATATCTTTAGTAACAGCTATGTAACAAGATATAGTGGTTACCGCAAAGCTGTAATTTCAGTTTTATTCAGAAAATGTCCCCTATATGGCTACAAAAATATTTAATAGTTTTCCTGAATGTGTTCGAATCCTTCCTCAAGTTACAATTAAAAGAAATGACAAATTATTTTGCAATCCAGGTAGGGTAAGACTGTTTTAAAAATATATATTTATTTGCATTATGTACTATATATACTATATATTTCGAAGTGTATTCTTTGACAATGTACCATGCGAATCTTGCCTTTTTAATACCAATAAAAGAATATCTCCCTGTATATTTTTTAATATTCGTATCATAACTGACCAATCTCAGAGAACTTTTGTATATGCCAAAGCCTACAGTAATTTAAAAATTACATCATTAACAATAGTATTCACAAGAAATATTTGAATTTCTACAAAAATTCGGTACTTTTCCACTTTTCATTTTTGTTCATCAAGGATAACAGCTAAAATAACAACTTTGAAGAAAAACAAGTCCATGCAGTCAATGACATTATGCTAATCACATTCAATTATATCTGGCTGTGGCAACGTTAAAACCGGATTTTTTTACTAAAATCCTTTGTTTCTTGACGAACACACAAATTTGCCTTGCAAAATTAACTAGTTTTAAATTACCTTGCCTGTGTAAACAAAATAAAAAACATGAACTGTTCCATATTTTAATGAATTTAGAACAATGTAAACATGATTGAAGAATTTTTAATGACCATTAAAATCATCTTATTTTTATTATTTGTCGTAAAACGGGAAATTTTGTAACATATAAATTTTTGAGTATAAATGGACATTTAATTTCAATGAAGGGCTGTTTATAACCACAGTTTTGATCAGCCTTGGTTAGTTTTTACATAAATATAAGTTTGTACAGTTTCGAGTACATTTCTGTTTTCGTTTTCGTTGGAAATAATTTTATTTTTATTACGTTCAATTGAATGTCTTACCTTGTCGTAAGTTTTGTCATCTAAAATTTTGGTTTTGGGTTGTAATGCTAGAATAATGTATTCTAGGTTACGCTGTAAATTGAATTGCTATCACCAATGATTGCAAACTTTAATAAAGTTTCTGTATGTTTCTTAGGATTTTCGTTCCTAAGACAACTTAAGTAGTCCAGACGGGTTGAGTGAAATCTTTGTACTGGGGAATTGCAATTTGAATTTCCTGGGGGTAGTAAAATGTAAATTTGTTTTATGATGATTTACATGTTTGACAATTGTGGCAAGTATTTATAAGCATTATGTCATTTTCCATAGTAGGCCAGTAATATTTTTTGAGGGAGTTATTCACTTCATGAATTACTTTATGAGAAACTTTTTCTTCGTGATGGTATTTTGTTAAAGTTTGTTGTTCTTCTTTGTCAGTTACGTCTTGTAGTAATTTTGAAGATGTTACAAGATGTAGGGAAGTAAAGTTTTTGTGTAAAGTAGTTATTATTTTGGCTTTATCATGCTCATTGAAAAAGTAAAGACAGTATAATTTATCGCAGGCAATAATTTGTTTGAATCTATTTGTTATTTATTGTTCAACTGCTGATCTAGCTAAAGTTAAATTATATTGAAAATTTTCAAAAATTCTTGTAGCTGATGTACTAGAAATTAATGCGTTAGGACAGTGTAAAATTTTTTTGTGTATTTGTAAGAGTTTGTAGGTCTTTTTGTTGGACGCATTTCTTGAATTGCGTGTTCATCATTTTGTTTTTTCCCTAAACAATAGCAAATAATTCCTTTTCTATTGTTGAATAATTAATATCTGCTGGTTTTAAACTTCGTGAGGCATAACATATAGTGTATCTGTCCCTAAGAGTTTGAAAAATTTATTTTGATGTGTTCTGTAAGTCAAGTTGAAAATACAATAATCTGCGAGACATATTTTATTTTGAAAATTGCGGAGTACATTGTCCATTACTCTGAAATGTCGCGGGTGCATTTTTAAGTTCAAACATTCTTAAAAATTCGTAATTTCGATCTGATCATAACCTGAGGCTAGGTCAAGGGTTGTAAAGCTCTACATCTACGGAATTTGTACAAAATGTCATTTATGTTAGAGATAGGATTGCGATCGTCAATGGTCTTTTTATTTACCTTTCGGTAATCTATCACTATTCGCCATTTTCTTCTTCCGGATGCGTTGAGTTTCTTTGGTACTATCCACACAGGGCAGGACCAAGGTGAGATACTTGGTCTGATTATTCAATCATTTAACATTTGTTCAATTTGCTTAAGGAAATCTGTTTGTCTTTGAATGACATGGTTCATTAGTTGATCTTTGGGTTTTTGAAAAATATCGTTGAATTCTTCACGTAAGTTTAGTAATGTAGTTTTTTCTTCAAAGTTTAAGAGATTAGTTCTGGTAAGGGTTGATATGTCTGCTTTTTGAGTTTCTGGGAGAATTAAATTTAAAAAATTTTTGCAAACCCATTTCTCCCAATTGTCAAGGTTTTAGGTATGAAATTACCAATTTGATAATAAGAATGAATTAAAATTTGTCCTTCTTTTATGTTCACTGGAACTCGTTTTGTGATGATTTCTAAGGGATTAAGATCAAATGTGTAAGTTGAAAAATCTTCACGGTAATAAACTGGAATGTTTGTTTGTCTGTTAAGACATTGATTATTTTCTACATCAATTAAACGATAGTTTTTGAAGATGTCGAAAAACCTATTTACCATTAAAGTATTCATGGAAGTCATAATGATTAAATTCTAAGTTATGATCTGTGTTAAATTCAGCAAAGGGTGGTATTTCTGCTTTGTATTCAGCGGTGGCTTTTCCTGTACAAGAGTTTTTAATTCAGTTTGTTAAATTTATCGGTTTAAGTCTGGTACTGATAAATGTATTTTATCAATGATTTGAGAACGCATGTGTTGTAATCTTAAAGCAAAGTTGAGAAGAGATTTGTTGGATTTGGGGTAAGCTTAGTTTAGTTTCGTTTCAAGGGTGTCTACAGTATCAGGGCATAAGTAAAGGAAAATTAGTCTGGCTTTCAGAGCATCCCATGTAGTTAGCTCCATTTTCCAGCACTTGTTATTTTTGCAGCATCTTGTTTTATTTTTGTCGTGCGTAGACAAAGACAAATTTGTGAGTTGTCTCAAGGAATTTACTAAACATGCTTTCAACTTGATCAATATATTGTCGCAACTCCAAGGGGTTTCCATTGAAATCGGAGATGAATTCGGCCAAAGTTTTTGATTAAATTAATGTCAATTGTAAGTTTGTATGCCTTGTGGGGGTTGTTGGGTTGGTTGGCTCATGATTTTTGTTATTTGTACTTGGAAATAAGAAAGATTTAATTCTGTTACGGAATCACGGGAATCTGTGCCAAAAACTTTTTTAGGGTTTCTGAACTTGTTCAGTCACTTGTGAATAAACTTCAGTAAAAATAAAGATTTTTTGTTTGTCAACATAATTAAAAAAAACTTAGTAATAAAAATTGCCGATGTCAATACAAAATTGTAAAAACAAATCACTTCAAAATTGGGAGAATTCATAATAAACAACACAGTTTTTATTTCTTAAAATTTAATCATGCAAATTACATTCAAGTTCTTGAAATAAATGAATATTGATTGCATTTCAAGCATTGTTATCTTTTAAATTATCTTAAATAAATAAATAAATAAATGCTTTATTGTCCAACAGTCTCCCATTTAGAGGACAATTTAAAGATACAACATTGAGGTACTAACTAGATGATTTATACTACATATAAAAATATCACAAAATTTGCATATACGATTAAAATTATTGCACATAACATATATTGGTGATTTCAACAAAATGTTTGTTCTGGCTATTGGTGGCCTTAGCGCTAAGTGTTTCCTTGAGTGAAACGTAGGTACATTAAAATTAATTTGATTTAACAATTCCGAACAGTTTACCATATTATTTACTAATTTAAACAAAAATAAAACAGATGCACAATTTCTCCTTAATTGCAAAGAAGGCAGTTGAAAACGTTCACATAACTCATCATTAGGTATATTCCTTTCTGGATATAATCCATCACTTTTGAGAACCAAATATTTCAGGAATTTTCTTTGAACCTTTTCCACACGTTTGCTGTGAATATCATAGTATGGATGCCAAATAATACTTGCATATTCAACTTTAGAGCGTACGTACCCAAAGTATAATGTCTTCAATGCGGAAATATTAGTAAAGTCTCGGCAGTTTCTCAATATAAATCCATAGGACTTTAATGCTTCACATATTTTTACAGATATGTGCTCTACAAAGGATAATTTATCGTCAAAGATGACTCCCAAATCCACCAAGATCCAAGATATTTTAACGTTGAAGTTAGCTTTTAAAGTTTCCTTACTTGTATTCTTACCAAATAATAATAGTTTAGATTTAAGTGGATTGAGACTCAGTGCATGGTCTTCAAAAAGAGTTTTGATGGCTTCTAGGTCTTGATTAATACCAAGCGCTGTTTCCTGATAATTGTCGATATGAAAATGACAATACAGTTGTGTGTCATCAGCAAAGGCTTGTAGTTTACAATATTGCGTAGATTTGAGTAGATCAGATGTATATATAATAAACAATAAGGGACCCAAAATTGACCCCTGTGGTACACCTGACAGAACCTGACAGATATCGGAAAAATTGTCACCTACCTGAACTTTCTGAATTCTGTTAGAAAAATATGATTTAATTAGACCTAATGAGTTAGTATCACATCCATAATATTTAAGTTTACTCAAAAGAAGACGATGGTCAATCGTATCAAACGCTTTAGAAAAGTCAAGTAACACAAGAGCACTTTCCAGGCCATGGTCATACGCTTCTGTTATGTCGTCGAATACTGACGTAAGAGCGGCAATTGTACTATGTTTTTCACGAAAACCGTTTTGGTTGTCAGGAAGTATATTGTTAGTATGAAAATAAGTGTAGAGTTGAAAGTATAAAACCTTTTCTATAATTTTTGACATTGTAGATAGGATAGATATGATTCGAAGGTCATTATCACAAAAGAAAAAATTGACAATATTAAAGTAGATCTAATTCAGCAAAATTGGGAGTATACATCTACTGATGTTGATTTGCTATATAATTGTTTTATATCTAACATAAAATCAAGTTTAGATAAAATAGTTCCTGTAGAAACAAAAAAATACTATAATCGTAATGGTTGTATTGATGATGAAGTCAGAAATTTACAGAAGCAAAGAGATTTGTACTATAAAACGTTTCGATACACAAATAGCCCATTAGACTTTGAAAATTATAGAAAGAAAAGAAATGAAGTTGTAACATTAATAAGAGAGAAAGAAAGATTATTCTATGAAAAAAATATTGTGGAATGTAAAAATGATAGTAAGAGGATGTGGTCTACATTAAAACAAATAATAAAAAATAAAAATACGAAGTTTGATATTAACTTAATAGACATGGGTTCAAATAATGTTAAAGAAGAATTAAATAAATTTTATTTTAACAGCATAGAAGAAATTTCTCAAAGTATTTCTGCTCCTACAAATTTTGTGGAAATTGATATTAATGTTAATGCTAGTATTGATACTTTTCCTGTCATTTCTATAAATAAATTACAAAAAATAGTGACTCAGTTAAAAAACAAAGCAACTGGTGATGATGTGCTTACAATTTCGTTACTAAGAGATCTATTCTCAGTAGTAGGGTATCCTTTATTGTACATAGTAAATACTTGTTTGCAAACTGGTGTAATACCAGCAGTTTTAAAATGCAGTACTATAATACCTGTACCAAAGATAAATCAACCCAGCAAACCAGAAGAACTATCAACTTACTTCCAGTAATTGAAAAAATTATTGAAATTTTAGTATATGAGCAGTTAGTGGAATATCTAAATAATAATAAGTTGTTGTTTGTCTGCCAATCTGGATTCAGGCATAATCATTCGACTGAGTCTGCATGCCAATTAGTGTGTAATAAATGGAAAAAGGACATTGATGACGGCAATATTGTAGTTAGTGTGTTCGTAGATTTGAAAAGGGCATTCGAAACTATTGATAGGAAAAAACTGTTGTCAAAATGTGACGCTTACGGAATAAAAGGTGTATTCCTTAAATGGGTGGCAAACTACCTTAGTGATAGGAAACAGAAAACAAAGTTAGATGGTAGCTGTTCAGATGAAATCCGAACAAACTATGGAGTTCCTCAAGGCAGTGTACTAGGGCCGCTACTCTTTATTTTATATATAAATGATCTGCATTACTATCTCAAATATTCATTTATCAATCTTTTTGCTGATGATACATTAATTTCAGTCTCTGGTAAAAACTATAACAGCGTGGTTGAAGTCATGAATGAAGAGTTAAACATTCTTAACGGTTGGCTTATGACCAATAAACTGAAACTGAATGCTGAAAAAACCAAGTGTATGATACTGGGAAGCAAAATCAACTGCACTAGATTTAGCAAAGGGAATTTTTCAATAATGATTAACAATTCAGTAATTTCCTATGTCAATGAGATAAAGTATCTCGGTATTATATTTGACCCACAACTAAATTTCAACAGGCATTTAGACTTTTTATGTAAAAAAATAGGTAAAAAAGTTGGATACTTTTACAGAATTTGTAGAAACTTGTCCTTATGGTGTAGGAAGATAGTATACAACACAATAATATTTCCACATTTTAACTACTGCATGTCAATATTACTCTCCTGCTCATCAGAACAAATTCATCGTTTGCAGCTACTACAGAATAAAGCAATGCGGATTGTACTCCGGTGTAGCAGGTCAACTGCAATAAACTATATGCTACTAAAACTTAAATTTTTAAATGTTAATCAGTTGATTCTGGAATCCACTTTATTGCTCATTTTTAAAATTATAAATAAAAATGCTCCTTCTTACCAGCGAGATTATGTTATTAAAAGGTCAGATATGCTTGATTACAATTTAAGATTTAATGATCAATTCTATATACAAGTCTTCAATACAAGTTGTATGGAAAAAACACTGTTCATTCGAGGGCTTAAAATATATAACGAGCTTCCACTTACAGTTAAGACATCACATAATATAAAAAGTTTTAAATCTAATCTAAGAAAAATGTATTTTAATTTATAGGTTATTATTGTTTATTCTGTTGATTGTCATATTTACTGAAGTATGTATGTACAGATTGTTAGGTAGTAGTTTTTTAAGCTAAATAAAGTTCTATTCTATTCTATTAAATGATTCAGGTTTTTTTATCTTCGGTAACGGTTTTCCAATGCTACTTTTCCATGAGTCGGGAAAGCAATTATTTTCGATACAGCTATTTATGATATTTGTTATGAAAGGGTCGATAAAAGGACTACAAATTTTGAGCATTTCAGAAGTAATTCCGTCAGAGCCCCGAGAGTTAGTCTTAATAGTGTGTAGAGCTTTATTAATTGTATCCACAGTACACATACTAAAAGAAAAGGTCTTGGTAGAATCATAATGGTTAACCTCATAATAATTAATTTTATTAATACATTTATATGAGATATTTTGGAAAAACTGAGCAAAATATCTATTTTATTGGGATCAGACAGATTTAGAGGTAAATGAATAGTAAAAGTAGGACGCACATTTAATAGGTCAAGTGCTTTCCAAGTTAACCTTGGATTATTGTGCCTGGAAATAAAGCTTAGATAGGCCCTCTTTTCAGCCCTGACTGCAGCTACTGTGAAGTTACGCAGCTCTTTATATCTGTCCCAGTCAGTGCCAGCCTTAGTACGTTTAAATTTTTGTAAGGCTTTGTCCCTTTCTTTCATGATCATTTTAAGATTCTGAGTCAACCAAGGAGTTTTGGGCTTAGTTACTCGGATCACTTTAATCGGCGCATGTGAATCAAAGGCTGCATTTATTAAGTCATTAAAAATTTTGACTTTTTTGTCTATATTATTTTCATAAACAAGATTCATCCAAGGTAATAATTTGAGATCACGCAAAAAATCACTTAAAACAAAGTTTTTAGAACATCGGTATGTAACCCATTTGGGTTCCATTTTTGTATATTTTAAATTTAATTCAGCAAATACGAGCCTATGGTCAGAGAAAGTGTCAGCAGACTGCGTGCCACACACTAGAACCAAGTTTGGGTCACTAACAAATATAGGATCTATAAGCCTGTTGGTTTTTTGTGTGATTCGTGTAGGTTCGTTAAGAATTTGCTCAAATTTATAAGATTCAAAGCAACTCATGACAGGATTACTTATTTCTAAAAAGTTTACATTGAAGTCACCCAAACATATGATGTGAGCAAATTTTGTAGTAATATCACTTAAAATGTTATCAAAATCATTAATAGCCAAGTTAAGATTACTTTTTTGTGGTCTATAAAAATGTGCAACTGCCATTGTAATGGATTTTACTTTAATACTTAAGATAATCATTTCCAGGTTACTTGATAAATCAAAGTCAAAGGTAGTTAGTTCAGAGTGAAAAATATTCTTTACATAAGCGGTTTCCAATTCTCTCTACAACAGTATAGGATACTCAAGAAATAGTATCTTTTTATGCAAACAAGTACGATTACTAGTCTACTTGCCAGAAGAGTAAAACAGTAAAATCGTTTTGTGACATTTAAGACGTATTTAAAATTTATTTTAGTTGGCTAGATGTCGTAAATAACTTTTAGTTATTAATCGTTTGTTTAGGAATTTCTAAACATCAATTTCACTTTCCGAGGTATTAGTCTAGGAATGACCAAGCGCGTCAAAAAATCCAAGAACCCTAACTTTCTGCCGGAAAATTTGAGTAGATTTGGAGCATTTACTTTCATATTATATATTGATGACCGAGTGGTGGTTTTTGAGATAGATGGAGGGGGGGGGGTGTAAATTTGAGAAAAACCTGGACCCTGATCGTTTCGAGTGAAAGGTAAGTTGACGTATCCATTTTTTTATAATTTTTTATATACCGAAAATAATATCGACAGACAAAAGTCAATAACGGTTTTAGTGGGGGCTATAAAAACCACGTCGCGTGGTGATCTGCATATTGAGACGCAGTTCGTAGCCAATTGCGTAGGAAAATATATGATTCACGAAAGAATAAATTTTATATTTCAATTTTGTCTTTATATAAGAAGTATCTTTTGTATTGTAGCAACATTTACCGCCTCTATTAACGTCTGGTCTTACTATTTTTCAAAACACGTGTGCGTACCTTGCGGCCCTTTGTTGCCAATTTACGCTGTTCTATTCAATATTATACATTACAAAAGTTCGCGCTGTGCTGTGTCATGTCACACGCGCTATACGCGTCCCAATTTGCGCCTTGCCTTAACCGGAACTAACAAAATGAAATTTCACATTGACTTGTACTTTGATAGAAAAATAGTGTCAGACATTGCAGTCATTTTTCACATAGAAAATCGAAAGAAGGGTGAATTGCCTCAAAATGGGTGAAAATTGAAAAAAAAATCTGACAGCACACCACAGCAGGTGATATTGACAAAAAAAACATCTGTATTGAGAATTTTGAAAAACAGCAATACCAAACAAATACAATTAAACCAGTTCAGGAACTAAATGATGATGATCCTGATATTAGATTAGAATTTGATGAAATGGTTACGACTAGATGCCAAGGGAATCTGATGGTACTCAAAAAAATTCTATTCTCCGATGTCGCAAAGTTTACCCTACATGGAACGGTTAAAAAGAAAAATTGTCAGGTATTGGAGCAAACTCTTCACTGGGTGACGAAAGCTCCTATTAAAGTGAATGTTTGGCTTATAATATTAGAATAATAGAATAATTGAACAATATTTATTTGAGCAGGGGCGTATTACTTGGTTTTTTCACAAAATGTTTCATACCTGAATTAAGACAACTTATTTTAGGTACTGCTCTCTGCAGACATTAATAGAAACATATGGTTTCAACAACATGGAGCTAGACCACATTATGCAGAAGCAGTTCGAACTTATCTCAGTCAAGTTTTTCTGCGTCTGTGGGATTCTTGGGATCTGACTCAGCCTGTATTTGTGGGGCTCTTTAAAGTCAAAAAGCTACAAGAGTAAAGCAACTAATATTGAAAACCGCCTATTTTTTGTCAAGAAATAAACGATTTCCAGTCTGAGCATTTGACTTAGATTGTAAATATTGTTAATTGCTTCAAACTTTATTTCTTTCTTTTATTTTACAAACTATTGAAAATTTATTTTTCTTATTAGGCACGCCCAAAAATCAGAAAATGTCCCTTATCATTTAATTTTTTTTAGGAGTTGATTGTGCAGGTGAATAATTTATTGAAAAAGTGTTAGTTTAATATAAAAAAAATGACGTATTTCAGGATTTTTCATTCACATTCATAATTTACTAGAAAATGAATTTATTCGTTATGTTATTTCCTCAGTATATATATATATATATATATATATATATATATATATATATATATAGATGGTGGTGCGTTCCCGCAATTTGTTTATTGTATTGTTTTCAATTTGACTGAATTACTTCATTGATTTTTAAACTTCTGCACCTTTTCTAAAACCTTCCGTCGCGCTAATGCTAATTTAAGTGTTTTTTGCGTGTAAAATATAGACAGTATTGACATTGGTGTTTCGGATCCCTAGCTTATTTAGACGCTTGGGATAATGTACTCCGAACTTTTCGGTCGCTTTGTTCCCGTCTGAAGAGACGGCGCTTATTGTTGTTTTTTGCGTTACGATTTCGCGAGTTAGTAGCTCCGGTTCGAAACGACCGCTAAACCGCTTTCATTTTGTTTCTTTTGTGTTTACAAAAGCGCATCATTTGTTGTTAAACCCGCATTTTTTGTTTGCTCAATCAATGAACATTAAGTCGCTATTTTTTGTGTAACGTGTTGTCCAGACGAAGCTCTAAGAAACTGTTTCGGCTGTTACGGGGCTAGCCTCTGAAGAAAGAAGACCCAAGAAAACACCAGAGCTTCGACATAAAAGGTTAGTGATAACTTTTATTTGGTGATTCGTTTATGTGACGGCACGTGTTTATTGATGGTTCCGCTAAAGGTCCTTCGTCAATTATTTACTTGCATTGAACCAGCATTGAACTAAAACCGCAACATCTAATTCATACATTTTTTTGAATATTCTCTATGGAATGTGCCATCGAACACATTACAGATGGTTCCGGGAATTCATCCACGTAGTTGATAACTGATCCCTGCCGGGATCGATGGTAAAATGACGACGTTTCGACAGAGTCACATCTGCCCTTTTCAGGTCGGTTCGCATAATTCTCGTAGCCTTCCGCTTTCGCTTCTAGTTACTCGAATACTGATATTTTCAGGAGCGCGCCCGGTGTTATATAGTCGCGGCTCGGCGCCTATTGGTTGGCACCGTGAACGGCTGCGTGTGATTGGCCCTGGGCGCTCAGTGGGAGCGCCTCCCGCCTGCTGATTTGTTATTTCCGGTTGAGTTGTTATTGGACGGGTCCGGGCCGGTACGGTGTTTAATAGAATTTTCCAACAATTCGATAAGTTCTGAATTTCATTGCGTGCGTTTAGACTGTGAAGGCCTCTTCGCTATTTCAATTGCCTCTCTTACGAGTCTTGATTTTGGGTGTTCTATATTTGCCAGTACTCTGGTGTTCTCAAAGTCTATTCGGTGTGACGTCGTGGTGGCGTGTTCAGCAATGGATGTTGTTTTTTCCTGCTTTCTTATAGCATTCTGGTGTTCATCACGTCTAGCTTGAATTCTTCTGTTAGTTTGCCCCACATAGATTTTATGGCAGTCTGCACATGGAATCTCGTACACTCCCTGTGGTTCTAAAGGGATCCTCGTCTTCGGAGTCCTCAACACCGTGCTTATTTTTCTGTCTGTATTGAAAATAGTATCGATATTGTGTCTCCGTAGAATTCTTGCAATACAGTCCGTGGTACCCTTCACATACGGTAAATAAGCCTTGGTTATTGGTGTCTCATGCTCCTCGTCTGTTCGTCTCGGTTTTGACTTTAGGGCTCTTTGAATATTTCGGTCTGTAAATCCGTTTTGTCTCAGAGCTGTTTTCAAACTGTCCATTTCCTGTTTGATGTTGCCCTGGTCAGCTAGTCTTTGTGATCTGGTTACTAAAGTTTGACGACGGCTTGTAGTTGGGCTGGGTGGTGATGAGAATTAGCATGAAGGTATCTGTTGGTGTGAGTTGCTTTCCTATATACTATATTGCCAAGGGTTCCATCTTCCTTCCTATTTATGAGAACATCAAGGAATGGCAGTTGATTATTGGCTACAACCTCCATGGTGAATTTTATTTTGTGATGGATGCCATTAAGGTGGTCTAAAAATGTGTAGAGGTGTTCCCTCCCATGAGGCCAAATCACAAAAGTATCATCCACATATCGCAACCATAAACTGGGTTTAAGAGTTGCTGTTCTTAGTGCCACCTCCTCAAAGTTCTCCATAAAAAGGTTCGCTATAACTGGTGAGAGTGGCGATCCCATTGGAGCTCCTTCCACTTGTTTGTATCGTTGGTTCTCGTAAACAAAATAGGTGTTCATCAGGCAGTGCCTTGTTAAATCTACAAGGTGTTGAGGTGGTTTGTATTTTTTTATTATGATATCCAAGGCTTCGTCGATAGGGATGTTGATGAAAAGGGACACTACGTCAAAACTGACAAGAAGACACTCAGGTTGTAAAACCGTTTTTCTAAGTATTTCGATGAAATGTGTCGAATTTTTGATATATGAGTCTGCCCCCTCTGCAAACGGTTGCAGTTGTTGGGCTAGGTAATTGGCTAGCTGTTGTGTTGGGGATCCAATTGAACTTACTATTGGCCTCAAAGGTGCACCTTCTTTATGTACTTTTGGCAACCCATAGAATTTCGGACATCTCGATGACTTTTCACGCGGAATGAGTTGCAGTTGGAGATTTTTGTCGATCCTACTTGCTTGGATTTTGGCCTTAGTTGTTTTCTCCAGATAAGTTGTTGGGTCGGTAGTAATTTGTTTATATGCTGGATCTTGTAGCAATGTTTGAATTTTGTTTGAATAATCCGCTGTATCTAAAATTACAGTCGCATTTCCTTTATCAGCAGGTAGAAAGACAATGTCCTTGTTGAGGCGCAGTTGTTTCAAGGCCTCATTTTCTTCTATAGATAGGTTCCTTTTGGGTGGTTTAGACTTTCTTAGAACATGTGACACATCTTGTCTAATTATTTCAGCGGTGTTCGCATCTAATTTTGAAACTGCTGTTTCCACGCCACATATTATGCTCTCTGTTGCTATGTGAGAGGGAGCAATAGCGTAATTGAATCCCTTAGCCAACATGCCAATCGAGGTAGAGTTCAATTGGACCGAAGATAAGTTATAAACGGTTCTATTCGTTTCCAATTGCCTTGAGGTTAGACTGTGACCGTTATTTTCAGAGAAAAATAAATCAGCAGGCGGGAGGCGTGCCCACTGGGTGCCCAGGGCCAATCACACGCAGCCGTTCACGGTGCCAACCAATAGGCACCGAGCCGCCATTATATAACAGCGCGAGCGCTTCTGAAAATCTTAGTAGTCGAGTAACTAGAAGCGAAAGCAGAAGGCTACGAGAATTATGCGAACCGACCTGAAGAGGGCAGATGTGACTCTGCCGAAACGTCGTCATTTTACCATCGATCCCGGCAGGGATCAGTTATCAACTACGCGGATGAATTCCCGGAAACCACCTAAAACATTTAAACCATCTAATACATTTAGTGCCCGCGAAAACTTAAAAACAAATATAGTGAATTTCTATGGGGAGAATACTTTTCATTTGTGTAAAACATTTGAGAAATTACGCGCGAAAAGAAGCAAACTTTTGTGCGATCTACATTTTTTACAACGATGCCACAATGAAGGAGTTATTCCGAAAAACATGACGGTAAAGTTCTGGAAGAACAACAGAAAAACAGAGAATATCTTATGGAAAGCTAGTTGTGCCCTACTTAGGGAAGCCATACGTGATGTCAGAAGAGATTTGGATGTTCTTAATACTAAACTCCTAGATATCCACCTACAGGTAAGCAATACACTCCACCAAATATTATGGGATAAATTCGATGAGATTAGCCCAAAAACGATTTTTTCTCGGAAAATAACGGTCACAGTCTAACCTCACGGCAATTGGAAACGAATAAAACCGTTTATAACTTATCTTCGGTCCAATTGAACTCTTCCTCGATCGGCGTGTTGGCTAAGGGATTCAATTACGCTATTGCTCCCTCTCACATACCAACAGAGAGCCTAATATGTGGCGTGGAAACAGCAGTTTCAAAATTAGATGCGAACACCGCTGAAATAATTAGACAAGATGTGTCACATGTTCTAAGAAAGTCTAAACCACCCAAAACGAACCTATCTACAGAAGAAAATGAGGCCTTGAAACAACTTCGCCTCAACATGGACATTGTCATTCTACCTGCTGATAAAGGAAATGCGACTGTAATTTTAGATACAGCGGATAATTCAAACAAAATTCAAACATTGCTACAAGATGCAGCATATAAACAAATTACTACTGACCCAACAACTTATTTGGAGAAAACAACCAAGGCCAAAATCCAAGCAAGTAGGATCAACAAAAATCTCCAACTGCAACTCACTCCGCGTGAAAAGTCATCGAGATGTCGAAAATTCTATGGGTTGCCAAAAGTACATAAAGAAGGTGCACCTTTGAGGCCAATAGTAAGCTCAGTTGGTTCCCAACACAACACCTAGCCAAATACCTAGCCCAACAACTTCAACCGTTTGCAGAGGAGGCAGACTCATATATGAAAAATTCGACACATTTCATCGAAATACTTAGAAAAACGGTCTTACAACCAGAGTGTCTTCTTGTAAGTTTTGACGTAGTGTCCCTTTTCACCAACATCACTATCGACGAAGCCTTGGATATCATAATAGAAAAATACAAATCACCTCAACAACTTGTAGACTTAACAAGGCACTGTCTGATGAACACCTATTTTGTTTACGAGAACCAACGATACAAACAAGTGGAAGGAGCTCCAATGAGATCGCCTCTCTCACCAGTTATAGCGAACCTTTTTATGGTGAACTTTGAGGAGTTGGCACTAAGTACAGCAACTCTTAAACCCAGTTTATGGTTGCGATATGTGGATGATACATTTGTTATTTGCCTCATGGGAGGGAACACCTCAATACTTTTTTAGACCACCTTAATGGCATCCATCACAAAATAAAATTTACCACGGAGGTTGAAGCCAACAATCAACTGCCGTTCCTTGACGTTCTCATAAATAGGAAGGAAGATGGAACCCTTGGCCATACAGTATATAGAAAAGCAACTCACACCAACAGATACCTTTATGCTAATTCTCATCACCACCCAGCCCAACTACAAGCCGTCGTCAAGACTTTAGTAACCAGATCACAAAGACTAGCTGACCAGGATAACATCAAACAGGAAATGGACAGTTTAAAAACAGCTATGAGACAAAACGGATGTACAGACCGAAATATACAAAGAGCCCTAAAGTCAAAACCGAGACAAACAGACGAGGAGCATGAGACAGCAATAACCAAGGCTTATTTACCGTATGTCAAGGGGACCACGGACTGTAATGCAAGAATTCTACGGAGACACAATATCGATACTATTTTCAATACAGACAGAAAAACAACAGGGAGTGTACGAGATTCCATGTGCAGACTGTTCTAAAACCTATGTGGGGCAAACTAATAGAAGAATTCAAGCTAGACGTGATGAACACCAGAACGCTGTAAGAAAGCAGGAAAAAACAACATCCATTGCGGAACACGCCACCACGATGTCACACCGAATGGACTTTGAGAACACCAGAGTACTGGCAAATATAGAACACCCTAAATCAAGACTCGTAAGAGAGGCAATTGAAATAGCGAAGAGGCCTCACAGTCTAAAAGCACGCAATGAAATTCAGAACTTATCGAATTGTTGGAAAATTCTATTAAACACCGTACCGGCCCGGACCCGTCCAATAACAACTCAACCGGCAATAATAAATCAGCAGGCGAGAGGCGTGCCCACTGAGCGCCCAGGGCCAATCACACACAGCCGTTCACGGTGCCAACCAATAGGTGCCGAGCCGCGACTATATAACAGCGCGAGCGCTTCTGAAAATCTTAGTATTCGAGTAACTAGAAGCGAAAGCCGAAGGCTACGAGAATTATGCGAACCGACCCGAAGAGGGCAAATGTGACTCTGCCGAAACGTCGTCATTTTTCCATCGATCCCGGCAGGGATCAGTTATCAACTATATATATACATATAATTGATTTCGGTAATAACGGCTGATAACTTTCAAATATTACAAGAAAATATCGGGACGCAGCCAAACTTCCTGGGTTACTCTTTTAACTTATTTTTGAGAGCTTTCGAAATTATTTTATTTCATCGTCAGTCAATATACTACAAATAACACAAATATTAACAGTTTAGAAGTAAAAAACTAATTACTTACGTTAGTCTAGGTTGTGTAAGCAGAGAAACACCTATAAACTTTAGAATATTCTTACAAATTTTTTTGGCAATTCAACTATCAAAATTGTCACGTTGGCATATTTGATTTGAAGATATGTGATATATATGTGATATATATTTTTTAAAGTACGGGTAAACTATATTTATCAGTAAGTTACAAAGAATAAATATAGTTTACCCGTACTTTAAAAAATATATATCACATGTCTTCAAATATGCCAACGTGACAATTTTGTTAGTTGAATTGCCAAAAAATTTTGTAAGAATATTCTAAAGTTTATATATGTTTTTCTGCTTACACAACCTCGACTAACGTAAGTGATTAGTTTTTTACTTCTAAATTGTTAATATTTGTGTTATTTGTAGTATGTTGACTGACGATGAAATAAAATAATTTCGAAAGCTCTCAAAAATAAGTTAAAAGAGTATTTCCTTGTAACCCAGAAGTTTGGCTGCGTCCCGATATTTTCTTGTAATATATATATATATATATATATATATATTATATATATATATATATATAATTTAGCGATTCTCGATTTTTCTCTTTACACCAGTCAAAAGTGATTTTTATATGACATAAACTTCAACAGAAAACTGCATAAGCCATCACGTAAATAATAGTTTATAAGTCATAACTGACATAATTTTAACAACAAACTCGTAGAAGTAAATTATTTGAGACTCAAAACCAAAAAAAATATGGGGTACTTTCGTTTTTTGCTTATACCTAGTGTAAAAAGGAATGACATGTTCATAATGCCGCCAATAGAAAATTGTAGAGAAAATCTTCAAAATGAATGTATAAATTTTGATAGCAGCATTTTTCATAAAGAAAAGCTGGAAAAACTAATGTAAAGTGAGTGATTTTAAAAAATTAATAACTTGGTTGTAATAACAGCTGAGTGTAAAAATAAAGCTTTCGTGTTAGGATCCAATTACAGTAGAATTACTATCCTTTACTAATAACTGCTTTAACGATATAGATTCCGTAGTAAACAATCTTATGTACATTTAGACATACTCACATGAAGTTTCAACACAAAACTGTAAACCCAAAAACCCGAACAAGTTGCCTTAACTAATATTTCTGGGAGCGAGACACAAACTTGCGATGTAACGGATTATTACAGGTAATCTAAAATTTATTTGGCTGTCCGACGTCCCTACTCTCTGCCAATACTCGTCTACTTGTACATTATTAAAGTAATATTCAACACGTTGAATACATTTAAACAACATTTTTAAATATATTTTTTTGTGATTGAGGTTTAATATTTTATTATTGTAATAAAGGTATTTTTTCCCGGTTATGAATAAAAGTCAATGATAAGAAATAAAACTCTACACACAAGAATAACATACAAATTTAATAATTAAAAGAAAAATAATTTGGACTCGCATACTAAGGGTTCCCTACCACCTTTAAAATTCTAATATTTCAGTTTCAGGCAAGCAGGGAATGAGTCCATTTTTTTATATTTACCCCAATATCTTTTAAAGGAAGCGTTTTAAATTTATAAAAAATAGACACTTTTATTTTCCACACGCGTTTCAAGAATGCACTAGTTGAGGCAATACATAAATAATAATTTGGTCAAGTGCGAGTTGGACTCGCTTACTAAGATTTCCGTAACACCTTCAAGATTCTAATATTCCAGTTTCAAACAAGCAGGGAATGAGTGCATTTTCTTATATTTGCCCTAATATCTTTTAAAGGAAGCGTTTTAAATTTATAAAAAATACACTTTGATTTTCCACAAATAGACTTTTCATTTTATCTGCTTCAGGATTTTCTTGATCTTTATAAGAATACATATGTATTTAATTTTCTAATTTGGCCCCCAAAAATTAACATTAGAGTTTTATTTTACTAATAAACTTTCAGGGAAGACTTTTATAATCTACTGTCTGAATTTTGAGGCCCTGTAGATATAGGGCAAAATAGGTCAAGTTTTAAATTAAAAATTATTAAATCTATTATTCAAATTATTTCAAAATACAAATAAAATATATATTTAAAAATTTAAATTGTGTAGTTTCTAAAGTGGGAATTAAGTCGATGTTTAATATTTTTGTGTAATATTTGTCGTTGTGCCCCTTCCTTTTCAAAATACACTTCCTGCTTTTGATGGAATGTATAATCTCGCCGTACAACGTTTCTACACTTCAGAAAGACGTCTTCTAAAGCAACCAGAGCTCTACAAACAATATTGTGATTTTCTCAAAGAGTATTTAGAGCTTGATCATATGGAGTTGGTTCCCGATCCATCATCTACTTCTTCTGATTGTTACTACATACCGCATCATTGTGTTTTGAAACCTGATAGTAGCACAAACCAAACTTCGTGTAGTGTTTAAT
Organism: Octodonta nipae; assembly: GCA_034190945.1. NCBI lineage: Eukaryota > Metazoa > Arthropoda > Insecta > Coleoptera > Chrysomelidae > Octodonta > Octodonta nipae. The sequence continues at coordinate 59,480,255 of CM067216.1, read as the reverse complement.
GCATCCGCTAAGATACCTCATCGGTTATCTTTGAATGATTGTTTGTTTATCGGTCCCAAATTGCAGCAAGACATTATCGCTATTTTGCTGGCCTTGCAGAATTTAGTTTTGCCTCGCCTGCTTGCTATAGAAAACTTTTCTAGTTGTGAACTTCACGCGTTTGGTGATGCTTCTGAGAAAGGTTATGCCGCTGTTGTTTATTTTGTGTTTGAAACCGCATCTGGATTTTGTCAAAGTTTTTTTGTGTTGTCTAAATCGAAAGTTGCCCCTTTGAAAACTTTGTCACTTCCTAGATTGGAACTGTGTTCTTCAGTTCTTACCGCTAAGTTGGCTCATTATGTTTAAGAGCAATTCAATAGTCGTTTGTTGCTCAAGGTGATTCGTTGCTGGTCAGATTCCACGGTAGTCCTTTCATGACTTAGTTCTTCCCCGCACCGTTGGAAGACATTTGTCAGTAATCGAGTTGCTTACATTCAGGAAAAATTTCCTTCTTCGCATTGGTTTTACATTCAATCTTGTGATAACCCCGCTGACATGGGTTCCCGCGGCACTTTGCCATCATAGTTGTTAGGCAATACACTTTGGTGGAAAGGCCCACAATTGTTAGTTACCGCTTGTTTGTCACAAGCTTGATCAGACTCAAGCATGTCACCCCTAGTTATGACTGAAGCCCGGATAGTGGCGCTTCAAGTCACCGCTTCACCAAATTCATTTGATACTTTGTTAGAAGAACATTTATTAATCGCATTGCCCGCATTATAGCTCATATTTGTCGCTTTGTTGATAACGCTCGCAATCCAGACCGTAGGGGCCTCTGGATCGTTTTTGGCTGCTGAGTTGTATCAGGCTCAGCTCCGCATTGTTCGATATGTTCAAGATCAATATTTTTCTAAAGAGATTTCCCTTCTTCGAGAACGAAAACTTTTTCCCAAATCGCTTCGTAAACTTTCTTGATGAACAGGGAACTCTTAGAGTTGGTAGTAGATTGGCTAATGCTCCATTGCCGTTTGACTAATCTAATTGCAGAAGATTGTCATATCACCAATCTTCACGCAAACCGTTCAATTTCTTTTGGATTCTACCCGCAAAGAAAGTAATTCGTAGTGTCATTTCTAAATATGTTTCTTGTTGGAAGCTTAATCCTTCTGCTTACTAACCCTTCATGGGAAATTTGCCCATTTCACAATTAAAACCCTTTTCTCATGTTGGAGTAGATTTTGCTGGTCCCTTCACTATAACCATGGCTAAAACTAGAGAGTCAAAAACTTTAAAGACTTATCTGTACTTGTTTAAGTACTTTGCAACGAAAGCTGTTCATCTAGAACTCGTGTGAGATTTGTCTGCTTTGCGACGATTCATTGCACGTCGTGGTCGATGTAGCCATATCTATAGTGATTGTGGTACTAATTTTGTGTGTCCTCACAAGCAGATCTTCAAAGCTTTTCTAGCCACTGCTGCACGAGAAACCATTTATTGGCATTTGAATCCCCCTTCGGCTCCTCACTTTGGAGGACTTTGGGAGAGCGGAATTAAATCCGTTAAAGCTGACTTAAGACGTGTCATTGGGACTCAAAGAACTTTCTACTGTATTTGCGCAGGTCGAAGCAGTTTTAAACTCGCGACCTATAACCCCTTGTAGCAACGATCCATCGGATCTTACCGACTTGAGTCCTGGAATGTTTCTTACAATGAAACCTTTAACAGCACCTCCTGAAGCTGATTTCTTATCTGTCCGATCTAATCGTCTCAACAGATGGCAGTTACTGCGTCGTTTGCATCAGGCATTCTGGAAATGTTGGTCGCAAGAATATTTACATACTTTACATACTCTTCATTAATGGAGCAAACGGACTGATCCCTCGGAGGTTGTTAAGCCAGGTACTCTTGTTAATTTGAAGCAAGACACTTCCTCTCCTTTGAATTGGACATTAGGGCACATTATTGACGTACATCCTTGAGATGATGGTGTTGTACGCGTTGCTACAGATAGAACTGCAAGTGGTACTTTGAAGCGACCTCTTGTAAAGCTCTGTCCACTGCCAGTGGACCCTTAGTTTTGAAATTAGTATTTCAAGGCCGGCGGGATGTTGCGTCCCCGCAACTTGTTTGCTCTTAGTTTTTAAACTTGATTGAATTATTCAATTGACTTTTAAACTTTGGCACCTTTTTCGAAAACTCCCCGTCGCGCCAATGCTAATTTATGTTTGTACAGTTTTTGGTCTCTAAAACAGAAAGGACAGATTCGTGTTGTGACCGCCGCCAACTCTTTTTGATTCCGTTGTAAGACGGCCGCTTTTTGTTGTTATTGTGTTACGATTTCGCGAGTTATTAGTTCCGGTCGAAACAACCGCTAAACCGCTTTCATTTGGTACTTTTGTGTTTACAAAAGCGCATCATTTGTTTGTTAAACCCGCATTTTTTGTTTGCTCAATCAATGAACGTAACGTCGCTATTTTTTGTGTAACGTGTCGTCCAGACGAAGCTCTATATCAGTTCCTGCTGCTGCGGGGCTAGCCTCTGAAGAAAGAAGAACCAAGAAAACACCACCGGCACGGCTTCGACTTCAAAGGTCAGTGATTAACTTTTACTTGGTGATTTCATTTACGCAACGCTACATTGTTTTATTGATTGTTCCACTAAAGGTCTTTCGTCAATTACATACTTGCATTGAACCAACCAGCATTGAACTAAAACCGTAACATCTAATTCATACACTTTTTTGAATATTATATGTAATGTACCATCGAAGACATTACAGTATTCTTACTACAGAAATGGTGTATTAGGTCTTAAAGTTTCAGAGATAAGTGGGAAGATTGGGTAAATTTTTGTAAATATATTTTAAACTAATTATTTTTATATATTACATGATGTGTTTGAAAAATTTTAAAATTTTTATTTTTTACTTATTTCTATAACTTACCACCCAAAAATTAATATTATGAGTTTCCCCTCATTTTTCCTATAAACTTTGGGCAACGTTCAACATTCCCTTTTTTCAATTTAGGCACAATAGTTTCTAATATAAGGAGAGGGTCGATTTTTGTAAAATTTTCCCCAAAGATCAAAATTTCTTCATTTACGATATGTACCCCTGATCGCGTCACCAAAATATACACTGATAACAAATTTCAACCGTTCCCATCCAGTAGTTCGGAGAAAATTGCTGTGATGTGAGGGAAGGAGAAATCAAGACTGATTCTATATGTGACCTACGGAACCCTCAAAAGAGATCATTGCAAGCCAGTGTTCATAAGAAACAAAATCCTAAGGCTAACAAGTATCTACATTATTGATTGCTTAATGTTTGTTTATAAACATAAAGACCTGTTTGAAAGAAATATCTTTAGTAATAGCTATGAAACAAAATATAGTTGTTACCGCAAAGATGTAATTTCAGTTTTATTCAGAAAATGTCCCCTATATGGCTACAAAAATATTTAACAGTTTTTCTGAATGCCTCCTCCTATCTCAAGTAAAAATTAAGAAAAAGACAAATTATTTTGCAATCCAGGCAGGGTAAGACTGATTTAAAAATATATATTTATTTGCATTATGTACTATAGATGCTATATATTTCGGAGTGTATTCTTTGACAATGTAAAATGCGAATCTTGGCTTTTTAATACAAATCAAAGAATATATATTTTTTAATATTCGTATAATAAGCGATCCATCTCTGAGAACTTTGGTATATGCCAAAGTCTACAGTAATTTAAAAATTACATTATTAACACAACGCTAGTTAGTATTCACAAGAAATACTTGAATTTCTACAAAAATTCTGTACGTTTTTCCACTTTCTGGAGGTGTTTGTTCATCAAGGATAACAGCTAAAATAACGACTTTGAAGAAAAACAATTCTATGATTCTATGCAGTCAATGACGTTATGCTAATCAAATGCAATTATATCTGGCTGTGGCAACAGGATTTTTTAACTAAAATCGTTTGTTTCTTGAAGAACACAAATTAACTACTTTTAAATTACTTTCCCTACCTAAACAATATAAAAAACCTGAAATAATCTATATTTTAATAAATTTAGAACAATGTAAACATGAATGAAGGATTCTCAATGACCATTAAAATAATCAATCTTATTGTTATTGTTTGTCGTAAAACGGGAAATTTTTATTATATAGATTTTTGAGTATAATAGGGCATTTAATTTCAATGAAGGGCTGTTTATAACCACAAAGCCAAAAGAGAAAAATACATATGCATAAACTATAATTTAAAAAATTAAAAAACACTCTTTAATAGTTAACCAATCTAAAAAGTAAAAAACAATTTTTAATTATGAAGATTTTGTGTAAGAGCAGTAAAAAGTCCAACAATCAATTATGATTAATCAATTTGGAACAAGATTAAAATAAAAATTAAATTAATAACTAAATAATTCAATTCATAGACAAAAAGCGCGAGTTGCTTGATACTAAATATTAAAATTATTTGAGCGGTAGCTGTTCACACACTTATGTTTAATTAGCAAATATGTAAATTGCACCCCACGCTTTTTTACTATGGGTAGAATTATTTAGTTAATAATTTAATTTTTACTTTAATCATATTCGAAATTAATTAATCATAATTGATTGCTGAACTTTCTATTGCTGTAACACTGTTCACAATTCAAAATTGTTTTCTACTTTTAGGGTTCTGTACATACAATATACGGATACCCTTATAATATCACTCCGGATTTCTGCCTCTGTCACATCACAGAAATTTTCTCCTAAGCTACTGGAAGAAAGAGGTTGAAATTTGGTACCAATATATAGTTTGGTGACCCGATCAGGAGTACATATCGTAAAAGAAGAAATTTTGATTTTTGGGGATACTTCTGGGGGGAAAATCTAAAAAAATCGACTGTCCCCCCCCTGATCTCCGAAACTACTGAGCCTAAAATTTTGAAAAAAATAGGAAATATAGAACGTTGCCCGAACTTTACAGGAAAAATAAGGAGAAACCATTAATATTAATTTGGGGGGCAAATTATAGAAATAAATGAAAATTTAAAAATAAAAAAAAATTCAAACGCAATCATGTAATACATCAAATGAAAGGTCCCATTCCGAGGAACACAAATATATTTTTTTCATATATAAAAAAATTAATTAAGAAGATATTAACGAAAATATACAAAAATTTACCCATTCCCCCCTCCCCTTATCTACGAAACTATAAAACGTAAAGTTTTGAAAATCATTATAGGTATAGGGTCTCACCTGAAGTTTACTGCAAAAATAAGGAGAAACTTCTACTTTTAATTTTGATTGGCAAATTACAGAATTAATTAGAAAATATAAAATTAAAATTGTTTCTTACCCATCATGTTATATATCAAATGAGGAAAACAAATATATTTTTTTTCATATTTTTAAAATAAGTTAATTAAAAGATATTAACAAAAATATTTAAAAAATTATCCTTATCCCCGAAACCATAAGCTGGAAAATTTTGAAAAAAATGGAGGTATAGCCCCTCCTGAACTTTACTGGAAAAATAAGGAGAAACCCTTAATATTCATTTTGGGGGGCAAATTATAGAATTAAATGGAAAATATAAAATTAAAATTGTTTCTAACCCATCATGTTATAAATAAAATAAAAGGGCTCATTATGACGAAAACAAATATATTTTTTTATATTTTTAAAATAAATTAATTGAAATATATTAACAAAAATATAAAAAAAATTATTGCAATTTACTAATAATACCTCAGGAAGACCCCTAGTCTTAATGATATCATCGGGTATCACAGAGTATACATTTTTCTCACCTAAATTTCCTATAGCATCAATAAGTTGGTCTAGTGCATTTATGGTTAGATGCCAATTCAATGAATGTCGTGTTTCCTTGTTGGCATTAGTTCTAGTTTAGTTCAACGAGCTTGACGAGTGCCCATAAGTGTGTAACAGGCCTCATATGTTCTGGTTGTTGATGTCCTCGCACCGGAGATAATTATATCAATTGCATTAAATCACGGAATATTTTGTTGACTACTTTTTTCAAATTGTTTAAATTACATATTTTAAATTTAAAGGTTAGTTTTGAATTCAAGTGTCTTTTACAATTTTTCCAGATGTTTATTGATTCAAAATTATTTTCGTTTTTTTTTAATTATTATTATTGTTTTCTCAAAATTTCATTTTTTCTAATAAAAATCCATTATTATAATACGTATGCCTTAATAATTCAAATAATATCCTGCATACCAATCTAGATACTTTCTTTTTATTCTGATCATCCCAATCCCACTTAAGTTAGTGGCTGCAAAATTTGAGTTTTCCTCAATATAATGTTTCTTACACGTTTCATGATATTTGATTTTATTTTAAAATTTTAGAGCAAAAAACTTCTTTACACATTTTGTTATAAGCACTAGGAGTACAGCATGTTTACACAACTTATTACTTATAAACAGAATCCATGTCTGATTTGAGAAAAACATATTCTACTCAAATAATTCTTGAAATAAATAATTTGGTCAAGTGCGAGTTGGACTCGCATACTTAGGGTTCCGTACTACCTTCAAGATTCTAATATTCCAGTTTCAGACAAGCAAGGAATGAGTGCATTTTCTTATATTTACCCTAATATCTTTTAAAGGAAGCGTTTTAAATTTATAAAAAATATACACTTCCATTTTCCAAACATAGACTTTTTATTTTATCTGCTTCAGGATTCTCTTGATTTTTATCAGAATACATATGTATTTAATTTTCTAATTTGGCCCCAAAAAATTAACATTAGAGTTTTATTTTACTAATAAACTTTCAGAGAAGCCTTTTATAATCTACTGTTTGAGTTTTGAGGCTCTGTAGATTGGAGGATAAAGGGCAAAATAGGTCAAGTTTTAGATTATAAATTGTTAAATCTGTTATTCAAATTATTTAAAAATACAAATAAAATATATTTTTCAAAATTTAAATAATGTAGTTTCTAAAGTAGGAATTAAGTCGATGTTTAATATTTTTGTTAATATCTTTTAAACAAATGATTTAAAAATGGAATGTCTTCGATGGCACATTCCATAGAATATCCAAAAAAATGTGTATGTATGAATTAGATGTTGCGGTTTTAGTTCAATGCTGGTTCACTGCAAATATATAATTGACGAAGGACCTTTAGCGGAACAATCAATAAACACGTGCCGTCACATAAACGAATCACCAAATAAAAGTTATCACTAACCTTTTATGTCGAAGCTCTGGTGTTTCCTTGGGTCTTCTTTCTTCAGAGTCTAGCCCCGTGAACAGTTTTTTAGAGCTTCTTCTGGACAACACGTTACACAAAAAATAGCGACGTAATGTTCATTGATTGAGCAAACAAAAAAATGCGGGTTTAACAACAAATAATGCGCTTTTGTAAACACAAAAGAAACAAAATGAAAGCGGTTTAGCGGTCGTTACGAACGAAGCAAATAACTCGCGGATTCGTAACACAAAAAACAACAATAAGCGCCCGTCTCTTCAGACGGGATCAAAGCGACCGAAAAGTTCGGAGAACAATACACGAACCTCCCAAGCGTCTAAATAGCTAGGGAACCAAAACACGAATGTCAATACTGTCTATATTTTACACGCAAAAAACACTTACAATTAGCATTAGCGCGACGGAATGTTTTAGAAAAGGTGCAGAAGTTTAAATATCAATGAAGTAATTCAATCAAATTGAACACAATACACTAAACAAATTGCGGGAACGCACCATTCCGCCAGCCTTGAATTACTTATTTCAAAACTAAGGGTCCACTGGCAGTGGACAAAGCTTTACAAGAGGTCGCTTCACAGGATGTACGTCAATAATGCCCCTAATGGCCAATTCAAAGGAGGTGAAGTGTCTTGCTGCAAAATAACAAGAGTACCTGGCTTAACAACCTCCGAGGGATCAGTTCATTTACTCCGTTGATGAAGAGTATGTAAATATTCTTGCGACCAACGTTTCCAGAATGCCTGATGCAAACGACTCAGTAACTGCCATCTGTTGAGACGATTAGATGGGACAGATAAGAAATCAGATTCAGGAGATGCTGTTAAAGGTTCCATGGTAAGAAACATTCCAGGACTCAAGGCGGTAAGATCCGATGGATCGTTGCTACAAGGAGTTATAGGTTGCGAGTTTAAAACTGCTTCGACCTGTGCAAATACAGTAGAAAGTTCTTCGTAAGTTAGGATCTGATCTCCAACGACACGTCTTAAGTGAGCTATGACACTACGAATTACTTTCTTTGCGGATAGAATCCAAAATCGTTGTTGCAAAAGAAATTGAACGGTTTGGATTCCTGCGTGAAGATTGGTGACATGACAATCTTCGACAATTAGATTAGTCAAACGACTTTTACTTGGTAGCAGTGCGGGAAATTTAGTGTCAAACGGCAATGGAGCATTAGCCAAACTACTACCAACTCTAAGAGTTCCCTGTTCATCAAGAAACGGCGAAAGTTTACGAAGCGATTTGGGCAAAAGTTTTCGTTCTCGAAGAAGGGACATCTCTTTCGAAAAATATTAGTCTTGGACATATCGAACAATGCGAAACTGAGCCTGATATAACTCAGCAGCCAAAAATGATCCAGAGCCCGTACGGTCTGGATTACGAGCGTTATCAACAAAGCGACAAATATGAGCTATAATGCGGGTAATGCGATTAATAGAAGAATGTTCTTCTAACAAAGTACCAAATAAATTTGGTGAAGCGGTGACTTGAAGCGCCACTATACGGGCTTCAGTCATAACTAGCGGTGACATGCTTGAGTCTGAGCAAGCATGTAGCAAACAAGCGGTAATCAACAATTGCGGGCCTTTCCACCAAAGTGTATTGTTATCACAAGATTGAATGTAAAACCAATGAGAAGAAAGAAATTTTTCCTGAATGTAAGCAACTCGATTACTGACAAATGTCTTCCAACGGTGCGGGGAAGAACTAAGCCATGAAAGGACTACCGTGGAATCTGACCAGCAACGAATCACCTTGAACAACAAACGACTATTGAATTGCTCATAAACATAATGAGCCAACTTAGCGGTAAGAACTGAAGCACACAGTTCCAATCTGGGAAGTGACAAAGTTTTCAAAGGGACAACTTTCGATTTAGACAACACAAAAAAAAATTTAACGAAATCCAGATGCGGTTTCGAACACAAAATAAACAACAGCATAACCTTTCTCAGAAGCATCATCAAATGTGTGAAGTTCACAACTAGAAAAGTTTTCTATAGCAAGCAGGTGAGCCAAAACTAAATTCTGTAAGGTCAACAAAATAGCGATAATGTCTTGCTGCAACTTGGGACCGATAAACAAACAATCATTCAAAGATAACCGATGAGGTATCTTAGCGGATGCATTAAACACTACACGAAGTTTGGTGGTTCATTCAGGCATATCATTGCAAATGCGGGGTAAAACAATAGTATCAACAACAAAATTGCACTCACGCTTGACTATAGAGGGAAGAGAAAGGGTAAGAGAGCCCTCAGCAGAGGTACTCTGCACAGAACCTAGCCCGTTAAGTTGAATCGAAGGGGGCATAGGTCGGAAGACAAGGCGTTTCACAGCCTTGCTCGCAATGAATGATGTCATGCTACCAGAATCTAGCAGACATCGCAAAGTTTGATAAGAACCGTGCTTATCTAATACCTCAACTAAAGCGGTAGATAACAACACATTTGAATTGTATGACAAAAGTGAACTATGACAAGAAGTCTGCGGTAGAGAAGTTTCGGGACTTTCAATAGTATTAATGGTACTGGATCCACCAGATGTGGAAGCCAGGTTTGCGGGGGGAGCTCTAGATTCAGACCGAATGCCTGAATCACCACGATTTACAAAATGAAGCAATGTGTGATGGCGTTGTTTGCAGTTGCGGCAAGTGGATAAAGATTTACAGCGATTCGACTGATGAGAATCGCTCAAGCAATCAAAACAAAGTCTAAAATCTTTAAAAAACTTAAACCGCGCGGATACTGATTTGTTCAAGAATTCAGAACATTTGTAAATCGCAAGAGCGGATTTACAAACTAAACTATTTCTATTCTTAGTGACAAACAAAGATGTAGTGAATCGCAATGCTTCGACAAATAATCAACAACTTCCGAGAGGATCGGGAAGTCATCTTGAGCGGTCACAGTACCATGGTAAAGTTCAAACTTAGCGGCTAAATTCTTTGAAACTCGTTTCAACATCATCTGAACGATATAAAAATCCCACTGATTTACTAGTAAACCCAAATTCTTCAGTGCTTCCAAATTATCACTGAAGTCATCCAATAACTTCCGAACCTCTGAAGGGCTATCTGAAGTTAGTTGGGGGAATTGTTCTAAAGCTGACCAATGAGACTCCGCGATTAAACGAGTTCGCTTGAATTTTTTCAAAAGTGTTTCATAAGCACTCACGTAATTGTTTTGTGTTAGTTTAAAATTCTTAATAGCCTCAAAAGCAGGCCCTTTTAAAGCTAACTGCAAATATTTGAACTTCTGCATAGCACTGAGTTTTTCATTATTGTGAATTAATGAATCAAACAATTCAATAAAAGTACCAAATTCCAATATGTCTCCACTAAATGAAGGCAAATCAATTCGCGGCAAAGCAACACTTTCCTGTTCCCGAGCTATATTTTGTGGCGTAGAATTCTGAACAGATTTCAGTTTAGCAAAAATAGACCTAATTGAATAAAACAATTTTTCAAATTTATTGCGGATGTCATCCTCAAAGTCAAAATCATCGTTTGCATCTGAAATTAATCCAACAATGGAATTGTGATGTTTAAAAAATTCGGAATGGATTGAATCAATCATATCAATCATGCTAAAAAACAATTCAAGGCTTTCTCGGCAGTAAAATAAATATCTTCTAATCTTTTAAACTCCGATTGTCGATGATTTTTAAATTTTCGTAAATTTTCAGCGGTTTTTGACATCTTAACAATAAATTAAAATCACTGTAACGCCACTGAACAAATCTAACACGATAGAACGAAAACAAAATTCTATTCCAAAAATGTACAATTTTTTACTGTTGAAGTCGAAAATATCTGACCAAATGTCAAATAAATTCAAAACAATTTAGCAAAATAACCAAACAAACAAAACAAGCTCTTGTAAGGTTTTTTAGGCGGCAAAAAATTGCGTTTTATTTCCAACGGAATGAGTGAATATCCCGAACTTGCTTTCTCTTCTAACAAATTGCGGGAACGCACCAAAAAATATGATATATTTATAATTCACATAATGAGCCTTTTATCTCATATATTACATGATGCTTTTGAAAATTGAATCTTTATTTTCCATTTAATTGTATAATTTGTCCCTATAATTACTATGGGGGTTTTCTAATAATTTATTTTCCGTTTAATTCTATTATTTGGTCCCCAAATAATAGAATTAGGGATTTTTTCATATTTTTCCAATAAACAAAAAAATTTTGGTCTTGTAGTTTGGGGAATAACGGGGGGAATGGGAAAATTTTTTAAAATATTTTTTTAATATTTTAAAAAAATTTAAAAAACATGTTTGTATTCGTCATAATGAGCCCTGTGATTTGATATATTACATGACCCGTTAGAAACAATTATAATTTTTTATTTTCCATTTAATTCTATAATTTGCCCCCCAAAATGAATATTAGGAGTTTCTCCTTATTTTTCCAGTAAAGTTCAGGTGAGGGCTATACTTCCATTTTTTTCAAAATTTTTCAGCTTATGGTTTCGGAGATAAAGGTGGGGAATGGGTAAAATTTTTTTATATTTGTGTTAATATCTTTTAATTAATTTATTTTAAAAATATGAAAAAAATATATTTGTTTTCTTCATTATGAGCCCTTTTATATATTTTATATTTTCCATTTAATTCTATAATTTGCCCCCCAAAATGAATATTAAGGGTTTTTCCTTATTTTTCCAGTAAAGTTCAGGTAAGGGGCTATAACTCCATTTTTTTTTCAAAATTTTCCAGCTTATGGTTTCGGAGATAGGGGGGGAGATGGTTATATTTTTGTTAATATCGTTTAATTAATTTATTTTGTAAATATGAAAAAAATATATATTTATTTTCGTCGTAATGAGCCCGTTTATTTGATATATAACATGATGGGTTAGAAACAATTTTAATTTTATATTTTCCATTTAATTCTGTAATTTGCCCCCCAAAATTAAAAGTAGAGGTTTCTCCTTATTTTTCCAGTAAACTTCAGGTCAGAACCTATACCTCTAATTTTTTTCAAAACTTTACGTTTTATAGTTTCGGAGATAAGGGGGGGGAACGGGTAAATTTTGGAATATTTTCGTTAATATATTTTTAAATAATTTTTTTTAAATATGAAAAAAATATATTTGTGTTCCTCAGAATGAGACCTTTCATTTGATATATTACATGATGCGTTCGAAATTTTTTTTTTTTTTAATTTTTATTTAATTCTATAATTTGCCCCCCAAAATTAATATTAATGGTTTAATTCAGTTAGAACAAATTCAAACAAAGCATACTTAAAATTAGAACCAACAACTAACTACAAGCTTTATTTTACTGACGTACGGGTAATAGACCAAATAAGTTCTTTAATTGTTTTCTTAATGGTAGTTGTGGCATCTTCACTTAATATTTATGCACTATTAAAAATAACACCACAATACTTAAAAATGTTTATTTTCAAACGTTTCGGGGTCTGACCTAGACCTTAAAGGTTAATGTTATTCTCAATAAGTCAATAAACATTGAGCTCTTTAATGTACTAGGTATTACGGAAAATAACCAACATTTTAATACCATTAATTTTATTGCCAGTCATCATAAACATTAAAAATCTATACATTGTTCTTTTTTTCTCTCGTTGCAACACTTGTTTCTACAATTTCAAGTGCATTTTTGTAAACTCTACTGAAATCACGTAAAACTAAGGTTTTTCCCTACATTATACGTCAGATAGACAAATTTCCAAGTTAGGTAAATATATCTAATTATTACTTAATTAAACAGAAAAGCGAAAATGTATGCGTTTTACATGTATAGTGTAGTAGTAGTTTCGATTTTTTTGCAATAAATTTCTTCTTGGGTGAAATTAATTTCAATTCATTTTGAAGGAAATAGTTTTTAATAATAACAATGTTTTATACAACTGAATTACGAATATAACAATTTACTTAATCATTTACTGGCTAAAACGATTCCAGATTTGGGCTCAGTGAGTAATGTTTGTTTGCTTAAAAACAATTAAATTCAAAATTTCTAACTAACGTTTATTCTACAGAAATACGAGCTCTACAACAACTGACTTGAAAATGCTATAAAATTAAATACACAACTTTGATTAGTCAACAAGTCCAATTCACTAAAAAAAATCAGTCACTGCAATGTCACTAATTATTTTGTCTATAAAGCGGAATTTACAAACATAATTCCTCCCTGCCGAGAGGAAACTTCGGGGGTTGTCTGAAGTTCGATGACTCCTGGTGTCCTTCCTCTTGGAGTTTTTAACCATTTTTTGAAGAACCTGTATAGTTTGACTGCAACAATTACCACGAAGACTGTTATTATTAATATTACCCCAATACTAATAGGGTGGCTGTTGTGATCCAAAGGGTTGATGTACAAGGATTGAATGTCGTGGGACATCTTGTGTATTTGCGAAATTTATCTGACTTGACTTTTAGAAGTTGAATGTGATTGAGGGCAGCATTTTCTTGACCTGGTTAATTTATTTTTGGCAGTGAAAATTTTGTTGTTTTTGGAAATTCTGTGTTGTTTGAGAACATCTGGCTATTTATTAAAATTTAGCATCCAACTGTGATGAACTGAATTCCATTACCATTTTGGCAATTATAGGGAGTTTTGATTGGTTCTACAGGAACGGCAATTACTTCATTCTGAGATACTTGTTCAATAATGTTCGAAGATAGCTTTGTACTCCTGGTTACACAAGGGGTTGAATCACTCTTCGAAATGACTGAAATTTCGAAACTTGTATCAGTTGGTTGTGGTTGACTATGGCATATGTAAAATTCTTCTATCTTTGGATATATCTTAGGTGGTATCAAGTATGTAGTAAGACTCGTTAGGATATAAGGGTGCGTAATTATCAGGGTCTTGTTTTTTTCAAGGAATTGGATAGGTGTGTAAATAATTAAATTGTGTAGCATCGAATATCGGGATATACATTACAAAATAGTTAATATTTTCTTCCGTGTGTATAGTGACTGAAAATAATTTGTAGTAATTTCTAACATCTTTGAGATAGAGTGCTTGTTCTGATAAGAAAATTACGTCTATTTCTTTTAAAATTAAGATTAAATCCGATTAGGTAAAATTCCGGGGTGTAAACTCTTTCAAACGCGCAAAACTAATTGCATTTTCTATCATCAAAATTCCTTTATTTTGTCTAAATTCATGTAAAGTTCCGAAAATTTATTTTGTAACTTGGTAATAATTTTGTGATATCTACATATTTAAATTTTTGGGTTTATTCAATGCTTTTTCAAGTTCTTTCATTAATGAAGCGAGGGTGGAAACAGTTTTATTATAGTGTTCAAGAACTTTAGTAGTGACTGAAGTTTGGACTTCAAGTCTTTCAGCTATGCTAAATTGATTTTGTTCAAGAGCCGTCAGAGCTTTATTTATAGATTCTCTCTACCTATAGGGTTAATTAATCCTCTGCGTTTTCGCGAAGTACTAAAAACTGCTATTCTATTCTTTATTTCTAGAATTTGGTTAATGTTATGAGATACAAGTTGTTTGAATCCCATATTGCTTAAGGATATGCTAAAAGAAAGTTTAAGGTCTTTAGTTTCTATTATCTTTTGTAGTGACAATAAAATATTTTCATTAGTTTTTAACTGGAAAATTAATTCAGTTAAGTTAATTTAATGCATGTATTTGTGAAAAGTTGAAGTTGAAACTGAACCTTATTCTTGGGAGTAAACGTAATTATTAATTAAGGTTATATTTATTTGGATTGTGTTAGGGAACTTAATCGTCACTAGTAGTTCTTCATCTTTGTTACGATTGGTTTGTCCTTTTGGTGTTCCTGTAAGAAGTCGTTTCTTTTTAACTCTAGTCTTGTGTACATGACCTAGTTTTTTGACAGTTATTATTTTGTCTTTTTCTACTTGTGTTTTAGTAAATTTGGATTTGAGTTTTGATCGTCCTTGGTTAGTTTTTACATAAATTTCTTGTTCAGTTGTATAGTTTCGGGTTTATTTTTGTTTTCGTTTTCTTTGGAAATAATTTTATTTTTATTAAGATCAACCTCTTAAATTTTGTCATCTAATAATTTATTATTTTGGGCATATTCCGTTGTAATGTTTTTTTATTTCGGAAATGTTAAAGGATGTGTACTATTAGTCTGTCCTAAGAATATATCGAAGGGTGTCAGCAATGATTGTAAACTTCATTGTATATTTCTTTCCTTAAGTCGCCTAGAAGGGTTGAGCGAAATATTTCTACTGGGGAATTTCAATTTGAATCTCCTGGGGTAGTGAAATGTTAATTTATTTTATGAAGGTTACAAAAATCAACAAACAGGTGATTTTTAAATTCTGTTTCATTATCACAAATGATTGTTCGGGGTAGTCCAAAAAGAAATGAATGTAAGAAGATTGTCATAATACTAGTATTTTTTGAGAGAGTTTTTCATTTCATGATTTCCTTTATGAGAAAGTTTTCCTTCGTGAAAGTATTTTATTAAAGTTTGTTGTTCTTTTTTGTCAGTTACGTGTGATAATAATTTTTAAAATCTTACAAGATGTAGGGAAGTTAAGTTTTTCTGCAAAGTAGTTATTATTTTGGCTTTGAAAAAGACAATAAAATTGATCAGAGGCAATAATTTGTTTGAATCTATTAGTTATTTCTTGTTCAGCGACTTCTGCTAAGTCCAAAATTTGCTAATATATATCTTCAACTCCTGGATTTGCTACCATTGATTGATTTTCATCGTCAATGGCGTTCCTGTGTACATGTAAATTGAAAATTTACATTTTCATTACTTATTTTAAAACCATTGACAACGAAGTCAGAATCGACTTTGAAACGTTTGGTATTTTCTTTCAATATACAGCTTTTTTAATTCAATTGTGGTGTTATTACCAAGAAAATAAGCAAGAACATGCCACAAAAAACATTTAGAAGACAACTTTTTTAGGGTTTAATTCATAAATTTCAGTAAAAATAAAGATTTTTGTTTATCAATTGATTTTTGAAAAACCGTTTAGTAATAAATGATTAATATAAAAATTGCTGATGTCAATACAAAATTGTAAAAACAAATCAATTCAAAATTGGGCGAATTCAAAATAAACTACACAGATTTTATTAATTAAAATTAAATCATGCAAATTATTTTCAAGTTCATGAGATAAATGAATATTGATTGCATTTCAAGCGAATGTTACCTTATATTGTTTTGTTAGCAATGCTAATTCGTCAAAATGAGATATATCAGTTAGAAATAAGACTGCTATTCAAGAACAATTGTTGTATGAATATTGAAACAAAGGCTCTTTGTATTCGTAATTAAATATCGGAGTCAATTGTTTGGCAAAATTCAAGGTTTTGTTTAATGTTCAGTTTTTTATACTTATGAATTTCATCAAAAATATTCGCCTGTTTTTAAAATGTTATCTTGATACTCTCAGTGAAACATTCAAGGAAGATATCTGGGTTGAGGAGAGTCTCACTGACATTGATTTATTGTTGAATTGTAGGTTCTAATTCTTTTCGGCTTGAAAACCATCAGTTTTTGGAGATTATTGGGTTTCTCAAAACTATTGGACCACGTTGAGGACTTTGGAACTGCTACCTTGAGTACGGCTGAATATACTACGTGACTGCACCAGTAATGTTTGATTGGTTAAAAACTTTGTTTTTAAAAACAATTAAACTCAAAATTTCTAACTAACGGTTTTTCTACAGAAATTAAAGTTTACTTAGCAAGAGCTCTACAACATTTGACTTGAAAATGCTATAAAATTAAATACATAACTTGGATTAGTCAACAAGTCCAATTCACTAAGAAAATGAGTCAATGCAATGTCACTTATTATTTTCTCTATAAAGCGGAATTTACAAACATAATTAGTGCGCCAAATTACTGTTACAGATTACTGGGTTCGATTAAAACTTGTCTACCCAATAACACAACTTTTATTAATCAAGATTATAACTCTGACCTAGAATGTCAAACTAAACTAATTCTGCTGTGTCAAAACACTGAGGTTCAAAAAAAAAACTTGTAAATTCTTTGCTACGTCATTATGAATGTAAATAAATAATCGTGAACAGGTAAATTTTTTGTGTATGAAACTACACTTTTTGAATAAAGTTATTCACCCTCGAGGAGTAATAACTATCCCTAAAAAAAATCAATTCAAAGGGGTAGCTTGTGATACCGCATTTAAAATTACACCAGTCAATAGAGATTTTAGGTGACATAAAAATCAACAGCAAACCGCATAAGCCATCATGTAAATAATAGTTTATAAGTCATAACTGAGATAATTTTAACCGCAGACTCGTAGAAGTAGATTATTTGAGCCTTAAAAACCCCAAAAATATGGAGTATTTTCGTTCTATGCTTATAGTGGAAAAAGTAATGATTTGTTCATAATGCCGCCATTAGAAAAATTGTCGAATCAGAAAATCTTCAAAATGAATGTTTATAAATTTTGATGGCAACAAGAAAATCTGGAAAAACTGAAAAAATTCATAACTTGGTTGTAATAACAGCTGGAACCTTAATTTGCCTCGTAGTGATAGCTTATAACGTTGAGATTAATAACTCTGATCGATATTGTACATTAAGTAGATCTTGCAGAATTACAATTTAAATAATTTGTAGAAATATTTTGCAGGACGTATCGTATTAACCACGATAGTTCGTTGGCGATATGCAAAACATATTTTTTAAGCCTATAAAATGCACTTTACTTCCTATATCTTGGATTTTCTTCATAGTGCCGTAAAATGTATTAATATTGCTTTTGACATTTGGCTTAAAGGATGGACTCTCCGATGTTTTGACAGTGGCGAATCCTATCAGCGGATAAAAGACATTTAATTAATATCAGTAAACTGTATACAGGTAACCATTAAGTTAATAAACCAATGAAAAAATAGACCAATATGAGCAGGCAATAGTTATGTAAATAAAAACGTAATAAACTGCTGAGAAAAAAACATATGATTATAAAATTTCCCATAATTTTCATCCCATGCCCCCCCTTAAGAAAATTCTAAAACCGTCTATGTGCCTTGACAGCTATTGTCAGTGCACCGCTAGCTGGCTGTCGGATATTCGTACATTTAATGCAATGTTTACTATTTTATCGCGAAATGAATTCCGACATCCAGGAGTTTCAGGAAAATTTAGCGCACAGAGACTCCAAATCGGGAATCGTACTGTGTGTAACGCCGGTTCCCTGTGATTCCTAGGATTGAAATCACATGAAAAAATTCGTAGGTTTACCAAACCCTGTCAAAGAAATCACGATACTAACTTTTCGACATTTTTCAATCTATTGAACGCAAGACAATATATTGTTTCTAGTCGAGACCCTTCATCAGTTGGGCTTCCCTCAACTGATTGAATTCTATAACAATGATTTATGTATATAGTACATATAACTGAATTTAATACTTTATCGCGAACTGAATTCCGACATCGAAGAGTTTCAGGAATTTTTTTCCTCTTATGCACTCTATCCGCGGACACACTGTATAATCAAGACACTATGTTTTTGCACGTGTCCCTAATCATGAAAAAATGTTATAATTTGATTTCGAGAAGTCGGGTATTTATTAAATTAAATCTAACGTTTGTGATTTAAAGTATTATGGACAGATATGCAGAATACGTTCCAAAGAGCATATTGCCCATTTGAAATACAGAAGAGCGGATAAATCTAGTGTTACACATCATGTTTTATAACCACTCCATAGATTCAACTTATTTAAAATTAGTTAAACAAGTAAATAATTTTAGGGAACTGAACTCTTAGGAAAGCATAATGATTTATAAAAATAATAAACTAATGAATTCGGACAAGGGTCCTATCCCATACAGAATCCATAACATATGTATTAAAATGTAATTATTTTATAATGTAGGGTTAAAGTAGGTAGCTACTTAAGGACTATCCTAATTTACATAATTTCATTATAAAATATCATTGCATTATCTTTAAAATTTCTGTGAAATATTTTATATGCAATTGGGGTACTTGAGATTTGCCCTTTGTACTGATTACTGTAACTTGATCATAGTTTGCTGGTAGGTATAAATTAGAGAAAATTATAATTTAGATTTAGTTTGGTTTACTCCTTGATGATGACGACTTAAGGTTTGGTGTTAGGGTGCAAAACTGTGTTTTTACATTAGAATTACTTTGCCTTTACTAATAACTAACGATATAGATCCCATAGTAAACAATCTTATGTACATTTAGACATACTCACATGAGTTTTAGCGCGTTAGATTCTTCCAAAAGCACAAACAGAAAATCTGTAAACCCACAAACCAGAACAAGGAGCGAGACACAAACTTGCAATGTAATGTAACTGATTACTATATAATCTAAAATTTATTTGGCTGTCTGACGTCCCTACTCTCGGCTAATACTCGTCTACTTGTACATTATTAATTGAATACATTTGAACAAATTTTTTTATATATATTAGAATTGAGGTTTAATATCTTATAATTGTGATAAAAGGGAAATAGGTGAAGTTTTAAACAATAAATTATTAAATCTGTTAAACAAGTTATTTAAAAATAAAAATAAAATATATTTTTCAAAATTTTATAACTATAATTCTACATCCCCTTATATTTCAAACATCCTGTATATGCAACTACTAATATGTTTTGGACCCTTCTGCATGACTGTATTATACTCCACCCTATAACTCAAATATCCGTATTGAATATACCTATTTAACAACATAGTTCTACTCCACTCTTATTTTAACCACCTTGTATACGCAACTATTTATGTGCCTCCAAATACCACCCTGTATCACTATACTATTCCAGGTTAACTTTCAACCATTCTATATATGCAACGGCTTAGGTGCCATCCAATATCTCATTTATTTGTAAAATTTTTTGACCCGACCTGTATAACAGTAATTTTACTTCGTCTTATATTTTAACATTGCTACTGCTTGAATTTCGATGCACACACACTTACAACCGTATACCGCATAGAAATGTTCGCCGACATAACAATTTTTCTTTCAGATTTCCTAATGGAATATTGTCTTCCATTTCACTCAAAAGGAAACTGACTTCAAATGAATCAAAATGAAAACAGTTACAAACACCCAGTCGATATACCTTTAAGACATATCTTGACATTTAAGTTCGATATTTATCATGAAAATTTTCTTTTTGGCTTCGGCGAGAATCACTGGGACAAATTTTAGGTCACCATTTATGTAAGGCAGTGGTTTCTTCGGCATTGTCTTGACAGATAAACCAATGCCCGCGTGGGAAATGGCGCAGTCCAGTTGTAAATCACTCAATTATCGCAGTCATAGATGAGAATGTACCCGCTACCCAGCCCTGGGACTCAGTGAGTAACTATATATTCAGAAAAATAAAATTGCAATTAATGATGATAAACATGCTTTGCTATTAGCAAACCGAACTAAACAGTAGTAGTAGATCAATAGAAAACTTTTGTGAAATCGAAAAGTGAGGTCATGTCATAAGATATTAGAATGCGTACGGACATTACAAAAGTGACGTTACTTTTCGATTCTACAAAAGACTTCTATTGATTGGAGTCCCACTGCAGGTCCGAAATTTTCGTAATTAAATTTTCTTTTCACAAAAATGTCACACATTCCGCAATTTTAAATTATCTGTCCTTCCACATGAGATGTAGTTACTAAAAAAGTAATAACTGAAATAAATGGCAAACTGTTTGATGTAGTTGAAGAGGCTGTAACATAAGGGTAAACAAGCAAATTGTATAAATTGAGAGTTCTATTTCTAGCTGCCAATGAAAATGATGTAAAACTGACTTATGAATAGGCTTTAAAAAAGTTTCACACAGTTTGATTACACGCAACTCTAGTTTTCGGCGACCTCGTTATTATTTCCAGTTTCGAGAAATCTAAGGATTGCTGGTTAATTTATCTACTCAAGAATTATAACCAAGAGTTTAGTAGATTATATTAAAAAAAAACTTATCTTAACTATAAATATATTTGTCCCAGAAGCTCATATCGCACTCCAGAGGGTTATGCTACGAGCTCTCTATATATACTGCACAGATCATACTGGACCACATACTGGACTACTATATGCTCCCAACATCGAGCTTAAAATATATTCGACTATTAAATGCTTCAAACATCAAGTTTAATTTATCTGAACGTAAAATACTGAATAGATTACATTTTGTCTCCTCTTCCTGGTTCACAACAATTTTGCGGACAACTGTATTTCTTAAACCAACCATCATGTAGCACTTGATTTATGAACATTTGGATATTCTGTGCTGAAAATAATAGTTATATGGAAAGCATTTTGGCGGTTAATTTAACATTCATAACCATAACCTATAATGCACTATACTATAATGTAAACAAACAAATTGCTTCAGTTTTTGAGTTGCTTGCTTATTAGCTCTTGTTTGCTTGTGTATTGGCTACTTAAAAACATTTAAAGTTCAAAATATTTATTTGCGAAAATGGCCGAAGTTAACCACTTTACCCTATACCAAGAATTAATAAAATTTGAAGACTCCAACGTTTGCAATGTTTGCAACAAAAAATATGAGGATCCAGTCCGCATTAAAGTCTGTGGCCATTATTTTTGTAAAAATTGTTTAATGAACAACAAAAATAAGGAGCAATGTCCCAAATGCAAAGAACATTATGAAAAATATGAGGTAGACTCTCAGAATACAGCTAGGAAAGTTCAGGAGCATTTAGCTAAGCTTAAAACTGTCTTAATAAATACAATTAATGTTGAGAAAAAAAACAAATCACAAGAAGTAGGTACAAATAATAAATGTACATTTATTTATCAAAAAAAGATATACCATGTTAATTATCATGATGACTTGAATAAGAAGGTGAACATGAAGGGGGAGAGCCCCTTACACCTTGCGTGCAAAAGGAAAAAAGTACAGGAAGTGATAAATTTATTAAAAACAGCTATTGATCTCAATATTCAAGATTTTGCAGGCTGGGCACCAATTGTAAGTTTATGAGAAATGTTTGCCTTGTTTTGACACATTTTTTTATAGCATGAAGCAGTTCAAAGTGGGAGTTCTGAAATTGTAGAAATCCTCCTACAGCATGGGGCTTTGGTTGACATAATGGGTGAGGAATATACAACACCCCTACATATGGCATCTATGCTGAAAAATACAGAAATTATCAAACAATTGATTCATTATGGGGCTAATAAAGAGATTTGTGATTATTTTGGCAAGACACCCATTGACTACATAAATGACCCTAATCTTAAACAAGCTTTCAAAGAAATATCAACAACATCCAGAGTTCAGGAACTTTTTTGTTGTAAAAAAATTATAGCATATTGTTATTATTTGAAGACAGAGCACATTAATAAATTGAAAAAATGTGGAAGGGTAAAAATTGAAAATGAATTTGATCCCAAAAAAGTTACTCATTTTTTTATAAGGAAAACTCACAAAATTTCTCTGAAAATCTTTTCTGCAATGTTAAATGGTTGTACAGTTGTTCCCCAAGAGTGGATTGACAATATTTTGCAAGATGATTATTTTATTGATATACTGAATTTTCAGTACATTCTAATTGAAAAATTAAATCATGGAATTCAGAAAGCAATGATAACTTCATTATTGCGATTACCACAGCTTTTTGATGGCATACGATTTTACATAAATGGGCACAAGATGAAAATACCTGTCAATCAACTTAAACTTTCCAAAGATGATCTTGTCAGGTTGATAGAGGAAGGTGGTGGTAAGATTTTACCTAGGGCTCCTACTCCAAGCATTTGTGAAAAGTTTAATAATTTTCCCTATCATTCCAATAGAGGGACTCAACAATCCCAGTGTAGTCATTATATAATTTTTGAAGAAACAAAGCCACCACAGCCTTTGTACCAAATGTCTGATCTGAAGCATAAGTCATCTAAGTGGTTAATTGATTGTATTATTAATTTCACAATACTTCAGTAAACTTTTATTTTATTAATTATTTATTTATTTGACAATAGCTCAGTGGTAACAATAAATAGTAACAGTATATAAAAGAAATACAATAATAGCAATTGTTATCCACAAAGTTGAAGGAAGAAGTATTCAGTACCAGATAGAAAATCAATTTCCTGATTTTATATATTCAACCTGATTTTTCCATATAAAATTTTTAAAAATGACAATTTCTAAATATTTTATATTATTTTTATATGCAGAGTGCAATTATACTTCAAAAAGTTGCATAGGAAATTAACAGCACATCACTAACTTCTTGCTATATTTAAACTGACTATAGAACTTTTTAATAAATGAAGGCAATTTAGCCAGTTTATTAGTTACCTGTCATTACCACATATCACTACTGCTGCATCATCTGCAAGAGAAATTTCACAACCAGGTTCATTTGTGAAGCAGTATTGAAAGTACCTATAAACTTTTTAAATTTTTATTGTAAATGCAGTATTCTCAGTACTTAAAGCCTTCCTGCTTTTTATTTCATATATTATCTTTTCTAAAAAAATTATAACTGCAGTTTAATATACTTTCAAGTATTTGTTAAAGCAAATGACCTATAGTTTTTTCTGATACCTTTAAATAGAGGTGTACCTAATTGTAATCATTTTCAAAATTTTAGGAATCAGTCCAGAACTAATTGCCACAACTATAACAGGGCTTAGGCCCTATTAATTATTATCGGATGTAGAATATAGTGTTCAAACTGTTTTCTTCACTTGATAATTTGTGGCCTCTCTTATATCTTATAGTTTTTTGGGGTTTTGAAACATTTTTGTATCCTTTCCTTATAGTATGAGTATACTTTTTTATTAGTTTTAGATCAAAATTTTCAATACTCTATATCTGTCCATAAAACTTTATTATTAAGAGGCCACAAGTGATCCAGAGTAATTCTTTAACATGACAAAATTAATAGTAGAACAAATATCAATGTGTTCTAATGATAACACATGACTAATTGACATAAAATTCAACTTTTTACAGATGCGTTTTTATTTTTTAACAAAAACCTCAAAAAATCGGTATGGTTTTCAACTTTTACACAAAATCTACCCAAAAACCGAGTTTGTTACTATGGGCCATGGGCATTCTTGTAAAGAAATGAAAAACCTACAAAATGAGCTACTACATGCTCAATTTCATTAATTTGTTCCTTAGATAATGGAACCTTTACTCAAATTTATGAAAAAAAATCAATTGTTTTTTAATCACTCTATAATTAAAACATTCTTAGATTAACTGAAAGGGTAGATCTTCTCATATCCAATTTATGTTCTAAAAATAAATATTATAGCCCCAATAGTTTTGCAAAATTTCAGTCAAACCTATGGAAGAACTTGTTTAAAGGCCCATATTACCTCACCAGATGACCTTATCATTATGAATAAACTAGGCTTGGAGAGCAGAAGGGAGAGTTGATCTAGAGACCCCTCATCTCAGTTTTCCAAAATGTAAAATATAAAAACATAATTGAAAATATTTAGCCATTTTGGACTGATCCCTCTGGACGAGTCCATTAGAGAAATTACTATTGGTATCTGTGAAACTTTATCCTTACAATAAATCAACGTATTTTATGCAGACACATTTATATTTCTAGCATAATATAAATTTATGTAATAAATTTAGCAAAATGGAATTCCAAAACTCCAGCTAGACACAGACAATAATGAAGGATCATTTTTAATATTCAAAAGGCATAGGCTGTTATAAAAGAGTTTTCTGTTTGTAAATAATTCAATAAAATATTAAAAGATGTATTTGTAAAAAAATTTGTGGTGTCGTTTATTAGTATTTATTAATACAAAATTTCTTAATAGGAATCAACATTACAATTTATATCAGCGCTTTATATTTATATAATAATAAAATATGTATTATAACTTTAAGAACTTATTATTAACAAGACAAATATATATATATATATATATATATATATATATATATATTTGTTCTTAAGTTTTCGCGGGCACTAAATGTATTAGATGGTTTCCGGGAATTCATCCGCGTAGTTGATAACTGATCCCTGCCGGGATCGATGGTAAAAGTTAAGTAGTTACTCGCATACTGCAGTATTCGAGTAACTAGAAGCGAAAGCAGAGGGCTGCGAGAATTATGCGAACCGACCTGAAGAGGGCAGATGTGACTCTGCCGAAACGTCGTCATTTTACCATCGATCCCGGCAGGGATCAGTTATCAACTACGCGGATGAATTCCCGGAAACCATCTAATACATATATATGTATATATATATATATGTATGTATATATATATATATATGTATGTATATATATATATATATATATATATGTTATTGACTCATTTACAAACGGAAAAAACATGTATAACAGTTAATTATCACAGGTACCACCACTTAGCAATTTCTCGAATGGACTCGTCCAGAGGGATCAGTCCAGAATAGCCAAATATTTTTTAATTCTGATATGTATGTATACTTTAAATTTTGTAAAACACAGATGAGGGTATCTAGATTAACTCTTCGAGTTTCCAACCCTTTTTTTTTATCCGAAGAGGGGGGAAATACATTCCGTACTTAGCTAGCACGTGCTGGCCGTCGTGCGGGACTCCCGATACAATGACTTCAAAGCAAGAGTAAATCGTTGCATTGAAACCAGTATACCGTATACCCGCTAAAACCCTAACCTCTTTCTCCTACAACCATGGTCCCCTGCGGCACTCTTAGTCAATACTACTTCGCAAGGGTGGTTCATTGCAGATGTTTACTGCTCTTACATTGAAAGCCTCTAAAGCCTACTCCTCGAACGTATTGCCGAGTTCTTTGAGGATAGTCTCCGCGTAATCCGATACCAAGTTCCAGGCTTGGGGGCCCTTCAGCATGGCTTCTACTAATTGTTCTGGAACGATATTAGTCTCCAGAATCCTCTCCACTTCAGCACGTTGATCCTGAAACCGGGGGCAGGAGAAGAACACGTGTTCCGCGTCCTCTATCACGTCCGTACACTGTGGGCAGTTTGGGGAGTTTGCCCTCCTGAACCTGTGCAGGTATGCTCGAAAGCATCCATGTCCAGTCAGGAGTTGAGTGGTGTAGAACCCAACCTCCCCATGCTGGCGGTTGACCCAACGACTGATGTTAGGTATCAATCGATATGTCCACCGGCCTTTAGTAGAGCTGTCCCATCTCTCCTGCCATTGCCCTAGACTCATGGCTCTTTCATCGCTGTTTCCTGTCGGTTGGTCTTTCTCTAACTTTCTGCGATAAAGCCGTCCCCTTT
This sequence comes from Octodonta nipae, assembly GCA_034190945.1. Taxonomy (NCBI): domain Eukaryota; kingdom Metazoa; phylum Arthropoda; class Insecta; order Coleoptera; family Chrysomelidae; genus Octodonta; species Octodonta nipae. Next base: position 59,453,797 of record CM067216.1, on the reverse strand, counting down.
CTGCATCCAGGATGTCGATTGGTAGGGTAGAGGCAATCACACTCACCGCCTCGTAAGACACAGTGCGGTAGGATGATGCAACTCGAATCGCTGAGAGCCGCTGGACTGATTTCATTTTCCGGCGGTACGATGGTAGCTCGAGCGATTTCTCCCATACCGGTGCCCCGTACAACAAAACAGAGGTAGTTACTGTTGCCAGTAGCTGTCTTCTTATCTGTCTAGGGCCTCCGACATTCGGCATTATTCTAGATAATGCCCCCTGTACCCCAGCTGCTTTCTTGCTGGCCGCGATTATGTGCTCTTTGAAGTTGAGCCGTGTGTCCAGGAGCACCCCCAAATAGCTGATGAAGGGCTGCGACTGTATGTAGGTGTCGCCTATTTTGAGGGTGATGGTTTCCCTTGCCTTTCGACTGCTAACAAGAAGTGTTTCGGTCTTTTGCTCTGCTAAACTCAAGTCCGCTGAGAGCATCCAATGCTGAATTGTGGCTATAGCGAATGAGAAGGTTGTTTGTATCTCCTCTATGTGCTTATTTCATTATGAATAAACCAGGGTTTCCAACCCTGGTTTATTCATAATGATAGGCTCATCTGGTGAGGTAATATAACCCTTAAAAAAGTTCTTCCATAGGTTTGACAATATTTATTTTTGGACCATAAACTGGGTATGAGAAGCATTTCAGTTAATAAGAATGTCTTAACTATAAAATAAAAAATATCTAAAGGATTTTTTTTGTAATTTCGAGTAAAGGTTCCAATATGTAAGGAATCAATTAACGAAATTGAGCGTATAGTAGCTCATTTTGTAGGTTTCTCATTTCTCTACAACGTTGCCCATAGCAGCAAACACGGATTTTCGGGAAGATTTTGTGTAAAGGGTAAAACATTTAATTGTTATCTTTTTAGAACACATTGATGTTAGTTTCATTCTACTATTAATATTGTCACCAAAAGGTCTTTTTCTCTGTAAATGACCTGAGCTATTTATATTCACAACTTGTTTTATAGTTTTTAGACATCTATAACTCTGCACTAGAATTAAATATTCATTTGTTTAAGATCTGTGTTAGCAGGTCAGCATTTTTGTCACAGGTAGGAAAATGTCAAACTATGTTAAAGTCCTTTTAGTTTAAAATGTGTTTCAGAAATGACTATTATGTTTTATATATACTTTTGTTATTTATATGTATAATGTTTATTTTATGTTAATATTAAAAAGAGACATTCTTATATTATGTTTCTGCATAGAGACCAGTTGCTGATAATTCCATTACTATGAACAAGCCTATTTATTATGTATCACATATGTTTCTTATGTGTTTGTATACAATAAATCAGTTTTAATGTTTATACAAATCGTTTATTTATCCTCTCTTTTATTCTGAAACTGGTATAACAGCACATTCTTTTGAGTGATAATGGTACTAAATGTGTTACAGTAATGTTGGTTGTCCGCATTTAATCAAAAATTGTATTTCCAGTCTCTTAAAGCAAAAAATTTAGAAAGTGGTATCAAAGTAATAAATAGGGGAAAAAGCAAGTTTGCTGTATTTTGGCTGTCCTTAGAAATATTGCCATTATTTTGAAGAAATCCAGACAAACCTTGCATTTCTAATTGTTGTTTGGCCATGAAAGCAAATTTCTAAAATATAAAATGTGTTTTATATTTATAAGTTACTTATGCACAGAAAAGTGACTGGATATTTTCATAAATATGCCTCTTTTGTAAGGCACTGTTTAGACCTTTGTAGTATCGGGAATCAAGTGTACATGAACCAGTTTTATTTATTACTGTTTTGCATTATGGGATAATCTCGTTTATTCTGCTTTAATTTGGTTATAATAATAATAGTGAGGACAGCATTAAGATGCATTTTCCCTAGCAGCTAGGGGCTATCTTCATTAATTTGATTGGGGAGGTAAGAAAAATAGAATTCTCTATAGGAGTTCAAATTAAATTTATTTCCAAAATTTGGATGCTTTCCTCCCAAATACGCCTCTGCTAACAGTACCTACCAATGACTACATGAAGAGTTGAAGAATGGTATTATCAAGAAACACCTCATAACTGTCCACATTTCGAGGCCGTGTCACATTCTTGTTCAAGGAGAATTTGAATGAAATCCGAACCTGGAATGTCTATGAATAAATCGATTGCCCAGTTCTGACGTTGACACAAGACATATGGCCAGTTATCTCTTGAAAGATGTGCTTTTGAGAGGTGATATTAGCTTCGTCAAGCTGTTTCTCCAGTATCCGCCCTTTGTAAACCTGTAATACTATAATATAGTACAGTGTCTTATCGCAATTAAACTTAAAAATCATATCAAGAGCTGTATTTGTAGGTCTTGGATATTATTTGACCGGATTTCGGATAAAATAGCTCCATAATCAACTTTGAAAACACTCGTGTGCTCAACTACACCAATTTGCTGCGTACCAGTTAGAAGAGGATCTACCTCTCCCATTATTTCGTATACAATTAAATGTCTTTCCAAAGTATCGAGCAATATTTTTAAGGCACTTACTAAACAAGACTACAAAAAATGTTGTATTGGCCACTAATATCATCTTTTATAAACTATTTGTATCCTTTTTAGATATTTTGTAAACAACAGGAACTACCAGAAGCATGAGCAGACGAATAAGAGAGCAATGCGAACAAACATGAAGAAGGGGGAACAGTCGAATGATTCATACGGGAAGAGTATCCGAAAACTAAAAGATGCATTATCCACGCTAACTGTTATCCGCGACTTCACTTCCTGTGAAAATATTCCAAATATTCCAATACAAAAAATGGGAATGTTACTGTGTTTTTGTCGCTGTTAATCTACATATACAGCTGCCCCCCTGGGCCTGAAAAATCTGTGGTGAGCCAGTAAAACTTCCCTTAAATTTTCTGTACCCCTGATGAGAATACTTATCTATGTTACATAAGTGCAATTTCAATTTCACCTTTGGCCTTTTTTGTAATTATGTATAAAATGTATGAATGATCTGTAATCAAACAAGAATTTTTCGCAAAATAAATTTATTTTATAAAAATTAAATATACACTATGTACAATAAAAAATATACGAACTTTTCTATACATGTCTATAATAAAATAATCTTGGTGAATATTTATAAGTACCTAGAAGTTTAGAAAAACGTTTTTAGCACGGATCCCCAAGAATTTACATACATTATGTAAATATAACTGTATATATATAATATGTAGATTTAAAAATACCTATTTACACAGAAGCCAACAAAATAGGTGCACTACTGAAATACAGTGCTAACAAATTTTGTAAGCAATTCAAATATTTAACAAATGAATACGACAGAACCGTACAAATTATCTATAAACATTATATTGGTTCTATTTGTTAAAAGAAGGCTGAATTAATGTTTCGGAAATGAGTCGTTTTTTTTCAGACTATTTGGTAAGCAAAAACATAAGCTTTTATAATTGACGTGTAGAATTGTAAAACAATACAACAATTAATGCTTACACTAGGTGTCTATTAATATCAGATATAGTGTTTTTTAGGGAGAGTTATTTGTAAAGGAGTTGTGCTCTGATATATTTGCAATATATCAGGTTCCAAAGTTGCAATACAACTTTCTAATTGAGACATATTAAGTCATTTCTAATACTAATCGAAAATCTTACAAACCTAGAGCAGGGGCGGATCCAGACACGTGCTTCCGGGGGGCGATTGCGTACTTCAGGGGGGGGGGCGATCCTGTATTTAATTTACCAAAATATAATTTATAACCCATATTTCTTGGACTATTACATTAAAATTAGTCGTTATGTAGTTGAAATCCATACAAGTGCCCTTCTTCTAGGCTCTTTGAGTTAAAATTACCCCGTTTTAACATTAAATTTGCTAATTTTGAGGCTCTCTGTGGGGGCGAACGCCCCCCCTTGGATCCGCCCATGACCTAGAGCTTGTACACACAGAGCCTACAATGCTTAAATATCGTGGCACGCCTAAAAATAGAGAAAGTAAGAGGCTATTTCACTCAGTTGGGAGCTGCTGGTTCATTGGCTGCTTCCGCCCACCAAGTGAAGTGCCATGTTAATATCTCTATTGACCTATCTTTCTAGATTTGCCACGATATTTCTGCATTGAAGGCTAAATGCTCTAAGCTTACAAAAAATAATGAATTAACACATTATGCCTATCAATGTGTATTAGTGTTGCATATCGACCGCATGGTGGCGCTAATGCATTCAAAGGTATAATGGCCGAGACATATGTTTTGCATAGGCCATTATTTTAAAGTGAATTTTTCGATCTCACGAGATCTGTAAATAATTTTACTATTTTTGTAACCTAAGTTCAATTCTATGAAATGAAGTTTGTAAAACCTAAACTTGTACCATACTATCAAAAGTAACAAATCAGAAATAAATTCGCTAATTGCCATGTAATTCTAATTTTAATTGACAGACTACATATTTACAATCCAGAATTGCAAACTTGCAACTCACAGGGAATGATAAGAACTTGAGAAAAATTGTTAAATATTATGTAATATGTCTTTCTATGAGTTCCATCTCAATAAGCATAATGATGTAGAAGAATTTTGCGGAAACATTTTACCACAAAAAAGTAACAGAAACTTCATTATCTGATGATTTTAATCTACCTTTTCGATATAATTACATCTACACCTATTATTAAATTAATTCTCAAATATATTATGTAGGTATGTAATAAGGTAACTGAACTAAATTGCCTATTTTCAAACATTTAGATTTCCGAGGAACGAGATCTATTTTCAAGTACTCACAGAAATATTTATTTTACATTTAAATATTTCAATCTAAAAAAAGGAATATCGTGAGAAATCGTTAAATTTCAAACATTGTATTTTTTAAAATAAATTTAATTTAGTTACCTTATACTGAATTAAATTGCCTTAAAAATTCCTTATTCTTCGGAAATCTAAATTTCATTGTATTTTTACATTCCGGTACACTGTAAACATTTATTTGGAAACATTTAAAATTTTATATTTATTAAAAAATATTATTGAACTTAAAACATAGTTACCTTATTTTCAGTATGTAATGCAAAGATTATTAATGAAGTAAAAAAGGCTATTAAATTGCAAATTGGAAATCCAGATTTGAAGTGGGTAATATCAGAAAGAAAAACATATTCAAAGTCTGATTTACGCATTAATTAATTTAAAAAAATAAGACTGCTGATATCTTTGTGGTCTCATTTATATTTTTCAAGTTGGAAAATCTAAAACTGATAGTATTTTTTTTATTAACTACAAGAAAAAATGATATGGCAAACATTAATAGATATTTTTTGATATAGTAAATTGTAATGTCTTCTGATAAAGTAACAGTATCTATTACTAGATTCGGAAAAGGTTTTATAAGTGGCCAATGAAAAGTCTATGAATGAAATAGCAGAACACACTAGAAAATTTGAGACAAATTCTACACGTCAACACGCATCTTAAACTTACTTAACGGAAATTGACCTACAAAAGGAGACTATAAACAATTTTAAAATTTACAAAAATAAATTACTCATCATACTACCTTATAAAAACACCTGGCCACCTTCATTTTATCTATTAATCGTTAAATTAAATTTTTGCGCCATATTCCTCAATTCGTCACGGCTTATGAGAATCCTGGAATTCACCTTCATAGATCTAGGATCGAAACCCCTGTTGGCTCTCTCTTCTTCGCTGATTTGATTAGCCAGATGCTGCCGCTGGTGACGAATGTGTCGAGAATTAGGAATGAGGTACTCCGGTAGCGTTGATATCCTTTCCAGACGATCTCTTTCCATTTGCTTCTGCTTTTGATCGTATAAGGTTTTCAGGTTGCAGGCGTTGACACGTAGATTCATTATGTGTTCAGGTTGGGTGTAGTTGTCGGGAAATTTTAAAGTGCACACATCTAACGTTGGTAGCAGGTGCTCGTCACTATGTACGGACGGCGTTGAATTTCTTCCCAGTAACTGAGAAATGTGGTTATATTCATTTGTCTGCTTTGCGGCGTCGACGATAATTGTTGGGATAGGTTTGGGGGTTGCTGTAAAACAAATGAAAACAGTTATTGTTACATGCTGTGCAAACAGTGAACAAATCAGGGTTAGTTAAAATGTGAAATTGATTAATAGGTTTGTTCCAACCCGTTGCTAAATAGTAAATCTGACGATCATCGTCATGTGCATTCAAGAAACCTTGTCCCAACCAACATATAGCGGTTCAATAAACGATGCATTTCAATGTTCTAATCAAACAACCTCATACTTCTTATTTTTATAATTTATTGGAAATAACACCACAATTGCTGGAAAGTCTGTATATTTCAAATACTCCAAACGTTTCAAGATCTAAATCAGACCCCGTTTTCAATGCAAATAGAAAATTAACACAACTGAATAAAAAACTTTAACATAAAAAAGGTCGCAATGGCAAAATTAGCATTCACAATTTTACAGTAAATGTTTAACAATAATGTAAACTGATGTAACTAATAGAAAAGAGAATGTGCTGCTAATTTGATATACAACGGGTTATAGAATAAAATATCTAAGGATCCGGTGAAAACACAAACCTTTTTTTAAACGGTAAGAATTAGAAAGGGGTGATTTTCAGAATTTTATGTGGCACTCCTAGGTGCGACTTTATTATAAGAGCGTCCATTAGCCAAAAATGCAATCAAAGAATTCTGACGTTCGAGAGATCCCATTAAAGCCATGAGGACAATACCATCATTAATTTCATACTTGTTTATTTGTATGCTACTAGCGATACAATTACTTTCATTTAATAAAATGAAAACAGTTCGTTTTGTATTGTGTTGTTCTTTGTGTAATATGGTTGAATTTTGAAATTGTATGTTATGACCAAGATTCCAAGCAAGTTCACAATTCTCTTTAGATTACTCTTCTGTTCATTTATTAGAATATTTACGGCTGTTGTATTATTATGATTGTTTGGAGCAGCTTGGTCTTGAATGTTGGTGATTGTTTTATGTTCAATTTTATCTAACCCTTTAAAGTGATTTTTTAGGATAGTTGTTAGGAGTTGTATTTAAATGTTTCTTAATTGAATTTATTGATATCAGAACAGTTGGTATTCGATCTATCATATGAAAATTTAATGATGCATTTGTACGGGATTGGATGATAAGAGTTAAAATTGACATACTTGCTAGTGTGAGTTGACTTTCGATAGACTTCTTTTTGTTATTAAAATATCTAAGAAAGGTAGTATGTTATTCTGCTCAATTTCTATTGTGAATTGTATGGTTGGTTCATTCTTGTTGATGTTGTTTAAGAATTTATGTAAATCTTGAAGACAGTGTTCGCAAATAGTGAATATCGTCGAAATAATACCACCAAACAAAAGGTTCATTTCGTTTTATAAAATTTATTTGTTCTTCAAATTTTTCCACGAAAATGTTGCTTAAGACTGGGATCAGACAAAAACCCATGGCCATGCCAAAATCAGGTTGATAGAAATCATCGTTGAGTTGAATATAAATATGCTGTTTCCGTACAAAACATTAGTATGTAGACGCGACCGACATCTAGGATTTTCGGGGAAACTAACACAGCGGTTCCGAATTTGGAGCCGTTCCGTGTAATTGCTTTTCTCCCATAACTCCTAATAGTCTATTGAAATTTTGTCTGAATCTGCAAAATGAGGTGGCAGCAAACTAATAAAGAACATTTGTGTGTTTGACCGTGATATTTACGAATCTGCAATTAGTTTTTGCCGCAAGTGTGCAATAAGGGAGAAATCTCCATAAAACCCCCCAAAAGAGGGTTTTTGCATTTTACTCAAAAACCACAATAAATTAAAAAAAAAACAACCTCGTCATCGTATTCCTCGTAAAATTTTAAATCGAAAACGTATAGCAACTTATACAAAGTGAACAAACTGTTGTCTCATTATTTAATTTTTAATTTAGTTTGGGATATTCGGAATACACGCGTTTGGCGCGTATACACTCCGATAAATCAATAAGCATTGTCGATATGAGTTCATATAGCTGGCTTACAATATTAAATCGGAATTAGTTCTAATTTGGAATAAATTCAAGATTTAATAGATCGCTTGTACTGCAATAACGAATTTGGGATATTCCTAGATTGTGGATCATAATTTAGTAGTTTTACAGAAAATTTTAAAGATTGACTTTTCATTAAAGTTAGTGCTAGAGATTGTAACTTTGCGGGAATTTTTATTTTATTTTCCATGAGCGAATCACTTGTCGCCCAGAATTTATGTCACCCGTTTTAAACCCCATTTTCCCCTCTAATTCTCTAATTTACAATTACAAATATTGGTGGTAGTGTTCCGGGAGCTAGGACTATCTAAATTGTTTTCAGGATATTCCTGAAAAACAGCACACTCCTCTTTTTTTATTGCAGCATTTTTTACTTTTGTTACTTTTAGCGAAACTTGAACAAGTTGACCACAATTTTCAGTGAGCGAAGCTGATTTCGATAAAATGCAGGTTAGTGAAATTAAATCCAAATGACTGAATCAATTCAATAACAATTTTAAGTTGTTAGAGATGGAAGGATGCGTACTATGCGCATCACAAAGTTATTATTATTACAAACAAGATTCGCTGATATAATTCAAGAGTGGTTAAGATGAAATAGCAACGGGCTGGGCATGTGACAGGCGGATACATAGAATAACAGTGACTTAGACAAACTAAACTAAATGTAGAACGTCCACAAAATAGTTAGGTCGACGATATTAGCGTAGTGGTAGGTACCTGGTGGCTAAATACTCGTACAACAAAGACATGAAACGGGTTAGGAGAGACCAATATTCAAGAGTAGATGACTGCAGGTTGAAAAGAAGAAGACTCTAGCTGCGGTATTTACCATAAAATTCGATGTTAAAAAATGACAAATATATTTACTCAATGGAAAAACATTTGTTAATTAAATAATTAAAAGATATGAAGGATATTTGTGATTTTTTATTTCATTTATTTACATTGTACTTATTGTTAAATGTTGTCATCCTCGTTTTCATCTTTAAAATATTGATCACCTTACCTATATACAAAGGACAATTTGAAGCAGTGGCCGCTGCTAACGGATAGAATAGCGAAGAAAAATATGTCTATTTTGTAAAAAATCTATCTATTTTGTACTTCCTTGTGAAAACTTAGCAAGCTATATCTGAGTCTAGTATAAGGCTTAAGTCTTAGTTATTGCTGATTTGGAAGGTATGGCTTTTTATATTCTAGGATGTTTTGTATATTTTTGTTTTCTATAATATAAATTATCTGAATTTGTTCGTGATACATGTATCACGTGATTATTAAACATGCCTTAAATTGTTTAATTATATACGAATTCATTCTAAAAAATTACCAATGCCTTTAGTAAGACAAAGTTAGAGAAAACCTTCTCTATATCCTAAAAGTAACATTCCATTGATATATTGAAGTGTATAAGCGAACATTGCGTGCATTCTGAATATCCTAAATGTAAAATGTTACGAGGAATATGATAACGCGGATTTTTTTTTTAAATTTATTGTAGTTTTTGAGCAAAATGCAGAAAACCCTTTTTGGGGGATTTTATGGAGATTTCTCCCTTATTGCACGTTTGCGGCAAAAACTAATTGCTGCCACCTCATTTTCCAGATTTAGGCAAAATTTCAATGGACTATAAGTTAGAAATGTTAGTATGTCACGATGAAATTTTCAGATTACTTCACCCTTAGAGCATCTACCTTCTGGAGATCACCTGCAATGCACAAAATCAGGGCAAGGCTAGAAAGAAAGAGCAATAGAGAGGGCAAGAGGTGAAATAGCCTCTTGCCCTCCCTATTGCCCTCTCTCTTTAGTCTTTCCACGACATTTGTGCACTGCAGGGTATCTCCAGAAGGTACAAGCTCTAAGATTTTATCTGCCAGAGATAAAGAATACTTTCTTCTAGGAGACATACATGTATATATATATATATATATATATATATATATATATATATATATGTTTGTGTATACTGTTTCACGGATGGAAATATGTGGTTGATGATTTATTCCGGTGTACATCCGTTCGTCTGTATTCGTTTGAAAAATCACTTGACGTTTCGCCAAAATCATATTTGGCTTTCTCAAAAGATAGTTACTTAGTATCTTTTGAGAAAGTCAAATATGATTTTGGCGAAACGTCAAGTGATTTTTCAAACGAATACAGACGAACGGATGTACACCGAAATAAATCATCAACCATATATATATATATATATATATATATATGTTCTGAGAGGCTTCCGCGGTCATTATTATGAACTAAGCTATTCCGGGTGAGAACCGCGTCTGAATTTATTGAATACTCGACGTTTCGACTCCTGCTTTGGAGCCATTATCAAGAGACAAAAGTGAAAAAGAGTTTCAGAGTCTAGATCGAACTCGGGGCCTCAATCTGCCTGCCTGCCTACTAGGTAACTGAACTGTTCAGTTACCTAGTGACTCTTGGTAGGCAGATTGAGGCCGAGTTCGATCTAGACTCTGAAACTCTTTTTCACTTTTGTCTCTTGATAATGGCTCCAAAGCAGGAGTCGAAACGTCGAGTATTCAATAAATTCAGACGCGGTTCTCACCCGGAACCTAGCTTAGTTCATATATATATATATATATATATATATATATATATATATATATATATATTTGTTTTTAAGTTTTCGCGGGCACTAAATGTTTTAGGTGGTTTCCGGGAATTCATCCGCGTAGTTGATAACTGATCCCTGCCGGGATCGATGGTAAAATGACGACGGAGGGCAGATGTGACTCTGCCGAAACGTCGTCATTTTACCATCGATCCCGGGAGGGATCAGTTATCAACTACGCGGATGAATTCCCGGAAACCACCTAAAACATATATATATAAATATATATATATAATTGGTTGCTTTAGGAACAAATTATGTTGTAACCGTTCTTTTAGTACAGAAAGTGTTTTGACGACAGGGGCATTATTGTATAAATTTACAATGACAAAATTTGCTAGTGTAAAAGTATTTTTGGTATTATATGCGGGATTATTTGCCTAAGAAATGTTTACTGTTTTTAAGATGAGAATTGGAATTACCTGTAATTGGAGAAATGATCTTTAGAACAGATTTTGATAGAGAATTTATAAAACTGACAATTGGCCTTGAGGGGATGCTGGGTGTATGCATTATTGGGTAAACCAGCCATTGTAGTGTTACTCCCAATAAATCATAAAAATACAAACTAGGTATTTTCCACAACTATCATTCAGAAATATACCTTCTCCAGCATTAGAATATTTTCGTAGGTTTATATACTTGTTCTGGTATATAGCCATACTATTTTATAATCTATTATTTATTAAATTATTAATGTTTAAGAACAATCACAAGAGAGAATAACCAAAAAATGCTGGTAAGCGTACAACTGGAAACTAGACCGCACGAATTCTTGCTGAATTTTCTTTGAGATACCGCCTGGTGAGCGAACCTCTGAGAAAGTGACTTACTTTGTCAAATGTTCGCTCACCAAAGCAGTGGGACTCTAATCAATTAATAACTTTATTAGAATCGAAAAGTAATGTTACTTTAGAAATGTTGGGACCCATTGTAATATCGTATGACGACAAAATGACGTTACTTTTTGATTCATTTTCTATTAATCGGAGTCCCACGGCATGCATATTCGTTCGTTTAGATTTGGTAAACGTACGCATTGCCAGCAAGCTAAATCGTGCTAACTTTTGAATTTTTCAAATTATGTTGATTGATTGAAATGAATAAATTACAATCTTCAAGAAAAGTTCTTTGTCTACATGTCCGGAAAAAAAGAAGATATTAATTCTTTGAGAGCATAGCAGGTACCTGACTTGACAATTCCGTGTTGAAAAATATTGCTTACCAACATTTGTTTCATTAAACTTTATAGTTCGGGCACAAAAATCGTTGGTTTATTTGGAAAATCCCACAAATAATAAATAATATTGAACTATTTCGTGTATTAATGTTTAAAATAGCAGTCTATTGCAATGTTAGGTGATCTCATTCTCATATTATAAAAGGGTTTCAGTTCATTCCGCTAACGCTGTATAGGTATACAGTGTTAGCGTTCGTTGAAGAATATAATAATCTTCCACTACTTCCAGGATACAGCCTATTTTGTTTGTTTTCAAATTATATATTTTTATTAATACATGTAAATGCAGTAAAAGTTTTGCACATATCTTAAGATTGCCAAACACATTCCATTGACATTCACACTGTGCTACCGCACTATCTTGTTGAAAAAACAACTCTCTCGTTTTGACTTAACAACAAAAATCTTTGTTACATGTCAGCGTAAACTGTTCCAATTTTTCGTAAGTTGGAAATTCCACACTACAATGTAACTTTTGCACTACCTTTGAGTGGAATATGGAAAAGAGAGGGACTGGTATGAAGAGCATTCTGTATGTGACAGTGAATTATTTTTGATCAATTTCAATTCAATACGTCGTTATTTTTTAAATCAATGTATTGTTAAAAAATTGCGCTTATAAATAGGCGCCTGTCTTATATTAATGTTTTTTAAAGCTTTATGTAAATGAAGTTATAACACTTAAAAAACATGCAAATGCTTCTTATTAGCTTGATTATTTTAAAGCATATCACAAAAAATAATAACGTTTCATTAGATCAAATAACTTTTTTTAGTGTTCAAAATCAATGTTCTAGTTTTGCATTGCATAAATAAAAAGAATGTCCGTAGTATACTTCAACACTGTATTAATATATTTCAAAATAAAAAGAAAAATTTGAAAATTTTGTGAACTGGCAAAACAAGCCAAATGTAATAAAGTGAAAGAAAAATATACAAGTTCAGTTAATAATACAAAAAAAAACTACAAAAAATAGTATATACATGATCACAGCATTTATACTGAAATAATGAATGTAAAAAATTTACTTAATTTGTAAATAAAATCTAACCGTACCATTGATCTAAGTAACGTTTACCAATTTAGACAACCTGATGAACAATATCTGTAAAATATTCTTTTACCCATAATACATTTCAAATATTAAAAATTGTTCAGAAGGTTGTACTTTGTTTCAAGATTGTTAATAATGTTAAGCCACACTCACACGCTCCAACCATGCAAGATGCTCCTTTGAAGTATTTATCAGCCTTGAGGATGGTGCCTTCTTGATCATCCACCATTATACCTAAACCAAGGTTCTTTCCTTTGGTCCAGGCTTTAGTTGCTGGTTTGACATTCAATTCAACCCATTTAGCTGATTCCGGAATCACTTTGCTGTCTGCTAATCGACGTCTTACTAAAACACAATTCACGAAAATTAAAAAATATATAAATTTGTAATAATATATATGTATATTCTAACATATCTTAACCCTCCCCCAGGCGCACTGGCGGATCCAAGGGGGGCTAAAGGGCTCAAGCCCCCCCCACCAGCACTAAGTTGTATACTTTTATAGTGTTTATTTTGGAAAAACCTACCATCAGCGGTGTTAATTTTCCTCAAACAAAGCCAAGCCATTATGCCATTATTAAAGTCTGCAAGAAATTCAACGGAGCTGGTAATGACATTTTTATGAAACATTATTAACAAACAGAAATAAAGAGATTGTTATATTAAAGCTTTTAAATGTTTCAGAATTTTCATGGTTCTTCACAGCTTCTCTAAGGTTACACTACCGTAAAACTTAAGTAAATGAAGATGACGTGACCGCTCATATTTTTGTACCAGCATTTCTTTGATGGTCTGTTGATTAGCCCACGTACCAGTTCTGAAACTATTCTGCACTTCTAGCTTAAAAATCGTATTAGATTATTTTCTTCATGATTCATCCGAATACTCTTGTTGTGCTTATAACGCTAATTTCTCGATTGTATAAGTTACTAATGTCAACAGTAGTCCACTCAAGCGATTCCTGCTCTATGTATGTGCTCTAAAGGAGCAAATGCCCTTTCAACCAATAAAATTCCTGCTTCAATACTTCTATGAAGACAGGGCCTTTTCAGAGTTTATATCTCTTCTTATCTTTTACCTCTGGTGGAGTGATTTCATCTTGCTCTCCCAGCACATTAAACTGTCTTCCCACCGTCATTTAGGAATTTTCATGAAGTATTGTGATACCAAACGCATTCTTTCAAGTTGTGTAGTGTTTCATTTTATGTACTCGTATTTATTCATAAATTTTTAAACACATTCCATGTTTCTCTGGATTTGATTGAGCCTATAGTTATATATTATTGTACATGATTTATCCCATATTTATTTTTTTGTTTAACAACTAGTTATTTACTTCTCAAAAAGCTTGATCATATTTTTGATGTTTTTGTTCCTTTTGTTGATAACCATTTTTGATACAGCTGTCTTTATTTCATTCTGTGTTTTTCAACTTCCTGGTACTATTCTATGAAAATGTTTTGGTCCCAAAGTTTCACACAGATCTTCGTAAGTTTTCCTAGTACGCTCTGACACATGTTTAAAATTGAAATATAGTGAATTTTGCAAAATTTCTTGCTCAACCTCAATTCACATTCTTCTTAATCCTGGGATGATACTACCCCGTTTAGCTCTAACTTATTATTAATAATCTTTTCCGATGCCCTGCATTTTAGTTTTTTGGGTTCTACTCAATTTACCCAGCTGATAGCTAGGATTTTAGCGGTATATGACTTATGGGCCCGATGCTTCAGTCCCCCGACCTAGAGCCCTGGAGGATTAATATAAATGACCGGTGTTCCGATTACTATGAATTAAACACAAACAAGAGTCTATAACGTACTGTAATCTTCACGCTTGATATACATAATCTCACTCAATGCATCAGCGCGCAGGCTTCTGGTTTACCCCAATAAAATTTTATCTAATGTAGCATATTTTTTAATGTAAACGTTCAAATTTATTTTAAACAACTTACCACCACCGTTTCTTCTCTTCTTAAGGCTTTTCGTATACCAATAAGCAGATATCCTTATCAGTTTATCTTCTTCTCCTATATAAGACGGCAGGTCGACACAATCTTGTAATTGTTTCATATTGAATTGTGTGTTGTTTTCTGGAATTCTGTAAAGTCTTAAGGTGGCAGTGGCAATGTTACTATTACTATCTTCAGGACCATAGTCAAAATTGAAATACAAATTCATGCTGTCGTCGTTCTTCCACAGATCTTGATCGGTGTTGGCTGGAATGTCACCTGAAAAATAGAAACGGTAACAGAAAATAAGAAATATTAGAGACTGGAAATAATCAGTTTATTTAAAATAGAACTAACATCAACATACACCAAATTAACTTAACTAGGAAACAAAAATTAGTATTTCTATGCAATAATTAAATTGTTACTTGTTGTTTTCTTCAATGTCTTCAAGTAATTATTGTTTAATATGTGGTTATTATTGATCGATTTATTAACTGTTTTATATAATTTGGAAACGGTTCTAAATTAATTACCAAATTCCAAACACAGGGTGATTCATTAAAAAACTGAGAAAATCATGTGCTCGAGTTTTGACTCGCCCTGTATTCAATTGTTACAATAATAAAGATATAACATTTTTTCGTAAAGCCGTACTAATATGAGAGAATTATTCATTAAAAGAAACATTATTAAGTTGTTTTGTAGAATATGCTGGACGCTGAAATGGGAATGATTCTCGTATATAATTGACTATAACTTTTCAAATATCCTGTATAACATAATTAAACCCTATATTGAAATCATGAAAGAGATGAGCTTAAACTAAATTTGTAATAATTTATGTCATGTTCGATAAAAATTTTACGTTTGGTTCATTTATATACATAAATCATTATATGCAGCTATATTCAACTAATTTTTAATGGTGTAGCCTCCATAAAGAATTAAAAGATTGCAGAGGAACTTGAAGAGATGTGGAAATGGAGAACTTAAGATCTGGAGAAGAGCCGAAGAAGAAGAACTTAACAGCTGTAAGAAGGACTGAAGCACTGTTTTGAAGAGAATTGGAAATAGGTGGACAAATGATCTTTATGACTCACTGAAATGAAGAAGGAGAAGAAGTGTCGAAAATTTATGAAAAACGGTAAGTCTTACATCATAGAAAAAAAATTTAACCACTTCGAAACGGATTTTAACGGAGTACGGTTCATACAATCCAAATTGGTAAAGTTGTTTTCGCGTAATCGTCGAACGCAAATAATATACATATATCTTTTTCATTTTTTGAAATCGGTTACAAAATGAGTACCTAATAAATATCTACTAATTAGTGGCAATTTGTTCTGTCACTTACATGAGGGGTAAAAGCCTCTTATTTTCTCTGTAATTTGGTCGTCTTCAATAGTGCTGCCGGTGTTGTTCAAAATCTGCTGAATGTTCTTCAAATCTATTTGTGATGACAGTGTACCATCTGGTATAGTCGTATTTTTACGTCCGAGTTGTCGTAAAATATTTTCTTTAATTACTTCTAGCCACTTCTCCTTAGCCCTGCAAGAAAGAATAATTTAAAAGTGTACGATAGCACAAAGAGATTGTCAAACATAATAAACATTCACTAATGCAGCGTTCCTGATTTTTTCGGATGTGGACAGAGTCATTTCTCAGAATTTAGTTTTAACAAACATACAAATAATCCAACATTTCACCAACACTTATAAAGGGCTTTTCTAAGAAAGAAAAGATTACATGTATTGGCGGCTACATCTAGTATTTTCCGTTCTCAATGTACACTTCAAGACTTAATAATGAACAAATAGAAATGAAAAAATAAGAATAGGTACAATTATAAAACAATTGACTAATTGATAATTACGAAGCAAGGGTAGAGTTTACGAAAGAACTTAGTGAATTTACTTTGAATTTTATGATTGATATTGTTTTTTTTTAATACGTTCCGTGGAATATATTACCGAGTTATGCAAACAAATATGTTATGCCTCCTCTAGGGATGCCTACGAGATTGGTACTGAAATTTGAATGCACGGTGGCCACGTGGGCGGAAGATCAACACCTTAGCTCGATTAATATGGTTAAATAATTTGGAGATTTGGCTATCGAAGAAAATTTAATGTTTCATGTTGATGTTCGGCTACAGAGTAATTGAATTTGATATGTGTTCACTTGGATTTTTATAGACCGACTTGCTTCACCAATGTGTACTGCCCCACAAGAACGTGGAATGGTATCATCCATCCAAAATTGTTTATGCCATTTCTTGCGCTTGTAGGGCAGTATATATTGGTGACCAAGGTAAAGGTTTTGATCTGCGACCCATTTGGCAACCGAGCATTCAAATTTCAGCACAAATCTCGGAAGCATGTTTATGCTGGCTTCCCACGGCTCGTGATATCACAAGCCGCGCCGCGTCGCGCAGGCTTGAACATACTCTGGGATCCGGGCTACTTTTACGGGCCCACTCGTGCTACAGCGCGTTTGTGTCCAAGCCTAGTAGGTATACTTTTTGGTGTTCAGGCGAGGGCATACAATACATTCTTACGTCGGAATTCTTTGTTTCTCTTGTGTTATATATATTATCTAAAAAATGGCCATTCAGGTTTAAAAATTTCGTCTACAAGAATACCAGTCTTCACTGATTCCTTAATTTTACCCCTTAACTTCCCATATGTTGCCATTAAAGTGCCTCTTTTCTTTTTTAATCCTTTAATGTGATGTCCCCAACAATAACTTTTAATTTCTCTTGGTATTGAGTCCACGTCTCATTCCAGTTTTTGAGGTTTGTACATTTCGTGTTCCACAAAGCTGGTTCGTTTTCATAAACATATAGTATTGGCAAGTTTCAGCTTCACTGGATACTGAGCAACTAAAACACAAACAAGTAAACAAGTGATAACGCTTGTGCTATCACAAGTTGCATGAGTCTCCTTGCGTCAGGTCGAGTCGCGCCTTTGAAGATACCGAGTCGCAGTGAGTCGCGCTTCACGAATTTTCTCGAACCACCTCAAGCGGCACCCTGCCCACGGCGGCGTGTTGGCTCGAGCTAGTGCAACGCGGCCTGTATTATCACGAGCCGTGGGAAGTCATCATTAGAGAAGTAAAATTAAATTCATTTGCAAAATTCGGTAATAGATTTCGTCAGGTATCCTTGTCTAGAAATTTACGATTAGTCTGTTGTTTACGACTGTAATTATTACGATAGATAGATTTGTTAGTTGCAGTCTGTCCCGTAACCACTTAGGATAATACTTTATGTAATCGCAACAAGATAAATACTAAGTCTGTTTTACCCTTGAAAAAGCACACATTGCATATTTTTTTGTGTTTGTTCGAAATATAAAAATAAAGTAATTCTGGAAAATATCATGGTCCAGATCCGGAATAAACAGAACAAGGTACGAGTACGAAAACGTTCTCATTTACTACTGTTGTTATAATCTAAGACACACACAGTGTTTGGTCATTCATTGGTGTGACAACAAAAACAAATTAATTTGCAGATACAATCGAGCAGCTCTTCGCCCGTTATAGTTTTGCCTTGCCATGAATCCTGTCTCACACACACTGAAGTCGACTAACTTTGGGTTCAGTATCAAACACAACAACATACAAGCATTAAAAATAAACTATTTGTTCTTCATGGATGATTGAAAGTTAATGGCAGCAACGAAACAACAGCTACATGATACGCTTAAAGTAGCAGAAGAGTTTCTACTCTCATCCGGATGCAATTTGACCTAGATAAATGCCGAAGTATTAATTGCTAAATATAGCAGGGGTCCTACGAAATGACAGATGGCACCCCAATTGAACCCATGGAGGAAGGTAATACTTATAAATACCTGGGAATTAAGCAGGCTCAACCACATGATCACTTCCCCATGGAGACCAAACTTAACAGTAAAAATCGGTTTCACGCTATTAACATTAACACCTACATGTGTTCGGTATAGTTAATTGGTGCGAGACACATTGAACAATTACAAAGCAAAGCAAAGTTCGAGCTCTACTAACAAAAGCTCAAAATCACCATCCAAAGAGCTCTATCGAACTTACAACATTGCCACGGTGTGAAGAAGAAAGAGAATTTGCAGATATAAGCAAGCAACGACTCTGCTTAAGTGGAAAGGATCCCCTTCATGGAAGACATGTAACTGACATCAACCAAGATTATGTCGACAGTTGAGCGTCAAACTACTGGTTGTTATCTTATCGACAGATGCAGATATAGTTGCCAAACATCTGAAACAATCCAGCATATCACAGGAAGTTGTCAAGCATTTGCTGCAACTAAATACAAATAACGACATGATGTTGTAGCAAAAATACTGCACCAAGAATTAGCATTGCGAAACATGAAATATTACAGTCGGTAAGAATACCCTACTATATATTCAAACCACAATCTGTTGTCGAAAATTACAACAATAAGCTGTATTGTGACCGCACGATACTGATCAATCGAACTGCTGTAATAATTGATCAAACATTTAGTTTTAATTTTAAGTCCCTAGAAAAACAACTTTTATTGACAGCAATCCCAATCATCAATAATATAAATATTAAGTAGACTGAAAAATAACCAAATCCAGGTATTTGGAATTTCAAATAAAGAGATAATGAGAACTGAACAACACACGAACTGTACCAATTATTATCTTAACAACAGGAGTAGTCCCAAAACTGGTCGAAAATCTTTACCAACTGATGCAATAAGAAAGTTCATAGGACCCTGCATCCAAGCTACCAATCATGGGCCTGGTAACCTGGCAAGGACTCCCACATAGCTAAATCCTTTTGATATCTAGAGTTTATTGATTTTTTCCCTAATGACAAGCTATCCGTGCCTTAGAGGAAGTGTGTGTACGTTACAATGTACGGTCAAGCCGTTGGTTTATTTTAATGTCATTTTAATTATTCTTAATATTTTAACGAGAAGTAGTTATCGGCATTGAAGATATTCAAGGAAAATTAGCTTACATAGATATCAAATAGGGAAAGGTATTGTGTATTTCGATAAAATAGTATCATAATTGCTTTGATAGGTTTTAGTTAACCTACGAATTCTTTCATGAAACATCTATCCTAAGAATCACATGGAAACGGCGTTCCCCCGATAACTCCTAAATGTCGATACACTTGGCGTTAAAATATGAATTGAAGTCTATGTGCCAAAATACATAAAGAGTTATTCGAGATTTAAACGTTAATGTTCTCGACTAGACACTATTTATCGCCTTTCATTCAATGGATTATAAAATTTCAAAAAGGTAGGTAGTATCATCAATTTATCTTTGCATCATCAAATTAATATTCCGCCGGCTTGCATATTTTCTTAAATTCCACAACAGCAGTGATAAAATACTGTACATTCTTGCACCTATAACATTCCAATAAAATAAATATCTAATAAAAGACTCAACGAAAAGGTCGTTACACCTATAAACAAGGATACACCGGCGATGTCTAGACGAACACAATGTGAAAAAACTATTCTTTTATGCAGTTGTTATTTAATTACTAATAACACATTAGCAAGAAGTCGAAATACCTTTGAGTCGGATTATATTACAATAATAAATGCGGAAGTTGGAAGAACGTTCTTCTGCTGGCATGAGGTAGTTTCTGCACTAACTAAAGAAGATCATACACCTTTTGTAATTGTCGCAAGAGAAATATTCGTTTACTTTTAAACGAAATATACCCGCTAATTAAGGATCTACTCAAAAAATTGTTCCGTCACTCTTAAATTTCCGAAAAAAAGAAGATTTATGAAAGGGCTAACTAAATCTTAGTTTAAAGTACTTTCCTCTATGTTTTTGGCCTTCCTGAATGTGAATCTGGCGGCAGAAATAGTTCGCCACCCTCCAGTTTTTAGGCTAAAAACTTTTAGAAGAAGCCGAATTTCGCCACAGACTTGCAAAAAATTATTCGTTGTGTACCAGAATTAATATGTTTTAGGGTCGAGTAATACGAATCGAAGGTCGATTTGCCTAATCAGGTTGACTTGAAACCTATAATGCGGAAATAATCCTAGTTACAAGAGCATTGGAGGCCTTCAAATGTTCAAATATGGGTCAAGATGATTTTAATGTCAAAATGACTGAAAACCACGTATGGACAACTTTCACTGCAAAATGATTTTTCGGGAGCTACATTAAAACTTAGGGTTCATTAGAGGCCCAGTCCTATGGCGAATTCAACGAAAGATAAGATTAGCAAATTAAATCCGTAGGAGTCTCGATGCGATACTGGACTAACTGTAAACAGATGAATTAAATCTATTATGCAAAGTTAAATTCAGCAATCCTCTGAAAATTCTTTCCTCATTTATATGCAGCAACCCCCTAAACGGTTAGTTAACAGACTTATTCCCATATTTAACTAATTCTAGCCTTAAAATGATCTTTACCCGGATTCGAGGGATTCGTATTCATAAAAATATAAGATGTTAATTTAACCTGGTACACAGAGAAATATTTGTGGGAAGCGAGTAAAAATTTACAGCTTCTTTTGAAAGGGCACTGGATCATTTTTGAATGTCAGGAATGCCATAAACATGTAGAAAAAGGTTTGGAAAAAAGATTTAGGATTTTCATAAATTCAAACAGTGGTTTTCGTATTTAAATTTTTTTGCAAAAATGTCACCTATTTCCTGGAAACTGAAGGGTAATGGATTAATTCTGACGGTGGATTCATATTTTTTGGTACTTACGAAAACAAAAATTGCTTGTGTAATAATTTAAAAAATATATAGTGATGTTTAAGCACTATTTGAGAAATAACACCACAATTCACCAAATTACTGGATATTTCCAGACGTTACGGACTCTAGGTCAGACTCCGTTGTTAATGGCAAAGAAACTATGAAAAAAAGGCACAAATCTAAAATATAAAATTACAATGTTTGATAATATTATTTGATTTATGTCGTAATTAGGAGAAATTTAATTTGAGAATATACATGGTCGCACAGATACTTCTAAAGATCATATAGGAAAAACCTTATGACCTATCCCGGTACTGGGTTGTTCTCAAGGACATGACCATTAGCAATTTCTTCATCGGCAACTAGGAACGATTGAATTCTACAGAGGTAGTAGCGATACAATCGTCTTAATTTAACAAAATTAAAGCAAACTATTTTAGTTTTCATTTCGTGTTGTGTGCTTCTTTAGTAAAAATAACTGAATTTTGAAATTGTATTTTATGACCAAGGTCCCAAGCATGTTCACAAATTTTAGATTTTTCAAACTCTCGTTTTTAAAACATCATTTAGAAAAATAAATACACTAAAATCAGTTATACCAAAGACAAAACCAAAAAACACAACTCAAAAATTGCATTTATAAAAAACCTTGTGAATGTACCTAATAAATTCTATATTCGAGAAATCTCTACACTAAATGTTCGCACAAACGAACACAAAAATTACATTAAAAAACGATAATCCAAAATTTGTGAACATGCTTGGGACTTTGGTCATAAAATACAATTTCAAAATTCAGTTATATTAAACAAAGACGAACACAACACGAAACGAAAACTAAAGAAGTCTGTTATAATTTTGTTAAATGAAAACGATTATATCGCTCCTACCTACCTTTTCTATAGTTTCTTTGCCATTGATAACGAGGTCTGACGCAGACCTCGACAAGTTTAGAAATATACAGTAACTTCGTTAATTGTAGTAGTTATTTCCCAAATAGTGTTTAAACATTGACAAAATATGCCACAACTATCCTTCAGGAAACAACGGGTATTGGAGCATTCAATGATCTTCTTATATGAGACGCAACAAATATGAAGAGCGAAAGATTTCTCCTAATCACCGATTTGATATATGAACTTTATTTCGAACAAAGTTTATAGGGCCTGTTCCTCAAAGCTACGAGTTACTAATCACAGCGTCACCTGAATTTTGGCGTTCACATTCTGAAAAAAATTACAGTTAAGTTCAGAAAAAATGGAACTAAAATGTTCCAGATTTTTATGCAACCTCCATAGAATCAATCAGAAAGAACGCAAAGATCTACTTCGTGTTCTAAATTACATGGTTTAAATCATTTGAGCAGAATTGGCATCCAGAATAAAATGCCAGAATCTTCTTACTACGATTTTTGGATGAGTAACTTGTGTTGACAAAACCTGCCAGTAACCGTATGACTTCAGTAAAGCTTTCGGCAAGACCGTCCATTCCCAGTAAAAAGAATAGGAATAATTATGGCGATGAATTAACGAAATGGGGTGATGGAAATAGACCTACATCAGATATGCAGCCATGATAAAATAGCCCATATTGACAGAAAAAAAATTATTTTAAAAGTCGTAGAGGAGAAGACAGGGTTTTGGATCTAGGAAATTCGATGATGACCACGTACCTAGAGCCAGCGAAGATTCGGATTCACAAATGATATATTCGACACAGCTGCGGTATCGGCATCTGCACATATAGCCCGAAAAGTAAAGAAACCTGGAGAGAACTTGGCCAACGAATATAGTGAAAGGAACTGTGGTAAATTTCTATCAGCCAGGCCGTCATCTCTTCGAAAGACATCTGCAGAAGGTTGCTGCTCAAAGAACGTTCCACAGAACACAGCCTCCCAAAGTATTTATTGGGGGTACAGACACACTAAGGTAATATAGGGAAGTTATTCAGTACGACTGGACATGAACTCAGAAGATGGATGATAAAATTTAAAAAGTGGTCGCAGTGCTATAGACTGCAAACTAAAAACAGTGAGTACGTCCATGGGGAGAAACAAGAGAATAAATAGTAATGCACATGGGAGCGGACAGCTGATACTGTAGAATTTCTGTCAAAACATTTATACATACGACAAAAGATCTTAATGTTCCTCATAAACAAGGGCGAAATTATTGAATGTAGCTTTTAGTATCCTTTTAATAAAACAATCTATTCGACTATGTATTTTCAATTGAAGCTAAGTGATTTTTTTGTAAGCAAATCGAATTCAAGTACTTAAATTGATATATGCAAACCCAAGAATGATAAGAAACCTCATAGTATTGTGGAATTTCATTCAAATTTCAACTGATTGCTATGAAAAATATTATAAATGGGATAGCAATCAAGTGAACAACTAGAGATGATATTTTGATAGCAATTTGAAAACCCTACGACTATTTTCAACAATTTAGAAATGAATTAGAAATGAAATTTAATGTTTTTAAATAAATAATTTTTAAGCAGTAGTGGATGGGCCCCTTCACGGTACTAACTGCACTAGACCTAGACATTAAAAATGGGAAAGTTATCGGCCTGGTGTTCAAGACATGCCGAGGCATGGCAGCTAGGCTAGACAGCTTAGCAGTTGTTATCCGTGGCTAGTTAGTTGTTAAACTTATTTCATACGTCTCGCAGACGTTTATTTCACTTTACGATTATGTCTACTATTACTGGCAGTTACGATAATATACTACGAGTACTACTGTGGAAAACAAGAAAGAAAAAGAAACTCTCGAGAACGGCTGTCGACAATCGGCAAAGCATGGTCTGCCTAGAATATCGGTGTTGCAATGTTTGTTGTTTCTACCAGGTATTTTGATATAATCTGTTTCAATTGCAGAATTCCTAGTGATTGGTATTGGGCTAGGGTTTCAAAAAAAAAAAACAGAGGGTAAAGAAATTCAGAAAATATTTTTAAGATATCCGCTTAGTGCGTTTGTATTTTACAGTCTGGTGACAAATTTCTAGAAAACTCTATTTTAATTTCATATAATTTAAACGTTCCTATTTCATACTATACGAGTATCTACAGTGAAAACTAATAGTTCGTCGCCGCCCAGGCTAAACCATAGGATACAAGGAAAGATAGTTTAAGGCGAAAGATCAGCCTTTTCAGCTTTTTAGTATTTTTTACGATTCTGCTCTTTTTTGAGACAATTCTAGCAAACCCCAAAACGCCAGAATACTAGTCAAATATGTACGAATAATGAAAAATTGGAGTTGGAGCGGGTGACTATGCCATTAATTTGAAGTCAAGGTCACAGTTATACTCGAAATTTCCCTCATAAAATAACGAATAACTCAAATTCACTTTCCACATGACATTGACCTTGAGGTCAAAGGTAAAAGCTACAATTTTTTTCCGGTGTTTTTTTCTATAATGAAACCTTTTCGAACTATTCAAGTGGGGAGATTAATATGACCCCACCCCCGTATATAGATTATTTTAATTAAGAAAATCGAAAAATTTCCAGAGTTTGGCCCACCATTAAAAGCTTACCTGAATATTTCAGTTCATTGCATTTAGGGTTCTCGACATACAAAAACCCCAAAAATTATTTTTATATTCCGTACGTTTGTGTGTCTGTCCCTAAGTGTTTTATCTCCTCCACCGTTTTGCATAAATTATACAGGGGAGTAGAGAAGTCCAAAATAAGAAATTACTGCAAGCCTACCATTCCTTAATGTAAAGTGTCAAAGGACTAGGACCCGAATCCAAACAGCAGCCTACAAGAAGGCTACAGATCCATATCTGTAGTCTTCTGTGTGTAGGTATAATCCCTTGAATATACCTACACTACAGTTCTAACCACCCATCAGCAACAAAAACTGGCATCATCAAAACACTAATTAATTCATCGAGTCAAAAATATCTACAGCAAACCAGAAGTCTTCAAAGAAAAACAAGTAAAACTTAGAGAAGGCCTTTTGGCGAATGGATATCATCATTAACAAGGCATTCGAAGAACTAGACAAACCACCTATGCAGGAAAAGGAAACGACCTTGAGGAGCATGATTACAGGAACGAGGCCAAACGCTTCAGCAATACCAAATAACTGTAGATACTGCATACCTTGTAAATGTGGCAATCTTTACATTGAACAGACAAAGCGACCGCTGGACACCAGATTAAGGAACACCACATAGCTACACAAAGGGCGGAGCTAACGAAGCCTGGGCTAACTAACCATGAATGGGACCAGATCAGGGTAATTCATAAAGAAGAACACTGGTGTAAAAAAAATTATAGTGACAGCATTTATAATTTCGAACGAGAATATAATTATAATTTGGAGAGCCCTTCTTCGGCCACTGCCGACAACTAAGTCAGGTACGATGACGCTGATTGGACCGGATAAGACCCAACGATCATGACCGGTGCAGCATGACCGGTTAAGGATATAAATACCAGGGATATTCTGAATTGCTCATCATTCACCTGATGACGATAGCAGATACAAAGCTATTGACACGTTATGATATCAATCATTTCAAGACGATGAAAGTCCAAAGAAACATCGAGGAACGAGTTACATTGTCTACCAGCTTCAGACTGACCCAAGCCTGTTGAAATCAGAATAACTATTAAGCTTCTTAAATCAACTGCGAGGAGCAATTCTTGTTACATTTCACTTAGACTTGAGAAGATCATGTTTAAGTGGAACAAATGCATATATAGTGATTAATATATTTTGATATTTTGAGAAGATCATATTTAAGTGGAACAAATGCATATATAGTGATTAATATATTTTTTATATAATAACACGCCTAATTCATTATATAGTATCTGAGGACAGATCTTAACGAACTTGCTGTTAGACTGATTACCGAAAAACATACAAAAACATTGAGCCATTTGTTCTTTAAATATGGTGATATCCTAGATTCGCCATTGTCAACGACTTTTATTGCATTCAAAAAGTTAATGACTATAGCGCCCTTCTTCGTAAAATGGCGTCTTCATACAGAAGGTTACCTACGAGTTCGGCAAATCCATCTATGTCTTGTGCTATTCTTAGCAATGACTGCGAAGCTAAACAAGTCCACTCTCTAATATTCCTCAGCATGAACTGTCTCTTCTGTCTTTAATCTTGCCCTCCCTTATTAGTCTCAGAAACTCATATCTTCTACATCTGTATAAATGCCTCGGCTAACTTATCTTTCCTCTTTTAACTTTCCCAAGAATTTCTTTGTCCGTATTAATTTTTCAGAGAATGTTTCATTATAGATATGCTCTGTCCATGATATTCTAAGCATTCTCCGCATTACCCACATTTCACTGGTTTGTCCAGTCTGTGCATCCCGAGGGCTCCCATCCACCAGAATTCAGTTCTAGATAAAAGCATTCACAAACCTGTATCTAACATTATATTGCCCAGTCGCAGTTTATTAATATCCAAATTTCGGAAACGTGTGTAACCCAATCCCAACTCAAGCGATGGACAAATTAGTTAGATTTCAGCATATGTGCCTGATGGTTAACCTGAATTTTTCAAAACAATAAAATTAGTTTGGACATTTTCTCATGCAATTAAAATTGTCATCTTCGACAGTGTTATAGAGAAAGACACCAAATTATCAATATGCACTTTAAATCTTGGTAAAAAAAGCGTAGCCGTAAATTTATATCAGAACTTTAAGAGCACAACTTGCATCACACTTCATCGTGAGGTTGTTTTCCTATGATTTCGCATTACGCAAAAAATTGTCTTTTGACCTACCACACATTTTGCTGACCACACTTAAAAAATTATCTAAACTTAGTGGTACTATTAAAAAAATATGAGTGACTTCCCAGCCCAACGTAGTTGATGTGAACAAAGAATAATTTAGCAGAATTTTTTTTTACAAATATTTCAAGATTAATAAATTTGGAGAACTCCGATATGGCTACATTGCACGAGTACCACAGGCATCATGAAGCAATGACTGCATACTTGCCGGTCTAGCGGAGTCGATTCATAAAAATCACCCAAGGCAATGCAAGACAGAAGCAGTCGGGAGCGAGAAAGACAATCAGGCGAAAGAAATTAAAAAGAAAATATCGTTACGACATTGGTTGGAGTGCCTTTTGGCGAGCACACCGTCAAAGCCTTCGCGACCAGACGTACTATCGACGATGGCAGACCGTTTTCTTGGTACTACCATTCGTACCGATACTTCCTGTTGTCTTCACTCATTCGTATTTATTGCCTGTCCGATTATCAGTTGTATACCGTGACGTCTCGAAAAATTAAAAGAATACCGAGAAGTAAGTACTTCAAGTGAACGTTGCTTTATGGGTCGTGACTAAAGAAGATTAGAAAGATGTTCTGGGTAAACTATGGAGAAAATTCAGCATGGAAATTACAATAACTGTTTTTTGAAGCGAGAGCTTCTTAACACATAAAAAAATAGATCAGTATGTTAGTGAAATTCAAAAATTAGACTTTGTTTCGAGAGATCGTTCCGACACTTCGTTGACCTTGA
Organism: Octodonta nipae; assembly: GCA_034190945.1. Classification (NCBI taxonomy): domain Eukaryota; kingdom Metazoa; phylum Arthropoda; class Insecta; order Coleoptera; family Chrysomelidae; genus Octodonta; species Octodonta nipae. The sequence continues at coordinate 59,425,628 of CM067216.1, read as the reverse complement.
AATACCCATACAACTTAGTTTTCTGTCTAAGAAGCAGACATCAGTTTATATATCAAGTCTCTTCGTTAATAAAAGATCAATAAATTGTAGTAAACAAACAAATATAACACCCAATTAATATACAATACTTACGTCCGAAGTCAGAACACCACAAAACTGCAACATTACCACTTTTGGTTAACAGTTACCATGTTGCCATTACATTTATCTTCTAACCAAGTTCATATTATAATATTTGAGTTATTTCTTAATAAACATAAACATACATACATAAACATACAATTATGTTTTTGTGGTAACAATTAGTTAGTTTCTTGGCAGGTTTGCCTGTGTTTGTATTATTTATTTACTCAACCATTTTTTTACCAGCGAGGTTATTAGTAACTAGCTGTCGCCCAGTGGTCGAAATTTGACCAATTGTGTCAATATCTCTGGCAGGTTAAGTAACCTGAAAATTTTATCGTGACATTCTATCCTAGGACTTTATAGAGAACAGCAATTACACGAAACGGATCCAGATTCGGAACCTCTGTGTGATAGTTTCCTCGAAAATCCTAGATGTCGGTCTTACATCTCGCATCTACAAATAAGTAACGAAATTCAAGTTTTTTTCACATATAATTCATAGAACTTTATTTGTGTTCAAATTCGTAATTCTTAATTTAATATGATAACAATTCAACCGCTAATGGGCTACCCTACATATTTATTTTTTCTAACCTCCCTGTATAGCTATAATTGCACTCAATTCTCTAACATTTATTAAAATCCTCATTATAATAATTCCATCTCATTATATATTTCCACTACCCTGTATATGCAACTGCTCATGGACCACGTATAATATTTTTTAATGTTTTTGAACCACCCGGTAAACCATTCTGTATATGCCACTGCCTATGAGGCAACGTAATTTTTGTTTATGTAATTTTTAACTATCTTCTGTAACTATAAAAGTACTCCGACCTATATTTCAATTATCATATATATGGAACTCTTTGTGGGCTACTCTATAAATCATCATTTCCTTTTCTCAATTTTTTATCATCATCCTGTATATCTATAATTCCTGTCACCCTATATTTCATCTTCCCTATATATACAACTGCTTATGGGTTACGAAATGTTGCATTTCAATTTCCGCCACCCTGTATATGCATCTCTGTATAATATTTTTTGCAAAACCCTGTATAACCGTAATTCTGCTGCACCTTCTATTCCAAGAACCCTGTAAATTCAACCGCTAATGGACTTCCCTATATAATTATTTTATTAGTTATAATTGCACTCTACTCTATATTTTAAACACCCTATATATGCAACTGCTTATGTGCCACTCACGAAAAAAAATATTTCTAACATATCTGGAATCGCCCTGTATAATTATAATATACAACGATTACCTTACCACTAAATAATAACAACGCTTGCATGCCACTTCCAGAAGTACATGCTCTAAGTATAAAACAGCATTGGTCCCTCTATATATAATTACTTAATGTGTTGAGTCTGGCGGCGGCGGCACATTCAGTTGTGTGGCGTTGGCATTATGGGCGTAAATAATGAATTTTTATTATATTTTATTTAATGAATGAACCAATATTATAAATTGATATTAGCATTCTGCACTGAAGGTTGTCATTGGCGACTAAACAAAACAAAAATGATGAAAATCGGTTGAAAGACAGAGGAGAAAATGGTACCTAATCGTTTTGTTTTAGCCTATTTATATATAAATTCTTATGCATTTATGTAACTGTTTGATAAAGATTTACATTGAATCGTGTGTTTATTTTCTATGGCCAACTTTACTTCTGAGTATTACGAAAAAAACTCCATAGTAATATGGAAATGAGGAAATAGATATTTCTTGGTTTCTGAAGAAACTGTCAGAAACAGATACACATAACCCTATATCAGACAAAAGGAAATTAAATGAGTTATCAACAATTAATGTGAAAAAATGGGGGTTCCATTTAAAAAAAGCAAGTTAGCCACGGATAAACTTGTCAAAAGTGTAGTAACGATATCTAGCAGAATAAAAAGAGTTCTACATTGTCATTCTGGCTCTTATAAGTGAGAAAGGTGGTCAATAGTTTCCCTCAATTAAAGCCCCTTGTGATACCAGACAGCTTTAATATTCACCTGTAATATATACAAAAAATTAATCAGCCAGTACATATCTCGGAATTCCAGTGAAAGTATTTTAGTTTGTATCTCTCACTACCCCTCACATTCCCCTGGCGGCAGATTTTTAAAATATGTATCAGTATAGCCACAATCTCCGTCCACGCACTATTGCTCCACCCTGTACACAGGGTGTTTCTAAAATAGGGTTTCTAAAATAAGCCAAAAAGTCCTTCTTTAACATGTTCCCTAAAACGCACCCGTAGGAAGTTATATGCACTTAAAACGGTCGAATATAAATGTATGGGTCTTACATAACATGTGCTACTCCGTTTTTCGACATGCATTTAGGTTGATGAAGGAGGGTTTTGGCTCTTAAAGAGCAGAGCTTATTTTAATGAGTTCTATACAGAGTAGAAGTTTGCAACCCTATTTTAGAAACACCCTGTATATAGTATAACTTTTCGAGTGGCCTAAGGGTGGCATTATGATTACATTATTCTGATATACAAATGAACTACCCAAACATTTTAGTTAGAGATCCCGTTTGAAGACACTCAGTCAACTTCATAAATCCGATTACCTGACCGGACTCATTAAAACTTGCACTCGAATAAAATCATTATGCATTATGTATCAACGTCGAAATACGAAAATTGCAGCGCGTCTAGCAACTGTCTACTTCAATCCGGCATTAACTGAACATACATCCGATAGTGATGACATTGTGTACCTATTTATACATTCAGTTAGCTGTGCATTTTTGCGATATTATTTTCGTCTGAAGCATTTACTGCTTCTCTTTATGTAATCGCTACCAGAGATATGGATGTGGACTTGTACATCATTTGCAATGTGAAGCTATCAAACCTTTTGCTGCTACATGACGTTGAACAGACTGGCAGTTTAATAACTTACAATGGTTTCGAAGACATTCGTTTTATTTTGAGCGCATGATTAAGGGTAGAAACCCATTAGCAACACGCCACGCCAAACCATCGCGTCTCACGTCATACAACGTGAGCTCACGCGGGCTATGTAGTGTGCACATTTGTAACACACTTTAACACACTCATTGTAAGGGAACCATACAGAGAATATATTATTTCATCTCAAGGCCGGTGTATCTTGGCAGCGAGAAATGGTTCGAAGGGGGCAAAACTAAGCACTAGTTTTGGTTTTATAAATGTAACCATTTCTAATAAAATGAACTTACCTGTGATTTTGAAATCTCTACTATATCTCTTCCCATACTTCATGGCTCATATTTTGGTCTCTATAATTTGCAGAATGTACATTATAGACGAATTCGTATTGCCGTACCTTTTCTATGGACAATTATTTTTCAGCTTGCATTGTTTCCGTATAATAATCGAAAAATACTAAACAAATAAATGATAAATAGACTGTTGCGGGGTTTGAAAGGACGGCGGGGAACATCAACACACGTCGCGTCGGCAGCATCGAAACATTTTAAATCGTCTCACGTGGGACGACGTGGTTTGGCGTCTTGTGTTATCGCATACGTCAAGTGTGTACGCAGCATATGTAAATAAATAGAAGAATATAAGCATACACATTTTTTGTTTGGCACGGGATGCCGTGGTGTGGCGTGGTTTCTACATTAAGGGTAGCTAGACTAAATCATCCCCTAGACTCTATACTCCAGCCAATGACCATTTTCACGGGTAATTTGTCCAAGAAGCGCCGATTTTCCTAAAAATTTGGATTTGAGTACTAGGTACTTACCCTCTGCTTCAAAGTTGACCCTGTGTCGAGGATGCTACTCCTTCTCGGAGCTGAAAAATAGTATATGACAAAAAGTCCGGGAATAAATAAATTAACTAATTTTAAGCAGCTTTGGTTCCATAAAGGTTTTTTATAAGCTACAATTTTGATACAAATGATTTTTTTAAAGTGCATATTTTTAAAGTTATTTACGAAAAACCGTATGAAAACATGTTTTTTTGTTGAAAAATCAATACTCACTTGCGATTAACTGGAAAATAATTGACTTTTAGAAAAAACTTTATTGAACAAATTAGTTAATTTATTCATTCCCAGACTTTTTTCATATAATATTTTCAACAAGGTGTTTTTCCGGTGCTCAAGTATGAACTGAAGACAATGAAACTTCAGATAATTCCAACTCAAGAGAAAGAGTTAGCTCCCGGGTCCATAAACCGAGTGAAGGTGGCACGTTATCAGACAAGACATATTATGCAGTGAACACCAAATCTGCGTGAGAAGAACCTAGTGCGACCCCCCAGAAGATGAACAGGCGACATTAGAAAGGCAGTGTGTCGAAACTTGGATCAGTTGGCTGAAGACAGAGAAGAATAGAAAGAAGAGGGGAAGCCTATATCCAGGAAAGGATGTCTAAAGCCTGATAAAAAAGAAAAGAGTTAATAATGCTCAGATTGACGTTTATGAGATATATTAATCAATATTTGTTTAAATCTATGGCAGAAGCAAGTCAAAATTTGGATTCCGAATCTCTTAATACATCTTAGAATATTTTAAGCAACCTAAGAAGCTGATGGCTATGAAACTAATTGCGAAAGAATTAACTCACTTACAGGGACAAACGTTTCCATAATATCAGCTATACACATAAACAAAAGCTAGATATTTCAATATTATGGATAGCCTTTGAGACTTTGCATATTACTTTACATATCGCAGTTTTGTTTAGCCTAATTAGTTCCAATAAATAATAAAATACCGCTTCATCTCTTCGATGGACATTTTCGTAAGCTTTTGGTATTGTGACTCGCAGATAGTTCCACAAACCTTCTCTAAGCTTGAATCATTCTTTTGACCATTCTTCTTTCTTTTGTTTTTTCATTTCACACACAGGTATAGTTGACGTAACAAAAATGAAATCTGTTTTAGGCGCAATTGTGCAATAATGTAAAACAATAGATAATAAAAATAAAAAGAGTGGCAGTCATTTGAGGTTGAACTAAGGAAGCGTAAACACTTCTGAAGAAATATGCTTCCGCCTCTCTTGTTATCTCCCTGCATCTGATTCTTTTTCTTTGTGTCATTCTTAGTAATGGAATTAAATTTCACATAAATTAAAATAATTGTCATTAATTTGTTACGATTCAATTATTAATCCTAATGTGGAGTTTAGTTCTTAATTTAAATATAACTGTAACGGACGATAAGACGTGCAAATTAAGTTTTAATTAAAATATAAATTTTGTTGAATTATGGTAATTCAAACCTACTTCACTTATTTAATATTTAATTTAGTCTCAAAATAAAATATTTTTCAATTTTGTAATCCGGTGTAACTACCATCTATCTATAATTTTTTTGCATATAACTCTATAATATAAACTGGTTAAACAAATTAATAAGTATCTATATATTTAGTCTACTGTTCTAAAATATTACCGATATTTCGATATATCGATATTCTTTTTCGATATATCAATATCGATATTAATATTTTTAAAAAATATCGATACAATATATATCGACACTTTTTAACAATTCCGACATCCCTAACTGGCGATGTGGATATATCTGTTGCCGAATCTAGAATACCCAGTAGAACAAAATTAGTACCAGAAAATTTCTCTTTGAGAGCGTGTGCTTTCAAGAAACAGGGAACACTAATATCTGTGGGACAACCTTTATATGAACTGGCTTAGCTAATGACTAAAAATGCCAATTGTAGAAAATAGATAAAGAAAATAAATAACAAAATAGTAGATAACAGAAACAACAAATAGAAAACTCAATACTCAGTATAGTATTGATTGAGGAATATTACAGAAAGGTCTCATATAATTTTCTATACCGTGAGATTTACAGTTTTCTAGAAAATCAGAAAAAACAGTAATTAAGAGACTACATCTCTGTGAATTTCTATAAATCTACACTGTTTTCTCTAAAGGGGCTCAACCAATTTTAATATTTTAAATTATATTCTACAAAAAGATATTCCAGTTAATTCCTTATAATTATTAATATTGTAAAAATGTTTGCAACAACACGGTAAACATCAATGTAAATGTCACATTTTCATCATAAATATATAGCTTAAATGTCAAGATATGCCATGAAAGTATATCGTACAGGGTGTTTGTAACAGCTTTCAATGCAGTCGAGTGAAATGGCATAAAATATTCTATTAGTGTATCGAAAAGAAAGTAATTTGCCAAAGCGATGTTTTCTATATGATATACGGTGGTAGGCATGTGCGTGCATCGAAATTCAAGCAGCAAGCTACCGCCGCAATGGAAATATTGGGCGAAGTAAAATTACAGTTAGACAGCTGGGTTCAGAAAATCTAACAAATAAATGTGATACTGGGTGGTACATAAGCAGTTCCATATATAGTATGGTTGAAATATAAGTCGAAATAGAATTAAGTTATACAGGGTAGTTCAAAAAATGTTGTATTGGGTGACACATAAGTAGTTGCGTATACAAGGTGGTTGAAATAAGACTCAAATAAATGAAGGGGGGTTCAAAAAATGTTTGAAGCAGTTGTATATACAGGATGATTGAAATATAAGGTGGTTAAAAAAATCTTATATAGTGTGCAACATAAGTAGTTGCTTATACTTGGCATATTAGGCGAAATAAAATTATAGATATACAGGGTGATTTAAACAAAAGAAAAATAGAAACCGTCAATAGGGTGGAGAGGATTAATACTTACCCAGGGCGGTTGCAACATCGTGTAGAGTAGGGTAATTCAGAAAATGATAGACAAATAATTTATATTGGGTTACCAATACACAGAAACATATACAGGGTGGTTGCAATATAGGGTGAATTAGAGTTACACTTATTGAAAGTGCTCCAAATAATAAAACAAATAAAAAAGTTAAAAAATATGTGGATAATATAGAAAAAAATACAAATTAGAGAAGAAGATATAAGAATATGGCAAATTTTCATCATAAATATCTAGTTTAAATGTCAAGATATGCCATGAAAGTATATCGTACAGGGTGTTGTAACGATTTTTTATTTTGATTCAAGTAAGTTTCTTTTAGAGTCGAAGTTAAGTTATAGTCTTATAGGCTTATAGTCGCCTGAAATGGCAGAAAATATTCCGTAAGTTTATCGAAACGAAAATTTATGTCGGCGCACTCTTCTATACGGTATATGGTTGTAGGTGTGCGGTGGAGTAGAATTACAGTTATACAGGGCGGTATAAAAAAGTTATATAATTTGGGACATACGTAGTTGCTTATACAAGGTGTTTGAAGTAAGACTGAGGTAAAATTATTGTTATTCTGGGTGTATCAAACATTTGTTATATAAGCATAAGCAGTTAGGATATTTGAATTATAATACATAGGATGGGGTATACCTACAGACATGGGTTCAAAAAAAATTTAGAAGCAATTGCATATACCGGGTGATTGAAATAAATGGTAGAGTAAAATTATAGCCATAAAATGTGGTTCAAAAAGGTGAATTTTATTATATAGAGTAGACCATGAGCATTTGCATAAATGGAATACTAGAGATATGGCCAAGTAAAATTATGGGTATATAGGAATAATTTAAACAATAAAATAGAAAAACTCAATAGTGTGGAGAGGATTTATACTTATACAGGGTGGTTTTAAAGGTATCAGGAACCTTGTAATATTATGCTGAGTTTAATTATAGTTGTACAGGGTGATTGAGAAAATGATAGACCAATAAGTTATATACAGGGTGGATGCAATATACAGTGAATTAGAGTTACTTACATTTATAGAAAGTGGTCCGAATAATAAAATAAATAAAAAAGTTAAAATATATTTCAAAAATATAAACAAAGAATAAAAATTAGAGAGGGACAAAGAGTGGGGGAAAAAAGAGATAAGGATACGCTAAAATTTTCAATGGAATTGTACCTTGAATCAAATAAAAAAAAAGATATGTCTGAACATGGTGATTGATTGCACACGATTTCTAAACGGTTTTTATTTTAAGTCAGCTGAAATCGGTTCTTTTTTAATATAAATTATTGTAATTCCGAAGATCAACTCCTAAAACTCAATATTTTTTTGTACCTACTTCAGATGTCAAATATTAAATATCTGTTAAATTTTGTATTAGATATCTTGTACCTAATTTTCTAGGACTATTAAAGTTGTAGCATTCATTCATTCATTTTCTTTTACGATAATCGTAAGCGAGAAAAACATTCCGAAGGATTTTTATAGATAGTGGCTGATTTATCGCATTGTCTCAAACGGTGAGAGATACTGATTCATGGCGTATCTCGCGGGGCCCCCATACCAACCTCTTTTAGTGGGGATTGGCTTGTCTAAGTGGAATTTTTGATCAATAGCACTACTTTCTATGCCATTTGAAAAACATCGGAGATTGAATTATCATTTGCGTCATTCACATGATGAAATATTGAGTAACGAACCTATCTGACGTTGCTATTGGTGCAGGCCAAGAATTTAAAGGAACAATCTTTCAAATTCTTTACATTTTTGTTTTGTTTTTGTTGGATATAAAAAGAATTGCATCATATTGCAGTATTTCTCAGAAGAAAAATGATGTAAAATGATATTTTTTTGTCGAAAAAAAATGATACTTTCATAAATTAACATATAATCGAGGTGATCCACCTAAAAATTTACATAATCTTCCTATTTATTGCGTATAATTCGAAGGAAAAATAATTTTATCTAAGGGTTCATTGACTTTGACTAGTTTTTAATTTTAGGTATTCTTAATTCGTTTGAAGTCAACAGTCTAGGGGACCCCAGTTTCTTTTTCAATGTACTGGCTTGTGCAATACTGAATTTTTAAAGTTTTGCCTAAAAAATAGCAAAACCCAAATTTAAAACCAATTACTTTTATCTGCAGAGCCAGGTTGCCCATATGATTTTTTTCGATAAATGCATTTGTTTCAGGCGGTCTTCGGGGTAGTATGAAGTGGAATCGTTCATAAAAATATACCTTTCGGAGTAGTTAAACTATTAATTAATCGAATACCTGCTTCTAGAAACATAAACACATATGTCTGACTACCTCCATTAAAGAAATGACCAAAATTTAGGTTTCGGATTGGGTTGAAACTGAAACAGAAACCGAAATTTGGTTTCGATTTTAGTTTCGACTGTAAAAACAACTTTCAGTCGGACACTATATATCTAAGTACAATACAAACCGCAAAATTGACAATTTTTACGAAGTCCAATTATCTTTCTTCAAAAACATTTTTAGTGCCCTCCATTTTATAATCACCGAAAATTGTATTAAAATTAATAGCAGTTTTTCATTATTTTTCATTTCATATATTATATATTATATTTATTTATTTATTTATTTACTAAACATGTTGAAAGAACGAAACGAATATAGCAGCAGTTTATAAGATATTTAAATTTAATAACTATAAACATAACAAAAATTCTAAAAACTATATAAAAATATAGAGGTCTAATCTAAGATTAGATAAAAATTTGATGTTTTAGAGATCACATTAAATTTATAAGGGAAAACCTAGGAAAACCCTATTTCATCCTTAATTATTAACAAGGTTTTTGTAATTTTATGCAATGTGAAATTATTATATGATCAAGGTAGCAGCAACGTTCACAAATTATAGATTGTATTGTCATTTTTATGTTCAATTATTCGTATATTAGAGGCGCTGATATTTCTCCAATAGAGAATTTATTACTTGAAAGTATGGCATGGTTGATAATGTAATGTGATTATCTTGGCAATTAGTATTGCTTGAAAGAATTTTATGTTGATTGTTATTGGTTGTTTTAGATAAAACTTTGTTTAACTCTCAATTAATGAATTTTTTAAGGTAATTGTTAGCAACAAGCGCATTTTTTGTGTTTTTCTTCATTAAATTTATTGAGATCATAACAGTTAGATTTTAGTGTACCATAAAGACATTTAATGATTTGTCTTTCTACCGTATTTGCGTGATTATAATTACAGTTTGTATGAGTCAGTTTTCTGGAAATTTATGTTGCAAATGACGATTGTGTTTTTGTTGATATAATGTCTAAGAAAAGTAATATGTTATTCAATAGAATATTTAATGTGAATTGCATAGTGGGTTCTGTGTTATAGATGGTATTAATACTTCATGTAGGCCTTCAACAATTTGTTTTTATTTAACCACTAGATATACAGAATAATATCAGAACATTATTACATAATCTCCACACAGGTAATCGGAATTATCTGTTCGTGGTCTTGGCATAATAACTAAAACTAATAATATATATATATATATATATATATATATATATATATATATATATCCTATCGAAAATATATACTTAACATAAAGGGAAATATATAAAAATACATCAAATAAAAAAGAAGATGTTCACAAATAATGAATATATCATCCACATAATGCTATTCGGAAATTATTTGCCATGACAAAATCTTGTTGGCAGAAATCATCTTTAATTTTTCCCTTATAACATTAATATGATCGCTGAAACATTAGATTTCTTTGAAAGGACCTTTATTACTTTATGTGATTTTTAGATTTTGTTTGCACTAACCTATATGTCAAATAAATTCTTTTAGTTATATTAGTTGTCAAACATGTCATTTATATTTTCTTAATAATCGCCGTTGAGTTCGGGTTCTAATCAAGACCCCGAAATGATGCAACTATACATACTCTTCTATATTATATGACTGTTCCCCAAAAAATCTATAAACATAATCAATCCAGGTATTTCTTCTACACAGTAGATAAGTTATGGTCATTTCATACCATATTCCTGTACAATTTACCAAGTATTATTTAAAAGAGTCTTATAAGAAAGTTTCCCATTTTTAGATATTTTACGCTTTTAATTATATCTGGCGTAGTATTTGACTGATATTTTAGATACTTCCTTCTGAAATGTATTTCGTCTGTTTTTTAGGGTTCCGTATATACAATATACGGATACCCTTATAATATCACTCCGGATTTCTGCCTCTGTCACATCACATCAAGTTTCTCCTAAACTACTGGACGGAAGAGGTTGAAATTTGGTATCAATGTATAGTTTGGTGACCCGATCAGGAATACATATCGCAATAGGAAATATAGAACGTTGCCCGAACTTTACAGGAAAAATAAGGAAAAACGATTAATATTAATTTTGGGGGGCAAATTATAGAATTAAATAAAAATTTAAAAATAACAAAAATTTCAAACGCATCATGTAATATATCAAATGAAAGGTCTCATTCTGAGGAACACAAATATATTTTTTTCATATTTAAAAAAATATATTTAAAAAGATTTAACGAAAATATATCAAAATTTACCCATCCCCCCCTTATCACCGAAACTATAAAACGTAAAGTTTTGAAAAAAAATAGAGGTATAGGTTCTGACCTGAAGTTTACTGGAAAAATGAGGGGAAACCTCTACTTTTAATTTTGGGGGGCAAATTACAGAATTAAATGGAAAATATAAAATTAAAATTGTTTCTAACCCATCATGTTATATATCAAATGAAGTGGCTCATTACGAAGAAAACAAATATATTTTTTTCATATTTTTAAAATAAATTAAATAAAAGATATTAACAAAAATATAAAAAAATTTACCCATAAACCATAAGCTGGAAAATTTTGAAAAAAAATGGAGGTATAGTCCCTCACCTGAACTTTACTGAAAAAATAAAGAGAAATCCCTAATATTTATTTTGGGGGCAAATTATAAAATTAAATGGAAAATATAAAATTGTTTCTAACCCTCATGTTATATATCAAATGAAAGGACTCATTATGACGAAAACAAATATATTTTTTTATATTTTAAAATAAATTAATTAAAAGATATTAACAAAAATATAAAAAATACCCATTCTCCCCCCTTTTCTCCGAAAACATAAGCTGAAAAATTTTGAAAAAAATTGAAGTATAGCCCCTTATCTGAACTTAACTGGAAAAATAAGGAGAAACCCCTAATATTCATTTTGGGGGGCAAATTATAGAATTAAATGGAAAATAAAAAATTATATTTGTTTCTAACGGGTCATGTAATATATCAAATCACAGGGCTCATTATGACTCATTATTTAAAATGTATTAAAAAATATTTTAAAAAAATTACCCATTCCCCCGTTATTCCCCAAACTATAAGACCTAATTTTTTTTGTTTATTTGAAAAATATGAAAAAATCCCTAATTCTATTCTTTGGCCCCCAAATAATAGAATTAAACGGAAAATATATTATTAGAAAACCCCCATAGTAATTTTAGGGACAAATTATACAATTAAATGGAAAATAAAGATTCAATTTTCAAAAGCATCATGTAATATATCAGATAAAAGGCTCATTATGTGAATTACAAATATATCATATTTTTAAATCATTTGTTGAAAAGATATTCACAAAAATATTAAACATCGACTTAATTCCCACTGTAGAAACTACACTATTTAAATTTTGAAAAATATATTTTATTTGTATTTTTTAATAATTTGAATAACAGATTTAATAATTTGTAAATTAAAACTTGACCTATTTTGCCCTTTATCTTCCAATCCACAGAGCCTCAAAACTCAGACAGTAGATTATAAAAGATTTCTCTGAAAGTTTATTAGTAAACGAAAACTCTAGTGTTAATTTTTGGGGGCCAAATTAGAAAATTAAATACATATGTATTCTGAGAAAAATCAAGCGAATCCTGAAGCAGATAAAATAAAAAGTCTATGTGGGGAAAATGAAAGTGTATATTTTTAATAAATTTAAAACGCTTCCTTTAAAATATATAAGGGTAAATATAAGAAAATGCACTCATTCCCTGCTTGTCTGAAACTGGAATATTAGAATCTTGAAGGTAGTAGGGAATCCTAAGTATGCGAGTCCAACTCGCACTTGAAATTTAAATTATTTTTCATAATATTTATTTCATGTTTCTAATAATTTTCCTCATTGTCCTCGTTTATCTTTTTCTGAACTTTTTCAAATAATTTTTTGTTTAGAAGTTTCACGAAGTATATGGCACAATAGGAAAAGAGATTGCACTCAGCAGTTATCAAGTAATGAATATTTGTACGTCCTGTTTATGTAATATTGTTTTAATAAACAGATTTTCATTTATTTGCTTTTCCTCTTAATGTCTTTACAAAAGCAATAGTCTTAATGATTTAACTATGAAGAATATACAGAGTATATAACAAAGTCGCTTCTGGCCCTAATTGTAATAACCGTAAAGCATTTTGGAAAAACTAAAGTTTAAAAACATTATATTTAATAATTAATTAAAATAATAATTTATTATTTGATATACCATTTCTGCAAAATCCTGCCTCTTAATACAGGGTGAATGACTTTTCCCTAAATTGAACATATTGACATTTTAAATATGTATATTTTATCAAAAATCTATATATAAATACGCAAATCGAAAAGAGTTTACTTTGTGATCCCAATTTCTTGAGTTTTTAATTGCTAATTGACAGTCTTTAGTGTAATTAATATAAAATGGATCAAACGCCCAAAATTTTCCATTAATTACAGTTATTGGCCTATCCATTCCATAATAGCTGAACTAGCGCTATTAAACTTTTCACCGCTAGAGGTCAAAATTATTTCATATATTTTCTACTAATTCAACTCAAGTCTTTTTATAAATTTCTAATTTTTATTGACGTTTTAAACTCTCGAAGTATATTTGTATTTTTAATTTCTTCAACATGATGGCATGAAAGTTTGTATATTCTTTTTTATTCAGAAACAGAACGTTATTTGATTTTATTTATTGAATATGTCTTGGCGTCATAGATGTACATTAACTAGAACCGTAAGACAACAAAACTGAAATTATTAACCTTTGTGAAAGAAATTTTTACTTAATTATAATGGTAATGAACTATTTTGTATAAATACACAAAAAGTTTACAGTAGTATAAAAAGGAAATATGCAAATTCATATATGTATATTATCTCCAAATTTTAAACAATGATTTTGGTCGAATTTCGACCACTGGGCGACCGCTAGTTTTTTTTATAAAAATCTATCTGTGATTCTTAGATAACTGATTTTTTATGTCTTGTACTTTATTTATTATCCAACATGATTTTTTTATCAGAAAATTATAAATATGATAAATTTAGTAGTATTTTACCGTCGACATTATATATTAAATCATAAGTATTCATGGATCATGAATAACTTACTGAAATATACCCACAATGTCAGTACCACGGCATGTCTGATTTTCGTTTTTCAAACTTATAATCTAAAGTTTAGCTTTTATAATTAAAATCTATTTTATACTTCATTAAATTATGCTGCAATTATACCCCAATATTGATTGGTAGAATGGAATAATAGATATAACTAATGTTAAACTTTATTTTGTTCTAAGACTTTTATAAAAATTGTTATTTGAAATTCTACTGTTAATAAATTTTAAAGATTGTTAAAATCAAGAAAGAAAATATCATAAATGTGTCTGTATTATTATCAAAGTCCTATAATTTTTCATTTGTTTAATTATTTTAATAATTTAACGAGATGGACGTGAAATTTCTAATTTTTATTCTAGTTTCTTTTCTACTGAAGTTGTACCATAACATATTTTGAGCATAATAAAAGACCAGTAGCACCCAAAGTACAAGTGTAAAATCATTTTTGATGTAAAAAAATGTTGATTTGTAAAAATCACAGTTATCTAAGATTCACCCATACGAGTACGTTTTAGATGTAAGGGTCTGCCGATTTATGTTAACCTAACGGCACCTTGATTTTTTCTATTACCTTGGAAACTATAGCTATACCGAATATTTTCATGGTGCAAATAAGTAGCATCTAATTCAAGTATAAGTTTTAAAATATTTATATTTATTCTAAACAAAGGTCTGCCAGAGTTATATAAACCTTGCGGTCCCTTGATTTCCCTGATTATCAGAAAGAACATTTCGACAAAATGGGTTAAGCAAATACTGCTCCAACAACTTTTACCCTTTAGAATTTTTTGTAAAAATTATGCATTATATGAGTACCGAAAAAAATATCCAAATTTTGTTAACAATCATCATGTTGTTCAATTAGTTTAGTTAAATAGAATAAAAATGATTATTTGTAATCATTTACTTGTTGAACTGACCCAATAACTAACAATATAATGAAATTGTCAAAGGTACTTGTATAATACCGGAAATTTCGATAGTGACTAATCTGCGTAGTATGTTGACTAGAAAAAAAATATGAATATCGGTCATTTTGATCTTGCACATGCACCTGTGATACATGAAACTACAGGTACAGTTAATTAGGTACGTGAAAAAGAACGTTGTGCCTTTAGGATATATGCGTTTACTCCAATGTCAGACCTATTATGGACTTTTCTGTCGCACCTGACACCTGTTGAATTATTAGTCTGCGTGAAATTTAATATATCGGGGTTTATTAAATAGTAAGTGCCGTAACGCATTGCTTGTTTTATATGCAAATTGTGGTTATCTGGGGTCTTGAATAAATTGATGTCCTAGATATTTTGTTAAAATTTGTTTAGATTACTCTTTCTTAGATATCACACTCCAGTTTACTTAATATACTAATACTCAAATGGTTTTACGACTAGAAAAGTTGTTTTTTTTTTTAAGTCGATGAAATAATAAAGCTTGTTAGTCTGAAGTTGGTAGACAATGTAACTCGTTCCTCGAAGTTTCCTTGGACTTCAATCGTCTTGAAGTGGTTGTTCTCACAACGTTTCAATAGCTGAGTGTCTGCTATCGTCATCAGATGAATTTCAGATTATCAGTCGTATTTATATTATAGGCTTAACACGTCATGCGCCGCCGGTCATGGTCATTGGGTCTTATCCGGTCCAATCAGCGTTGTCGTACCTGGTGGTTGGCAGAGGCCCAAGAAGAGCTCCCCAAAATATTTTTAATTTGGACGCTGGGCTAATTATATTTTCGTTCGAGATTATATATGCTGTCTCTATGTATTTTCTTTTGTACCAGTGCTGTTCCGTGTGAATTGCTCTGGGCTGGTCCCAATTGATATTATGGTGTTCGGTCCATGCGTGATTAGCTAGCCCTGACTTCATTACCTCTGCCCTTTGCGTAGCTGTGATGTTTCTTAACCCTGGTGTCCAGCGGTCGCTTTGTCTCTCCAATGTAAAGATTGCCACATTCACACGCTGATTGGACCGGATAAGACCCAATGACCATGACCGGTGGCGCAAGACCGGTTAAGCGTATAATATAAATACAAGGGATAATCTGAATTTTCTATCATTCACCTGATGACGATAGCAGATACACAGCTATTGAAACGTTGTGAGATCAACCACTTCAAGACGATGGAAGTCCAAAGAAACTTCAAGGAATAAAGCTTGTACTTCTTGGTTTTCTATTTCTTTCACTTCTGCTAGTTGTGCCTTCCCCGTTTTCTATGACTCTTTGTATTCATTTTTCATTTATTATACTTACTTTTATATGGTCTAATTTGATATGTAAATCTATTACTATTTACCTCAAAACCACGGTCTTACAAGTTGGTACTTATACAGTGAGATACTAAAGTAACGGATAAATTCATTTTTACGTGTGAATGTAAATGAAAATTCCTAAAATAGGTCAATTTTTATATATAAAGCTACACTTTTTCATAAAATTATGTCCCTTCGTCCCCCGACGGGTAAAAATCGTCCCAAAAAAAAAAATTAAATAAAAAGAAGTAGCGTTTGATACCACGTTTAAAATTATTTTCAATTCCCTATTCAGGAATATAGGGCTATTTAATTTTGGACGTTGGGAATAATATGAAATCAGTTTTCAATTGTTTAATTTGTAAAATAATTCAAGATGCCTTGGAAAGAAATAACACCGAAAAGTTAATTAATATACCGAAAAAAATAAAGTAATTTTGTGTAATATAAATCATATCACAGATCTATGTAGATAATGAAGCGCGGTGTTATACTCCACTAAAATGATGTATTGTGTATTTCTTTAGCAACAGACAATTATAGTATCAACAGCTATAATGTGGCCTCTCATCTATTAAAAATAATTAATTTGCCATTTGTCTCATTTTTTTAATAAGTTCAGGTGTAGGGTAGTTGTTTGTTGCTACGGTTTGCTGACTGTTGGTGGTTATCGGTCCCTTTTCTATTCTTCTACGAAGGATCACCTACACCCTTTTGGAAAAATTCCAACAGTTGATCCAATAACAATAGTAGAATTAATATTTTGCTTAAACTGCTAATAATAGTTTTTTCTTATCATGTCCGCTATTGATAAACATTCCTTTTTAGGCACCCATTATATTTTTTTAAATTCTGAAATTGTAGCCATAAAAAAACACCACAGCAGCATAATCATAAAATTACATATATTCCCCATTTTGAATAGGAAATATTTGATGAAATATTTGATGTAGTGTAATATGTCATTTATTGAAATTTATTCTGTCATTTATAACAAATATTTGTGATCAAATGTGTTCTAAAAGATTTGATCAAAGATCTTTGATATGCTCGATATGTATCGATATATCATAATATATAATCGATATATGCTGTCGAAATATCCAATCAATCCGATATTATCGAATCAAATAATATCGACATATTTTACCCGATATATGAATATCGTACAAAATTAAAAAAATTTTGAAAAATTGTATTTACATGCCAATGGTGTGAAAACTGCTCACAAAAAAGGCCTATTGTGTGAGGGCAGCACTTGTAGGACATACCCAGAGTGAGTATAAGAAGACTGTTGCCAAGGTACAGGCTAAATGCTGATTGGTTCCGCCAATATTTTTGTACTAATTTCCGATTTTCTATAGCAACGGGAGAATAGATGTTTAGTGTGGCTGTGTTGCCAGATCTGATGATTTAAAGTAAATCTCACGATATCTGTATAATTTTATCATTTTGGTATTTTTAGTTAAATTTTATTAAATTTAAGCCGTAAAAATAGAAACCATCTATAGTTTAAAATGTTCACAACAGTATTGAATAGTTATCAGAAGATTGCAACATCAACCTGATTTTACTCGACAAATTGGATATTACAATGTATTGAGAGTTGCTATTTAAAAACTACAATTCTTCCTTTTCTTTATTACAGACTAGTTAAATACAAATTGCCTACGGTATATCGATAATATCGATATATTTCATCGATATATCAGAAAATATCGATACAGCATTGCGATATATTATATGGAAAATAATATCAATATTTTTGGCTCATGAACATCCCCATGATAATGTAATACCGGTCTTGCGTTCGGATGCGTACGCAGTGGGTGATCACGTTTTGGAAGCTGAAATCCGCCAATAATTAAATACACCACCTTGTATTATTAGGGTCTTATATTGCTTTGCTAGAACTGTAAAGTTCTGTAAGCTAGTGAAATCACTGAATGGCATTGATTCATTGCATGAGATATTAAACTCACGCCGTTATTTAAAGCTTAATTTTCCTAGAGTAAAAAATACTACTACCAAGAAATGAGTTTAACTGTCGAGTTTCCACCAATCTATCGTAGCTCTCAGGGCCTGTTTCACAATCATCACACTAATATTGTTAGCAAAAAATACAAGTTACAAGTTACAAAATACTTGCACTTATAGTTTCTGTTTCATACTGAAAACTTTTTACGACAAGTAGTAGTAGAGAAATTAAATTGGGAAGACCTACCTTGTTAATATTCCTATATATTCGACCGGTTAGGCGATGGGTGGCACCAAGTAACGGTTGGTTTAGGAATTAATTTTGTCCGACATATATTCTTTGATAGATATATTGAGAATCAAATTAATAGGTATTTACGTGTTATAATATGTCTAAATTGAATTTTTATTTCATTTTTATCAACCGTCGATTAACAAATTTGACATATTTGCGAATAGTTGCGTATGTTAGGTGGCGCTACTCTCTCCCTTTTGTATGATCTATGCTCTGGGCTACTCTCCTGCATATTTCGAATACTAATATTTTGGAGTTTACAAGTTGTAACTGGTAACATAATTTTAATGTTGCTAATTGTACAAGTTACAACACTGCAAGTTACAAGTTGATTATGAAACATATGAAACAAGCCCCAAGACGTGAATAATATGTTCAATTCGACCAGGAACTCTTGCTGATGATCTCGCCACAATCCTAATTAAAGACATATTGACGTAGGAAACCCATTTCAATACAAATTCGACATTTAATAATCTAAGCACGTCATATCTTATCTTGGATCGAATATGAACCTATGTTGTTAATCAGGTCCAAACCTAGCATAATATATTTGAGGTTATAAGAATGTAACTAAGATCTTGCACAAATGTGTTTTCTCTGCTATTTCATCATGAACTATTTCTATACAATTAATGTAATGATGTTGTAAATGAAAATATTCCATGATAAATGTTCTGTAACAGTATTGAAATCAGTTTAGAGGTCACACTGTTACAGGGCGATTTACCGACAAACTTTTTCCACAACACCCGTATTTGAAACGTAGAGATACTAACCTAATCAATCAAATCTTACCCCGTAATTCAAGTGTATCTAATGTAATAACAATTACTAGTATGTTACAATGTTATGTCGCTTTAGTTTTTTCTTACATTTACATGCAACATTTTGTAAGAAGTGAAAGTCAGAACTTTAATTAATGGCTTTTGCCTTGTTTATTCTTTAATTTTTTTTAGCCCTACCAAGTACAATAGTACAATTTTTGATTAGATGTTTGGGTCTAAATATCCACAAAATGTAAAAACAATACGGAAAAGGTTATATTTTAATATTGCTGATGGATATCTACAAATAATTAAGCACATAAATCAAGTAAAATATCAAACTTAGATAATCTGTAGTGGCCATTTTTAAATTTCAACGTTTTTACCATTGAAAAAGAAATGGTCTTCCCTTCAGTTAAAATGACATGACAAGTGAAGTTCAATCAGATTCTTTCCAATATTAATAAAATAAAACTATAGAAGGGAAAAATAAAGAAACAAAAGTACATGAACCCGTCATTCTTCAAAAAAGCTCTTCTTTGGTGATATAAATATAACGCCTTTATTTTTTTTCTTCCTCTTTTACTGTTTTAATAAATTCATTTTCTCCAGATGTTTCTACCTAGTACTATGGTTTTCATCTCCGGTTTAATTGTTCCTCTTTTCATAAACCGATTTCCCATGTCCCCAAAATTATAACCAATAAAATGTCATCTTTATGAGTTTTTATTTTTCCATCATTACTAGTGTGTGGGTTCAATCTGTTAAGATTCCCATACCAGTTAGCTATTCATTGTCAGTATTTTTCGTTATTGCTTCATCTTTTTCTGATATCCTCGTTTTTATTATATTTTTCCTGCTATTCTTCTTAAATGCTTTATCTCTAATGGTCCATTTTTCGTAGTTTATTCACTAATGTATTTGCAATTTCTCCTTTACATATAATTTCTTTACCGTTGTGTTTTTGTGCTTCTCACTTATTTTATTATCATTACCTTAGTTTTATTCACAAGTACATCTATTTTATGTTTTTCTTTGCGGATATCCATATAGTTACTATAGTTACCAATCTCTGCAATTTACTTTATGTTCTTAGTATTAATATTATATTATCCGCATGTAATAACATTCTCATTTGATTGGTATTAGGATTATATAACCAATTATCGTTAAAAATTACGATAAGCAAGGTGGTGTAATGTTCAAAGTGGTGTAATGTTAATTCGCCTTCCCGTGGTGCATCCTGGGTAACACTAAATGAACTAACACAAGAGGTGCCAGACAATCTTTGGATCACCTGGCAAGACAATGAGAGGCTCAAGAAGAATAATCATGTATTTCATTCTATTTATTTGTTTGTATACGCACATTTTGAACTTTCCTGTGATGCAGCCTTACGACCTTGGTGGGTGGTACCAGCCAATGAATTACATACTGCAGCTTCCAATCAAGTGTAATAGCCTCTTACTGTCTCTATTGCTCTATCTAGTCGTGACACGATATTTCTGCCTTGCAAGGTACCTCCAGAATTATAAGCTCTAACGACCTAAATACCGATTGCTGTTCTTCTAGTTTTTGTTAAACATACTCTGTCAATCATGTCTCTCGTAGCTAGTATACGATTTTAAATAAGTTTAGACGTATTGCTTTGTAACAGGTACAGTGGGACTGATCTAATTTTTTAATATTCGATATTTATCCCAATTATTAGGTATTGCGCCTTCAGTGCTTCTTTGCGTATAACCATAACTATCCTTTATTATTGTCGCGATGGGATTCCTCACAAACTACTCTTTGGGGGAGTGCTATCGACTTCCCTGCTCACTTCAGAATAACGTAAACCCAGTGTTATGTTATATTATGCTTCTATCACAGCTTGTGCCACTGCAGTCTATCACAATTATTACCTCGATAGGATAATAAAGGGTTTACGTACAGCTTCCTTAGTCACTTTGAGTTTGACTAGGGCAAAGAAAAACGTTACATCGCTATCGCTCACACTGCCAGCCCTTTGACTTCCGTACAAAACCGCTCATTTCAAATGCGTGATTTAGGAAGTGCCCATGCAGCGTGAGTAGCAGCAACAGGAGCTTAAGAAGTGAAGTGTTTATGCGCAGTGCCCACTTGCTTAGGTGCTCCCATAGGCATTATGTAAACAACGTATAAGACTCCTACGAAGGGATTAGAACTAAATCGATCAGTAAAGTCTAGTTAGTGAATGATCATAATAAAAGTTTAATGAAGTTGTTGTTGTTACTATGGTTTACTGTTGAAGACAAATAGAGGAGAATGAGTATATCGGATATGCATTTCAATATGCACTTATTCTAACTTCAGGCTGACTGAATGCTTCCGCGAAGGTTCAAAAAAGAAAATTAAGAAAATTATTTGTAGTAAGTAGAATACTAAGAAAAAAAAAGAGAGCGTTACAAATTTTACAGTCGTAATAGGAATACTTGGGAGTATACGAACATGAGTCATTTGACTTTTTGACTCGTTTATAACTTATAACTGTACGCAGCACTTTTTGATAACTCTAATAAGACTAGTGTGTTTGCCTGGTTTGCCAGAAAACGACCACTCTAGCTTTAAGAATTTCATATTCTACAGGAATTGTGAATACATATTGTTCCGAAATTTACCTAAGCCCTGTTTCATTCCAGTACGACACCAATCGCTTCTAGGACAAAAAATGGTTCTGAAAATAGCTCGGCAGCTGTAGAATTTATGATTGATTGTACGAGAATTTTCGATGCTGGTTTTAAAAGGACCGACCCAAAATCGCGGCAGTTAGTGAGTACAGCGAAGAGCTTATATGTAGAATTGTTATTGTGATTTGAATCAGCTGTTCTGTATAATTTGATGTAAATAAAAGTTCTAGAAAAGTTAAAGTGAATATTAGTTGCATAATTTTAATTGGACCCACGAAATTTATAACAATTTGGTGATCAGAAGTGCGGGATTAAGTGCAGTTAAAATCGTAATTTAATTTATGGAAACCCAGCATAGAATGAACGAAACTACCAAAAAATAGTCAAGCAGGTTACGGAGGGACTAGACAAAAAAATAGCCCAGATTCTGGAAAAACGTGACAAAAAAGAGAAACAACATCAGGAAGAAGTTCAACAATGGTTAGTAAAATCTTTTGATGAAAAACGTAAAATAGAATTAGAAAATCTTGTCACTGACATGGAAGAAAAACAAAACAATTCAATTGAGGGATTATTCTCGAAATTTGTAGAAAAACAAGATCAAAATGAATTGTCGAGACAAAATGAATTTAAATTATTAGATGAACAGAGACGAAATGAACTTAAAATAACTAAAGAAAAAAGACAACTGCAATTTGAACAACTAAAGCAAATCGTATCGCAAGTTAATGAAACAGTTAATGAAAGAATGCAAATAGTGGAATCAGACATAAAAGAAATAAACGACGACATAAAGGTACTAAAAAATACCGTGGATACTCTTGAAACCAAAGCAGATGATATAGATTCCATCCAGAACCAGGTTAAATTTGAAATAAGGCTATCCAAAGCCAGGTAAAAGTCTAAATCAGTTCAATTAAAGACGCAGTACACAGTGAAGTACAAGATAAAGTGGAAACAGCAATTAAAAAATTGCAACAAGATTTGCAGAAAAGGAAATACCAGCACACCGTGAGCACCAAAGGTTCCTTTAGTAAACCACCCACATTTGATGGCAGTTAATCTTGGCCCATGTATAAACGGCAATTTGAAGCAGTGGCTACAGCTAATGGATGGGACAACCAAGAAAAATCTACCTCTCTTGTAATTTCCTTAAGAAGTCCGGCCTTAGAACTCCTCCAAAGCATTCCAGTCGATGAACAAAGCAATTTCGACAAGATCATCGCCATTCTGGACAAGAGCTACGACAATCAATCCTTGAGCCAGGTATACCAAGTCCAACTCAGTGGGAAAATGCAAAAATCCGGTGAAAGTCTCCAAGAATTCTAAGCAGAGATTAGACGGTTAGTACACTTGTCCTACCCAGACCTGCCAGAGGAAACCAAAGATCAATTGCCACACAGAGTTTCATAAACGGTATAAGAGATGTAGAAATACAACAACATCCAAGACTGAGTGACGTCAAAAAGAGTAATGAAGCTCTACTTCGGGCTATGGAAGTAGAGGCCGTCATGAACATGTCCAAGCCGAGGGTCCGAGCAGTTTTTTTCGACCAAGAAGAGCCAGTCACAATTTCAAGCACTGTTGGCTGGTATGAACAAACTATTAGCAGAGTCACAGAGAACTGATACCAGAAGAGCCTGTTACCGTTGTGGACAGACAGTGCACTTCCAACGCGACTGCAGAGTAAGGCAACCTGAACGATCACCGACAAGGGGTAACCAACAGAACAGCCACGTCCAGGGACCGTCAGCCAGTCAGCATAAGGGGGCAAATGCTGACTGACCCTCCACCAGACCCCAAAACACTATCCATCCGGGAATTTTGCCGAGATAGCAGTAGCCTAGTCATCAGGGGCACCAAAAATGGCCAAGCAATTACCATCACCATCGACACCGGTCCCGCTGTGTCCATTGCCAAGTCCAGAGTTTTGAGAGCATCGGAAATCCGGCCAGCTAACAACAACATCCAGCTCAGAAGAGTCCCCGGCGAGTCCATGTCAATACAGGGTGAGGCAGATGTCGTGCTACAGATTAGGGACAACATGATCCGGCATAGGGTCCTGGTAGTGAATATTGAGGCGATTTCATATTGGGTATGGACCTAATCAGCCAGCATGGATTTATGTTCGACCCGAGATATGATGTTCTTCGGTTCCTAAATGAAGAATTTGTATTGACACAGCCCGTCAACAGCTAAGCGACCTCCAAAAAATTGTAGCAAAATCCTCAGCCAGAATTCCCGGTCGAACGGAACAGATTATTCATGGGCAGCTAGCAAGCAATGCTGGGAGCTGCGTTGGATAGATGGAGCCCGTACACTCAGCTCAAGACTACTTAGTTGGACGGCCTATAGTTAAAACCGGACGAGAAATACCAATAAGAGTCCTCAATTTGTCCAACAACGACATCAGAATTGCCAATGGTCAAGAAATAGCTTGTTTCGAGCCAGTGGAGACCATCATCAATTGCGAAGAAGAGTACCAGACATCGGTGAAGGAGACAGGGCCCAGTAAAGAGTTCCTACAACAGTTTGCTGACCATTTGACACACCTTACACCAGGGGAACAGAAGAAAGCCAAGCAATTTATAACAAAACACTGGCAAATTTTCAACAATCAAGATGGGACCCCGGTCGCACTAACATCATTCAGCACCGAATAGATACCGGAAAGGCTCAACCCAACAGAATACCGCCTAGACGACTACCATTGGGGCAACAACAGGCAGTCGAGGAAAACATCGAGTCCATATTACAAAATGGAGTTATAGAGCTATCCATCAGCCCATGGTCCGCTCCCGTAGTGCTAGTTAAAAAGAAGGATGGAACCACCCGATTTTGCGTGGATTACAAAAAGCTGAATGACGTCACCAAGAAAGACAGCTATCCTCTACCCCGAATTGATGACACTCTGACCACACTAGCAGGCTCCCGTTGGTTCTCCACACTAGACCTAAAGAGTGGATATTGGCAGGTTGGTCTCCAGCGTTCTCCACCAGTAAAGGGCTGTTTCAGTTCACGGTCATGCCCTTTGGGTTATGTAATGCACCTGCTACATTTGAGAGGCTAATGGAGTATGTACTGAGCGGGTTAACATGGAGGACGTGACATCTGACGAACCTGGACGAAGTATTCTCCAGAATTATTAACGCCAACCTCAGAATCAACCCGAAGAAGTGTTCCTTGTTCCAAAAATAAGTAGAGTTTTTGGGTCAAGTCATTTCCCAAGTCAGGAATCCGCACCAACGGGGACAGAAGCCATCCGTGATTGGCCAGTCCCAAGACATAAGCATGAACTCCGAAGCTTCTTGGACCTCTGTTCCTACAACATCCAATCCTAGCCTTTTCTACACAGTCCGGCAAGTTCATTTTAGACACCGACGCCAGTAACATAGGTTTGGGGGCCGTCCTATCCCAGGTGCAAGATGGTGAAGAGAGGGTGATCGAGTACTACAGCCGTGGATTCTCGAAACCGGAAAGATATTATTGCGTCACCAGAAAAGGACTTCTTGCAATAATAAGGGCGGTAGACCATTTCCACAAATACCTCTATGGTGGTTATTTCTTAATCCGAACAGATCATGCCGCCCTCAAATGGCTGCTAGACATGAAGACACCGGAAGGACAACTGGCCAGATGGATGGAGAAATTACAGCAATACGATTTCAAGGTGGAACACCGTGCCGGCCGTTTGCACAATAATGCCGATGCCCTATCCAGAAGACCCTGTAGAGCAGAATGCGGACATTTTCTGAAGACGGAACTCTCTCTCCATCAGACAGATCCGAGTGCAGGCCAATGAAGACTGGACAACGGAACAGTGCATCCAGGACCAAATGGTTGTTCCAGACATCGAACCAATCTTGTCACTCAAACCGAGAGGGGCACCCAGGCCACGATGGGACGAGGTAGCTAGATACTCAGGCGTGCTGACATCGCTATGGGCTCAATGACACTCTCTAAAAGTGGAATGCTCAAGCGAGTTTGGGAAAGCGCTGATGGACGAGAAACCAAGTCCCAACTGGTAGTTCCGAAGAAAAAGGTACCGGCCATCCTGACCGAAGTACATGATGGGATAACCGGAGGCCATCTGGGCATGAATGAAATAAGACAAAGTTCGCCAGCGGTACTATTGGGTGAATTACTTCGAAGACGTCAGAGCTTGGTGCCGCAAATGTGCCACCTGTGCAGCCAGTAAGGGCCCGAAGACCCAGACTAAGGGCAGAATGCAGCAGTACAGTGTGGGCGTCCCATTTGAGAGGATTGCCATCGATGTCGCCGGTCCGTTTCCCAAGTCTGCGAGGGAAATAAATACATTCTGGTCGCAATGGATTACTTCAGCAAATAGCCTGAGGCATATGCGATACCCAACCAAGAGGCAACCACGGTAGCGACGGTGCTAGTAGAACAACTATTCAGCAGGTTTGGCGTCCCGATGGAACCACATTCAGATCAGGGGCGTAACTTCGAATCGAATGTATTCCAGAAGGTTTGCACGACGTTGGGGATCAGGAACACGAGAACAACACCATTGCACCCATAGTCAGACGGAATGGTGGAAAGATTCAACAGGACCTTGGAACAACACCTATCCAAAGTCGTCAGCAATAACCAGCGTGATTGGGATGAGCATATTCCCCTATTCCTGTTAGCATATCGCTCTGCCGTACATAATAGTACAGGCTTGACTCCAGCCAGGGTCCTATTCGGAAAGGAGCTTCGATTACCCTCCGATTTGGCTTTTGGCTCTCCCAAAAAACCTTCCCAAGACATCGATGATTATGCCGACCAGCTCCGACATAACATGCTGGCAATACACGAATTAGTCTGAACGCAGATGTTGGCCACCAGTGACCGGATGAAGACGCGGTACGACCTCAAGGCCAATTCAGTCGGATTCCAGGAGAGGGACAAAGTCTGGCTGTACAACCCCTAACGGAGCAAGGGTGATCAAGAGGCTTAATGACGTCGTCTACCGGATCCGTCGAAAGCCCAAGGCTAAGTTGATGGTGGTCCATTTAGATCGACTCGCTCCCTAGCATGGGGATTGTTTCTCACCGGGACGCTCAGAATTAAATTGGGAACAGTGTTACGAAATTTACCTAAGCCGGCTCTGTTTCATTCCAGTACGACACCGATCGCTTCTAGGACAAAAAATGGTTCTCGAAATGGCTCGGCAGCTATAGAATTGATGAATGATTGTACGAAAATTTTCGATGCTGGTTTTAAAAGGACCGACCCAAAATCGCGGCAGTTAGTGAGTACAGCGGAGAGCTACATATAAATGTAGAATTGTTGTTGTGATTTGAGTCAGCTGTTCTGTATAATTTTATGTAAATAACAGTTCTAGAAAAGTGAAAGTGAATATTAGTTGTGTAATTTTAATTGGACCCAGGAAATTTATAATATATATTAACAGAACTAATTATATTAAGTAGATTTTAATTTGTCGAAAGGTTCACCAAAATTAAGGAAAAAAATGTGACCTTTATATTCATTACCAGCTCGCGGCAAACGTTATCTTATTACTACATCATCTTTAGTCGAGAGTCGAGACAGTGGAATACAAAACGATTAATACATGTATCACATGTAGGCAGTTACATAACCAGCGAGGACGAGTACGTTTATTATATAAACGAGAATGGGTCTGGGGTCTGGGTCTGGTGGTTTTCGACTAGACGGCAGAACGAGATGAGATTACCACTATTATCATCAAATATCTCATTATCAAACCTCTCATCTCGAGGATAGGTATTACTTGCTTAATGAATGTGTTTCATGTTATTTATGAGACATCCAGAAGTTGAACTGTATCAAATTAGGTATATTACTCCCACTAAAGCCCCTAGTAATAAAAGACTAC
This sequence comes from Octodonta nipae, assembly GCA_034190945.1. Classification (NCBI taxonomy): domain Eukaryota; kingdom Metazoa; phylum Arthropoda; class Insecta; order Coleoptera; family Chrysomelidae; genus Octodonta; species Octodonta nipae. The sequence continues at coordinate 59,397,532 of CM067216.1, read as the reverse complement.
GATAAGTATGCCCTACTAAAATTTTCTTTATATACAGTGTTATGATAAAGCTTTACACAAAATTCATCAATCTCCTCATTTTTCAAAAAACGCCCAAATATGACAAGCGATTAATTTTTTGAGGCGTCTAGTGACGTGTCAAAAAAGAAAAAGCATACTTGTCAAACTGATGACATTGACTTTCTATCCAAATATTATGGAGGTTTAAGTAAAAGGAGGGCACACTCTGTGCAAGAAAAAATGTCCACAAAATGGTTTCAATTTGGGGGAACCACTGGTAGCGACCGGGTAATTTGATCGCAGAAATCAGTTTAAATTTAGGTTAATGTGAAGAATTCACTTCCAAAAAATGCAAATTTAACCATCACAGTTCAACAACCAGATTTATATTTAACATTAATAAAGTGTTAAGTCAATGAAATACCTTGTACATAGATAAAAATGACTTACAAGCAAAATTTTATTTGTACATTTTTTTAGAATTCAAGATAAATATACTACATAAATTAAACTCTGGAGAACCCATTATTATATAATTACTAATCTGATTATGGCATTGTCCACCAACTCGAGAACTTCAACAAACTACTGAAGATATTTTCCCAGCGGCATTCACCAGGCATACCTTTGGAAATATTTAAAATACAACTATAGCAGAAAGATGCCAAAAATAGTCATTTAAAAGTAGCTAATGGAGCTTTTTGTACAACTAGACAAGAAAAAATATATGGAAAACCAGTGTGTGAAAATGTTAGAATCCTTGAAAAAGAAACTATTCTAGACTAAAATGCAAGTGAAATTTGTTCCATAATGATAACAGAAGAGATTGTTCAGTGATGAAAAGAATTGTTAATTACCTTTTATCCAGAGAGAGGTGAACAAGGAAGTAGAAACACCAACTTTTCAAAATAAATATGTAATACGAACACAAAAATGTAAAAATAAATAATTTGGTTTACATCAATTCACCAACATCTATTTGTTAACAGGTATAAAAATGTTATAAATATACAATTTTTTCCATTCTTTAACTATTCCAAAAAGTTTTATAACAAAATAACAACTATGAAATCAATGAGTTTTAGAAAAAGTTAAAACTGGGGCACACACTTATTAATTTATATCACAATTAACACACTATAAACTCATATCACTTGCAGAGATTAAAAATAACGGAGACAACCATTTACAAAGAGAAGTTCATATAACAGATTTTCTACGTTATATTTACGATTTTTACGAATAATTACATCATTCTCACTTTTTCAGCCACTTCACTTCTAAATGTAGGATTTGTGCATTTCAATCCGTTGACAATTCCTAACTTCTTAACATACCCTGTCGTCACACTTGCGCCATTCTGGCCAATTCTTGAACTTCTTATTTGAAAATGTGCGCTGGACACTTTTTCAGTTTTATTCCCATATAAGTTTGTCCTCCTTCATTCAACCCTCCATACCAAATATATGTTATATTGGCTTTGCGCCATTAAATAAAGGTTCAGTTGTCTGTAAATGATAACGTAGTTGAGAATCAGGGGTCATATAATAACTAAATTATTTATTTATTTATTTATAGCATTTATGAAAAAAACATTTAATTCAGACTCTCAAACTTTTACCTTCTGTAAAGAACTGAATTATGAAAAGTCTTCAAACAGTATAAAAAATCAAGCTGAACAGACTTAATCAACTTAATTCCCTCTGGTGGAGTAAAGCAATTCAAAGTGATAGGAAGGCAAGTATATATAATCCATTATAGAATGTATAACTGTATAATTCAAATGGAAGCAGACTACAATAATCATTAATTAGAACTCATTCCTAAAAAATTATAAAAGATTGAAAAAAATGTTAAGAATTTTAATTTCTGATGTTTCTACAACTAAAATAGTATACTGGAAACAAACTAGTGAATTTAAATTGCCGAAGTTATTGGTCCGTGTTCCTTAGGAAGTTGTTTTGTTTATTAATCGTTTTATGGTGTGAACAAGTCTTAACATCAATTCAGAAGAACTACAACAAATAACTGTAATCAACACATTTAATATGAAATTACCCTAAACCTAAACATCAAGAAATATACGGTACTACAAATTAAAAGCTATTCAGGAAATTCAGGAAATAATATAACACGTTCGTACTACCATAAATAAACAGGACTTTAATGGATAACATTCGAGAAAAAATGTTTAGTCTTCAAGACTAGAATTTCACTCCATCTCAAGAAAAATACCTTCAGTAGAACTTTGTAAGTCGCACTTCAAGGGATACGCCGAGTTATAGAGTTTTCGACTTATGGTGGACAATTTTTTTCTTGTAGAAACCTTTTTAAAAATTGTTGTGTAGAATCAAACTGATAATTTTACAATCGACAACAAAAGACTGGTTTTTCTAAAGTTAAAATGAAATATATCCCAAAATTCACTGGTATTTCAGGAGGGTAAAAACCCCAGAAAAGATCAAAGCCATATTGATATTGATAGTTTATGCAAATTTTGATGGATAACTTAAATAAATACTAAAATTAATATTTCAAATTTAATTAATGTCTTTTAAATGTTATTTGTGGCTTATTCTTGATACTTTTATGTGTTCTTGGGAAATAACACCACAATCGAAACAAAAACCTGTATAAAAATGTTTCCAGGTATATTCTGATCTGTTTTTCAATGGCTTTAAATATGAATTGAAAATATAAAATGCAAAATGAAACTTTGTTATATGACAATTAAGTTGACATAAGAAACATTTGTTGTTTCTAGATATGCAGGTAGCACAAAAAATTTATTGATCATGTATTATAGTTAAACAGCTTTCAAGTTGGAAGAATTTGAAAGAGTTGTCTTTAGAATTTATAAGGGGCCGTTCCTATATTGCATTCGCATGGAATCTTATATATGCAGTTTTTTGAGTTCTGAGTTTTGTTGGTAGGATTTGTTTTCGATACTAGTGATTTCAGTGAATTTTTTGTTTTGAATGCTGTTTTGACAATAAATCTGTTGCCCACTGTTTTCATTCTTTCTGAGAGACCCGGTATATATGGTATAGTTGTAGCTACACTGTGATTGTTCTGAGTAGTAGTATTCCTAAAAGAAGTTCCGGGTTGATTCCGAAGATTTGGATTTTGTTAATTAAACAGAGTTGAACAGCAAAAAAACATCGGAATCAACCCGGAACTTCTCTTAGTAACACTACTACTCAGTACAACCACATTATAGTTACAACTATACCATATATACAGGGTCTCTCAGAAAGATTGACAAGAGTAGGCGACATATTTAATGTCAAAACAGCATTCAAAACAAGAAATACACTGATATCACTAATATCGAAAACAAAACCAACCAATAAAACTTAGAAGTCAAAAAACTGCATATACAAGATTCCTTGCGAATTCAATAAATTAGAGAAACATCGAGACCATTAAACGTACGAATTAATGAAGACAAGAATTACATAAAGAAACGACAATTTGAAAAATCGAAAATGTGTGAACATGCTTGAAACCTAGGCCATAAAATACAATTTGACAATTCAGCTATACTTCACAAAGAACAACATAGCACAAAACGAAAAATAAAAGAGTATGCGTTAATTATTTTCAATGAAGACGATTGTCTCACTTCTACTTCTGTAGAATTCAATCGTATCTGGTTACCGACAATTAAGGAAGAAATTAGTAATGGCCATCTCCTTTTGAACAACCCAGTATCGGGATAGTTCATAAGGTTTTTCCTAGGTTTTTCCTTATGATGTTAATGGAATCACTGAAATAAAAAATTATTTGATCACATTTTAAGTGAATGCGCTATCTTATATCAAAGTCGTACCTAGGAATGCCACTTATAAATTCTAAAGACAACTCTTTCAAGTTCTTCCAACTTGAAAGCTGTTTAACTGTAATACATGATCTTTAGAATTTCTTGTGGTGCCTATATATCTAGAAACAACAAATTTTTCTTATGTCAACTTAAATGTCATATATCAAACTTTCATTTTGCTTTTTATATTTTCAATACATGTTTAAAGCCATTGAAAACGAGGTCAGAACAGACCTGGAAACGTTAAGTTCCTTGAATATACAGATTTTTGTTTCGATTGTGGTGTTATTTCCCAAGAACACATAAAAATAATGAAGCTTATTCAGTACACCCTGGTTAGTTGTCAAAAATGTTGACGTTTTTTAATTTTCTGGTAAATCTTACTTTGTAACGGTTTTGTAAAAAAATTTTATATCTTAAACCTTTAGTTTTCTTATTGTTTAACGAGATGATTAGGACTTTGTACAGGCAAAATGATGTGTACTTAAGCCAACAAAGTACCACCTGTCTTAATACTGGGTGAATGTTGAAAAAATCTCTATATACTATATCGTAGACTTACTTGAGGGAGCTTCTTCAGAAATTTGAACAACAGGTACTGTTAAAGATACCAAACGATCTTGTCGACCAACAGTTAGTGATGACAAAAAATGACGTGGTTGCACAAATGGTAGTAAATCCTACTTCCTCTACTATTAACGTTGCGTATATTTGTGAAGTAAGTCAAAGTACAGTACATGAGGTGTTGGCAAAATCAAATTTCATACATACAAATGGGGGACAAACTTTCAGATGACCCCGACAGAAGACTGGAATTCGGTAAATTTATGACAAATGAAATTAGTCGAAACCAACACTATACAAAAACCAATTGTTTTAGGGATGAAAGTACTTTTTCCCTCAATGGAAATGTGAATACGTAAAATTTACAGTTTTAGAGTGTTACAAATCCACACATCTTTGGTGAAAAATATGCTCAATTTCCAAAAAAGTCAATGTTTGGGCAGGCATTTTGGGAAACCACATAGTTGGACCTATTTTCGTCAATACAAACTTAACCGGTTAGGTGTGTCTGGAGATGTTACAAACTGCAATTGAGCCGCTAATTCTTGAAATTCTGGAAATTAATCCAAATGAATGCGGAAATAACATTCCAACAGGATGGTGCTCCTGTACATTTTTATAGTGCAGTAAGACATGGACGAAGAATATCGTGATAGATAGAGCGGACGGCGAGGTCTCATAGAATGGAGGTACTTGAAATCCAAGGTTTATGCTACGGAACCATACATTATAAACGTTTTAAAATACGAATTATTGAAGAATGCAGCGCTGTTTTAGCTGACATGTTCGAAGGATGCATTTATGTCAGCAGGTAGATGGAGCAGATTCTGAAGAATTTGTTTAATTACTTATAGTGTAATGTGAAATAATAATTAGATATTTATTTAATTTATTCATCAAAACAGAATTAAAATAGTTGATTAGGTACTTGAATACCTTTCAAATGAGCTAACACCTGAAATAAGTCCCTATTCAAAATATTGACCACAGTTTTAATATTAACACATATTCATTCAATTAATAATGTGAAGGGGTACCGGAATGTTAACGCAGCATGCACTAAAACGCTTAGGCTATAAAGTGACTTGTTTACTATAATTTTATGGATTCGTGAAAATCTACACTCTCGACTGGCTGATTGGCCGTACGTTTATTTAAATTAAATCGTAATCGTTTTGTAAAATAAAACGCTGTTTAAGATGTCGGTTACCTGCGTTTGTTGACATTTTATTTGGTTCGTTCCTTGGTTCGAGTCGATCGTACTACGTCTGTTTTTCAAGAACGCACACAAATAAAAAAAATATGTATACCTCTACATGTTCGAGTGTTGACGGCAACGAGGAAGAGAGAAGGAACCACTCAAAGTGGCAAACAAAAGGGAGCAACAGAGACAGCGAGGTTTTGCATATTAATGAATACGATGATAGTGCGTCTCGTCTGGCAATATCAAATTTGTACATATAGGTATAATATAAATTGGAATTTCTTTAGGAATTTGCATTCTAATGATTTTAAAGTTGGTAAATATTTTGTATAATTTGTAGGTTTGCTTCATCAGAATGTCTACAGAGACGCATGTGAATAAAATAAAATTATTAGCAGTTCTTTTGAAACATTTTACACACTTTATTTAAAAAGAAATATGAAATTGTCTCTGAAAATAAATTTTTGATCGAACAAAATGCGAACTCTAGGGATACATATATACAGGCTGTCCCGTATTTCGGGGTCTAGCCGGAAAGGGTTATCAGAAAAATACACAAAATATCTAAGTGTTTTAAAAATTATAAGAATTAAAAAAAATCGAAAAAATCTACACGCTGTGACGGTCTCGTCACTCCTGCTGATGCAAATGTTTAGTTTGCTTAACTTATCTTGTTATAATGTAATACTGAATAATGCTTCTATAAACTGTTGTCCAAAATTCATAGCCAAGTGCTTCTGTTTGGAAGAAAATGGCATTATTTGAACAAACCAAGTATTTAAAATCAACACACCGCCCAATTTTAAGTGTATGTATTGGGAAAGTATGACACTTGCTGGATTATTCCTTAAATTGTGGACAATCTTTTTCTTGTAATGAAACAAAGTTTTGTTTTTTTTAATTACTTAAAAAGAATTCTAGGGTACCCAAGGCTTTTCCTAACACCGTAACTTCAAGATTATACTTTGAGTGAGACCTACTTAACTTACATGAATGGCATGTACAAAAAATCCAAATGTGATTAGACAATATAGATCACAGAATCACTTTCAAATTTTAAATGAGAAAATGCTCGTCTTTTTACCTGGAAGAAGTCTTGAATGGTGAAGTCCACTTGGATTTTTTACAAATTAATTTACCAAATCTATAGGAAGGCATGCTTCTAATTATTTATAGGGGCATGTGGTTATAGCAAGATGGTTGTCCAGCGCACTATGCCGTTCAGTTACAGAATATCTCGATCAGGAATACCCACGGTAAATGGATAGGGCGATCTGGCGCAATCTCGTGGCCTACCCGAGTCCTGGATTTAAATATATTTTACTAGGGAGAGGTAAAAGAAAGAGTGTACCTACAGCCAATTTGCTCAGCTACGTTAAAAATTAACGGAAGCAGCTGAATATGTTAATTAAGGAAGATTCGCCCGTCTGATAACCCGATCTTTTTTAAAAACAATTAAACTATATGCAATGTCAGAATTTTTTAGTTTAATTAAGACATTTTGAATACTTCTGGTAAATTGAATAAATCTTTACATTCAAATTCTTTTACAAAATAAACTAATAGGTAATACTTGACGTAGAATTTTTCTGTATGGCTCACACTTCGCGAAATGACTTCTCGGTCAGCCTCAAAGTAGAATCTTGAACTTACAGGCTTGGGTACACTACAATTCTTATTGAGTAAATAAGAAAAAAGTTCAAAACTAGGTCTCATTAAAAAAAATTATTTACAATTTAAAAAGTAATCTAGCAAGTGTCATGTCACTTTGGAATGCTTATTAAATGCGCCAACTTTTCAGGTTACTTTCCAACCTCGCTTTTTTGCCAAATATTGTCATTGAAGATTGGGCAATGCATTGATTTTGAATACTTGGCTATGAATTTTGGGCAACAACAACAACAAAAAACGACGAATTGACAAAAAATGTGCAAATATATTTAGAGGTTTGCAAAAAAGTTTCTAGGATCCAATACAAATTATTACAGTTTCTTACCGCTATAAATGTCTATTGTCCATAGAAAAATGAAAAGAAAAATGAAATTTGTCCCCTTAATGGCTTAAATTAAACCTATTCAAGAGATAACACACGGACACAAATGGAAGTTTCTCGCTTATTTCAGGAAAATTTTCCAAATTTGCCACCTCTATCCCAAGGAACAATTAGCAAAATAGAAAAGCTGTTTCGCGAGCTTGGTCATATAAGACAGATAAAAAAAGTAGCTGCCAATGCTCTAAATGATAATACAAAATTGAATATTATGCTTGAGTTTCAAGAAAACCCACATAAATTGGTCGAAAAGCAGCTCCACTATTCAACGTTAGCCACACATCAATTTTTCTAGTTTTAAAGGACATCCCTATAAAATGATGCCTACTCAGGAACTGATGGAAGACGATTTCGATAGAAGAACGTATTTCTGTGGACAAATGATGTTACGGTTAGATAACAATGTGTTCCAATTAGAAGATGTTTGGTTTTCTGATGAGAGCACATTTACACTTCACGGTCATGTTAATCGTTAAAATTGCCGCTATTGGTCTAATGTGATTCCTCACATCACTGGATGACAGAGAAACATACGCAATGTCCTGAAAAAGTTAATGTTTGGGCAGAAATTGTTGGAAATCATGTCGTAGGTCCCTTTTCATTGATGGTAAGTTGAATGGAAATAATTATTTAGAATTGCTCGAAAATAATGTCGTGCCAACTTTGCAAACTTGTATTCTGATCCAGTAAACCCACAAGTGCCTGCCAATACAATATGGTTTCAGCAGGATGGAGCACCGCCCCATTACAAAAACAAGGTCCGGCAGTACCTGAACCAAATTTTTCCAAATCGGCGGATTGGGAGGTATGGATCGATCGATAGAATGGTCAGCACGATCTCCTGATTTAACGCCATTGGACTACTTTTTGTGGGAATATGTCAAAAGTACAGTATACAAAACTAAACTCCTCAACTTAGATGACCTAAAAAGACGAATTACGTTTGCGATTAGATCAGTCACGCCTGAGATGTTGTGTAACGTTAGAAGACATTTATATACCAGATTAGCATGTTGCCAAGATGTTCGCGGCGAGCATTTTGAACATTTCCTACATTCTCATTAACGGTTTTTTGTTTTTTTTATATTTTTAAGAAATAATCATGATTACTTATTAGTTTTTTAGTGTAATGTAGCGATTTGTGAAATAAAATAATTTTATTTTTTTAATGATAATTTTTGTAATAAATCTGAAAACACTGAATATTTCCAAAACAGTTGAAGATAAGTGTTGGACATTGTAAATGATTTATGTCTCGATTTTCTGGAGAATCCAAAAAATAAATAGTATACAGGGGCTTGCATTTAAAATAAGAAAGTTGGTATTGGCCACTGTCACATGACACACCCTGTATATTTTTTTTGTTGAAAAAATGCCCATTTAAAAATACAAATCTAGGTGTCCAAGCGTTTCCCCAACACACCTTCCTTTATTCGTTATCGAATTTATTTCATTTGACTGTTCCACACCGTATAAGTCTTTATGTAGCAGAATATGGCTAATAAATACTACTACTACTACTATTGATTATTTAATAATAATTGAAGTTAAATAAAAACCATATTTACACTATTGACAGTTCAGTTGCATCATTCAGTTTTAGTCTGTTATTAAGCATTGAGAAGAGTTAATAAATAATTCAATTGAAATTGGAAATCACATTGGAATATTCGGGTAATTTCAAGTCACATGCAGATCTAATTTATTTGTTTGTTTCCCGTAAAGCTAACTTCTAATGCCAATGCAATTTAAAATCTAATAGAAATAATTGATTTGGCTAGACATTTATTTGAGCAGTGAATCATCGTTTGATATTAGTGCTGGTAAACCCTAAGCAAATTAACTGAATTATATCAGTGTTATGTTAAAAGATCTGTCTGCACTGCACGAAATTCTCAAATCCAATAATGTTCAAGCGATTAATTATTTACGATTCTGGTGCCATGTCATCAAAAAAGTATATTTGTCATAGCGATGTCATGATTCAATTTCTTTGCCCCGTTAGAGGATATTTTTCTGTAAATGGCAACTCTGTAAATGGTAATTTTTTGACATCAGGGGGTTACATAATAAATTTTTTTCACACTGTATTTTTCAATACACGTTCATATCCAAAAAAGATACTGTTTTCCTTATAATTAAAGAATTTTGTTAGTGTCAAATAAAAAATACGATTAATTATAGAGCCAGAGCTATAATTCTAAAATCAAAATTACATACATTCTAGTCATAAAAGTGTCAGACATGTTTAAATTCAACAAAAGTACAAATGACCAATGTTATACAGTGTATAACCAGTAGCCCCCTCGGTTATACATACAGTAATGAATTTTGGAGGGTGAATATAGATGGTTGTAAACTTCTCTACTAGTAGTAACAGATTACGTGTCAGTAATAGATGAAGTCATAGGGACACTGTGGAACTAATTTTAAATAGGGCGTTATTTTCTGAGTTCTTTGGGAATAACACCACATAAACTTGAAAGTCTGTATATTTCAAAAGTCTAAACGTTTCTGAGTTTAAATCAGATCCCGTTTTCAATGGTATTAACACAAAATGAACAAAAAATTAAAAAATTAAAATTATTCGCAGTGACAAATATCGTAATCACAATTTGACATTAATGTTTGACAATAAAACCGATGTAAGTAATTTTTAAAGATCATGTGAAATAACAAAGCTTCTTTCAAATTGGAAGAATTTGAATGAGTTATCTTTAGAATTTCATGTGGCGTTCCTAGGTACGACTTAATAAAATAGTGCATTCGCCAAAAATGACACCAAAGAAATTCTGATGTTCTGTTCTTCAAAGTCATAAGGAAAGACCTAGGAAAACCTTATGAACTATCCCGATATAGGGTTGTTCAAAAGTATATCACCATTATTAATCTCATCCTTGATTATAGGCAACTAGGAACGGCTAAATTCTATAGAATTATACAATCGCTTTCATTTAATAAAATTGAAGCAGACTCTTTCAGCTTTCGTTTTGTGTTGTGTTGTTCTTTGTGTAATATGGTTGAATTTTGAAATTGTATGTTATGACCATGGTTCCAGGCCTGTTCACAAATGTTTGACTTTTCGAATTGTCGTTTCTTTATATAATTTTTGTGTTCATTTTATTCGAACATTTATGGGCCTAGAGGTTTCTCCAATATAAAATTTGTTACATTCGCAAGGAATCTTATAAATGCAGTTTTTTGAGTTTTGTGTAACGTTATTTGGTTTAGTTTTTGATAAAATTGATTGAGTGTATTTGTTGTTTTGAAAGTTGTTTTAATATTAAATCTGTTTCCCACTCTTTTCAGTCTTTCTGAAATACCCTGTATGTATGGTATGATTGTTGTAGTAATGTGGTTGTTTGGAGAAGCTTGGTGTTCAATGTTAGTTATTGTTTGGTGTTTAATTTTATCTAATTCTTTATTGATGAACTTTTGAGGATAAATTTTGATAAACATGTTATCTTATAACAAAGTCGTACCTAGGAACGCCACATGAAATTCTAAAAATGACTCTTTCAAATTCTTCCAATTTGAAAGAAGCTTTGTTATTTCACATGATCTTTAATAAATTTTGTGCTACCCTGTATATTGAAATGTGCAATAAATTCCCTTATTTACATCAGTTTTATTGTCATTGCGGATCCTTTTAATTTTTTAATTTCTTGTTTATTTTGGGTTAATACCATTGAAAACGGGGTCTGATTTAGACCTTGAAACGTTTGGACTTTTGAAATATACAGACTTTCAAGTTTATGTGGTGTTATTCCCAAAGAACTTAGAAAAAAATAAAAACCAAGGCCTTATTGTTTCCTAAAGTATATATCAATAATTATCCTCTGATGTATATATGATTTTGGGATTACTACCCAAAATAGACAATATCAGTTTATTTATTTTATATATTATAACCTTCCAATAAATATATTCATTATTGAAAGTTTTATAACAAAGGGCACAGAATTTCGGGAAAAATCTCGCACGTATATATAAATTAGTTTAAATAAGAAATCATTAAAGTTAGCTTATTTGATTTTTTTTAAATTTTAATTGTTACAAATTTCAGCACATAATACCAGACATAGAAAGTAAATAAGTTTATTAAACTATTTTATAATTTTTAACAATGTCGTCACAACTGTGCGAGGAATATTAAATAAATTTTACACAATATAAGCTAAAATAATCATAATGTACTGATCAATATGTTTTGCTTCCAAAAAGTGTAGTGATAAAATCTTAAGAGGTTTCTAAAATGTTGGCATTAATATTTCGGTAAGGCATTACAAATTCGAGTTAGTAGATAACACAAACAAAACAACACAAAAAACACAACAAGCTGTATAAAAATTTATTTACCTTTCGTCCACACTATGATTGGACTGTCTTAAAAAAAGAAAGATATTATTAGAAATATGGCTCAGATATTATTAAGTGGCATGATGTGGAGACAAAATATGCCATAAAATTTAAAAATAACTCGAGAAATTTATCAACGAAAATAGAAAGTCTAAGGAATTTAAAAAAAAAATATGTCGGGCGCGTGCTAAAGCCGTTACAGGTGTATGTCAAAATGTTGAATCGCTTCGCTTAGATCTTATATTTATGTTTTAACATGAGTTCTTAGTTCGATGAAGTAATATATCTATTTATATGAATTGTACTTATTCATAATTTTTAAAATTCTTATATTTGAATTATACACCACAAATCTATGTAATGATATTGTAAACTAAAAGTGTTTTGAATTTCCCAAATTTGAGGAAATTATTATTGTTGTTTCTAGGCCAATCTCCTTAAGTTTTTTTCTAGAAAATTTCGTCAAAATTTCAAAAATTAGATTATGAACAAACTTATGATACTTTTATTACAAGAAAATTTGAAAAATATTGAAACAGGAATCACAAAGGTGCTTAGGAACTTGGCAGAAATGACAACCAAAAGAATCTAAAATAAAATTATATACGGTGAGGCACTGACTCTAGTTTAAGAATCGATTCTTAGAGAACTTGGTAGGAACACCAATGCCTAACCTATGCCGACGGTATTTTGCTGATTGTGATATGCAAGGTGAGGTTAAGCGATCATTTAGATAATTAGAACGTTAAACTAGATAATACTGTTGGAAAGCAACCATCTTTTCATAGATTATACAACAGGAAGAACAAAAGTAAATGTATTTCAAATCAAAATCATGCTCACTTTGCAAAGAATATGGAGAACTAGGGGTGTAAGAAGGTTAAACTTTAAACCTGAGCTTTTGACAAATTAAATGCCACGAAAAGTATAGGAAAACTCAGTATTTTTCAGAATATGAAAATCCAAAGAACTAGAAGAATTGTGCACACAGCAGGGATGCCAACAAAATTGTATTAAAAAAATAGTACTGAGAGAGAAGGAAGTGAAAAATGGTGAAGTACAAGCATTAGGGAGTAGCGAGAGATAAGAACGATGTAGGAGTTAGATATTGGAGAAGAGGAGCCTTGGAATGGAGAAGGTGGAAAATAACAAGAAAAAATCTCAAAGATACAGCATGTAGAGCTGATGTATTCCTAGATATCTTATCTATCTCAAAATTCAAATTTGAAAAACGTAAAATATAAAATTAACTTACATCTCTCTCATAGCTTTCACATATTCCGGGTCAGAAATATTGGAATCCCCCTGATATGTAGCATTCGCTGGTACGATCTGCACACCTTGACTAATGGTATTCTCCATTGTTGGTTGATCACCTTGCATGGTCTCGTAAATGTCCACGCTTTTCGAAGATCTTTCTGGTGGGTTGACGGTAGTTTCCCCGTTTTTCACGAACTTATCATAGTATTCAGTCAATAAAGTCGAGAGTTTAGTGTCAGGATCTTCAGATTCAGTCTTAGCGGGAACGAACGACACACTAGGCGCGGACAACGTCAAATCAATAATCATGATGTTCAAAAAGAGTAGAGTCCTCACACAACGGCACATTGTTGAAGTATTTTTGAAGTCTCCGTCTCAAGAACTATTAAGTCGAGGACTAATACGATCACTTAATTGATTGCAATCTTCCTTCTGTAATGAGAAAACATTAGTGACTACTATAAGAAAAATTAAAAATATAATAAGATATTGCATTCGCCAAAAATGAATTCTGTTGATTCAGTGGTCCCATTAACTTCATAGGGGAAAACCTAACCTAACCTTACGAACTTTCCCGATATAGGGTTGTTCAGAAGATGATCATTATTAATTAGATACGACTGACTTCTATGGATATAGAAGCGTCCTCGTTTAACAAAATTAACTCAGATTCTTTTAATTTTTGTTTTGTGGTGTGTTCTTCATTGTTTCAACTCCGACTCTGGAGTTGAAAGATAAGTATAACACAATATACAATACACTATTTATATACAGGAATACTGGTTGATCATTTTCAGACATCTCTTTCTCTCAGAATAACTGTGTGGAAGAATTTCTGTACGAACAGTCAGTAATCTGGGCAATTTTACAAAATTGCCTTACTACACTTTATTCTCCAAATACGATTTTAAATACATATCTGTTGCAGGAAAAAGTTTTGAGGAGAGAAAACCCCAATGAACAGACAAAATAATTCAAGACCTCCTCAACAATCTTTTCGAAATTACTTATATAAAAAATATTCAATTTATTCCATGAGAGGCTGTAATTATTTTTAATTCCCTTTAGTGTTTTTCACCAAAAACAAGTTTTTGCTGTTTAAATTTAGTTACAGTTCAATCAAATTTGATTATTTGATATAGCATAAATTTAGTTAATTTTTTTTAAATATGTATAAAATTAATCATTAAATTTGCGACCATATTTCTCAAAAAGTCATTTATTTTGAAAATGGTGAAATATAAGTAAAATAAATGCCAAAAAAAGTTATTCTTTTTAGAGCATGCAATCCGTAATCAAATAATATGTAGGACGCTCTGTTTAAAAAAGGTAACCTGAATGTGTTTTGTATATTTGAGAGACTGCATTTAGTGAACATAATTTTAAAATACACCTCTAATAGATATCTGTCAGTAGGATAATTGTTTGCTCAAATTTGATTCTTATAGGTGTAATATTTATAAACTATTCTAGTTTCTGGATTAAAACCACGGTCTAACTTAATTAATTTTCTTACGTTTGGGCTCCTATGTTATTATTTACCCTTGTATTATATTAAAATAGTTATAGAGTCTTCATCGGACTTGGGGTATAAATCAACCTACTCCCCAAGTGTCACCATTAAAAGTAGTTTCAAAGTCTAGATAGAGTTCGGGGTTTCAATCTGCCAACTTTTGATGAACTTCGTGTTTCATTCATTCATTTTATTAAATTATGTTCTATACCTTCACTACATAGTTTTGTATCCATATGTAAGTAACTTTTTAACTGTGTTATATATAGTTAAGAGTATGTTTTACGGAATTATTTCGTATTTTAAATATTAAAAGAAAAATTCTGGAAAGCTGTTTTTATCGCTTATTCTTTATTTTAACATTCTACCAGTAATCGAATGCACATTCTGGTGAATGCGCTGGTACTAGAAACCTTATTTTAAATTTATTAAATATTTTAGTCCAATTAAACAAAGACAAACAACTAAAATAATTATTAATTATAACACGTAATTAATTATTCATTATTTTAAAAAAATGACAACAAAACTTTTTAAACTAAACTAACAAATTCTTAGATTGTTGACAATAAAATTCGGAACAAAATTGATCATTTATCAATGGTTGGATAAATTAACAAAACAGAAAAGACAGAAATTTACATTTTACTGACATACACATTGCACATATACACTGACACTGTACTGTTAAGACTATTTGTAAATCAAGCCCTGTCCCAGAATTAAGATCAACCACAACTTAATGAAAAAAAAATTGTTAAGAACGAATATGATCAGTTGGAAATAATTTATTCATTTTCTATCACTGACAATTTATTACACAAATTTACAAATCACTAAAATTTCATTATAATAAAAAACTGTATCTACAAGATATCTATACCAAAAGAGCCTAAGATGTCTACACCAACAGAGAGTCAAGATCGTAGCCAGCGGGTCTAGGGGTGTAACCCCCCCTGCCGAATTTTTGGAATTTTTTGTTTCAAGATTCAATTTTGACCAATTAATAATATTTTTCATAAGAATAAATTTTATATTTATACAATTTTATATATCCTGGAAATACATGAACAAAATCACCAATCAAAAAAGTATCCAACCCCCCCCCTCCGGAAAATTACCCAACGCACCCCGAAAAAATTTTCTGGCTACGGCCTTGCAGAGAGTAGTAGAAAGAATAAGCAATAACGGGATATCGAAAACCGATGAAGTAGAGGAACGCTGAACAAACCATTTTGTACCTACCCAGCAAACGATTCTTAGAGAACAAAAATAAACAAAAAACGACTCGGTTCCGTAATGAAGAAAAACGTTCAGAAAAGAGAAAAGCATATTTAGAGAATCTACCAAGTAATACAGAGCAAATTGGTTGTTTGTTGTTCATAGGGTACCTACTTTAAATATATATATATATATATATATATATATATATATATATATATATTTATGCAGAAGAACAACTCACAGTGACAGATTCAGAGAAACCGGAAATTCTCCCAAAAAAGTGAAACAATAGCCAACGCATCGTAAGTTCACGAAGCAAAGAAAATTAAAAAAAAACGTGAAGCTTCAGGAAACGATGAAATATCAAATAATATGCTAAAATATGGTGGAATAGAAATAAGGGCCTAAATAACAACACTAATTAATAAAATTCATAATAATAAAAATACAGAACCTGAGGAATAGAAAACAAACATATTAATACTGCTATTTAAGAAACGAAATAAAAAAGTTATAGACGAATAAATCTATTGAAAACAACTTTAAAAACAAAATACTAAAATATCGAGTAATTCTGGTTTACTCGTTCGGTATTAAATCACCACAAAAAATCTTCGATTTTGATATTATTTAAAAAACGATTTGAATGAAATTTTTACTTTATAAAATATTTATTTTTCTCATTATAATTTTCGTCGCATTGTCTGAAGAAGGTACAGTATCAGTGAAACAATTGTCACATATGTTTTTGAATAGAGTGTAGTTACTACTATAGTACAACTAATTCATCATAAATAATGTTTTTGTTTACGAGAAAAATCTTCTCGTTGTATTTTCACGAGGCCGTGTATATTCTTTTATTTAAAAAGCTGAACTAGATGTTCAATTACCAAAGAAAATGGAAAACAATTCCTCACAAATAAGAATATTGTTGATCTTTAATATGTAGTTATTTAAACTCCTGCATAAAATTATAGTAGCACAACAAATTTGTTTCATTTTAATATTAGTTTATATCCGAACTTATAGTTTGATTTGAAGGAACGCTGATTCTCTTTCAATATCAAACGTAATGAAGTTAACAACGAAAAACGATATTGTTAAGAAAATTAAAAAAATACTATTTCACTTAATAAAGATAATCATATTGTGTTGTCAAGAGACAATGACTCGGGATATCGCATTATCGCCGAATTAAGATACCTTTAAATAAAAATATTGGAGTAAATACTTGTAATTTCAATTTATGTTGAATTCCTGAGGTGTGAAAAACTAATGTTATCAAATTTATTCCCAAGGGGTAAGCCATAGAATAAGTCACCTCAATACCATAAAATGTTTGATCAGAAGACAAGATATGAAATAAAACAATACTTAAAGATTGTAACGAGTTGGCGTTTATACTGAAACATTACCATAGACAGGAGATTCCGTTAACTAATTCACCACAGAAAACTGTGGTCTTTGTCACAATGTCCAACAACTCAACTAAGTTACAGAAAAGTTAAAGTAAATAAGCAGAAATTGTTCTTACGAATATATTTCTGCTCATAACTTCCATGACCATTTTTCTTTAACTGAGACGAAGCCACACGTATAAACAACGGCCTACTATGTATTATTAAGGCGGGTCAGCTTTGAAATCAAATACGAGTATCTCAAATACGAGTAAAGATAAAAATCTGTTTTTGTTATTAAAATGTAGAAAAATAGTTTTAGATGTTGTTCAATTTATTTTTGTTTTCTTGTTGTTTATGTCGATAATTAATTCATGTAATTATGTGCTATTGTGTTTTCAAATATTGAAAATTACGTCAGTATAAAGTCTCAACTAAAGGTATATTTTCTTCTGAACATTTTTTTATAGAAAAATATTAATTCATTACTGTGGAATTTATTTAAACATTTGTAAAATATTCAGCCTGGTTGCTTTTGGAGACCATCCTCAGTAAATTTATTACTTCTGAATAGCCTAATACACCATAATAAACTTAATTAGGCTATTAGGATAAACTGTATTAAACAACATGGAAACCTCTTCAAAACACACACAAACAACCATGGACTACAGCAAAATATGGTCGTTTCACAAGACTGCCAACTTTAAAAAACGAAAATTTCAAGTACAATTCAAAAGTCAATCAACAAATTCTCAACATGTAGAGACGTTTAAAGTTGTCAGAAAACGGTTCAATTAATGTATATGAAGTAGTAGAAAGCCATCGACTATACCATTGTTTACTAGAGCCACAAAGTCCATATAATACGATTTGCTAGAAATTGGCAGTATCGAATTGAAGATTTGAAAAAAAAAATTTTCGGGAAATAAGGATAGATTTGAATGAAGAAATACGCAGAAGAAAGATTTACAAGTTGCAATATCTCTCCAATGAACCTATTTACTGATATCTCTATCATGTTTTCGGAACAATCTTGCTCAGACTTGGTGGTCGTATATATAAGATCTATATATATCTTACTCTCCTCGAGGTGTCATTGTTTTGAACGAAAATCCTAGATCTCGGTCTTCAAATATAAATATATCTTCTTGCACGTATTGCCTTTCCTCATTTTTGGGATGGTGATCTTAGTAATAATGATAAAAAACGTTCAAATCCGTAGAGCAACATTACATACTTTAATGATATTAATATTCGATGGTCTCTAAACAGTCCTAATCTCAGTCCCAACGTGCACTTAAGGGATTTTATTAAAATACTGGCGTCAGATTATTTGACTTATTTAGTATTTTTTTATATCATTAAGATGTTTAAAAAAGTGATGGGTTATTTGTCCAGTTAAAAACATGTTATAAAAGTCTGTGTGACTGCTAATTACAAATATAAGTAAACAACCAACACATCCGAGTGTTTTGAACTGCAGAAACAATCGCCAAGTTAGTCCAACAGAAGAAACTTTATACTAGTGCAAGATATGATCGTTTTATGACTATCTACTTTCAACAAGGGAAAATTTCAAGTACAGTGCTCAAAAGTCATGCTGAAAATGTTTAGATGCCGTTTAGAACTGTCACAAAGCGATTCAATAATCAGTATTGAATTGTTAATGAATTGAAAAATGTTTTATTCCCTGACGAAACTAGGAAAGGCTTAAATGAAGAAAAAAGTAGAAGAAAGAGTTACAAGTCGCTCCAATGAACCTATTTAGGGGTAGCTCTGTAATGTTTTCGGGAGTAGACTGTTACGGTGGGTCTTGCTCAGACTGCGTGGTCGTAAGTATAAGATCCGTGAACGTGCCTTATTAGCTCGACAACATTGCTGTTGAACGTGTAATGCTTTTCTTCCGTTTTTGGAACTAATCTTAGTATTAATATAAAAAAATTGTTAAACCAAATCGTAGGACTACCTACTTAGTTGATTGCTGCTAATATTCCTGATCTAAATCCCAAGTGGACTTACATGATTTTATTAAAATACTGGCCTGAGATTAGTTAGTAAGTTTTGATTTCTATTATTTTATTTTATTGCATTAAAATAACTGTAACATTTTAAAAAATGAAGTGTAAATTTTGCCTAATTGAAAACATGTTGACATACAAAATGACCAACCAAAACACATTTTGTATGAAGATAGTATACTTTAATAAAGATTTACTTTTAACATGTTATGACTGCGACACCAAAACAAATAAAAAAAATAGTGAATAATTAAATTGTACAGGAAATAATAGACAGTAAGTACATAAAATAACATCAAAACTGATTAAAAAATGTAGTGATTTTTTTCAGGAGTTCAAAATTATGAAACACATAAAATATTCAAATTAAACATTTCAGTATTTTTTGATTGCAAGTTGCAATAGCGTTCCAATGAGTGACCATGTTTGGTGGTAGCTTTGCAATGTTTTTCGAAGTAGTCTATTACAGTCGATCTTCCTCAGACTTGGTTGATGTACGTACAAGATCTAAGAACACCGTTTATTAGCTTGAAATCATTATTTTTGAACGTGTAATGCCTTTATTGAAACATCTTAGTTTTAACATAAACAAACGTTCCCAACCTTATAGCAAGACTACTTTAATGCTGTTGATATTGGATTAAGGAAATGGCCTCCTAACAGTCCTGATCCAAACACCAATACGCACTTATGGGATTTTATTAAAATACTGGTTGCGGATTAGTATGGAACTTTTGATTTATTTGATTTTCTTTAAAATCATTAAAATAACTGTAATATTTAAACACGTGAAGGGTTTACTTTGCCCAGTTGGAAACAAGTTGATTGTTAAGAACCATATAATTACATCAGTTTATAGATATATCATTTTCGTACATAAAATTCAACAGCAATTCGCTTATACCATCACGTCAGTAACAGTTTATAGATAATTATTGCTAACATTTTAACAGAAAACCCGTAGAAGTAAACGATTTAAATAATAAAAACCCTCAAAAATACGAATTTGTTTATAACCGACTTCAAAAAGAAGGAGGTTCTCAATTCGTCTGTATCTATTTTTTTTATGTTTGTTCACCGATTACTCGGAAACGGCTCGAGGAATTTCGACCATTTTACGGGATCCTTTGTGGGGATATAGCGAAGTGGTCCCATCTTTTTTCATTAAAATAGCTTCTACCGTTTCTTAGAAAATGGGAAAAAACACAATTCGAATTTAAATAATTTAGAGAGTTATTTTGCAGATCCCACCGTATTAACGAGACTAATCCTACCGGGATATATTAAAGATATTTTGAAAGTTCATAAATTTCACTTCAATTTGTCTATCTTGGTTTTTCTCTGTAATGCCGACAAGTTGGTTTAAAATAATAATAAACATTGAATTAAATGTATGAATATATGACAGTCAGCCACCGGTGCACTGACAATAGCTATCAAGACACATGGCCGGATCTATAAGTTTCTTAAGTGGCGACACGAGATGAAAATTGTGGTAAATTGTATTATTATAAGTTTTTTCTCAGCAGTTTATTACGGCTTTATTTACATAACTAATAATACCTGTTTATATTGGTCTATTTTTTCATTGGTTTGTTAAGTTAATGCTTAACTGTATACAGTTTACTGATATTAATTAAATAACTTTTTTCCACTGACTAGATCCGCCACTGTCAAAACATCGGAGGGTCCATCATTTAAGTCAAATTTCAAAAGCAGTAATAATACATTTTACGGCACTATGACAAAAAACCAAGATCCACAAAGTGAAGTGCATTTTACAAGTTTTCAAAATATATTTGCATACCGCTATCGAACGATTGTGGTTAATACGATACGTCCTGCAAACTATTTCTACAAATTATTTAAATTGCAATTCTGCAAGATCTCCTCAACGTACAACATCAAACTTTAGCCTTGTGAATCTCAACGTTATAAGCTATCACTAGGAGGCAGATTAAGGTTTCAGCTGTTATTACAACCAAGTTATAAATTCTTTAAAATCACTCACTGTACATCGGTTTTTCCAGCTGTTCATCATGAAAACTGCTGCGAATAAAATTTGTGAACATTCATTTTGAAGATTGTCTGATTCACTACATTTTTTTTATTGATGGCATTAAGAACAGATCATTACTTTTAACACTATAAGCAAAAAACGAAAATACCGCATATTTTTGTGATTTTAAGGCTCAAATAATTTACGTGACTTATAAACTATCATTTGGGTGATGGCGATTTGCTGTTAATTTTGTCATCTAAAAATGTCTACTTTATTGACTGGTGTAAATGAAGTTAATAACTAAATCAAATTTAGTGAAGAAATATTGTTATAAAAAAGCTTTACCTGTAACATGTTATGACTGGGAACACAAAAATCTTACCAAAATTGAGAGAATTATTAAATTATAGATGAAATCATCTAGAAGTCAAACAAAACCTGCATATTAGTAAGTATACAAAAAAATGGCATCAAAACTGATTAAGAAATTTGGTGATAGGTAAATTTTGCTCAGGAGTACAAAATTAAGAAAAAACATATTTTTAAACCCACCATTCCAGTATTTTCTAATGGCACTCTATATTAAAGCAATTATATTAACCGGAAAATATTTCGAAATATTTAAAGCAACACAACTACATTTTGAAACCAAATGCCAAAAAATTCCTTGGATACAAATACCAAAATAAACATTTTGAAAAAACATATCGTTACCTGCTTTTAAACTTTTCACCTTGGAAAACACTTCCTTCACTATCAATCACAGCAGAAAACGTAAAAAAGTGATTTTAAAAAATCGACCCCAACTTTTATTTTTAGAAAACCATCAATTGTCTGGCATTATTACCGGAAGATGGAAATTTCACTTGTAATTTTCTTTTTGGCTCGAGAAAAAATCGTTGAACTTCTTTATCGCCCAACGTCTTCTCTGAATTCCTTCGGGAGTCGGACGATTCGGGAGCGCGCACAAGTTCAATTTTTTTATATAAATATCTGGGAACTGGCCTACCGCGACCGGGAGAAACGGGACCTGATCGGCGTGTCTCAAACAGTTTGTAGTAGATCGAAAACTAACAGAAACAACGTGAATAGAGTTTTATTAGTATAAGAAAAAGAGAGGGAGTGAGAACACACACAAATCGTAGACAGGCCGTGGTCTATCTATTGCTATTGCTATTCTCTGTGACTTGTACCAACACCGGTCTGTGCTCACGGTCTCGTTATGTGAGTGCATTGGGTATTTTTATTGGAAATGCCTTCTCGACTAAGCCAGACTTATTGGCGACCAAAGTCGAGAGCTTTGAGACAAATGGTGAATACGATATGCGCGACGGCTGCGGTGCTGTTAATGACGCGAACGACGAGAAAAAAAATGATTCGCGAAACAGGTGTAATGCAACAACATTCGAACGTCTGGTGGAGTAACGTGATAGACCAGTAGCTGTAAAGCCCTTTCTTCGACATATTTTATCGCATAAAGAACGAAAAGGAAGACGTCGTCTGGACCATTTATAACAAGTTTCTCATTATGAAAATTTCATTTCCTTTTGATTTTACTAAATGTAAGGAATACGAACAATCTGTAGTTTCAAGTGTTTTTCTTCGACATATTCCATGCCAAGTAGAAGAAAAAACCCACCATCTAATCATTTATAACCATAAATACATAAAAAACCCGACTTAAAAAAAATAACTAAAAAGCATAAAATAATGTTTTGCAACAACAATTAAATTAAATTATTTTGTGTTTTTAATTATTTTTTTAAGTCGGTTTTTGTTTTTTTAATGTATTTATTTTACAATTTTTAGTGACGCAATGGCTTAATTAGATGCAGTTTTCAAATCTAATATCAACCTTTTCGATATTGCCTAAAATAAGGCATTTTACTTTCATTTATTACCTTGACCAACCTCGTTTATTGTTGAATAGAATAACTTATTTTCTAGATATCTATATTTTTTATGAATTTTTTTTTGTATGATTCTAACTTAGGTGGATTTACTACATTGCAAACGATCTGAGTATCATCACTCTTTAGGTCTGTTAATTATACTAGCATTCATTTAATATCGGAGTCTTATAATAAATCGTTATACAGTTTTAATCGATATAACATAATAGGACGTAATCTCAATTCTAATTCTATCTATCATAATTAGATTCATTTATTATGAAAAATAAAGGTATTTTAATTTAAGTAAAATTCATATTTGCTGACAAACCTCGTATACAGTTGAAAAAGTGACATGTAATGATTGCAGAATACATTTCCGACCATGCAAATATTTTTATGAAGAATAACTTCTCTAAGAAATATTCATAAGAACGTTTTCCGTTTGAATTCAACTTATGAAGACACACTGTATATAGAAACCAACTGAGCACCTCCACCTTGAAGTTGATAAACTGACATTTATTTCCAACCAAATTTCAATTTATTACAATTTTTAATAATTCAGCACAATTGGATGCAGTTTTCAATTCTAATAAACTTTTAAACAAAATTGATATGTTTTTTCTGAAACCTAGTGTATAGAATTGGGAAAGTTACAGAAATACTTATTATAGAATTTTTAGTACAATGATATAAGTAGATGCAGTTTTTAATTCTAATTCCTTCTATTTGTTAACAAGTTTAGATCTTAACAGAAATGAAGATAATTTAATTTGTCATCAAAAAAGTGACCTGGAATGATTACTGTTTACGTTTTAGATCATGCAAATCTGTTTATGAAGAATAACTTTTTCTATTAAAATTATTAATAAAAAGAAATCATTTGATTTATGAATACACACTAATACGTACTAACTGACATTTATTTTGATTAGTTCACATTATTTACAATTTACCCCAAGTTCCAAACAGTTAAATTTTAATATCAGAGACTCCACCAAATTTTACTGTACAAGTCGTTCAAAATTTGTTTCCCGATTTTCTAAAAAACGGTTAAAGGCTATTTTATTGAAATATGGATTCCCATGTTCCGAATTTAAAAAAAATCATATTTTTAATTACGGAGACACCACCAAAGCATAGAGTATAAGAAAATTGGTAAGAAAAATTTTCCCCATTTTCTAGGAAACCGTACAAAGTTAATAAAAAAAAAATCGGACTTCTTCGAGATTCTCCGGAACAAGATTCAGTACAAATGGTCGAAATTCCTTGAAACAAATAGATACAGCCGAATTGAGAAACTTAAATAAAAAATGTAGGAATTGCGATTCAACAGTAGTTTTAGGGCAGTCTATTGGCAAGAAAAAACATCCAAAAATCCTTAGTCACAAATTACCCCCTTCAAAAATCTCATTGTATATTGTTTCTCTAAGAAGTGTAGGCACTATAACACACTTTGAAGTCCATTTATAAGCACAAAAAAATGTTCAAATTATTTTCTTATTAGAAAAAACATCACCTTATTTTGTTTTTATATAACATGGTAGGGACTAGTGAAAAATCCACAGCTTCTAGGCATTTTTTCAGACGGATTTCATTAATATAGGGCGACAGTGGATATGTTGCTTTTAGGTTCTTTCTTCCACAAATTGCATACCCAGGAGAAAAAACAAACACGTTGTCTGAACCATTTAAAACAATATGTCTCTTATTACCTAAAAATGTTCTTTTATTGTATGAAAAAAGTAGCGCATTTTCTTCGTCGAATGTCACAGAAAGAGGAAAAAAAGACATTTTCAAAACCACTTATAACCACAAATTTCTCGTTACTATTTCGTTTAATTTTTATTTTCTATAGAACCTAGCAGTAGCGTTGTGTTCTCTACGACTGATTCATGGTAAGCAGAAAAAACCAAGTGGTCTTCCCAAGCTATTTATTATAAGCAAAGATATCATCAAAAATTTTATTAAAAATCGTTTTAAATTGTTTTTATAAAATATGGAAGGATTACATGAAATCAGTAGCGTGAAGTGCTTGTCATGACGATGTCAAAAATTTAACGTTACCCAAAATCCTATTTATTTTGTCTTTCTAACAAATGAAGATATACTCACAGAGAAAGACTTCACAGCACCCAGAAAAAGATGTTGATATTTAATATTGTTTTGGTATAACGTAGAGCTATAGGAAGGAGTAAATGATTAAAATTTGGTAAAGTCTGGTGAATTTTTTATCACGTAAACTTTTTGTATCAATTAATATTGTAGTAGTATTTTGCATTTTATTTAAATTTACCAATACACAAACTGTTAGATGGGATCCAAAATCGATGTTTAGTAATGTTAATGTTAGTAATGTTAAAATGCCTAGAGTACGTATATGTCGAATGTATCGCCAGCTAAGTGAATTTGAAAGAGGTCGAATTATTGGTTTACGAGAGGCGAGTTTTTCATTTCGGGAAATAGCTAACTGCACGAACAGAAATCCTACTACTGTTATGAGATGTTGTCAAGCGTGGTTTGACAGTACCCAAAATCGGATAAGACTAGGCATCAGACGGCAAAGGGGCACAAATAAAGTTCAAGATCGACGTCTAAGACTTAAAGTCTTTAGAGACCGATTTCCGACAACTCGAAATTTGGCTGATGGGTGGATACGAGAGCAAGATCATCTTATAAGCGTCCGAACGGTTTACCGCCGTATAAGGTCTTTTCGGCTGCAACATTATCGACCCCATCTTGTGCTACCTCTGACCGCTGAGCATCGACAGCAACGACTACTGTCTAAGAGATAGAGCCGGTTTTTGCTCGTCATCGAGAAAATGAACAGAATGTATTGTATTAAGTTCAATTCCTGAACTACAACACGTTTCTAGATAGGCGCCAGTGGAAGTGATAACCGAGGATAGTTACAGGGGGTGAAAGTGGTATTTTTTTGTCATGCTCATCATCGTCTAAACGTTCCAAAATTGGCTACATACAAGATTGTGATGCATTTAAGCAAATTCCCGAAAGGCGTATGCCTAGAGCCTTACCATCAAGCTGGCGGACAAGGGCAAACTTCTCAAAAATAGGGGTGAACTTCGTCATTAAGTGAAAAGATCGCCATTTGCACCATTTTTTTGCTTACAAGAAAGAAATGATAATCCAAAAAGACGTACAGCTAAATGACAAATATATTTTTCATGACGTCATTAATGTGGTCTGTATGACGTACACATACACAATTTTATTAAATGCAAAGCCACATTTTTTATTAAGGATTCGGAAAGAACGGAAAATTTCAGGTCCGAATATGACTTTGACCATGAACTTGACCTTCAAGGTCATTCCAAGATCAAAGTTTGTTTGAAAAATCATCCTATTATAGCCAAATTAGGTGTACGGGGGGTTTCGACGTCGCTGATTTCGAATCTGTTATCAGTTTTTGTTTGAGTGAGTTAGTGGCCAAGTTCAACGTCAAAGTTGTTTTTAATTTGGAATACCCTCTTTGAATCAGTTATCTTTCGGATCAGGATTGAAAACATCGATAACGGTTGATTGGTTTTGCATCAATTGGCTGACTTTCGTTCAAAAAACTGGTTCTCCATCTGAGATTGTGAATTTTGAAAAACTGATTTCAGATTCGAAAAAAAACCCCATACACCTAATTTAGCTATATTTGGTTGATTTTTTAAAAAAACTTTGATCTTGGAATCACCCGAAAGATTAAGTTCAAGGTCATGGTCAAATTCATATTCTGACATGAAATTTTCCGCTCTTTCCGAATCCTTAATAAAAAATGTGTCCTCGCATTAAAAAAATTGTGTATGACGTCATAAGGTCCACATTAATGACGTCAAGAAAAAATATTTGTCATTTAGCTGTAGGTCCTTTTGAATTATTATTTCTTTTGTGTAAGCAAAAAATGGTGTAAATGGCGTTCTTTTTACTTAATGACGAAGTTGACCCCTATTTTTGAAAAGTTTACTCTTGTCCGCCAGCTTGATGGTAACGCTCTAGGCAGACGCCTATCGGGAATTTGCTTAAATATATCACAATCTTGTATGCAGCCAATTTTGGAACGATTACTCGATGATAAGAAAGAACAAAAAAAACTAAGTAAACTAACCTCGGTTATCACTTTCACTGGCGCCTGCCTAGAAACGTGTTGTAGTTCAGGAATTGAATGAATCAATGCCTTGGTGAGTGTATAGATAACCGCAATGGAGAAACACATTATTAACAACTTATAATAAAAAAAAATTAACTTCGTTTTTTGTTCAAATTTTAATCATTTACTCCTGACCATAGCATATATCTTTTAACAAAACAACATCTCCTCCTTGATGTTGCGATTATATTACCTGAACCATTTAAATATAGTGATTTCAACAGATTTCACGACAAGATAAATTTTCATCTATGCTACTTGATGTTTTTTTGTAAAAAAAAACTCTACATATTTTTTAATTCTTTGGTCAATTTTGCCGATTTGTTTATTATTTTACTAGTTTCAAAATACTATTCTTTGTTGGTTTGTTATTTATTATATTATATGTTATTGAAACAATACATAAAAATTAAACCTAATAAATGGGGTCTCTGTAAGGGCCCAATTAAATGGTACACTAACAGAACAGAATTGGTATTAGTGAAGCAGTAGTGAAGAAATTGAATGAAGAAGACATGACCATCTAATGAATTAAAAAGAATTTAATCAAAAGAACAATCAAAACTGTACACTGTGGATGATTTGTCTATTTTAAATGACGAGTCTAACAATATACCCAGGGCTAAGGTGGTTTTATAATAAATCCGGCCATTGAATTTCCAGTTTTGTTTTCACTTACCCTGGAGGGTATAAGAAGGTGATAAGCTGCTGCTGAAAGAATATCGAAGTAAGCAAAACTTATTTAATGAAAATACAAATATGGATGAAGTTAATTTCCATGATATGCTAGTGACAAAAAAATGCAAACCACTGGTTGTGTTTCGTATTGCTCTTCTCAAAATTACAGAATTTCCATGGCGACAGAAAGATTAAGATAGTTCTACAAAAATATCGTCCCAAATTTTCTCATTATAGCACCAAAAAGCCATGTTATCATCTTACAGGGAACCAAAAAATAGATATTGAAATTAACAACTATTTTAAGAGTTGGATCTAAATCTTTTGCGATGCACATAAGCCTCTAAACAAATCATACCATGTAAATCAGAAGTTAAATAAGAAACCCTACAATTGATTTTTTATTAAGAATTCCATAGAGTTCATAAAAAATGTATATCCTCTTTTCACAGATTTATAAATACGTTTTTTTTATAGTCTAATATACATTTTGCTCTTAACTAATTCAGTTATAGGAACATTAAAACAATATAATTTTGTTTTTTTTTTCTAATTCTGGAAATAAAAAAAATAGGCTGTGTGTAACTTAATGCTTCAGCGCATAGATTACACCTATTTCAAACAGGCATTTTTCACCTAATCTAACCTAACCTAACCCTTCATTCAGTTGCAGGGGCATTTGAAAACCTTAGAATTTTCAATCTTGCTTAGAAATTTCAAACAGAAAAAGTGAGGAAGTATACTATTGGACAAGATTACACCTACCTGTAAAACAAAACTAAATGGTCCCTCAAGCAAACATTTTTCACATAATTTTCTTCATTCAGTTTAGAAATACATGAATTTTGAATGTTTGCTTTTTTCATTTGGGAAAGAAAAGGTTAAGCTCTTGGGAAACTAAGTATTTCAGGACATAGATCACGCATTAAACTAAACCAAACAGCCCCCCCCCCAAACAAACATTTTGCACATAATTCTTTATTCAGTTACAGGAGTAATTGAAAAAATCAGAATTTTTAATGTTTTCAGAAGGTTAAATTGTGAGGAATCAGTATTGCAGTACAATATTACACCTATCTGTAACATAAAACTAAATAGCCCCTCAAACTCAAACAAAAGTTTTTTCAATATTTTGGACATTTGGGTTAGAAAAAAAGTTAAAGGGAAACTTGGTATTCCAGGGCATAAAGTACCTACAATACGAAACATCAAACAAACACTTTTCACATAACTATTTTTCAGTTACCTTTGGGAAAATCTGAATTTTCATTTTTTTGAAATTTAGGATAGAAAGAATTAAGTTATGGGGAATCTTAATATTTCAGAAAATCGATTAGACCTACCTGTTACACGAAACTAAACAGCCCTTACACAAACTTTTTTTCACGAGGCCCTTCATCAGTCACAAGAGGCTTTCAGAATTATCATAACGTTCAAATTTTTATTTTGGCAATTTGGAAAAGAATGAGTTGGGCTATGAGGATGTTTCAAGGCGTAGATTTCATCTACCTAGCAAACGTAACTAAACGACTTCTCAAATAAACCTTTGTACCTTTTTCCTTAAAAAATACAGACTAATAAAAATTTAAAACGACTGATTTTTTTATCACCCGCAATTTACAACGACAATGACTTCAAATGACTTTTTACATTTTCAGTATTTCTTGCTAAAAATTTCTATCATCTTACACTTAATCAGCGTTTCAACGAAACAATCGAAAACAAAAATGATCGGTTTCGAATGACACCTAATCGAAAACGAATGATGGATGGATGGACGTGTGCAATTTTACGTTCAAAATCGTTTTCCGTAGACATTAGACTGTGGTGTCGGATTTCAAGCCTGTCTGTCGGCTGTCGGTTCGGCAAGTGCACATCGGCGAGCAACAGGAAATGCAGAAATAAGAGCCGACGCAATTAAAAAGTAACCTGATCTGTTGGAATTTTGCCAAGTATTTAATCTATAAATGCAAAGAGTGGTTAATAAAAGGTATATTTTAAAGGTGTCCGAGCATTATGTTAGTAGTATTTGTTGGGGACACAAAAAGGTCAGCAGTACAAACAGCAGGAAATTGCAACAATTTGTTCCTCATTCAACTTTTAAATTTCTTTGCAAAATGTTTTCAATTCGTTTCTAATACATCCACTTCTTGTTTTGGAGCTCTGAAGCATCCCTATGGAGTTTTTGGAAAATTACACCGGTCCTGTCAAGGTTTAGGTTTGACATTGTTTCTAATATTTATATGTAAATTTGAATTTAAATGTCTAACAATTTTGTTCGGTAATAAAGAAAATCTTTTTTCCAAAAATACAATATAATAGTAAACAGTTGACTACAGAAATACTGTATATGTGCATTCCTAGTTAAAATTGACCACGGTCGATAATTTTTGAAACCAAAAAAATAATAATAGTAGGATGAAACCCATTGGAAAAGAAAGATAATACAACTAAAATGTAAGGAAAAATAAATTACGGTTGATCTGAGTTTCGCGATGGGGGAGGGAGTGGGGTTTTAAGGGTAAAAAACGGTTTATCTCGATTTCTCCAACATAAAATTTATGACATTGGCAATCGATTTTATAATATAGATTTTTTTGTGTATTGAGTTGTATTTTTATCATTTACATAGAATATTATAACATAATTGGGTATAGTATCAATTACATCATCAATCTAGACACGAAATAAAAGAGAAGCAAGAAACCTTGTAGAATTCTTATGTTAGTATAATCAGATTCATAGGACTTCTTTTTGAAAACACATTATTTCACATATATAACACAAACCATAAAACCATGATATTCTTTTGTATTCTGAAACTGAATCTGAGGTCAAAAAACGCACCCCCAAAAATTTGATAGAGCCAAAAAAACTCCTCTAATAATAGTGAAAGTGAAATTAGCATTCAAGTAAAGTTTCTGGAACCTAATGAATCATATAAAAATTGATTTTTCGTAAATGTTAACGCGTATTCCATAGATCTGAAATTCATCCTCAGTTGGAGGCGTGACAACTACCCCATATTTTGGACCCATTAATAAAAGAATAGTATTAATTGCTGAAAAAACACTCATTCTCACTTCAATAAATAAAAGCTTAAAGAAAGAAGTTTTTTGAATTCGAAAATTTTGTGTAGAGAAGTCACCACTAAATTCAAATTTTAGAGAAAAACAGGAGGAAACAATAAATCTAGAAACAGTTTAATTTTTATGCAGGCTTATGTCCAGGACCTGGTGAACATTGAAGTAACATCAATGTTGTTAAATACCACCCCGAGATAAGAGTGAAAACTACCCCATACAATATATAGCTTGATAAAACTGTAGTGGCAGGTGATTAAGATGATCAAGAATAATATCTAGCCTTGGCAGATTTTTTACTTTTCGATCTTTTTTAAAATTAATTTCAAATACAAATTATTGGCAATTGTTTTCACAGGTAGTTGGGTTAGCACTGAGTAACGGTGATTGCAGATGAAGGATGTTTATCAGAACGTTAAATGCTAAAAAATGTCTAAGCATTAAAGTAGAATTTTTCTTAGAATTAATGCAGATTTTTTGTTAGAAATAACATTCGGATCAGTATCTTCGATATCATTCTAGTGTTGGGGTGGCTTATCACAATTATGATGTAGTCGTTTTTACTCAATGTTTTCTCTAAAATTTAAATTTAGGGATGGTTTCTTTTCATACACGGGGTAGTTTCCAGTTAAAAAAGAACCTACTGTATTTTTTTATTAACTTTCACTGAGTGAGAGATTTATTGTTTTTTTCCTTGTTTAATAGTATATTTTTTATTAATTTTCCAAAATATTAGGTATTTTTCATCTCCAACTGAGGGTACATTTCATATCCATCGAATAGACGTTTTAAGGGAAATCAATTTTAATTCGATTCAATAGGTTCCAAAAACTGAACCTGAATGCTAATGTCACTTTCAGCCTCGTTAAGTGGCCCTTTTTGACTGTGGCAAACTATTGGAAGACCTTTTAGACCTCAGATCAAAAAATAGATAAGAAAATGATAGTTTGATCAAGTATATACACATTTTGTTGTGGGATTGTGAACTCAAATCGAAAGCAATTTAATATATTACCAATGTTTAAAAGTTTAATCAATAATATCTAAAAAAGTTTCTAGATTATATAAGGCAATATTTTTTTACTTAAGTCAGTTATAAACTATAAGATATCATCACAGTCAATACTATTAATTAATATTAAACTAAATTCAACCATTTTAGTATTTTGTGTTTTAAAATTTTGAAACAGTTTGAATATAAATCTTTGATTATCCATCTTAAACCTATCACCAACTATAAAAATAAGAATAACCCCCTAAGGGGTTTGGTCTTGCTAAAACCCAGACCAAGTAGTTCATAGTATATATTATACATGCGTAAGTATATATTATTTATATATGTATGCTTTCTTAATTCGTACAAGGGTAATAACATTTTAACATTGCTGGATTTAAAAAGTTAAACTGACACTTTTTTATTTCATAAACAACTGTTTCGGAAGCATAATAATTTTTAAAGTGAAACATTCTCAGCTGAAAATAATATTTCTTGTAACTTATATCCTTTCAGCTTTAATTGTTGGAACTATGTTAGCTATATAAAGCAATAGGAAAGTTTTCTGAAGCTTAGTTGAGCCATCTTCTATTTTTTTTTTTGTTTTCTTGGGAAATAACACCACATTGAACAGAAATAGCTGTATTGTCAAAAAAACTCAAACGTTTCAATGCCATAGACAACGAACTCAGAATAAGAGTTTGAAACGTTTGGATTTTTTTGAATATACAGCTATTTTTGCTGAATGTGGTGTTATTTCCCAAGAAACCCCCCAAAAAATAAGTATTAGGAATTAAATGATTTAACCTTGTTCTTGCAAATTTACAAGAACAAGAACAAGATCAAAAGATTTTTTGTAAAACCAAGTATTGGTCATACTAAAATAAGATAAAAAATTCTTAGTTAATTTTAATTAATGAACATTTCAATCCCTATTTGATACAGTTGTTATGTGTTGACAAAAACACTAGAGCTTTTTGTAATTAATGTCAATTATTGATTTTCGGTTTAGCCTAAACTAGCCGAAACAAAAGAACACTGTCATTCATTTATATAAAAAATAACACCATTCTAATTAATTTATTAGAATATATACAACCATAATTTTGTTATAGTTATTAAGAACAGGCAATACGAACCCTTATATAAAATGTTAAATTTGTTTTAATGTAGAAAAACGTTTTGACATCGTTTTATATCTAAAATTTTAAACAATTCATTTATATCAAATAATTGCACAATCAGTTACGATCCTTCCAAAATATAAAGTACAGATTCTTGATTCTTTAACATTGTTTTTAAATTAAATTATATAAAATATTCAATAGATCACCATTGGAACACATTAATATTATATTAAGATGTTCATATCATATTTATAGTACTTTAAGTATTCTATTGTTGTAACAAAAACAGCATTTTTGTCATGGGTCATCATCAATATTTTCTCAAACGTCATATGAAAATTTATCTTCAATAACTACTGAACAGAAAAAATTCAACTTTTAGTACAATTTGTTCATCGCAAAGTTTTTCTTGTTATCAAATTATCCATTTATTACTTTTGAGAAACCTTAATAGTTAAAGAATTTATTCCACTCATGGTCTCTTTTATGAGTCATTTTGAGTTTTATATATGTTGGTATCTTTTGGTGTTTGAGTAAACAACACTAAATATGTGAAAGCTATTAAAAGAAAAGGTATTGCAAATTGCAAATTTTATATAATTCATTCAAGATTAAAGAAAATGAGAATACATTACCCAAATAATTTTCCTTAAAAAAATGTTGAAGGGAAATCACATTCACAATCACAAAGTTAGTGAGTAACTCAAAAACTGCTATATCGTCACTCTGAAACTCTCGGTAAAATTTTAATCAAAATTTCGTATCGTACACATTTTTATACGTCAGCCGTGAGGACTTATTTCCATAAAAGTTGGCCAGACAAAGAAGGACAGACAGACATATTTAGGACCTTATAGCGCGTAACGTCTATCTGTA
Organism: Octodonta nipae; assembly: GCA_034190945.1. Taxonomy (NCBI): domain Eukaryota; kingdom Metazoa; phylum Arthropoda; class Insecta; order Coleoptera; family Chrysomelidae; genus Octodonta; species Octodonta nipae. The sequence continues at coordinate 59,363,309 of CM067216.1, read as the reverse complement.
CATATATATACGATGTGGTGAAAAATTACAATATTTAAATCTTTAATATCGGCATTATGTAGGTTTTAAGATAATCTTATTTCTTAGTACTACGTATTCAAAAATCCCAGACTTATGTATCATTAAAATGGAATAATATCGGTCGCTGAAAAAAAATTACGGCTGTCAGAATTTGAAATGGCGATGGCTGAAAACAAACAGTGTAAACAACTTTATTGTCAAGGTAGTTTGATGAAATTGATTTGTTTTGACGGCACCTAGACACGTCATCCATGATTTCAAAATTTCCGAAAAATAGGCTAGCGTGTAATTTCTAATTTTACCTTACGTTAGTTTCTTACAATTGTAATAAAAACACCAGTGTGTTAATAAGCAGAAAGTCTGACTGAACAATAGTTAAAAAAATGCCATTTCTGATTGATTGTAATGAATAAAAAAGCGCCTAACCAATCATTGAAGACGAACGAGAAAGAAAGCAAATACCATCCTTCAAAAATATAATTTTTACTCACGGATATGTACTGGGTTTAAATAATACAGCTATATGCCCTGACTATAAGTGATTTTAACGAAAAACTTCTACCATGTTGGATAACACAAAACTCCATTGCTAGTACCAAATATTAGATACTTGAATCAGCTTAACTCTTATTCAAAATTCGGAATATGCCAATGTAACATGTTTCTATTGAAAAAAAAAACAACTGATATATCAACTTTAATTTTACAGGCTGTTCTATATATAGGAAACTTAATGCGGAGTAGAATGAAATTAGTTTAAAAAATCTAAAAAAGTTATATTAGGTGTACCAAAAGCAGCTGCATATATACCATGAAATAACGGGTAGTGGAATTAGTTATACGGGGGCTGAGTTGGCCATAAATAGTTGCATAAACGGGCGGAGTAGAATTATATTTAAGAAGGGTGGATAACAAAATGATTATGTTGTTTGGCTCATAAGTTGCCTATACAATATGGTTGAAAAAAAGGTAGAATATTAAGGGTGGATATTCTTTTAGAAAAAAAAATGTGTTATGAAAGAGGTTAGGATTTTAGAATTCTGTTCTTGAGTTGTTATAGTCATGAAATGAGTTTAAAAAAAAATTAGGAGAAGTTGTTTACACAGGGTGGTTGACATATAAGATCGAGTGGAATTATAGTTTATAGAGTGATTAAAAAATCATTTATATACACAAGTAATTGCATATATAGGATGGTTGAAATATGTAGCGGAGTATAATAAAGCTATACAAGTGGTATTCAAAAGTATTTTAAAGAAATATTAAGATCTACAAGCTGATCCATTTACCGGATGGTTAAAATAGAGGGTGGAGTAGAATTATAATTGTACAAGATGGGTAATAAATGGTAGAAAGATTTTGTTATGTAGCAGTTGCATATATGGAGTTCCTGGAGGACGCAGTAAAGTTATTGTTACACAGCGTGATTCAAACAAGGTTAGAAAAAGTTGCAAATGAAGGGTACTTTAAATGAAATATGAAGAGAAATTATAATTTATAATGTGGTTTAAAAAAATAGAGGAAAAATTGTGAAATAGAGTGGCTCATAATCAGTTACACGTATAGTATAGTTGAAATATACGATGGAGAAGTGTTATAGTTAAGTATTTAAAAAAATGTTATACTGACTGAACAATAAGCAGCAGCGTATACAAGATGATTAAAAACAATGTTCAACAAAATTGTTATATAGGGTGTCCCATAAGCAGTTACAGTCTTGGTGAAATATATTGCGCATTGATGGATTTATAGTTATACAGGGAGGTATAAAAAATGTTATACTGGGTGGCCGATAAGTAGTTGCATATACAAGGTGGTTGAAATAGAGGGTGGAGTAGAATTAGAGTTAAATAGGTTGTATAATTTTTTTGTAGGATAGAACATGAGCAGTTGCATATATGCAATATCTGAAACGCGGATCGAGTAAAATTATAGTTATATCGTATGATTAAAACATACAGGGTAGTTGAAGTATTTGGTGGACTAAAATTATGGTTATACAGGATGAATCAAAAATAAGTTATAATGTTTGACTGATTCTCAGCAGTATATACAGGACGGTTTTAATGTAGATGGAAGTAGTATAGTTATACAAGGCGGTTCAAAAAAAATTAATTAAAATTGTTATATAGGGTCGCCAAAAAGCAGTTGCAGTCTGGGTGAGTCTTTAAATAAAGGTTTTTGTGTTAGGGTGCCAAACTGTGTTTTACATTTGTGACATTCCAAGGGTACAACAGGAATTTCCATTAGGATGGATCGAAAAGTTTAAATTGTTATATAGGGCATGAACAGTTGCATCCTACTATATGGAATACCAAAAAACATGGGGCGAAGCAAGATTATATTTTATATATTTTAGAGTGATATTAACACAATGTTAGAGAAAGTTGCATATAGAGGGTGATTAAATTATTGTGTGGAGAGAAATTGTAATTTACAAGGTGGCTCAAAAATATCAGAAATAATTGTGATATAGTGACTATAAGCAGTTGCATATATGAAAGATAGGTTGGAGTAGAGTTATAAGCAGGTGTTAAAAAAGGTTATATTGGGTGACAAATTAACAGTAACATTGGAATGTCTTCGATGGCACATTCCATAGAATACCCAAAAAAATGTATGAATTAGATGTTGCGGTTTTAGTTCAATGCTGGTTCAATGCAAGTATATAATTGACGAAGGACCTTTAGCGGAACAATCAATAAACACGTGCCGTCACATAAACGAATCACCAAATAAAAATTATCACTAACCTTTAAGTCGAAGCTCTGGTGTTTTCTTGGTTCTTCTTTCTTCAGAGGCTAGCCCCGTAGCAGCAGGAACAGTTTTTTAGAGCTTCTTCTGGACAACACGTTACACAAAAAATAGCGACGTAATGTCCATTGATTGAGCATACAAAAAATGCGGGTTTAACAACAAATGATGCGCTTTTGTAAACACAAAAGAAACAAAATGAAAGCGGTTTAGCGGTCGTTTCGAACGGAGCTACTAACTCGCGAAATCGTAACACAAAAAACAACAATAAGCGCCGTCTCTTCAGACGGAATCAAAGCGACCGAAAAGTTCGGAGAACAATACACGAACCTCGCAAGCGTCTAAATAACTAGGGAACGGAAACACGAAAGTCAATACTGTCTATATTTTACACGCAAAAAACACTTAAAATTAGCATTAGCGCGACGGAATGTTTTAGAAAAGGTGCAGAAGTTTAAAAATCAATGAAGTAATTCAATCAAATTGAAAACAATACACTAAACAAATTGCGGGAACGCACCAAACATATACAGGATGGTTGCACTATAGGGTGAAATAGAGTTACAGTTATACAAGGTGAATCAAAAAAATGTCGAATATAATTGTAGTATAGGGTGGCCCACAAGCACTCGCAGTTTGGGTGAAATATATTCGGAATTACTGGATTTATAGTTAAGTAGGTTGTTTAAAAACATTTGGAAAAATTGTTATATAGGATAACCCATATGTTTCATAAGTAATTTCTTTTTGCAAACACTTGTACATTCCGTACGCGGGTGAACCCCCTGGTAACGGTTAGTAATTTATATACTTTAAGAAAATGTTCCCAAATAGTGAATATATCGTTGACATAACGCCACCACACTAGAGGTTTATTCTTTTATGTAACAATTTATTGCTATGTTAGCAATTCCATTAATTAATCAATGGATAATAATGTACGTTGTTTTAATAAACGATCTTATTCTAATCATTTCTTTACTATAGTACATGTTTTGGCGACAATTTGTAAACTTTTTATTTTTTTATTACTTTAATTGCGTTCATTTTTCATTTTTGTAGAAAACGAGATCTGAAGTAGAGCCTGAAACGTATTTGAAATATCTAGACTTACCAGTATTTGCGGTCTGATTCCCAAGAAATTCTAAAAATACAATCTAAAAGAATAAAAGAAATAACATTTAAAAAGATTTTGCTTTTAATGTTAATATGAAACATTTTCCCGGCCGACCATATTTTCCAAGGGAAATGAACTCGTTACAATAATTTACAATTTTTTCACATTCAAATAGATTCTTGGAAGTTGTACACACAGTAACTAGTCATCAGCAATTCGAAGGCGACACCAAAGGCTTTTAAAATGTCCAAGGTAATGTCTGCAAATCCGTCTGCCGTCCTGAATGCCCTTTTTTCGCCTCTGTATCTCAGCGTGTCGTAGCTGATCAGTATACGAGGAGCAGTTAATAAAACCTTAAACTATAATTATTTCTTTTTGGATAAACTTCCTAAAAACATGCAAAACGAAGCCTAATTTGTATCAAAATAATTTTATTAATGAACATAGTTTGTCTTAGTATCTGTTTCCTGGACGAGTTCAAATTTTTGTCAATGTACAAATCCAAACAATTAGGCCTTTGCTATTTTTCCCCAAGACAACATAAATTATAAAATAATGTTAATAAAAATAAAACATAGCAATTGAACACAAATAGTAATTTATTATGTAGCAAATATTTTATTATGTATTTTATATTTTTGCAAGAATGTATGGTAGCACAACCAACTCGGCAAACAACAATTCTTCGTCACATTTCTCATTGACAGAGAAATTACTACTGTGTCATCTGTAAAAGATAAGATTATGTCATCTGATTACTATATCTGTATAATGTAAAAAACCAGCCCAAGTATAAATCCTTGCGGAACGCCTGCACTGACTTCACTAAAATTTCCGATAGTAGTATGCGGATAACTATATAGATAACTTAACATGAGTAGGTGAGCATTATTTCTTATCCCACAATTAATTTTACAGGTATATAATTATCCAGTAAGATGTTAAGGTTGACAGCATGTTCTCAGTGTCACTACCCAGAATTGCCATAACGAATTCTGTAGCAGATGAATCCTTAATTAATTTTCGATATTACGGAAAATGGTTTATAGTTTTTAATATTATGCTCCGGAAGATTTTTGTAATTAGGAGCAACATCTTCCCTTTTTAAAGTGTATGGTTGCTCAGTTCTTAAGTTAAATAGGTTCACCATTTAACTCAGCTATAGTCTTTAATTCTTGATAATTAATAAGTAAATCGAACATAATACTCATATTATGTTCGATTTACCTTAGAAATACACTTGAACCACGATAGCACATTATTTACGACAACCACATACGTCAAAATAAGAATCGATCAAACTATTCGGAACAATATACCTACAATATCACCTGTACTTATAAGGGACATAAAGATTTTTCGGGACACTTCTAGAAATACCAATCCAATGGGGTCTATATGTTAGAATTTTTCGCAGTATTCTAGATTCTAGAGCAGGATTTCTCCATCTTTTTGCGTCATGCTTCCCGGGCTTATAAACAAAATTTTGATGCCCCCTTTAATTATTTTCATGATAAAAATATGCAAATTATTTTATCATTTTTAATCAATTATTTACAACTTTTAGCTATATATGTCAACCAAGCATAACCATTTGAAGAATGTGTTTATTAGTAGTATGATTAAATGATTTATTAGTACTACTAGCTGGCTAAGTACTAGTTAGGCACTTGAGGTTTTATGTTGTATACTAGATCATCAAGTCGAGTTTCATTTTTTTTTTAGCGGTATTGTCAGATAGCTATTGACGATAAGAGGATTCCGACACTTAGTTTAGAGTGAAAATCGAACAAATGTAAGAGATTATCATGAACTCTTTTCCAAATTCTCCAATGACGAGATATGGAAATTGTCTTTCATGGTCGTGATTTCCTGAAATTTTTCCTGAACTTCTTCTGGTAATTGTAATATATCAGCTCCAAATGGGTTTCTGGTCACACTGAAGGCTTTGAATTTGATTCGCTTCGTAGTGCTTGCAAATGAGTTTCCGTTTTCAAAACTGTTCAAAAACAAAAATTTTCTTTCTTAGCCTGTGAAGATTTTTACAGAAACTATTCAGAATTTTTCTGAAAACTGAAGTCCGATGGTGAAACCAAATGCTGATAGAGCAAAGCTCTAGACCAGCCGTCAACAAACAGCTGTATGTTGCTCAGATCCGGACCGCCTACCTATTTTGTGCGGACCCAGAACATTCTAAGAATATCAAAATTTATGTAAATTCAATTTAGCATACGCCTTGTCTATTAAAACCTCCAATATAAAACCTTATTTTGAGAGCAAACACTAATCATTTACCAAAAAATTCCCACTAGATAGTAACAAAAATTTCAAGCGTATCTTCAAGTTGCAGATCTTCGTCTCAGATCGTTCAATCACTGATCAGGAAAAATGGATTGAGGCTTCTTTACATATTTATTGTATCATATGAACCATTTACCGATACAGACATTGTAAAGGAATGCTTGGTCGAAGCAAGCAATGTCTTGTTTGAGAATAAAAAAGACCTTATTGGGAGTATTCAATGCTGATATATGCATCTACTAACACAAGAAATACACAGGTTCAAGCAAATAAAATCACTGTGTTGTCAAAGGGCAGTGGAAAAATGCAGCCTATTATGCCTAAGACAACACAATTGATCATTTTTGTTCATTACCTGGGTAAAATCAAAGAAATTGGATGGATATTTTCACGTTATTAGGAAGCACCCGATGAAAAGACATATTCAAGGTGGTAATGGTTTATATCGATAAAGATGAATTAGATTTGGAAAAACTATTATCAGTAACCACCGATGGCGCATTAATGATGGTTGGAAGCAATAAAGAATTAATTCACCGGTTGAGTACCAATGCAAAATATATTGGAAGTATGATTTCCTACCAAAGAATAATACATCAAACTGTGCTTTGCTGCACACTTAGTACTAATCTAGAAAATACTATGAAAAGCTGATTAAAATTATATATTTCCTTAACCACCACTGAAACATCGTCAATTGAAATCATTTCGGGACGAAGTTAATGCTCAATGTAACGAATGCTGCGTGTTACAAAAATGTTTCCCCATTTATAGATATTTCTTTTCAAAACTGATCAGGCTTCATCAAACGCCTAAACTGTATTAGCGAAAAAGAATAGGCTACTATCGCTTTATTATCAGACATTTTCAAGCATATTAATGGCCTGAACTATAAGCTTCAAAGGAAGGAAAGCATGTATGGGAACTTCGATCAGAACTGAGAAGCTTTTCACAATAACTCGATCTTTTGAAAAAATATTAACAGTGTAACAATATTGAGATCGACTATTACAAGATTTTCATTAATAATCCTACATTGGAATTTGAAAACCGATTCGCTGACTTTAACAGAATTGAGAACGTTGTCTAGGGTCTAGGGCCTAGAAATATGGAACTAAGTTTGAAGGAAAATGTACCCTCTGCATAAATCAGATTCTACAGAACTACCATTTGGTTCTACAAGATTATATGAGTCCATTTTTTTCCTACATGACCTTACATAAAACAAATGTTTAATATACCGTGAATAATTATTTACGAAAGTGTATGTTACAATTGAAAATAGGCTGTATGTCACACCTTTGACGATAGCAGCTAGTCATGGTTTCATTCGTGTTATTCAATATTCGATCCTCGTATATTGAAGCACAAAAAATATATTTAAATAAATTCGGCAGCCCGGACGGAATCTCCTTTAAAACGTTGCTTTGATGTGTACATTGTGTGTACGTAAGTACGAATGTACGTTGGGTACATGTCTAGACGCTTTTTTATAAATATGTAAACATTCATCAAGCTACTGGCTCTTTATACATTTTTCATTTTACACTCGTACTTAAAAACCGCTGCCTTGCCGTGGCCCGTCTGCTAGTTTACCTCCTATTAAAACGTTAAATGCTTTGGGAGCTTTTTGCGCAATTCGTCTCGCGGTCCCGAATGTACAGCGACCCAACAAATTAGTGGTGTTTAGGGGGGAGGCTAATTTTGGCAGATTAGTGTTTTTTATAATTAATTTGAAATGTATATATATAATAATAAGTAAATAATTTATATTTAAAAAATAATCTACTTCAGCTGACTTAAAATAATCAATCACTATTTTCAGACATATCTTCTTTTTTATCTGATTTAAGGTACAATGCATTTGAAAATTTTGTCGTATTCTTATCTCTCTCTCTCTTTTTCTCCCTCTCTAATTTATATTCTTTGTCTATATTTTTCCAACTTTTTTATTTGTTTTATTATTTGAACCAATTTATATAACTAATTCACTTTATATTGCATCCACACTGTATATGCTTCTGTGTATTTTCACCCATATATAACTTATTGGTCCATCATTTTCTGAATCACCCTGTACAACTATAATTCAATTAACACAATATTACAACGGTCCTGATATCTTTAAAACCACCCTGTATAATTATAAATCCTCTCAACACTATTGACTCTTTCTATTTTTCTTTTAATTTAATTTTTTTAATCCTGTATACCAATGATTTTACTTCGCCCCATATGTCTAGTATTCCATTTATGCAACTGCACATGGTCTACCTTACATAAAAAATTCACCTTTTTGAACCAGATTTTATAACTAATTTTACTCTACGATTTATTTCAACCACCCGGTACATGCAACTGCTTCGAAAATTTTTGGAACCCATAATTATACCCCGTCCTACGTCATATAATTCAAATATCCTAACTGCTGATGCTTATATTACACATTTTTGATACACCCTGAATAACAATAATTTAACCCCACGCTTACTTCAAACACCTTGTCTAAGCTTAAGTTCCAAACTATATAACTTATTTAAACCGCCCTGTAAATTGAAATTATACTCCACCTTATGTTTCAACCATCTTGTATATTCAACTGCTTCTGACAATTTTTAAAGCCTTTTGTATAACTGTAATTATTCTCCGTCTTATAACGCAAATATCCGGTCTGTATAACTATAGTTTTGCTCCACTCTTATTTCAACCACCTTGTATACGCAACTACTTACCTACCACCTAATACAATATTTTTAGAACCACCCTGTATAACTAATTCAATTCCATTTTATATTCAACCATCCTATGTATGCAACTGTTTATGTACCACCTTATATTACATGCACGCACGCACACACCTACAACCGTATACCATATAAAGAGTTTGCCGACAAAACAAATTTTCGTTACCATAAACTAAGGGAATATTTTTTGCTATTTCACGCGACTATAAGCCCCCTAACTTCACTTCGTCTCTAAAAAAACTTACTTCAAACGATTTAAAATGAAAACCAGTACAAACACCCTGTACCATATACTTTCATGGCATATCTTAACATTTAAACTAGTTATTTATGATGAAAATTTTATATTTACGGAGAAGTTTACTGTTTTTTGCATATATTTTTTCGATTTTCAGACAAATTGTAAGTTTGTAAGTTGTAAGCTGGAACATATCTTTGTAGAATACAATTCATAATATTCAACTTTCGTGAGCGGTTTTAGAGAAAACAGTAAAGATTCATTGAAATTCACTGAACTCCCTTATTTACTTTTTTTATAATTTTCTGGAAAACCATAATCTCATGTTATAAGCAATTATATGGGACCTTTCTGTAATGCTCCTTAATATAATGCAGTTTAAATCATCAACCAAGCCATTTTTGAATAATCGCTCGTCATACTTAAAAAAAAGTTGCAGATGAATTGATAACCTCCTCCTTTTTGAATGTCAGTTAATAATACGGTCTCATCACTTATTTTAGACTTAACTCATTACATCAGTTCATTTTTTAAAGCTGTTATATTAGTAATTTTTTATTATTAAATTCCATTCCTTAACATAGGAGTCAGTACTAATGAAACAATACTATCAAATTAATTACTAATCTAATTTGAATTGCTACTTGAATGCTTGTTTTAATGCAATTCACATAGGTGTACGTACATAACTGAAATATTTTTATCGAGCAACAAGAAAATTAAAAATTCCCCAATTCTAGAAAACAATATATGTTAATGTTTTCTGGTAATGGTTTGCGTAATAGAATCACAAACAATATGTAATCCAATTTACAAGTGCACTTGCAAAAATTGTAGTTGTCGTTTCATTCAATCAAATTTCAAAAAGTGTTTGAAATAATGATTTTTAAATCGTGAATATTTAAAAAATATATTACAGATATAAATACCATTTTGAAATAGATCCTTAAAGAGCAGATAATTGGCTTTCAATAATCTTAATATGTTAAAAATGTTTAGCAATTCAAATACGTTTTGTCAATTAGGGGATTTTAACAGACAGTCCCCAAATCTACATAAAAATATTAAAACTGAAAATCGTAGAGTTCAAAATTCTTTTGATTGTCCTACTCCGACTTTTGGCTTACTGATACTAAGGACACAGAATTTCTGAAAATTCTCAAATTTCAAATTTACTTTTTTATTGACAGTTGAACGATTGAAAAAATCAAAGGAAGCTATCAAAAATTTATATTTTAATTTTCAGTTATTTACTCCAAATGTTAACAAAATTATTAGGAACAAATGTATATTTTCTGACATTATCAAACTTTGTTTTTGATTTTTGACAAAAATAAAATTTCTGTCGCTGAATAACTTCATATTAATTATGCTTTTTTGTTGTTCAAAATTAAAATTGAGCAACATTTTTTTAATTCATAATTATTTGGTTATTTACTTAATCAACAGATTGTTATAATTTATAGATGGAGTTTCAAAGACGAATGTTTTCCATGATTAATGCAAAACATGAAAATAAAATAAGAAAGCTTAAGAAGAAACTTAAACAATTATGGTCAATGAATAAACAGCAAGCAGCAGCAAAAGTAACTCGGAGAACTCTGTCTATGGTTGAAAACCATTCATCTCAATCCTTTAGTAACGAAGAATTAGAATTATTAAATAACGGTTTAAAATTTGGCATTCCTGAACATGAAAAAGCTCTTGAAGATGTTGTGGCGAGTGTTGAAAGTTAAATTCAATACTTACCAGACAATTCTAAAGGATTGATTCGTGAACAGGTTCGAAATCATTTAACTAAAAATTTATCATTTAGTAATAAACACACGAAAAAGAACAAAAAAAAGTTATTAAACGATTGAGAAACAGGGACGTTTTTTACTTGAAGGCCGATAAAGGCAACAAAGTAGTGATCCTCGACAAATCTGATTATTTGAATAGAATTAATAACTAATAACTAATAATTAACTTTATCAAAAGTGTCATCAGAAGTAAATAACGTTCTTAAAGCATGCAAATCTATTGTAAGTCCTGAGCTGAAACGAAGACTACATGTTTCTCATCCAACGATCCCGAAATTATATGGCCTTCCAAAAATTCACAAACCAGGATTCTTATAAGTTAGCGAAGTGGTTAACAAAAGTTTCGAAAATTTACCTTGTCCGCAGCAAAACTTTAGCGTAAAGAATTCTTTAGAGTTTATTCAATCTATACAAAACATTTCGCTGCAAACTGGAGAAATTTTGGTATCGTTTGATGTTTGTTCATTATTTCCTAGTGTACCCATTCCACAAACTCTGAAGTACCTGGAGGACTTAATGCGTGAAAACTCTTTTTATGAGGCAGAAATTAATGAGTTAATTGCCCTCACAAAATTATGTATGAGCCAAAATTGTTTTCAGTTTGGAGGTTGCTTTTATGAGCAGAAGGAAGGAACGGCAATGGGAAACCCCTTGTCGCCATTCCTTGCCAACTTGTTCATGGGCAGGTTCGAAGCAGAAGCAAAAAATGACTCCCAGTATTTTCCTAGGGTATGGATACGGTACGTGGATGACATATTTGCTATATTTAATACTATCGAGTTCAATGTTAATGATTTTGTTATGTATCTTAACAATAGGATTGCTTCTATTAAATTTACATATTGTTACGAGAATTCATCCGACAGCTGGTGCAATCGGCCCTCAACCAATTCATGGAAGGGACATTATTCCAATAAATTCGTGGAACCCGAAATGTTTGTCTGTCAATCGGCGAACCGCTGCCGTTACTGGGAATTCCCTTAAAACTTCCAGAACATGATGGAATTTCCCGATGGTTCGTGGACGTACCAGACAATTCCAAGATAAATGTATAAAAGGACTAGCTGGCGATAGGAGTTTATTCAGTTTTCGTCGGTCGTTTGTACAGTTAAGATAAAATGTAAATAGTAGTTTCTGTGAATATAAATTTGTGTAAAAGTAGTGGAAATAAATTAGAGTGAGTTAGACTGTGTTTTTAAATAAATCCAAGAACTGAACTGAACCCGAGTGTGAAAGTAAAAACATTACAGTGGTGACAGATGTGCGGTGTATTTGTGGAACATTAGAAATGAAAAATAAATAGACGAACAATGTTTAAAACAGTGAATTTGGACCAATTGAAAGTGACGGACTTAAAAAAAGAACTTGAGGAAAGGGATTTAGAAATTAGTGGAAAGAAAAGTGAATTAATACAAAGGCTACGAGATGCTCTAACAAATGAAGGTAACGATCCCGATACTTATTTGTTTGAAGTTTCTGGCAATGGTGACATGAGTATGGTATTAAAGCAAATGGAAAATTTAAAAGAAGCCTTACAAGAAAATACTAAAACCTTGGAAGACAAATTACTAGAAAATTCTAAAACACTAGAAGAAAAATTGCTGGAAAATTCTAAAATCTTGAAAGAGGCGTTAGAAGAAAATTCTGAATCCCTAGAAGAAAAAATAGTAGAAAGATTACAAGAAAATACTAAAGCGCTAGAAGACAAACTGCTAGAAAATTTGAACTCTTTAGAAGATAAGCTACAAAAATTACACGAAAATGCGCAATCTTTAGAAGAAAATTTGAAAAGCATGGTACAGGAAAGTTCAGAAATGCTAGAAGAGAAAATAGTCGAAAATGAAGCCCGAATTGAAGATCTGAAGCAGACCACGGTCACATATGAAACCCGGATGGAAGAACTAAAGCAAACAATAGTTGAAGAGCTGAATCAGACGACAGTTAAAAACGAAAGGCGCATAGAAGAGTTAAAACAGATAATGGAAGGCGAGATCACCAAAATAAAAGAACAGGTAGTGGTAAAACAAAGGGGAGAAATACCATCAAAGACCGAAAGCAGCAGCAGTCTGGAAGTAGTTGATTCGAAAATTGGCCCCGAGGGAACAAGGCACAAAATGAAACCTCCCGAATTTGACGGAAAATCGTCATGGACTAACTATAGGTGCCAATTCGAGGCTGCAGCAAAGTTAAACGGATGGTCGGCAGAGGAGAAGGCAATAGCACTAACACTTGCCTTAAGAGGGGACGCTACAGATATTTTGCAAACCTTGAATGCATCTGAGCAAGAAGACTACGAACAACTGGTCAAACATTTGGAACTGAGGTATGGACAAACGCATTTGGAGCACGTTTATCACTCCCAATTAAAAATTCGCTGCCAGAAATCGAATGAATCCCTTCAAGAGTTTGAAGCTGATATTGCCCGTCTGGTTCGCCTTGCCTATCCAGCTACACCGGAAAATGTGATAGAAAGGTTAGCAGTGCAAGTATTTTTGGATGGACTTCGGGACCACGAAGCCAGACAAGCATTGACCCTAGCTCGACCGACTCAATTAGTGGATGCACTGGCTCGGGCTCTGGAATTCGAAGCTGCGAAAAATACCTGCAGAGGTCAAGCCAGAGTCCGAATCGTTGACGGAGAATCCGAAGATGGCGGAAACGATGAAGCCTCTGTAAGAAAGATAATAGAAGAAGTGCTTGCCGAAAAAAGACTAGTGAGATGTCGGAAGTGTCGTAAGGTAGGGCATGTCCAGAGTCGTTGCCAGGAGAGCAACGGAGTCCAGACTTCCTCGGCGGGAAAACTAAAGAAGGCCTATCTAAAGGGACCATCGTCGAGCTGTGGCAAACAAGTGTCATCTACCAACGCATATGTCGCTTCGCTACGCAACCACGTTAACAGTGTCTTCGTAGATGGCCTTATTAATAGAAGGCAATTTGCAATGCTGCTAGATACTAGTGCGACGAAAACAGTAATAAGGCCCAACATTGTTTTAGAGACAATGATAAAACCAACAAAATGGCAACTGCGAACAGCGACAGGAGAAGCAGCGAAAGTCCATGGTGAAATAGAGGTTGAAATGACCTTGGGTACACAACCTTTCTACATCGGGCATTAGTGGCAGACATCGAAGACGAAGTAATCATTGGGATGGATGTCATGAGCTCCAAGGGATTCCAGTTAAACTTAGCAGAGGATATCAATGTTCCGGAAAAAGCTGAAATCATTATAGATGGTTGCTTAGATGGGAAAGCTCAAGCTGGAACAGTAATGATGTTTGATCCCGAACTTAACGATGGAAATGTAGGCAGAGGAGTCGCACTGGGGAAGACTCTGTTTCGTGCCAAGGAGATTGTGCCAGTAAGAGTAATGAACCTGAATCATTACTCGGTTGTGCTAAAGAAAGGAAGAACAACTTTGGGCCATTGCTCAACAGTTTCCTCTGTAGTAAGAAGCACACAGCATGCAGAAATGCCACCAGGTAAACTATCTGAGGAACTGGAAAGACTCATCACCGATTCATCTAAGAATTTGAAACCAAACCAGAAAGCAAAATTGAGGGACATCGTTAGAAACTACCAGGATATCTTCGATGTAGGGAATGGCAAAAGAGGACGAACTGATCTCGTGAAACATAGAATTAATACTGGGGACGCTCAACCTATTCGACAGTCGGCGAGAAGACTACCCCTTGCTAAAAGAGAAGAGGCCGACAGGATAGTCCGCGAGATGGAGGAAGAAGGTGTTATTGAGCTATCCAACAGCCCTTGGGCTTCTCCAGTTGTCTTGGTTAAAAAGAAAGATGGTTCGACTCGATTTTGCGTGGACTATCGGCAATTAAACCACGCTACAAAGAAAGACAGTTATCCCCTTCCAAGAAGAGACGATACCCTAGATACGTTGGCTGGTTCGAAGATGTTTTCCACCCTGGACTTGAAGAGCGGTTATTGGCAGGTGGAACTTGCTAAAGAAGACCGAGAAAAGACTTCTTTTACCATCGGCTCAGGACTTTATCAATTCACGGTGATGCCGTTTGGATTGTGTAATGCTCCAGCAACGTTTGAAAGATTGATCTAAACAGTGTTAAAAGGGCTTTCATGGAAAACGTGTCTGGTGTATCTTGACGACATTATCGTGGTTGGAAAATCTTTTCAAGACCACGTGAGGAACCTGGAGGAGGTATTTCGGCGACTTCGAAGTTCCGGACTAAAGTTAAGCCCGAAGAAGTGTCAGCTGTTCCAAGAAGAGGTGCAATATCTTGGACATGTAGTTTCCGCACAGGGAGTAGCTGTTGACAAACAGAAAATCAAAGCCGTCCAGGAATGGCCGATACCTAAAGATATCCACCAGTTAAGAAGTTTCCTGGGGTTATGCACGTACTACCGTCGGTACGTAGCCGGATTTGCCAACATCGCCAAGCCACTTACTTGACTCACAGAGGGGAAGGTACAATACCAGTGGGACGAGGAGTGCCAGCTATCATTCGAGGCACTGAAAAGAGCATTGACGAGTGCCCCCGTCTTAAGTTATCCTTTGCCAGAGGGAAACTTCGTTTTTGATACCGACGCAAGCAATGTCGGAATTGGTGCGGTGCTTTCGCAGATCCAAGACGGTCAGGAGAAAGTCATCGGCTATTTTAGCAAGACCTTGAGCAAGCCTGAACGGAATTACTGCGTTACACGCAGGGAACTCTTGGCTGTGGTAAACGGGGTAGAACATTTCTACAAGTACCTCTATGGTAAAAGATTTCTCCTGAGGACTGATCATGCAGCACTGAAGTGGCTTTTGCAGTTTAAAAAACCCCGAAGGACAAGTGGCCAGGTGTATTGAGCGATTGCAAGAATTCGACTTCGAGACTGAACATCGAGCTGGAACAAGCCACAAGAATGCTGATGCCCTATCGAGGAGACCATGCCCTGATGATTGCAAACATTGTCAGCGAGCAGAAGAAAAAGGGGCTGTTCTCGGTAGAACTACCGCCATCGATAACCATTGGCAATCTGCGGAGATCCAAAAAGACCAGAAATTAGATCCAGATTTGAAAGAGGTTATCCGGTGGAAGGAAGAAGCCCGCAAACCTACGTGGCAGGAGATTTCCCGATACTCACCAACCATAAAGTCGTACTGGGCTCAGTGGAACTCCCTCATCCTGGAAAATGGACTTCTCAAGCGCGTCCTGGAAACTCCAGAGGAAGAAAATGACAGAAAACAGATTGTAGTTCCCAGAAATAGGAGACCAGAGGTTTTACGAGAACTACATGATGGTACAACTGGAGGACATCTGGGAGTAACGAAAACCCTGGGGAAGTTGAGAGAACGCTTTTATTGGGTAAACTGCCAAGTGGATGTCAAGGACTGGTGCCGGAAATGTACTGTTTGTGCAGCAAGTAATGGGCCTCAGAAGCGTCCAAAAGCTCCCATGAAGCAATATAACGTGGGCAGTCCATTCGAAAGAATAGCCATTGATGTTGCCGGTCCATTTCCTGAATCCGACTCTGGAAACAAGTACATTATGGTGGTGATGGACTATTTTAGTAAATGGGCAGAAGCGTATGCCTTGCCGAATCAAGAAGCCTTGACCGTTGCTGATGTCCTTGTCAAGGAATGGATCAGTCGTTTTGGTGTTCCCTTGGAGTTGCACTCAGACCAAGGTAGAAACTTCGAGTCTACTCTTTTCCAAGACGTCTGCAAGCTCTTGAAAATCAATAAAACACGGACGACGGCATTACACCCGCAATCCGATGGAATGGTAGAACGGATGAATAGAACCATTAACCGCCATTTGTCAAAGGTAGTCTCTGACCACCAAAGAGACTGGGACCAGTATCTGCACTTGTTTTTTATGGCATATCGTTCGTCTGTGCAAGTCCACGGGTCAGACCCCGGCAAGCGTTATTATGGGACGAGAGTTACGACTACCATGCGATTTGAAGTTTGGTTGTCCCCCAGGAGAAGAGACTGCAGGTGAAGACTATGTCAGCCAGTTACGTCGAGAGATGGACGACATACACCAACGAGTCCGGTCAAATATCGAGAATGCTAGTGCCCGAATGAAGGAAGCCTACGAAATCAAAGCTGAGAGCGGAGAATTCCAAGTTGATGATCTTGTTTGGTTGTATAACCCGCAACGTCGTCGTGGATATTCGCCCAAGCTACAGAGATCTTGGGAGGGGCCGTACCAAATTGTGAAGAAAATCAACGATGTTGTCTACCGAATAAAGAAGCTACCTCGGGGAAAACCAAAGGTCGTACATTTCAACAGGTTAGCCCCTTATGCCGGAAGTCATGACAGCGAAGATGACCAAACCCAAGTCCGCAGCATCCAACCACCCGATGACGAGATGACCTTCGAACAGTTTATGGCACTGTACTCTAATGGGCAGAAAGTGCAGCACGACGTGACCACAGAAGAACCCCGAGACCTGTTAGAGGTGCCCATAGAATATGCCCTGGCTCATTGTGTGGCTCGAGATCTCCGGATGTCCAGAGGAATAGCCAAGGTGTTTGCCAAGAAGTACGGCCAGTTCCAGAAGCTACGGGAACAAGATCCAGTGGTAGGGAAGGTCCTTCATCTCGAAGATAAACAACCAGTGGGTACCAGAGTCATCTTTTACTTGGTAACGAAAACATTCTCGCAGGACAAGCCAACATACAGCGATCTTTGGAAGACTCTGGTAGAATTGAGGAATGTGATGATGGAGAAAAATCTGATGAAATTGGCGGTCCCAAAGATAGCCTGCGGGTTGGATGGACTGAATTGGAGGGTGGTCAGAAGTATGATGGAAACTATCTTTCGATTCAGTGGCGTCGACATCCTGGTATGCTGTCTCAGTACTCGCAGCCCAGATTCGAAGACCGTTGACTGTTACTTCCACCAGACTTCTCGTTGTCGAAATGGAGAGTCCTGCAAATATCGTCATACCAGGAAGGATTCTGGGACATTCCGGGACGAAATGGCCTTAAGGAGGGGGCAATGTTACGAGAATCCATCCGACAGCTGGTGCAATCGGCCCTCAACCAATTCATGGAAGGGACATTATTCCGATAAATTCGTGAAACCCGAAATGTTTGTCTCTCAACCGGCGGACCGCTGCCGTTACTGGGAATTCCCTTAAAACTTCCAGAACATGATGGAATTTCCCGATGGTTCGTGGACGTACCAGACAATTCCAAGATAAATGTATAAAAGGACCAGCTGGCAATAGGAGTTTATTCAGTTTTCGTCGGTCGTTTGTACAGTTAAGATAAAATGTAAATAGTAGTTTCTGTGAATATAAATTTGTGTTAAAGTAGTGGAAATAAATTAGAGTGAGTTAGACTGTTTTTAAATAAATCCAAGAACTGAACTGAACCCGAGTGTGAAAGTAAAAACATTACAATATATATATAGGAACATAAGTGTACTCTACCATTTTTAGATGTATTAGTTTTCAGAAATGATAATAATAAGTTAGAGTTAGTTAGAGTATATAGGAAGGATTTTAGCACATATAGATATTTACCTAATAAGTCTTTTCACGGTCAACAACATAAAATGGCGGGGATTAATTTCCTTGTATATCGGTTGTTGACATTCCCTCTCAATAAAGAGAGGTTTGAAAATGAAAAGAAAACTATTAGAGAAATAGCTGCATGTAATGGTTATCCAACAGATATTACAGATAAATTAACAATAAACGAAGTGTCAACTTTTCGAAATGAGTCACAAGAACAAAAGTTTGTCTCGGTTCCGTACAGTTGTTATACTACGAGCTTTAAGAACAACCACAACATTACAGAAATAGTTGGGCAATCCTTAAGATAAACTTGCTGATTTCGAGAAGTCGGGTATTTATGAAATCAAATATAAGGATTGTGATTTAAAGTATTATGGACAGACACGTAGATCTTTCAGTACCTGCTTCAAAGAGCATATTGCCCATTTGGAACACGGAAGAGCGGATAAATCTAGTGTTGCACATCATGTTTTAGAACACAACCACTCTGTAGATTTAACTTCTTTAAAATTACTTAAACAAGTAAATAATTATAGGGGACTGGACTCTTATGAACGCATAATGATTTAAGGGCCCCATCCCATACCGCTCATTGTATTTCTAAGAATCCAGAAAATAAGTATCAAAAATGTCATTACTTTATAATGTAGGGTAAAAGTAGGTAGGTAATTAAGGATTATCATAATTTGCATAATTGTATTATATAAAATTTGGCTTATCTGTAAAATCTGTTATTTAGAATTCAGGTACTTGGGATTTACCCTTTGTACTAATTACTTAAGTACTAGTTTAGTGGTAGGTGTAAATTAGAGAAAATTGTAATTACGATTTAGTTTGGGTTACTCCTTGATGATGACAACTTAGAGTTGTTGAAACGGCGTTGAGTGTTTAAAATAAAGGTTTGGTGTTAGGGTGCAAAACTGTGTTTTTACATTAGTATATTTCGAGATTAAGTAGTAGTTACCTTTGCGTACCCACATATTAAAAAAATATATTCACTCAAAGTAAATCATACATTAAATTCATTTATGTTAATGTAAATTATTTACTTTATTATATGAACTTAGTCAGCACACTAATGTAATGGTAACTTAGTAACTGGTAACCACAGCTAGTAAGCTACACTACACTACATGTTCTCACTTCTGACGTATGTCTAGTCTCTAATTTGAAATATAGTAAACAGAATGCTTATTAAAACGAAAATAAATTTTCAATATTTATTTATTTACTACAATTTTTTGTTGCTCTATAAGAGAGTCTTAATATATACCCTTGCTAATGTTTCTTACACAGAAAACTTAGTTGTGTGGGTATTTGAAGGTCAAAGTAGTGCCGGGTAAGTCAAAACAAATGCATTTTTTGCATTTCATTACCATACACGTCAACTTTTGTCCACAAATTCATACTTTTGTGGGTTTTTTATTGTTAAAATAACAACTTACTTCTATTTCGGAAGTAATGGATAGCTTAACCGAATTGCTTTTAAATTTTATGTCTAAAAATACCTTCAGTTTTTTAAATGAACTAGTGCAATTTGTCGTTTTGGTTTTTTTGTTATTTATGAAAATCACTATTTCAGCATATCTCGTTAACTTTGAAATACTGAAAACATACCGTTACTGTTGGTCCAATAAAAATATTGATAAAACACTCTGCCTGTTTCCTAGCGACAATATTACTTGACAGTGATGGACATATATATCCATAGTAAATACCTAATTTTTACAATTTCTACGAATCCTATCAATCGCCGAAATGGACAAGTTCCACAATATTGATAATCTCGACGAAGAATTTAACAACTTCATGATAAGGGTTAATGAAGTGGGCAGCATTGTTGAAAAACTTGCTTCTTCTGATAAGAAACTTCAAGAAATTGGCGATTTAGAAGCTAAAAGGTATCTTGGTGATGATAAAGAAAAGGTTTTAGTTGATATCGATGACAAAGATGTCGTGTTAAAAGTGAAAAGTAATAAAACCATCCTAAACAAAAAAGCTCTTGAAGATGATCAAAAGGATCAGTCTACAATGTCTCAAGGTAGGATATAAATGAGATAGATAACGAGAATGTTACAAGACAGATGTAATTGCATGGTTAAGTCTTTTATCGCTTCTACAATTAAATTCAAATTCATAGGAAGGGCCATAGAAACATGTTACACCAGGCCTGTATTAGACCGAAATTATAAAAGTTTTAAATATAATTAATATGTGAAATTGTATATTATTATAACGGTATTTTTGGACACAAAACTTAATTGGGTTTTGTTTTCACTTCTTCAATTGTTCATAAGGAATAGTTGGCACGATTTTAACAGCAAATTAGTTGAAGTATTTTTTGTTGTTTTTTTAACTTAAATTATTAAGCAGTGAAGCAATCTTAAGATCGTCTGTTTAGAACATTTTGATCGAGATCAGTTTACTTTGCATTGTATAAAATATCTTTGATGCAAAAATTACACGAACAGAATATATATCTTCAGCCCAGTTATGCTCAACTTCATAAGCAATCATTTTGATGAAGATTAATGTTCCAGTTTAAATTACAAGAATTTTTTGATTTTTGAATAAAATACATTTGTCTATAACTTTTCTATTATAACATCTAAAATTTTGGGATTATTTTTTGTTATTTAAATAATTTCAACGAATTTGCTCTTCGAATCATGTCAATTACCGCCTAAAATAACTAAAAAATACATAGGCACAAAGGAGTGCATTTTCTGTTAGAGCGCATATTTTCATAATAGTAGGGACATAGGCGTAACCAGGGAGGGATTTGGGGAAGGTTCATCAAGCAAAACCTACTGTACCTACATCTGCATTTAGGTACAGTTAGTTATTACTAAGTGATTACAACGAGCGGAAGTAATTCTAATACTTATCTATTTAGAACTACTGTATAAGAAATCTATACTATAATAAAATTGTAAGTTTTTCTGTTTATTTGTTTGTTTGTTTGTTCGGGCATCACGTAAGAACTACTTAACTGATTTTGCTGAATCTTTTTTTGTTGCGAAGCCTATAGTTTGACTTAAAATCTGGTAGGCATTTTATCTCTCTAAATTGACAGAAACGGTAGATATAGCGAAAAAACTTCTACCATGTTGGGTAATTCAAGTACTCAATTGGTTCTACCGCACGCACAAAATATTAGATACTGGCATCAGCTTAGTGCACATTCGGAATGTGCCAATGTAACATGTTTCAATTTAACAAAAATCAACATATATCAAGCTTAATATTACAGGATGTTGTGTATATAGGAATCTTAGAGCGGAGTAGAAATACACAGATCTAAAAAATCTAAAAAAAGTTATATTTGGTGTCCTATAAGCAGCTGGATATATACGATGTGGTGGAAATAAGGAAGAGTGGAATTAGTTATACTGGGTGGTCCAAAAAAGTTATATTGAAAGGGCCATAAACAGTTCCATATACCAAGTGGTTGAAAAAGGGTAGAATATTTATACTGTGGATACAAAAAATTAAAAAATGTCTTAAGTAAGCAGTTAGGATCTTTGAATTATGTTCATAATATTGTTACGAAATTTACCAAAGCCGACCCTGTTTCAGTTCAGTACGACAACGATCGCTGGGATATACAAAAAGCTAGAAGGTTCGGACGGGAGAAAAACTTATCTCGATCATAACTCGATAACTGTAAAATTGACATTGGATTATACTAGAGAATTCGACGCTGATTTTAAAAGGAGAACCCATCCTCGCAGCAGTTAGGGAGAAAGGACGACGAGCGTATATCGAATGGCATTGTGAATCAGCTGTTCTGTATAATTTAATGTAAATAAAGTTCTACAAAAGTGAAACTGAATACTAATTTTCATAATTTTAAAATTGAACCCATGGACTATATTGCAATTTGGTGTCAGAAGTGAAGGATTAAGTGCAGTTAAAATCGTAATTTGATTTATGGAAACCCGTAGCATGGAAAAGATGGACGAAACTACCAAAAAAAATAGTCAAGCAGGTTATGGAGGGACTGGATGTAAAAATAGCACAGATTCTAGAAAAACGCGACAAGAAGGAAAAACAACATCAGAAAGAAATTCAACAAAGGTTAGTAAAATCTTTTGATGAAAAACGTAAAATAGAATTAGAGAATCTTGTCACTAGGATGAAAAGCGAACAACAAAATCTTGTTTCCACTATAAGAAGTGAACAAAATAATTTAATGGAAGGATTATTCTCGAAATTTGTAGAAAAACAAGATCAACTTGAACTAAAACGACAAAATAAATTTAAATTATTAGATGAACACAGACAAAATGAATTTAAAATACTAGAAGAAAAACGACAAAATGATTTTAAAGTAACTGAAGAGAAAAGACAACTGCAATTTGAACAATTAATGCAAACAGTATCGCAAGTTAATGACACAGTTAATGAACGAATGCAAATAGTGGAATCAGACAAAAGAGAAATAAACGATGACATAAAGGTCCTAAAAAATACAGTGGATACTCTTGAAACCAAAGTAGATGACATCGATTTCATCCATAATCAGGTGGAATTTGAAATAAGTGCTGTCCAAAGCCAGGTAAAAGTTGAAATCAGTTCAATTAAAGACGCAGTACACAGTGAAGTACAAGATAAAGTGGAAACAGCAATTAAAAATTTGCAACAAGATTTGCAGAGAGGGAAATACCAGCACACCGTGAGTACCAAAGGTTCCGTTAGCAAACCACCCACATTTAATGGCAGTTCATCTTGGCCCATGTATAAACGGCAATTTGAGGCCGTGGCTACAGCTAATGGATGGGATAATCAAGAAAAATCTACTTCTCTGGTAATTTCGGTAAGAGGTCCGGCCCTAGAACTCCTCCAAAGCATTCCAGTCGATGAACAAGGCAATTTCGACAAGATCATCGCCATTCTGGACAAGAGATACGAAAATGATTCCCTGAGCCAGATATACCAAGTCCAACGGAGTGGAAAAACGCAAAAATCCGGTGAAAGCCTTCAAGAATTCAAAGCAGAGATTAGACGGTTAGTTCACTTGTCCTACCGAGACCTGCCAGAGGATACGAAAAACCAGTTGGCCACACAGAGATGTGGAAGTACAACGAAATCTAAGACTAAGTGGCGTCAAGAAAAGTAATGAAGCTCTACTTCGGGCTTTGGAAGTAGAGGCCGAGCAGTTTCCTTCAACAAGGAAGAGTCAGAGTCACCATTTTAAGCGCTGCTGGCTGGTGTGAACAAAATATTAGAACGGTCACAAAGAACTAACACCAGAGGGGCACGTTACCGCTGTGGACGGACAGGACACTTCCAACGTGATTGTCGAGTGAGGCCACCTGAACGATCACCGACCAGGGGTAACCAACAGAACAGCCACATCTCCAGGGACCGTCAGCCAGTCAGCATAAGGGGCGAATGCTGACTAACCCTCCACCAGCCCCCAAAACATTATTCATCCGGGGATTTTGCCGAGATAGCGGCAGCCTAGTCATCAGAGGCACCATCAATGGGCGAGCAGTTACCATCGCCATCGATACGGGCGCCGCTGTGTCCACTGCAAAGCCCAGGGTTTTGAGAGCATCAGAAATTCGGCCAGTTACCAATAACATCCAGCTCAGAACAGTCACGGGCGAGTCCGTGTCAAAACAGGGTGAGGCAGATGTCGTGCTAGTGATAGGGGACAACATGATCCGGCATAGGGTCCTGGTAGCGAATATTGAGGACGATTTTATACTGGGAATGGACCTAATTAGCCAGCATGGATTTATGTTCGACCCGAGATATGATGTTCTTCGGTTCCTAAATGAGGAATTTGTATTGACACAGCCCGTCAACAGTTCAGTAACCTCCATAAAAATTGTGGCAAAGTCTTCAGCTAGAATTCCCGGTCGAACGGAACAGATTATTCATGGACAGCAAGACAGCAATCCTGGGAGCTGCGTTGGAATGGTGGAGCCCCTGACTACTTAATCTATAGTTAAAACCGGGCGAGATATACCAATTAGAGTCCTGAATTTGTCCAACCACGACATCAGAATTACCAATGGTCAAGAGATAGCTTGTTTCGAGCCAGTAGAGACCATCATCAATTGCGAAGAAGAGTACCCGACGTCGGTGAAGGAGACAGGGTCCAGTAAAGAGTTCCTACAACAGTTTGCTCACCGTTTGACACACCTGACACCAGAGGAACAGAAGAAAGCCCAGCAATTTATCACAAAGCACTGGCAAATTTTTAACAGTCAAGATGGAACCACCGGTCGCACCAACATCATCCAGCACCGAATAGATACTGGGAAAGCTCAACCCATCAGAATACCACCTAGGCGACTTCCATTGGGGCATCAACAGGCAGTCGAGGAAAACATCGAATCCATGTTACAAAATGGAGTTTTTGAGCCATCCATCAGCCCAAGGTACGCTCCCGTCGTGCTAGTTAAAAAGAAGGATGGAACCACCCGATTTTGCGTGGATTACAGAAAGCTGAATGACGTCACCTAGAAAGACAGCTATCCACTACCCCGAATTGATGACACCCTGACCACGCTAGCAGGCTCCTGTTGGTTCTCCACACTAGACCTAAAAAGTGGATATTGGCAGGTTGGTTCCACGAAAACGACAGAGAGAAGACAGCGTTCTCCACAAGTAAAGGGTTGTTTCAGTTCACGGTCATGCCCTTTGGGTTATGTAATGCTCCCGCAACATTCGAGAGGCTAATGGAGTATGTATTGAGCGGGTTAACATGGAGAACGTGCTTAATATACCTCGACGACATTCTGGTCGTGGGTCAGACATTCGACGACCTTTGAAGAACCTGGGCGAAGTATTCTCCAGAATTAATAATGCCAACCTGAGACTCAACCCGAAGAAGTGCTCGTTGTTCCAAAAAGAAGTAGAGTTTTTGGGCCACGTCGTTTCTGAGTCAGGAATCCGCACCAACGAAGACAAGATAGAAGCCATCCGTGATTGGGCAGTCCCAAGAGACAAGCATGAATTCCGAAGATTCTTGGGCCTCTGTTCATACTACCGGCGTTTTGTTGAGGGATTTGCCACCATTGCCGGCCCTCTACATCGGCAGACCACAGAGAAGGAGACCTTCCGTTGGAATCAGGATTGCGAAACATCTTTCAGACGACTGAAGGCAGCACTATGTTCCAGCCCAATCCTAGCCTTTCCTACACAGTCCGGCAAGTTCGTCTTAGACACCGACGCCAGCAACATAGGTTTGGGGGCCGTCCTATCCCAGGTGTAAGATGGTGAAGAGAGGGTGATCGAGTACTACAGCCGTGGATTCTCGAAACCAGAAAGAAATTATTGCAATAATAAGGGTTGTAGACCATTTCCACAAATATCTCTATGGTCGTCATTTCTTAATCCGAACAGATCATGCCGCACTCAAATGGCTGCTGGACATGACGACACCAGAAGGACAACTGGCCAGATGGATGGAGAAATTACAGCAATACGACTTCAAGGTGGAACACCGTGCCGGCCGTTTGCACAATAATGCCGATGCCCTATCCAAAAGACCCTATAGAGCGGAATGCGAACATTGAAAACGGAACAGCGAGAGGGTATCTCCACCAGACAGATCCGAGTGCAGGCCAATGAAGACTGGACAACGGAACAGTGCATCTAGGACTAAATGGCTGATCCAGACATCGAAACAATCTTGTCACTCAAAACGAGAGGGGCACCCAGGCCACGATGGGACGAGGTAGCTAGATACTCAGGCGTGCTGAAATAGTTATGGGCTCAATGGAGCTAAGAGTAGACAATGGAATGCTCAAGCGAGTTTGGGAAAGCGCTGATGGACGAGAAACCAAGTCCCAACTGGTAGTTCCGAAGAAAAAGGTACCAGCCATCCTGACCGAAGTACATGATGGAATTACCGGAGGCCACCTGGGCATGAATAAAACCCTAGACAAAGTTCGCCAGCGGTACTACTGGGTGAATTACTTCGAAGACGTCAGAGCTTGGTGCCGCAAATGTGCCACCTGTGCAGCCAATAAGGGCCCGAAAACCCGGACCAAGGGCAGTATGCAGCAGTACAATGTGGGCGTCCCATTTGAGAGAATCGCCACCGATGTCGCCGGTCCATTTCCCGAGTCTGAGAGGGGGGAAAATACATTCTGGTCGCAATGGATTACTTCAGCAAATGGCCTGAGGCTTATGCGATGCCCAACCAAGACGCAACCACGGTAGCGACGGTGATAGTAGAACAACTATTTAGCAGGTTTGGCGTCCCGATGGAATTATATTCAGCCAGGGGCGTAACTTCGAATCGAATGTATTCCAGAAGGTTTGCATGATGTTGGGGATCAGGAAAACGAGAACAACACCATTGCACCCACAGTCAGACGGAATGGTGGAAAGATTCAACAGGACCTTGGAACAACACCTAACCAAGGTCGTCAGCAATAACCAGCGTAATTGGGATGAGTATATTCCCCTATTCCTGTTGGCATATCGCTCTGCAGTACATAATAGTACAGGCCTGACCCCAGCCAGGGTCCTGTTCGGAAAGGAGTTGCACTACTCTGCGATTTGGCATTTGGCTCCCCCGAAGAACCTTCCCAAGACATCGACGATTATGCCGACCAGCTCCGAGATAACATGTTGGCGATACACGAATTCGCCCGAACGCAGATGTTGGCCACCAGTTACCGGATGAAGACGCGATACGACCTCAAGGCCAATTCAGTCGGGTTCCAGGAGAAGGACAAAGTCTGGCTGTACAACCCCCAACGGAGCAAGGGTAAATCCCCAAAGCTTACACCCTGGGATGGTCCATACGAGGTGATCAAGAGGCTTAATGACGTCGTCTACCGGATCCGTCGAAAGCCCAAGGCTAAGTTGAAGGTGGTCCATTTAGATCGACTTGCTCCCTACCATGGAGAGGATGTTTCTGATCGGGACGATCAGAATTAAAGGAGGGGAGGCAGTGTTAAGATATTTACCAAAGCCGACCCTGTTTCATTTCAGTACGACAATGATCGTTGGGATATAAAAAAAGCTAGAAGTTCGGACGGGAGAAAAACTTATCTCGATTAGAACTCGACAACTGTAAAATTGACACTGATTATACTAGAGAATTGAACGCTGATTTTAAAAGTAGAACCCATCCTCGCAGCAGTTAGGGAGAAAGGACGACAAGCGTATATCGAAGGGTATTGTGAATCAGCTGTTCTGTATATTGCAATATAGTTATGAAATGGGTTAAAGAAATGTTGGAAGCAGTTGTTTATACAGGGTGATTGAAATATAAGATGGAGTGGAATTATAGTTTATGTTGTGGTTAAAAACTTGTTTTATATCCACAAGTATTTACATATATAGGATGGTTGAAATATGTAGCGGAGTATAATTACAGCTATACAGGTGGGTTTAAAAATATTTTAAAGTAATGTAAAAATGTAATGTAAAGTATGATCTACAAGCTGTTCCATTTACTGGATGTTTGAAATATAGGGTGGGG
Organism: Octodonta nipae; assembly: GCA_034190945.1. Taxonomy (NCBI): domain Eukaryota; kingdom Metazoa; phylum Arthropoda; class Insecta; order Coleoptera; family Chrysomelidae; genus Octodonta; species Octodonta nipae. The sequence continues at coordinate 59,335,381 of CM067216.1, read as the reverse complement.
TAGGATTCTAAGGCTTCAGGGTCCTACAAAAATGTTATATTTGGTGGAAAATAAATAGTTGCATACAAAAGGTTGTTGAAATATAGGGGTGGGTTACAGTTAGAATTATACAGGGTGGGTAAAAAATGCGAGAAAAATATTGTTATATAGCACTTGCAGAAATAGAGTATCTCAAGTATGGTGTGCAGTAAAGTTATAGTTATACAGTGTCATTCAAACAAGATTAGAAAAAATTGTAAATGAAGGCTAGTTTAAATGAAGTGTGGAGAGAAATTATACTTTAATATATCTTGAAAAAATATAAGGAAAAAATGTGAAATAGCATAGTTCATAATAAGTTGCAAAGATAGGATAGTTGAAACATAGGGTGAAGAAGTGCTATGATAGTTATTTCAAAAATGTTATATTGGTTGACCAATAAGCAGTAGCGTATACAGGGTAGTTGTAATACATACAAGGTGATTCAAAAACATGTTTAAGAAAATTGCGGTTTTAGTGAAATATATTTAGCATTGATGGATTTATATTTATAGAAGGTGGTCGAAAAAATGTTATACTGGGTGGCCGATAAGTAGTTGCAAATACAAGGTGATTGAAATAGCGGGTGGAATAGATTTATAGTCAAACAGGTTGGATAATTAGGATAGAACATGAGCTGTTGCATATCTGCAATATCTGAAACATGGATCGAAGTAAAATTATACTTAATACAGTGTGATTATAAGTATTTAAAAATTTTATATTTGGTTGCCCCTAAGCAGATGCACATACAGGGTGGTTGAAATATTTTGTAGAGTAAAATTATGGTTATACAGGGTGGTTCAAAAATAAGTTGTAATGTTTGACAAATTAGCAGCGGTGTATACAGGATGGTTTTAATGTAGATGGAAGTAGAGTTAGTTATATAAAGTGACTAAAAAAAGTTTTCAATAAAATTGTTATATAGGGTGACCAATAAGCAGTTGCAGTTTGGGTGATGGTTTAAATAAAAGTTTGGTGTTAGGGTGCAAAACTATGTTTTTATATTTGTGACTCACGAAGGGTTCCACATCATTTCTATTAGGATGGATCAAAAAAGTTTAAAAAAATGTTATATAGGGTAGACCATAAACAGTTGCATTCTACTATATGGAATATCTGAAATATGGGGAGAAGCAAGATTATAGTTTTAGAATGTGTAACACAATGTTAAAAAACCTCATATAAAGGTTAATTAATATATAGAGTAAAGAGAAATTTTACTTAAAAATATGGTTAAAAAAATATCAGAAATAATTGTTATACAGGGTACACCATAAGCAGTTGCATTGCTGAAATACAGAGTAGAGAAAAGTTATAGTCAGGTGTTCAAAAATGTATAAAACAGCAGGATATACAGGATGGTTGCAATATAGACTTACAGTTATTCAAGGAGATTCAAAAAATGTCGAATAAAATAGTTATATAGGGTGGCCCATAAATACTTGCAGTTTGGGTGAAATATATTATATTAAGTACCGTGGTTCAAACAAGTTAGAAAATTTTTTATATAGGATAACCCATATGTTTCATAAGTTATTGCTCTTTGCAAAGGCTTGAACATTCCGTACGCTGGTGAGACCGCGGGTAACGGCTAATTATTAATAAAATATAACTAAGTAATTTGTTTTCGATATGAGCTTTTTGAAAACCGGCCTTGATACACCTATGAGCTTAGGAGAAAGTAGGGGGCGACCAGGGGGGACAATTGCCCCATCCCAAATTACTGAGAATGAAAGGATAGAGTAAAAAGGTATGTACCTAGACAGTATTCTATTTTTCTTACACCCCCCCCCTCCAAGAAATGGTAAACAATGCTGAAGATACGCCCCTGACTATGAGTAGGGGTGTCTGGGGGTAGTGATGACATTTTTTTAACAAATTTGCCCAATTTCTTTACAAGTTTGTTTTACATCGATATAACACCCATTATACAATTATTTAGGGTTTAAATTTAAAAAGAAGTAGTAATTGAAAAAAATATATGGACACAATACTGTTTATTTAAGATATTGTTTAGCCGTAAAAACAACGTATATAATCTAAGGGTTCTGAATTCAAAGAAATCATTTTATTTTTAATTCGTTGGAGTAAACTCAACAACATGAACTCTATGAGGCAAATCTGGTGGCATATACCTATACCTACACATCATTTTATTAAAAATGATAAATTTTTGAAAAATCTCATTTTAAGCTAAACACCTTAAATCTTTTTCAGAAACATTCATGGCTGAGATTTCTAAGGACGCCGATAGAAGATACCAAGAGAAATTAATAAGGACTGAAAAAATGGAAACGTTTAAAAAACAAGCAACGCTAGCTTTTAAAAGAGGCCAATATGAAAAAGCGGTCACTTTATACAACAAAGTAAGTGGTCGCATATCATTATATAAATGTAAATTTGTATATATTACATATATATTTGTTTTTAAGTTTTTGTGGGTACTAAATGTATCAGTGTTCTATTAAATAAAAAGTTTGTAATACAAAGATAATAAATTTATAAAATCAATTTCAATATTGACATAAACAGAGAATACTTGTAGGCAACATTACATACAAGTCCAGAAACTGTGCGTTGCCAACATTCAAACTATTCCTGAATTGTGTGTTGCAAATGGTTGCTCCATATACTTATACCTATATAGTTTTGAAATTTATTTGTAAAACGTTACGCACAAATTGCTATATATATATATATATATATATATATATATATATATATATATGTTATATGAGAAGTGCACTAACTTACAATTTACACGTTAAAGTTACCATAGGTGCTTGAACCGTAATTGACTTCACACAAGTGTCATATTACAACTTCCTAGAATTCTTAGAAATCACGTAGACGCTTTGTTCACATGAAAACTGATGACATAGCGTCAGCATTTTTACGTTATAAATGTAACCGAAAACAATTCTCAGTGTTCATTATCTTCATATAACTTCATACCTATAATATTGTCTTTGTAACTTAAACATATGAATTTTTTGTAATAAATATTTTTTTAAAAAAGTGAATTTAGTGAAACCAAATCTAAAAGTGGCGCAGTCAGTAGGATATTCCAGACGTAATTAGAACAAGAAACATTCTAACTAATTACGGTCGTTTCCTAACCTTCGCGGATACAAAGAACCTACTTGGACACCAACTACCGAGCTCAACAAGGGAACAAGCAGCGGCTAACCAGTGTTCAGTGACGGATAGAACAAGTCCTATGATAGGAATAATCACGTAAGCGTTTAAAAAAAAAGTTACAATATTTAATAATTGTTGAACAAACAGTTCTATCATTTTTCCTATTTTAAATGAACCATCCTAAATATTTACCCAAGAACGAATTTTGAAATTTTATTTTGATAGTTTAAGATATTCTAAATATTTATTTACGTTTATACCTTTATTTAATTTATACTTATTTTAGAACCAGTAACAAAAATTTATTTCTCATATTTTTCTTCATTTTAATTACAATCGCAATTATTTACTTCGCTTTTCCCAAGCTTTGTATTTTCCTAATATTGCACAATCTTGAGTAAAATTACAAAATGCCAGAAACTAGAGCTGTAGCACAAAATGTAGAGCCCTACAAGCTCTCAGAAATTTTCGCCATTATTCCCGAATACGATGGGAACCCAATATTTTTAAACACATTTATCTGTTCTTGCAATACCGCATATAATATGGCATCTGATAATCAACAAGTTCTGTTAATTCTCCACTTTAAGAATAAGCTCCGTGGACGAGCGGCTGAACTAGTTAATTCACGTAACCCCAGCCATTTAGCAGATATTCAAAGTCTATTAGAAAACCATTTTGGAGATCCAAGGGATCTCTCCGCCCTTATTCAAGACCTACAAAGAATGAGGCAATTACCCAACGAATCTCCATTGACATTTTCAGCTAGGCTTCAAACACAAAAAGCAAAAATGTTATCAGCTGTCAATAAACAAAATTTAACTGTAAAGGAGAAACAGGCCCAGATTGACTTAATTGAGTCAATGGCTCTAACTAGCCTACTTACGGGTCTAGAGCCGAAAATTGGCCAAATTGTGCGAGCCAGTGATCCCAGAGATATCCTGACCGCCATTTCCCGTATTAAAAGAGAATTACAGCTGTCCAATCTGGAAACTCAAAAATCCTCAGTCAACCGAAATGCACCCCAACAGACTCGTAAACCGAATAATGGTCCACCCCCAAAACAATGTTCGTTTTGCAAAAGAATAGGACATTTCAGCAGCGAATGCCTCATCAGAATGAGACAATCCCAGACTAACCAAAATTCTCACTCAAATTACTCGGGCCATCGCCCATATTATCCGAATCAGCCCGCTAATCAACCTACGAATTTTAATAATAGGCCCCAGTTTTCTCACCAACAACAACAACCCTCAACAAGTAGACCAACCCCAACTTCTAGTAATTTCAGACCAAATCCGAGTTTTTTCAAACAACAACAGAAAACTCATCACTTAAACAACGAACAATTCGATCCGTATGACTATGATTTTTCTTACAATGAGCAACAGAACTTTCAAACACCAACTGAATACAAAACCGTATCAGACTATTATTACCCTGATACACAAAAACACGACAAATTCGAATATCATTCCAGCGAAAATGTTTGTAATGATAATTATAACCAACAATATGATGAGTATTACGATAGCGAACAGTTTTCTTCCCGACAAAATTTTCAGACTACCCCGGTAGAAACAAAACCTCCCGATCACGAGATCTCCGATCTCCAAACACAAATTCAAACGATGAACTTGGACGATTTCAATCCAAACCTAAACTTTCCCGAACAGAATTTTCTGTAAGGCCACTTCTTTCGGTCAATTCGAAAAACCTTTACTACATCACCGACTCTTCCAATACATACAAACTCCTTATTGACACCGGAGCAGGACTATCAATATTTAAGCCTGAAACTTGCCAACGATTTAAACAACGATTTCCCGAAAACGTAGTCATCCAAGGAATCACTGATCAAAAAATCTTAATAAACGAATCCACCCTTGTACCTTTCAACGTCGCCGACCCACACAAGGTATATATTTGCAACATCGACATTGAATTCGACGGATTACTGGGTTCAGATTTCCTTGAACATTATAACTGCGTTATAGACTTTAACAGCAAACAACTTGTGACTAATTTTAAAACCTTACCTCTCTACAAAGTTACGGATGATACTGTCATGCGTACTCAGAACCCTTCAACTTTCAATAACTGCATCCCTGTTAATACAATCTCCATAGAACCCCGAACAGAACAAATATGTAAATTAAAATGTAACCTCACTAATACGGAGGCTTTTCTATCATCCGCCGAAATAGAAAAAGTTTATCTTCCCCGTGCCCTTGTAAAAATTAATGAAAAAGGCGAATTTCTTACTTCAGTTTTAAATGCAAATGCTATTCCAAAACTGTTAATTTCGACAATTTGGAACTCGAACCGATAACCAATTTTTCCGTAAACATTCTTTCCGAAAATTACTCACAAAACTTAACCCAGCCTGATAGACAAACTACAATTATGGAACAACTTCGTTTAGAACATCTGAACGATGAGGAAGCCGAACTTATTTCTCAACTTTGCCTCGAATATTCCGACATATTCTATTTAGAAGGTGACCAACTGACCTTCACAAACGAAATTAAACATTCAATAGACACTAATAACGCGAAACCCTCTTTCACAAAGTCATATCGGTACCCACAAATACACAAACAAGAGGTAAAAAGTCAGATATCGAAGATGCTTGACCAAGGCATTATACGCCCGTCTAATTCGCCATGGTCATCCCCAGTTTGGGTAGTTCCCAAAAAACTAGACGCATCTGGTACCCAAAAATGGCGTGTCGTCGTCGATTATCGTAAACTAAATGAACTTACTGTTGACGACAAATACCCCCTACCGAACATTTCGGATTTACTTGACCAACTTGGCAAATGCCAATACTTCACCACTCTCGACTTAGCTTCAGGGTTTCACCAAATCGAAATCGATATAAAAGACATCCAAAAAACAGCATTCACAGTTGATAATGGTCATTTTGAATTCGTTAGAATGCCCTTCGGTCTTAAAAACGCTCCATCCACCTTCCAAAGGGTAATGGATAATATTCTTTTAGGTGTTCAAAACGAGAGATGTTTAGTCTATATGGACGACATAATCGTTTATTCTCCGACTATACATGAGCACATAGCCCGACTTTCTGAAGTTTTCAAACGATTGCGAAAAGCTAATCTAAAGATCCAACCCGACAAATGCGAGTTTCTTCGCAAAGAGGTCGCGTATCTTGGCAACCTTATAACTCCCGAAGGCGTGAAGCCTAACCCCTCAAAGGTAGATTGTATCTTAAATTTTCCCCAACCAAAAACCCAAAAGATATCAAGTCCTTCTTAGGGTTAGCTAGTTATTACAGGCGATTCATCCCCAATTTCGCCAAGATTTCGAAACCTTTGACAAAATTACTTCAAAAAGACGTACCTTTCCAGTTCGATTCAGAATGCGTCAAATCTTTTGACGAATTAAAAAGAGCACTTACTTCTACCCCCATACTCATATACCCTAATTTTGAAGAGCCATTTATTCTTACAACCGACGCCAGTTCATTTGCTATCGAAGCAGTGCTCTCAAGGTCCCATAGGTAAAGATTTGCCCGTAGCCTATGCCTCCAGAACTCTCTGCAATGCTGAAACTAAGTATTCAACTATAGAACGAGAACTCCTTGCAATAGTGTGGGCGGTTAAACACTTTCGTCCGATAATTTTTGGCCGTAAGTTTTTACTTCTGACCGATCACCGCCCGTTAACTTGGCTGTTTTCTATAAAGGATCCTGGAAGTAGACTTGCAAGATGGCGCCTTAAGCTCGAGGAGTACGACTATCAAATAATTTACAAACCCGGCAAAGTAAATAAAAATGCCGACGCTCTCTCTCGCATTAAAGTTAACAACTTTAATGAATACATATCATTTCAAGCAATCACCTAACACCATTTACAGTACTCCCAACAAACGAAACTGACGATGACTCACAAGAACCCCAGACAAGAAGTCCCATTAATCTCCAACAAATCTCTGAAGAATTTAGAACTTTTGTCGAGCGATATCAAACCGTCTCGCTCATAGATTACGACAAAATTCAATTTTCTAATTGCCAACTCTTAGACCGAGAAAACAAAAACATCTTAGTATTTCCCCAACGCTCTCTCATGAAAGATTTTCACCATGACATCATCGAAGACATTTTTGAGGAAAATGCTGATTTCCGTACCCCTAGAGTAAATGTCTTTGCTAGCAAAAGTGTCAGAAAAAGACGTTATTACATCGTCCCTCTCCCTTCTGACCCAGAAGTAGTCAACGAAATTCTTTTCGCATCTTTGTATAATAGTAGAGATGTGTTCACTGAAAACCAAGTATTCTGTGTTGAGAATAACATTGAAGTGCCCATTTTGGAAATGCTTTCGTTTATCTTATCCGAAATCGATATCAAATGGAAAGTTTGCCAAAATATCGTTCAAACGGTTGAGAAAGACCAAATACCTATCATTCTCGACCAATTCCATAACGGCAAAAATAATATACACCGAGGTATCAATGAAACTATCCGCAGAATAAAAGAAAAATACAATTGGCAAGGACTGACTAAGGACGTTGACAATTTTATCAAAAACTGTCAAACTTGCCAGAGAGCAAAAGTTTACCGGAAAAATCTCGACAGCCCACTTGTCATTACTGAAACCCCACGGACACCCTTTGAACGTGTCAACATCGATATCCTAGAAGTCCCAACAAAAAACTACGCATTGACTATCAGGGACGAACTAACAAAATTCTCTCAGGCCTACCCCATAACTGACAAATCCGCAAAAACCGTTGTTAGTACTTTACTACTATATTTCCAACACTTCGGTACCCCATTACGGATACACTGTGATTATGGCAGGGAATTCGACAACGCTCTGATGAGAGATTTGTGTAAGCTATTTGATATCAAACTGTCCTATTCTAGTGTGGGACATCCCCAGTCGAATGGTTCATTAGAACGGTTCCACTCGACCTTACTAGACATGATTAGAATCCACAAATTAGAAAATCCCGACGAACACCCCTTCAACATCCTTCCTTATGCAATCATCGCATACAACAACTCCGCAAACAAAACTCACGGATTCACTCCTTACGAACTTGTTTACGGACATACTTCGAGTAGGACTCCCGAAACTCTATACAACCAACAATCATTGATAACTAAATACATCCGAGATCTCAACAACCGTATCACACACTATTATAAAATCGCTCGTGAAAGAACAGAAGTTCAGAAGCACAAAGCGAAAGCCCGATTCGATAAACATGTTTCCGAAAATCTCCCGAATTATCAAATAGGCGATAAAGTCTATATCAAGGAATCCCAAATCAAGGACAAACTCCAAAATAAATTCAATGGTCCTTTCGAAATCCTGGAGATTCACAAAAATTCCGCGACATTACTAAATCCAAAAACCAAACAAAAAACTAAAGTAAATTTCGACAGGATGAAACCGTTCTCAGAAAGTTAATTTCTGTTTCAGGTTATGCCTGCTGTTTGGATCAGCAGTAACCCAATATCAAGTCGAACCTATAAATAACACATTAGGGATATACTACCACAACGAAGCTCAAATAACCGTTTCTAACAATAAATGGACACTTTTGGTCCACAAAAATATTTCGGCCCTCGAACACGTTTTCACGACAAATAATAGACTTTTACAAACACTTATCGAAACTGTTAACTATAAATCTTTCGCAATGAATTACTTCCGCTCAGATGTACAAACTCATATAAATCTTCTAAACCAAATATCCACCACAATTAAAGACAAATTTATCGAAATAAATATGGACACCAAAAGACCAAAACGCGGCATACTTGATGGCGCAGGTACTCTTTTCAAAGCAATTACCGGAAACTTAGACGCGGATGACGGTAAATATTTTACTGATAGTATCACTAGGCTCAATCAAGGTCAATTACAAATAGAAAATTTACTCAAAAACCAAATCAGTGTAACTACCTCTGTCATTAAAAACTTCAACGAGACCGTCCAAAAACTGCAAATTGACGAAAAACTCTTTAACAGCAATATGAAAAAACTAGAAACTACAATCGGAAAAATTAACGATAAAGTCGGCTATATCGAAACGAAACTTATGTTGCTCGAATTATGCGAGAAACTAATGGAGAATTACCTTTACTTGGAAGATAGCCTAAATGATGTGCTAAATTCAATTACTTTCGCGCGTCTTAAAATCATACATACATCTATTTTAACGCCGGAACATCTCATTACGGCATTGCAAGAAATATCGCAAAACCTAATAAAAAACAATCTTCCACTACCAATAAAATACTCAAGCATTGGACAATACTTGGAAATTATCGAGTTAGAAGCTTTCCAAACAAACTCTGATCTTATTTTTGTCTTAAGAATTCCATTAGTAGAACAACAACCATACACCCTTTTCCGGTTATACCCTATCCCAATTTATGATGACAGAACTCGATTACATCACCTTTTGTCTTTTACTCAAAAGTACCTCGCGAAAAACGAAGACTCTTTAATGTTTATTTCAATCAAGGACTTGAGCGCGTGTAAACCGCTTGCTATCGGAAGAAAATTGTGTCCCGACCTATACGCCTATCCTATAGACTCTAACGCACCGTGTGAGGTGCAACTTCTGAAAAGTATTCAAAATGTGCCGGACAATTGCAGGAGTGCAGTAATTTTTAGTCAGCGTTACAGTGTCCAAAAACTTGAACAGAATATGTGGCTTGTCGTGACCTCCGAACCTTTACGTGTTGTGGTGAGTTGCAATCAAAAGAACTCAACAACTTTAACTCTAGTGCGCAACTCCATTCTAAAACTTCAATCGGAGTGTAGTGCCTTTGTAGGTGTTACTAAGGTCCAGGCTGAGTCTGGAAAAGAAACAGCCCTTTCCGAAGTCTATCACACAGTTACAGTACCTTACAACTGTTGCGATACAGTTCCAGAAAAGGTACAAATTCCCGAGCTGAAACCCTTCGACATAAGCAGCATCAACGTGGAGGAACTGGACGTTGCGAACCATAAGTTAGAACAGTACTCCAGAGACCTAGATGGTCTTATAAATCAGCCTTTCCTAACCAAGAACATCTCTTGGTTTACGTATACGACAATAGCTGTCGTCATGATCATTTCAGCGATCATGATTTTCAACATCATCAAAAAGAAAATTGAAGAGCGCCCAAAAGCTCAAGAAAATACCGACCAACCGACGACTCCTTCATCGTCTCTAAGAATGCTGCCTAAACTAAGGCCACCAAACCCGATCACGGAGACAACTGTATAAACATTTCATTTATAACAATGTATTTTTTGTATGTTTACCCATATTTTATGTATTACCCTTTTTATTTTATTTACTAACCATTTATCCTTGTTATATTATATAAGTTTGATTTTTGACTTATTATTGACACTAACATATTTTATACTAACAATTTTAATTTCATTTTCGAATTACCTTTGTAATGTTAATACTACCATTTGATATTCCTAGCGATATTTTGTTATTTACAGATGTTTCATTTTTATTAAAAAGTTGATGTAAAGCATCAACTTTTCATGTATAAGGGGAGTTGTTATATGAGAAGTGCACTAACATACAATTTACACGTTAAAGTTACCATAGGTGCTTGAACCGTAATTGACTTCACACAAGTATCATATTACAACTTCCTAGAATTCTTAGAAATCACGTAGACGCTTTGTTCACATGAAAACTGATGACATAGCGTCAGCATTTTTACGTTATAAATGTAACCGAAAACAATTCTCAGTGTTCATTATCTTCATATAACTTCATACCTATAATATTGTCTTTGTAACTTAAACATATGAATTTTTTGTAATAAATATTTTTTTTAAAAAGTGAATTTAGTGAAACCAAATCTAAATATATATATATATAAAGTTATTTATGAAACAAAATATAGACTATATATATATATATATATATATATATATATATATATATATATATATAAATATATTTTGTTTCATAAATAACTTTTATAAATAGGACAAACTCCTTTAAGATATGGGAGTTATATGGAAAGACATGCCTAATGGAGTCTAACAATGCACTTTGAACTCTTTGTACCAATTACACATATTTTATTTATACAATACATTGGTGTTTCACTTTTAATTCTCACAATAATTTGCGTAAATTACTTTGATTTGAATTATTAGAGAGGTTGCGAAGCTGAGCCTGATATAACTCAGCAGCCAAAAATGATCCAGAGCCCCTACGGTCTGGATTGCGGGCGTTATCAACAAAGCGACAAATATGAGCTATAATGCGGGTAATGCGATTAATAGAAGAATGTTCTTCTAACAAAGTATCAAATAAATTTGATGAAGCGGTGACTTGAAGCGCCACTATACGGGCTTCAGTCATAACTAAAGGTGACATGCTTGAGTCTGAGCAAGCATGCGGCAAACAAGCGGTAATCAACAATTGTGGGCCTTTTCACCAAAGTGTATTGCCTAATAACTCTGATGGCAAAGTGCCGCGGGAACCCAAGTCAGCGGGGTTATCACAAGATTGAATGTAAAACCAATGAGAAGGAAATTTTTCCTGAATGTAAGCAACTCGATTACTGACAAATGTCTTCCAACGGTGCGGGGAAGAACTAAGCCATGAAAGGACTACCGTGGAATCTGACCAGCAACGAATCACCTTGAACAACAAACGACTATTGAATTGCTCATAAACATAATGAGCCAACTTAGCGGTAAGAACTGAAGCACACAGTTCCAATCTGGGAAGTGACAAAGTTTTCAAAGGGGCAACTTTCGATTTAGACAACACAAAAAAACTTTGACGAAATCCAGATGCGGTTTCGAACACAAAATAAACAACAACGGCATAACATTTCTCAGAAGCATAACCAAATGTGTGAAGTTCACAACTAGAAAAGTTTTCTATCGCAAGCAGGTGAGCCAAAACTAAATTCTGTAAGGTCAACAAAATAGCGATAGTGTCTTGCTGCAATTTGGGATCGATAAACAAACAATCATTCAAAGATAACCGATGAGGTATCTTAGCGGATGCATTAAACACTACACGAAGTTTGGTTGTGCTATCAGGTTTCAAAACACAATGATGCGGTATGTAGTAACAATCAGAAGAAGTAGATGATGGATAGGGAACCAACTCCATATGATCCAGCTCCAAATACTCTTTGAGAAAATCACAATATTGTTTGTAGAGATCTGGTTGCTGTAGAAGACGTCTTTCTAAAGAGTAGAAACGTTGTACGGCGAGATTATACATTCCATCAAAAGCAGGAAGTGTATTTCGAAAAGGAAGGGGCACAACGAATCTACCTGAATCCAATCTCCTGCATCCCTCGGAAAATATTTTTTTGCAGATAAGATCATCAAGGGACTGAACCAGTGCGGTAGAAACATCTTCAATTGTCCAGAACCTTTGGAGTGAATCATCTAATGATACTACATCTTCAATTTGACAAAAAAGCGAAGTTGGGTTTATGACTGACTGAGAGTGAAAGTTAAGAGAACTCGAAGACACTCTACCCATAAGGATGTAACCAAACACAGTGTTAATAGCATCAGGAACACCTTCCTTTCCCAGAAGGCGTCAATCCAACAAAATTTGAGAAAATATATCGGCACCTAACAAAAGGTCAATAGCGCCTGGGCTATTGAAATCAGGATCAGCAAATTTCAAGTTGGTTAGATATGCCATATTAGCCATGTTAATGGGCGCAACAGGCATATCATTGCAAATGCGGGGTAAAACAATAGTATCAACAACAAAATTGCACTCACGCTTTACTATAGAGCGAAGAGAAACGGTAAGAGAGCCCTCAGCAGAGGGACTCTGCATAGAACCTAGCCCGTTGAGTTGAATCGAAGCGGGCATAGGTCGGAAGCCAAGGCGTTTCACAGCCTTGCTCGCAATGAATGATGTCATGCTACCAGAATCTAGCAGACATCGCAAAGTTTGATAAGAACCGTGCTTATCTAATACCTCAACTAAAGCGGTAGATAACAACACATTTGAATTGTATGACAAAAGTGAACTATGACAAGAAGTCTGCGGTAGAGAAGTTTCGGGACTTTCAACAGTATTAATGGTACTGGATCCACCAGATGTGGAAGCCAGGTTTGCGGGGGAGCACTAGATTCCGACCGAATGCCTGAATCACCACGATTTACAAAATGAAGCAATGTGTGATGGCGTTGTTTGCAGTTGCGGCAAGTGGATAAAGATTTACAGCGATTCGACTGATGAGAATCGCCCAAGCAATTAAAACAAAGTCTAAAATCTTTAACAAACTTAAACCGCGTGGATACTGATTTGTTCAAGAATTCAGAACATTTGTAAATCGCATGATCGGATTTACAAACTAAACAATTTCTATTCTTAGTGACAAACAAAGATGTAATGAACCGGGAAGAATGTTGCTTTGAATTCAATGGTAACTTTTTATCAACACTTCGCTTTGCCTTGCGGGATAATTCAACATGTTCAAAGGCATCGCAATGCTTCGACAAAAAATCAACAACTTCCGAACGGATCGGGAAGTCATCTTGAGCGGTCACAGTACCATGGTAAAGTTCAAATTTAGCGGCTAAATTCTTTGGAACTCGTTTCAACATCATCTGAACGATAAAAAAATCCCACTGATTTACTGGTAAACCCAAATTAAAAATAACTTCCGAACCTCTGAAGGGCTATCTGAAGTTAGTTGGGCGAATTGTTCTAAAGCTGACCAATGAGACTCCGCCAAATTCCAATATGTCTCCACTAAATGAAGGCAAATCAATTCGCGGCAAAGCAACACTTTCCTGTTCCCGAGCTATATTTTGTAGCGTAGAATTCTGAACAGATTTCAGTTTAGCAAAAATAGACCTAATTGAATAAAACAATTTTTCAAATTTATTGCGAATGTCATCCTCAAAGTCAAAATCATCGTTTGCATCTGAAATTAATCCAACAATGGAATTGTGATGTTTAAAAAATTCTAAATGGATTGAATCAACCATATCAATCATGCTAAAAAACAATTCAACGTCGTCACCTCTTAAGGCTTTCTCGGCAGCAAAATAAATATCTTCTAATCTTTTAAACTCCGATTGTCGATGATTTTTAAATTTACGTAAATTTTCAACGGTTTTTGACATCTTAACAATAAATTAAAATCACTTTAACGCCACTGAACAAATCTAACACGATAGAACGAAAACAAAATACTATTCCAAAAATGTACAATTTTTTACTGTTGAAGTAGAAAATATCTGACCAAATGTCAAATAAATAAAGCCACCGAAAAGTTCGGAGTACATTACACGACCCTCCCAAGCGTCTCAAATGTACCGGCCCGGAGTAGCGATAGGGCATCCGAAACCACGAACGTCAATACTGTTCTAATATATATTACGACGCAAAATAAACACGTTCAGCCATTAGTCGCGACGGTAATGTTCGTCTACAACACGTTACAAAAAAATAGGTGCAGAAGTGCGAGTTTAACAACATCAATGCGGTCGTTAAGTAAACAACTTCAATAAGCAGAAATTGGAAACCAATAAGCGTCCTAATAGCTAAAAACACGAACGTCAATGTCTATATTTTACACGCAAAAAACACTTAGGCGCGAACAGCACCACCAGTGTGTTTGATATAAAAATGTGTCCTTTAATGTTTCTAATGTTGAAAAATCTTTTAATTATGTTAACTCTTTCTAAGGGTCCTAAAAATATGAGCGAAGACTTACTTAATTCGGAAAGACGCCAAAAATGTGTAAACATTTCAAATGAGGAAAAAGACAATAGGCCTTTTCCTATTCGAAAGTTTTTTGTGGGCATGCGTCAACTTCTGTAATTTTTTTTGGACAAAAAAACATTGTATTTACATGTGAATGGTGTGAAAACTGTCCGAAAAAAATCACATAGATTGACGCATGCGCACATAAAATTTTCGAATATGAATATCCCTATTGCAAAAGTAATTAACATATTTGAAAAAAAAGAGTAGTTACATTTTTGCAAATTATTAGAGAACTTTTAGTATTTCAGAAATTTACAAAAAGGTCTTAAAGAAGACGAAATTTCCCGAAACTCCCAGAATTATCTTTCTTTATTAATAATTTTTATCTCATTTTAAAATTAGACCAGCGTGCGTTAAAGCCCAAGTTGTCGGGGTACTCAAAAGCAAATTACGTTTTAGATATTTTTCAAAATTAATTTATATTATTACTGCTTAAACCGGTTGAATAATAAAATTTTAACTGATATTTCGTAAAATAAATGTATTGTTAACTTATTCAAGTTTCTACAACATTAATATTGATAGTTTATCTTCAGAAATCAGTCAGGCCTAAATTCATGTAATCTATTGGATCATCTGTTATTATACACATCCATTCCAGCTTACGTAGGGATGGTGTTTTTTTTTAATTTATTCATATTTACAACAAATTAGTGTTTTTGTCGACCACCAAATTTAATACTAATCTATTTCCAACAGGCTATCGAACAAATAAAAGATTCACCTCTACTTTACAACAATAGAGCATTAACGTACATAAACTTAACACTATATGAGAAGGCAAAACAAGACCTTTATTGGGCACTCAGACTCAGTGAAGACTGTTTAAAAAGTTGGCTACTGTTTGCTAAAATCCATATGTTAGAAGGAAACAATTTAGAATTTAAAAAATGCATTAAAGAAGCAATCAAGAGGAATCCGAATAGGGAGAACTTTATTAAAGGTATGGTTCGTGGTAATTGCAAAGCTTTAGAAACACAAATGCCCTAAACAATCTCGGACACAATAGTTTTTAGTTAAATCTTGTCGGTGTGTTAGATTTCTTCACCCCAAAACTTTGAATATTCTTTACGTGGAGGGCGGGAACAAATTTGCCAATATAGAGAGGCTTTTCTATGGCATTGCACACATAGTCTTGCTTGATCTGTTGAATTAAAAGTGATTCATCAGAGGTTTAAACCCTGAATAGGGATGGTTTGGGTCTTTTACATTTACCTATCCATGAAAACTGTTGCGACCCCGAGTATTACCATTCCCATTCATATTCGTAGGTCTTTTTAAGGCAAACCAAGTTCAACAATAACACTGTTTATTTAACCTTTTAATAATATCACAAGTATTTCTAACTAATAGCAAATTGTTCCTTTGAGTCTCATAAGTTTGAAACCTTACTGGTTCATTCACAAATTTCAAACTTATAATGGCCACTCACCAAAACCCACTATACAAAACTTTTTCACTGATATTTAATCGTTACAACATTCTACTGTCGTTGTTTCGATTACAATCACAAACTAATAGGTACTCGTACACTGTCAGTACTGAATGATTGCTTGCCATACAATTTATATCTAGTATCACAAATATTGTAACAAAGTTCTACATACGTCAATGCTTTACGAACCTGTTCCAAACCAAACTATACTAAACTTTGGGTTCTACATTAAAATTATTCTTCTTTAGAGACTAAAGTTTCCACGTTAATGCCAGGTTACGCTATTAACCAACCGCCAGTGTTGAGACGGGGGGAGGGGGAATTGCTCCATCACCTCTGTTTGGATCTTCCTCTGTGCGGAAATCAGTCATTACCATATAACGAAATTAATTTGATCGGCTGCTTTCCCAAAGAATTTAGTTACAAAAATAGGTGACTAGGTTTGGCTCGTACGGCGCCATTTTCAAATGTTAGATTAATCTAGAAATAATATACATAGTTATAAATACAAACATAACTAAACTAAACAAAATAAAGTACTAAATACAAACACTCGTTCAGAAATATCTAGTGCCAATAATTATTTTCGGATACACGTAAACATTTGTATTTGAATATTTGCATTCAATACATATGGTACTTAAGTATTCTAGTAGCAGAAAAAAAATTAAGTTATATACAAATATATGGAATCATCTCGAAATCTAGCTGAATAGAATGCATTTCAAACTATCCAAATCGATTATCCAAATCAGAGAAGATTCATTCAAAGGGCATTTCCAATAACATTGTTTTTCCTAATTTCTGAAAGACGGTGTCTCATCAAAATCATCATCACTAGCTATCCTCTCCACTTCTGACACAAATTACGCAAATATTTTGATATTTAACCATCTTTTCCGATGCTGGTCAACCAGTAGCCAATTCCTACCGAGTCTCTTTCGACCGTCACACCAGGTTGTGGGCTACCATTCCCTGCATCTGTAAACTTCTGCTCTTGTCGCCTATCAGTAGGGAAGATGCAAATTTATCATGTGGGGGATATGTGCCCTGGAGTGGAACCTTCTTAGTATGGTATAGTTTTGCCTTTTTAACTCTGTTTTGAAAGAATTCATTAAATGGCGATGGCTATGGGGAGAATATATCTCCCTCCCCCTCTACCCTCCCAGTATCTACAGTATCTAGGCCGCTGAATCCATTACATAACTTTATTTGCCTGTAGGAAATTCTAGCCTCGTAACCATTTCAGTGGTTAGGGTAGCTGCTTGTTGTTGCGTAATCATTAATTATTTATAATAATCCTTTCCTAGAAAGAAATAAACTTAAAAAGAATAAGTATTTTCTGTACGCACCTTGTAAATAACCTGTTTTATTAATTTCAAGAATTTGTTTTTTCTTGGTCTAATTAGAAGTAAGTGATGTTAGGTTTTTATTAATTGTTGTATTATAGCAACAGCAAATAATTTAGAAGTGATGACTTTTTAATTAATACCTACATACAAATTGTGATTATTACCTACTCAATCTACTATTTAGTACTAAGGTAGATACAGAAGTGGTTCCGTATATTTTTCATTCACTTAAAACTGTTATCCGATAATGGGAAAACCTGATCATAAACGTGAACGAGCTGTTGTTCATAAATAGCCACATTAATGTTAATTTTCGGTATAGGTGTTACGTGAATCACTATGAAAGACCCCTTTCAAGTAATTGATATTTCTGTTTACTCCAAAATTGCTTATTTAGAGGTGAGCTTAATAGCTAACAATATTCTATTGTTCAAGTAAATCTGCACGTGTTATTAAGGCCACCTTAGTCATCTTTACAGAACCTATAAATTCTTTGTAAAGTTGTAGGAGAGTGGATATTAGCACATCCATTATATTAGTTAGTTCATTTTTGAGATCTCTCTCCCGCGACTGCAAAACTCGGCATAATTTAACATTAATTTATTGTAATAATTTTAATAATTAATTTCAAGTAACAAATTCAAAGTGTAAAAGTTAAAAAGTGTTTTAGTAAAAATAAAATTTTTTAAAAAGTTATTCATTTTGTTATCGACGTAACAAAATTTGGCGCAGTTCAGTCGGATTTCGTGAAAGTTTCTAGAACACGCGAACGCTCACTGGAAACGGCGGATTCCAATTCCTTGCCGAAACAAAGGACCAAAGCCAAAAGATCTACTTTCCTGGTTAAACACGGACCACAGCCTCACTGCTAGGACAAGATAGATCGACGAAAGAAGCCGGTTGAACACGGAATTTGCCTCACTGCTGGTAGACACGACAAAGGCTCAAGCTCCATGAAAACAAGAGAGATCAAGTAAGAGATAATCGTTTCTTTAATTTTTATGTTTATGTTCAATTTGTTGCATTTTTACGATTATCAGTGTTAATATCCATTCATTCATTTAAACCTTTTAATTTTAAGAATTTTGTTTTGATTTTTATTTAAAATATTTTCGAAGGTGGAAATATTTAATTTTAAAAGAAAAAGCGATATAGTTTTAAGAAACACGTTAAACGCGATTTAGTTATTAAGAAACGTTTTAGTTATTAGTTATTTCAACAAACTTTGCTACAATGTCAAGCGAAGAAACTCAAGTAGAAAACTACAAATTATCAGAAATCTTTTCTATTATCCCAGAATACGATGGAGATCAAATTCTCCTCCAATCATTCCTTAATGCATGTGACTGTGCATATAATATGGCCCTTGGTGACCAACGTTTTCTATTATGTATTCATATTAAAAATAAAACGTGGCAGAGCGGCACAACTTATCAGCTCTAGAAACCCTACAACGTATCCAGAAATTAAACAATTATTAAATACCCATTTTGGAGATTCAAGGGATCTCTCATCTTTAATTCAAGACTTACAAAGACTGAAACAAATCCAAAATGAATCCCCACTTAACTTTGTCAGTCGGTTACAAGTTTTAAATGCCAAAATGCACGCATTCGTACAAAAATCCCAAAATCTTACTCCTGAACAGAAAAATGCTCAGTGCAGTTTAATTGACACAATGAGTTTAAATACCCTTTTGACTGGTCTAGAACCCAGACTAGGACAAATCATTCGTGCAGGAAATCCTCGAGATATATTAGAAGCACAATCAAGAATAAAACGCGAGCTTCAACTTTCATATTTTGAAAACCAAAAATTTCCAAAATTAGATCCCAGACAATCTACAAGTCAAACTAAAAAACCTAACATTCAAATAAAATGTCTCAAATGTGGCAGAAATGGACACATTGCCCCTAATTGTCAATTTAATCGATTTCAAATGAATCCAACAAATTTTCAAAACGGATCTCGAAACACAAATTTTCAACCGAGACCCAATTTCCCACAACAATTTAATCAACAAAGACCTAATTTTACACAACAAACGAATCAACAATTCAGACCTTCTTTGCCCCAATTTTCCCAACAAAGACCTCAAGTAAATAATCCAAACCTGCAAAGAAATTTTAATCTTAATAATCCTACAACGCATCACATAAATGAATATCACCATATTATGAATTTTCGAACTCTAATTATGAAACCGAACATTTTCAAGATGATTATGACCAAAATAATTATCAACAATACTATGATGATGACTTTTACGAAAATCCACAAGGATTTGACTACTATCAAAATAACTATTATTATCAAAATAATTCTTCTCAAAACGAAGAAAATTTTCAAGAATTAGCCTCGGGAAACCAACCACCCAACATAGAGGAAATACAAACCCAACAAGGCTTGGGTCGTTGGTGAATAAGTCGTTCAAAACGAACGACTCTTCTACATGTGCCACGAATGAGCGGCACAGTTAAGTCAAATAGCTCGTTCAGTTCGCCATTAATAGAGTCATTCGGCTCGAGCGAGTCGAGAGTCATAGAATGTGCTAAACATTCAACTTTCAAGAACGAACTAGACTCGTTGACTCGTTCATCGTTCAATCTTTCGACCGGCACAGTCACCTCGGCTCGGAGCAGTGGAGAGAAAAGAGCCGTCTGGTTCATGAGATGAAAGGTATTTTAAAATTTGGTCGAAAGGTTTTATTTTCAACGAATCGTTGAATGGGTATTTTAAATTTTTATTATGACAGGCCCTAAGGCAGAGGATTGTTATTGTTTTGCAGTGTTTTTTTATATAAATTTCTATTTGGGTTATAAGTAAGCATAATAATTTTATTTGTTTTTAATGTTTAGAGTTTTTTTCTTATTTTTGTTACCAAATAATACAAAAATAAAAATGTTGTATTTACGGAAATTAATGATCTTTAAATTATGACAAAGTAAAACTTTAATATTAGTTTGAGCAGTAAACTAGACAAGTAGAGACATTTTATAAATACGCCTGAGGATAAACGGCTGGGTTTTAAGAGATCGTTCAATTGAACGACTCATTGTGAACGACTCGTTTTGTTGGGCTGAACGAAATGAGCCGGCTCACTAAAAAGAGTCATAAAACCGAACGCTAAACCCAACTACAAAATTTATCTTTCAACAAAACGAACCTCGACACGAACATTCAAACGAACCAGTTTATTTAAATCCTTTACTCACCGTAAGTTCCAAAAACTTATATTATATTTTTGACAGAACTCAAACTCACAAATTACTAATCGATACCGGAGCTTCAATCTCAATTTTTAAAGAAAAAGTCGTAAAGAATTTACCCAGATACCCTGAAAGTAAACCAATTCAAGGTATTAATAATGAAAAATTATTAATCACAGAGTCAACTCTAATTCCTTTTGCCCCTAATGATTATCATAAAGTTTTCGTGTATAACTTAGACATTGAATTCGATGGAATTCTTGGTCTTGATTTCTTAGATCATTATGACTGTATTATTGATCTGAAGTCCAAACAATTGATAACTAATTTCAAAACTGTCCCATTATTCAAAGCCGGACAAGAAAACTCTTCCCAAGAAATCATTCAAAATCCACAAAACTCAATCTCAAAAAATCTTATTGCTACGACAAATCATATTTCTAAAAAAGTTCCTAAACCTATAACTTCAAACATTATTTCAATTGAAGAAAGAACAGAAAAAATTGTCGAGTTAAAATGCAATTTATCTAACACTGCTGCCATACTTAAGGCACAAGAAAAGGATAAAGTTAGATTACCTCATGCCGTTGTGAAAATAAACGCAAATGGTGAATTTTTAACATCCCTCATAAATGCTAACTCAATCCCAAAATGTTGATTTTTCAGATCTTTCTTTAGAACCAATCAATAATTTTGACCAAATCTTAAATCTCAATTCCAATATTTATGAATCAGCTTTCACTGATAGGATTCAGTTAATAAAAGATCAATTACGCCTTGACTATTTAAATCCAGAAGAACATGAAATGATTACCAATCTTTGTCTAGAATTTTCAGACATCTTTTTCTTATAAGGTGACAAATTAACATTCACCAATGAAATAAAGCATTCGATAGACACCAATAATTCCAAACCTGTTTACACCAAGTCTTATAGATATCCTCAGATTCATCAAAATGAAGTAAAGACTCAAATAAGTAATATGTTAAATGAAGGTATTATTCGACCCTCAATTTCCCCAAGGTCATCCCCTGTTTGGGTTGTTCCTAAAAAGCTCGACGCTTCAGGCAAGCAAAAATGGAGAATTGTAATTGATTATCGCAAATTAAATGAGTCAACCGTCGATGATAAGTACCCTTTACCCAATATTTCTGATTTATTGGATCAGCTAGGTAAATGTCAATATTTTTCTACTCTGGACCTTGCTTCAGATTTTCATCAGATAGAAATCAATGAAACCGATATTCCTAAAACAGCATTTTCAGTTGAGAATGGATATTATGAATTTATAAGAATGCTCTTTGGATTAAAAAATGCCCCGTCCACTTTTCAACGTGTAATGGATAACATCCTTCTTGGTACCCAAAATGAAAGAGCCCTAGTATACATGGACGATATTATTGTATACTCACCCACGATTCATGAACATATTTCCAGACTTTCAGAAGTATTCAAAAGACTTCGTAATTCTAATTTCAAAATTCAGCCGGATAAGTGCGAATTCCTAAGACGTGAAGTAGCTTATCTAGGTCATATCATTACTCCTGATGGTGTTAAACCAAATCCCGATAAAGTTAGCTGTGTATTAAATTTTCCAGAACCCAAAAATCCAAACGAAATAAAATCATTTCTAGGCTTAGCAGGTTATTACCGCAGATTTATTCCTAATTTTGCTAAAATAGCAAAGCCACTCACTCGACTCCTTCAAAAAGACGTTAAATTTTTATTTGATAATGAATGTAAACAATCCTTTCAAAAACTCAAGGAAATTCTTACTTCTGACCCAATTTTAAAGTATCCAGATTTCGAATAGGAATTCATATTAACAACCGATGCAAGTGCTTTTGCAATAGGTGCCGTCGTATCTCAAGGACCTATAGGTAAAGATCTTCCAATTGCCTATGCCTCTAGAACCCTCTGTGAAGCAGAAACGAAATATTCGACTATTGAAAGAGAACTACTAGCGGTAGTATGGGCCGTTAAGACATTTCGTTCGATTTTGTACGGGAGAACCTTTACAGTCGCAATCGATCACCGCCCTTTAACTTGGCTTTTCTCAATAAAGGACCCTGGTAGCAGACTTGCTAGATGGAGGATGAAACTAGAAGAATATAATTTTAAAGTTGTTTACATACCCGGAAAGAAAACTAGCAATGCAGACGCATTATCACGCATAAAGATAAATCACTTCCAAGACTGTACTAGCTTTCATTCAAAAACTAAAATTCATGCCCTAACTGAAGACGAAACTTCAAATGATGACTTTATTGAACAACAAAACCTTGAAAATGAAAATGAAAGAATGACTTTACAATATAACAGATTTGTTGAACTTTATAAAACCAAATCATTAATTGATTACTCAAAAATCGAGATAACAAATTCCCAACTTCTTGATAAAACCCATAAAAATATCGTATCTTTCTTTTGCCAAAATAAACTAGGAGAACTACATGACAAAATCATAAATGACCTTTTCGAAATAAACCCAGATTTCAGTACCGAAATAATTAATATATTTTCCAGTAGTTCAATTAAAGAACGAAGATACTTCATAATACCCCTTCCTTTTGACCCAGAAAGAATAGTCCCACATCTATTTTACATTCTTTACAAAGCACAAGATCAATTTAATCCAAACGAAACTTATTATGTTGAAAATAATATTGAATTACCAACTCTTGAAATTCTATCTTTTATATTTGCTGACAAAGATATTAAAATAAAAATTTGTCAAAATATTATAACAACTCCAACTGAAGATCAGATACCAATAATCATTGAACAATATCATTGTGAAAAAAATAATTTACACAGAGGTATAAATGAAAGTCTGAGACGCGTTAGAGAAAAATACAATTGGCCAGGAATAATTAAAAATATTGAAAATTTTATAAAATCTTGCGAGATCTGCCAAAAAGTAAAATTTTGCAGAAAAAATCTAAGCGCACCCCTTCGTAATAACAGAAACACCAAAGACTCCTTTTGAGCGAATCAATATAGACATATTTGAATATCCTGACAAAAATTACGCACTAACAATACGCGACGAATTAACGAAATTCACTCAAGCATATCCACTGAATGATAAGAAAGCTTCCTCAGTTGTTAACACCTTGTTAATTTATTTTCAACTTTATGGCACACCATTGCGCATACATTGCGATTATGGCCCCGAATTCAACAATACTTTAATGAAAGACCTTTCAGAACTCTATGATTTTAAACTAACTTTTTCAAGTGTGAACCATCCAGAATCCAATCGAACGTTTTCATGCCACACTTTCTGAAATGATTCGTGCCAATACAGCCGAACATCCCGAAGAACATCCTTTTAATATTGCAATGTACTTCGTGGGTTCAATTGAAAATTTTAACAACTGATATTTACTTTCACTTTTCTAGAACTTTATTTACATTTAAAACAGCTGATTCACAATACATTTTCATATAAGCTAGTCGTCGCGGTATAACTGCCTGGCGATCGTGGCGTTCTTCTTTTATATCACCAGCGTAGAATTCTCCAGTAGAAATCAACATCGTTCCTTCCGCTGCCGAGCCTTTTCGAGAATCGTATTTTTTTATCTTGAAGCGTTTGTTGTCGTGCTGAAATGACACAGGGTCGGCTTTGGGTAAATTTCGTAACAATATTTTACCCTACGCTGTCATTTGTTATAATAATACAAAAAGTTACACCCATGGATTTAGCCCATATGAACTAGTATTCGGGCATACGTCAAGTAGACCCCCTGAAACGTTATACAATCAGAAAAACCTTATTTCTAAATATATTAGAGATTTAAACAATCGTATGGAACACTATTATAAAATAGCAAGAGCAAAGATAAATAATCAAAAAGAAAAATCAAAAATTCGGTTTGATAAGAATGTATCGATGAAATTTTAGATCATTTGCTAGACTCAGTGAAAGAAAACAACAATCGAATGATTGCATTTAAAGTAGAACTGTCAAGACATATTAGTCTTTTAAATCAAATTGCCAACAATGTTGATGAGAAATATAAAGAAATATTTGTTGATACCAAAAGTTATATAAGTTGAAGTTCAAACAGACGCAAACGCGGCATTATTTAATAGATTAAACGAACTTACCTGTGAAGTTCAATCTAAATTATATTGGGTCTCGTCGAAGTAAATAAAGAGAGGTAGTATCCCTGCTTGGCGTCAAGTCTCACACAATTTTAAAGTAAACAAACGCCCTCTTGTCCCCTACACCTAAGTCCGGTAGAGCTCAGTCCTGTTTAAAGCTCCACTTGTTGCAACCTAAGTGTAAACTAGGGTAGGGTGGGACTTATTTACTTCGACGAGACCCAATATAATTTAGATTGAACTTCACAGGTAAGTTCGTTTAATCTATTAATTATACTGTGTCTCGTCTCGTAAATAAAGAGAGTCTTTAAAGTAAGTTGCAACAACACAAATGAATCCATTTAATAAATGCATATTGAACATACAACCAATAACGTTACAACTAGCATGAATGGTAACTAGCACCGTCTTAAAAAGAAGGATTATTTCTTATGTCTAAGAAAAGGTAACAATAAATGAGAAACGTATATAACATTAACATAATATCAAATGTACATTAAGGTAACCTAACAAGAGAGAGCAGAGTTCGCAAAACTGTCAGTTTTCTGAACTGGTTTGTTATAAAAAGTGGCAAAGTCTCTAGACTTTTCCGTCCAACCTGCTGCCCGCCTAATAGCGTCATATGAAATACCCTTTCTAGCCGCAGCCGATGT
Source organism: Octodonta nipae (assembly GCA_034190945.1). Lineage (NCBI taxonomy): Eukaryota > Metazoa > Arthropoda > Insecta > Coleoptera > Chrysomelidae > Octodonta > Octodonta nipae. Next base: position 59,309,693 of record CM067216.1, on the reverse strand, counting down.
GGATGCGTGGCGCGTACTGTGTGCGGTGAACTGGTTAGTATCCAACCCACCCTTCTTTAGTATAGTTTTAGTCCATCGACTTATGGACTGTGCAGACGCGTCATGGAAGAGTTTCTTATAAGTAATAAATAGGTTAATTGAATTTTTTCTGAGAGTCTTGGTCCTTTCCATATAAAATAAAAGTGTCGTTGCAGGACAGATTTTTGTGTCTGCACGATAAAAAGGTAAGATTAGAGTGGGTTGAATCCTACCCCTGCCCGATGTTTTTATTCTTTCGGGATTTTTTTATTTCTAGCCGTTCCTCATACCTAACAATATTACTATATTCAATATTTGCGAGCGTCTGGACTCTTTGTCCAGTGGTGAGAGCTATAAGGACGGCCAACTTCTGTGTTAGGACCTCTAATGATAATACATCATTTTTCAAATTCCGAACATAGGATAGAACTATTTCAGGATCCCAAGTCTGATTATACTTGGGCTTAGTTGGTCTTAAGCTGTGAACACATTTGAAAAACCGTCTAATGCGGAAGTCTGATATAATTTCAGGTTTCAATATTTGGCTAAGTGCGGCCCTGTAAGAGGTCCGAGTTCCAAACGAAGTACCTTTTTTGAATTGCAAGGTAAAAAATTTTAAAACATCTGTAACAGATGGTGAAAACATTTCTAATTTTTTACTCTCTCTAAAAGACCACCACAGTTTGATTGAGTCCCACGTTGTATTGGGCGATGGTCGATTTTGTGACAGAGGCTAAACATATGTCCAATGCTTCATCTGGAACCAAGCCTAACTTCACGGCCTGTAAGATAATATGCCTGCCACCAGGGAAAATTTTTCTCCAGAGGGGGTGTGGGGTCTCGCTAAAAGAGAGTAAATTTCTAGTAGGCTTAAAGATGATGGCATCCCCATCTAACAGCGAGCAAAAGAAGATTGGATACCATGGTTGGGAGACCCATAAAGGGACAACAACGATGCCCCTAGCCTTGTCATTTTGTATCTTTTGAAGCACTCTGAGAAACAATGCAAACGGAGGAAATGCATAAAAGAAATATTCATTCCAACTTATAGTAAACGCGTCCACTACAAAACTCCCTGGTTCCCCATCCATGACACAAATTTTTTGCATTTGGCATTCTTTGCGTTGGCAAATAAATCTATATCTGGGCAGCCAAACTTGAATACTATTTTTTGGAAACCGTTATTGGCAATTTCCCATTCTGTCTCCCTACTTAGCTGGATGCGAGACTCTGCATCTGCTATAGAGTTATCTTTAGATTTTATATAAGAGGCTCTAATGAACATATTTCTGGCTTCGCACCACTGCCAAATTCTTCTAGCTAGGGAATTTAGAGATGGATATTGGACACTCCCCATTTTATTGATATATGCCAGTGCTGTGGTGTTATCCACTCGACACAAGATATTTGAATTAGATTTATCATTAGCGAAATGCTGTAAGGCTTGAAAGGCGGCTTTTAGCTCTAAATAATTTATATGGCAATCTTTTTCCTTTTCTGACCAAAAATCATGTCATTTTTTCCCCTCTGCACATGCCCCCCAACCAGATTTTGAGGCATCAGAGAATATCTCCATACAATAGGTGTCTGTTTTTATGTTTTTTTTTGATTTTGTAATATTTTTTAACCACCATCTAAAATCTGTTTGCAAGAAAGCTGATAGCTGATAGTCTCATGTTGGCATTATAATTTCCTCCTGTGTATTTTAGTGCTAAATATTTCTGACGTTCAAATTTTTTTGTGTAAACCCAGCCATATTTAATGGCTGGGCAAACTGACGTAAGTGTACCTAAAAATCTTGCAAAATCTCTAATAGAACAATTTTTACAATAACTGAATTTTTTAAGTAATTTCTCTATCCTAGATATTTTTTCTGGTGGTAGGCTGATCGACATATCTAAAGAGTTATAAATAAACCCCAAGTATGTTTTAGAATGGGATGGTATCATTTGACTCTTATTATAATTAATAATAAATCCTAATTTTTCTAAAGTTTTCACAGTATTGTTAACATTGTTTACACATTCAGCATATGAATTGCCCAATAATAAAAAATCATCCAAATAAAGTACAGATAAATAACCAATATCCCTTAATTTTGACAATACGGGTTTCATTAATTTTGTAAATAAAAGGGGTGCCACATTTAGGCCAAATTGTAATCTTGGTGTACTGAGATCAAGTGGTATGCATCTTTTAAGTCTAAGGTGGCCATATAACATCCCTTTTGAAGAATCTTGGCCACTGTTTTATGGTCTTCTAATTTAAAGTGTGATGTTTGAACATAATTATTAAGTGATTATAGATGTAGAATTAACCTGTGGTCACCATTAGGTTTCCTAGCAAGAAAAATGGGTGAAATAAATTGATTTTTTGTGGGTTTAACTACATCTATGGCCCCTATTTTTAATAACCTCTGAATAGAAGTTTGTAAGGCGCTATGTTCAGATAAACTCCAATTGGGCCTTCTTGGTACAACCCTTTGAAGTGGCTTTTTGATAAAAGACCATTTATAACCTTTAATATGAGACAAAACGTATTTATCTGATGTAATTTTACGCCATTCGTTCAAAAAGAGTTTTAGTTGACCTGCATATTTATTACTGACCTTACTATTGGCTAATACTGCTTGGGTTTTTTGTTGAACTGCTTGTGAGATGAGACAGAAGCCCGAACCTCAGAATTTAACTTAGGAATTCTAAAGCCTGAATGTTTTCTGGAATTTTATATTCCTTGAGAATTGTTTCTCTGACCTCTGGAGTAAGTCCCCTTACTAATACCTCAGACCAACGAGTGCTGATAGCCGGATGGACTGCTGGACCGAAATTCGGAGAGGTAGCTGGCTCCGATCCCAATATTTGCAGAATGTCCTCTGCTAGGGGCTCCCCCTCTACCTCTGATTTTTCTGTAACCTGGTCTTCCCCGGTGACGGGGCCCTCCCGAGCATTCTCAAGAGATTCTTGTAACCTGCCACCTGCTGCAGCCAGTCCAGGAAAGAGGGAGGGAGAGAGAAAATTAAAATTAGTGGCCGTAAAAAAACATTTCTTTTAGTTATTTAATTTTATAAAATCGGTCAGGATTTCCAGAGGGACATGTCATTAAAGACAAACATCTGTCTGTATAACCAAACGTTACGATGTTCAAAAAATAACACATATGTTCGCCAAAAACACAGCTTGTGTCATTAAAAACACAAAATTGAAGTTATTGCCAAACATACGTGAGTCGTCAAAAATACATCTTTAGGGTTATTGCCAAAAATAACAAATGTGTCATCAAAAACACATCTTTAATGTTATTGCCAAAAATAACACCTGTGTCATCAAAAACACATTTCCCAGGTTATTGCCAAAAATAACCCTTGTTTACTTACCATAAACGCTTTCCTCGTCCTGGGTGCCAGGGGAAATTTATTAAAGAATCAGATTTCAGTGACTACGTCTGTAATTAACAATTTTAATAGTACGATACAAAAGTTACAAATTGACGAGTCCACATTTAACAAAGATCTTCAAGAAATTCCATCCGCAATTTTTAACCTTACAGAAAATTTAGCCTTTTATCAAGCGCAAATAAAAGTACTAGAAATTAGCGAATCATTGATGACAAGTTATATTTTTATCGAAGAAACTCTTGATGACATTTTAAATTCTATTTCATTTGCCAGACTTAAAATTTTACACAGTTCGATTATTTCACCCAATGATCTTTTAAATTCAATACAAAAGATATCTGAATCACTGTATAAAAATGAGTTACCTACACCAGTTTATACTTCAACTGTGGCACAGTATGCTGAAATAATAGAATTAGAGGCATTCCAAATTGATTTAAAAATAGTTTTCGTTTTAAAAATACCTTTGGTAGAACCTGAAAATTACATCCTTTACCAATTATATCCAATTCCTATTTTTGATAATCGTACAGGTCTACATCATATGCTTCAAATTGGTCATAAATATATTGCTAGAGACGATGTCTCTCTACTTTATGTAACTCTTGATAACATGGACAATTGCAAGTCAATAGACCGAAGATCGAAAATTTGTCCAGACATATTGCCCTATCCAATCGACAGTGATGCAATTTGTGAAGCCCAGTTTTTCAAGCAAACCAGTTACTTACCAAAAACTTGTTGGGATATATTAATTTATGCAAAGGAGTATAATATCCAATCAATTGCTCCAAATCATTGGCTAATAAGTATATCAGATCCTTTACTGATCACCGTTAGATGTGAAGGAAGAGAAGTTATCCCAAAAATAGTAAACGTTAATACTATTTTAAAACTACAACCAAAATGTAGTGCATTTATCGGATCCACCCGAGTCCAAGCCAAACAGTTACTGGATACATATCAAAATATAACCTATAGAAACCATCCAGTAAATATACCATTCAGCTGTTGTGAAGATCTAGTACATAAAGTCAACCTTCCAGATTTGAAACCATTGAAATTAAGCAAATTAAATACAGATGATCTAAACATTGCTCATCACAAGTTGTCCCAATACTCCGATCAATTAGATGACATTATCAATCAGCCCTTGGTAACAAAGAAATTATCGTGGTATACTATATTTGCCATCACAATAATCATTGCTCTAATTTGTTTTTTTTTTTTGTATTCTGCAAGTGTAGAAGAAGACGCAGAAGACACCTAATCTCCATACAAGGACCAGATGATCCACCTGTACCACCAATGGTACCTAGCGTCTTTCAAAGACGTATTAGACGTTTCATTCCCAGAAGAAGGAGTAGCATTCACCTTGGTGAACAGATTGAAGAAGAATCCCCTGAAATGGAACTAAAAGACATTTCCTAAATTATGTATGTATAACACAAAAATTGTATCTTTAGTTATTTTTCGAATTCTAACATTTTTTTGATATTCTATTTTTAACATTTTAACCATTTTTATGTTTTATTTATATAAACTCATTTACTTTTGATATTATTCTGATTTGTAGCTTATCTATAATATTTCCTTTCAAGTAATTGATATTTCTGTTTACTCCAAAATTGCTTATTTAGAGGTGAGCTTAATAGCTAACAATATTCTATTGTTCAAGTAAATCTGCACGTGTTATTAAGGCCACCTTAGTCATCATCACAGAACCTATAAATTCTTTGTAAAGTTGTAGGAGAGTGGATATTAGCACATCCATTATATTAGTTAGTTCATTTTTGAGATCTCTCTCCCGTGACTGCAAAACTCGGCATAATTTAACATTAATTTATTGTAATAATTTTAATAATTAATTTCAAGTAACAAATTCAAAGTGTAAAAGTTAAAAAGTGTTTTAGTAAAAATATATATTTTTTAAAAGTTATTAATTTTGTTATCGACGTAACATAGGTATACTTAGAATTCAATGCAGAATTCAAAAATAAAATAAAAAACAAATGTTTCCATTTGAAAAAATGAAGTTGATGGGCGCAATTTATTTCTGGCATGTATAAGTGAGTTTATCATCACAAAAACCGCAGTCCAAAAACAAACGGACGTGTCCGAGCGTTTTTCAAAAAACCAAAACCTGAATTTTAGATGAATTTGTTATACAACCACGTATGAGTTTTGCAGGTTTTTTATTCTAGTTTTAACATAGTTTGAAATATTGTAATATTTCTCTTATTCATTAGTTTTAGGACAAGGCGAAATCTGTTTCATTAAAAGTTTACAAGATGGCTGGATTATTAATGAGAGAAAATGAAAAATTTGTTTCATTTAATCATCTTCTTTTGCACTCCATATTTACATTACACTTTACTTTTCAGGTTATGTAACTGATATTGAAAGTAGCTGCAGCAGGCAAGAAGATGTTCAAACAATTAGTTAAATTATTTATTTATTTTTATAAAGTACATGTTATAATACCACAATAAATAAATAAATAAATAAATAAATATATATATATATATATATATATATATATATATATATATATATATTGTTTTTAAGTTTTCGCGGGCACTAACGGGAATTCATCCGCGTAGTTGATAACTGATCCCTGCCGGGATCGATGGTAAAATGACGACGTTTCGGCAGAGTCACATCTGCCCTCTTCAGGACGGTTCGCATAATTCTCGCTTCTAGTTACTCGAAAACAGTATTCGAACCGACCTGAAGAGGGCAGAAGTGACTCTGCCGAAACGTCGTCATTTTACCACCGATCCCGGCAGGGATCAGTTATCACCTACGCGGATGAATTCCCGGAAACCACCTAAAATATATATATATATATATATATATATATATATATATATATATATAAATGCAACATACTCTTTATCATGGGCTTATGTTTTATTGCGGGGAAAAGAAATATATAATGCTATTTAGGTGCACACCCTTTTGCTGTCTCAAATACAGATAAGAGGGGTGGCGCAACTGCACTTTGTGGCCCCCTAGTAAATAAGCCTCTGTTTTTTTCCATAAAAAGTTCCACTGAATATATAACTTCCGAAGGGTGTGACAAAAAACATTAGAAGCATTCTGATCTATTTTTATTGGTAAGTCATTCATATTTCTCCCAACTTGATTATTTTGAACAGGAAACTGATATGGCAATTGACATTTAGCTCTCATACAATTTATGCATTACAATGTCTCATCATATTCTATAACTTTAGCTTTAAGTAGAATCGACGGATTCTCCTCTTGAGCATTCCGTATTTTCACTGTAAATGATGTCTTTACTAACAGTGGTTCTAAAGAAAATACTCCGACATACATATTATCAGGTTGAAAAAAAATTACGACTATATACTGAATTTTATCTTTCTTTAATAATAAAATCAATTCAGTACCTGGTCTGGTTCAACACTATCAATAAAAATTCGTTTTTCCATCTGTAATGGACAAGTATTATAATGCTTTTCGAACTCTGACATTTTTATGTGAGCTTCGCATCCTGATCATATACAATGAATTCTACGATGTTCGCAGCTTTTCTCATGCTCACTCACTTTGTCAAACGTACATTTTGTGGTACAGCCTGCATTAGAACATGGAAAAGAAATAAAAGGTGCGACATGATCGTAAAAAAAAATTCTCGAAGAAAATTTGGATAATATGTCTTTACATCGACCACACTTATATTCTTCACTTTCTTCAGATATGCTATAAAGCGGACCTACAGATAAATATTTTTTACAAAAGTAACACTTCAAATTTTCTAAAACTCTCACAGATAAACAGTTTTCCAATTCAATATCTACCGGAACTTCTTCCTCAGAATCCGAGCCTAAATACTTTCTCTGCATTTTTATCAGTATTTCTGTATCTCACTTTGAGCCTCAACTTACAACAACATGTGTTTGGTGTTCGCACAATTTACACAATGTACATAAAAACACTTGCAAAAGTAGAATTTTTGTTCCAACCAAGCTTATTATTGCTGGCAAAATTATAGAACAAGCAATCCAAAATCAATTGAATTTGTAATTAAACTCGACTGCTACTATAATTTAGACAAGTGCCTTGATTATCTTAAAGACAGATTGAAAATTGTGAATTGAAATTGGCTGAATAGGTAGTTTTTTGCCCTTGTTTTCATTGTGAACTGTGGTATACGATCTGGGCAAGAAACTAAATAAAAAATGATTCATATTCGAAGACAGAAGACAGGGTCGCACTATTAGTTTATGTGAGTTTTTGTTAATGGTTTAGCAATAGTTGATTGATTATGAGAATTAACTCTTAAATATATATTATTCTTAAAAATATACTCACTGAAAAATAATTCGCAACTTCCAGGAGGAGATGTTTAAATTTAATATTGTTTTAGTTAAACATAGATGCCTTAGTAAGAAGAAAATGATTAAAATTCGAATAAAAAATACCAAGGAGTTTAAATTTTTTTATCGAGTTTGTTAAAAATGTGTTTATCCACCGCAGTTATCTATACATTTCTTCTTGAGGAATACTATCCCCAGCTACCTGTATTTCATGTCTTAGAACCTCCAAAGTTTGTGGAGGTTGAGGTAAATTTCAGAGCCTTCTACCGATCATATCCCAAACATGTGGTATGGACGAAACATAGGGGGATCTGGGACGCCATGGCAACAGATTCACATGGGTCTTTCAAAAAAGTTTATCCTAACTCGACCAATATGAGGCTGTTGAAATATAGGATCCATAAACCGATTAAGGATTACGCTGTCATGTTGCCCAGAACAAAGACAAAATGTGACCTCCTTCCAGGTGCAATAACGCGTACTGTTCGGTGTACATGTCGCTCAATATCAAATTAAGGTTGACGTCTTTCTCCTCGACGCCGTTTAACCCTTCTTCGGCCATCATGTCCACCCAAAGAAACGAGATTCATCATTCATTCATTCATTCAAATGTTGTCGGTCTCTGCACCACTGTAGTCGTTGTCGTCGATGCTCAGCGGTCAGAGGTAGCACAAGATGGGGTCGATAATGCTGCAGTCCAAAAAACCTTATACGGCGGTAAACCCTTTGATCACTTACAATATGGCTTTATTCTCCTGACTACTCAGCAGTCAAATTTCCAGTTGTCGAAAATTGATCTCTAAAAGCCATAAGTCTTAAGGCGGGTCCAGATCTATAAATATTTTCGGCGAAATATTTATGTGGTGTGTCGTGTGTCTCAGTGTGTACGCCGAAATAAATTCAGAATTCAGGTTATGTCTGGTGAGGTTATACTTATAATTACATTACATTTAAGTATTATTATTTATTCAGATAAATATGCAAATGAGTAGGTGTCTACTCTGATATGATATCAGATTTCAGTGATATTCTTTCCTCTAATGCTGCTCTACATCTATGATCAACCATTCAGCTGTTGTTGACACCTGGAAGAACTAACATTCATTTAGTTCATTTATTATTATCAGCCAACCTGAATTTTTTATATACAATTTGTTAATATAGAAAGTAATACTACATATGTAAATATAAAACAAGAATCTTTTGTAAAGCGTTCATCAGCTTCAAAGAAAATAAAAAGCCTAACAACTGGAACATACAGGAAGATCCGCGATTAAAAATTAAGAGTTTGGTACTATGTAAATTTATTATAAATACAATTACTAATATAAAAATTTGTATCATCAAAAATTTATGTTTGAAATAAAAAAGTGTTTTTTCACCTTTGCAGAAACCTTTTGCTTTGATATTTTAAAGGGATATTATTATAATGTCGCGGCCAATTTTTGTTTACTTTGTATATAATTTGATTAAAGTGTTTCCTTTTACAATTTTCGTTTCGATCAAGTTCTTAAAATTGTAAAATCTTCAAGGACCTGTACAAGGTTTTTGAAACAAGCATCTTTCGTTTCACCCAATACTTTCTTTTTTTATTTACTTTAAATAAGTCACACAAATCAAAATCTGTGAAAATTTTTCTTAATTAAGGCATTTAAATTCATTTATCAACACTACTGTCACAAAGTGAAGTTGTTTATACAAAATTTGTGTGTCTTGTACGGCAGAACTTGCATCCACATAAAAATCTAAATGCGGCGCAAATTTTTTGATGTTCGTTAAAAAACTGACTCTGCTCGGATCGCGTGCGTTGAATGTGGAATAAATTCTTGCATACGTTAAGACGTCCATATTGACACAAATTCTCACGCACACACAAAAATTTACGTTGTATTTGCCATTCAGCGCAAATTTTTATAGATCTGGATGCGGCTTTAGACGTCGATTTTGAACTTCATGTGGGCCCCTTTAACGTCCAAAGCATACTCTTCTTTGATTTTGGGTATTATCAAACCACGCTTGACAACATCTCATAACAGTAGTTGGACTTGTTTTTTCAAATTCACTTAGCTGGCCATTCAAATCCAAGTACATCTTTGATGTCCTCGAATCGACATTTACTGCTTGTCCCAGTCTATTAAGGTTATACATACAAAAAATGAATAAAAAGTACTCAAGTTCAAAGTAGAACTCAAAACCTGAAAATGATATTAAATAAAATTAACAAACAAAAACTAAAATGTTGAAAATATAACATTTTATTAAATATTAACCGAATTCCAAGTAGAACTAAAAAGTTGAAAACAATTAGCAAAACGTAGCACTAGACATCTAGACAATAAATAGCACATTCACTGTTATTAGGAACCTACACACAAACTAAGAAAATGTAAACAATAAAAGGTGATTATACTGTATAACTGATACCAATCTAGTATATGTTTGAAGTCGGTGCCAAGCAACAATCAAGTTTGATGAAGTAATAGATAAAGAAGGAATGCTACATTTTAGGTTTGCTTGGCCCCGACTTCAAAAATATACTAGATTGGTAGGTAATTAATTTTGCACAGAATGATCCCCGTTTGTTGTTACATTTTCTATTTACTTTATGTGTAGGTACCTAACGATAGCGAATGTGCTATTTTTGTCAAATGTTATGTTTTGTTAAATATTATCAACTTTTTAGTTCTATCTGGAAAAAAAGCTTTTGTTTATTATTTTCAACTTTTCATCTTGAAGTCAATTAATTTGTTACATTTTTAACTAAACTACAATTTTCAAAGAAGGCGAAATGGAATCGTTAACAATGTATACGTTGACTGGGCTATTTATTAGAGAAAAGGCAGAAATTAACTTCATTTGATGTTCTTTTCTTCACTCTTCTATAACATTTACTCTTCACTTTATTTTTCAGTATATGTAACTGATATAGAAAGCAGGTGCCGCAATCAAAAATGTGTTATAACAACTACTTAAATCATTTATTTATTTTTGTAAAGCACATTATTACATAATAAGACAAATTCTATAAACAATTTTCCTTCAAGACTTCTACAGAATATATAACATTTGCAGGATGTGACAAAAAAACTTTACAAGCATTATGATCTACTTTTATTGGTAGACGACTTATATTTCTCCCAACTTGATTACTTTGAACAGGAAACTTATGATATGGCAATTGACATTTGTTTCTCATGCAATTTAAGCAATGCAATGGCTCATCATATTCTACAACTTTATGTGTAAGAAAAATCGAAGGATTCTGCTGTTGAGCACTTGTTATTTTCACTGTGAATAATGTATTCACCAACACAGGTTCCAAAGAAAATACTCCTACATACATGTTAGAAAGTTGAAACAAAATCACAACTATATATTGAATTTTATCTTTCTTCAACATTAAAATCAATTCAGTACCTAGTTGGGTGAGCACAGGTTCAATATTATCAATAAAAATTCGTTTTTCCGTTTGCAATGAGCAAGTATTATAATGTTTTTCAAAATCTGATACTTTAATTTGAACCTGACATCCTGATGCTATACACTGAATTCTACGATGTTCGCATTTTGTCTCATGTTCATTTACTTTGCCAAACACACATTTCATCGTGCAGCCTGTATTAGAACACGGAAAAGTGAGAAACGGTGCTAGATGTTCGTAAAGAAAATTTCTTGAAGACAATTTAGATGGTATTTCTTTACACCGACCGCATTTATACGATTCACTTTCTTCAGATATGCTGAAAAGTGGACCTATAGATAAGTATTTTGCACAGAAGTAACACTTCAATTTCTCTAAAACTGCCACAGGTATACAGTTTTCCCCAGCTTTACAATCTTCGACAGATATAGTGTCTGAAGAAGATTTTGGCATACTTATCAGTATATATATTCTCTCACTTTGAGTACTGACTTACAAGTTATGTGTTTGGCCGTCGAGGCGTTTCACAATATACACTTTTCACACAGAACCACTTGCAAAAGTAAAACTTTTGTTGGGTGCAAGTAAACTTAATACTATCAAAATTTAAAAAATAATAATCAAAAATGCAATTTAGTATTGACTCTATCTACTTCTACTAGTCTATCTTATCTTTATGACAGATTAAAAATTGTGAACAAATACTACTCCGTCCAATCAATATAATCGGCTGTTATCAGGCAAAAAAAGTTAAACAACTAATTTTTCTAGGAAGATTGATGACGTCAGATGCTCATATTAGCGGCATTATTTGTGTGACTTTTTTCGAGATTAAAAGAAATGCCCTTACATAGTGTCCCACTACAATTTACTTGAGCCTCTAATTTAAATTTTTATAATGTTTGTATGTTTTAAATGCCAAATAAATGAAGTGCTTATTAATGGATATAAGATTTAAAACATAAAAATCGGTTTGACATTAGTAAGTTACTGATCAGGAGGAAAAAATACACCAGAAATCATGTATCGCAAATCGATAATGAGCTTGCATAAAATTCAGTTAAAAATGCTCAAAAAACAGCAAAATACTGTGAAAATTGTGTTAATACACACATCTTGCCTAAGGTAGATGACAAAATTTTATTACATACCCCCATCAGAATTAGAACCTCAATAGTATTTTTAACAAAATTTCAGCTGGCAGTGGAAATATTGCCTTAAAAGGGAAACGAAATGTAATGTAGGTATGTATCAAAAAAGTGTACACAAGGAGGGAATTATACATTTGCAGAAAATGACTATCAGAATTTGTTGGATGCCATTGACATATAGAACTACGCTTGATCCAAAATTTAAAGAATACATCAGAATAATTAAAGCAAATGTGGTTCTTGAAATTTCAATAACGGTAAAAACTTATATCATTATGAACATATTACGGAATTTTACAAAATAAATCAACAAAGCACGTACATATATAGATGTCGGGTCGTTAGGACTTAAACCCTTTTTAACACGGTTTAATTAGGTTGACGTGTATGTATGTATCTAAGTAAAGGAAATTACAACGTAATTAACTTAAAGAGTTCTGATTAACTTGAAATTTGGACACATGTCAAGGGCCGATGACAATATTCATAATGTTGATTTTCTCGTCTGCCGCTGTTTTTACCTGAACGGCAAATGTAAATTTCAAATTAGTATAGTAACGCTGTGTTTGCCATCTGGTTGGCAATAGTAGAACGGTAACAAAATGGAAAGGTTAATACACTATTTTATAGAGCTAAATTCAACAGCAATTCGCTTCTACCATCGTCTGTAACAGTTTATAGATAATTATTGCTAAGATTTTATCAGTAAACTCGTAGAAATAAACTATTTAAATAATAAATAAAAAACCCAAAAATACGAATTTATTTTGTTGTTGCTAATATAATAATAAGTAATGAAGGAATGGTGATGCTGTCTACAGGAAAGATGTAGAGAATCAGAATGTCTTAATGAATGTTTATCCATCATTATTGTATCATTTTTTACCAAGTAACCTCAGAAAAACTTGTTAAAAGTGGACTTTTTTCTAAAAATTTATAATTATCTGATAACTAATACTGGAATATTAATCATCGTCAAAACGATGATGTTAAGCGTCGGGTGCTTGAAATATTAAGTTTTACAATTATTCTATTGGCAACTATTTATGACAGGAGAGTTATGCAAATATGCACCCCACGCTTTTTACTCTGAATCGAATTATTCTGTTAATAACTTAAATTTTATTATATTTTTTATTTTGAGGTAATTAATCATGATTGATTGTTCGACTTTCTACTGCTGTAATATAAACTGTTCATAATTAACAAGTATTTTCTACTTTTTGTTTGGTTTGTTATAAAAGTGTGTCTTTATAGTTTTTTTTAAACTATAATTATTTTAAAAATATATTTATTTTGAAACTGGAATATAAATGTTCACTGACTTTACTAATATCTTTAAATTAAACAATTTAAATATTATATGTTTAATCACTGGAAATTAACTACAGACTAACTGAAAATTCTGCCTAGATTTATTATTTCTACTATTTATTATCTCTGTCTAGGCAGGCGTTGGCAAAGATGCTCGTAGCTGCTGATTTGGAAAACTACAGGCGTTTCCTGTTTATTCATTAAGTGCCATTTTTAGGTCAAATGATTATTATGATTATTTCTTACTAAGTAGAATCCTTTAAGAATGGATTAATTGTTAGGGTTATTCATAATTTAGATAAGATTTACGTTTTTTGTTTGTGTTGTCAAAATTTTTTTGTATTATATAACTTACATTTTTGACAAAACTAATGGCTTCTTCTTCAACAAGGTTGTCTCTTGCGAGACGGTTATGGCTTTGATCGCGACCACGATCACGAGATCACGATTGCGTTCTGATCTCTGTGCACGAGGAAGCGCACATATGCGCGATCGCAATCGCAAATTTTCATTTGTAGTTATGGCAATTGTTGATCCGGAATATAAATTTACTGGTATAGATGTAGGTAAGGTATTTTCGAGACTTCATGTATAGGACGAAGATGCGAAAATGGTACATTTAATGTCCCTCCCAATAGGCCTTTATCTGGTGAAAGTGATGAAGTTCCGAGTGTTTTGATAAGCCATGAAACGTTTACATTAGGTAATTACTTAATGAGACCATTTCCCTATAGATAATCACGGCATGATCGCAATAAAGGAAAATTTAATTACCATTTATGTAAAGCTCATCGCGTTGTGGAAAATCCCTTTGGGTTGTAAAGACAGCCTGCGTTTTATTCAATTTTTTACGTCAAAAGAATATTGACGAACAATTTCTGCCTTTGCAGCAAAATAACGATAGACCAGTACAAATATAAGGATTACAAAATATCCCAGTATACGGAAGAAGAGCAACCAACATGGTTTTTATATACGTCAACTATTCCACGAGTAACTAGTACCTATCATAAAAAGAGTACCTAGTTAAAAACTATTTTTTTACTTACCGGTATGGTGAACGATTTCCCTTGCAATTGCATACCATACGTCATTTTTGATACGTACATTCGTGTATTAAGTAAAACATCATGTTTTTTCACATGTTCAATTAATTTCTCCGTGAAATCTGACAATTTTCGTTATCCTCTCAATCGCTTACCTTAGCAACTGTCCGACGAGGCGACGATCCAACGATCAAACGCTGGAAGCCGTTGACAAATCGTGACAGGTATGTGCGGCTGAATGTGATAGCAATACAAGTGTTTAATTGTGATCGCGATCGTGGTAGCGATTCCTTATATGTGTTATCCGCTTTAATCAATACGAAAACTATTGTCCATAATTGGGACATTCTCTTTTTTCAAGAACTTAGTTTAAAGAAAAATCGCTAACTCTCACACATGCATCGAAACTAATGGCTTAATACACTAATACAAACCTCAATGATTTCTATAACCCTGATGAAGAAAGAAATAAAGTTTTCCGAAAGCTTGGTGAGGAAATAAGGAGTATACTAAAACATTTGTGACCAATATCCCTTAAGATAACCAATATATATATATATATATATATATATATATATATATATATATATATATATATATATATATATATATACGTATTCAAAACATATGTCATCCAAAGTTGTTGATGATGATGTTTAAGAATTCAAACATGAGAAAATAATTATTGCTAATTTATAAGCATTTTGTATTTCTCAAAAATTAAATACAATATGAACTTAATATTAATAAAGTATAAATACTAGGTAGGTATGTATATCAAATAATATTTATCGAGTATGAAATTTTATTTGCATTTGCCAAAAAATTACAACACTTCTCAAAATTAATATGCACTGGCAAGTCATAAATATTTTGTCCATTTTGATTTTCCATGGAAAACGTATGAGAAGGTAGATGGCATCTTAATCTCATGCAATTAATGCAATGCACTTGCTCATTATACTCAATAACTTTATGTGTAAGCAAAATTGTGGGATTTATTTGACTTTTATTTGCAATTTTCATAGTAAATAACGTGTCACACAAAATTGGTTGCAATGAAAACACCCCAGCATGCATATTAAAGAGCTCAAACAAAATTACAACGATGTATAGTTTACCACAATATTTTAAGACTAAAATTAATTCCTTGTAAGGTATTGTAATTAAAGAATCAATATTATTAATATAAATTCCTCTTTCTGTTTCCAATGAGCAATTAGAATAATGTTCCTCGAAATTTGTCAATTTCACTTCAACTTCACAGCCTGATCTTATGCAATGAACTGTACGATACTCACAAAGTTTCTCATGCTGTGCCATTTCCTCAAACTTACATTTCATATTGCATCCTGTATTGGAGCAAGGAAATGTGAGAAAGGCCGCCACTCGTTCATAACTAAAATTTCTAACAGAAGTTTCCGATGGCACATGCTTACATCTACCGCATTTATATTTTTCAGTTGCATCAGCAATATTAAACACTGGACCTACCGACAAATACTTCCAGCATAAGTAACATTTCAAATTTTCAGGTGCTTGCAACGATACATACTTTTCTTGCTTTTCCTCCATTTGCGTTATCTCCGAATAAAATATAAAATATACCTACAATTTTCAACAAATTACGTTATGTCAAACATTTTTAAAAGATATCCATATTACCTAAATCCTATTACAGACCACTCGCCCAAAGTTCGCAACAATCAATTTATGATATGTAATCAATATTTCATTATGTAAATATAGTGTATAAGACGAATAACGAATTCTGGTGGAAATTGCTGTCCAATTATGTACGATCCCTTATACGCCAACTGAGAAAAGATAAATTTTTTATGATTTTCCGAAACTATCATATCTTATCTTAGCTAATATGCTATAAATGTAATACAGTTTATTGATAATAAGGCAGTAAAATATCAGTAACATATTACAGGAAAAAACAAACACTGATTTTTTTTATGCTGGGTCCCTGTTAAAAAATAATTTGGTCAAGTGCGAGTTGGACTCGCATACTAAGAATTCGATACCACCTTCAAGGCGGCACTTCACTTGGTGTAGCGTATTCGTATATTTGTTATATTTGTCCAAAAACGACAATGTGTGGAGAGGCTATTCGCTATTTTTGCCTTATTTGAATAAATTAAATAAGTCGAATACCGCTAAGAGCAAATACGCCTTACCGTCCGGTTGTCGGTTTTCAATACACATCAAAGGAGTCAAATAAGCCAAATATTTGCTTTAGCTGTCCACACTTGGTTCACATACCTGCACGCGGCGTTTCCATCACGATCAACTAGTGTTGTTTTTCATGACAAGTGGTGTTTGTGGCAAAATGAACTAGTCGGACCAAAACGTTATGAAGTTTCTGGAGTTGTATCAAATGCATCTTTGCATGTGTGGATGACACATTTGGAATATTTGCGAATACATCAAATATTTGGACGAATATAGCGATACAAAACAAAAATACGCTAACACCAAGTGAAGTGCCGCCATAATATTCCAGTTTCAGATAAGTAGGGAATGATTGCTTTTTGTTATATTCACCCTAATACCTTTTAAAGGAAGCGTTTTAAATTTATTAAAAATATCATTTTTCACACATAGACTTTTCATTTTATCTGATTCAAGATTCGCTTGATTTTTAAAAGAATACATATGTATTTAATTTCCTAATTTGGCCCCCAAAAATTAACATTAGAGTTTTATTTTACTAATAAACTTTCAGCGAAGCCTGTTATAATCTACTGTCTGAATTTTGAGGCTCTGTAGATTGGAAGATAAAGGACAAAATAGGTGGTGCACCGTTTTGAATGAATATGGTCTTGTTTAATAGAGTATATATTCGGATTGGTGAAACTTCAAATTTTGGAAAAGAATTCTATTGGTAAAGTGATAAAATTTGTGAATGAACACATGCGTGCATGGAAATCGACCAATATCCCTAATATTTTAGTCGATTTTTCGATAACTCCTTATGGATGTGTATAGTTTTTTAACGTTTAATATATTAAGGAAGATCCTTAGGTGATCTCATATACTTTTCTGCGACGTGCAACTTGCAGCTTTGCAGAAAATCGCCGAAAATTCCAAAATTCTTATCAAAAATTTCATCGAAATGACATAACGGACATTTCCTCATAAATATTTTAATTCCAACGTAATAGTGCGGTAATTTTAGAAACTGGAAGTTTTAATTGCGAATTTGAAAATTTTCTATGTACATCTCAAGCATATAGGTAGTAAAGCATAATATTTTCGGCTCCTTAAATCAATGAGTACCAAGCTCGTTTTGTTTGTATATCAGGCAAATACCTATTTAAATGCAAATTTTTCCGTTTTGCGAAGACGGTGCTTTTGGTTGTCACATTCTCCCGACCTAATAGAAAATTCAGTGACAACACATGTCAAACTGTAAACTGCTATTTGGTACGTTTATAGACAGGGTGTTTAGTTATAGCAAACAAAATCACAAAGTAAAGTGATAGAAGGAGTTGCATTTATATGAAGATTGAAATATAGGACTGACTAGAATGATAGTGGTCCGTAGGCAGCCGTATATACAGGATGGTTGGAATATAGGGTGGACTGGACGTTTGGTGGTATAAAAATGTTGGAAAAAATGTGAAATTAAAATTATATAGGGTGATTAAAAAACTGTTATATGATGTGGACATAAGCAAATCATATACAGGATGGTTAAAATATATGCTGCAGTTGAATTATATTTATATAGTGTGATTCAAAACTTATTTCTTTTATAGCCTATAAGAAGTTGCATAAAGTGTGGAGAGGAATTAATGTTACACAGGACGATAATATAAAATGTAAAAAATGAACTAATTTATGGGCTAGTCCACAAGGAGTTATATACTATGGCTGAAATATAGGACGGATTTGACTCCGTAAACATGGGATGGATTCTACTCCGTCCTATAGAAGGCAGCCAACAAATTTATGCTTGTCCGTGGGCAGTCGTATGTACAGGATGGTTGGTACATAGGTTGCAGTGGAATTATCTATAGTTATACAGGGTTGTCAAAAAAAAGGTTACATGGCGGAGTCCATAAGGCATAAATATATTTTGGGCTTATTAAGTCCACGCGTACTAGTACATTTTGTTCGTAAAGATTTACCTGTCAATTTAAATGAGAAAGTATCATTGTGTAATGTTGAGGCTTTCAATGTTACCTGGTTCTGTCTATTAAGGTTATACATACAAAATAAAAAGTAAAGAATGAAAACTACCTGAGTTCAAAAATACTAAAAAGTTGAAAATAAAACATTTTTAAAAAATATATAACCGACTACTACCTATAACTAAAAAGCTAAAAATAATTATAACAAAATACAACTCTAGCAAATAAATAACACATTCAGTGTTGTTAGGTACCTACCCAGGAAGTGAAAAATGTAAACATTAAAAGGTGCTCAATCTGTACAAATTAATTGCCTACCAATCTAGTATATTTTTGAAGTCGGTGCCAAGCAACAATCAAGTTTGATGAATTAGTAGATAAGTACGCAATGAAGGATTTTAGATTTGCTTGGCACCGACTTCAAAAATATACTAGATTGGTAGGTAATTAATTTGTACAAAATGAGCACCTTTTAATGTTTACATTTTTTACTTCCTGGTTAGCTACCTAACAACGTTGAATGTGTTATTTATTTGCTAGAGTTGTATTTTGTTATAATTATTTTTAGCTTTTTAGTTATAGGTAGTAGTCGGTTATATATTTTTTAAAAATGTTTTATTTTCAACTTTTTAGTATTTTTGAACTCAGGTAGTTTTCATTCTTTACTTTTTATTTTGTATGTATAACCTTAATAGACAGAACCAGGTAACATTGAAAGCCTCAACATTACACAATGATACTTTCTCATTTAAATTGACAGGTAAATCTTTACGAAAAAAATGTACTAGTACGCGTTGACTTAATAAGCCCAAAATATATTTATGCCTTATGGACTACGCCATGTAACCTTTTTTCAACTTTTTTTGACAACCCTGTATAACTATAGATAATTCCACTCCAACCTATGTACCAACCATCCTGTACATACGACTGCCCATGGACAAGCATAAATTTGTTAGCTGCCTTCTGTAAGCTATAGGACGGAATAGAATCCATCCCATATTTACGGAGTCAAATCCGTCCTATATTCCAACCATAGTAATAACTCCTTGTGGGCTAGCCCGTCAATTAGTTCAGTTTTTACATTTTACATTATCGTCCTGTGTAACATTAATTCCTCTCCACACTATATGCAACTTCTTATGGGCTATAAAAGAAATAATTTTTTAATCACGCTATAGAAATATAATTCAACTGCAGCATATATTTCAACCATCCTGTATATGATTTGCTTATGTCCACATCATATAACAGTTTTTTAATCATCCTATATAATTTTAATTTCACATTTTTTCCAACATTTTTATACCACCAAACGTCCAGTCCACCCTATATTCCAACCATCCTGTATATACGGCTGCCTACGGACCACTATCATTCTAGCCTGTCCTATATTTCAATCTTCATATAAATGAAACTCCTTCTATCACTTTACTTTGTGATTTTGTTTGCTATAACTAAACACCCTCTCTATAAAGGTACCAAATAGCAGTTTAAAGTTTGACATGTGTTGTCACTGAATTTTCTATTAGGCCGGGAGAATGTGACAACCAAAAGCACCGTCTTCGCAAAATTGAAAAATTTGCATTTAAATAGGTATTTGCCTGGTATACAAACAAAACGAGCTTGGTACTCATTGATTTAAGGAGCCGAAAATACTATGCTTTAATACCTATATGCTTGAGATGATTATTAATTTTTACACACTGTTTTCTATCTGATAAATAGCTTTTGATTAGACTTAAAGGACCATTCCTATACAAATATTATCAAGCTTATTAAAAAGGATACTATGAGACACCGTATCAACGCTTTACTTAAGTCTATGAAAGCAGCTAAACTCTTCTTTTTGTTTTAAAAATTGAAAAGTAATGATTGGGATTCCAAGAAGTTTATTATTCTTTCGTTTAAACATTTTTCAAAGATTTTTGCTAAATTATGGATGACAGATATAGGTCGATAATTATTAATTTCAAGATTATTGCCCGATTTAAAAATAGGCGTGACAATAGTAATTTTCCAATCATATGGAATAGTAAACGATGTAAATGAAAGATTAATAATATGCACTAAAGGTTTAAGAATATATAAATGAATATTTTTTATTAAGTAAGAGGTAATTTGATCCATGCCATGTGCAAAATTATTTTTTAAAGAATTATTGTGTCTTATAATTTCATTATTGTTCACAAGGAATAAAAATAAAGGGTTTTTGTTTATTTTGCGCTGTATATTTATATTTCTACTTTGAGGAATACGTTCCTGAAGTCCTTTCCCAACTTTCGTGAAAAAATCGTTAAGTGTTGGTTATCTCAGCTTCATTAGTTATTATTTCGTTAATATATTAATATGACTAATATTATTTTTTTGTGAGTTTGTTATTTCATTCATTACAGACCATATTTTTCTATAATCCTTTTTAGATTCTTCAATTTTATTCTTAAAGTAGTTGCTTTCAGCTAATTTAATTACTTTATTTGTCAAATTACGAAAAAATTTATAATTTTTAATTACATCCGGTGAATCATATTTTAAGGTTTTTTTCATTTTATCCCTAGTTTTGATTGAATTGATAATTTCTTGGGTAAACCACGATTTTCTATTTTTATCTACTCTGTTGATGTTTATAATTTTAGTGTTGTTTTTTATAAGTGTAGACAATTTGGATTTAAATTTGGTATATGAATTTTCAATATCGGTACTTGCTAGAACTTCTCTCTAAGATTCTTGTGCTAATTGAGCATTTAAGATCTTATAATTGATTGATATTTTCCTAATATCGAAATCATGATGTTTATATATATATATATATATATATATATATATATATATATATATATATATATATATATATATATATATATATATATATATATATATATATATATTTTATGTCTATAAGTTAATTTTTTTACTGCAAGGTATACTGTACCTTGCAGTGTATTTCTATGACTATTATAGGAATATTGTTTTCAGTTTTTTTTTTCTCAGACAAATTAATTGTTGCTCTATGAGAGCACCGAATCAGATCTGCACAGGAGATGGCTAAAACTAAATATAATTAGAGCAAATCTGCATGAAATTAAAACTTCAAAACCTATTTTTTTTACTTCCAATTTCAAACATATTACACATATTGTCTAGAATCCATTTATGTCAAAGATAGATCTACTTGTCACTTTGTGAGAAAGGCCTAAATTGATCTAATCCTGTAATAATAAGACTAAAAGATAGCACAAAAATTCCACCAGAAACATTAAGTTTTTGTAGAATCCTAATAGTTTCTCCGAATCCTATTTGTGTGAAGCGGGCGCTGGAGCTAACCAGAACGAGAATTTCGTTTGCAGACAGTGTTGGCCAGAGTAACAACAGCAACAAGCCATTTGAACCAAGAGATAGAACAACTATATATCGATAGAAAAAATACGTTAGGTACTAACGACATTCATTGCAAATCCATACATTAATGCCAAAGAAGATTTGGCAACAAAACGAAAGCAACGAAAGAGGGGAGAGATTAGTACAATTCGCACAATATCAGAGTACCTATATATCACACTCCTTCAAGGAAAACTCCATTGATAAGTGGACCTAAAGAGCTTCAAATGGGGCAGTCAGGAATGAAATTGACTACATCTTGGAAAACAACATCAGCACCATCCAAGATGTGAACATCCTTAATACAATTAGACAGCATAAGATGATAGTATTGTCCGATCAATAATTGTCGTTAATACCAACTGGAAAGATTCAAACTTACTAGGAAAACGCCGACCTATAGCATAGTTCAGCACTTCTAGAAGAATTAATTTAACAGTGACGTGTGCGAAAAAATTACAACAACGAGAACAACACGCCAAACTAAGCTGGGAAATAAAGACGTTGCTACAGAAACGAAGAGAATGGAAACGGAAAAACAACATCCAACATCTAGAATATACCCAACGCTGTAGGACCGCAAACAAATATTATTGAAGAGGACATCAAAAACTACAACTAGATACTAGTACAATCGGCAGTTGAAAATTGGAAAAGCTACAAGATTGTTAACAAACCACTAAAATTCAGAAACACATAGGAATAACCAAAAGAAACATAATAATGGAGCATGTAACCAAATTCGATAGGGATCTATAGGGACCTATAGGGATGATGGAAGAAAAAACAACAGAAGTACTCGTGGAAGAAATGAAGTCAGCATTCAAGAACATGAATAATTTCAAGAAAGCAGGAAACGACGATATAATGACCGAACTACTGAAATGGTTTTGTAGATAAACATAAGAACGCCTAGCCAAAATCTATATGAACTGTCTAAGAACCAAACACATACCAAAACAATGGAATAACGACTTCATAGTATTAAACAATAAAGAGGACATCCGGCATTACGGATTTATACTCTAAGAGAATTTATCAGTCGAACTAAATAATATAAATTACCACTTTAGACTTCATAGGCTTCGAGAAATCTTTCGCCGCTATATTACAGAAAGCAGTAATCAATGACCTGATAAGTATAAAGTATAAAGAAGTCATATATAGAAAAGTTTCCCAATATATATAGCGAAACAGAAAGCAGAATTCGAAGGTAGCCCAGAGTTTCTTAACAACCAAAGAGTCAGACCAGATAACGACATCTCACCAAAACGGTATATACGGCTGCCTACGGACCACTATCATTCTGGTCCGCCCTATATTTCAATCTTCATATAAATGCAACTCCTTCTATCACTTTACTTTGTGATTTTGTTTGCTATAACTAAACACCCTGTCTATAAACCCAGCAAATAGCAGTTTAAAGTTTGACATGTGTTGTCACTGAATTTTCTATTAGGCCGGGAGAATGTGACAACCAAATGCACCGTCTTCGCAAAATGGAAAAATTTGCATTTAAATAGGTATTTTCCTGGTATACGAACAAAACTAGCTTGGTACTCATTGATTTAAGGAGCCGAAAATACTATGCTTTACTACCTATATGCTTGAGATGGACATAGAAAATTTTCAAATTCGCAATTAAAACTTCCGTACGGCTATGGAGAAGATGAAATAGCAAACTAACTGCTAGAACTTGGTGGAATGGAAATGACAGACCATATATATAACAGGACTAATTAACAAAATTTCAAAACAAAATACAGTCGCAGAGGCATGGTAAGCAAACATATTAATTTTGCTGTTTAAGAAAGAAGAAAAAAAATAACCGGTAATTTATAGAGGAATAAATCTTTTGAATAGAAAAAAATACTTTCAGAATGAGTAAACCAGAACAACAACAGGAATTC
Organism: Octodonta nipae; assembly: GCA_034190945.1. Classification (NCBI taxonomy): domain Eukaryota; kingdom Metazoa; phylum Arthropoda; class Insecta; order Coleoptera; family Chrysomelidae; genus Octodonta; species Octodonta nipae. The sequence continues at coordinate 59,285,570 of CM067216.1, read as the reverse complement.
TGCAGCGGTAAATCCTGCACAGATGCAATATTTGTGATAAGATTGAATGTAACGAATTGGTCACCTTGTGTCTGATCCCTTTAGTCATTAAACTATTGAAACATTTATAAACAACAAAATAGAAGCTAGAATAGATAGAAAGTTAACAGACCCAATAGAGGTTGGAACAGGAATCAGGCAAGGAGACGCAGATGACGCAGTACTAAAAGTTCTAAGTAAAGATACCCTTCAAAGACTATACTGGTACACAAATTCAACATGACAGCAATAAAATTTAGTACCTAAACAAAAAAAAACATATGAATATTAATCGTTAAAGATCTCATCAAATATAAAACCTACGACACAACCATATAACAAACTGGGGATTACAATATCTAGATATGTAGAAATCGAGAAAGAAAGCAAAACACATTAAAACGCAAAGTCAAGAATTTATAATAATAACACCAATATTGAAGTATAAACAAGACTTGGCACATCTCGAGAACAAAGAATGTTGGAAGCCGTGGAGAAAATAAAACTAAGAAGATCGAATGTGTAGTGATGAAATTAGAAGAGCATGCAATATGGAGAAAATATTGAATAAACACTTGACATGAAAATAGAATGGTACAACCATATAAATAGAATTACAGACAGCACTTACAGCAGAAACGTTAGGATAGTCAGAGACCAATAACCATTAGGAAGGAGAAATATAGGCCGACCACGTAAACGATAGAATCAAAACCAACATAACACAACACATTTAAAATGCCCAAGCAAAAGAAAAAAAAAGAGAAAAAAGAAGAACATACGCCGATTTGTAGCGATCTACCGGTTATAATTGTTCCTAAATGGTTTGAACCAAACACATTCTAGCGGTTTTGGTTAATACCAATGACGTCACAAATCAGCCCTTTGTTATGTCATTGTTCGAAATATCTTCAACCGATAATAACCCAAAGCTTTCTTAAATGACATTTGAGGTTAGGTATTTACTATTTTACATGTTTACGTATACATTTAACAATAGATTTTGAACATTTTTGCAAAAATCACTTAAGTACCACTAAAGAACCTCATAAATCAGAAATTTATTGATGTGTACAAAAACAAAACATATGATTTTGACGTTTACTTGTTGAACCAAATGACATTCTAGCGAATCAGTTTTGGTCTTACTTCAGGGTTGAAAAGAGAAATGTCAAAGTACAACCACTGTCAACCAAGGGTAACACCAAAGTTATAACCGGTAGATCGCTGCATATATATAAATAGGCAAAGACAAAAACTATTAGGTGCCATTTTCTCCTCTATTTCTCAACAGATTTTCTTTATTTTTGTTTTGTTTAGTAGCTACTGAAGACCTTCAGTGCAGAATGCTTCAATTTATTTATAATATATAATAGTTACATCCATACTGTCAATGCCAAACAGATAACAGTAACAGTGTCGCCAGATTGCTTGGAGAGAAAATCGTAAGATGGATTGACTCGAATATGAATGACGAATTAAAATAAAAATTAACAAATTTCGACCCGTTCCTAAAGTTATTTAACATCGTCACGCTATTGAAATAGAACCCAGTAAAATTTATATTACATGATAATGGTGATTCACTGGGCTCTTGTAAGTTTGCAACTTTCATTGATTTGTAAATATGGTTTGTCAACTAAAATAAGAATTATGTTGCAATTGATGAATTTATGTCTCATAATATTTTATTAATTTTAATGTTATACTTTCAATTTAAAGATTCTTTTAATTTTTACAGTATAAATTTCATATAATTTGAATAAGATTACAAAATATGTGAATTAATGGACTGATTGTAATATTCAAGACTAATAGTTAGATCTGGCAGCCCTGAACTCATGACTCTCTTTGATACAGCGCCTTTATTTGAATTCTGACATTTCAGAATATTGTTTGGTGTAAGATTATTATAGCACGATGGTACAGGTAAATTGTAAATTCAGCTTCATTCACTGCGAAATATTCATAACAAATGTGAGTTTACTTATTTATCATTAATTAACAGCAGGTGCATTATATTATTTTATATTTTCCATACAAAACAGAAATACTCATTGCTTGCTATGTCTTTCATTTAAGTTAATGAAATTATATTGATTCCTAAGATTTTGGTTGAAGGTTTATTAATAGTATATATTAATAAAATATTTGGAGTTATTTGGAATGTAATAGTAGGTATAACACCTTCATACTGACTTTTGAGTTGGTTGATTTCATTTTCTCCTCACGAGCTGAAATCTTTAACTGTGAAATGCCAGAATGAAGGTTTTATTTCGTTTTATTTCTTACTTTAAGACTATTGAAATTTTTCAGTATAAAATTAAAAAATATTTTTCTAGGTTTTTCTAATGTTTTAAATATTAGATTTAATATAATTTTATTATTATAAATATAAAGAAATTCAATGCATTTACTGATTTGTTATGGTAAGTTAGGTACAGACGTCTAGTCTACAAAGAAATATAGTTTTATTGAACATATTTTTCCGTCGAAAACGATCAAACTATTGAGTAATTATATATGGAAGAAGCGTTATCTGCTGTTAAATCATGTGAAGACCATCTTTGATATTTCAGCATCAAGCATTGTTTATTGTTCAGTAGTAAAGTAGTCAATGTAGTAGATCAGTATTGATTTTTCGGACAAGTAGCAGTAACTTTCGTTTTAATTATTAATTTAATTATTTTATTACTACATTATTTTCACAATCTTCCGAAGGTGTGGTGTACCAAGTTGACAATCAGTGTACAACAAAAAATACATTTAATATTATAGTTTTATAAGGTTGTTGGACATATATATTTTTTTTATTTTATGAACTCCATTGAAACTGCAAATGGCGAAAACTATTAAGTTACGAAGTGAAATCCCAGCAAAAACTGGGGGGTCTTGCATTTTTCAAAATTATTTGGAATACCTATATTTAATTAAATTCTTCTATATATATATATATATATATATATTTGTTTTTAACGACGAAGACTTGGATATCATAATAGAAAAATACAAACCACCTCAACACCTTGTAGATTTAACAAGGCACTGTCTGATGAACACTTATTTTGTTTACGAGAACCAACGATACAAACAAGTCGAAGGAGCTCCAATGGGATCGCCACTCTCACCAGTTATAGCGAACCTTTTTATGGAGAACTTTGAGGAGTTGGCACTAAGAACCACAACTCTTAAACCCAGTTTATGGTTGCGATATGTGGATGATACATTTGTGATTTGGCCTCATGGGAGGGAACACCTCAATACTTTTTTAGACCACCTTAATGGCATCCATCACAAAATAAAATTTACCATGCTGGTTGAAGCCAACAATCAACTGCTGTTCCTTGACGTTCTCATAAATAGGAAGGAAGATGGAACCCTTGGCCATACAGTATATAGGAAAGCAACTCACACCAACAGATACCTTCATGCTAATTCTCATCACCACCCAGCCCAACTACAAGCCGTCGTCAAGACTTTAGTAACCAGATCACAAAGACTAGCTGACCAGAATAACATCAAACAGGAAATGGACAGTTTAAAAACAGCTCTGAGACATTTCGACCACTGGGTGACCACTAGTCGGCTATAATTTGGTCTCACCTTGGGAATCTGGTTTCGCACTTCGTCGATTTCATAGATTTAAGGAAATGAACTTTTTAAGAGCTTTTGATCAAAATGCCTTTATTAATTATAGCAAGTTATTACGAATCGTTGTTAACAATATTTATTGTATAAACAATGTAAGAAGGTTGTGATATAAATTCATAACACATGTCAAAGTCAATTTGTAAGGGTAACTCAAAAATATTTGCTTTAATCGCATTTCCTAAAGAAAATTTGTGATATGGCAAATCGCACTTTAATCTCATACAATTTATACAGTGAACTGACTCATCATATCGCTTAACCCTTTCTTTAAACAAAACCGAGGGATTTGCATTTTCTTCATTTGCTATTGTTAGTGTGAATTCTGTGTCACGGAAAACTGGATTTATAGAAAACACTCCGGCAAACAGTCGACACATTCTATACAGCATCACCACAATATATTGATTGTTGGATTTTGTGAACAATAAAACCAAATCTTGGTAAGCTGGAGCAGTAACGTAGTCAATCCTGTTTACGAAAATTTTATTCAGTGATACTGACAAACAAACTCCGAAGTGTTTTTCAATATCTTTCACCTTAACTTTAACATCACATCCTGCTCCTACGCACTGAATTGTCCTATGCTTACAGTTCTTCTCGTGTTGGTTTATTTGAAGATATGAACGGCTCATCTTACATCCTTTGTTAGAACAGGGAAAATTTAAGTACTTGATTACTTGTTCGTAAGAAAAATTTCGCACAGATATTGAAGTCGGGATGTCTTTACATCTGCCACACTTGTATTTATCACTTTCCTCTGATATAGAAAAAATGGGCACTACAGACAAGTATTTATTGCAAAGGTAACATTTCAAATTTGCGAGAGTATCCGTAGCTAAGGTTTTCTGCATATTTATCAGTTTAATGTTTGTTTATATTAAAGAACATGATTCATTACTAACAAACCATCAAAAAAAACTAGGTAAATATTAGTATTTCATATCTCTATATTGAGACAACTGGAATTGTACCCAAGTTCCGATAATAAATTTATTGAAATTACTGTATCTTATCTATATTGAATTTATCGCAATAACTGTTACGTCCGATATTGAAATTCATTTCTCCTTTTTAACCGACTTCCAAAAAGGAGGCGGTTATCAGTTCAACTGCAACTTTTTTTATGTATGACGAGCGATTATTCAAAAACCGCTTGGGCAAATTTGATGATTTAAACTACATTATATTAAGAAACATTACAGAAAGGTCCCATATAATTGTGATTTCAGTAAATTTCAATGAATCTTCACTGTTTTCGCTATAACCGCTCAAGAAATTTGAATATTATAAATTGTATTCTACAAAGGTATGTACCAGCTTGATTACGTATATTTTTCTTTAAGGTAAAACTTACTATTTTTCGGAAAATCAGAAAAATATATGCAAAAAAACTGTAAACATCATGGTAAATGTCAAATTTTTATCATAAATATCTAGTTTAAATGTCATAGTATAGGGTGTTTGTAATCGTTTTCATTTTAATTTGTTTGAAGGAAGTATACAAGGTGGTTGAAATAAGAGTGGAGCAAAACTATAGTTATACAGAGTGGATATTTGCATTATAGGACGGAGAATAATTACGGTTATACAAAAGGCTTTAATAATTATCAGAAGCAGCTGAATATACAGGATGGTTGAAATATAAGGTGGAGTATAATTACAGTTATACAGGGTGGTTTAAAAAAGACATAGTTTGGAACATAAATAGTTGCTTAGACAAGGTGTTTCAAGTAAGGGTGGGGTAAAATTATTGTTATTCAGGGTGTATTGTTATCTAAGCAGTTAGGATATTTGAATGATAGGACGTAGGACGGGGTGTAATTATAGACATGGGTTGAAAAAATTTCAGAAGCAGTTGCATATACCGGGTGGTTGAAATAATCGTTAGAGTAAAATTATTGTCATAAAATATGGTTCAAAAAGGTGAATTTTGTTATTTTGGGGAGACCATGAGCAGTTGCATAAATGGAATACTAGACATATGGGACGAAGTAAAATCATTGGTATACAGAAATAATTTAAACAATAGAAAAATAGAAAGAGTCAATAGTGTGAAGAGGATTTATACTTATGCAGGGTGGTTTTAAAGATATCAGGACCATTCTAATATTGTGTTGAGTTGAATTATAGTTGTACAGGGTGATTCAGAAAATGATAGGCCAATAAGTTATTTAGGGGTGACCAATACACAGAAGCATATACAGTATGGATGCAATATAGAGTGAATTAGTTACATATATATAGAAAGTGGTCCAAATAATAAAACAAATAAAAAGTTAAAATATATTTGGAAAATATAGACTGGAATGTCTTCGATGGCACATTCCATAGAGAATATCCAAAATAAAATGTATGAATTAGATGTTGCGGTTTTAGTTCAATGCTGGTTCAACGCAAGTATATAATTGACGAAGGACCTTTAGCGGAACAATCAATAAACACGTGCCGTCACGTAAATTAATTCACCAAATAAAAGTCAGTCACTGACCTTTTACGTCGAAGCTCTGCAAAGGGTGTTTTCTTGGTTCTTCTTTCTTCAGAGGCTAGCCCCGTAACAGCAGGAACAGTTTTTTGGAGCTTCGTCTGGACAACACGTTACATAAAAAGTAGCAACGTAATGTTCATTGATTGAGCATACAAAAAATGCGAGTTTAACAACAAATGATGCGCTTTTGTAAACACAAAAGAAACAAAATAAAAGCGGTTTCGCGGTTGTTACGAACGTAGCCAACAACTCGCGGATTCGTAACACAAACAACAATAAGCGTCGTCTCTTCAGACGGAATCAAAGCGACCGAAAAGTTCGGAGAACAAACACGAACCTCCCAAGCGTCCTAATAGCTAAGGAACCGAAACACGAATGCCAATACTGTCTATATTTTACACGCAAAAAACACTTAAAATTAGCATTAGCGCGACAAAAAATTTTAGAAAAGGTGCAGAAGTTTAAAAATCAATGAAGTAATTCAATCAAATTGAAAACAATACACTAAACAAATTGCGGGAACGCACCATTCCGCCAGCCTTGAATTACTTATTTCAAAACAAAGGGTCCACTGGCAGTGGACAAAGCTTTACAAGAGGTCGCTTCAAAGTACCACTTGCAGTTCTAACTGTAGCAACGCGTACAACACCATCACCTCCAGGATGTACGTCAATAATGCGCCCTAGTGGCCAATTCAAAGGAGGGGAAGTGTCTTGCTTCAAAATAACAAGAGTACCTGGCTTAACAACCTCTGAAGGATCAGTCCATTTGCTCCGTTGATGAAGAGTATGTAAATATTCTTGCGACCAACGTTTCCAGAATGCCTGATGCAATTGACGCAGTAACTGCCATCTGTTGAGACGATTAGATGGGACAGATAAGAAATCAGATTCAAGAGGTGCTGTTAAAGGTTCCATTGTGAGAAACATTCCAGGACTCAAGGCGGTAACATCCGATGGATCGTTGCTACAAGGGGTTATAGGTCGCGAGTTTAAAACTGCTTCGACCTGTGCAAATACAGTAGAAAGTTCTTCGTAGGTTAGGATTTGATCTCCAACGACACGTCTTAAGTGAGCTTTAACACTACGAATTACTTTCTTTGCGGATAGAATCCAAAATCGTTGCTGCAAAAGAAATTGAACGGTTTGGATTCCTGCGTGAAGATTGGTGACATGACAATCGTCGACAATTAGATTAGTCAAACGACTTTTGCTTGGTAGCAGTGCGGGAAATTTAGTATCAAACGGCAATGGAGCATTAGCCAATCTACTACCAACTCTAAGAGTTCCCAGTTCATCAAGGATCGACGAAAGTTTACGAAGCGATTTGGGCAAAAGTTTTCGTTCTCGAAGAAGGGAAATCTCTTTAGAAAAATATTGATCCTGAACATAGCGAACAATGCGAAGCTGAGCCTGATATAACTCAGCAGCCAAAAATGATCCAGAGCACCTACGGTCTGGATTGCGGGTGTTATCAACAAAGCGACAAATATGAGGTATAATGCGGGTAATGCGATTAATAGAAGAATGTTCTTCTAAGAAAGTACCAAATAAATTTGGTGAAGCGGTGACTTGAAGCGCCACTATACGGGCTTCAGTCATAACTAGCGGTGACATGCTTGAGTCTGAGCAAGCATGTGGCAAACAAGCGGGAATCAACAATTGTGACCTTTCCACCAAAGTGTATTGCCTAACAACTCTGATGGCAAAGTGCTGCGGGAACCCAAGTCAGCGGGGTTATCACAAGATTGGATGTAAAACCAATGCGAAGAAGGAAATTTTTCCTGAATGTAAGCAACTCGATTACTGACAAATGTCCAACGGTGCGGGGAAGAACTAAGCCAAGAAAGGACTACCGTGGAATCTGACCAGCAACGAATCACCTTGAACAACAAACGACATAAACATAATGAGCCAACTTAGCGGTAAGAACTGAAGCACACAGTTCCAATCTGGGAAGTGACAAAGTTTTCAAAGGGGCAAGTTTTGATTTAGACAACACAAAAAAACTTTGACGAAATCCAGATGCGGTTTCGAACACAAAATAAACAACAGCGGCATAACCTTCTCAGAAGCATCACCAAATGCTTGAACTTCACAACTAGAAAAGTTTTCAATAGCAAGCAGGTGAGGCAAAACTAAATTCTGTAAGGTCAACAAAATAAACAAACAATCATTCAAAGATAACCGATGAGGTATCTTAGCGGATGCATTAAACACTACACGAAGTTTGGTGGTTCTACTATCAGGTTTCAAAACACAATGATGCGGTATGTAGTAACAATCAGAAGAAGTAGATGATGGATAGGGAACCAACTCCATATGATCCAGCTCCAAATACTCTTTGAGAAAATCACAATATTGTTTGTAGAGATCTGGTTGCTGTAGAAGACGTCTTTCTAAAGAGTAGAAACGTTGTACGGCGGGATTATACATTCCATCGAAAGTGTATTTCGAAAAGGAAGAGGCACAACGAATCTACCTGAATCCAATCTCCTGCATCCCTCGGAAAATATTTTTTCGCAGATAAGATCATCAGGGGACTGAACCAGTGCGGTAGGAACATCTTCAATTGTCCAGAACCTTTGGAGTGAATCATCTAATGATACTACATCTTCAATTTGACAAAAAAGCGAAGTTGGGTTTATGACTGACTTAAAGTGAAAGTTAACAGAACTCGAAGACACTCTACCCATAAGGATGTAACCAAACACAGTGTTAATAGCATCAGGAACAACTTCCTTTCCCAGAAGACGTCCATCCAACAAAATTTGAGAAAATATATCGGCACCTAACAAAAGGTCAATAGCGCCTGGGCTATTGAAACCAGGATCAGCAAGTTTCAAATTGGTTAGATATGTCATAGAAGCCACGTTAATGGGCGCAACAGGCATATCATTGCAAATGCCGGGTAAAACAATAGTATCAACAACAAAATTGCACTCACGCTTTACTATAGAGCGAACAGAAAAGGTACGAGAGCCCTCAGCAGAGGGACTCTGCATAGAACCTAGCCCGTTGAGTTGAATCGAAGCGGGCATAGGTCGGAAGCCAAGGCGTTTCACAGCCTTGCTCGCAATGAATGATGTCATGCTACCAGAATCTAGCAGACATCGCAAAGTTTGATAAGAACCGTGCTTATCTAATACCTCAACTAAAGCGGTAGATAACAACACATTTGAATTGTATGACAAAAATTAACTATGACAAGAAGTCTGCGGTAGAGAAGTTTCGGGACTTTAACCAGTATTAATGGTACTGGATCCACCAGATGTGGAAGCCAGGTTTGCGGGGGAAGCTCTAGATTCAGACCGAATGCCTGAATCACCACGATTTACAAAATGAAGCAATGTGTGATGGCGTTGTTCGCAGTTGCGGCAAGTGGATAAAGATTTACAGCGATTCGACTGATGAGAATCGCTCAAGCAATTAAAACAAAGTCTAAAATCTTTAACAAACTTAAACCGCGCGGATACTGATTTGTTCAAGAATTCAGAACATTTGTAAATCGCATGATCGGATTTACAAACTAAACAATTTCTATTCTTAGTGACAAACAAAGATGTAGTGAACCGGGAAGAATGTTGCTTTGAATTCAATGGTAACTTTTTGTCAACACTTCGCTTGCTTGCCTTGCGGGATAATTCAACATGTTCAAAGGCATCGCAATGCTTCGACAAATAATCAACAACTTCCGAGAGGATCTTCAGTGCTTCCAAATTATCACTGAAGTCATCCAATAACTTCCGAACCTCTGAAGGGCTATCTGAAGTTAGTTGGGGGAATTGTTCTAAAGCTGACCAATGAGACTCCGCGATTAAACGAGTTCGCTTGAATTTTTTCAAAAGTGTTTCATAAGCACTCACGTAATTGTTTTGTGTTAGTTTAAAATTCTTAATAGCCTCAAAAGCAGGCCCTTTTAAAGCTAACTGCAAATATTTGAACTTCTGCATAGCACTGAGTTTTTCATTATTGTGAATTAATGAATCAAACAAATCAATAAAAGTACCAAATTCCAATATGTCTCCACTAAATGAAGGCAAATCAATTCGCGGCAAAGTAACACTTTCCTGTTCCCGAGCTATATTTTGTGGCGTAGAATTCTGAACAGATTTCAGTTTAGCAAAAATAGACCTAATTGAATAAAACAATTTTTCAAATTTATTGCGAATGTCATCCTCAAAGTCAAAATCATCGTTTGCATCTGAAATTAATCCAACAATGGAATTGTGATGTTTAAAAAATTCGGAATGGATTGAATCAATCATATCAATCATGCTAAAAAACAATTCAACGTCGTCACCTATTAAGGCTTTCTCGGCAGCAAAATAAATATCTTCTAATCTTTTAAACTCCGATTGTCGATGATTTTTAAATTTTCGTAAATTTTCAGCGACATCTTAACAATAAATTAAAATCACTGTAACGCCACTGAACAAATCTAACACGATAGAACGAAAACAAAATACTATTCCAAAAATGTACAATTTTTTACTGTTGAAGTCGTAAATATCTGACCAAATGTCAAATAAATTCAAAACAATTGCGTTTTATTTCCAACGGAATGAGTGAATATCCCGAACTTGCTTTCTCTTATAACAAATAAAGAAACGAAAATTCAATGCGGTTTTCAACAATAATTGCAACTAAAAATCAATGTTTTGATCATTAAACTTTGCACGAAATTAACTCAAATGTAACCAGCTCGGAGTTGGACCAAATTATGTAATTTATTCGATAATCTTTGCACGAAATTAACTCAAATTGCATCCGGCCCGGAGTTGGACCAAATTATGTAATTTATTCGATAATCTTTGCACGAAAGTAACTCAAATTGCATCCGGCTCGAAGCTGGACCAAATTATGGAATGTCTTCGATGGCACATTCCATAGAGAATATCCAAAATAAAATGTATGAATTAGATGTTGCGGTTTTAGTTCAATGCTGGTTCAATGCAAGTATATAATTGACGAAGGACCTTTAGCGGAACAATCAATAAACACGTGCCGTCACGTAAATTAATTCACCAAATAAAAGTCAGTCACTGACCTTTTACGTCGAAGCTCTGCAAAGGGTGTTTTCTTGGTTCTTCTTTCTTCAGAGGCTAGCACCGTAACAGCAGGAACAGTTTTTTGGAGCTTCGTCTGGACAACACGTTACACAAAAAATAGCGACGTAATGTTCATTGATTGAGCAAACAAAAAATGCAGGTTTAACAACAAATGCGCTTTTGTAAACACAAAAGAAACAAAATAGAAGCGGTTTCGCGGTTGTTACGAACGTAGCCAACAACTCGCGGATTCGTAACACAAACAACAATAAGCGTCGTCTCTTCAGACGGAATCAAAGCGACCGAAAAGTTCGGAGAACAAACACGAACCTCCCAAGCGTCCTAATAGCTAGGGAACCGAAACACGAATGTCAATACTGTCTATATTTTACAAAAAACACTTAAAATTAGCATTAGCGCGACGGAATGTTTTAGAAAAGGTGCAGAAGTTTAAAATAAAAATCAATGAAGTAATTCAATCAAATTGAAAACAATACACTAAAAAAATTGTGGGAACGCACCATAGACAAAGAATAAAAATTAAAGAGAAAAAGAGAAAAAAGAGAGAGAGAGAGAGAGAGAGAGAGAGATAAGAATACGTCCAAATTTTCAATAGAATTGTATCTTAAATCAGATAAAAAAAAGATATGTCTGATTGATTGCACACGGTTTCTAAACGGTTGTTATTTTAAGTCAGCTGTAGTCGGTTTTTTTTTTAATTACAATTTATAAAGCCTTTATATGGCATCATAAGTCCAAATTTGACATCTATGCCTGTGTGGCTTTTCTATGAGATTAAAAATTTAGCTGAATATCTTTTTCGTTTTATTTTGAAGTATTATGTTAATTGTTCTATTTTGTTTTTATCTTTTTCATTTTATTTTGAAGTATTATGTTAATTGTTCTACATATCTTTGAAATTGTATTTGTTTGCAATTCCACGTAATTGCTATAAACGTTCACCTATTCTAGTGTTAAGTAGTTTTGGACTATCATAATTCGAATGCAGTAATTTCCTGAGAACACCATAAACAATAACTTTCGTTTTCTTGAAATATATTGTTATTTTATTCAAGCGTGTTTTAATGCATAGGTAGGTAACATTTGAATGTAATTATTCATAAAGTCATACAGATAGAAGAAAAAAACAATCGTTAAATGCAAGGGATATATTAAGTAAGTACTGTTAGGAATTCAGTGGGTTTTCAAAGATATAATTTTCACCGAAAAATACATCTTGAAATTACAGTTTTCATGTGTGAAACCGTGTTTGCTACTAAGGGCAATATTTAGAGAAATGAAAAACTTACAAAATGAGCTCAACTTGGTTAACTGGTTCCTTAAATAATAGAACCTTTAGTCGAAATTCCAAAAAAATTCTTTATACGTTTCTTTATTTTATAATTTAAACATTCTTATTAACTGAATTGGTATATCTTCTCATCACAAATAATACTTTAGTCCCGGAAGATTTTGCAAAATTTCAGTCCAACCTATGGAAACAGAATATATATGTATTTATACTTTAATTTTTTGAACACTGAGATTAGGGATCTCTAGATAAACTCTTTTACATTGGTTTGTTCTTGACGATAGGGTCATCCGGTGAGGTATGAACAAACCAGCGTTAAAGAGTTGATCTAGAGATCCCTAATCTCAGTTTTCAAAAAATTAAAGTATAAATACATATAGGTATTGAAAATATTTTGACATTCTGTACGAGTCCAGGTGGATGAGTCCATTCGAGTAATTGCTAACGGGTGGTACCTGTGAAACTTTATCCTTATAGTAAATAATCTTATTTAATTTTATGCAGACTCATATTTACATTTCTACTATAATAGGGATTTATGTAATATATTTAGCAAAATGGAATACCACAACTCCATGTGGACATTAATGATAATGTCGGAGCAATCATTTTTAATATGCAAAAGGAGTAGGCTGTTGTAAAAGATTTTTCCCATTTGTAAATGATTCAATAAAATGTTAAAACATATATTTGTAACGAAATTTGGCTTGTCATTAATTAGTATCCAATAACAGAAAATTTCTTAACAGGAACAGAACAGAGTAGGTATGAGAAGATCGACATCTACATTAAAATATATATAAATACATTAAAGTTATTTATTTGGGCTTTGAAGGATCACTGAATGTGCAGAAGGCAAAATTTCGTTGTTAATTTAAATTTAAAATATAATTTTACTTGGCTTAATGGAGCTCTCGCATTCCATTTCCTTATCTTCATTAAATTACAAATGTGATTAAAACTAATATTTTATTCGAGTAACTGTTGAATTGTCTAAGGAACCAATTAACGAAGTTCAGCGTAAAGTAACTAATTTTGTAGGTCTTTCACTTCTCGGGTAAATTTTGTGTAAAATATAACAAACCAAATTGTTATCGTTTTTTTTTTTGTTAAAAAAACAAAAATCATTATAAAAAGATCTTAATTACTCATGTTTTATCATTGGAACACGTTGATGTTGGTTTGGCATTACTATTAATTTTGTCATGTATTTTCGTAAACGATCTGGGCTACAAATAATGCAAATTTTATTTAACGCTAACAACTTTCTAATTCACAATATAACTCAATTATAAAGTCTAATTTCAATACCACAAAAACTTACGTTTAATGACAAACTAAACTGAGTCAAGTCTTAGAGCATCTACTTCCTAGAGATAGCCTGCAGTGCATAAATATCGTGCCAAGGCTAGAAAGGGCAATAGACAGGGTAAGAGGCTATTTCACTCGATTAGAAACTGCATCCAATGAGCTCATTGCCTGCACCTACCAATAGAGTGAAATAGCCTCTTGTTCTCTCTATTGCCCTCTCTTTCTATTCTTGACGACATTTGTGCACTGCAGGCTACATTCAGAAGGTGTATACTCTAAGGATTCAACTCAACTCTACTAAAAACCTTAGCACACATAAGTACTTCTAGAAGTAGCCTGAAATTTATAAATAACGTACCAAGTCTAGAAAGAGAGGGCAATAAAGAGGGGAACAGGCTGTTTTACTTGGTGGGTGAGAGCGTGTTTGATGGAAACAGCTTCCAATCGAGTACAATAGCCTCTTGCTCTTTTGTCAGTGTTGTTCTATCTTTTTTGTCTGGGTAGGATATTTGTGCATTGTAGGCTACCTCCAGAAGTATAAGGCCTAAGCTAAAAACTTATCTCTTCGGATCACTTCTTTTTATGTTTTATTCTTGTAATGTATTCAAGTAAATTGCTGTATATTTCAAGTCAGTAGTCTAGGGAGGTTAGGAATTTTGTCGAAATGTCAATTTTTTGGTCAAAGTGACAGTTTCAGTTAATTCCTATCCTAGAGGGTCTTCCCTAGGGTGCAACCATAACTTTTCTTTACAATATATAAAGTTTTGGGGCATGGATGGGTATTAGGGATGTTACGGATATGACATTTCGGATCTGGATATAGATACGGATATTTGAATAATATTATATTGGTTTCAGTTACGGTTACGGATATGAAATTATTTCAGATTATCCGATAGTTTCGGATATTTCAGTTACGGATATTAAATTTTGGTGGTATTGTAAAAGTAAAATACAAATAATTGCAGTGTAAGGATTTGAGCTTATTTCTAGCTACAATAACAGAAAAAAAAGACTTTAAAAGTAATTGCTATGCATAAACAAAATTATAAAGAAGGATATTACTTCCTGCTATGTTATTCCTTATTTTTATCCGAATGACTATGTAAGATAAATCAACTAATTCTGATTTTATAAGAACTACATTCATATTTATCATTGTGCTTTGTTTTAAAGTGAAGTTTCAGCCCGGAGTTGTCCCGCCGCCTTTCTTGAAAAGTTTTTAGCACACTGTTTACATTTTGCGAAATCCCCATTAACTTCACACTTTTTTGTTTAAGTAATTACGGAACACACATACAACAGTAATAAAAACTATCTGAACAATGCAAGTAATGCGGTCGAAAACCTGAAATAACATAATAGTTGTTCCAACCCAATAAATAACTGATTAACAACCGCACACAACCCGTTATTGTAAATGATTACTCGCCATCGCATGGGCGGATCCATTGTGGGGGGTGGGGGTGGTAATGAGGTAATGTTAACTCCAAGAGCGTAGAAGAAGGTCACTTCTATCGGTTTAAATCACATAACGACCATCTCGAATGTAATATGCCAAAAAATATGGGTTTAAAATTATATTTTGGAAAATTTAGTATTATTTAAAATCCCCCCCCGGAAGCACGTGTCTGGGTCCGCCCCTGCGTCATCGGACACTTCGGTAACCGACTGTCAATCGGTTATTTGTCCCATTTTGATAAAAATCTGTCCCTATCCCAAATTATTCGAAACTTTTATATCAGATTTAGTTATGGTTTCGGATAGATTTTTATTTCGGATATCCGATAGTTTTACGGTTACGGATCTTCATAACGTCCTAGTGGGTATCACCAATAAAATATTCTATTTTTTTTAAAATGTGCCCTGAAGATCAGATGAGTTCCATGATACCCGATTAATGTATCGTTATCCAAACTACATATACACACAATATTTCATTTCGATACGAAAATTAGAAACATGTTAAAATTGATTTCATAGATTCCGTTATATAGCTAGATGCGGGAGAAGTTAATAAAAGGGTCTTAAAAAATCAATTTTGATACAATTAAGCACATCTAATTTATATAATCACAAATAAAATACATCCTCTTAATTTATTTTTAACAATCACCAAAAACTTAACAGAAATATAATAATGGGTCCTTTACACATAATGAACATTATATACATCTGTTGAGGATTCATTAGCATATTAGTTTTTGACACGGTGTAATCGTGGTTTTTGATTAGTGTCAATTAATTTTGGGCAAGAGTTTCGGTGAGCAATGTTAATCAGACTCATTATTTTTGGTAAGTTTTTGTTTCTTTTATACGCGCTTACTCTAGTGCCAGGGTCGCTTAAACCACCGTCTGGGACAATATAGACAGATTCTCGCTCGTGAAAAAGGACTAATAATCTAGTTCTTCATTATTGTTGTTGCAGTTTTAGTGAAAAACCGACCGGTTGTGAGACACAGACAACTACAAAGGGAAGTGTGTGTCAAGTATCTCAAAATATACTGTCCAGTTCCAAGTGAGCAGGCAAAAGGCACGTAAGTACCTACTCTGACATGATCGTTTCTTTTTCTATCGTAATAAACTTGACAAACAAACCAACATCTATATGTTCAATGAGGTAATTATAAATTATATATCTGCACTATAAAATGTATTAGTTTACCTTAGATAAATTTTTCTTGCCAAGACACTCGACGAACTTCACTGTCAAATTACTTGGCATATTGATGTCTAATAGCATTCACAGCGGGACTAGTTCGCTGTACTGTTTCATCGGTATTTCTTGTATCGGCTGGTTCCCCAAGTCCTATGATCGACAACGTATGAGTGAAGTTATAACCATCCCTGTGAATGACGTAATTGTGAAGGAGACAGCAGGTCTTGACTATCTGTTTAGACACATCTATGGTTACGTTTAATGGCCGGTGAAAAATTCTCCATTTATTAGTCAAAATTCCAAAAGAGCATTGAACGTATCGGCGGGCTCGGCTTAGACGATAGTTAAAAATCTTTTTTGTTTTTGACAATCTTTTTCCCTTGTACGGTCACAATAAATGCTTAGAAAAATCGAACGCATCGTCACCTACAAAGACATACCTACGGAAGATTTGGTTTATGAGTACCTGCCAGTGGTGAATCTGATGGTAATGGTGATAACTTATTCATAAGTTCTCTACAGAATAAAGAGTTTTAATGTTCTGTATCCCCCTCCCTTCCAAACGACTCAACATCTATGTAAATAAAATTGTAATTTGAATCAGCCACCGCAAATAATACGGACCCACTTTTGTTTGGTTTATTTGTTCTAACGTGTATTCTATCTAGGGCTCCGAGGCAATGAGGGAAGTTCGCATTTTTTTCAAAATCTGTCGAAATATGCAACAATTTTTCAATGTCAAGTTGGGGGAAATATTCTTCTTTTACAATTTGCCACATGGCAGCACAAACTTTGCGTACAATTTGACACAATGTTGAATGTCCAATTCGGTACGAGATATGAAGTTCCATAAGGTAACACCCACTTCCGAGATATCTGTAACAGTACCGAAAACTAGAATGTTAAGCCTATGGAAAATAAAATCTAATACAAAAAATATTAATAAATCACCAAATTTCCAATTTTCATTACAGTAAACGTTATTGGAAGGTCATCAAACAAGTTGTTTAGTTTTTATTATTATTATGTTTTAACAATTCTATCTTACTTCAATATTTGTATTTATTTGTTTCAAGCTGTCACTAATAAACTTTACTTTCTTTTGATTTCAGTTAAAAGGCACAAAACTGAAAAAATATGAAGATCATTTCCACGAAATGTTCGTAAAAGATCAAAATCATGTCAATCAGCAGGAGCAAGACGAGAATACATATACCAAGGACAGCTAGCTCTTTTGTAGAAGGCTATGGCTTCAGCCGAGACTCAATGGACGAACCACATAATAACTATCAACTAATATAATTCAACCCGCCACACCTTGTTCCTCATCTGGAGCAAGCAGAACAGCTTCTAAACGGCGAAATGGATTTGATTTTAGTTAATAAACTACCAATAGGTGTCTAACGATCCATCATTTTGCGTTTTCTTTTCCCCTTACAACAAATTTAACGGCAGACCAAATAATTTACGCGTGAAGTCATAGAAATGGAAAAAATAACGTCAAAACGCAATTCCAGCTACAACAAAGTCATATCCTAACAGATATTATTACCAACCCAGGCAATTTTACCACACACAGTAAATAAATTTTATCTCGCCTCAGCATCTTACATCCCTAAATCTTATTGTGATCAATGATGAATTTAAGTGTGGGCCCGTTAGGCCCGGGCCTAGAATAGCATGATTTTAGAATCCGCTAAATCTTCCCAGATGATAAATCAATATATAATTTCCAATTTCTACACAAAAAGGCTATTGTTCCTAATGTGCAATAGCTATCTATATGTTGTTGGTGATTTTGTTTAAGACTAGATAATCTGGGTGCAGCGTACCAAATTGAGACTTAAAAGGCTTGCTCAAACTCGTTAGTTGTTCGACATGACGTATATGCTTTTGGAAAAGAGTGGTCTGCCATAATTGAAGTGTTGGCTTATATTGCTGAAGCAAAGATGAGAAACCGAGAACATGAGCGAAGTCTACTGGATTGCTACTAAAATTTCAGCATTTAGAGACAGCGATTCTAATAATCCCAGATCGTTTTGATGGTGCTAGCTTGAAGCTTCAAGAATCTAAAGTTATTATTCGATGTCCAAATTTCTGGTTGTCTATTTTCTTTTCGTCAAGATATGAGCTAAGAAGAGAACCTAGTGGTAAACATATACATTTGTGCTAGAATTGTGTTCTAGCCTTTTTCACAGGCATTGCCAGTTAATTAAATTCATTCCTATCTTTGCTTAGCAGTTGATATCCTAATATTACATTCATGGAAACAGAATTTTAATAGGCCTTATCCTCATACATAAAAATAACAGCGTAGAGCTTAACATTTACAGAAAACACACCTTTACAAACTTCACAATCCCATATTCATCCTACATATAAAGAGCTTATACATTACCATTTTCAGAAAACAATTTACATCATAAACTTAAGATCATTAGAAACATGGCTCATAACATTCGACTAATTATCAACAAATTAATTTATCGAAAGAACAACAATTAAAACAATAAGAAATTTTTCCCCGTGTTAATAATTATAAATAAATAATATTAGTGAAAGCATAGCCAAATTATCTTCCAAAACCAATTTTAAAGCTCAATACAACTTAAGTGACTTTTTATTCAATACAAAAGACAAAATATATTTCATTTTCAGACTGCAATAGTTTCTATTCTGGTATGACGTGCAGAAATTTTATTACCCGCTATCAAGAACATTTACGGTGTTTTAGATTTAAGTAGCTGGGTGACCGAGCTTCACTTGTAAATTCAAGGTTTTTTCATAAATGTACACATACCCAAATAATCGGACATTTGCTATGTAAACTAATTTAAACTCCCTAAGATAATATTTTTTTCTTACATTTTTTATTTAAATGGTGTTACTACAATTCTACTCCCCCCTATATTTCAACCACCCTATATATGCAATTGCTTATGGAAAACCGATTAAAACATTTTTTCTAACTTTTTTTAAAATCACGCTACAATTCCACTCCATTCCAAATTCCAACCATCCTGTATATGCGACCGCTTTTGGTCCACTCTACAAACAGTTTTGTTTCTAAAATCTTTTAATGACCCTCTGTAACTATAATTCTACTTCGCCCTATATTTCAACGTTTATATATATATATATATATATATATATATATATATATTATATATGTTATATGCAAAATATATCAGCACTTAATTCACACAGTGGAGAAGTCAACGGAATTTAAAGCGTACGTGACTTCTCAGGGATATCAAATTTCATCTTGAATTATATGCAAACAACTTCCCGGAAACCTACACGAGTCCGTTTACCCAGTAAAACCGCTGACTTGCATCAGCACTTTTGTCAATGTTATAAAAGCAACTGGAAACGTTCTCGTGTTGTCATTCAAATAATATCATTTATAGTATTAAGTTATTCAAGTATTTAATTGTTCAATTTTAATTTTGTATGTTTCTAAATAAATATATTTTTTAAAAAGTGAATTGAATCAAAGTGAATATAATATATATATATATATATATATATATATATATATATATATATGTTTTAGGCGGTTTCCGGGAATTCATCCGCGTAGTTGATAACTGATCCATGCTGGGATCGATGGTAAAATGACGACGTTTCGGCAGATTCACATCTGCCCTCTTCAGGTCGGTTCGCATAATTCTCGTAGCCTTCTGCTTTCGCTTTTAGTTACTAGAGTCTGTTTTAATTTTGTTAAATGAAAACGATTGTATCGCTACTACTTCCGTAGAATTCAGTCGTTCCTGGTTGCCGATGATTAAGGAAGAAATTGCTAATGGTCATGTCCTTGTGAACAACCCAATATCGGGATGGTTCATAAGATTTTTACTAGGTTTTCCCTTATGATTTTAATGGGATCACTGAATCAACAAAGTTCTTTGGTCGCATTTTTGGCAAATGCACTATCTTATAAGAAAGTCGCACCTAGGAGCGCCACATAAAGTTCTGAAGATCTCCCTTTCAAATTCTTCCAATTTGAAAGGAACTTTATGATTATATGATCTTTAGAAATTTCTGTGCTACCCTGTATATTACAAATAAAATTATCTTAGTTACGTCAAAAATCAAATAATAAACATTGTCAAATATTTAAATTTACATCTTGGAATTGTACCTTTTTAATCCTTAGTTTCTTAGCCATTGACAACGGGGTCTGATCTAGACCCCTAAACGGTTGGAATATACAGCAATTTCCTTTAAAGTGTGGTGTTATTTCCGAATAAACACTTAGACATTGAAAAAGATGCCACAAGTATCGTTCAGAGAACCACCATATTATAATTCCAGTACATCCTATATTGCAACCACCCTGTAAATGTAAATGCTAATGAGCTACCCTTTAGGTATAACATTCTATTAACATTTTTTTAACGACCCTGCATAACAATACTTTTACTCCGTCTTGTATATCAGCTATCATTAATTTCTAACTGGTTATTGGCTACCCCATATTATTATTTTTTCTTGCTTTTTTCAAACCATACTATAATTCCATTCGACGCTATATTTTAACCATCCTGCATATCAACTCTTATGGACCATCTAGTATATTTTGAACTACCCTATATAACATAATTTCACACCACCAATTCATATTATGTGCATCAAATTATCATGCGAACTCATAAGGTCTTACTCATCCAAAAATCGCCTAACGTGTCAATTTTTTTCACCTTGAAAACTTGAAATGTCCAGCTATAAAAATATAATGCTAGGAAAATAAGATGGGGGCATAAAATAGTTACATGTTCGGATCATACAAATACAATTTGTATTGAAAGAATGTTTACAAGAACAGACCCTCACCAATCGATTTCTATCTATCGAAATTTCCAAATGCGAAAATTTCATCAAAATCGTTAGAGCCGTTTTCCAGAACTCAATTACATATATATATATATATATATATATATATATATATATATAGTTATATCACACTTCCAAAATTTCACTTTTTAAAAAAGACTTTATTTATACTTGCACAATTAATAAAACTTTTAATATAAACTTGAATATAATGAAAATAATAATAAAACTTTATAACAATAAAAAAGGAAAAAAAATGAGTGTTAAACTAAACTAGACAAATCTGTAAGTAACAATGAAAACAAGGCAAATGTATAATTTATAAGCTAAGAATGCTGACGAAGCTGCCGCCGCGCTTGCAGTTCTCACGGATGTTCGTCTGCAGGTAACTGGAGACGACACGTGTTATGCTGACTCAGCTTGGGAACTGTTGCTAGGTTGTTTCATATAAGTCGGTTGAATAACTTATATAACAACTCCCATCCATATAAAAAAGTTGATGCTACAGCATCGACTTTTAAGGGAGGTTCTGCAACTCAATATCCTCGACAGGACTAAGGAGGCTATGGAATTTTACCCTGGGCTTGATAGTTGATGGACCTGGTGGTGGTACTGGATCGGCAGAAGGGCTGATCGTTGGAGGCTTCTGGAATTTCTTCCTGATGATGCTCATGGAAAGGAGGGCAACCACAATTGCGGTTGTTGCCATTGTGATGATCGTAAACCAGGAGGTGTGTTTCTCCAAGAATGGTTGGTCTAGGAGCTTTTCCAATTCCCTGGAGTATTGTCTAAGCTTATGGTTAGCGATATTCAGGTCTCTGGCATCCAATTCCTGTAGTCTCATGGGTTTCAACTTTGGAAGCTGACTGATGGTTGGCAGGTTGTCGCAGCAGTTGTAGGGGATGTTGACTGGGTGACTCTTAAGTGTGATGTTGTCAACGTTGTTGGTGGTCCTTCTGGCATGGACCCTGGTGTTACTGATGAAGGCATTGCAACTGGGTTGGATGGTCAATAGAGAATTTGTCGAAATGGATTGGGTAACGACATCTTCTCCCTTGCACTTGATGTTGATGGGCAACTGTCCGGAAATCGAGATTAACCAAAGGTTCAGATCAATCTCTTGAATATTATACTCTTCGGCATATAATATTAACGGCTTGCAAGTTGAAGGAAGGGCTGCTGGCTGTCTAAGAAGCTGTGCTTCGCAGAGGGCTTCTTTGTCTATGGTGTGTGGAATAACTTTGGAACAGATCTTATGTTCTTTAGATAATGGCTTTTCCCACAGGGCCTTGAGAAAGAACCGCTCCAATAGCAAAAGCACTAGCATCAGTAGTGAGCAGGAAGGGTTCTTCAAAGTTTGGATATATCAGGATTGGGTCAGATACAAGGGCTTGCTTCAGTTCATTGAAGGAAGACTTGCAATCTGCGTCAAAGATGAACTTGACGTCTTTTTGGAGTAGTTTTGTCAGAGGTTTAGAGATCTTCGCAAAACTTGGTATGAAGCGTCTGTAATACCCAGCGAGACCAAGAAAAGATTTGATGTCTTTCGGAGTTTGGGGTTGAGGAAAGTTCTGAATACATTCAACCTTCGAAGGGTTTGGTTTTACACCTTCTTGTGTGATAAGATGGCCAAGATAAGCCACTTCTTTACGAAGAAATTCGCACTTATCAGGTTGAATTTTTAGGTTAGACTTCCGAAGTCGTTTAAAAACTTCTGTCAACCGGGAAATATGTTCATGGATGGTCGGAGAGTAGACGATGATATCATCCATGTAGACGAGACAACGTTCATTCTGTATACCGAGAAGAATATTGTCCATGACCCTCTGAAAAGTAGAAGGTGCATTTTTTAAACCAAATGGCATACGAACAAATTCGTAATGACCATTTTCGACAGAAAAGCCAGTCTTAGGAATATCTTCCTCTTGGATTTCCAACTGGTGGAACCCGGAAGCGAGATCCAGTGTCGAAAAATATTGACACTTTCCAAGTTGGTCGAGAAGATCAGAGATATTTGGCAGAGGATATTTATCATCTACAGTCAATTCATTTAATTTCCTGTAATCGATAACTACTCGCCACTTTTGTTTACCAGAAGCATCGAGCTTCTTGGGGACGACCCATACAGGGAAAGACCAAGGAGATGAGGAGTGCCTAATGATACATTGTTCGAGCATTTTTCCAATTTGGGTTTTCACTTCCTCTTTATGAACTTGAGGATATCTGTATGATTTAGTGAAAACGGGCTTTGCGTTATTCGTATCAATCGAATGTTTAACCTCGTTAGTGAAAGTCAAGACGTCACCTTCAAGATAGAAAATGTCTTGAAATTCCAAACAAAGATTAATGATTTGTTCGCTTTCTTCGTCATTGAGATGTTCAGTTCTAATTTGTTGTCTAATAGTCGAGTTTCTGTCTATGTATTGGGAATCATGATAATCGTCTGTATTGAAATTCAAAAGAGGGTGAGTTTTGTCAAGTGGTTCCAGTTTTAAATCAGAAAAAGTTACTGTTTTGGGCATCGCGTTAGCGTTGATGATGGAAGTTAGAAATTCACCATTTGCGTTAATATGTACGAGTGCGTTTGGGAGTCGTACTCTGTCAATTTCTTGAGTTGGTAAGATGGCGTCGATGTTAGAAAGATCGCATTTAAGTTTAAAGATCTTTTCTGTGCGTGCCTCAATAGTTATTTTGTTTTGTGTGGGTGTTTGTGAAGTAATATTTGGCTTAACATTGGGTGTGTCGGGTACATCAGTCAAGGGTTGATCGTTATCGGGAACTTTGTGTAAAGGGATGGTTTTAAAATTTGTTATTAGCTGTTTAGATTTTAAGTCAACTATGCATTCATAGTGTTCGAGAAAATCCAATCCTAGTATGCCGTCAAACTCAATGTCCAAATCGTATATGAAACTTTATGTGGGTTACGTGGAGCGAATGGGATTAAAGTTGATTATGAGATGGGAATTTTTTCGTGGGTAATACCTTGAATAGTTACCCTTTCAGAAGATCTTTGGGTGAAATTCTTTACGGTATTTTCTTTGAAGATAGAGATACCAGCTCCGGTATCAATAAGAAGTTTAAATTTAGAAGAAGCGTCAAGAATATAATATAGATTTTTAGAGTTCACAGTAAGAAGTGGGCTTAAAGAAATAGTTGCTCCGGGAAGTTCAAGTCGGGGTTCAAGTCGTCCAGGTTGAGGTTTTGAATCTGGGTTTCGACTTCGCACAATGTTGTTGTCGAATCGGGAGGTTGATCTAGGCTCGGAAGCGCTAGAAAATCCTGATAATCGTGACAATTAAAAGGCTCGACAGGAGTATCGTCAAAAGTTTCTTCGAAGCCTGAATAATTTTTACTATCATCCTCATAGTCATAAGTATTGTAATTATCGGTATTATAATCCGAATATTGTGAGTAACCATCATTTTGATGTTGATTGAAATGATGTGTCCTTTCAGGACGGTTATTCGGGTTATTCTGTATAACCGAAGGACGAGAATAATTTGGGTTCATTTGAGACCTAAAAGGGGGTCTCTGGAAGTTTTGTGGACGAAACTGTTGTCCTTGTTGAACAGGGGGATTATTTGTAGGGAAATTTGGCCTTGTTTGTTGATTAGGCCCAACAGGATTTGGTCTATAGTTTGGATTAAACGTTTGAGAACTATTTTGTGTTTTCAAACGGCAATTTGCGGCTATGTGGCCTAATCGACCACAATGAAGACACTTAAGAGGTTGTGTCGGCTTTCGAGGTGGGAAATTTGGTTTGAGAGGAACAGATTTGTTTGTTTTCTGATCCTCGAAATAAGAAAGTTGAAGCTCTCTCCTAATCCGGGAGTGTGCTTCTAGAAGATCTTTTGGATTACTTGCACGAATTACTTGTCCTAACCGGGGTTCTAATCCCGTAAGAAGGGTATTCATGACCATAGTATCCACTAGAGTGGTCTGGGCGTCTTTTTGTTCTGGACTAAGCCCAGCAGTTTTGTGAGTGTAGGAGTGCATTTTCGCACTCAATACTTGGAGACGATTGTAGAACGTTAATGGGGACTCGTTCGACAGTTGTTTTAGACGTTGTAAGTCGTGAATAAGGGAAGAGAGATCACGAGAATCTCCAAAGTGTAGGGTCAATAGTTGTTTGATTTCAAGGTACGATCCAGGGTTCCTTGAATTTATCAACTGCGCCGCTTTCCCTTTGAGTTTATTTTTGATATGGATCACCAACAAATATTTTTGATCCGCCGTGGACATATTATATGCGCAATTACACGCATCTATAAAGGTTCCCAAGGAAATTTGGTCGCCTTCAAATTCGGGTATAACGGAAAATATTTCCGTTAACCGATATCTCTCGGTTTCGGTGTTAACCGGAGATGGTGATGCTTGTGCCATTTTTATATGTATCGATATAAAAGAATTGGAACAAGAGAATAAAGTGTATAAAATAGAATATTAAATGGTATAGAAAATTAATATACTGTAGAATACGTTAATTGGGATAAACGATTGTTTGAATGATAGAACAGTATGGTATAAAATGTAAAGCAATTAAAAACGATAGATGAAAATATCAACTCAAATAAATCAATTATTCAGATAATAAAACAATAAAATAAGTAAATCAGATATATAAAATGGCAATAAAAGAAATAAAATAAATATATCAAATAAATCAAGTAATGAAATAGATCAATATTTCATTCAAATCAAATATACAAAAATCAAATAATAAAATCAATAAAAATCAATGAAATCAAATGTATTAAATCAAATTATTAAAAATCAATGCTCAATCAAATAATATTTACTTAAAACGAATGACGATTCACCATTACTTACATCAACAGGAACATTGAAAGCGCCGTGTTCTACGTTTGATTGCAGTGAGGACTTCTTCCAGGTTCGTTGTTCCGTTGAGGGATAGGAATCCGCCGCTACCAGTTAGAGTACTCGTGTTCTAGTAACGTTAGACGGATCCTACTGATTGCGCCAATTTGTTATATCACACTTCCAAAATTTCACTTTTTAAAAAAGACTTTATTTATACTTGCACAATTAATAAAACTTTTAATATAAACTTGAATATAATGAAAATAATAATAAAACTTTATAACAATAAAACAGGAAAAAAAATGAGTGTTAAACTAAACTAGACAAATCTGTAAGTAACAATGAATAGTGAAACAAGGCAAATGTATAATTTATAAGCTAAGAATGCTGACGAAGCTGCCGCCGCGCTTGCAGTTCTCACGGATGTTCGTCTGCAGGTAACTGGAGACGACACGTGTTATGCTGACTCAGCTTTGGAACTGTTGCTAGGTTGTTTCATATAAGTCGGTTGAATAACTTATATAACATATATATATATATATATATATATATATATATATATATAAAAATGATTTCGGTAATAACGGCTGATAACTTTCAAATATTACAAGAATATATCGGGACGCAGCCAAACTTCTTGGGTTACAAGGAAATACTCTTTTAACTTATTTTTGAGAGCTTTCGAAATTATTTTATTTCATCGTCAGTCAATATACTACAAATAACACAAATATTAACAATTTAGAAGTAATAAACTAATCACTTACGTTAGTCGAGGTTGTGTAAGCAGAAAAACATCTATAAACTTTAGAATATTCTTACAATTTTTTTTTTGGCAATTCAACTAACAAAATTGTCACGTTGACATATTTGATTTGAAGACGTGTGATATATATTTCTTAAAGTACGGGTAAACTATATTTATTCTTTGGAACTTACTCATAAATTTAAATATTATTAAGGAAACAAAAATTCATAAGGTAGCAAAATGTTGAAATTTATTTAATCAATCTGAGAAATCTGTATTATATTCAGATTCAGTATGAGTGTTTGAAAACTTATTCTCCATTTCCAGTAAGTTAGAAAAAATCACATTTAAATTTTGTAAATCTGTCTTTTTATTTATGGTATTAGACTGACCGTTAATGAAGACCATCTCCAAGAAGCTACATTTAAAACTGTTACGTTCAATGGCCAGAACTTGAGGATTTTCAAAGGAAGGAGAATGGTTATGTTGTAAACAGTGGGTGGCTAAAGCACAACTTTCCTTTTTTAGTTTTATATCACTCTTGTGTAAGGTCATTCGGTGTTTCAAATTTCTTGACGTCTGACCAATATAGGAAGCAGAGCAGTTGCTACAGTCGATTTTATATATAACGTTGGATTTAAGATCATTAGGAATTTTATCTTTTGTTCTGCTAAATAGGTGATTAACTGTTTTAATAGATTTACAAGCAAATTTTATACTAGTTTCGTTTTTGAAGATCTTCAATACTTTTGGAGTTAGTTCTTTAATATATGGTATAGAGGCATAGCAGTGATTTGCGTTAAAAGTTTCTTGGTTAATATTATTTACATGAAAATTATTCTGACTTGTTGACACGGAAATGTTTATATTGTACGATGTTCAAAACTATCTCTCAACATACTTGGGGTATTAAATAATATTTTGTTAAGTAATTTATAAGGATAAGAATTATTTAGGAATAATGTTAACAAAACTTGTAGGCTCTTATCTTTGAACGATGGATGGCAAATTTTAAGAACTCTATTTTTCATGCTACTAACCAAGTTTATTTTCATTTTAAGTGGGTGATTTAAGTGAAAATTCATATATCTTCCTGAACTGCTAGGTTTCCTATACCAATCTAATTTTAGAATATTGTCAGTGTCCCTAAATATTTGTGTGTCCAAAAAGGGAATACTATGTGATTCTTCTTCTTCTTCAATAGTGAATTGCAAAAATCTATTATAAGTGTTAAAAATGTTTAAAAGTTCATCTTTGCTACCAACAGGAACACTACAGACAATATCACCTACGTATTTTTTTTAAATGGAATGTTAAAACTAAGTTTAGGTATACATTCAGTGACCAGATCGTCCATAACGTACTGAGCAATAATAGGAGAAAGCTTAGAACCCATTGGTGAGCCAAAAACCTGCTTATAAAACTTTCCATCAAACGAAAAAACAGTGTTAGTGAAAACAAATTTAATTAGTTCAAGGAAGTTATTTTTACTAATATTTGTGTGAGGGGA
The DNA here is from genome assembly GCA_034190945.1 of Octodonta nipae. Classification (NCBI taxonomy): domain Eukaryota; kingdom Metazoa; phylum Arthropoda; class Insecta; order Coleoptera; family Chrysomelidae; genus Octodonta; species Octodonta nipae. The sequence goes on along the minus strand of CM067216.1, from coordinate 59,257,169 downwards.
AATTGAAACCCAATTTCTATCAATGATAAGTTCTACCAAATTTAAAGCAATATTTGTGAAGAGTGATTTTACATGAAGACTAACTAAAACGTAATTTTGAGGTAACGAATAATTATTATAGGTATTGGAAAAAGCAAAAGAGTCTTCAACATAGAACTCATTGTCTTTATTGTATGCCCTTGTAAGGATATCTAACAAAAGTGCGGCAATACCTGAATTGGAAGCATCAATAGAAGAGACAATTGGACGTAATGACAATGTTGGCTTATGGATTTTCGGTAAGGTATAGAATCTAGAACATACAGAGTTATATATTGAAAACTTCTTTGCCATCATACCGTCAATCTCACTATTATTTTTTAACTTAGAAATTAGTTTTTGAGCCTTTTGTTGAATAGTGGACGTAGGATCCCTATTATAGACAATAATATTAGAAAACTTTGATAATAGTCTCCATCAAAGAAAGTTATAGATATTCTATTAGTTTAGTTTAGCTCCTAATAAATCAGTACTTAGCAGATATTGAATTTGCAATTCAACAAATAAATGACGAACACAAATAACAATTTAAATAGATCATTTTTAGAAAGGTTCAAATACGAAATTTGGCCATTCCATAAAGAATGTCTGGGTTATCTTTGATCTTAAAAATTTAAATTGTAAAATTTACTAGTATTTGTGTTCATAAAATTAGTGAGTGAATTGGTTATTTTTTGTCATTTATTTGTTGAATTGCAAATTCAATATCTGCTAAGTATCTTTTTAATGAAATATCTGATTTATTAGGAGCTAAACTAAATTTTGGCCCTAATGAAAGAATATCTATAACTTTCTTTGGAAAATGTGTGCTGGTAAGATTCTTGAACCAATTATCACTAACCTTAATTGATTGACATTGTGAATTTATTAATTTATTTAGTTTTCTAATATTATTGTCTTTAATTTTGTGAAAAACCTTATTATAATTGATTTGAAGGGATCCTACGTCCACTATTCAACAAAAGGCTCAAAAACTAATTTCTAAGTTAAAAAATAATAGTGAGATTGACGGTGAGATTGAAGTTTTCAATATATAACTCTGTATGTTCTAGATTCTATACCTTACCGAAAATCCATAAGCCAACATTGTCATTACGTCCAATTGTCTCTTCTATTGATGCTTCCAATTCAGGTATTGCCGCACTTTTGTTAGATGTCCTTACAAGGGCATACAATAAAGACAATGAGTTCTATGTTGAAGACTCTTTTGCTTTTTCCAATACCTATAATAATTATTCGTTACCTCAAAATTACGTTTTAGTTAGTCTTCATGTAAAATCACTCTTCACAAATATTCCTTTAAATTTGGTAGAACTTATCATTGATAGAAATTGGGTTTCAATTTCCCCTCACACAAATATTAGTAAAAATAACTTCCTTGAACTAATTAAATTTGTTTTCACTAACACTGTTTTTTCGTTTGATGGAAAGTTTTGTAAGCAGGTTTTTGGCTCACCAATGGGTTCTAAGCTTTCTCCTATTATTGCTCAGTATGTTATGGACGATCTGGTCACTGAATGTATACCTAAACTTAGTTTTAACATTCCATTTTTAAAAAAATACGTAGATGATATTGTCTGTAGTGTTCCTGTTGGTAGCAAAGACGAACTTTTAAACATTTTTAACACTTATAATAGATTTTTGCAATTCACTATTGAAGAAGAAGATGAATCACATAGTATTCCCTTTTTGGACACACAAATATTTAGGGACACTGACAATATACTTATGTTATATACTTAACAAAATATTATTTAATACCCCAAGTATGTTGAGAGATAGTTTTGAACATCGTAAAAATATAAACATTTCCATGTCAACAAGACAGAATAATTTTCATGTAAATAATATTAACCAAGAAACTTTTAACGCAAATTACTGCTATGCCTCTATACTATATATTAAAGAACTAACTCCAAAAGTATTGAAGATCTTCAAAAAGGAAACTAGTATAAAATTTGCTTATAAATCTATTAAAACAGTTAATCACCTATTTAGCAGAACAAAAGATAAAATTCCTAATGATCTGAAATCCAACGTTATATATAAAATCGACTGTAGCAACTACTCTGCTTCCTCTATTAGTCAGACGTCAAGAAATTTGAAACACCGAATGACCTTACACAAGAGTGATATAAAACTAAAAAAGGAAAGTTGTGCTTTAGCCACCCACTCTTTACAACATAACCATTCTCCTTCCTTTGAAAATCCTCAAGTTCTGGTCATTGAACGTAACAGTTTTAAACGTAGCTCCTTGGAGATGGTCTTCATCAACGGTCAGTCTAATACCATAAATAAAAAGACAGATTTACAAAATTTAAATGTGATTTATTGTAACTTACTGGAAATGGGGAATAAGTTTTCAAACACTCATAATCAATCTGAATATAATACAGATTTCTCAGATTGATTAAATAAATTTCAACATTTTTGCTACCTTATGAATTTTTGTTTCCTCAATAATATTTCAATTCATCAGTAAGTTCCAAAGAATAAATATAGTTTACCCGTACTTTAAGAAATACATATCACATGTCTTCAAATCAAATATGTCAACGTGACAATTTTGTTGAATTGCCAAAAAAGAATTTGTAAGAATATTCTAAAGTTTATAGATGTTTCGACTAACGTAAGTGATTAGTTTTTTACTTCTAAATTGTTAATATTTGTGTTATTTGTAGTATATTGACTGACGATGAAATAAAATAATTTCGAAAGCTCTCAAAAATAAGTTAAAAGAGTATTTCCTTGTAACCCAAGAAGTTTGGCTGCGTCCCGATATTTTCTTATATATATATATGGTTGATGATTTATTCCGGTGTACATCCGTTCGTCTGTATTCGTTTGAAAAATCACTTGACGTTTCGCCAAAATCATATTTGGCTTTCTCAAAAGATACTAAGTAACTGAAAAATTTCTGGTTCTGGATCTCAATTTATACCTGCCCTGTGAGCCCTCATTAGTACTTAATCTCTCAGGTACTTTATCTTGTTTATTAGGTTGGGTTAACTGATGGTCAATTAAAGTGCAATTACGGTGTTTATGGCTTTTGTCGGTAATTTGGGTAATCGGATTATTTGGGTTTATGGCCCAATATTACCAGCCGACAAAGGAAACGCTACCGTTGTGATGAACACAAAAGAATACAAGAAAACGATGGAAGAAATATTGAAAGGGGCAGACGACAAACAGGTCTCACGGGACCCCACTACTTACCTCGAGAAAACAACGAAAAACAAAATCAAGGCATCAGCGATAGAACCAGGAATTCAACAAAGCATCATCCCACGGGAAAAATCAAGTAGATGTCCTAAACTTTACGGATTACCAAAAATCCACAAAGAAGGAGTGCCCATCAGACCCATAGTAAGCGCGATAAACTCACCAACGCAAAAACTAGAGAAATACCTGGCCCAATTCATGCAACCAATAGTGGAAAATCTTACATCAAAAACTCAAATCACTTCATAGAAATAATTAAAGACATAAACTTAGAAGAAAACGACTTAATAGCAAGCCTCGACGTCATGTCTTTACCCCAGCATACCATTCGACGAAGCACTGGACAGTATAGCGATGAACGAAAACCTACCTCACCACATAATAGAATTAGCCGACCACTGCCTCAAAAATACGTATTTCTCTTTCGACGGCCATTTTTAGAGACAAATAGAGGGTGCTCCTATGGGATCGGCTCTATCACCAGTTGTTGCCAACTTGTTTATGGTATATCTGGAAGAAAAGGCCATAGCTAACGCAGCATTAAAACCAAAACTGTGGGTTCGCTACGTTAATGACATCTTCATTATATGGCCTCACGGGAAATAAGAACTCAATAATTTTCTTGCCTATATGAATTCCATTCATAACAAGATACAATTTACCCTAGAAACAGAACACAACCAGCAACTTCCTTTCCTAGATGTCCTCCTAACAAGAAACAACCTAAGCTTCCAGCACACCGTCTTCAGAAAAGCAACACACACCAATAGATATTTACACGGCAATTCACACCATCATCCAGCACAGATCCAAGGGGTAGCAAACACCTTTACATCACGATCGGTACGTCTCACAGGCCAGCAAACTAGAAAAGAAGAACTAGCTTTCATGAAAACTACCCTCAGAAAAAACTGCTACAATAACCACACCATCAGAAAAGCAATAAACAAACAACATGATGAGAAAAAGAAACAAAATGATGACCAAGACTACGTAGCCCATGTAAGTTTACCATACATTAGAGGTACAACGGACAGAATAGGGAGATTTCTGGGTAAACACAAAATTCGAACTACATACAAACCCCAAACAACAATCGGAAAATTGCTGGGGAATGGAGTGTACAGCATTTCATGTGGAGACTCTTCCAAGTTATACGTTGGCCAAACAAACAGGCGAATATCCGCCCGTCGAGATGAACACAAACTATACAGAAAGAACAAACAGGCCACCTCTACTTTATTCAGACACGAACAAGAAACAGGGCATAAAATAGAGTTTAATACTTGTAAAGAAATCGCCAATGTCGAAAACTACAAAATCAGAACAATACGAGAAGCGATTGAAATTGAAACCCGAGATACCATAAACAAGAGAGACGAAGCTTTAAAATTATCAGCATTTTGGAAAGCAGTAATCCCATATCAAAATAACAATACAACAAAACCAGCAATAAACCCAAATAATCCGATTACCCAAATTACCGACAAAAGCCATAAACACCGCAATTGCACTTAAATTGACCATCAGTTAACCCAACCTAATAAACAAGATAAAGTACCTGAGAGATTAAGTACTAATGAGGGCTCACAGGGCAGGTATAAATTGAGATCCAGAACCAGAAATTCGTCAGTTACTTAGTATCTTTTGAGAAAGCCAAATATGATTTTGGCGAAACCTCAAGTGATTTTTCAAACGAATACAGACGAACGGATGTACACCGGAATAAATCATCAACCTCATTTTCCATCCGTGAAACAGTATACACAAACATATATATATATATATATATATATATATATATATATATATATACGTTTGTTTTTAGAGTTTTCGCGGGCACTAAATGTTATAGGTGGTTTCCGGGAATTAATCCGCGTAGTTGATAACTGATCCCTGCCGGGATCGATGGTAAAATGACGACGTTTCGGCAGAGTCACATCTGCCCTCTTCAGGTCGGATCGCATAATTCTCGTAGCCTTCTGCTTTCGCTTCTAGTTACTCGAATACTAAGATTTTCAGAAGCGCTCGTGCTGTTATATAGTCGCAGCTCGGCGCCTATTGGTTGGCACCGTGAACTCCAATTGAACTCTTCCTCGATTGGCGTGTTGGCTAAGAGATTCAATTACGCTATTGCTCCCTCTCACATACCAACAGAGAGCATAATATGTGGCGTGGAAACAGCAGTTTCAAAATTAGATACACCCCTGAAATAATTAGACAAGAAGTGTCACATGTTCTAAGAAAGTCTAAACCACCCAAAAGGAACCTATCTATAGAAGAAAATGAGGCCTTGAAACAACTTCGCCTCAACAAGGACATTGTCATTCTACCTGCTGATAAAGGAAATGCGACTGTAATTTTAGATACAGCGGATTATTCAAACAAAATTCAAACATTGCTACAAGATCCAGCATATAAACAAATTACTACTGACCCAACAACTTATTTGGAGAAAACAACCAAGGCCAAAATCCCAGCAAGTAGGATCGACAAAAATCTCCAACTGCAAATCATTCCGCGTGAAAAGTCATCGAAATGTCCGAAATTCTATGGATTGCCAAAAGTACATAAAGAAGGTGCACCTTTGAGTCCAATAGTAAGCTCAATTGGATCCCCATATGTGAAAAATTCGACACATTTCATCGAAATACTTAGAAAAACGGTCTTACAATCAGAGTGTCTTCTTGTAAGTTTTGACGTAGTGTCCCTTTTCACCAACATCCCTATCGACGAAGCCTTGGATATCATAATAGAAAAATACAAACAACCTCAACCCCTTGTAGACTTAACAAGGCACTGTCTGATGAACACCTATTTTGTTTACTAGAACCAACGATACAAACAAGTGGAAGGAGCTCCAATGGGATCGCCACTCTCACCAGTTATAGCGAACCTTTTTATGGGGAACTTTGAGGAGTTGGCACTAAGAACAACAACTCTTAAACCCAGTTTATGGTTGCGATATGTGGATGATACATTTTTTGATTTGGCCTCATGGGAGGGAACACCTCAATACTTTTTTAGACAACCTTAATGGCATCCATCACAAAATAAAATTTACCATGGAGGTTGAAGCCAACAATCAACTGCCGTTCCTTGACGGTCTCATAAATAGGAAGGAAGATGGAACCCTTGGCCATACAGTATATAGGAAAGCAACTCACACCAACAGATACCTTCATGCTAATTCTCATCACCACCCAGCCCAACTACAAGCCGTCGTCAAGAATTTAGTAACCAGATCACAAAGACTAGCTGACCAGGATAACATCAAACAGAAAATGGAGAGTTTAAAAACAGCTCTGAGACAAAACGGATTTACAGACCGAAATATACAAAGAGCCCTAAAGTCAAAACCGAGACAAACAGACGAGGAGCATGAGACACCAATAACCAAGGCTTATTTACCGTATGTCAAGGGGACCACGGACAGTATTGCAAGAATTCTACGGAGACACAATATCCATACTATTTTCAATACAGACAGAAAATAAGCACGGTGTTGAGGACTCCGAAGACGAGGATCCCTTTAGAACAACAGGGAGTGTACGAGATTCCATGTGCAGACTGTCATAAAACCTATGTGGGGCAAACTAATAGAAGAATTCAAGCTAGACGTGATGAACACCAGAACGCTGTAAGAAAGCAGGAAAAACAACATCCATTGCGGAACACGCCACCACGATGTCACACCGAATAGACTTTGAGAACACGAGAGTACTGGCGAATACAGAACACCCGAAATCAAGACTCGTAAGAGAGGCAATTGAAATAGCGAAGAGGCCTCACAGTCTAAACGCACGCAATGAAATTCAGAACTTATCGAATTGTTGGAAAATTCTATTAAACACCGTACCGGCCCGGACCCGTCCAATAACAACTCAACCAGAAATACCAAATCAGCAGACGGGAGGCGTGCCCACTGAGCGCCCAGGGCCAATCACACGCAGCCGTTCACGGTGCCAACCAATAGGCGCCGAGCCGCGACTATATAACAGCGCGAGCGCTTCTGAAAATCTTAGTATTCGAGTAACTAGAAGCGAAAGCAGAAGACTACGAGAATTATGCGAACCGACCTGAAGAGGGCAGATGTGACTCTGCTGAAACGTCGTCATTTTAATTCATAGGTATTTGACAGTTTTTTTTTATCGAAGAAGGAACATCGTAAAACATAAGAGTGGTCAGCAAATTTTTATTTCTTATTTAAGAAGTGTTTAACTTTCCATATTTTTAAATTTTACAGTTTTTGTGATTTTTCAGCTAGAGAATAGAAAAATAGTATCTACAGTAACTTTGATTTATATTATATCAATCGTCATAGCTGTTGTGTAAAAAAATGTTAGAGATTTGAAACTTATGTTAAATCATAATTGGTTGCAAAATGGGAGCATTGATCACGAAGAAAAACTACAGCAAAACTTCAAAGCCATGAGGTTAAAAGTTTGATTAATTATTTAAGTTTTTACAAGGAAACGAACTTAATTGGATAATATTTTTTTTAATTTTGTTGCTAAAATATTACCAAAACTTTCAATTAGGATTTTAACAACTTTAAACACTTCCTATAATTTATTAAGAGAAAAATAGCGGCAGTTATTTGAGACTTAACGATGGAAGCTAAAGCTACACTCCCCGTTTCTCGTTATCTCCTGTCTCTGTTTCTATTTCCTTGTGTTATCATTAGTAATGGTTATAAATTTCAGGAGAATTAAAATAATTGTCACTATTGTGACTCAAGTATTAATCCTAATGTATAATTTAATTCTTAATGTAAATTTCTATAAGTGCCAAATAAAATTTGTTGAATTATTAACTTGCAAGTTGAAACTCATATCCGATGAATTGTAAATGAGGAATAATTTAACAAAAGGTGTTTGAAATTAATAGCGTTTTTCTGACTTCTGACATATGTCAAGTCCGTAATACAATATATCGCAAACAGAGAATTGGACTTTTTTGGAAAAGCAAATTTTTTGCAGGTTTTCTATATTAATTGGATGTTATATTAGTTTATTTCCTATATATTATTGATATTCTTTAAAAGAAAACTCATAATGTATTTTATCTGGTCGCTGTTTCTTACACAGTAAACTGAATTGTATGGGTATTTCAAGTGTGTGGTATTCGCGTCGGTGTCAGTGTCGGTGTCGAAACAATTGAAATCTCAAGTTATCCAATTCATTCCCTTCCTCATCTATTTTCATATGTGTAAATGTGGGCCCCCGTTAAAGTTTTCGCTTCAAAAATTGTTAATAACACTTTATATGTGTCATGTGATGTATATTCTTCACGAAAAACAAATGGTTGTCGTGTTTAGTACTGTTACATTATATAATTTTAAATACACATGATATTTCTTATTTTCTGCTATCATGCATAATATTAAATACTTCCTATTTAATTGCAAAGACATTGTTCTGGTTTTTGATCAGTATTATTGAATTTCTTACTAATTTACAACTTTCGGCTACGGCCGAAGGTTGAGGCTACGGCCGAAGGTTGAGGCTACGGCCGAGCAATCAGCTTTGGCTTCGGCTTCGACAAATATCTGACCTTCGGACTTAGATTTTTCTTCGTTTGTTTAGCTAAAACTTAAGAATGTCTTCCACACAATATAAGGGAATAGCAATTTAATCGAAATCTTAATCGCAAAGTTTGTTTACCTTTGTAAGCGACACCTCAGACTGGATAACCATGTATCCGTTTATATTTTCCTCAATATCAATAACGAAATAAATATTATAATTCAGAAATTACTTAACTTACCTCAGTGTTACAGATAACATCTCCATAGGTGATATAGGAGCTCTCATATGAGTTTCTTTTCTTTTTAAAGCGTCGCTAAGTCTTGCAGCCAATTCATCGTATGATCGAATTGACATTCGAAAGTAATTAAGAAACTTTTGTTCATCTTCCCTCAGATTGATCAAACTCGTGTTGAAAGCACCTTTTAAATATCTCTCATCGTTAAACGGATGGATCCAATATTTTCTAACCTTGCTTTCACGTATGTACTGGTATACCAAATACGAAAAAGCAACCTTTTTCTTATAAATTTGAACTTGTAATCGATCCATCGCGAATTTAAACTACAGATCATATAAAGACTTAAAAACAAGACTGGCGTTGATGAAAAATTCCCAGCACAGATCATACAATAGAGAATAGATAGGAAACTATGTGTTAAAAATTGTGTTCAAAAAAATGACAGTCTTCGTCATCTATCATTTTCAACAAATAGTAAAAATGTACATTTGTGTATTTCGAGATACAGTTATCTGTATGAATTTAACTGCCGATAAAAGAGGAATCTGCACACTATCTAATCGGTGTGTTTCTCTGCTAGTTCTTATCGTTCCAAAAAATACTATGCCGAAATAAAAATCCCCAAATAATTTTGATTTTATTTATAAAATATATTACAAATACAATTAAATATTAAACTATTCACACCTAACAATAATAGCAAAAAAGGTACAAACATAACATTAACAGTTTACAAATATTTGTTTCCCTGTTGTTACCAATATACATTTGTGGTTTTAGTTTAAGGTCTGTATGAAAAGTTAACTTGTCGCTTCGGTAAACTCGCATTTAACATTTTTAAAGGTAACATTTTGATATTAACTTTCAATATTACCTTCAAAAAATGCAAATCCAAGTTCACTCAAATTTTAGGTTAACTGTTACATCGACAACTTAAACTAAACAAAAACCTGGATGAACCACAACAACAATGAGGAACCTATATATATTGAGAGCAACTTGTGATGATTGCTTCTTTATGTAATATTCTGTATATTTGAATTTTTATTTTCTACCTCTTTTGCATTTAGAGTAGTATACAATACAATATAAATGATACCCAAAATAGTAAATATACATACAACTCCCACAAAAACTAACAAATATTAGGGAAATAGTACATATTAAAAAACTCATATAATAAATCATATCAAAATACATAATTATTTTGTCTATTCATGGGTTTTCTCTCCTCCAAATTTTTTCCTGTAACAGATAAGTATTTAAAAAATTGTATATGTAGAACAAAGTGTAGTAAGGCAATTTCGTAAAATTGCCCGGATTACTGGTTGTCTGTACAGAGATTCTTCCTCACAGTTTTTCTGAGAGAAAGAGATGTCTATAAAATGATCAACCAGTATTCCTGTATATAAGTAATGTATTGTATATTGTGTAATACTTATCTGTGTATGGAGACGTTTCAACTCCGAGTCTGGAGTCGTTGTCAATCGTTTAGTGTTGTTTTCGAGGCTTTTTCTAAAAAATTTTCGCTTTGATTTTGAATTTATTGTTTGTCAAAAAATTTGACACTGACAATTTGTCGTTTGGCGATCACTTGACGCTGAGGTTACCGTTTTTTTGTTCTGTTAGCAGTAAATTCTTCCAGTCCAAATGAAGGTCGGCTGAAGGTGCTCCGATTTCAGTGTTGTTTATCATCATACAGCTGGCTTCTTTAAGTTTTCTCTTTTTAAGTTTTCTTCTTTCAACAAGATCTTTGTTTTATCCCAGTCTATCCTATGGCTGCCGGTGCTCGTTAATACATGATTGGCCAAATTTGATTTGTCCACATGTCTTCTGGAAATGTTATATTGATGTTCTTTTTTTCTTACTTCTAAAGGTCTTGAAGTTTCACCGGTATAAGAATGGCCACAGTCACACAAAACACTGTACACACAATTTTTAGAACTCTGGGTTGCGTTAAACGGTTTGGTATGTGTGAGGATAGAGCGCAAGGTATTATTTGTTTTAAAAACAGTTTTAACGCTGTATTTATTTCCTAACCGCTTAATTTTTTCCGATACACCTGGGATATATGGAATTATGTTCATAATTTGGTTGTCTGTTTGTGTTTGGTTGGTATTAGTGTGATGGTTATTTGTGCTGGTTTGTTGTTGCGATTTTCTCTCTAACTGATTTATAGTTTTATTTATAAAGTCTTGGGGATATTCGTTTTGAAGTAGATGTTCTTTGATAATATTGACTTCTTTGTTAAAGATTTGGGTGGATGAAGATATGTTTTTTGCTCTATCATATAAGCACTTTACAACACCTTTCTTTACATTTAAAGGATGGTTGGAGTGAAAATTCAAATATCTATTAGTATTTGTAGGTTTTCGATAAGTACTTGTACTTATTGTGTTGTTTGTTCTATCTATAAGTACATCAAGATAAGCAAGTTTATGCAAATTTTCCATCTCCATTGTAATTTTATTGTGGGTTCTTGACTATTGATGTAATCTAGGAATGAGTGCAGTTCTTCAGCACCATACTCCCAAACCACAAAAATGTCATCAACGTATCTCCACCACACTTTTGGTTTATTTTTATATTTGCCTATGAATCTTTCTTCAAAATATGTCATGAATATATTACTGATTATAGGAGATAAAGAAGAACCCATGGCCATACCAAATTCTTGTTTATAGAAATCTCCTTCAAATTGAAAATATGTAGTGTTTAAGTATTTAAGTATTCATGACATATTTTGAAGAAAGATTCATAGGCAAATATAAAAATAAACCAAAAGTGTGGTGGAGATACGTTGATGACATTTTTGTGGTTTGGGAGTATGGTGCTGAAGAACTGCACTCATTCCTAGATTACATCAATAGTCAAGAACCCACAATAAAATTTACAATGGAGATGGAAAATTTGCATAAACTTGCTTATCTTGATGTACTTATAGATAGAACAAACAACACAATAAGTACAAGTACTTATCGAAAACCTACAAATACTAATAGATATTTGAATTTTCACTCCAACCATCCTTTAAATGTAAAGAAAGGTGTTGTAAAGTGCTTATATGATAGAGCAAAAAACATATCTTCATCCACCCAAATCTTTAACAAAGAAGTCAATATTATCAAAGAACATCTACTTCAAAACGAATATCCCCAAGACTTTATAAATAAAACTATAAATCAGTTAGAAAGAAAATCGCAACAACAAACCAGCACAAATAACCATCACACTAATACCAACCAAACACAAACAGACAACCAAATTATGAACATAATTCCATATATCCCAGGTGTATCGGAAAAAATTAAGCGGTTAGGAAATAAATACAGCGTTAAAACTGTTTTTAAAACAAATAATACCTTGCGCTCTATCCTCACACATACCAAACCGTTTAACGCAACCCAGAGTTCTAAAAATTGTGTGTACAGTGTTTTGTGTGACTGTGGCCATTCTTATACCGGTGAAACTTCAAGACCTTTAGAAGTAAGAAAAAAGAACATCAATATAACATTTCCAGAAGACATGTGGACAAATCAAATTTGGCCAATCATGTATTAACGAGCACCGGCAGCCATAGGATAGACTGGGATAAAACAAAGATCTTGTTGAAAGAAGAAAACTTAAAAAAGAGAAAACTTAAAGAAGCCAGCTGTATGATGATAAACAACACTGAAATCGGAGCACCTTCAGCCGACCTTCATTTGGACTGGAAGAATTTACTGCTAACAGAACAAAAAAACGGTAACCTCAGCGTCAAGTGATCGCCAAACGACAAATTGTCAGTGTCAAATTTTTTGACAAACAATAAATTCAAAATCAAAGCGAAAATTTTTTAGAAAAAAGCCTCGAAAACAACACTAAACGATTGACAACGACTCCAGACTCGGAGTTGAAACGTCTCCATACACAGATAAGTATTACACAATATACAATACATTACTTATATACAGGAATACTGGTTGATCATTTTATAGACATCTCTTTCTCTCAGAAAAACTGTGAGGAAGAATCTCTGTACAGACAACCAGTAATCCGGGCAATTTTACGAAATTGCCTTACTACACTTTGTTCTACATATACAATTTTTTAAATACTTATCTGTTACAGGAAAAAATTTGGAGGAGAGAAAACCCATGAATAGACAAAATAATTCAAGACCTCCTCAACAATCTTTTCAAAAATACATAATACTCACAAAAAATAGTAACATGCTTTGAAAAATAAACATTAGATCTAAAAAAAACTAGAGACATTTTTTCAGTTTTGTAAAATATGCTCATTGTACCAACAATTAAAAATAATGCTATTTACAAGATTACTTAAGAGTTTTTAGTAAGGTAGTAAACAAAAACCTTTTAAGAAATATTTATAACTTTTGCCACTTTGTTTATATATTGATAAGTAAAGCAAAATTTTATCATTTATGAAAAGCATCTGCCCTTTGGCTTTAATTGTTGTTTTCTCATTTGACTTCTGTTTACATTTTTAAATACCTTAGTTTGCATTTTTTCTTCTTCAAGTGCTGTAACCACTGTGACGTGTTCAAATTTGTGGCTCACCTTGCTGTTCTCTTCCATTTTGATAGTTCACTCCTCAAAAAAAAAAACAAAGAAATTATGAATAATTTAAAAACCAATATTAAATTGCTTACCTTGGAATGCTTGTATAATTTGACATTCTGAACTGGTGGACTCTGATGCATGATTTCTAAAAATTTTCTGAAAAGCCTCTTCTTACCTCCGTACACTTTTTCAGGAATTTTCACTAACAATTGGGGGCTGCAAGTGGTAACCGGATCTTTTTCTGGTGAAAACAATGCAAAATTGTCTCCCACACTTCTCTCATTACTTAAAAAGAAATAATATATGAACTACAAGAATATATGAGAAATGTGAACATACCAGTAAAAGTTTGAATCCTCTCGTGCACTCTCCTTAAAATGAGCTTCACAAATTACCAAAAGCCGGGCATTTCCAATACAGTTTTTGATTGTTGATTCGCTGAAGTCATATTTTTTTGCTATTAAATTGTAATATACTGTCTAAAAAATATATAATTAATAAGTTATCTTGTAAATACTGTAATGTATTACCTTTTAGAAGCTTGATTGAAACATTCAGAAATCTAAGAAAGAAATGCTCCATTAGAGTAATAAGGCATTTTTTTGTATGATACATTGCCACAATAAATCTTACCAAAAATGGACGACAACGACGGTAACCGATAACAACCGAAAAACTTCAAACGAGTGCGAGCAACCGTCTTATTTAGGGCCGCTTGAAAATGATAGAGGGCGCATTCAACTGTGGTACAATCTCGCCTATATGAGTTCCCACCCCCTGATTCCCAGTAAGATATATTTACTCACTGGAAATGCCGAAATAGGAGTTACTGATGTTGCGTCCTATCGCGCTAGTGTGCACTGGAACTAGGGATGATCGATATTCATCGATGTTGAATAATCATCGATGTTTAGCGCGAAAACATCGATGTTTTGACATCGATGTTAAGTTATCGATAACATCGATACATCGATGTTATAAGAATAAACATCGATGCAGTCTAGGCCATCTAGCGGGAATTAGGTATAGTAGATTGTGTGCTGTGAGAAATAAAGTTAAAGCACAGAATAATCTATGCTGTGGGTGAAGTTAATAGATTTGAGCCATTGCTTACAATAGAATAAGTTACACATAATGATTGTAAGTATCACATTTGCACATTGTTGAATTAGTCTTATTTTTTGTGTGCAATCTACCAAATTCTTCACAATCATGCTTGTGACATAGAACACAGTGACCTCATTTTCCAACTACAACGTTCAGAAATTCATGCTTCTGTTGGGAAATCTGAGACTTATAAGACATTTGGTTCTTAGTAATGATGGTCAACAGTTTTTCCCGAAATTTTGTAATGTTTCTCTGCCAATTTTCCGAACCACTTTAGGAACGTTTTCCGTTGGTCTGATAGGTTTACGTATAAACCTCATGCCGTTTGCAGTTTTTAAAGAAAATTAAAAACAAATTCCTATTATATGATTACAAAGTATAATATAAATATGTAATAAAAAGGGATACCACCTAGGTCTCGACTATTACTTTCAATGGTGGCGGTCATGTTAATAAATAAAATAGCTTCTTTATTTTGCCACCTAACTAAAAAAAAAGAAGAAAGATAAACATCGATGTTTTTGAACATCGATGTTTATCTTTCGATGTTTATTGTACATCGATACTTTTGATTCGATGTTAACATCGATGTCAACATCGATGTTTTTCTAATATCGATCATCCCTAATTGGAACAGCGATAGGTGATCAAAGACGTAGGATTTAAAATGGCGCACGCTTCGATAACTTCTGCTTCTGCAACTGTTGTGTACAACAGGTCAGAAAATTTTGAGGGTTTGTCCTGCATTTATTTGTACCTGACATCTAAAACAAATGTTTACAAACAATGTATATAAAGTAGTTATGTGGTGCATTAACCCCTATTCTGCATCTTTCAACTAGAAGTAGCCGGACGCAAGATATCCTATTTCACTTAACAATAATTTTACTCAAATGCATTTATTTTACAGTTGAATAACTTTTACATTGTTTGTAGTTCAGTCTGATTCCATTATTCTTATTGTACACTTCGCTTAAATAAAATTTAATCTTTTTTAAAAAGTTATTTTTCAAAACGACACATTTAACTGGCGCTGCGAACAGGATTATTTCGAAGGAATATCAAAGTGATAAATCCATTCGATATCAATCGATTAATTCGAAACGAACAATCGTAATCGAAAATAGACAGTGTCGTGCGTGAAATAATTTACTTGGGACTTTTTTAACAAAAAAGTATTACTTCCACAACTGCACAAGCGAAGGATGAAATTGTATTGGTAAGTCGCTCTCCTTTACATTTCCATATTTTTATGTCAGACTCCTCGAATTCTCCATTGTCTCCGATCCCGGAAAACTGTGAAATCGAGTTAGATTTAAGTAAATTGATTTCGAATCTTTCTATAGAAGAAAGTAAAAGTAATTTAGATTTAAGAGAAAATACTTCCATAGCGGAAAATAACTGTTTAGTAAATAGTAGTAATTTAAATTCATCAAGAATCATGCCTTTGCCACAAATTTCAGAACAAGTTGGTGCAAACAGACCAACATTTGAAATGAAAGATTTAGAATTAGTTCCAGTTTTTGACGGAAATACACGTGATTTAGCTAGATATATAGATATTGCTGATAGGTTAATTAATATGTTTTGGAACCCAATTGATTTAAATGGCATTTCTAATTTAAGACTAGTTGAAGGTATTTATTCAAAATTATCCGGACAAGCACGTGATGTTTTTAATTCTAGTGTATCTAAAGATTGGGGATCTATAAAAGATTTGCTTAAGAGAAATTTTGGTGATCGTAGAAATGAAGCTGGATTGATGTTTGATCTTAGCCTTTTAAGACAGAATCAACATGAATCTTCACTTCAATTTTATGATAGAGTTAATAATACCTTAAGTGCTCTTCATAATTATGTGGATATACAGATTACTGATCAAAATATAAAAAATAGTAAGAAAATATTTTTCAATGACTATGCTTTGACAATTTTATTAGCTGGCCTCCGTGAACCGCAAGGATCAGTTATAAGATCTATGAAACCAACTTCACTTAGTGATGCACAGCAATTCATGATTTCTGATAATCACATTAGATATCTTCAAAAATCTCAGCCCTCTTTTTCGAAACCTACTTCAACTAATGATTCAAATAAGCAAATTAAACAACAAAATTTTAACCAAAACCATTTTGCATCTTCTCAAACATTTAATCGATTTCAACCAAATATTCAACCTTCTTTTCAAATGCAACCTCGATTTATGCAACCTAATCAATTTGCTCCTCGGCAAAATCAATTCCCCAGAGGCCCAGTCAATATTCAGCCTATAAATACACCACCTCGACGTTTACCTACTGGTAGACAAGTTTTTGGACCACCAAGAAATGTTTGGAAACCCCAAAAACAAGCCCAAAATCTTCCACCTCCAACACCAATGAGCGGTATATCTCATGGCACAATTCGGCCAAACACTTCTCACTTCCGCCCTGTACAATATTCTCACCCTGATTTCGTTTTCGAAGAACTAAACAATATTGCGGAAAACTCAACATCTTCAGAAAATTATCCTGATCCTGAATCTGAAATTGACCAACAACAGAGCCACGATCTAGATTATTCGGAACAATCAAACTTTTATGACGAGTGTCATCCCTACGAAAATTTTGATTACTCAAATTTTCAAGAGGTTCCACCAGAAACCGAAACTACATAGAAATTCATAATATTTTCAACAAAAAGGATTTACCTTATATTTCTATAGGAACTCCAAAGTTAAAATTATTAATAGATACTGGTGCAACTAAATCATTTTTAGACCCAGATATTGCAGAAAAATATTTTTCAAATTCAATTTTAGAAGAACCGTTTACTGTTTCCTCCGTTTTTCAAACAACCACAAGAAATCACTGTATAGAAATTCCTGCTTTCAAAGAATTTAATTCTTCAGAAAAAATTAAACTCTACCTATTCAAATTCCATAGTTATTTCAATGGTTTAATTGGTTATGATCTTATGAAAAAATTAGGAATTCGACTCGATTTTCCTAATTCAAAATTAATTACAAATTCAACAGTTATCCCAATAGAACATTATGAAGTAAAGAAAAAACTTTTATTTTTCACTGAAATAGAGCCGCATACCGCAATTAAAATAAAATTTCCTGTCACCACCGAGAATGGTCCAACTATTATTCCGCCATTAAAATTTCAGGATAGTTTATTTATTCCAAGTTGTTATTCAATGGCAGAACATAATTATGCTCTGGCAGAAATTCATAATTTAAGCAATACGTTAAAAAGCATTTCCTTAGATCATTTTATCAAAACCGAAAACGTGAACGAAAATGACTTTGAAATTTTTCATATTGTTACTTCTGACGAATACGACCAACAAAAACCTGACATATCCCAACTTTTACGAACAGACCATATGAACACAGAAGAGAAAAAACACGTTCTTAATTTATGTTACAAATATTATGACATATTCTTTAAAGAAAATGACCAACTTACTTTTACTAACAAAATCAAACACAAAATTCTAACTAAAGACGAAATTCCGGTATACACAAAATCATATAGATACCCTTTCGTTCATAAACCTGAAGTAGAACGACAAATAACTTCCATGCTCGAACAAGGAATAATTCGTCCCAGTGAATACCCATGGTCTAGCCCAATCTGGATCGTACCGAAAAAACCTGATGCATCTGGAATTCGAAAATGGAGAATCGTTGTCGATTACCGTAAGGTGAACGAAAAAACGATCGACGACCGTTACCCAATTCCTAACATCGCTGACATTCTAGATAAATTGAGAAGATCTCAATACTTTTCAACACTTGATCTTGCGAGTGGCTTCCATCAAATTGAGATGTGCCCCGATGATATTCAAAAAACAGCGTTCAATGTTGAAAATGGGCATTATGAATATGTGCGTATGCCTTTCGGCCTTAAAAATGCCCCCGCCACTTCTCAGAAAGTGATGGAAAATGTTTTGAAAGGATTGTTAAATCGGATTTGTTTAGTTTTTGTGGATGATATAATCATATTCAGTAGTTCATTACAAGAACACATGGTGAATCTCAAGATGGTTTTCGAACGATTAAGAGAAGCCAATTTCAAAATTCAGCTTGATAAGTGTGAGTTCCTCAGGAAGGAAGTAGCTTTTTTGGGACATATAGTGACCCCAGAAGGCATTAAACCGAATCCTGAAAAAGTTAAAGCCATCATGAAATACAACAACAAAAGAAATTAAATCATTTTTAAGTCTTTTAGGGTACTACCGGAAATTCATAAAAGACTTTGCAAAACTTACTCGACCATTCACACAGTGTTTAAAGAAAAATGCTAAAATTGTTCATGATAAAACATTCCTAGAAGCATTCGAAGTTTGTAAAACCCTTTTGACTAACGAACCCATACTAGCTTACCCTGACTTCGAGAAACCCTTTAACTTAACGACCGACGCAAGCAACTTTGCAATCGGTGCAATTTTATCGCAAGGACCGATTGGTAATGATCGACCGATCGCCTACGCGTCAAGAGCTTTGAACAGCGCAGAACAAAATTACTCCACCATAGAAAGAGAGGTGTTAGCTATTGTTTGGGGAACCAAGACCTTCAGACCGTATTGCTTCGGCCGCAAGTTCCACGTAATTTCTGATCACAAACCGCTCCAGTGGTTAATGTCCTTGAAAGAACCAAATTCTCGATTAGTACGCTGGAGGTTGAAACTCGAAGAATTTGACTATGACGTCATATACAAGAAGGGAAAGAAGAATTTGAATGCAGATGCACTCTCTCGTATTGAAATTCACCCAACAGAAACTGAAGAAGCACAATACGATTCCGATATACCATTTTTAGGATTCATGAGAGAATTTAACAGATAATTGCTACAATCACAAACAGAACAACCTGCAGACAATGTTTCGATGATCGTTAACACTGGCGATGACATTCAGGAGCAAGAAGACGAAACATCAGAAAGAAACAACCCTAATCCGAATCAAGAGAGAGATAGTGAAGAAACTGAAACTGGTGAAGAAGTCGGAGAAGCAAGTGATTCAAATGAAACTGTACATTCAAACTTAGAAAACCCCATTCAAACTATACATATAACTGAAAAACCTTTTAATCATTTTAGAAATCAAATTTATATAGAAGAAAAATCGCAACCAGAACTTAGATCCAACATGGTTTTTAGAGAACCCAATAAACGTATTCGATACTTATATATACAACAAAAGAAACTTTTATAGACCAAATAACAGAATTTTCTAAATATCAACTAATTCCAAAAAATACTTATGCTTTTTATATTGCTAATGACCCACAAGACTTTTATTATAAAACAATGTGCCGCATTTTCCCGAAACTATTCAAAAGTGGAACATTTACTCTTCTAAAATGTAACACTAAACTTAGAGACATAACAAATATTGACAGACAACGTGAAATTGTTCAGTACAACCACGAAATGAAAAATAATCACCGTGGCATTCTTGAAACTATCGCCCAAATAAAATCCAACAACTATTACTGGCCTAAACTTGACAGTGACGTACGAAATTATGTTAACAACTGCGACACTTGTCAACAAAGTAAATACGAAAGACACCCACAACATCTAACTCTTCAAATTACCCCTACACCCACAAAACCTTTTGAAATTGTCCATATAGACGTATTCCAAGTTCGTCAACAAATGTTTTGTATTTTCTTAGACGCTTTTTCAAAGTATGGTCAAGCCTATCCAATTACAACTAATAATAACCCTGCAATAATTACTTCACTCTTAAAGTTTATTTCACATCATGGAATCCCAAAACACATAACTTCAGATAATGGTTTAGAATTTGCTGGGCAATTAGTAAAAGATTTTGCAAAAGTTCATAAAATAAATTGACACTATACAACAGCTCATCATCATAATGGAAATGGCCCTGTCGAAAGATTTCACTCCACCCTTCAGGAACATCTTAGAGCCCTTTCACTTGAAAATTACTTGTCCCTTGTAGATAACATGAATCGAGCAATCTTAGGGTATAACCACTCCATTCATTCAGTCACTAAATTTCGACCAATAGATATTATTCACTGTGAAACTGACAGACAAGACCCTTTCGATCTAGACCTTAACGAATATTTTGTGAATAATTACATAGAAACTCACAGAACAAAGATGAAAGAACTCTATAAAATAATTGCCGACAAATCACACCAGATCAAAGAAAAAGTTATTGGTAAAGCTAATGAAACTCGAACGGACCCCGTACAATACGAAAACCCTAGAGATAAACTAAAACCCCGTTTCAACCCGGAACAAATATTGCGAAATAATGACAAAACTGTAACAACGACAAGCGGAACTTATCACAAACAAACTTTCAAGAAACCTCCAATAATATCAGACACTCCCTTGTTACAGGATACCCCTGAGTCTCCTGGTAGGACTATACCACTGCCAAGAGGTTACAGTGCAGAATCTTAATAAAAATCCAGGAATCCTCCCTTTCAAGCTAGGATCAGCCAGAGTAAAAGCAGGTTCACATATATTTATTCATTTCATTGAACTTTCCCCAAAAGAGAAGCAAATCAGTAGCGTTTCTAACCAATATAAAATAATCAAAACCACCATCCAAAATGACCTAAGTGAAACCTATAATTATGTTCTTCAAAATTTTCACTCCCACTTCGATTTTGAATTAAAAACTGTCCTATCGAAATTTTTAAGCATCCATCCAAGATCAAATCGTTTCAAAAGAGGTCTAATTAATGGTTTAGGTTCTGTTATGAAAGGACTTACAGGTTTAATGGACAACGAAGATTCTGAAAGACTTGAAAAAGCAATTTCAGAGTTAAAGCTAAGTCAAAACAATTTGATCAAGCAATCGAATAAACATTTATCACTTACAAATAATCTCATCAAGAACGTTAACGAAACGATTAATCAAATTTCTCTTAACCAAGAAATTATCGATGATAAAATAAAAATAATAAGGACAGAACTTAACAAAACAATTTTTGAATTTACTAATTACATGGAAATTAAAGATGCTCTCGATCAAATTAAAATCAATTTAGATACATTGCTTTACTTTCTTTCAGAAATAGAAAATTGCATTTCTTTTGCTCGGTTAGGAACATTGCACACAAGCATCATCTCGCTTGATGATATTGATTTTATTGTCCAAAAAATGTTAACAACCCATTCAGATAATCAGTTACTTTATAGTAAGAAAATCCAGTATTTAAAATATTACGATGTTGTTAAGACTTCAGTAGTAATAACTAATGATAAAATAATTTTCACATTAGAATTTCCTTTAATGTTTTCTGGCTCGTTTACACATTTTCGATTATTTCCAATACCAACTGCCAATAATACAATAATAATTCCTCAAAATTCCTTCCTTACCATGGGCGACACATCTTACCAATATGAAGACAACCCCTGCCAATTTTTGGATCCTGATTATCTTTGCAATGAAGGCACGTTAATCTACCAGTCAGCCGAACCAGACTGCATCTTCTCACTTCTAAAAATTGACATCATCCCTCCAAATTGTCAACAAGTGAAAGCAGAAATAAAACGTTCGATTATAGAAGAAATCAATGAGCAGTTCTATATTGGAATTTTCCCATCCAGAGAACGCATCCAGGCAAAATGTGATACCAGTGAGATATTTTCTCTCCAGTGTAGTTATCTCTTCAAACTACCTCCCAGCTGCCAAATAAGCACAGCAGCATATTCATATGGCAATACCAAGGGCGAACTTCCCGGTCAACCATTTTTACTCCCAGAAGTTCAAGTATCCAATGTCACCCTCAACCTAACAAAAAGTGTGACAGTCTTAGACACACCTCTAGACAAAATACATCAGTTAGCACTCGACAACATCGACCCCCTTGAAGAACCCAGTTCAACTAATTTTGGAAGTCCACATTGGGTTTCGCCCTCCTACACTATATTTATTATCATTGGTATAGTGGTATTCATAAAATGTTACCGAAAACAAAGAGCTTCAGCTACCTCATCAACGCCTGGGACCAGACAGCAAATAGACGACGCCCAAGTGAAGCCTCCCTCGGCCAGTTTCTAAGGGATGGAGGAGTTATGTGGTGCATTAACCCCTATTCTGCATCTTTCAACTAGAAGTAGCCGGACGCAAGATATCCTATTTCACTTAACAATAATTTTACTCAAATGCATTTATTTTACTTACAGTTGAATAACTTTTACATTGTTTGTAGTTCAGTCTGATTCCATTATTCTTATTGTACACTTCGCTTAAATAAAATTTAATCTTTTTTAAAAAGTTATTTTTCAAAACGACACATTTAACTAAGTTACGATAAGATTACCGTTTCATACCTACGTAATTGTACAACTAATTGTTTTTACATTTCGAAACAAAATATAAGCTCACACAAAATCATACGAACTAATATAATATTGAATACTTGAAAGACACTTAGTATAACACAGTCAGTATGCAACAGACTTTATTTTTATTTTACAAAAAATAAATACTTATTTATCCATAATAATTATACTTGTTAATGATCTATTTGACGTACCGCATTCATTGTTTCCTAGATGGCGATAAAAGGTTCATACACAATCTTTGGTAATTGTTTTTCGAATAATTGATTAAAATATTGAAGAAATAGGTTAAGAGATTGTTCAGAATCAGAATCAATAAAAAGAATGCCATTGTAAAACTTATCTAATATATCGATAATTCACCGTCGATAGTGCATTAAGGGAAACCATCCGCAATCCGCTGTAGGACGTAACGAATTCATTGTCTCCTAGATGGCGTCAGTAGGTTCAAACAAACAAGAAAAAAGATCATTTTATTCTGTAGGTTCAATTTAATAATATTCCAATCTTTCGTAATTGTCTTTCAAAAAAATATTGAAGAACAAGATTAGGTTATTGTCCGGCATTAGAATGGATAAAAAAATCTGACGCCATACTTAATTTTATAATCAGTGTACATTATGACTTGGCACTCACTATTCATGCGTTAAAACTCTCTTGCAGTCTATGGAAAAAAACCCATAGATACCAATAAAAATAGTGTAAGGGACCCTGATAGGTATTTGTAGCTGTCAGTCGACATACTGGGTTCTTTCGAAATAACTACCACATAAACTTGAAAGTCTGTATATTTCAAAAGTCCAGACGTTTCAAGGTCTAAATCACAGCTTATTTTCAATGGTATGAATACATATTGAACAAAAAAATAAAAAATTAAGAGGATTTGCAATGACAAATATCGAAATCACAATTTGACATTAATGTTTGACAATAAAATTGATGTAACTAAGGGAATTTACTGCAAATTTGATATATACAGGCTTGCACAAAACATTTTAAATATCATGTGAAATAACAAAGCTTCTTTCAAATTGGAAGAATTTGAAAGAGTTATCTTTAGAATTTCATGTGGCGTTCTTAGGTACGACTTTGTTATAAGAGTCGCCAAAAATGAGACCAAAGAAATTCTGATGCTCCAGAGATCTCATTAAAGTCATAAGGGAAAACCTAGGAAAAACCTTATGAAGTTTCCCGATATAGGGTTGTTTAAAATGATATTACCATTATTAATTTCATCCTTGATTATTGGCAACCAGGAACGGCTGAATTTTATAGAAGTACTAGCTATACAATAGCTTTGATGTAATAAAATTAAAGCAGACTCTTTCAGCTTTCGTTTTGTGTTCTTCTTTGTGTAATATGGTTCAATTTTGAAATTGTATGTTATGATCAAGGTTCCAGGTATGTTCACAAATTTTTGACTTTTCGAATTGTCGTTTCTTTATATAATTTTTGCGTTCATTTATTCGAACATTTATAGGCCTAGAGGTTTTTCCAATATAAAATTTGTTACATTCGCAAGGAATCTTATAAATGCAGTGTTTTGAGTTTTGTGTTACGTTATTTGGTTTAGTTTTTGATAAAATTGATTTGAGTGTATTTCTTGTTTTGAAAGTTGTTTTAATATTAAATCTGTTTTCCACTCTTTTCAGTCTTTCTGAGGGACCCTGTATGTATGGTATGGTTGTTGTAGTAATGTGGTTATCAAGGGTATTAATATTGTTTGGCGTAGCTTGGTGTTAAATGTTAGTTATTGTTTTGTTATTGTTTTGTGCGGTGATGAATCTACAATTTTAGACCAATCAATAGAGATTTTTTCGTGCAAAAAATAGTATCAGGATACTGCCTGTGCCATCACATTAAGAACGATTTGTAGTGATATTTTGCTTCCTTTTCCACTCGCAACTATGTTTTTTTACTTTATTATAAACAATTGAAATAAGAAAATCGCGTTTTTTTTTTTCGTTGCATGTTTTTAAAATGAAAATTAATAAACTAATCTCAATGGTGTCAACGGGTCAATTGTAAAGCATGAAAATCCCAATGAAATGAGCCCACGATCGATCCGATAGGACCTTTTGTAACACGGAAAATCAAAAAATACTGGAAAATTTAGCGGTTTTCTTTATATTATCATAACTCCGTCACTATCGACGTTGTAGAACTAGACTTGTGGGAACTGATAGTAATTGATATCTACCTTATGTGTGACTAAACCAGGCGCTATTGGTTTATTAGTTTTGAATAATTGTGATATGAAGTTTTTAGTCCACTATTCTTGTAGTGCGTCTCCATGCGACATGGATCGTCAAATATCAATTCGGAATAGAGATATTCGAAGTAGAGGTATCATTCTACAACGCCTCTATTTTCATTTTTCGTGAAATGTCTGTGAAATATACCAAAAATTTTAGCAAACATCACCAAAATTTGGTGAGCGTATGAATGTGTTCGCGTAGTGGGGGGAACACGGTTGTTGAGAGGAACTGTTGACAATAATTATTATCGATAGTAACTATCACTCTGACAGATGGTGAAAGAATCTAATCGCTAAAAAAGCTTATATATACAGAGGGATTTGTTCGATTTTATTATATCAAATGTTTGTTTATTAATATATTTATATAATATTTTAGAGAGAACTCCAGAATTAAGGCAATAGGTTTATATTAAAGTGAAACAAATACTGAACTAAATAAGTCAAAAAAGTCTTAAAAATATCTAAATTAGTTTCTGACAAAAGCAATAAAAATAAAAAAAATATTTATAAATTACAGGCAGCTTGCCTATATTATATATTACTAAACGCTTCCCCTCAACAACCGTGCTTCCCCCACTCCTTGGATACATTCATACGCTCGCCCATTTTTTGTCATGTTTGCTAATATTTTTCAGATATTTCACAGACGTTTAGTGAAAAATGAGAATAGAGGCTTTGTAGAATGTCACCTCTACATTCAACAACTTTTTTCAAAATTGACATTTGATTATCTATAACGAATGGAGGCACAAAGCAGAAATAGGGACCAAAAACCTTACATCACAATTGTTCAAAAACTAATAAACCGGTAGCGCCTACGTAAATTAGATATAAATTACTATCAGTTCTTACAAGCCCAGTTCTACAGCTTCTAAAGTGACGAAGATTCGATTTTTTTTAAAATGCTACATTTTCCAGTATTTTTTGTTTTTCCCTGTTACTAATGATTCAATCGGATCGAGCCTGGGCTCATTTCAATGGTATTTTCATGCTTTACAATTGACCTGTTGACACCATTGAGATTAGTTTATTAATTTTGATTTTATAAACATGCTAAGAAAAAAAGGAATTTTCTTGCTTCAATTGTTTATAACAAAGTAAAAAAACAAAGTTGCGAGTGGAAAACATAGCAAAATATCGCTACGAATCGTTGTTAATGTGATGGCACAGTCGGTATCCTGATAGTATTTTTTACACATTATCAGTTAATTTTTGCTCTGTTGATTGGTCTATTTAATCAACGGTTAGTATGATCAAATGTGTCCCCCTGCATATTTTTTTCAAAATAATACTGATTATTGAATAAATACATTTTTAAAAAACAAAGTCGGTGCCAAGCGAAAGTGAAAATATTTTGTGAGGTACATTGATGAGTTATAATTCGGAACTTCGCTGTTCAAATTGGCACCGACTTCATAAAAAGTATTTAATTGTAACAAAATATTATTTCATGCTTTTTAGTTAATTTTCTTTTGAAGTCGGTTTTTGTTTTTTTTTAATGTATTTATTTTACAATTTTCAGTGATGCAATGTCTGTAATTGTTAATGATTTATCCTACAGCTGTAACATTCTATTAACATTTTTTTAACCATCATTCATAACAATATTTGTACTCCGCCCTGTATGTCAGCTATCATAAATTTCCAACTGCTATGAGCTACCTTATATAATTATTTTTTCTTGCTTTTTACTAACCATCCCGTATGATATAATTACATTCGACGTTATATTTTAACCATCTTGCATAGGAAATCTTAGGGATCACCATTTTAATAACTACCCTATATAATTTTATTTTTACACCACATATGTATATTTATATGCGTGAAATTAATATACAAATTCATAAGATTTTACTCATCCAAAAATCGCCCGCCTTTGCAATTTTATCACTTTGAAAATTTGAATTCTCCAGGTGTAAAAATATAATGCTAGGAAAATATGAGGTAGGCATTAAATAGTTACTTGTCCGGAACATACAAATACATTTTGTATTGGAAAAATGATTACAAGAGCAGTTTCACTCTCAAATCATCCTGTATTGAAAGAATTTTTAAAAGACGAATCTCACTCTTACGTAGGTTACTAAATCACCCTGTATTGAACACCTTTAAATTAAAAATCAGCTATCTTGAATGTCGCAAACTGCCAATAACTTTTTAATTATTTAATTTCTCTGGAAAACAATTCGAAATCGTTAGAGCTTTTTTCCACAACTCAATTATATATATATATATATATATATATATATATATATATATATATATATAAACAAACCTTGTTCGTTATATAGTATTAGATTATTTCTATTTGATAACAATTTTATATCTTAACAGAAATGAAGATACTTTAATTTGTAATTAAAAGCCCTCTTTGAAGGCAAACTTTGTTCACAGTTAATAAAAATTGACATGGAATGATTACTGTTTCTGTTTTAGACCATGTAAAAAATCTGTTTGTGAGGAATAACTTTTTTCTCTGAAAATTATGAATAGAAAGAAATCGTTTAATTTATGAATACACACTGTATATTCATATTAACTGACACTTATTTTGATTTTGATTAATTCATCTTATTTACAATTTACCCCAAGTTCCGAATAGTTAATACCAGTAACTCCATCTAATCTTATAATACCCGCGACTCCACCAAGACATAGAATATAAGAAAATAGGTAAAAAGTTTTTCCCCATTCTATAAGAGACGATAGAAACTATGTTATTTGAGAAAAAGTTCTGACCACTTTGAGATATCACGGCACTAATCTAATCCCTTTTCAATTTGCCCCACGTTCCGAATAACATTTTTCAAATTTTATATAATAATACCGGCTCCTCCACCATGGCATAGAGTATATGAGAATAGGTAAAAATAGTTTTTCCCCATTTTCTAAGAAACGGTAAAAGCTATTTTAATGAAAAAAATATGGGACCACTTCGCTATTCCGCCAAACAGGATCCAGTAAAATGGTTGAAATCCCTCAAGCCGTTTCCTAGTAATCGGTGAACAAACATAAAAAAAAGCAACATAGATACAGACGAATTGAGAACCTCCTTCTTTTTGAAGTCGGTTAAAAACTATTACTTTTTTTTAAATCTGTATCAGGAAGTACGAGTAAGCTCCATAATTAAATACAATCGGAATTGTTACATCTATATAGAATTCATACGATTAAGGGTACATTAAAAACCCATTATTTCCAATAAAGAAAACTCGCTCTACTGTACTAGTAGATAGATGCCGATAAGTTCAAAAATTGCTTTTATTTGGCAAATTTGCTTTAAATATATTTTGCATGGGACTCTGTTGCATGCTTTCAAAATGGCATCTAAGTAATCCATATATAAATCTTCCACAAATAAATTTAGACGTTAATTCAACCATTTTTGATTAATTTATTAAAATAGAGCTTAGTTCAGACTTGTATGCGATAGGTTTTCTATCCTATGAGTAGCAAAAAAAGCCAAGTACTCATTCAAACGCACACTAAAAGTTTCATGAAACTCGTCCCAACTGTTCTAGAAAATTTTCTTACAACCGGATCACTAGGCCACCTACCGGTTTAAATTGTAAATCCAACCAAGTCAAAATCGACCCAACCGTTAATGAGGAGCTATTTTTTTCTTACAACCCGATAACAGCACCATCTACCAGGACCAAGTATGAGAATCATTTCAATGAATCATTGGGAACGAACCTAAGACCTTTGTATTATTACCAATGTGCTCTAGCCAACTGAGCTGATGGTTTCTCTCATGCAATGGCAGCCGAGCGAGTATAGCAGTGACACGTTGAGTGAACAATTATCGTTATATTTAAACAAATTAACATAAAATAATGTTAATTAAACTATATGTATAAACCTTCCTTTTGAAACACACCATCTATTGATGAAAACCGCATAATTCCATAATGTAATAAAAGATCTAAGAGTGCAGAGAGTCAAAAGGCGGGAGGCTACATAAAGATGATTATAATGATGTGCATGAAATGTTTAAGGTAACTAACGTATTTAAGTTGACTAGTAGTCGCCCAGTGGTCGAAATTCGACCCTATTTCATCAACTTGTGAACATTATTGAGATTCGTTTGTCAAAAGTATATGTCTATCAGAAATAAGGTGGAGGAAAAACCGGAGAAGAAGGCGTCATAAACCCCCCGCCCAAATCATTCATGTCATCTTGACAAATGTATTGAAATAAAACATTTTTAAAAAAAATATAACCGACTTCTACCTATAACTAAAAAGCTAAAAATAATTATAACAAAATACAACTCTAGCAAATAAATAACACATTCAATGTTGTTAGGTACCTACCCAGGAAGTAAAAAATGTAAACATTAAAAGGTGCTCATTCTGTACAAAATAATTACCTACCAATCTAGTATATTTTGAAGCCGGTGCCAAGCAAATCTAAAATCCTTCATTGCGTACTTATCTACTAATTCATCAAACTTGATTGTTGATTGTTTATAACCTTGTTATAAACCAGGATTTGGCAGGAATGGAATTATAAAATTACTAAATTGTCTACTCATATTAGATAAAATGTATGAACACAAAACAGAAACTAACTGATTCCCTACCTAAAAATAATTGAAAGATTCGGCCTTTAAATATATTCACATATGTAGTTATATTTATATGAAATAATAAATTAATATTAAATGTAATATTTAAAACATTAGTTAATACCTACATTTTTCAAAAATATTTTTTTATCTGTAACTGCAAATTTCATTCTGGCATTTCACAGTTAACGATTTCAGCTCGAAAGCAGAAAATGAAAACAACCAACTCAAAAGTTATTATGAAGGTGTTATACCTACTATTACATTCCCAATAACTACAAAATATAAGTACATATTAATAAATCTTCAACCAAAATCTTAAGATTCATTATAATTTCATTAACTTAAATGAAACACATAGTAAGCAATGCCCATTTTTATTTTGTATTGAAAATATAAAGAAATATAAGCACCTGCTGTTAAATAATGATAAATAAGTAATATAATGTTAAAAACTTTTCCCAGTGAATGAAGGTGAAATCTTGAATTTTACACATTGAATTTACAACTTACCTTTACCAACGTGCAATAATAATCTTACACCAAACAAAGATCATCAAAGATAGCTATGAGTTCAGGGCTGCCAGACAATCAGTGCATTAATTCACATTTTTTGTATTCTTGTTCAAATTTTATGAAATTTATACGGTACAAATTAAAAGATTTTTTAAATTGGAAGTATAACATCAAGATTAATAAAATATTATCGGAAATAAATCCATCAATTGCAACATAATTCTTATTAACCGACTTCAAAAAGAAGGAGGTTCTCAATTCGTCTGTATCTATGTTGCTTTTTTTATGTTTGTTCACCGATTACTAGGAAACGGCTTGAGGGATTTGAACCATTTTACTGGATCCTGTTTGGCGGGATAGCGAAGTGGTCCCATATTTTTTTCATTAAAATAGCTTTTACCGTTTCTTAGAAAATGGGGAAAAACTATTTTTACCTATTCTCATATACTCTATGCCATCGTGGAGGAGCCGGTATTATTATATAAAATTTGAAAAATGTTATTCGGAACGTGGGGCAAATTGAAAAGGGATTAGATTAGTTCCGTGATATCTCAAAGTGGTCAGAACTTTTTTTCAAATAACATAGCTTCTATCGTTTCTTATAGAATGGGGAAAAACTTTTTACCTATTTTCTTATATTCTATGTCTTGGTGGAGTCGCGGGTATTATAAGATTAGATGGAGTTACTGGTATTAACTATTCGGAACTTGGGGTAAATTGTAAATAAGATGAATTAATCAAAATCAAAATAAGTGTCAGTTAATATTGCACTGTACTTCGTAGGTTCAATTGAAAAATTATAACAACTAATATTTACTTTCACTTTCTAGAACTTTATTTACATTTAAAACAGCTGATTCACAATACATTTTCATATAAGCTAGTCGTCGCGGTATAACTGCCTGGCGATCGTGGCGTTCTTCTTTTATATCACCAGCGTAGAATTCTCCAGTAGAAATCAACATCGTTCCTTCCGCTGCCGAGCCTTTTCGAGAATCGTATTTTTTTATCTTGAAGCGTTTGTTGTCGTGCTGAAATGACACAGGGTCGGCTTTGGGTAAATTTCGTAACACTGCCCCCCCTTTAATTCTGATCGTCCCGATCAGAGACATCCCCTCCATGGTAGGGAGCGAGTCGATCTAAGTGAACCACCTTCAATTTAGCCTTGGGGTTTCGACGGATCCGGTAGACGACATCATTCAGCCTCTTGACCACTTCGTATGGACCATCCCAGGCGGGTGTAAGCTTTGGGGATTTACCCTTGCTCCGTTGGTGGTTGTACAGCCAGACTTTGTCCCTCTCCTGGAACCCGGCTGAATTGGCCTTGAGGTCGTATCGCGTCTTCATCCGGTCACTGGTGGCCAACATCTGCGTTCGGGCTAAGTCGTGTATTGCCAGCATGTTATGTCGGAGCTGGTCGGCATAATCATCGATGTCTTGGGGAGGTTCTTCGGGGGAGCCAAATGCCAAGTCGCATGGTAATCGCAGCTCCTTTCCGAATAAGACCCTGGCTGGGGTCAGGCCTGTACTATTATGTACAGCAGAGCGATATGACAACAGGAATAGGGGAATATGCTCGTCCCAATCACGCTGGTTATTGCTGACGACCTTGGATAGGTGTTGTTCCAAGGTCCGGTTGAATCTTTCCACCATTCCGTCTGACTGTGGGTGTAATGGTGTTGTTCTCATTTTCCTGATCCCCAACATCGTACAGACCTTCTGGAATACATTCGATTCGAAGTTACGCCCCTGGTCTGAATGTAATTCCATCGGGACGCCAAACCTGCTGAATAGTTGTTCTACTAGCACCGTCGCTATCGTGGTTGCCTCTTGGTTGGGTATCGCATATGCCTCAGGCCATTTGCTGAAGTAATCCATTGCGACCAGAATGTATTTGTTCCCCCTCTCAGACTCGGGAAACGGACCGGCGACATCGATGGCAATTCTCTCAAATAGGACGCCCACATTGTACTGCTGCATTCTGCCCTTGGTCCGGGTCTTCGGGCCCTTACTGGCGGCACATGTGGCACATTTGCGGCACCAAGCTCTGACGTCTTCGAAGTAATTCACCCAGTAGTACCGCTGGCGAACTTTGTCTAGGGTTTTATTCATGCCCAGGTGGCCTCCGGTAATTCCATCATGCACTTCGGTCAGGATGGCTGGTACCTTTTTCTTCGGAACTACCAGTTGGGACTTGGTTTCTCGTCCATCAGCGCTTTCCCAAACTCGCTTGAGCATTCCATTGTCTACTCTTAGAGAGTCCCACTGAGCCCATAACGATTTCAGCACGCCGGAGTATCTAGCTACCTCGTCCCATCGTGGCCTGGGTGTCCCTCTCATTTTGAGTGACAAGATTGGTTCGATGTCTGGATCAGCCATTTGGTCCTGGATGCACTGTTCCGTTGTCCAGTCTTCATTGGCCTGCACTCGGATCTGCCTGATAGAGATACCCTCTCGCTGTTCCGTCTTCAGACAATGCTTGCATTCCGCTCTACAGGGTCTTCTGGATAGGGCATCGGCATTATTGTGCAACCGGCCGGCACGGTGTTCCACCTTGAAGTCGTATTGCTGTAATTTCTCCATCCATCTGGCCAGTTGTCCTTCCGGTGTCTTCATGTCCAGCAGCCATTTGAGTGCGGCATGATCTGTTCGGATTAATTATTATTATTGCAAGAAGTTCTTTTCTGGTGACGCAATAATTTCTTTCTGGCTTCGAGAATCCACGGCTGTAGTACTCGATCACCCTCTCTTCACCATCTTGCATCTGGGATAGGACGGCCCCCAAACCTGTGTTGCTGGCGTCTGTGTCTAAGATGAACTTGCCGGACTGTGTAGGAAAGGCTAGGATTGGGCTGGAACATAGTGCTGCCTTCAGTCGCCTGAATGATGTTTTGCAATCCTGATTCCAATGGAAGGTCTCTTTATCAGTGGTCTGCCGATGTAGAGGGGCGGCGATGGTGGCAAATCCCTCAACAAAACGCCGGTAGTATGAACAAAGGCCCAAGAAGCTTCGGAGTTCATGTTTGTCTCTTGGAACTGGCCAATCACGGATGGCTTCTATCTTGTCTTCGTTGGTGCGGATTCCTGACTCGGACACTACGTGGCCCAAAAACTCTACTTCTTTTTGAAACAAGGAACACTTCTTCGGATTGAGTCTCAGGTTGGCGTTATTAATTCTGGAGAATACTTCGCCCAGGTTCTTCAGATGGTCGTCGAATGTCTGGCCCATGACTAGAATGTCGTCGAGGTATACTAAGCTCAATGTTAACCCGCTCAGTACATACTCCATTAGTCTCTCAAATGTAGCGGGTGCATTACATAACCCAAAGGGCATGACCGTGAACTGAAACAGCCCTTTACTGGTGCAGAACGCTGTCTTCTCTCTGTCATTTGCGTGTAGACCAACCTGCCAATATCCACTTTTTAGGTCTAGTGTGGAAAACCAACGGGAGCCTGCTAGTGTGGTCAAAGTGTCATCGATTCGGGGTAGTGGATAGCTGTCTTTCTTCGTGACATCATTCAGCTTTCTGTAATCCACGCAAAATCGGGTGGTTCCATCTTTCTTTTTAACTAGCACGACGGGAGCAGACCATGGACTGATGGATGGCTCAATAACTCCATTTTGTAACATGGACTCGATGTTTTCCTCGACTGCCTGTTGTTGCCCCAATGGTAGTCGTCTAGGTGGTATTCTGATGGGTTGAGCCTTTCCGGTATCTATTCGATGCTGGATGATGTTGGTGCGACCGGTAGTTCCATTTTTACTGTTAAAAATTTGCCAGTGTTTTGTGATAAATTGTTTGGCTTTCTTCTGGTTCTCTGGTGTCAAGTGTGTCAAGTGGTCAGCAAACTGTTGTAGGAACTCTTTATCGGGCCCTGTCTCATTCACCGACGTCTGGTACTCTTCTTCGCAATTGATGATGGTCTCTACTGGCTCGAAACAAGCTATCTCTTGACCATTGGCAATTCTAATGTCGTTGTTGGACAAATTCAGGACTCTGATTGGTATATCTCGTCCGGTTTTAACTATAGCCCGTCCAACTAAGTAGTCATGAGCTGAGTGTACGGGCTCCACCATTCCAACGCAGCTCCCAGGATTGCTGTCTAGCTGCCCATGAATAATCTGTTCTGTTCGACCGGGAATTCTAGCTGAAGACTTTGCCACAATTTTTATGGGCGTGAATGATGTGTTGACGGGCCGTGTCAATACAAATTCCTCATTCAGGAACCGAAGAACATCATATCTCGGGTCGAACATAAATCCATGCTGGCTAATTAGGTCCATTCCCAATATAAAATCGTCCTCAATATTCGCTACCAGGACCCTATGCCGGATCATGTTGTCCCCTATCTGTAGCACGACATCTGCCTCACCCTGTATGGACATGGACTCGCCGGTGACTGTTCTGAGCTGGATGTTATTGGTAACTGGCCGAATTTCTGATGCTCTCAAAACCCTGGACTTGGCAATGGACACAGCGGCGCCGGTATCGATGGTGATGGTAACTGCTCGCCCGTTGATGGTGCCTCTGATGACTAGGCTGCCGCTATCTCTGCAGAATCCCCGGATGGATAACGTTTTGGGGGCTGGTGGAGGGACAGTCAGCATTCGCCCCCCTATGCTGACTGACTGACGGTCCCTGGACATGTGGCTGTTTTGTTGGTTACCCCTGGTCGGTGATTGTTCAGGTGGCCTCACTCGACAATCACGTTGGAAGTGCCCTGTCCGTCCGCAGCGGTAACATGCCCCTCTGGTGCCAGTTCTTTGTGACCTTTCTAGTATTTTGTTCAGACCAGCCAGCAGCGCTTGAAATGGTGACTCTGACTCTTCCTGGTTGAAGGAAACTGCTCGGACCCTCGGCTTGGACATGTTCATGACGGCCTCTACTTCCAAAGCCCGAAGTAGAGCTTCACTACTTTTCTTGACGCCACTCAGTCTTAAATTTCTTTGTACTTCCACATCTCTGATGCCGTTTATGAAACTCTGTGTGGCCAACTGGTCTTTCGTTTCCTCTGGCAGGTCTGGGTAGGACAAGTGAACTAACCGTCTAATTTCCGCTTCGAATTCTTGGAGGCTTTCACCGGATTTTTGCGTTTTTCCACTGAGTTGGACTTGGTATACCTGGCTCAAGGATTGATTGTCGTAACGTTTGTCTAGGATAGCGATGATCTTGTCGAAATTGCCTTGTTCATCGACTGGAATGCTCTGGAGGAGTTCTAGGGCCGGACCTCTTAAGGAAATTACCAGAGATGTGGATTTTTCATGATTATCCCATCCATTAGCTGTAGCCACGGCCTCAAATTGCCGTTTATACATGGGCCAAGATGAACTGCCGTCGAATGTGGGTGGTTTACTAAAGGAACCTTTGGTACTCACGGTGTTCTGGTATTTTCCTCGCTGTAAGACCTGTTGCATTTTTTTAATTTCTGTTTCTAGTTTATTTTGGATGGCACAGATTTTATCTTGTACTTCAGTGTGTACTGTTTGCTTGATGGAACTGATTTCAAATTTTACCTGGCTTTGGATGGAATCAAGATCATCTACTTTTGTTTCAAGAGTATCCACGGTATTTTTTATGGTCTTAATGTCATCATTTATCTCTTTTATATCTGACTCAACTATTTGCATTCTTTCATTAACTGTTTCATTAACTTGTCCTACTATTTGCATTAATTGTTCGAATTGCAGTTGTCTTTTCTGTTCAGTTTCGTGTCGATTTAATTCAATTTGATCTTGTTTTTGTTCAAATTTCGAGAACAATCCCTCAATTAAATTATGTTGTTCACTTTTCATCGTGGAAACCAGATTTTGTTGTTTTTCATCGATATTAGTGACAAGATTTCCTAATTCAACTTTAAGTTTATCATCAAAAGATTTCACTAACCTTTGTTGAATTTCTTCTTGATGTTGTTTCTCCTCCTTGTCACGTTTTTCTAGAATCTGTGCTATTTTTTCGTCTAGTCCCTCTGTAACCTGTTTGATAATTTTTCTAGTAGTTTCGTCGGTTTTTTCCATACTTCGAGTTTCCATAACTGCACTAATCCTTTACTTCTGACACCAAATTGCACTGTACTTCGTGGGTTCAATTGAAAAATTATAACAACTAATATTTACTTTCACTTTCTAGAACTTTATTTACATTTAAAACAGCTGATTCACAATACATTTTCATATAAGCTAGTCGTCGCGGTATAACTGCCTGGCGATCGTGGCGTTCTTCTTTTATATCACCAGCGTAGAATTCTCCAGTAGAAATCAACATCGTTCCTTCCGCTGCCGAGCCTTTTTGAGAATCGTATTTTTTTATCTTGAAGCGTTTGTTGTCGTGCTGAAATGACACAGGGTCGGCTTTGGGTAAATTTCGTAACAATATGAATATACAGTGTGTATTCATAAATTAAACGATTTCTTTCTAATCATAATTTTCAGAGAAAAAAGTTATTCTTCACAAACAGATTTTTTACATGGTCTAAAACAGAAACAGTAATCATTCCATGTCAATTTTTATTAACTGTGAACAAAGTTTGCCTTCAAAGAGGGCTTTTAATTACAAATTAAAGTATCTTCATTTCTGTTAAGATATAAAATTGTTATCAAATAGAAATAATCTAATACTATATAACGAACAAGGTTTGTTTATATATATATATATATATATATATATATATATATATATATATATATAATTGAGTTGTGGAAAAAAGCTCTAACGATTTCGAATTGTTTTCCAGAGAAATTAAATAATTAAAAAGTTATTGGCAGTTTGCGATATTCAAGATAGCTGATTTTTAATTTAAAGGTGTTCAATACAGGGTGATTTAGTAACCTACGTAAGAGTGAGATTCGTCTTTTAAAAATTCTTTCAATACAGGATGATTTGAGAGTGAAACGCTCTTGTAATCATTTTTCCAATACAAAATGTATTTGTATGTTCCGAACAAGTAACTATTTAATGCCTACCTCATATTTTCCTAGCATTATATTTTTACACCTGGAGAATTCAAATTTTCAAAGTGATAAAATTGCAAAGGCGGGCGATTTTTGGATGAGTAAAATCTTATGAATTTGCATATTAATTTCACGCATATAAATATACATATGTGGTGTAAAAATAAAATTAT
Organism: Octodonta nipae; assembly: GCA_034190945.1. Classification (NCBI taxonomy): domain Eukaryota; kingdom Metazoa; phylum Arthropoda; class Insecta; order Coleoptera; family Chrysomelidae; genus Octodonta; species Octodonta nipae. The sequence continues at coordinate 59,219,662 of CM067216.1, read as the reverse complement.
ATAGGGTAGTTATTAAAATGGTGATCCCTAAGATTTCCTATGCAAGATGGTTAAAATATAACGTCGAATGTAATTATATCATACGGGATGGTTAGTAAAAAGCAAGAAAAAATAATTATATAAGGTAGCTCATAGCAGTTGGAAATTTATGATAGCTGACATACAGGGCGGAGTACAAATATTGTTATGAAGGATGGTTAAAAAAATGTTAATAGAATGTTACAGCTGTAGGATAAATCATTAACAATTACAGACATTGCATCACTGAAAATTGTAAAATAAATACATTTAAAAAAAAACAAAAACCGACTTCAAAAGAAAATTAACTAAAAAGCATGAAATAATATTTTGCTACAATTAAATACTTTTTATGAAGTCGGTGCCAAGCGAAAGTGAAAATATTTTGTGAGGTACATTGATGAGTTATACTTCGGAACTTCGCTGTTCAAATTGTCACCGACTTCATAAAAAGTATTTAATTGTAGCAAAATATTATTTCATGCTTTTTAGTTAATTTTCTTTTGAAGTCGGTTTTTGTTTTTTTTTTAATGTATTTATTTTAGTTGATAAATCATATTTACAAAGCAATGAATGTTGCAAACTTCCGAGAGCCCAATGAATGATCATTATTGTGTAATATAATATTTTCCTGGGTCCTATTTCAATAGCATGATGATGTAGAATAACTATTAAGAACGGATCAAAATTTGTTACTTTTTATTATAATTTAATTCGTCTTTCACATTCGAGATAATCGACACTGTTACTGTTATCTTTTGGAATTGACAGTTTGGACGTAAATAATGTTTTTTTTTCTTATATTTTATCTAATGAATGAACCAATATTATAAATAAATTTTAGTATTCTGCATTGAAGGTCGTCAATTGCAACTAAACAAAACAAAAATAAAGTAAATCGGTTGAGAGACAGAGGAGAAAATGGTAACTAACCGTTTTGTCTTTGCGTATTTATATATAGACTAGCCGTTGCCCGCGGTTTTACCCGCGTACGGAATGTTCAAGCCTTCGCAAAAAGAAATAACTTATGAAACATATAAATCCACCAATCCCGAATATATTTCACCCAAACTACTAATACTTATGGGCCACCTTATATAACTATTTTATTCGACATTTTTTTTAACCGCCTTGAATAACTGTAACTCTACTTCACCCTATATTGCAACCATTCTGTATATGCTGCTGTTTTATAATTTTTTGAATACCTGTCTATAACTTTTCTCTACCCTATATTTCAGCTATGCAACTTCTTATGGTGTACTCTGTATAACAATTATTACTGATATTTTTTTAACTACCTTATAAAGTAAAATTTCTCTTTACTCGATATATTAATCAACCTTTATATGAGCTTTTTCTAACATTGTGTTACACACTCTAAAACTACAATCTTGATTCTCCCCTTATTTCAGATACTCCATATAGTAGAATGCAACTGTTTATGGTCTACCCTACATAACATTTTTTTTTAACTTTTTTGATCCATCCTAATGGAAATGATGTGGAACCCTTCGTGAGTCACAAATATAAAAACACAGTTTTGCACCCTAACACCAAACTTTTATTTTAACCCTCACCCAAACCGCAACTGCTTATTGGCCACCCTATATAACAATTTAATTTAAAAAAAATTTAACCGCTTTGTATAACTAACTCTACTTCCATCTACATTAAAACCATCCTGTATACACCGCTGCCAATTTGTCAAACATTACAACTTATTTTTGAACCACCCCGTATAACCATAATTTTACTCTACAAAATATTTCAATATTTCAACCACCCTGTATGTGCATCTGCTTAGGGGCAACCATATAAATATAAAAATTTTAAATACGTCTAATCACACTGTATAATATAATAACTATAATTTTAATCGATCCATGTTTCAGATATTGCAGATATGCAACAGCTCATGTTCTATCCTACAGAAAAAATTATCCAACCCGTTTGACTATAAATCTACTCCACCCACTATTTCAATCACCTTGTATTTGCAACTACTTATCGGACACCCAGTATAACATTTTTCTAACACCCTGTATAACTATAAATCCATCAATGGCAAATATATTTTACCAAAACCGCAACTGCTTATGGGGCACCGAAAATAACAATTTTGTTCAACATGTTTTTGAATCACCTTGTATGTATTGCAACTACCCTGTATACGCTACTGCTTATTGGTCAACCAATATAACATGTTTTAAATAATTATCATAACACTTCTTCACCCTATGTTTCAACTATCCTATCTTTGCAACTTATTATGAACTACGCTATTTCACATTTTTTCCTTATATTTTTTCAGGATATATTAAAGTATAATTTCTCTCCACATTTCATTTAAACCACCCTTCATTTACAACCTAACCTTGTTTGAATGTTGAATGAATGTTGAATGAAACTGTATAACTATAACTTTATTGCGCACCATACTTCAGGTACTCTATATCTGCATTTTTTACCCACCCTAATTCTAACTGTAAGCCACCCTATATTTCAACAACCTTTTATATGCAACTACTTATTTTCCACCAAATTTAACATTTTTGTACGACCCTGAATCCTTAGAATCCCACCCCACCCTATATTTCAACCATCCGGTAAATGGAACAGCTTGTAGATCATACCATTACTTTAAAATATTTTTAAACCCACCTGTATAGCTGTAATTATACTCCGCTACATATTTCCACCATCATATATTTGTAAATACTTGTGGATATAAAACAAGTTTCTAACCACAACATAAACTATAATTCCACTCCATTTTATATTTCAAACACCCGGTAGAAACAACTGCTTCTAACATTTCTTTAACCCATTTCATAACTATAGTCTCTTATGAACATAATTCAAAGATCCGAACTGCTTCTCTAAATTTTTTTATCCGCTGTATAAATATTCTACCCTTTTTGAACCACTTAGTATATGGAACTGTTTATGGCCCACTCAGTATAACTTTTTGGGACCACCCCGTATAACTAATTCCACCCCCCCACTTATTTCCACCGTATCGTATATATCCAGCTGGTTATAGGACACCAAATATAACTTTTTTTAGATTTTTTTAAATCCATGTAATTCTACTCCGCTCTAAGTTTCCTATATACAGAACACCCTGTAAAATTACGCTTGATATATGTTGATTTTTGGTAAATCGAAACATGTTACATTTGCACATTGCGAATTTTGAACAAAAGCTAAGCTGATGCCAGTATCTAATATTTTGTGCGTGCTGTGGAACCAGTTGAGTAATTGAATTACCCAACATGGTAGACGTTTTTTCGCTATATCTACCGTTTCTGTCAATTTAGAGAGATAAAATGTCTACCAGATTTTAAATCAAACTACAGGCTTCGTAACAAAAAAAGATTCAGCAAAATCAGTTAAGTAGTTCTTACGTGATGCCCGAACAAACAAACAACCAGACAAACTTACAATTTTATAATAGTATAGATAAGAACTAAAACTATATGCGTCTAATTAGCTCTCAAATTACCGCACTATACATCACCATTTTTTTTAAGATAAAATGGGTAAGTAAGCTAACCTTAAAAGATAGATATATGCTATCCCGGACATTTTTGTAGATATATAAAAGAGGAATATCTCACCATGCATTGATTTGTTATATCTCAAAGCGATTAGGCAGCGTTTTAAATGGAAGCTCTCAAGCAGCTTGACATTTTTCGACACTTTCAACAATTATCGTTATTTCTCAACCATTTTACTTAAAATCCCAACAAATTATATACCAAAACCTTTCTCATGAATCACTCTACCTATTTGTAAAAACCGCATAAAAATCCGTTCAGTAGTTTTTAAGTTTATCGGAAACAGAAAGTCAGACGCGGCGGAGGACTGATTTATATCATGAGTTGGTTTTTCTAAGAAACAAATAATTTAAATATTTACCTTAAGTGTGTTATTATACCACTTTTATTTATATCGAAACCCGTCCATTCCTGTAGTAAATACTACCATGTATTCCAAACGTTTCATTTACTTTCGCCAACTGATTGGTGGAACTAAATTGGTTTTTATAATCAGAATGCTTTATAAGAATAATACAAAACAAGTAAAGCTAAAATATATTTAAAAAAAATTGTCCTCGAAATTTCTCTCACGATGTCATCATTTGGACAACGAATTCCCCCGTTGGATGTTTATCTCAATACAAGCACATCAACTTGAACGACAAAAATCTGCCACTCACATGCCGAAAACCACTGCTCATCCCCGGAGTAGTAAATAAATGAACACCTGACTTGCGCCTCTCTCGGCTTCCCACATCGAGTATTCCATGAAAGTTTCCCGATTCGGCATTTGCTCATCGCGGAAATCAATAAAGCTAGTGCGAAACGTGCCTCGGTGCAAAGAACATGGAAGTGACGTCCGATTTTCCGTGCCACTCGCCGAATTTGCGAAACAACAGCCAGCAGTTTGAAAAACAATTGAATCGCGATTGAAAATTTGGAAAACTTTAAAGTTACACATCGGAAAATGTTTGAACTAAGACATTCTGGCCAACATTTGAACATATTTTTACTAAAACAAAGTTGAAGTGTTATTTTGTCCTTGGAGTTTCCTCAAGAATATATTGCAGAATGAAAGTTTCCAAGCTGGATTTCGTGTATTTGCTGCTGATCCTGAAGTGCTGTAAGCTTCAAAAAACGAGCGGAGACAACAAAAGGCACGATGTTTACATAGCTGGGTTCTTTCCCTTCGGGAAAGGTGTTGAAAATTCGGAAACAGGTAAGGAATTTCTTGGTTGGACAAAGCTTACTAGTTTGTATCTAATTAATTCATCCAAACATTCAAGGAATCTTCCGTGTCTCTACAGGTTTATTCCTTAATGAATGAGCATTTGCAGGTATTAACATGTAGTTGCATTAGAAGAGATTAAGAAAATATATAGCAATAGTCCACAGAGAGTCAGTGTTTATAACTACTCAAATTATAATATTGTCTCTTGATTGTATGCGAATATTTTTTAGTCAGATGATGGTTAGTTGGGATACATCATGAAATGATGAATGAGGAATTGAACTATTTATTGTATTTTCTTCTTGTTACCTAAGTACTTGGTTGACCGAAGTTCGCTCGAAAATTCAAAGTTTCATTAAAATGTGGGTAGATATATCCAAATTATCACACATTTGCTATGTAAACTAATTTTTCCCCAAACAAAATGAATCAATTTCCTTTCACTTCTCTAACATTTATTGAAACAATCTTTATAATAATTCCACTTAATAATGTATTTCAACAATCCTGTATATGCAACTATTTACGGAACACTAATTATAATTTTTTATGAACCACCCTATATAATTAATTCCACTTCACCCTATATTTCAACCATCATAGATAAGCAACTGTTTATGGGCTATCAAATACAATATTTTTTGTTCTAACACTTTTTGAACCTCGCTGTATTAGTATAATTTTACTCTACGATATATTTTAACCACCCCCAATATGTATCAGCTCATGGCCACCCAATATAGCATTTTTTTAGCCATCTATATAGTATAATTTCACTCCAGCCTATATTCCATCCATCCTGTATATGCATCTGTTTATGGGCCACCCTATAAACCCATTTTGTTTATAATTTTTTTACCATCTTCTGTAACTCTAGTTCAACTCCGCCCTATATTTCAACCATTTTTTTACTTCCCAGTATAACTATAATTCCACTTCACCCTATACATACTTAAATGTGTGCTTCAAATTAACAGGCGAACTTATAAAGATTTTACCCATCCAAATTTTGCCCAACCTGCCACTTTTTGACTTCAAAAAGTTAAAGCGTAAAAATGTACTTCTAAAAAATATAAAATGGCCACAAAATACTTACATAAAGTACTAAAATAATTTTTATAAGAGCAATTTCACCAAATCACCCTGTATTGAACACCTAGAAATTTCATCACCTGTCATAAAACCACAATCTGTGACTGAATATTTTAATATTTAAATTTCTCAATAATACGGATTTTACCAATGATGAGATCCTGCCAAATCGATTTCCAGGCATCAAAACCTCATATTATATATAATATTAGGCAAACAGCAGCATTTAACTTTCGATCGTTTCAGGGTCTAAGTCAGAACCCGTTATTAATGGTTATTATATTGCAATGAAAAACTAAAGTATTTTCAATGGCAATTATAATTAAAATGTTTAAAAATATGAAGGGACGTAAATAAGAAAATTTACTGTTATTTAACATGTACAGAGTAGCAAGTAAAATTCTAATGATCACTAAAAATAATAAAGTTCCTTTCAAGGAGGAAGGCTTTGAAAGAGTTAATAGTCCGGTCATTATAGTAAGTTCACCTCGGAATTCGAGATACCCAGCTGTAAGTCTGTAAATACTTGTATATTGACACCCAAAAAGTTGTCTCAAAACCTACATATGGTAGGGTGTACGCAACTATTAAATTTAAGGTCAAAGGTCACAAAAATCGGTTTCTTGCGCTTTTTTTGTAAATATCTCATTTCCTATGGGTTTTTTGCTATTTGTATTTATTATCAATATTGTAGAATACAAAATTCTCTACAAATTTTGTTTGAAATTTTTCATACGGTGAACCGTTTTCGAGATAGAGGGTGGAGAGCGCGCGGTCACAGCATCACTTCAGGTCAACCGGTGCCTCCGGTCAAAAACGCGCCATATATAGTTGATGAACTATCGATAAATCAATGATTATAAATATTTGTCAATTTTTATTAACTATTATATTATATTCTATCATTTTTTCCTAACCTATCCACTTTTTATTCAGTATTAATTTATTTAACAACACTTACCTGCCCATGCAATTGCAGAATTGTTAATGAAAATATAGGAATTATATTTGAATTTAAATCTAATTAATATTAATAACTTCTTACATGATAAAAAAAAACAAATAAATTATGAATTTATCTTTTTATTAAAAAATATCATTCAATACATTTATTTTTATTAAAAGTAAAAAAATGGAATAAAGGGTACAAAAATTACAATTTATAATTTTAATCATCTTCTTCCTCTTCATCGTCGTCTTCCGGCTGCTGGTAAATTTCAAACTGGTCTTCATTATCTTCTTCAACGACATTTGTCTCAAGTTCTTCCATGATTTCGGGGTCAAAAGTTCCATCTTCGTTAATGTCGCTCTGATATGGTAGAGCATTGAGACAAGCTTGCCCATTACATTGGCCACAAGCTAAAGAGCATTGCAAGCCCGCTTTCCTGCATACGCATCGCGAACCACAACCACTCTTGCGGTTGCAGAAAATTGTATTTAGCAAATGTTCTGGAGCAGGTGGTAAAATTGTCATGATAGGCTCCAGAAAATCGTTTCGCATTGCCCAACCCCATACCTGGGGTTCCAAATCATTCCCTAACCAAGTTTGAACTTGATAATATACACGTTCGAAATGTTGATGAGCAGCTGCACTTGTTGGTGGAATATTTGAAAGCTGCACAGGTTTATTAAGGTTTGTAGACTTGACGTAATGCATATAACGAAGATGATCGAGACTTTTCACAGATTTCGGAGCATTATAGACTGCCAATAAGGTTTGAGTTCCACTCTCTAATAATCTCTGGGCCGAACAATTTTCTTCCTCAAATGCTGCAGCTAGTTCATCCAAATATCCAGGTATAATTTTTGACGTAGTGGAAGGATTTTAAAATTTTAGAGATTTTAAAGAAGATGCACTTAATTATTTTCTATTTAAAATGTCATTACTGTTAATGGGAATATAATTAGTTTATGATTTAAGTTTTTCCCTTAATTACTTTTTAATTTTAGGAAACGGTGATCAGTATTATTGAATAGATATAGATTAAAGGCATGAAGAAAATGATAAAATATAATATAATAGTTAATAAAAATTGACAAATATTTATAATCATTGATTTATCGATAGTTCATCAACTATATATGGCGCGTTTTTGACCGGAGGCACCGGATGACCTGAAGTGATGCTGTGACCGCGCGCTCTCCACCCTCTATCTCGAAAACGGTTCACCGTATGAAAAATTTTTCCTGTAAACAAAAAAATGTAGGTCTTATAGTTTGGGGAATAAAGGGGGGAATGGGTAATTTTTTAAATATTTTTTAATATATTTTAAAATATTTATTTTAAAACATTAATATATATATATATATATATATATATATATATATATATATATATATATATATATATATATATTTGTATTAGTTATAATGAGCCCTGTGATTTGATATATTACATGATCTGTTAGAAACAAGTTTATTTTTTTATTTTCCATTTAATTCTCTAATTTGCCCCCAAAATGAATATTAGGGGTTTCTCCTTATTTTTCCAGTAAACTTCAGGTGAGACGCTATACCTCTATTTTTTTTCAAAATTTTACAGCTTATGGTTTCGGAGATAAGGGGGGAATGGGTGAAATTTTTTATATTTTTGTTAATATCTTATAATTAATTTATTTTAAAAATATGAAAAAATTTTATTTGTTTTCGTCATAATGAGCCCTTTCATTTGATATATAACATGATGCGTTAGAAACAATTTTAATTTTATATTTGCCATTTAATTCTGTAATTTGCCCCCCAAAATTAAAAGTAGAGGTTTCTCCTTATTTTTCCAGTAAACTTTAGGTCAGACTCTGTACTTTTTATTTTTTTTAAACTTTACGACTTATAGTTTCGGAGATAAGCGGGGGGAATGAGTAAATTTTGGTATATTTTCGTTAATATCTTTTAAATTATTTTTTTTAATTTGAAAAATATATATTTGTGTTCCTCAGAATGAGACCTTTCATTTGATGCATTACATGATGCGTTTTAAAAAATTTTAATTTTTAAATTTTTATTCAATTCTATAATTTGCCCCCCAAAATTAAGATTAATGGTTTCTCCTTATTTTTCCTGTAAAGTTCGGGCAACATTCTATATATTTCCTATTTTTTCAAAATTTTGGGCTCAGTAATTTCGGTGATCAGGGGGGGAACGGGCGATTTTTTTAGTTTTTCCCCCCATAAGTACCTCTAAAATAAAAATTTCTTCTTTTGCAATATGTACTCCTGATCGAGTCACCAAACTATACGTTGATACCAAATTTCAACCTCTTCCGTCAAGTAGTTTAGGAGAAAATTGCTGTGATGTGACAGAGTCAGAAATCCGGAGTGATATTATAAGGGTATCCGTATATTGTATATACGGAACCCTAAAAATACCCATTCCCCTCCTTATCTCCTCAACTTTTGAAAAAAATTAGGGGTATTCACCTTATCTTTACAGGAATAATAAGGAGGAACCCCTAATATTAATAATATGTTGTGGATAAACTACAAAATTACATGGAAAATATAAAATAAAAATTGTGTCAAACGCATCATGTAATATACCAAATCAAACGGCTCATTATAAGGAACACAAATATATTTTTTCATATTTTTATAATAAATAAAAAAAAAATAAAAGAAAAGTAAAGCACAAATTCTAACATTAATATATAAACTTAAAATAAAATAAAGACAAAACATTGTTATTTTCACGTGGACCTGCAAGATTATGTATCAAATGAAAGGATCGCTATAAAATTATCATTACATTACATCATGTAGCTCTTTGTGAGAAATAAAAGTGTAATTTTTTTATAAATTTAAAAAATATGTTATGAAAAAATATAATAAGATCCGCTTATTCCCAGTCTGAACCTGCAATATTAGAAAAATATATATACTTCTATTTATATTGTATCAAATCTCAACAGTGGTTCTTTAGAACCCTTAGTATGCGAGTCCAACTTGCAACCTTTTTTAACTTCAAAAGTGATTCATTTGTAATATAAAAGTTCGTCAGCAATACTTGCACAACTTGCATAAATTTTTAATTAACGACAATTTGTATATTTTTTACAGGTCGCGGAGTAATGCCCAGCGTAAAATTAGCCTTGGATCACGTAAACGAACATTCTGCTATTTTGAGAAATTACAGGTTACACATGTGGTGGAATGACACTATGGTAAGTCAAAAAAATTAAAATTCCTTCTATTAATTCACAAAAGTGCCTCAAACGAATTGTAGCGAAAAAATATCAATTGAGTAACTAATCCTAATTTATTCCCACGCATAAGAACTATTTTGCAGTTAAAAAAATACGAAAAATTGTTTTAGCTTATGGGAAAAAGAATTTAAGCTTCTTTGTTATAGTTAATTACCACAGCAGAGTGGACCGAATAGAGAAAACTGGCAATTATGGTTAAGCAGTTTCTAAATGATTGGGTAGACAACTGGTTATTTTGAATGTTCATTTGGGATTTTCACTTCTCGCAATGGTTTCTGAAATATACAGATAAGTTAAGTAATTGAATATGCAGGTGTAGTATCTAAGGGCAGTTTATGGAAACTGCCCGGAACACTAGTTGCCCTCTTATAGAAAAAACTCTCCCGCAGGATTAACTGTGAGAAATTAGGTCTACGGATTTGTCAACTAGTATTCCTGTATATGTTGGGATGTGTTTTGTCTAGTACTTATCTGTTTTATGTGATGTTTCGATTCCTCATCAGGAATCGTTGTCGAACAATGTTTGTTTGAAATGTCAATTGACACTGCCAAAAAACTCAAGCGACGAATATAGTGCACATCATTCAAACAAACATCAGAAACGCTTGCGAGGAGTGAAAATCCCAAATGAACAATCAAAATAATTATGGTTAAGTAAAACACAAACAAGCAGTGAGGATCGAAATGCCAGTGCACGCAGTAGACGAGGTCGGGAAGACAGTTGCGGCGGATTTTAGTTTAAATAAGTCCGCTCTCTGTCCTCCCATCCTTGTTTGTTGCAAAATCTCCAAGACTAACCAGCATCCAATCTAGAATTTCTACTTTATCTTTAATTAATCTTGTCTATTATTTATTGACCGTACTAACTGAAGAATTTTCTCGAAATTATTGACCTAAAAAAAACAACACCGATAAACAGAACGTTTAGCCAAAACGGATTCTAGTATTTTACCGAAAATATTATTCCTTTCGAAAGCTAGTCGAGCTAGTCGACACGCATGCCAGACAGATAAGGTGCTACAAGCATGATCGACAGTGAAGTGGACAGGATATAAATTCAGGCGTGCGACTAGAGCGATGCAGTAGTAGTGGACAGCTGATTTGCGTTTGACTCATCGTTGTAATAACTGAAGTATTAGTCTAGTGAATTGTGAATTTTTGGTGGAAATAAAGAAGATTTATTTCTTTCAGTGTAATGCTGCTGTCGGTGTGAAGGCATTCTTCGACATGATGCATAGTGGTCCTCATAAGCTAATGTTGTTCGGAGCAGCCTGCACGCACGTCACTGATCCTATAGCTAAAGCTTCAAAACATTGGCATCTTACTCAGGTGAGATATATAACAGAATTACAGGATGTAAACGGTTTGAGTGCAAATATATTGAGAAACAACACCTAGTAGTAAATACAAATCAAAAATTGTTTTCTAAATGTTATTTGTGTCAAATTATTGATTATTTATTTATGTTTTCTTGGGAATAACACCACAATTGAAATAAAAAGCTGTATATTGAAAGCAAAAACAAATGTTTCAAAGTCGATTCTGTCTTCGTTGTCAATGGCTTTATATGCATTGAAAAGGTAAATTGCAAAATGAAAGTTTGATTTATGACATTTAAGTTGACATAAGAAAAAATTTGTTATTTTTATATATACCTACAGGTAGCACAAAAAATTCTAATGATTATGTATCTATGAGGAAGATTCACGGAACGTACAACCGCATGGTGGCGCCACTGCAACCAAGTTTACAATGGCCGCCATATATACAAAATTCTCATGCATGACAGCCATTGTACCCTTATATGCAGTGACGCCATCATGCGGTCGACGTTCCGTGAGTCTTCCTCATATATAAATAGGCAAAGACAAAACGGTTAGGTACCATTTTCTCCTCTGTCTCTCAACCGATTTTCTTCATTTTTGTTTTGTTAAGTAGCTACTGACGGCCTTCAGTGCAGAATGCTAATATTAATTTATAATATTGGTTCATTCATTAAATAAAATATAATAAAAATTCATTATTTACGTTTATACTGTCAACGCCAAACAACTGACAGTGCCGCCGCCACCAGACGGTCAAAACATTGAGTAATTACATATGGAGTTAGATGCTGTTATATTCTTAGAGCATGTACTTCTGGAAGTGGCCTACAAGCGTTGTTAGTGTTTAGTAGTAAAATGTAGTAGATCAGTATTGATTTTTCGGACGCATTGCAGTTACTTTCATATTAAATATTCTGTTTTTAATGTGAATTTAATTATTTGATTAATATATTATTATCACAACCTTCCCGAAGGTGTGGTGTAAAAAACTGTGAGACAGCGGACAATAGAGAACGTATTAAATATTTAAGTTCTTCTAGAGTTGTTGGTCCTCTCTTTTCTTTAATATTCCTGAACTTGATTGAAACCGCAAATGACGAAAACTTGTAAGTTGCAAAGAACAATCTTCCAATTATTATATCGAATATTTTGCCAGAAGAGGTTCCAGTCAAAAATTTGGGGGTCATTCATTTACCGATATTTGATTACATTTTTATTTTTTTTTATTGCAATAGATTTGTCAATATAAGTGAACAATATTTTGGTCGAATTTCGACCACTGGGCGACGACTAGTTATGGTTAAACAGCTTTCAAGTTGGAAGAATTTGAAAGAGTTGTCTTTAGAATTTATAAGTGGCGTTCCTAGGTACGACATTGTTATAAGATAGCACATTCGCCAAAAATGCGATCAAAGAATTCTGCCGTTTCATTGATACCATTAACATCATAAGGGAAAACCTAGGAAAAACCTTATGAACTATCCCGATACTGGGTTGTTCAAAAGGAGATGACCATTAATAATTTCTTCCTTAATTGTCGGTAACCAGTTACGATTGAATTCTACAGAAGTAGAAGCGATACAATCGTCTTTATTCAAAAGAATTAAGGCATACTCTTTTATTTTTCGTTTTGTGTTATGTTGTTCTTTGTGAAGTATAGTTGAATTGTCAAACTGTATTTTATGGCCTAGGTCCCAAGCATGTTCACAAAATTTCGATTTATCAAATTGTCGTTTCTTTATGTAATTCTTGTGTTCATTAATTCCTACATTTAATGGTTTCGATGTTTCCCCAATATAAAATTTATTGCATTCGCAAGGAATGTGCAGTTTTTTGAGTTCTGAGTTTTGTTGTTTGATTTTGTTTTTGATATTACTCGTAGTAATTTCAGTGTATTTCTTATTTGGAAGGTTCTTTTAACATTAAATATGTTGCCTACTCTTTTCAATCTTTCTGACAGACCCTGTATGTATGGTATAGTTGTAACTGTAATGTGGTTGTCCTGAGTAGTAGTGTTAATAAGAGAAGATTTAGGTTGATTTGGAAGGTTTGTTTTCTGTTCAAGTCTGTTTAATTCTTTGTTGATAAATCTTGTGGGGTAATTGTTTCCAGTGAGAACATTTTTTATAATTGTTTTTTCTTTGCTGAATTTATTATTTATTATTCCCTAGAAAACATAAAAATTAACAAATCAAAAAGTCATACATTTTTAAAAGTTATACTTTAATCAAAAAAAAAGTTACGACTTTCGTACCCACTTTACAGTTACCTAAACATAATTTTGCTTTCAAACTTCATATGAAGCTTAACATGTAAACTATATTTATTTTTGAGGACGAATAACAATCTAGTTCATCTAGTTGCCACTTAAGTCATTAATTCTTTTCCCGAAACTGTACTAAAAGCTTTCCCTGAGATATTACTGAATGTCGTTAAATTTGCCCACTTGGTATATACGTTTTCACGGGTTTTAAATTTATTCATTCATTGTTAAATTGATAGTCACATCGGTGGTCCTCACGTCTCTTCGCGCTGTCTGTCTACTCAAACTTAATGTGCTATATATTTAAACCTTTTAGGCCACATATTGATTTTATAAGGATTTGTGTATTATCTGATTATTGTAATTTTCAATAGCTATCATACGCGGATACACACCCAATGTTCACAAGAGAAAACTTCCCCAACTTCTTTCGGATAGTACCATCCGAAAATGCGTTCAACTCTCCACGGTTGTCACTTCTCGAACAATTCAATTGGACTAAGGTCGGAACGATCTATCAGAACGAACCAAGGTATTCATTGGCCCATAACAGGTAAGATGGATATCGAATTACAGTTTTGTTCCTATTAGATTCGCATTTAATTTACAGGCTTGTAGCAGAACTAGATTTGCTAAGTTACCATGTTTTGGACACTCAAAGTTTCACCAACGAAGTTACAACTGCTCTTATGAAATTAAAAGAAGTAGATACCAGAGTTATATTAGGTATCGTTTAACTCTAATTTTCAAACTGAATTTTGATACAGTTGTGGATATTTTTAGGTAATTTTAATGAAAGATGGGCTAGGGAGATTTTCTGCGAAGCCTTCAAATTGAAGATGTTCGGCAAAAAGTATCAATGGATTATAGTTGGTACTTATAGTAATGAATGGTGGAAAAGAATCGAACCTGAATTGAACTGTACTTTAGAAGAACTAGAGACTGCTTTAGAGCAAACCATTTTGACTGATTTGTTGCCTTTGTCCACTAGTGGGGAAATAACTATTTCGGGAATTGTAAGTACTGCAAAGTACTGCTAATAAGTTTTCTATCAATTGCATTTCTTTCAGACCGCTGACGAGTATAAACAAGAATATGATTCTAGAAGGGGTACCGAATATTCTAGGTTTCATGGTTATACGTATGATGGTATTTGGGCTGTCGCTTTAGCTATTCAAAATGTCGCACGAAAAGTGAAATATTTTAGAAAAAATGAGTCTGTTGTAGACTTTAGATACAGAGATCCCATGTGGGAGAAACTATTTCTTGATGCACTATATAATACTAGTTTTGAAGGTAATTAACATCTTAAAGAAATTATAATGCATCTAATGGGTGATTCAAACATTTCAAACCAAGGCCGGGCACGGACCTACCGTTTCTGTTCTGTTCTTATAGAACAGAAAAGAATCCGGGTTCATCGCCTCACCCTTGCCGGCGCCGGGCTTTCTTGTTTTGCCCTCAGTCGTTATCTTGCGCTTGCGGTAGACACATCTAATATATGATAATTCGTAATGGACAAACGCACAGTTGTAGGAGAACTAGAACTGGGATAAAATCGCCGACGCCGGGTTGAAACGGGCTGTGTGTGCCAATATATGGAGCTAGTACGTAATCCATGCCTCTTTCTTACCAGCTTGCTGACCGGGCCTTCTTGCCGTTCTGGATCGGTAGGTATGTGACGAGTGATATACTTTACATTGCGTTCTAGCCTTCCGTTACAATTCTTTTTTGTTTTGTTCTTATAAGAAGTGAACAGAAACGGTAGGTCTGTGCCCGGCCTAAAGGTCATACTAAAAGTTTTAGCGTGGTCTATCTTTTTAAAATATTTTCACAAAAGCGGCGTTGTCAGCTCTAGAAACCAGAAACTATTGACAAATTTAAAAATTCAAATGAAATACCCTACATTTTATTGAATTTCGGATGTTACTCAGAATTCTAAACACTATTTTCATTTTTTTAAGAAGTGGTTACCTAGTCAAAGTAATTTTACAGGCCAAAAGATTTCTTTTAGTTCACTAACAGGAGCCTTAACTTGAATCACATATTCTAATATCCGACTATATTGAAGTCTTTATTATCTAAAGTTATTCTTACTGTAGGAATATAATTTGTAGGAGTCACTGGTCCGGTAAGATTCTACGACAACGAAAGAAAGGCCAGCATATTATTGAAACAATTTCAAGAAGGTAGAGAAATTAAAGTTGGCGAATATAGTGCGGCAACGCAACATTTAGATTTGACCCTCGGGAATCCCCTACGATGGATTGGAAAGTAAGATCTGTTTCAATAATTTGAAAATGAATTGAGTTCATTGTTTTTCTTTCAGGCATCCACCGAAAGATCGCACACTGGTTATTATCGAACATACAAGGGTCAACAAAACTGTGTATGCCATTTTAGCAACTCTGGCAGTTTGTGGCATAATTATGGCAATAGTATTTTTGGCTTTCAACATTAAATATCGTAATCAAAGATATATAAAGATGTCTAGTCCACAGCTCAATAATCTCATCATTATCGGATGTATGTTGACCTACACCAGCATCATATTTCTGGGTTTAGATTCCGGGCTTTCTAGTATAGGTAAATTAAAAAATCTATTTCTTTACATATACAGTGTGTAAATAGTTTGAGGGCATATATTTGAAGTGGAGATCAAATCAAACCAACAACTTTTTTCTACTATGTTCGAAAGTCCTCAATAAACAAGAAGATCAAAAATACATGTTAAAAAATTATTATCAATGCGGCAACAACGCGTCGCGCTCTCATACCTAATAAATAAAGTCGACTGAGAAAAAGTGAACACCTGGGATTTTAATCAGTAATTGAAAAATTATATTTGTTTTGTCGAGAGTTAGATTTGTTTTGGGTAAATAAAACATTTAACATATTTCGGAAATAGATTTTGTTATTAGATATTAAATCTTGGAACAACAGTTCGCAAAATTATGTTAAAGGACAGAAAGCTATTTACATATTATTTAGAAATAACTTGATTCAATGTAAATTAAAAATGATCTATATTAACCGCAAAAGTATTCCGAAATGCATTAGTTATTTAATTCAAATCTTTCGGTTAAACACATGTACGCACTTACATAATAAATAAACTCCAAAGTTATTATTTTAAACACAAAAACTCCAACAAACTAGATGATCTACTCCACTTTCTGTGAAAATCTTGCATTCTCCTATATATAAATAGTTTACGAAAACTATGCAATTACAAACTAGCCTTTAGAATGTAAACAAAACAAACAATGCAAAAACAACGAATACAGATGTTATACTCGTTGGTACAAATCTCTCAGCTATCGCGATGTTGCAATATCTTTTCTGTCAATGTACGGTGTACTTTCGATTTATATTTACTAAATTAAAAATTGTTTGTCATTGTTACAGGGGTTAGAAAGATATATAATCTGTTTAATCTGTTTAGTATCTACATTTGGATATATATAGTCTGTTTAGTATCTATTTGGAGCTTCGAAAGCAAAATTGTCTGTTTGTAACTTCAAAATGGGTTCGAAATTAGTAAAATTTTCCTTTTTTTGTTACTATGGCCCTTTTTAATCTTCTTGACAAGGCCTTCTAGACAAAAAACAGTCAGTATTGTACTTAAATCTTTCCATCAAATGGCTATAGCTACTGTTTCAAAGAGTGCTTATTTTATACAAGTACCGCCATCGAAAGTGATTTGCCATCAATTTGTCCTTCAGCACTATTTTTTTGCTGAACTGAATTTCTGTATTTACCTTAACTAATACCAGATTACCCAATAGGGAGAGTAGACTATAGACTAGGGGTTTAAAACATGCATGGGCCCTTGAATCTCTTCAAGTTGACAAAATATATAGTAAAATTGTAAAATAGAAAAAGAAGTTACTAATAAAAATAATATTTAGTCACTAACGTAACCATACAATGTCTAGCACTCAGACTTCCTTTAAGGTATGGATGGCGTGCCTTTAGGAGAAACTTCACCAAATCCCAAATATACTAGATATCAAAAAGATTTAGCTCTGCCAGGGCTCTTGACAGGTTATCAGGCCCATGGTTGCTACCATGGATGTTGTTACTCATGAGTTTTCTGACCCTATGTGCTGTTTCTAAAAAGAAATCCTTTGCATCACTTTGTAAAGATTTTTTATTTATGTCTGTAATTGAAACACCAAATTCCTCTATTTGTTTTTTTTTATATGTTTATATTATTTAATATTTATTTATATTATCGATATAACGATTTGCAATATCAATTAAGGTATTAATTTGAAAAATCCATTAGGTGCTGAAAAAACTGAACAGCTTCCTTTATTGGCCATCGAAACTATATTTAGGTAGCCCTACCAACGTACCTACAATCAAGACAAGGCGTATTTGTTTCAGTACATATTACCGCCTAATTGTCTTCTTTTTTCAATGTTTCAGGTTAAGTTTTTATATATTTTCTGATAGTTGTACCTTGCTTTATCAAAAAATATTCGCCATAAAAGCTGTTGAATATTCTAATGTCTGTTGTACCGATAATCCGGCTCGAACCTCAAGTATCTCTAATTTTAAATCAGTTATTTAATCGCAAACGCTTTCGTTAGCACTTTCATTGTCAGTTTCTTTGTCTGCAGCATAACCTCAAATTATAGCATTTTAGTTAAATTTCATTCATCTTCTTTCATCGATGTAAATGGATGCTACTGGTGCTTTAATTAAATGTTATTGTTCATCTTGTCGCTTTTGCTTGTACTTGATTCACCTACAAATCACAGCCTAACCTCGATTAATAATTTTCAACTGTATTTTCATTCTACATACAATATTATGTTCATTCTAGAATTATCTCGGATTTTCCATTAATCGGTAAAATTATCGACTGAACTGTTCTAGAGCATTCTCAAAGTCGACAGTGCGGTGGAATGCCATTGCTCATAAGTACCTACACTTTTTAAAAATACAACTAAAGCAAATGTTAATGTAAATATCAACTAGAATCGTAACATTCATAAAAATATTAGTTCATCTTGAAAACATTGTTATAATTGTAAGCTACAAATTTGTAAAAGTGAAGAATCAGGAAAATTCTAAACATTATTATACCTAACTAATAAAAACTAATAACTTTATACCAATTTGAATATTTTGTAAACATGGAATAAAAACTTAAATATATAAATTTACATCTTTTACTAATTATTATGTGGTTTTTATATTATTACTCTGTTACTATAGTAAAATTCTTAATAAATAGTCTTAAGTTATCTATGAAATCTATCAAAATCACAAAAATAGTGAACATATCATATCAAAAATGTAAGAATAATTCGTAAAAATGATTAATATCTTATGAAAATTGAATATGGCGACTGGCAACCATCATAAAATACCCTGGTTGGGTTTAATATTAAAGAACTCGGTTAGAATCATAGATTTTTCGGAAAAACATTCTGATAAGTTAAATTTCAAGATATATTCAAAATCTTCATTATAAATTCGGTTAACATTGTTAAAAAATACAAGGGATTTATGAAACCAGAAAAAGAATAACTGATATCAATCTGTAAAGAAGATCATAACTTTCAAATAGTAGCAAATATCATCAAAAGTTATAACACGACATTTTGTAAATCATTAAGAAAATATAAAAATTGAAAACAGCAATTATTACAAGCTCTTCAAACTTAAGTAAAAAATTGTTTCTGAAAAAAAATGTTACTATTATTCAACGTAAATAAACAACCTGCCCTAATTTCAGATGCTTTCCCCTACATCTGCACCGCAAGGGCGTGGACCCTGATGGCGGGATTCTCCCTAGCATTCGGCGCTATGTTCAGCAAAACATGGAGAGTGCATTCTATTTTCACCGATGTCAAGCTCAACAAAAAAGTGATAAAAGATTACCAACTCTTTATGGTTGTTGGAGTGTTACTATTTATTGATTTAGTGATAATGACTACGTGGCAGGTTGCAGATCCTTTCTACAGGGATACCAAGCAAATGGAACGATACGTAAGTTCTCTCAAATTAATATTAGAATTCTATAAATGGCGCAGTTGGTAGGACAATTTAGATTTATTAAATACCCGTTTTAACCAAATTTGTTATTTTACAGCCTCATCCTTCCAATGAAGACATAATCATCATCCCTGAGAACGAATACTGTGCTTCAGAGTATCAGACGATTTTTGTTGGCTCGATATATGCTTATAAGGGCTTGCTTATGGTAAGCATACTTTATTTATAAATTTATAAGATCACCTGGCTAAGAATCTTATAAATGTAAATGCAATCTTAAAATGGGCCTAGTAACAATAAAATATGTATTAAAATATGTACAATCAGAAAGATTCTAGTTTGACGGGTGGACATGACATGTTCCAATACAGTCTACTATTAGTTCTTCTTTGCGTCTTATCGAATTCTCAGCTTACCCCTTTTGTTGTTCAGCTCACAGTATTTGAAAAAGCGATGCATACACTTTTATGAGTTTGTATGAGATTGGAACTGATTGGTCGGTGCCCTGCTGGGTTGAATGTACATATTCTGTTGTATCTCATCACAATTCCGAAATACAGCCTCCTCCTCCTCATTAATCCAGGTGCCTCTGGATTTATAGAAAGCTGTGCTCTGTGCTGTTTCAGTTAGATTGGCGAAATAGTGTGACGTCTAGTTTCCGTTGGTTACTAATTTTGTACCTTCTAAATCGACTTTCACTATTATTATTTTTATTAAAATCTGTGAACTAGTACAAATATGGAGAAAGCTAAATACAAGAAATAACCTTTGCTAATTACATCTGAATAATCTAATATCAAAAATAAAAAAACCTTCAAAGCTGGTCGAAACTTTTCATTTACTGTGAGCTTCTACGGATTGTTCTGAACTAAAATCAAGATGAAGTTGAAAGTGGAATGTACTTTTGGAAGAATGTAGTCTCCAAACAATAATTAAATATAAATATATTGAGAGGATATATATTTAATTAACCACTTTGCAGATTTTTGGAGCCTTCTTGGCATGGGAAACCCGTCACGTTTCAATTCCGGCATTAAACGACAGCAGACATGTAGGCTTATCCGTTTACAACGTTGCCATTATGTGCATATGCGGTGCCGCAGTTGCTCTTGTACTCGTTGATCACCAAGACGCCATGTTTTTGATCATAGGCAAGACTTGATAACCTAATTAGGTTTTACGTAGGTGTAATATTAAACTTTTAGGTGTGTTTGTTTTGTTTTGCACAACAGCAACTCTCTGGCTGGTTTTCGTTCCTAAAATGTTGGAATTGCGAAGAAATCCAGGTGGATCAATCGACAAACGATTCAGGCCAACATTGAGGCCTATGTCTAAGACTAGGAGAGATTCTAGCGTTTCTGAATTGGAGAGCAAAATGAAAGATGTTAAGTGCTTGAACTCGAAATATAGGAAAATTTTGTTGGACAAAGAGTCAGAATTGCAGGTAAGTAAGAATTTATTTCCATGCTAGCAGGATATTTAAAGCAGCCCTATCTTGCAGATCCTCATTAGGAGATTAGGAAATGAAGCGAAGGAAATTCTAAACTCACAAACCGACTCTATAAGTGACATAAATAGATTATCGATACCGTTGATAAGAAAGGAACCTCCCAGCGCTACTGAAACTAGCGACATAACTTCACTTTGCAGCATAAGCTCTCAAGATTTCACTTCACTAAAGCACACCGACAGTCAACAGTAAGTTCTAATAAGAATTACGCAATTTTTGTTTCAACGGTAAAATAGATATAAATGTAATATGTTCACTCCGTAATTTTTATTTTTCAGTGTAAATCAGACCCATCACAGAATCAAGTATGTTTAGAAATCGTAGAAATATTCGGAATGGTAGAAAACGATATCATTTCAAAGCATACATAGAAAAAAAATAGTCTTTTTTATAATAAAGCTCTATTCGCGCTAAAAAATAATTATGAGCGTAATTGCAGCTTTAAATTTTTGAAATTCGTTCTTCTTATTTTGGCAGTTAATTTTAGATATCGCATCTTATTTACTGAAAACTTTACAAATAGTAAGCGATAGCTAATGCCTGATAAACTCTAAGGCTGTCTAAAATTTTGCACTTATAAGAAGTTAAAATCATTTTCGTTTTAGGAGGAAGAAACCGCATGCTAACGAATCTCCCAAATTAGAAAAATCCACCAAAAACAATCCGAGACCGAACGAACCAGATCACGACCAAAGGCAGCTGAACGGTGCCGTCAAGCAAACATCAGAAAGTGCCAACTTGGACAGTAATTACAATAGCGTTAAGGAAGGTTTTAAAACTGAATACGAAACGTCTCAAAAGGTACGCGTAGAAGAAAAAAAGGAAGAACCTAAGAAAATTAAGACACCCACACACGAAAGAAGGTGAATATAATATCATTAAAAACATATCCTTAAATTGTTCTTATAGAGATGATATTCTATGCCATATGTTCATACTTCCTCACACCGTTTTGTTATTATAAAATTCGATCACAATTTTAACGTCTAATCATTACTGTTACTAGCCTTTCAAGAGTTACAGGCTTTTCAAGGCAAGACTCTATATGGTTTCCCGATGGGACCAGTCATCAGTTGAGTTACCATCAAAAAAACAAAAAAAATTATGTACTTATGATAATTCATTTAAACGCGAATTGAATGCAGCCATCTATAACAATACAAACACAAGTGATGTGGCTTGATAGCAACTGCGACAAACTATCTTTATTCATGGACCAGGAAGTAAGGTCCGACCAAACCTGTTTTTTAGTTCCGGCCGAGATCGAGACAACCTACAATGTTTTGATCTTCTTCTTCTTAATTTCAGGTATTAGGCTTTTGCACCCATCTGTTTCTTGGTCTACTAATACTTCTTCTGTCTCTACATTTATAGTTCAATACTTTCTTAGGGATTTATCATCTTGCATTCTATCTGCAAGCTCTTTCAATGATCTCATATTTTCTATAATTATTTAGACAATTTATTTTCTTTCTAATCTCATTTGAATTCTCGAATAATTATTTATGTACATAGTACATATAACTGAATTTAATATTTTATCGCAACTAATGAAGGTTTTCAACTAGAAACAAGATATTGTGTTGCGTTCAATGGCTTGAAAATTCTTTCGTGTGATTTCTATCCTAGGAAATACAGGATGTCGAAATTCATGTTCAGTTCACTTCTTCTACTATCATTTCTTATTATGCCTATAAGTCAGGATTGGTACCGTTGTTCATAAAACTTTATTTGTGTTTCTTTCCTGGTTCCCAATAAGAAAACAAAATTATCCATTTTGTTCTGTGTCCTTGTCAATTCAATGAGGGCAACCAACATTATACTGTAAAAGCAATATGTATACCCCTTTCATAACAATAAAAGGAAAATCATTATTTTTTTGATTCTGTATTGTTTTCAACGCAACAAACAACCTTCTTACATTAACATGAAGTGCCTCTTCTGTGGGTGTTGGCTATCACATTAGTCCATATTACGACTTTTGAGGACATTCTAGGTCTTGTTCGTGAATTTCGCAGCCACGATATTCGTCTGCGTCTTTGCCATCTTCTTCCTTCTACGTTTCACTTTATGATGAGTGGGAGTAGATTGTATTTCTCCACTAATGCGTTGCAGGCCTGTTTAATTTGACACGAAATGAACACCTCAAATGCATCTAAGCTGTTGCATCGGTAAGTGTCCGTGTTTCCATGCCACTGAGAAAAGTTGACAACATTAGCATCTCAAAGCCGTGATTCCAGTAGAAACATTGAGGGTTAAGTTACATTCCAAATTTTATTAAATAACCTCATGCTTTTTCGATTCAATCCTTTATTTTATTCAATGACTTTAACGACTCTTGGAGGAGGCGATCGCCCTCATATCTCCCCACTCCCTTTGAATCCGCCCGTGTTTGCCGCACAGTCTATGTATCTCTGGATTTCCTGAGCATTATCGGCAATTAGAACGCTATCATCTGCTTATTTAAGGTTGTTCATATTTCTCCGTTTATTACAACCTTAGGTATCTACCAGACAGCTAAAAGGTACGAAATGGGGCAGATCAAACCTAGAGGAACCCTTATCTTTAGGGATGTCTAGTGCTTCCTTAGATCGGTGTTCTGAGTATGTATTGAATATCAGAATCACTGATTCGAATCATGCCGTTTTGTGGAGACATACTTTTGATATCATGTCATGTTCATTTCTGACATCTGTAAAATTGAGATGATTATTACGCTGGCCTATATAGAAGACCTTTTCAAAGTCTACAAATCATGCAGAGACTTCTGGATTGATGTAACGCGCTTATCGTATTACGGCTGTCTTGAAAACAGAATTCTATTAAGCTCTGTCCTCTCAATTCAAATATTGAATAAATCTTGTTTCAACTCCATAAAACTATTTAATCACGACTTTGCAGACCTTCAAGGGCTCTCGAACTAGAAACGTTACCGAAACAACCAAAGCCTTTACTCCAGAATGATCCACTACCCGAACAAGAAGACCCTCCAGTAAGACGAGTTAGTATACCAAGCAACCGAACGACACCGAAAAAGAAACCTGACTGTGGTACTCACGTCGTTGCCAAGAGCGAGCTTTGGGATACCGGCAATCAACACAGATGCCTCAAGAGTCATCAGAAGAGCAGCAGAGTTAGTATATCACAAGAAGAAGGTAAGCTATATTTTTTAAGAATCCGTACCTTCATCCATTATGTCTGTTGAATTGCATATATTAAGGGCATTTCGGACTTAATTGATCTATTTTTCATATTATTTTCACAATTGGGTTTTTTGCTGCCAAGAGGTCATATATTTCTTATATAAATTTCTGCTTTCTGTACCAGCAGCGAAATATTGTCTTGTATTAATTTTTAATCCCCTTTTGAATTGTAGTAGTACAGGACGAAACTGATTTTTCCATGCAAGTTGTACAAGGAATAATAGATAGACAACATCCATGGAATTCAAGGCTTCATCAGGGCTTGCATTTGTTATTGTTTACCAAATGAACCCTGATGAAGTTTTGAATATAATAAATCGAAACGTTGGCAAACATTTAACAACCTGTTTAATTCGATTGTCCTATTCTACTAGTCTTTTTGGCTTCCTGACACTAAGGACACTAAAAATTTCTGAAATAGCCAGTGAATATAAACAGCTACACCCAAAAGGTAAGTTCTTGATCTTGAGTTATTTATCTCTTAGTGTTTTGTGAAGAAACCTGTTTATGACAGCTGACTACTGCAGATATTTTTAGTTATTGTGAATGTTTAGTGCAGCAAAAATACATTAAAATTATCATCATGTTAGCGATTTTGACAGTTTTAAAATTGTGATCTATCGAGATCTTGCTTCGTCCTATCGCGAAAAAGGCCGCCATGTTAATTGTACTGCAATAACGGTAGTGCATGTGTGTCGTATTTGGACAGTTGGAGGTAGAGGCACACGAAGAAGACCAACTGGTCAATGAAGGCGTACCAGAGTGCGTCAATCCAGGCGCTTCAGGCAACAAGCTTTCCGAGACCGTTTGCTACTATGCTTCAAATCGCTTTCCAATGGTTTGAAGAAGATGATGGATCTGTTATTATCAGAACACTAGATCACCCCATTCGAGTCTTTAGACTTTTTTAATACCGTCCATTATTGGTACTTTCTTTGACTGCAAACAACTGTCTTCAACATTTGAACTGCTGAAAACCACAGCATAAGGAGGCAAAATTACATAACGTTGTATTGAGTGACGAGACGTGATTTTGTCCACGTATGCACGATGACCGCCGAAGGGTAAGACGTCGTTATAGTGAGTGACTTGATATTGGGTTTGCTGTTGAGAGGCATGACTGTTAGAGTAATGATTTTGGGGAGCTATTACCTTTGGAAGCCGATTACCACTTTTCTTTATTCGAGGCTGCGCATTATGTTGATGATGTTCTACAAACTACTTTACAATCTTATCTAGGTGACAAGTTCTTTTTCAGATCGACAACGAACATCCCCATATTGCTCGTCAAATTTTTGACTGTCTCCAAGAAGCAGGCGTTAATGTTTTATCACCGGATTTAAATTCCATCGTCTACTCTGCACCATCCTTTACAGACTCTGACCCAGTAAATCCAAGAACTTAAAGTTGCTTGGAACGTGGTGCTATAATCTCATCTCATTTTGACGATGCCTAGACATGTACAGAAGTTTACTAACTTACGGCCTCGTCAAATACATTTTTGTTCGGATTAGATATGAGGGTCCATCCAAACGCCAAACGTTGAAGAAGCGTTTCTTTCACCTTTTCTTTAACGTCATCGTCGCCCCGGAAGCGTTGACCACTCAAGTGTTCCTTTAACTTGAAGAACAAGTAATATCACTAGGTGCGAGGTCTGGACTATAAGGTGGGTGAAGCATGTCAGTCCATTGTTTCAAAAGTTCTTAAGTTTAACGGATGACGTGAGGTCAAGCGTTGTCGTGAGTCGTCCTCACCGCCGCACTGTGGGTCAAATGGCATGTTTTTTAACGGAAACCTAATATCTAGAGCAAAAATAGAGGTATCGAAAGAATTCTTTTTTTTTTAATGATCCTTAGGTTATGTAGATTAAGGGAAAATTATTTAGAATGCCGTCATCCTCTATTATAGGGAAATGGGGGTTGAAATGGTGAACATTTCAAATTTCGATCTTTGTTTTTCTTTTGTTTATGGTATATCTCAAGTTCTTTTTTAAATTGTAGAGTTATTAATATAGATTAGAAAAATATTTATTATAAAGCTATCCTCCCAAAAGTGTAGGTGAAAATAGGGGTGATAGGGTGAAAAAGTGAAAAAAAAAGGTACTGTTTATTGATTCATTGGACGCTGACCACGCCATTGTGGAGATCGTTTATCGTTATCATTTTTCTGTAAAGGCATCAAAAATGGACAAAATGATGGAATTAAACGGAAAATAATAAAAACAAATTAACGCATCATGCAATACATCAAATGAAAGGGCTCAATGAGGAATACAAATATATATTTTTCATAATTATAAAATTAATTTTTTACAAGATACTAACAAAAAAATATAAAAAATCTCATTTCCCGCTTTATTTCCGACACCATAATACCTAAAATTTTGAAAATAATTAGGGGTACTGGGGCTCACTTGAAATTTATAAAAAAAATACTAGAAAACCTCAATATTAATTTTGGGGACAAATTATAGAATTAAATGGAAAATAAAAATTCAATTTTCAAATAGGTATATATCAGATTAAAGGCTCATTATATGAATTACAAATATATCATATTTTTAATCATTTGTTTAATAGATATTAACAAAAATATTAAACTTCGACTTAATTCCTAATTTAGAACCTACATTATCTTGAAGATTGAAAAATATATTTTATTTGTATTTTTAAATAATTTGTCTAAAAGATTTAATAATTTATTATTTAAAACTTTCCCCTTAATCTTTCAATCTAGAGCCTAAAATTCGGACAGTAGATTATAAAAGGCTTACCTGAAAGTTAATTAGAAAATTAAATACATATTTTTATAAAAATCATGTAGCAGATAAAATAAAAGTGTATATTTTTTATAAATATAAACGCTTTCTTTAAAAGATATTAGAGTAAATATAAGAAAATGCACTCATTCCCTGGTTGTCTGAAACTGGAATATTAGAATCTTAAAGGTGGTACGGAACCCTTAGTATACGAGTCCAACTCGCACTTGACCAAATTATTGTTAATAGGTACCCAAAAAATGTCGGTTCATAAAAAAAGATGAAAGATAAAAAGTACGAACGTGACACATGCCTCTGATCATTTAGCACATATTTCAGAAACAATTATTCCTTAAAAAGGCAAAAATAAAAAAATATTTAACTAAACATTGTCGAAAAATATTCATAATAATAGACTCAAAACTCACTTACGAGATTCATCAACGTTTTTTGTGTTGTTTTTTCACTCCCATACCCCCGTTTTCATTCCTATAGTGAAAAATGATAACGATAAATGATCTGCACAGTAGAAAATAATAACGAAATGGTTTTTAGAACAGTGGCCAACGTTCAATGAATCACTAAACAGTATTGTTTGGAGATTTTAAATGTTTTCACCCTCTCGCCTCTATTTTCTCCTATCATTTTAGCAGAATAGCTTTGCAATAAATAATCTAATCCATATTAATAACTCTACAATTTAAAAAAACAGCCGTATAAATATCGCTATTTGTCTTTGAGCTATACCATAAAATAAAGAAAAAAAGTTCGAATTTTGAAATGTGCACCATTTCAACCCTCATTTCCACCCCTATCATAGTGGATGATGACATGCTAAATACTTTTCCCCTTAATCTACAAAAGCTAAGGTTCAATTAAAAAAAAATTGTTTCAATATCTCTATTTTTGCTCAAGGTATTAGGTTTCCGTTAAAAATAATGCCATTTGACCTATAGTGCGCCGGTTCTAGATAGTTCACTTCAGTTTTCTGAGTGTTGCACAATAACTGTCTGAATTGATTGTTGTCCATCGATCAGCAGTATCCCCTTTCGATTCCAAAAAAAACAGTGGTCATAACTTTACCAGCGAAAGGAGTTTATTTGAACTTTTTTGCGACTGGTGATCCTGAGTGACGCCTATATTTGGATTTTTGTTTCGGTTCCGTAACACTTTTGTTCATATTTAATGGATATACAGTTCTCGCTATTCACCTCTGTCATTTGATGAATATCCAAGGGTGGGGACCCCCTGGCATGCAGAAAGCGAATTACAGAACGAATATTGGCGGGATCAACAATAAGAACCTCCATCACAGGCGGTTGTTGAGACAAGATTCAAGACTGAGACTGACTGAGTACTGAGCAGCATAGCGAACAATGACCGGGGGAATCGCGAGTGCGAGAACAGCCGTGCGCAGCACTGTTGCAATATTTCGCCTCCCAACTTCACGTGTGAATGAAGCTCTTTGGGAACCTTATTTCTGGATCGACAATATTCCGTCTGAACGTAACACTTTCTTGGGAAGAGGTGGGCAGAGGCGCTCATAGGGTGGTTTTTAGTGAGGTTGTTACTGTTACCCTTCATCACTCCTGCTTCCTTACCTCCTGATTGTGGGTAAGGAGGTTCCAAATTTATGACTTAACTGAGTTATGCTCAATATAACATTCTTCTACAGTATAAAAGAAAATCTTACTTAATATATTGTTTCAGATGATTCCCACATGCACCGATCCGTCTCAGAACGCAACCGCCACTCATCCCAAAAGGAAAAACGCGAGAAATCCCCAACGAACAAAAGCAAAGAGTTGACGAACAACATATCAAGCCAGCAGTGCAACAAGCTCGGCTACTTCCAGAGCACTCCCAACGTGGCGGCCATCAAAAACAGTCAACACACCCCTAAAAGGGACAAATCTATGTACAACGCGACGTCAGAAAGTGAACTTTTAGATCGTGAAATTCTACCTATATTCCAGAAACTTTTGACCGAACGTAACAAAAGCCAACATAACATTGACTACATGTTCGGTAGATCGTGTCCTAATATATCGATTAAATGTGATATAGTCGAATATTTATAATCTTTAAGGAATTTTATTCAGTGTGTCGTTTTCAGGAGTTGCTATTTATTTTATTTTATGGATCTTTTTTCGATGGGTATTAAATGGAGAACTGATATTTCAACAATAGTGAATATTAAATTAACAAATATTCTTCATTGCTAAATTGTCTACTGGAGATGTGGAACCCTTGGTAACAAATGAACAACAAACACAATATTTTATACATTAACATACAGCCTTTATTTTAATCATATAGAGCACGTTGTTGTCATTATCTGATACAGTGTAAGAAATACAGGAGAACAATTTTCTAAAAATCGAAAAATTGCTGGGCACATTTGTTTAATCGCACAGAAGTTGACGAAAATCAAGTACTTACCTAAACGAATTTTTTGATTTTTGTGAAACATTTTGTAACGATTTTTAAGTGAACAAATATTGTTAAAGGATTTGTAGGCTATTACGTAAAATGATATTACTAAATAAATTTCAAAAAGTTTCCATATTTTTCATAATTACCGAGGGATAGCTAAGTAAAATCATTATTTCTAAAGTTATTGACAATTATAATTCGTTTCTACAATAACTTTTTAGAGCGAAGCGTTATTTATAACTTAGGGGTCAACCTACGAAGGGAGCAGGGCCAACTGAAATAAAACGTGACGAAATATGCGTCAGTCTCATGACTTTTTTTATAATGCAGTTTCCTGTTGTATATATTTCATTACATACAATATACAACTTTTATCTAAATTCTGTAATTTTTCCACAATAACTCCCAGAACAAGCACTAAATTTTTGGAGAATCAATTTTATTTTAGCTCCCCATGGACGTTCGCACAGAACAAAAACACGCCCAGTAATGTTTCGATTTCAAAATACTTTATTTCTAATCTATGTAAACTTGTTTCAACTCTTTAGATGACTCTTTGATATATCCATATTCGAACTAAATACATCGAAACATTTTAAAAATTGTCCTATTGTTACTAGAGATCGGATTTCAGCCTGAGTTCAAGCAAGTAGGGATCTCCACTCGTCAGTATAAGAATGAAATTTTTAATCACCTGAACACCACCCCATAATGAATTTATTATTTTTAAGAAAACGATTTCTAATAATCACTCTTAAATAAAGCATTCGACGATTACATGAACATTCGTTACAAAACAGTTTTGTATGAAAAAGATAATTGTGAATAAAAATCTTATTCTTGCTCTATAGTGAGATGTTTTTCAAGTAACACAGGATTCTAATTTCTGCAATTATTTATACTCTCTGTTGTTTTTAAACTATAATTGATTAAAAGTTTAGTTAATACAAGGTCAAATTGTCAAAATTGCATTTTCACGTCCTTACCTACTGATAATCTGACATCTGTTAATTCATATCCCAACCTTTTAATACATTAATAGTATAGAAGGAAAATTTTTCGGCATTTTTTACACCTTAGACGACTAGAATCCTGGCAATAATTTCACACATCTTTTACAATTTCAAATTTAACTGCACAAAATTTCAGACAACTGATCAAAGCCAGATTAACCACATCAGGGCCCCTAGGCAATTCACGTCTCCGAACCACTATAACATTTTGTAAATTCTTAATTAGTTTTTCAGTGATAATTTAATTTTATTAATAATTCCGCTCTTTCTTACTAAATTACGAAAGTATGTCAGCACCGTATTCAGTGAATTAAATCGAAACAAATGAAACAAAAATCGTTTTGTGTTTGTGTTTATATTTAAATATTACCTTTCTAACTTTTTTGATTCAAAATCGTTTAAAACATCCGATATATCATTTTTAGTTTCGATTATTGCCAATGGACTTAAAAAGTTCTACAAATTTAGCCAAACTTACCTAAACATGGCCGTAGAAAAAACTAACACATGTACTAGTAAGTGCGCATTCACAATAGCAGAGTTTTTGAAGCGATTTAATTTAAAATAGCTACTTTTGCCATCCTCTGATTAGTCAGGGACAAATATAATAATTATTATTCCATAATAATGTGAGTAGCGTTTCCAATTGTATTAAAATATGACTATTTAATAATATTGCCACTGAGTGTTTAATTTTCGCTCCAAGAAAAATTTTTAAAAAAGGGGGCGTATGGCAGCCTAGCTTTCGGGGTCGTAACACATCCATCAAGACCACAGGGTGCAGCTCTAATCTTCCATTCAGTGGTGTAATGACGGGTTGGGCCCAGGGGGCTCGAGCCTTCCCGAAATTACGCCACTGCTTCCATTATATAGATAACTAACTCAGTGAGTAAATACATGTATATAGTTACTCACTGAGACAACTACAATTCCACCTTGGTAGAAAACTTGTAAATATATTCAATCTCTCAAATGTTTTTGTGGTTCTGTTATTTATAAGGTATTTAAAGATATATTACTAAAAAATGGCCTTGCATGAACTCAGGCGCAAATTCGATACCTTCTTATTACAAGTGTTATAGTAGAGTATGAGAAATATAGAAATTAGGTCTATATGACTAAAAATAAAATTTTAACAGAAAATTGGTTTAAAATTAAGATAGTAATACAAATTACAACAGAAAATTATCCGCATTCTAGTCTAACAGTAAAGCGCTTAGAACTGAGATAAGTGGGCAAAACGAAGAGAAAAACTGGCCTGGGTACGCTTACACTCTACCTTTTCTTAAGACTTTTTATATAGCCTAATCTTGATAATTTCATTATAATTAAATCTTCATTGCAAATATTTCCGTTCAAGAAATGTTCTATTTGTGTATGAAATCAATTTGTGTTCGACAGATAAACTTACCACTATATTGCTTGCCTTTTATATCAATATCCGTTTTTTGGGTTGCATTTTTCTGACAGTTCATAATAATGCCACTGTTCTGAACTTGTTACCGAAAAATATATTCACATCTCGGATGACAAATTTTCACACTGAGATCTTCATTTTAACAATGCTTTCAGTTCTCGTTTCCTTGAAACTATTTTGTTTTATTATACAATTTCCCTCTAATCTTTTTTTTGCCATCACCCCTATAATTCTACTGCACAGAACACACATTCAACCATACATAATCTAGAGCCAGCCAGATTAGGCCACATACCAGTTCTATATTTTTTGTACTCTCAATAATAAAAATGTGTATGTAAATATAGGGTGTCCCAATCAAGACTTTAACTATTTTAAATTCTGTTAAACGGTTTATTTTCTACAAAGTTAAAAATTCATTCGGTTACCGTTATTTCTTTTAATGTATACTACTCATCACCATATGAAAACAACATCAAATAACCATATATACAGTGTCAGTCAAAAGTATCCTCCCCCTTATATCCTTTGAACAGTTATACTTACACTAATGCAATTTGGAGGGTGAAAATAAACTGTTCTAGACGTCTGTACTAGTAGTAACAGATGACGTAACAGTAATAGATGACGTCACGGCCAGCCATATTTATTTTCTTTGGGGTTAGGCTAATTTTGAAGGATAAATTAAATAAATACTAAAATTATTATTTCACATTTACACTGTAATAGATTAAACGAATTCTAACAGTAAGTGTTTAGAATGTGTTCCATGTACTTGATGACATAAATGCATATTAGCACGTTCTTATCGCACTCGTCCGAATTTGTCTACTAAAACTGCCCTTCATTCTTCAATAAGTCGCTGCTTTAAAACGTTAATACTGTAGGGTTCCATAACGTAAACTTCTGATTTCAAGTATCGCCATATAAAAAATCAAGTGGTGGTAGAGATATTTTGACTGACACTGAATATATGTTAAAAATAAAAAAATGTTTTTATTAAGTAAGTCCATCAACGTTTGGGATACCCAAATATATTTATAATTTCAAATTATTTAATGTTACACTATTTCCTCAAATATTTTACAATGTGTTACTCAGAAAACTGTACCAAATTTGATTCCAGTTATTTCAGGTTTCTTGTACCAAGTTTAAAGGTGGGTGGGCAACAAATTCTTGATGTTAACCAGAAAAAGCCTATTGTCGTTGGTTAAAAGCTTTATCTGTATCATTCCATATTTGTTATTGTTTATAAACTAAAATCAAATAAGTTCCATGTGGAAAGAAACTTGAAATACTCATATATTATTGTTACTCTTGTAATATATATGTTGTAAATTTCCTTTACATTTCTAGACGGAATATTAAACTATTAACTTTTTTAATAATCGTGTTTTTTGTAAGCATTTTTAACTGGAAGACATCAACCAAGTCACCTCTTAGTCTTTATTTATAATTTTTGATTGTTTTCCAATATGCTGAAAAACGGCAAGTTTTACGTAAATAAAAAGTATAAGGATCCACTTCGGAATCTTAATATAATACGGTTTAAATGACCCAATTCGTTCATAAAATCAGTGACCATACTTCAAAAAATAAACATACGCATCGAATATAATACCTTCTTTTTTTGAAGTCTGTAAATGAAGAGTGCCAAACTAATGTTGCCGCTAATACTTGAAGCTCACAGATCTGAAATAATTTTGTTACATGGTTGAAGATTGGCCAGATAAGACAGTTGATAATTGAGGTCATATTCTTCGCATTAATTTCTTTAAAAGGGTTTGGACAGAATAGATTCGACTTTATATTTTTCTTTAATTTACACTTTTGTAAAATACTACTTATTTTCTTGCATCACTAAAAAATGTATACATTCAACTTAATTAAATTGTTTCAAATACACGTAAAAAAAATTACTTTCATTGAGACAGGCTTACGTAAACTATTTTATAGACTCGTCGTAATTTCATAAGTTTTCCTCAGTGCAGAAATGAGATGTCGCGAACTTCATATATACCGGGTCTTCAAAAGTAGCCGTACACCCCCATTAAATGCCCCCAACCCTGTTTTTTTTTAACCGACGACGTCTCTATTGGTAAAAGGGTTATGCTCTATCGATTCGAGGCAAAATAAACTTTGGGTTTAAACGGTAAAAGCTTAAACAGACCAGGAGTTAATTTTTTCAAATGGAACTTGCATATTTTTATCGTCGATTCGGTCGATTGTCTGAGACCAGACCAAGGCAAATGTATTCACAAAGAACCCTAGTACAGGAAACAGTATCCATATTTTCCTACAAAATCTTTAGCAAACTGAATGTACAAATAGGAAAGATGTCTTGGGCCGTTACTGCTGGCCGTGTGACCACATTTGGCAGAAATCGGCTGTTCTGGCTGATTTAAAAAAAAAATTCTGGGAGGTCAAAAAAATTGTGGCAGATTTTGGAAGATTTATATCTGACAACTGTTAACCACGGGTTTGTTCGCATACGCCAAATGCTAGTTAAGTTTGAAAAGCCTTGAGCATATACTTCTGCAGGCAGCCTGCAATGCACAAATATCGTTCAAAGAGTAAAAAGAGAGGGCAAGAGGCTCTTTCAAGCGATTGGAAGGTGCAGTCAATTATCTAAATACTGCACTTGGCTTATTGGATGCAGCTCCCAATCGAGTGAAATAGCCTCTGGGCCTCTCTTTCTAGCATTGGCACGATAATTGTGCATTGCAGGCTACCTCCAAAAGTACAGCCAACTGCCGATCTCACTGATTCGCGGATAACTTTACAGACCGTTTGAATTATTGGCAACTGGCGAACAAACCTCACGACATGAGTTTTTTACATTTATTGTGGAACCATCATATAAACTCTTAAAATAATATAAAGGGGTATACTCTGTCAATGAAATCAGGAAAAGGTGTCATTTGGAACTTGTTTTTAGTAAGTGAAACGATTATACCTACGACAAACCCATTGTTTGCATATTGACTTTGGAAGATGATCGAATTGAATAGCATAAGGTAAACTTTTACCGACGGTATCGTATTAAAAAAAAACATTTGGAATCAGTAAAACATAACATATTTGGAATGTCAGGAACTTCAAAGGTATGAAAATATGTCTTAAGTTTTGCAATTTGTTCGATTAAAGCACCGTTTAATGGTTACTTAGATATAAAACACATAGATGTTGGGGTGTTACCAAGTCTAAAAAATCGCATAT
This sequence comes from Octodonta nipae, assembly GCA_034190945.1. Classification (NCBI taxonomy): domain Eukaryota; kingdom Metazoa; phylum Arthropoda; class Insecta; order Coleoptera; family Chrysomelidae; genus Octodonta; species Octodonta nipae. The sequence continues at coordinate 59,184,422 of CM067216.1, read as the reverse complement.
TTTGTGCAGATTTTGAGAATCTTCTTGACAGATTTATTTTTTAAAGGTCGCATGCTGACTGCTGCGCATCAGTAAACGGGAATCCTGATTGGCCCACGCAAGGGATAACTAATCCAGTGAACATAACAACTGACGACAGCAAATTCAAAACTATCGAAACGTTGTGACATTAAATAAAGTCATGAAATTACAAGAAAATTCATAGGATCACGTTACTTTGTTTACTAATGTCTACTACCTTCAACATGAGTTGTGCTACTTGGAAAAAATATATATTTTTCATAAGTTGTTTTCCTAACAAAAAAAAAAATCAAAATGAAACAAAAGTATTTATTGATATTTACAAAAATTGTTAAAATAACCATAAAACATGAAAAATATAAAATGTGTATGAGTCTATTCTACCACACAGTGTATATGTAATAAACAATAAATTAGAAAATAGAAGAAATAGGAAAAAATTCTGGCAAGGATCTTGGAGATCTGTTAAGTACAATTGGCAAATTATTATTTTAAAATTTTTGATCAAATTTAAGAAAATGATCACAACTGAACTTTCACACAAATTATGGCACATGTGAAATATTTTGGTGTTCGATAAAATAATTAAAACTATACCCTAAAATGACCTCCATTGTACTAAACAACATTACTTACAAATCAGTCTGAGAAAATCTGACTCTCCTTTGTGTTTCATCTTGACTCTCGGTGTCGCCATCTAGGCTTTGCATCATCGAACTACTAAAACTAAACCGATCAGATTCGTTCTCTGTCGATTCACTCATCAACGAACTCAAATCTCCATCGACGATCCTCTTTGCTTCGACAAACTTAACTTCGTCATTTAGAGCTAAGTAAATGCCTTTTTTGTTGGCACCTAAATATTTGAACTTGCCCAATTCGATTCTAAAGCTTTCGAAATTGTTTAAGGCATCGCCGTCACCACCATTACAGGTTTCTTCTGTGATCTTAATGATTTCCAACGCCGCGAATTGTACTACGAAAAGGTACGGTTTTACGAAATGGAATTCTATGGGTAGGTGAGTTGATTTGATCTCTGATGATCGCCTAGATCTGCCATATTCGTCCACGAACACGGAGAATTCGTTAAAACAAAGAAGGTATTCTTTGGGGCTCTTCGAGACTCGCAGAATGGCTATTGGGAACGAGCCCATCTTGTGGCAACTAAAATAAAGACAATGAAAATAAGTAATAATGAAAAATGGACAGGTCAAATCTTCTTTAAATTAATACAAAAACTGTTGAAGTTACAAAATGGCGAAAAAGTTCTTGGTCTTAAAGTTTTCTCTATGAAAATAGATGAGCAAAGGAATGAATTGGATAACTTGAAATTTCATTTGTTTCGACACCGACTCCGACACCACACACTACCTTGATCTTGAAATACCCATACAATTCAGTTCACTGTGTAAAAAACAGAGATCAGGTAAAATACTGTAATGTTTTTATTTTCACACTCGGGTTCAGTTCAGTTCTTGGATTTATTTAAAAACACAGTCCAACTCACTCTAATTTATTTCCACTACTTTTACGCAAATTTATATTCACGGAAACTACTATTTACATTTTATCTTAACTGTACAATACGTCCGACGAAAACTGAATACCTCCTATCGCCAGCTGTTCCTTTTATATATTAATCTCAGAATTGTCTGGTACGTCCACGAACCATCGGGAAATTCCATCATGTTCTGGAAGCTTTAAGGGAATTCCCAGTAACGGCAGCGGTCCGCCGGTTGAGAGACAAACATTTCGGGTTCCCAGAATTTATCGGAATAATATCCCTTCCATGAATTGGTTGATGCCGATTGCACCAGCTGTCGGATGAATTCTCGTAACAATACATTACGAGTTTCTTCTTTTATAGAATATCAATAATGGATAATATTGGAGCTATATGTCCAGTAAATCATTTTTGGATAATTTATGACTTTATTAATTTTCCACAGGCTTGTATCGAATCTCGTCGATTGCCTATTAGATCAACGAAAAGAATAAACAGTTAGTTTGTCTAAAATGTGCTAAATGTGATTTATGAGTTAGAGATGTGAAGTAAGTGATGTTCGATTGCAAGTAATTGATTATGTAAATAAAGATACATAAATTTATTTAAGTGTATGTGTTTTTAAGACAATAACTTGCTAAAAGATATAATATTAAATAAAACGACTGTTAATCTTTTCAAAATCAGTTGTAAATAATGTACCTAGTGAAGGATTAACTGAATATAGAATTAAAAAAAAAATGGACGACACCACCAAAAAAATACTCAAACAGCTTACGAATTCAACAAAGGTTAGTGAAATCTTTTGATGAAAAAACTAAAATTGGACTAGAGAACCTTGTAACTGATATTGATGAAAAACAACAAAATCTTGTCACTACCACAGAAAAAAAACAGTATTTAATTAAAGGATTATTCTCGAAATTGAAAGAAAAACAAGAACAAACTCAATTAAAGAGGCAAAATGAATTTAAAATATTAGAAGAACAGAGACAAACTGATGAATTAAAAAGACAACAGCAATTTGAACAATTAATGCAAATAGTATCGCAAATTAATGAAACAGATAATGAAAGAATGCAAATAGCGGAATCAGACATAAAAGAGATAAATGACGACATTAAGATCCTAAAAAGTAATGTGGAGAGTCTTGAAATCAAAGTAGATGACATCAACTCCATCCAAAGCCAGGTGACATTTGAAATCAATTCCAGAGACAAGAATGAACTAAGTAGCTTTTTGGGGCTCTGTTCTTACTATAGACGATTCGTTGAGGGATTTGCCATCATCGCCGAGCCACTCATCGAGAGACCACTGAAACAGATACCTTCCGTTGGAATGAGGATTGCGAAACAATCCTAGCATTTTCTACACAGTCCGGCAAGTTCACCTTAGACACCGACGCCAGCAATACAGGTTTGGGGGCTGTCCTATCAGAGGTGCAAGATGGGTAATCGAGTACTACAGCCGTGGATTCTCTTGCAATACTGGCTGCAGACCATTTTCACAAATACCTCTATGGTCGTCAATTCCTAATCCGAACATATCATGCCGCCCTCAAATGGCTGCTGGACATGAAGACGCCGAAACGACAACTGACCAGGTGGATGGAGAAATTACAGAAATACGATTTCAAGGTTGAACATCGTGCGGGTCGTTTGCATAATAATACCGATGCTCTTTCAAGAAGACAGAACAGCGAGAGGGTATCTCCATTAGACAGATCCGAATGTACGCCAATGAACACTGGACAACGTAACAGTGCATCCAGGACCAAATGGCAGATCCGGACGTACAACCAATCCTGTCAGTTAAAAAGAGAGGGGCACCCAGGCCACGATGGGACGAGGTAGCTAGATACTCGGGCGTCCTGAAATCGTTATGGGCCCAATGGGACTCTCTAAGAGTAGAGAATGGAATGCTGAAGCGAGTATGGGAAAGCACTGATGGCCGAGAAACCAAGTCCCAAAGAAGAAGGTACCAGCTATCCTGACCGAAGTATAAGATGAAGTACATCAACGATTATACCGACCAGCTCCGACATAACATGCTGGCAATACACGAATTGGCCCGAACGCAGATGTTGGCCACCGTGACCGGATGAAGACGCGATACGACCTCAACGCCAATTCAGTCGGGTTCCAAGAGAGGGACAAGGTTTGGCTGTACAACCCCCAGAGAAGCAAGTGTAAATCTCCAAAGCTTACACACGGCTAGGATGGTCCATACGAGATGGTCAAGAGGATTAATGACGTTGTCTACCGTATCCGTCGAAACCCCAGGGCTAAGTTGAAGGTGGTTCATTTAGATCGACTCGCCCCCTACCATGGAGAGAATGTTTCTGATCGGGACGATCAGAATTAAAGGAGGGGAGTGTTACACAGTTTATCTACGCCGTACCTGGCTAAATAAAAGTTCTAGAAAGTGAAGCGAATATTAGTTTTTAAAATTAAATAAATTTGAAACCAATATGTTAGCAAGACATTATACCTAGGGGAAAGAGCTAGAAAAACTGCGACAGTAAAAAACAGCCGTACAGCAAGAGTACCGTTCGGTAGGGCGCTGGTACACATCTAACTGACGAGAGTTCATCGAACTTTTAAAAAGTAAATATTTTGAAATTGATTTGTTATGAATTTAGGTGAAAATAAAAACGAGTATTTTCTGAAGAAAACATTACTTTTAGCCTTTCCGTTATAATAAAACAACAACGAATATTATAAAACATTTATATATTGACATCTGTGACTTCTAGCCCACAGATACCTATCCTAAAAATCGCATGATAACGGCATTAAACACATTACGACACCCGAAATTCCTAGATGTTATTTTGAGTGAAAATGTTAAATACATTTGTATGATATACATAATTATTCAAGATTACAGATTCCAGAAAGTGCTAGTGATGAAGGTTCTCGACTAGAAACAGTATTTCGTCTTGCGTTCAATAGATTATCAAAACCAAAAAATATAGAATCAAGAATGTTACTTACCGTTCAGCATGTTTCAGTCTAGTATCCGAACAATCTAAAAACTCCTCAGCTTCAAAAGTTGCCAAATCTATTTCGAAGAATTTGTCAGTACCAACGATAACACTGTTTTCGGTAAACAAAAGACAACTGGTCGGCTCGGCGCTGTCCAGTATCCTCACCGGAACGAAATGATTCGTGTCCGGATGATAACTGAGAATGACCAACTGTTTGGAGGTAGCAGCACAAACTTTCAACTGATTCTGATACTTGGAACATTCGACCAAATGGAAACCGCTGAGATTCCGGATTTTAACTTCGTTAAATTTGAGTTTGGGCTTCGTACACTGTGCACATTGGGTCAAGTTTAACAGATGATTCAAATCGCAAGTTATCAACATCCTGTTGTCGTTGGCAATCATGAAGACAGTACCGGTTGATGTCATCACTGAAGCTTGATGAACCTTTTGGAGACCTTCGATGAAGAGTAGATTGTCTTCGTAGAACGCATATAACCCTTTCTCTGTACACAAAGCTTTTATGTTCTCAGTTAAGTCCACAATCGCTGTGATTTCTAAATCGGATGGTATTTTGAAAAGTTGATCAAACTTTGGATTTGAAGTATCATCGTGGTAAATTTTTTTAAGAGCTGCAAAAGAAATTAAATAATAATAGCATTGCAACGTTAACAAAGGCTTACCTAAGAACCATTTGTCTTTTTCTTGAGCAGACAAAGTCATGAAAATCAAACATTTCGGTGGCCAGCAAGTCGTATCTGGTGCAACTTCAACCTTCAAAATGAACGGCAAATCGCTGTTGGCTACTGGAATACCGATTTCAGATGCTGTCGGTTCAACTACCACCTTCCCGTGGCTGTTGCTCGGTTTCAATGCGAAAGTCTGAAGCAATTTTGAGTTTGTGGCCTTCGGAAGATCCGTGTAAATGTTTATCACTGCGTCGGTGAGGCAGGCGTACCGCTTTTCCCATCCGTTTGTTTTACTTTAAAGAAAAAAATAATATTTTCTAAGCAGAAGTGGGCTATTGTGGTAAAAGCGGGATATTCTGACAGAATAGGAAACATTCTTAAATCAGGTATGTAATTTTCACAACGTGTGGTTTCTACATAGGAGGGATAGTTCCAAGATAAGCAGGCTTGGTTTTATAGAAAAAAAATCTGGTATGTTTGGTTTCAGAAAAAAATAGTTTCAGATTAAAGGTACATAACTGCTTACCAAAAATGAAACAGAAAAGCATCATTTCAGAAAAGGCCATGGGAAAACTGTGGTACCTTTGGTGTGTCACTCACGTATAAGCATAAGTTTTGTACCCTACCATCAAACCTTTTTCTTTTCACTCAACGCACGTTTCAACAGCGAAGTTGTCATCATCATCATGGAGTAAACCAAAACTGTAAAATGTTTGATTTACTCCTTGATGATGACAGCTTCGCTGTTGAAACATGCGTTGAGAGAAAAAAGAAAGAGTACAAAACTTTGTGGTTATATGTCAGAAAAGGCCACTTAATGTTACCAATAAATGTTGTTACTTCCGACAGCAGACTGGGTTTCAAAGTAGAAAAATTAAAGACATAAGCTTGGATTTACAGCCAGTAGATCGCATCTTAAAATAGGAGTTTTTGTACGAAAATTGTGAATATCCAACAAGAAATAATATATAGAGTTGAAAATGAGACCAGATTTGTACTTGATATGTCTTCAAAATAGATAAGTATACATAATATACAATACACATATTTGTACACATGACCAAAAAGTGAACAAAACAATGGAGACAAAAGGATTGTAGCTCATGGACAAGGAAGATCAGGACAGGTGAAATCAAGAGCTAAAGCAGGAACGCAGCTTCTACTGTAAGAATCTTGTATGTATATGTTCAGAAGACAGTGTAAAAATGTAGTAAAAAATTGGTAAATTTTATTTTGGGATCATATGGATTAATTCTCAAATTTGGAAAAGGTGATTTTCGACAAACAAAATTTTCTTCGAGAAAGATAAAATATTGTTATAAAATTTATCTACGCCGTCCCTGACTAAAGAAACGTAAGATAACACTTCAATCGCTGGGTTAATAAAAAAAGAACTGGAATTTTCGAATGGGGCAAAAACTACTGATCTCGACGCTGTGCGAGCAAATTTAATACCCATCCAGAAAATTCTATATATAAAGCAATGTAGAATTCCTAATTTAGTTAATATAGTTAATATAGATATTCCGACGTAAATTGTTTATCGAAATCAGCTGTTGTAAATACTGAATTTTTATGTGTAAATAAAATTTCTAGAAACTGAAGATCAGTTTTTAAAATTACATATGAACCAACGGAGTTCATTACAATTAAGATACATAATTTTAATTTTTTGTGAATAATACTTACGTTGGTATTTTTATCCACCCTTCCACGTTGATGACGTCCTTATCACTGAGCGGCATCAAAGACGATTGTGATTCCTTAGGTTTCAATTTTAAACTATCCTTATAATGTTTAGCCAAAACGTGCGGCAATCCGCATGTATTTTGAACTTCTTTGGTACAATGCACGTGTAGTGTCAAGCTGCACTCGCTGCACGTAGAAACTGTTCTTCCTAGGGATAAGGGTTCTGAACACACAATACAGGGTGACGATTTTGCACACATTTTCGATTCGAATCTAAAACAAATTATCAAGGATAATTATTTAAAGTAAATTTGACACAATGCTATTTATTATTACATATTTAACAGGCATATAAATAATATTGTTGAATTGATTGTTATTCAGTGTGTGAATTTGAAATGGAAACAAGTGAATTTTGACATATTTACTAAGAAAACATTTGTAAAATCAAATTGAACATATAAATATAGTTGTATTACGAGGTTTAAAAGGCTGGTAAATCACACAAAATATATTTTCCGCTCATTCGTTTCGGTCTAGTCATCTTCTTCGTTTCGTTGCCTTCTTGTCTGACTGCTAGCATTGTGAGTTGGTTTTATTATTAGCCAGGTAGGTTCTTTTATCCCGTTGACTACCGAGTCAGTTGTCCTTCTTGCTGCCTAGGATAGATGTAAAATTATCCATCAACTCCACATCTCCAAAACAATTGCGAAGGGTTTTAGGGTCTAGGCGTCACAACCGTATAGGACTATAGACATCATCTTTAGTGTTACTTCTTCATTGAATATTATAGCACTTACTTTCTAAGTTTTTTGTAGACTTCTAGTTACACTTGTATTCTTCTCAGCGCGAATCTGGCAGCTCCAAGGTAGACAAAGTGACAGAAATTCTGTCTTCCCATTTTTCAAAATAGTGCAACTCCATATATGTGAAAAAGTATGCCTTATGAATTTTATTAGATAAATCTCTTATTAGCGAAATTCAATAATTGAGGACATCTACCAGCATTAACAAATTACACAGTTCTCCCAGTTTTGTTGATGAGTGTTTTCTATTTGAAGAATTGCTAGTAAGTCATGAGGTAGAAATATAATTTAAAAAACTGTTCCTCAATATTAGGGCGGTCAGTAAAGACGTATATATAAAGTTTTTAGTATGTACATATGAAGCTTCCCGGACATTTTGAATACTAAAATATAACAAATGAGTACATAATTTGTAAGATTTGCATTCCTTAATGTTGATAATCGTACTAGATATGAATGGTGTGGTTTTTCCAATATTTCGGTTGGCGAATTTTCCTGTCTACTATTGTTTTTGTAAGTGCATTGTATGACTGGCCACAGTTTAGAAACATTTCACCCAAACACACTTTTATTAAACTTGTGACACTGACCCACAAATTTTAAATGTCTAATAGGTACGAAGAAATAGCAATTGGCCCTTCGAAATGTTTAGGTAAAAGAAGGGTAGGAGGCACTTAATGAGATTGTTTTATGATTGTAATCATCACATAAAACAATCCAAGAGAATCCCAATAAGTGCCTCCTACCCTTCTTTTAGCTAAACATTTCGAGGGGTCAATTATTAGTATTGCCGGTTTAGGTATATAAATAAATAAATTCGAAAAAATGACGCGGTCCAAACCCGGAAAAAAAAGCAGAATCAGCTAAATTATGTTCTAATTTGAACAAAATAACAATCCGTTGTTTTCTAAATTACTTCTTGCTTTTTGCTAAATCAAAAACCAATTAGATACACCCAGTGAGTCTTGCATATTTTAAACAGAAAAAGTTTTCCGAAAATACTCTTGCAAAATGATTTCAATTCACAAATTAAATAATAATTATAAACAAATGATCCTAAGCGTAGGAGTGACCACAGTGGTTTTCAGAGGGGCGCCAAATTATGTTCGACTTTTTATCTCAAACTAATCAGTAACAGAAGTGTTCATCTTTTTAGCAACTGAGCGTACTAAAAGTTTCACTTTTATGTTATCTATAATATAATATTCAAAGATTAAAAACAAAATTTTAGAGAGTTGGGAAAGATGATTTTTACCTGTGGGGTATGTTGTGATGCATACGCTGAGTAGAGTTATGCCTATAAAAATTACCCTTCTGTCTCGAAGGTGAATTCACGATCTGCTGCATTGCAACTTTACTTTTGGGCGACAAAATTTCAGATTTATGGCGCTCGACTTTTGCTATTCTATTTGCGATTTTATTAGATTCCACTGAAACGGTCGCAGCTTTCAGTTTGTAAATTTCTTCGTGTAGCATTTTGTTGTTTTGCCGTTCTTTCAATAATTGCGTCTCTAATTCCTTATAGTTCATCGGTATAGAGAGAGGAGGTTGATTTTCTTTTTTCGAACTTCCAAATAGTACCTCGGTTAGGGTGCGTTTTTTGTTAGAATATTCGTCGACCTGAAATAAAAAAAAACAGATTGTGGTTCTATTAATAAAGAAGACCGCGTACAAAATTACACAGATAAAGGCATATATCACAATTCAACTGGTTTAAAGTTTAAAATAATGTTTATTTGGAAATGCTATTCTTTCACTTGTTGTGATATACTTCGGGAATTTTTAAGGAAATCTGTAACACTGTAAGTTCCCCAACAAGCTTATATTAGTGATCCTCCAAATAATCTCCTACATAAAAAAAAATATTGTAGATTTATTTCTAATGGCAGCGTCTTGATTGAGAAGGGATATCATTAATGTTAAGAATTAATTGACAATTCCCATTCCAAGGCCAAGAAGCATAAATTATGTTTTTTTTTATTGATAATTTAATCAGAACTACACCGCAAACTGACTGAAAATATATTGTAACATCGCAAGAACACATTTGTTCCTTCCAACAAATATGGTCTGCATTCGAGGTTTTTGTTTTGTTTACAATTTAGTGAAACGTTTATTTATAGCAAAAAAATTTACATTTTTACAAGCAGTGGATTAAATCGTAAGGTTTGGTGCAGGCTTTCCTTTGAAAATAATAACATTTGAGTTAAATTAGTAGGTAAGTACTTATATTTATCTAACAGAAAGATTTTAACTTAAGTATTGTCTTTCTGAATAATTATTGGGTTAAAATACAGTATATTGTATCTTATTGCTAAATAATATAAAAATAGCTTATATCCTTCTGTCTTTTAACAACAGAATTTCGTGAATTTTTCTTCCAAAAATCCTGAAACAAATCTAATTCTCAACAAAACAATTCTAATTACTGAATAAAAATTATAAGTGTTTTTTCGTAGTCGACGTTTTCTTTAGGTATTTAAATTTTTTAAAATGTATTTTTTCTTTGTTATTAAAGCCTATAAGACCATAGTTTTTTGAAAATATATGCACTCAAAGTATTTACAACCTGTATATGCTAAGGAAATTAAAATGTTTCTAATGTCAAATTGTACGCTGTATATAGAGTGTTTCTAAAATATGATTCCAAAGTTCTGCTGTGTATAGAGCTCAATAAAATAAGCAAAAAAGTCCCTATTAACATGTGCCCTAAAACGCACCCTTAGGAAGTTATATGGGTTCAAACAAAACTGGTATTTTCTGTTATTGACAAAATGGTTTAAAATAAATAGAGAAAAATGTAAGGGTCTTAGATAACTTTTTAAGTTAAATAACATGTGATACTCCGTTTTCCGACATGCGTCCTATTTAAGTTGTTGAAGGCGGTAATTTTTTTATTGACGCTTATAATTTGGATGTCGAAAAACGGAGTAGCATATGTTATTTAACGTAACAAATTATTATTATGTACCCATACATTTTTTTCTATTTATTTTCAACCGTTTTGTCAATAACAGAAAAAAAACAGTTTTGTTTGAGCCCTTATAAGGGCATATGACTTCCTAAAGGTGCGTTTTAGAGCAGATGTTAATAGGGACTTTTTGGGCTTATTTTAATGAGTTCTATACACAGCAGAAGTTTGGTACCCTATTTCAGAAACACCCTGTACAATTACAATTTTATTTTTATTTTTTCTTTTATTGTCTAATTATTCCCCTTGAGAACGTGTCTAACTGAGACCTTTAAAAGTTTGGAAGATTTGAAATATATAAACTATACAAACGCGTCCGCAAGTGTGATGTTATTCCCAAAAAATTTAGAAATACACAGTAGAGATGCCACAAATATCATTTAGAAAACAACTACAATACGGTTTGTTACGGTCCATGAAACTACTAATTTTAGTAAAGACCAGTTTTAATACAGATAAGTAAACATTTCAAACTAGTATGATTAGAAAAGCTTTGGCGTGAACTTACCTTTGATTGTAAATAATCGATCAACTTGATTTGTTGTTTGATTGTAGCCTCACATTTCATCTCCCTTTCCTTGTAAAAGTGACTTTTCTCATTCAAAATTCTCTCCAGTTCGCTCATTTTCTGCAAAATCGACATTCTCTCATCTTTCAGTTCACCATTTTGAAGCTTCAATTTGTAATTGACTTCCTTCGTTTTGCCCAACTGTGTTAAATACTCGGTATTCTCTTGTTTGACAACTCTTATTTCTGACCTCAGTTCATCGATTTGCCTTTGGTAAGACTTAAGCGTGACTTCCAAATCGGTGATCTTTTCTTCGGCGGCACTGACCTCTTCGGAAAGCTCTTTAGTAAATCGTTTGTACTCTGTACAAGTTTCGTTACAAGACTTAATCTCGTTCTGTAGACACTCGATTTGTTCATTCAGTCTTTTCACTTTAGTTTCAGCTGCTATTTTCAGAGACTTCTCTTCGTTCATGAGCCTTCGTGCTTCCTGCGTTTCTTGTTTGGCATCGCATACGTCTTGGATGAGTTTTTCAGTGTTTGTGTTGAGTTCACACTTTTTCGATTCTAGGTTCGAAATTATTTTTTCGTATTCAATGAGTTGATTTTCCAACAGTGTACAAGCTTCACGCAAAGCGCTCAAGTTCTAAAACAAAATATATTTTTAACCAATAATACAAAATAAAATAAAACTCACCTTATTCGTATTTTGCATCTCTCTCTTGACCCTGTCCAGCTCGTCGAAAAGCTCGCTCTTTTCTTTCTGTAAAGTCTGTATGATCTTCACGAACTGGTCCTTCTCGACTTCATGCTTTCTAATTTCATCCTCTAGAGAAGTTTTTTCCATTTTCGACGAACCGATTGATCTACTTAATTCGTTCAACTGATCGTCCTTTTTTCTTATTATTTCTTTCAATTCGTTCACAATTATTTTATCAGCGGCCGTTTTTTCCTTTTCTGCGTTAAGCTTGTCTTGCAAGCTTTTGTTTAATTCCTTGAATTTGATAAGTTCCATCGAAATTGATTCGTTAATGCAACTCATTTCCAAAAGAGCAGTTTTGTGTACTTTACCAGCTTCTTCGGCGGTTTTGTGGAAGTTGTCAACTCTTTCCTTCAACTCCTTTAACTCGTTGTTGGCATCTTTTAGTTCTCGCTCTAGAATTCTCTTATCAATTTTGCAATTACCGAATTCTTTTTCCATTTTCCAATACTTGAGGCGTAGCTCTTTGAGTTCTTGGTTTTCAGTTTGAATATTTTCAGAGTCCTAGAAAAAGCATTAAAATAAACTAAGAAATAAAATTGTATTAGCACTTACGTGAATTTGTTTTTTGAGCTCCGCAGATTTCGCCCGTTCTTCATGCAACTCTGCTTCCAGTTGACCAACTTTCTTGTTGTCTTCTTGCATTTTCCACAACAATGTCTTCATTTCTTCAAGCTGAGATTTGTAATCGTCTATTAATTTCGTCTCCGTTTGCAAAAACGTGTTTCTATTCTCCAATTCTTTTGACATCTTTGTATTTTTATCGATAGTTTCTTGCAGATTCACAATTTTCTCCTTATATTCCGACAAACTATCGACGCTAGTTTCTAATTCTGCAATTTGTTTATTCAAGTGCCTTATAATTTTTTCAGCTTCTTCCATTTTCTTTTTCCAGTTATCAAAGTCCTTCTCTGACTGAGCCAATTTCTGTTTCAGTGACAATTCGCGATCTTTTGCTTGCTTCAACTGATTTTCTAAGATAGTATTGTGATGATTTTCGTCTGTTAACTTCTTTTGTAACTCAGTTATTGTGTCTCGAGTTTCACTGGTTACTTTCTCCAAGCGCGACTCTAAGCCCACAACGCTTTGCCTACTTAAATTCTTGACTTTATCTAAAGATTCTTTGTGCTTTCCTTCCGATTTCAAGACTTGCTGCAGTTGCTCGTTTAACATATTATTCGTGGTAGTTAATTGAGATATTTTTTCTTTTTGTTGTTCAATTTCAAGTGTTAAAGCTTCAACTTTGTTTTTCTCGGCGGTTTCCCATTTCAGCTTAGCGGCTTTTATAAGGTCCAGGGCTTTTTTCTCCAGTTCGATTCTATCCTTCCGTTCGAGTTCTAGGGTCCGCTTAATTGCCTGGAATATACAAGACAACTAAACACTTTGAAAAATAATTACCTGAAATTGGTAAAATCATAAATAACGAATCATTGGATCAGTTTATTAGGGTTATTTGTCGAATGGAAACGCTTACAGAATCAGTTTTGAATCTATCCCTGAGGATTTTCTCCGAAACAAATTCTCCTTTTGGGGGTATTTTTGGAGCGAGCTTTAAAGAAAATTGACTATTGCCTTCGTTCAACCCCCAAAACTCTTGAAAGAAATAGGGTATTTAATGTAATATATCAAATGATACTGAGTAATTTTTTTTACATGCGACACATGGGGTCCCTCTTCATCTTTACAGGAAAACCTAAACGAAAATCCTAATATTAATTTTAGGGAGCAAATTAAAAATTTAAATAAAAAATATATTTATATCAAGATGGCACAGTATAAAGGGTGGGCCATTTTAATCTATGCACCTGAATTGCTTCGTTCCTGCATGGTCTAAAAAAAAGTTTATACAAAACTTATTCAAGGGGAAGGGGGACACCTTTTGGTGCAATTAATTTTCACCTTGAGCATCATTTCCTAGGTCATTTGAAGCTCAGGGTGTTTTATTGAAATGGGAACCCCTGATTTTGTCACCATATTCGGGAAGAGCGGACAATTTTACCTCTGAAGTGATATTGATACAATTTTTTGTGACCTTCAACAGGTTATTTCAAGGTCAAAAGCTTAAAAACCTGGAGTGGCATTTTTCACATTTTTTCGACTAAATAACAATGACACAGACACCTAAGTGATAATTCTCGCATCAAAGTAATAGAAAAAATATATTTTGAAATAAAATTTCTTGTATACTGGATAAATCATTTAAGATGTTTTTACGATATGTAATAATTACTGCGGATTTCGTTTATTTCGTTTAATGCTTGCGCTAATAAGGAATTTAACATGGCGTAAAAGAAAAAAACATTCTCTGTACACTTGTTCTACCAAAAATATTGGTAAAACGGAAAAATCTATAGTTTAACATACTTCTTAGATAAAGGTAGTATTTTCACAAAAAAATTAATATATATCACCTCAGACGTAAAATTTCCCGCTCTTTCCGAATTTGGTGTCACAAACACGGGTTGCCAATGCAAAAAAATCTGAGTTCAAATGACCTTGAAAAAGAAGTTCAAGGTCAAAATTAATTGCACTAAAAAGTGTCCCCTTTTGCCTTGAACAAGTTTTGTATGAACTCTTTTTTCCTACCATGCTTAGGAACGAAACGATTGGGGTGCATAGATTAAAATGGCCCACCCGGTATATGAAAGGATTAAACTGGTTTAAATTCAAAAGAAATTATATAATTTAATTATGGGTTGATACAAATTTGAGTAATTGTGTAGGATCACAAAATACAATAATCAACTTTAATGGAATTTTATTATAGCAGTACATTTGTACAGAAAAATTGCAGGTGGTTCTAAGGATAATATATATACATTAAACATATACATTATCAAAACTTTTATAAAATATCTTTGATAAAACATCTTTGTCCAAGATATTTGATAGTTAATATAATATTTCTCTGACATATATTTTATCACATTTACAGGAATTGTCATATCTTTTATAACAGACATTTATTGTCAGTAAAAATGAAATATTGCTGCTGCAAAGTATAGTGTAGAATTGTAAATCAATTTTTGTGTATGAAGAATGTTGATTTTGAATAATGTTATATATAATAGGTACAAAAGGTTAATTGCCTACAATGAAAATTGTTAGCACCATTTTATGAATTTACAAGGACTCTGAAAGAAAAAAAGCGACGGATTAAAAAGTACAAACAAGCCGTAAAATTGAAAGTTATATTTTATGCTGTTAAATATTGATATAAATCACATCACAGATCTATATAGAAGACAAAATCCAGTGTTGTACTCGAGTAGAATACTGTATTGTGTATGAGGACCCTCTATACTAATAACAATATTATCATTTGTGAATTTCTTTAGTAATTAAAAACGACAATTATAGTACAAACAACTAAAATGTAACATCATCCACCATTCTGTCTCAGCTCCTTTAATAAGTTCAGGTGTAGGCTTGTTGGCTGCTACTTGTTGTCGACCACTTTTCTATTCTTCTACGAAATATTACCTACGCCCGTGCCGCATTTACTGATAAAACGTTCAGAAAAAATACAAAAGACTCCAGCAAAACTGTCCAGAAAACCGTAGTTTACCGAATAACATATAATTGTTTAAACCCCTAAGTTTTACATCTCAATTTCTATATATGGTATAACTGGAATAACATTTTTAATATAGTTACGAAATTTACCAAAGCCGACCCTGTTTCATTTCAGTATGACTACGATCGCTGGGATATAAAAAAAAGGTAGAAGGTTCGGACGGGAGAAAAACTTATCTCGATCATAACTCGACAACTGTAAAATTGACACTGGATTATACTAGAGAATTCGACGCTGATTTTAAAAGGAGGACCCATCCTCGCAGCAGTGAGTTAGAAAGGACGACGAGCGTATATCGAAATGTTATTGTGAATCAGCTGTTCTGTATAATTTGATGTAAATAAAGTTGTAGAAAAGTGAAAGTGAATATTAGTTTTAAATTGAACCCGCGGACTATATTGCAATTTGGTGTCAGAAGTGGGATAGGAAGTGTTACGAAATTTACCAAAGCCGACCCTGTTTCATTTCAGTACGACAACGATCGCTGGGATATAAAAAAAAAGCTAGAAGGTTCGGACGGGAGAATAACTTATCTCGATCATAACTCGACAACTGTAAAATTGACACTGGATTATACTAGAGAATTCGACGCTGATTTTAAAAGGAGGACCCATCCTCGCAGCAGTGAGTTAGAAAGGACGACGAGCGTATATCGAAATGTTATTGTGAATCAGCTGTTCTGTATAATTTTATGTAAATAAAGTTCTAGAAAAGTGAAAGTGAATATTAATTTTAAATTGAACCCACGGACTATATTGCAATATAAACCAAAACGAGTCACAAAATCGTAGAATTAACATTATGATTATTAAACTGCTAATAAGAAATTTTGCTAATCAGGTAGACGACTAGTACACTATACCTCTCTCGACGCAAAGTGTAACAATAAAAACCACAACAGACTCATTTGATATCTTTTATAAAAGATCTTTGACAATATAATACCGGCTTAAAACAAAACCTTTTCTTCTACTTATTACGTAACAAGAACAAAAAAAATAGTCTTTCTTCAATGTATATTGATAGTACTAAAAATGCGATTCGAAACGCCCGTTATTTATTTTAAATTTGTGTTTATAACTAAAGATTAATGAACAAATAAATTTATCTTACTGCATTTTCCGCCATCGAACTTGCCAAATCCCTCTCTAATTTGTCCCTCAAACTTTCAATTCCCTCCAATTTTCGAGTCTTCTCCTCCAATTTCTTCTCCATGGAAACTCTTTCCTGATTGAAACCTTCGTTCCTGGCCAGTTTCTTCCTCAAGTTCTCTACTTCGCCTTTCAAACTCTGCACAAATTCATCCTTCGCTAAGCATTTCCTTTCGTAGTTACTGTCGTAATCGACATCGTGTGTAAACGTGAATCCGACGAAAGGCAAGTTGCGTCCGGAAAAATGAGTTCTCTTCTTGAAGCTTTCGATGGTGGGGTTTTTCTTCCTTGCTGGTATATCCGAAAAATTGCTCGTATCGTCCACTGATGCGATTTTCGGCACATACGGTGGTACTTGGTCTTTCAAACTTTCAAAAGAGGTGCTTTCAAATACATCATGTTTCTTTATTTCGAGCATCGTAGCACGATTCTTTACGTCAGTGACCAAAGCTTTGACAAACTTCACATAGGCTTGACTGACGACCAAATCTGAAGGAAAAGTTAAGGTGTTGTCGTGGTTCATTATTTTTGAATAAGTAGAAGTGGTGTTTTGTGAACTGAAAGGCGTACTACCGATGGTGAGTTCGTAAGCTAGTATTCCAAGAGACCAAAAATCACACGCCACCTAAAAACAAAAAGTATTTAAAGACTATTAAATCAACACATATTTTATTTTACATCAAATCAATATGAATAAAACCGTAAATTTAGTTGTATCAAGCAATTACATAGAAAAGTCTACCATAAATGAAAAACAAAACAATTATTTTTGGTAAAAACTAGTGACGGGAAGAATTGAATACTTTTAAGAATCGAGAACTCGGTACTCGAGAACTTCTGGGAATTGAGAACTTCTCAAGTACCCAGAACTGGTGTTAATATCTCAGCAAAAGAGAGAGCAGCGTAATTCGTCTGTTCAATTCCAAAAATTTAGATGCTATAATATTTTTAAATAGCTTCTGTAAGTAATACTAAAGTATCTTCATGTTGGTTCGTATCATTTTTGTTTGTATTCAAAGTTTTTATTAACATTTTATTTACATTAAAAAAAAAAATTTAAATAATTTATTTCTACCCTGTATATATATTATTCATTTTAGTTCATATTATTTACTGTCTAAATGTTGCTTAAAGCGGGAGACAGACAGGAACCCATTGCCATGCCAAAATCTTGTTGGTAGAAGTCATCATTAAGTTGAAAATATGTTGTCTTTGTACAAAATGTTAGTAGTTCCATTATTGTATTAATGGACAATTGAGTACGTTGATTTAGTAAAGAATCTTGTTCTAATCTTTCTTTTACTATGGGAAGTGTTTTGGTGACAGGAACATTATTGTATAGATTCACAATGTCAAAACTTGCTAGTGTGAAAGTATTTTTGTATTGTATATGTGATAATTTTTCTAAGAAATGCGCGCTGTTTTTAAGATGAGAATTAGACTTATCAGTAAGTGGTGAAATAATTTTTAAAAGGAATTTTGAGAGCTCACTGCATGAAGAATTTATGGAGCTGACAATTGGTCTTAATGGAATGTTGGGTTTATGAATTTTAGGTAACCCGTATAAATGGGGCGGTTTAGAATATTTATTATATTAGTTGAACTCTAAAATATTTGTTTATATAATGGACTTATCCGTACCACAGAATAATCAAACCATTCTGTGTCCGTACTAGTAATATTTCCCCGTAATGTCAGCCTCTTTAAAGAAGTGCCGACCGACAACGAGCACCGAATATTAGACATGGGAGATAACCATCCGATATCCTGACAAAACAACACTGACAAATATATTAGTGAGTGCTTACGATGAGAACTTAGGTTTGCGGAGAACCGAGAATCGAGACCTTTCAGTACATACGAATTCGAACACCAACATACTATGGCGAGAACCAGATTTCGAATACTTCCCGCAAGTTCTCGAGATGTCTCGAGAACTTTCAGGAATCTAATACTGGTCGATTCTTCGTATTCGAGAACCCCATCATTAGTAAAAACGTCGCTCGGCACCGAAGTTGACATCCAGGGTGTAAACGGTATGAGTGCAAGTAATTATAAAATTTTATAAAAAGAGCTATAGTTGAATGTTGTAGACCTCGTGTTCTTCAGTTGTAACAATACAAATATGGCAGGCTGTAATGTCTCATAAAGTTCATGAGCCACACATTAAACAATTAATATACATATATAACATAAACACATTATTAGAAGTTAAAATGGGAATGATATAACAGAGAAATTCGTACTATAGAATCTTTTGTAGGTGGTAATTCATGAATTACTGAAAAATTTAGACCAAGGGAAGACATCTCTTGAACCTTATGGTTAATACTAATGTGTTTTTTAACAGTATTGGCTATAGTAAATAACTATGTATATACTGAAAAGTGATATATAAACGTTAGATTCATAGTTATATTCATCTTTATTGATCACACAATTAGCTAACGGTGTTTTTTGTGACCTAATTATAATAAATATTTAAATTATTGTTTAAATTGTTTAAACAATTTCCATTTAGTTGAATTTTTTTTCTGACATCCCCAGTAATGTTTCTCCTCGCCGTTAATTTGCATTCCTTTGTCAGGTTTCTGATTGAAAGCTGAAGTTTTTTTTGGCAGACTTCATATAATATCAGCTTTATTTTCAGATATTTCAGATTATGTTTCATGGTCACTACTCAACACAAAACCTTTCACATTTTTCATCCATAAATTATTTGTTTTATTCCTGAAACCCGGGATCATTAGGATACGCAGAATGGATATAATTTGTTACTTTTAGACTATGTACCAGGTACTAGCTCAGGTCATTTACGGTCTTTACGGAGAAAAAGCCCTTTTGGTGAAAAAATTAATAGTAAAACAAATCCAACATCAATGTGTTCTAATGATAAAATGTGATTAACTGACATAAAATTCAACATTTTTTCATCGATGCGTTTTTGTTTTTTTACAAAAAAACCTCAAAAAATCGGTAACAATTTAGATTTTTACCTTTTACACAAAATCCACCTATGGAACCGTGTTTGCTAGTATGGGCAATGTTGAAGAGAAATGAAAAACCTACAAAATGAGCTACTATACGCTCAATTTCGTTAATTGGTTTCTTAAATAATAAAATTTTTACCCGAAATTCCAAAAAAATAAATAATCGCTTATATATTTTTTTATTTAGTCTTATTAACTGAAAGGGTAGACCTTCTCATACCCAATTCATGTTCTAAAAATAAATACTGTAGCCCCGGTGGTTTTTGCAAAATTTACGTCAATCCTATGGAAGACATATTTTTTTGAAAGGCATTACCTCACTGGATAATCCCATTATTATGAAGAAACCACCGATGGAAAGTAGAAGAGTTGATCTTGAGACCTCCCTTCACTTTTTCAAAATTTAAAGTAAAATACATATAAATATTGACAATGTTTGGCCATTCTCTATAAGTTTCTGTGGACGAGTCCATTGGAAAAATTACTAAGGGGTGGTACATGTGTAACTACATCCTTATAATAAATAATCTTGATGCAAATTTTTAATTTTAGGCAGACACATATTTTTATTTCTACCATAATATGGATTTATGTAATAAATTTAGCAAAATGAACTACCTAAACTCCATTTAGATAAACACTGATGATAATGATGTAGCAATAATTTTTAATATGCAAAAGACATACCTACTTATTTTAAATTTAAACAAAAAAACGGAAGTAAATAATAGTATGTTCTTTGTTTACACTTGCAGTATATTTTATTATTACATAGAAATGAAACGCTGATACCAATTGGTAAACGTTAATAATAGAAAAAAAATCCCGTGTGGTGGCCGGGTTAGAATAGCACCATGGTATCCACCGCCTGTCGTATGAGGCGAATAATTGGTAGCTCTCCGCTGGGTCACCAGGGTCAATTGGTGACATCACCCATGAAAATGGAGCTAGAGAGTAGATGCCTCGGAAAAGAGCCGCTGCCTGGAGATCGCCAGGGCATGTCTGGAGCCGGCGTTAGGCATGACAGCATGCGGGACGTCGGTGGCAGGGTACTGAGGAGGCGGGTCCCTGTCGTCCAAAGAGCTACAGCCCAAGAACCAGAAGAATCAGAAGAACCACAACAACACTCATCAATACAGTAACAACAACAACGTGACCATCACCAACGTAGTCAAACAAGAACGAGAACTCCACCCGCAGAAAGTGTTGCGCAGAATTACGAACCTTGGCCAGGACAAGACTGGATATCGCCAAACACTGCATCAAGAGTTCTGTCGTGAGTACCCAGAGCTTCTAGTTACCGAACACAGAGTCGCAGATCAATATCGTGTCATCTTGATAAATGGCCTTATTTCCCCTGAACAACTGGACACAATAAAGAGCGAAGTGGAGCGCGAAGTATTTGGTCGAAATGCAATCGATCCAGCAGAGCCTGAAACACCTTTGGCACAAAGAGCGGACGAGACTCAAGAACTTCAACAAGAACAGCCAACCAACGCTGACCTGCTTGAAAAGATCCAACCAGAAATGGAAGGAGCTCTTAAAGAGTATAGTGGAACAGATCCACTGACTAGGCCAACTCTTCCCCAACTAAGATCTTCTAAGAAACTGGGTATCGTCTTGCAGGCTATGAACAAATTTATGTTGCCAAACTATGTTTTAGGTGCTAATATGTTAGAGTCGCTACACACACTCATCTACTGTGCTGCAATTTCCATCTGCAGAACAATTGGGGTCGCAATAAGACCAAAGCATGACCCTCCACAATTTAGACAAACACCCCGAATACCACCTTGGCAAAAAAGACTTGAAGGGAAAATTAATTCTCTTCGGAAAGACATTGGATGACTGACCGAGTACCAACGAGGGGTCAGGAACAACAGAATAGAAAGACTTGTCAAGACCATTATGGACAATAACCGAATAAACTCTCAGTGGGATGGAGAAAACATCATATCTCAGCAGTGTCTGGACAGTTTACGACAAAAGCTCTCCGTCTACACAAGTCGATTGAGAAGGTACAAAACCAGTCACCAACGGAAACTAGACAACGCACTATTCCGAAAATCAGAAAAAGGGTTTTATAGAAAACTCAACAACATCAATAATAATGAAACCCCTAACTATCCGAGTAAAACGGCCATCGAGCAGTTCTGGAAAACACAACTTTCCACAACAGTTTCCCATAACTCCAGAGCGAGCTGGATTAATGAGAAGGAGGCTGCATTTCAGAATTGTGATAAGATGCAACACCAACCATTTACAACGGAAGACATGTCCAACATAATGAAACGTCTCCATAACTGGAAAGCACCAGGACCAGATGTTGTGTAGAATTACTGGATAAAGAAAGTTTACGCCACCCACGAAAAATTAACAGTCCCTATTAATGATATAATTATCCATCCACACAACATTTTTTCCTTACGCATGGTGCTACTTACCTCTTACCAAAGGATAACCTATGTACACAGGACCCAGCAAAGTACCGACCAATCACTTGCCTCCCAACCTTATACAAACTTATAACGTCGTGCATTAATCATCTGCCTTTTCAGACATTGTGAGCTGAACAACATAATTACCGAACAGCAAAAGGGCTGCGCGAAAAACTCGATGGGGTGCAAAGAACAACTAATAATTGATTCCGTTGTCTGCAATCAAGCCCACGCCAAACGACGAAATCTCTACATGGCATATGTGGACTACAAAAAGGCCTTTGATTCAGTTCCACATGATAGGCTCATTCAGGTGTTGAAACTCTATAAAGTAAATAATTGTATTGTTAACTTTTTAGAATGTCATGACTACCTGGCAAACCAAAATCTTTCTGAATGAAGCCGACTGTTCGATACAAACCGACTCTATTCCAATCAGAAGGGGTATATTCCAGGGATACTCTCTTAGCCCGCTGTGGTTCTGTCTTGCCATGAACCCACTCTCACACAAACTGAACTCGACTAACTTTGGATTCAATCTCAAGCACAACAACGTACAAGCATTGAAGATAAACCATTTGTTATACATGGGCGACTTAAAGTTGATGGCAGCTACGAAACAACAGCTGCATGATTTGCTTAAAATAGTAGAAAGGTTCTCTAGTGACATCCATATACAATTTGGCCTAGGGAAAAGCCGAATTATCAATATAGTAAAAGGCAAAATACAGCAGGGGCCCTACGAAATGAGAGATGGCACCTCAATTGAATACATGGAGGAAGGCCATACTTACAAATACCTTGGAATAAAGCAGGCTCAACGAATTGATCACTCCACCCTGAAAAAGGACCTATCAACAGAGAAGGGTAAGACGACTGTTGAAAACTAAGCTTAACAGTAAAAATCTGTTTCAGGCTATTAACACCTATACGTGCTTAGTACTCAGTTACTCATTCGGAATAGTTAACCGGTGCAAGACTGACATTGATCAACTACAACGGAAAGTTCGAGTTCTACTAACAAAAGCTCAAAATCACCATCCAAAGAGCGCTGTCGAACTTACAACGTTGCCACGGTGTGAAGGAGGAAGAGGATTGGCAGATATAGGCAAGTTACGTGATCAACAAATTTCTAATTTGCGTAATCATTTCCAGAAACTCGCAGAATTTTCTGAACTACACAGAGTCAAATGTCAGGTTGATGACTCAACACCTCTGCGACTGACAGAACAACAAGTTCAAGTATACCACCAGACAACTAATCAGAAACTGCTCAAATGGAAAGAGAAGCCGCTTCATGGAAGACATATAAATGACGACAACCAAGATTATGTCGACAGTTCAGCGTCGAACTACTGGTTGATCTCTGGTCATATGTTTCCTGAAACGGAAGACTTTATATTGGCAATCCAAGTCAAGTAATTCCAACTAAGAACTATCTAAAGTACATCGTTAAAGACCCTTCTATCAACAACGACCGATGCAGATAAGGTTGCCAAACATCTGAATATATCCAGCATATCACAAGAGGTTGCCAAGCGTTCGCTGCAACTGAATACAAAGAACGACACGATGCTGTGGCAAAAATACTGCACCAGGAACTAGCGCTTAAACTTGAGCTATCACAGTCGGTAAGAAACCCTACTATATATACAAACCAGAATCTATTTTAGAAAATAACAACTACAAGCTATACTGGGACCGGACGATATTGACCGATCGGACTGTTGCTCACAATAAACCAGATATAGTTTTGGTAGATAAAGTCTCTAGAAAAACAACCTTAATTGACATAGCAATCCCTAACAACAATAATATAAATATTAAGCAGGCTGAAAAAAATAGCCAAATATAGGGATTTAGAATTTCAAATACAGAAACAATGGGACATGAACAATACTCGAACGGTACCAATTGTTATGCCAACAACAGAAGTAGTCCCAAAACATCTATCAAACAATTTGAAATACCTCGGTCTGGAGGAACATCTTTACCAACTGATGCAAATGTTAGGAACAGCCCGGACGGTTAGAAAATTCATGAACTGCAGCCACGACGCCAACCACGGGCCTGATAACCTGGCAAGGGCTCCCACACAGCTAAACCCTTTTGATATGTAGTATATCTGGGATTTAGTGAATTTTCCCCTAAGGGTACACTATGTGTGCCTTAGAGAGAGTGTGATACCATACATTGTATGGTCAAGTCGAAAAAAAAAGGTATTCTTCAATTAGTTAACAACGCAATTTTTATGTTGTTGAGTTCAGATTCCTGTTAAGAATTTTTTATTAATATATACTAATTAATGACAAGCTAAATTACCTTAGTATATATGTTTTGATATTTTATTAAAACATATACAAATGGAAAAATCGTTTGGAACAGCCTTTACATTTTGCATATTATTACATAAATCCATATTATCCAAGAAATATAAATATGTGTCTGCTTAAAATTAAAACTTTGCATCTAGATTATTTATTATAAGGATGTAGTTACACAGGTACCATCCCTTAGCAATTTTTCGAAGGACTCGTCCAGAAAAATTATAGAGAATGGCTAAATATTGTCAGTATTTATATGTATTTATACTTTAAATTTTGAAAAGTGAGATGAGAAGTCTCGAGATCAACTCTTCTACTTTCCATCGGTGGTTTTTTCATAATGATAGGGTCATCCGGTGAGGTAATATGGCCTTTTAAACAAATATGTCTTCCATAGGATTGACTGAAATTTTGCAAAAACTACCAGGGCTACCGTATTTATTTTTAGAACATGAGTTGGATATGAGAAGTTCTATCGAAGTTGAGCTTATAATAGTTCATTTTGTAAGTTTTTCATTCATCTTTAACATAGCCCAAAATAGCAAACACGGTTTCATAGGTGGATTTTGTGTAAAAGGTAAAAAATCTTAGATCATTTACCATCTAGATATAGCCTGTCAAGCATAAAATCGTGGCAATGCTAGAAAGAGAGGGCAATAGAGACAGTAAGAGGCTATTTCACTTATTGGGTGGAAGCAGCTTCCAACTGAATGAAATAGCCTCTTGCCCTCTCTATTGCCCTCTCTCTTCTTATTCTTACCACGACATTTGTGCACTGCAGGCTATCTCTAGAAAGTAAATGCTCTAAGTAAAAAACTAAATTGTTACCGATTTTTAACCGACTTCCAAAAAGGAGGAGGTTATCAATTCATATGCAACTTTCTTTTTTTTTATGTATGTGGGGCGATTATTCAAAAACGGCTTGGGCAATTTTGATTATTTAAACTGCATTATATTAAGAAACATTACAGAAAGGTCTATAATTGTCTATAACATGAGATTTGCGGTTTTCTAGAAAATTAGAAAAAAAAAGTTAATAAGGGACTAGATTTCAGCGATTTTCAATGAATCTTCACTGTTTTCTCTAAAAAAAACACGCAATTTGAATGTTATAAATTGTATTATACAAACATATGTTCGAGCTTGATTCCGTAGATTTTTCTATAACGCAAAACACACCATTTTTCTGAAAATCGGAAAAATATATGCAAAAAAACTGTAAACATCATGGTAAATGTCAAATTTTTATCATAAATGTCTAGTTTAAATGTCGTGATATGCCATGAAAGTATATCGTACAGGGTGTTTTTAATGGTTTTCAATTTGATGCATTTGAAAGTCAGTTTCTGTTAGAGACGAAGTTATAGTCGCGTGAAATGGCAGAAAATATTCCGTTAGTTTATCGAAACGAAAATTTGTTAGGATTACTTAAAAAAACAACAAACACTTGTTTAAATTTTCACTTTTTATTTCTTTAAATTTGAAATATGTTTTGAAAAGTCTGGCTTCATCAGAAATTGGAAATACTATTTATATATATATTGAATACTCTTTTCGAGGTCATTCCTTTGTGCAGACTGTCATAAAACCTATGTGGGGCAAACTAATAGAAGAATTCAAGCTAGACGTGATGAACACCAGAACGCTGTAAGAAAGCAGGAAAAAACAACATCCATTGCGGAACACGCCACCACGATGTCACACCGACTAGACTTTGAGAACACCAGAGTACTGGCAAATATAGAACACCCGAAATCAAGACTCATAAGAGAGGCAATTGAAATAGCGAAGAGACCTCACAGTCTAAACGCACGCAATCAAATTCAGAACTTATCAAATTGTTGGAAAATCCTATTAAACACCGTACCGGCCCGGACCCGTCCAATAACAACTCAACCGGAAATAACAAATCAGCAGGATGGAGCCGTGCCCACTGAGCGCCAAGGGCCAATCACACGCAGCCGTTCACGGTGTCAACCGATAGGCGCCGAGTCGCGACTATATAACAGCGCGCTCGCTTCAGAAAATCTTAGTATTCGAGTAACTAGAAGCGAAAGCAGAAGGTTACGAGAATTATGCGAACCGACCTGAAGAGGGCAGATGTGACTCTGCCGAAACGTCGTCATTTTACCATCGATCCCGGCAGGGATCAGTTCTCAACTTTAGGTGGTTTCCGGGAATTCATCCGCGTAGTTGATAACTGATCCCTGCCGGGAAAATGACGTTTCGGCAGAGTCACACCTGCCCTCTTCAGGTCGCTTCGCATAATTCTCATAGCCTTCTACTTTCGCTTCTAGTTACTCGAATTCGGTATTTGAGTAACTAGAAGTGGGGTTACAACCCCCCTAAATTTTGGAATTTTGGGTTTCAAGATTCAATTTTAACCATTTAATCATCTTTTTCATGAGAATAAATTTTATATTTATACAATTTTATACATACTGGAAATACATAAACTAAAATATAAATTTTGCAGTCCTAATCAGCCTATCACCAATCAAAAAAATTATCCAACAAATCCCTAATAAATTTTCTGGCTATGACCTTAACTTTTCTCAGAGCTAGGAATCACATTTGAAAAACTGTACCAGTATTTGATACTGGCACATAGCCATTGCAGTTTAAGAGTTATTTTATTTCAAATAGCTAATATGACAAGCTGAATTAAAAATTGATTTAGATTAAAATATAGTAGTGAAAAATAAAAATTGATTTAGATTAAAATATAGTAGTGAAAAATAAAAATTTGACACTCAAAGGAATGACGATGAAAAAGACTTTTGAAATTTGTGGAAACATAAAGTCATACAACAAAGTTCAAAAATGAGGTCCTTGAGTACCAGTGGTATGGAGAGTTTTTAAACAGGCCAGTTGACCTAATAGCCAATAAAATACCATTAAGAAAGAAACATAGTTAATTTGCTTTTACTATCCCTATGACTAAACCATGATAAAGTAACAATCATAGCCATTATTCTCTATAGAAATCCATAAAAATATATACCAATGATTATTGTTTAAATATTACCTAACAGCACAGACCTTAGCATGATGAAATTATATGTTTACTATAAATGAACATCCAAAAAGGTATATAGTAATATAGTTTTACATATTTCATTGCAGATTATTTCAATTCTAGATGATTTCATTAACAGAACATTATTACTTTATATATGCAACTGTGGTATGAGTTAGTTATATACAATATTGATCCCCAATAAGAATCAATGAAAATTGTTGTTAAATAAAGCATAAAGCCACCTATCAACACTTCTAGCAGTGTTCTCATTTTAATTGAATTTAAAAAATAAAATTGTATTTACCCCATATCCTTGTTGACCCTTGTCATTCTTAGTGTTCAGACACTGTAAAACCTCTGGGGCTATATAATCAGGTGTCCCAACTGGTGGCCCAACTTTAACCAAACCATCTCTATTCAATTTTGCAGCAGATCCAAAATCAGCAAGTTTCAAATGACCACAGCGATCCAAAAGGATATTATCAGGTTTAATGTCTCTATGGATATACCCCATTTTATGAAGATCTTCCAAAGCCAAAACCTAAGTAATATTAACAGATAATAATACCCTCAAAAATGATGTTCCCAAATCTTACCAGTTCAGCTATGTAAAAAGTGGCAGCACTTTCAGGCAAGGTTCCACCTTGTCTGTAAAGAAGTCCTAATAGATCACCTCCAGGATGATAATCCATTATGAAAAACAAGTATGTATTATCCTGAAATGCATATTGCAAAGATGTCAACCAATTTGAATTTGAAAATGCCATAATATTTCTTTCTTCTTCATATGCAGTGTGACTAGTCTCATTATCAAATTTTCTTATAGTTTTCATAGCATACAAATCCCCTGTCTGCTTCTCTTTGACCAGGTGCACTTCCCCAAAATGTCCTCTTCCAATGACATTTTTTATTTCAAAATCAGATGCATTAACTCGAAGTTGTTTTATCTCCTTAATCTTCTCTTTATTTTTCTCTGCAAACTTGGAAATATTCTCATCGTATTTTTGTAAACTTTCCAAACTGCATTCATCATACAAAACTTGCAAAACATCCAAAAGCGTTTCTCTTGTCAGCAAGGTGTTAGGATCAAGTTTTACCTTTTTACCAACTATTTCCGAGTTTATTCTTGCCACTCGGACACTAATTGGATCTTTTGAATGCTCCATTATAATTTTTCTTTACTTAGGAACACATCTTTCTATACAAAATATATTTAATCTGTATAAAAAATTAAACGACGGTTACCACCAGATTTCAAATCAAAAAAAGCCGTTAAAAGTGACGTATCAAATTTGACACCAGTGATTTTGATAGTTGACATAGAATGCAATATTAAGCCATGTTGCATGTCATAACTGTCAACTGTCAGTTAACTCGTTCATTTCATTTACGAAACTTGCAATATAAACACGTGCTAGTTATACATTTGTCGTCAAAATGCAAATTTTCGTGAAAACCCTTACGGGTAAAACAATTACCCTAGAGGTAGAACCCTCTGACACAATCGAAAACGTTAAAGCTAAAATTCAGGACAAGGAAGGTATACCTCCAGATCAACAACGATTGATTTTTGCCGGAAAGCAGCTAGAAGATGGTCGCACTCTTTCTGATTACAATATTCAAAAAGAATCGACTCTGCATTTAGTGTTACGTCTTCGAGGAGGTATCATTGAACCTTCTTTGATGATTCTGGCAAGAAAATACAACTGTGACAAAATGATTTGCAGAAAATGTTATGCAAGATTACATCCTAGAGCAACAAATTGTCGTAAAACTAAGTGTGGTCACACCAACAACCTCAGGCCAAAAAAGAAGATCAAGTAGGCGGAATCAGACTTTTATTTACATTTTTTTATTAAGTAAATAACATTCAAAATTAAAAAATGTAAAAACAGTTTTGAAATAAAATCATTTAAAAAACTTTTCATTCATTACCTATGTAAAAGAAACTTCCATTAACAGAAATTGTTTGTCCAATTTTAGCACTTTCTGGTAGAAAAGAGATCATAGTCTTTGGTTTTTCATCTGTTGTTTTCATGTAACCAACACCCATTGTTTCAGTACTGTGCCCCCATAACAAAGAAACTTCCTTTTTATATGGTTCTACATGAATTGCTAAAGCACCCCCCATTTTTTGTGTATGGTTTCTCAGATATCTAGATTTCAAAAATTTGTCAGTCATAGTTTTATATAAATCTGTAGTTGGAAATGAACTATTCTTAAAGTCATTTGCTATTTCTCTAGCAAGTTGTGTCTGCACCAAATGCTCACCACAACCCGTTGTTGAAATTGCTACTGAAGTTTCAGTGTCTTTAGCAAAACTATCTGCCCAGCAGCCACTTCCATACAAAGCAGCCTGACCAACTCTCCCAGGTTTTTTTAATAGAATTCCCCCAGAACTACAACCTGCAGCTACATTCCCAGTAATATCCAAACAAACAGCCCCAACAGTGTCCAACAAAACATTTTGCTGAGAATTTAAAACTTTTTGATATTTCTTAAGTTGTCTTATTGCTTTTTCACTAATTAATTTCTTATTACTAACAGTTTTGAGTCCTAATTCTTTTGCATGATGTAAACCACCTGTTCCTACTAATAAACTTGGTGGAATTAAACCTAAAGGCAAAGATTCAGATTGTTTATTACAAAGTTCATAAGCCAAGGTAATGGGGTTTTTCAGTTTCCTTATTGCACCACAGCCACCAAAACTAAGAGTACAACCGTCCATTAAAGATGCGTCACACTCAACAAAACCTTGAGTTGTTAAATTTGATCCGTAGCCTGCATTTGTAATTGGATCATTTTCTAGTACTATAATGGAAGCTTTTACAGCCGCAGTTGCGGTGCCTCCGTCTTTTAGTGTTTCAACGCCAGCCATACATGCCCGACGACATACTTTTCTGTACTCACTGTGAAATTTTTTGCTGTGGTGTCCAGCTCCACAATGGACAGCCACTATACCAGTCATTGGATTAGACTTACTTTTGAATTAATCATTCTAAATTCACAAGAACTAATCATGAAGATTCTGAACTGAACAGAATATATTAATTCACTGACATGCTTCTACTTTGTAAAACGTTTTCAAATTAGATTATTAATCACTTTTACAATCTACAAGAACAATTTCAATTTTTAAATTATGCCAGAGTTAGGTTAAAATCACAGAATCCAAATTCACCTTAGAGCATTTACTTTCTAGAGATAGCCTGCAGTGCAGAAATATCGTGGTAAGACTAAGGAGAGAGATGGCAAGAGGCTATTTCACTCAGTTGGGAGTTGCTTCCACCCACTAAGTGAAATAGCCTTTAACTCTTTTACTGTCTCTATTGCCCTCTCTTTCTAGCATTGCCATGATTTTATGCTTGACAGGCTATATCTAGATGGTAAATGATCTAAGAAATTCACCTACCATGTACTTAGATCATTTACTATCTAGATCTTAGAGCATTTACTTTCTAGAGATAGCTTGCAGTGCACAAATGTCGTGGTAAGACTAAGGAGAGAGAGGGCAATAGAGAGGGCAAGAGGCTATTTCACTCGGTTGAGAGCTGCTTCCAATAAAGCATGTTGTTCATTGGCTGCGTCCACCGACCATCCAACCACTGTGACATAGCCTCTTACTGTCTTTATTGCCCTCTCTTTCTAGCGTTGCCACGATTTTATGCTTGACAGGCTATATCTAGATGGTAAATGATCTAAGATCTAGATATAGCCTGTCAAGCATAAAATCGTGGCAACGCTAGAAAGAGAGCGCAATAGAGACAGTAAGAGGCTATTTCACTTAGTGGGTGGATAGTCGGTGGACGCAGCCAATGAACAACATACTTTATTGGCAGCAGCTATGGAGTGTAGAGTGAAAGGAGGACAAACTTATATGTGAATAAAACTGAAAAAGTGTCCAGCGGACGGTTTCAAATAAGAAGTTCAAGAAATGACAAGAATGGCGCAAGTGTGACCACAGGGTATGTTATGAAGTTGATTGTCAACGGATTGAAATACACAATTCCTACATTTAGAACTGAAGCGGCTGAAATAGTGAGAATGATGTAAAATTATTAGTAAAAATCGTAAATAAAACGTAGAAAATCGTAAATAAAACGTAGAAAATCTGTTATGTGAACTTCTCTTTGTAAATGGTTGTCTCCGTTTTTTGTAATCTCTGCAAGTGATGAGTTTATAGTGTGTTAATTGTGATATAAAGTAATAAGGGTGTGCCCCAGTTTTGACTTTTTATAAAACGGAGTGATTTTATAATTGTTATTTTCTTATAAAACTTTTTAAAACAGTTAAACATTGGGGAAAATTTGTATATTTGTAATATTTTTATACTTATTAACAAATAGATGTTGGTGAATTAGATGTAAATAAAAATTATTTATTTTTACATTCTTGTGTTCATATTACATATTTATTTTAAAAAGTTGGTGTTTCTAGTTCCTTGTTCACCTTTCTCTGGATAAAAGGTAATTAACAATTTTTTTCATCACTGAATAAACTGCTATAATTAAGTTATCTCTTCTGTTTCATTATGGAACAAATTTCACTTGCATTTTATGCTAGAATAGTTTCTTTTTCAATGATTCTAACATTTTCACACACTGGTTTTCCATATATTTTTTTCTTGTCTCCATTAACTACAATTAAATGACTATTTTTGGCATCTTTCTGCTGTAGGTCTATTTTAAATATTTCCAAAGGTACGCCTGGTGAATGGCCCTGGAAAAATATCTTCTGAAGTTTGTTGAAGTTCTCGATGGACAATGCCATAATCAGTTTAGTAATTATATAATAATTGGTTCTTCAGAGTTTAATTTGTGTAGGATATTTATCTTGACTCCTAAAAAAATGTACAAATAAAATTTTGCTTGCAAGTCATTTTTATCTATGTACAATGTATTTCATTGACTGAATACATTTATTAATATTAAATTCAAATTTTACCAATCATTTTAAATCTGGTTGTTTAACTATGATGTTTAAATTTGCAATTTTTGGATGTGTACTTACTTTACAACACATTTTCAAAAAAAAATTCTTGATAGGTTCTGTTCTAACTGGATAAACTCTTCTTTCCTATTAATAATTAACCAATCTTGAGCGTCAGTTTTTGGTTTTAATGTTTGCTCTCAGGCATGTAACAAAACCATCTTTTCTTATTTACCCAGACATTTTTGGTTGGTTTATTTCGCAGATCATATGGAGAGAATATTTTGTGGGAATATAACTAACTGAAAATAATTTTCAATTTAATCATGTCAATAACACTACATTTATAAAAAGTAAATAAAAACTTTACAGCATTTATTTTTAGAAATAGTTACTATTCATTATAAAAAAACATATTATAATCTGCTGTCGTAATTTGTAAAATGCATAGGTTACAATTTTCAATTCTTTTAAATGTTATTCTACGAACAAATTACCCCGTTGTCCCAGTGGCGCCCCCAAATTGATACCCTTTTGTGGACACTTTTTGATACACAGAGTGTGTCCTCCTTTTACTCAACACTCCATAGAAGCAGCTCCCAACAGAGTGAAATAGCCTCTTGCCCTCTCTCTCTTTAGTCTTACCACGACATTTGTGCACTGCAGGCTATTATATCGCTGTTTTCCAATTACCGCACAATTAAGCACAGTGCGGCACAGTGCTAGCACTGAGTGTTCCAATTACAGCACTGGCTCGCACAAATGAGCACAAGAAATAACTGTGCCTTTGAGATGTTTTATGTAGGTTGACCAAAACTTTATCATAAAACATGAAGTATGTTCCATATAAAGCCCGAAAATTACGGTACAGGGCGACACAAAAATAATTTGAAAACAGCCATTACTGAATTATTCTGTAAATAATTTACGTATTTATAAACGTCAATTGATAACCTATGAGTAATATACTTTTAAACTCATGGTGATGTACTCTACCGGTTGGTTTTAAAAAAGCCATGTTCCAATTAACGTCCGAAAATTGCCGCACTGTGCGGCACAAAATCACTTTGTGCTCTGGTAATTGGAAAACAGCCTATCTCTAGAAAGTAAATGCTCTAAGACAATGTACATGTACCATAAATCATTAATTTTGACAGTTGATTTTTTATTTATATTGTATGATCTGTGGAGAAATTG
This sequence comes from Octodonta nipae, assembly GCA_034190945.1. Taxonomy (NCBI): domain Eukaryota; kingdom Metazoa; phylum Arthropoda; class Insecta; order Coleoptera; family Chrysomelidae; genus Octodonta; species Octodonta nipae. The sequence goes on along the minus strand of CM067216.1, from coordinate 59,150,858 downwards.
TCAGTTGAGAAAAAATAAACATTGGTTTAATTTGATTTTTAACAATGAGAAACTACATAATACACTTTAATATTAACCATTGTCTCGAATAATTTAATAATAATATTTACTTATATCGACAAACAATGAATTTTTTAAGAAACAATGTTAAAGTTAACCTAACTTTGTTATACCTATAACTTAACTTAATCAACTATCCAATTGATTGTACGAATTAAGAATAACTTCTATATAGAATTTTATCAGTTTTATTTAAAAATAAGTAAACTTTACACAATCATAACCTTTAAGTAGAAGACAATTATAACGTGAACTATTAACACACAGTGCCACAACACACAAATACATTTACTCAAATCTTAATACAAACTGGTCTTTTTCATTATTCGCAAAAATTCGTCTTGGTTTATTTCTCCATCACCATCCCTATCTGCCTCATCTATCATTTCTTGTAATTCTTCATCTGTCAAGTTTTCACCAAGTTCTTTAGCCACCCTTTTCAGATTTTTAAAACTTATTTTTCCTGTTTCATCATCATCAAATAATCTAAATGCTTTCATTATTTCTTCTTTTGAATCTTTCTCTGCCATTTTAGTAGACATTAATTGTACAAAGTCATCATAGGAAATTTTCCCTGTGCCATCTTTATCGATATCAGCAATCATTTTCTTAATTTCCTCTTTTTTGGGTTCGAAACCAAGCGCCCTTATGGCCACTTTTAAATCTTTTGCATCAATTTTTCCCGCTCCGGCGCTATCGAATAAATCGAAGGCTTCTTTGATATCATTCTTTTGCTCTTCCGATAGTTCAAATTTAGGGCCAGACTTTTTTCTCGGAGCGCTAGCTGGTTTTTTAGTATTAGTTTGAGACATTTTTTAGTTTTGTTGCTGAATCAATATTTTGAATTCTGATTGTAAACAAAATTGAAATGACATGCGTCAGTTGTCGTTTTTCACATAAATCGAAGCGTGTGTAAAATACACAGTGGCGGAGTGAGTAAATGTATCCAGGGCACCGATTCGGTGGGTGGTGGTGGTACATGACCGTTCTTAGTTAGTGGAGCGATTTGTCTGGTTAATTCCGATACCGAACGAGACTCTAGCCTGCTAACTAGGCGTATTTCGACATCCCAACGGCCCGCCTGTAGTTGGTTTCGGCCTCTGCCGTACGCGTTTTATACTGGTTGCATACACACAATAAGTAAGACTCTTAAGGCTTCACTTTCATTACAGTTTTGGACAGATCTCAAAATATTATTTATTTCATTTGAAGTGGGTTTTGAATTATCCATTGATAAATAAACCTGTGTAATATAATAATTTCCATTTAAAATAAATAATTAACTTACACATTTTCAGTTAAATTAAAAATGGTATCGGTCATTACCTATTTTATAAGACAGTAACTAGTTTAATTGTGTAACTACTAACAACTCAAAAAGTTAAAATTAAATTTTTAATTTATTATAATTTATTTCCACAATTCTCAGAGACAGGAGGCTTCTAGCCGTACGAGATTGTGTCCTCCCTGGCCGAGCGGCCCAGCTTCAAAATTTTAATTTTCTGCTCTAAACGAATTACCCACTCTAACCCCTAACCTCGAAACTCGGTATCAACTGTATTTACTCAATGATCTCTATTTATATCTTACATGACCTTGGGTACTAATTAAATCTCTTAATAGCTCAGGTCATTTACGAAAATACGTGACAAAATTAATAGTAGAAAACCAGGAACGTGTTTTAAGGATAAAAAGGACTAATTGCCATAAAATTCAACATTTTTTATCGATGCGTTTTTTTTTCAAAAACACCTAAAAAAATCGGTAGAAATTTAGTTTTTTACCTTTTATACAAAACTACCCGTGAAACCGTGTTTGCTACTAGGCGCAATGTAGTAGAGAAATGAAAAACCTACAAAATGAGCTATTACACGCTGATCTTGGCTATTTTATTGCTTAGATAATCAAACTTAAACTCGAAATTACGGGAAAAAACTTAATTGTTTACATATATTGTTATTATTTACTTGAAATATTCTTATTAAATAAAATAGTAGATCTTATCATTCCCAATCTATTTTATCAAAATAAATACTGTGGCCCCCGTAGTTTTTGCCAAATTACACTTAAACCTGGAGAAGACCTTTTTTTTACAGGTACATATTACCTCACCAGATGACCGTATCATTATTAATAAACCAGAGTTGGAAAGTAGAAGAGTGGACCTATAAACCCCTCATCTCAGTTTTTCTAAATTTTGAGTATAAATATAAACAATTACTGAATATATCTGATCAATTTAAAATAGAGGGGTTGGGCGAGTCCATTCGTGAAATTGTTGTGGGCCGTGGGGCGGACTTTACGAAACTTCATCTCGCAATAATATTTCAAATTTTAATTTGATGCAGACTCTTCTATTTCAAGTATAATAAATTTAGTAAAATGGAATGCGAAAACTCAGTTGAGCTTAATAGGCAAGTAACATTAATTTAAAAAAATACCTTCTGCTTTTAATACCTAATTCACAAATAACTGTTACCTGAAATTATAACCAAATCAATAGTTATTTGTGTCTTTTAGCGGAGTAACTTTTTAACTGATTTATATTACTATTTTAGAGGTGATGGAGAAATTCACAAGAACCAATTGGACAATTCGATGGGTATTTGTATACTGTAAAAGAAACATGCTTCCTGAAAAAGCACATGTTGTCAAAGAACGCTCGATAAATAATCTCATTAAATCCAGTATAATGAGAAAAGATAACATACATATGGAATTGAAAAATTATGAACTTACTTACTTAAGAGTAACAATAAGTAAATTAAAAATAACAGTTTTAACCTAAGTTTACAACAAATATCAACGATATTGAATAATTCAGAAAATGTACACAAGCTAAAAGTAAAAATTGTATCTTAGAACTGAGAAAACAGACAGTTCAGACACTTATATAATAAATAAGATGAATAGACTATTTCAGTTATCTAAAAAGCAGGTCTTTATGGCTGAAATAGTACAATTAAAGATGTCAAGCTGGTAATTCACCTCATTACACTTTGAACACATTTTATAAAGTGGAGAACGTTTTAGAATATTAGTACGGGAAGTGGGAAGGTAAAACGTGTGATTTGTCCTAGATATGATTCTACGCACAAAAATATTTAGTTTTTGCAGAAAAATTGAGTCGTTAAGTTTATTGTTGATGATTTTAAACAGAAAAATTACTGAATGACTGTCTCTCCGATGGCTCAGTCTATCTATTTTATGTCGGGTAAGAAGTTCAGTGTTTGTGATATCAATTCGCGGATAAGCATGATCTATTCTATATGACAGGAGTTTTAAAAACCGTCTTTGAATTAACTCTAATTTTTGTATGTGAATCATGTAAAATGGACTCCAGATTATATCAGCATACTCAATTTTAGATCTCACAAGAGCAAAATATAACATTTTTAATGTCTCTTGTTGCACCAAATCTCGGGAGTTACTGGCAACAAAGCCGTACATCTTGTTGGCAGCAGAGAAAACGGAATCGATATGAGCAACAAAGGAAAGCCTACAGTCAAATGTAACACCCAGGTCAGTAAAAGTGGGCGGTCGCTCAAGAATAGAATTATTAATTTTATATTGAAAGTCGATAGTATGTTTCTTTAATGTGTACGACATTACTTTACACTTACTTGTATTGAGAGATAAATTATTATTTTGGCACCAAATTTCAATCAGTTTCAGATTTTGAGAAAGTCTCTCGCAGTCGGGGATACTATTGATTTTACAGTAAATCTTCAAGTCATCAGCATATAATAAGCAATTTACGTCTAACTTATTAACGATATCATTAATGAAGATATTAAATAAAAGAGGCCCCAGTTACTGCCCTGGGGGACACCTGAAGTGGCCACGTATTCGACCGACTTAAACCCATTAAAGACTACCGACTGTTTCCTATCACTCAGATACGACGAAAAAAGTTTAAACAATGATTTTGATAGACCAAACTGAGCTAGTTTAGATAATAAAATTCCATGATCGAGTCGGTCAAATGCCTTCGAAAAGTCCGTGTATACTACATCACACTGTACCCGATCGTCTATACATTCAGCCAGAAATTGTTGAAATGTTGACAAGGTTTGTGATAGTTGAGCGTCCTTTCATAAATCCATGTTGATAACACGTAATAATATTGCTAAGTTGAGAGTACATTCTATTATAAAGTAATGTTTCAAACACTTTACTGAAGTTACACAATATTGAAATTGGACGAAAGTTGCATATGTCAAATTTGTCTCCCTTTTTAAAAACTGGAATAATTTTAGACGTTTTCCAAATAGCAGGTATAGTAGAATATTTAAGGCAAATATTAAGTACGGTAGTTAATGGTGAGGCAAGAATTGTTGCACAATCTTTTAAAATAAAGGCTGGAATGAAATCAGGACCCATCGTCATTTTATTTTTAACCTGCTTGAGTACAGACAAGACCTCCTCTCCTCGAAAACCTGATATGGTGAGGTGTTGTGCATTAGTAATCACGTAATCAAATGTGACCATCTGCGAGCTAACGGAAAAAGATTGGGCAAAGAATTCGGCAAAACCGTTGAGTATATCAGCAGGATTATGAAGCACTTGACCGTTATACGACATTCGATTCGATATCGCAGTACAACCTTGTTTACTATTTATAAAAGCCCAGAATTTCTTAGGATCCCCCTTCATATTTGCTTCAACCGATCTCACATAATTTTTGTAGGACTGACTAATGTCAGATTTTATTATTGCTCTTAAGCGTTTAAATTTGTCACGAGCAGGTCATTATTTTGCTTAAATTGGAGATTAAACTTTGACTTTTGTCGCAATTGTTCAATGATACCGGGAGTAAACCAGGGTGGATATTTCCTTTTAAAGATTTTGGTCTGCTTTGGAACATAAGCTTCAAATACAGAGTAGAGTTTACCGTAGAAATATGAACAAGCATCCTCAGGACGGTCAAATGCTTCAAGGAAAGTCCAATCAATATCAGTAATACGTTTTTACAGTAAAGGAAAGTTGGCCTTTCGAAAATTAAATTCGTTACATGAGGATGTGGGAAAATTTCTCTTTAAGTTGCGAATGAAGTTTAATTTACAAACAATATTTAATGCCGGATGATGTCTATCTACAGTAACCAAAATTTCTAGAGACTTACCTACCTGGCAACTGTTATTGTACAAAACTAAGTCAAGCATCTTACCGAAATCGTTAAATATAGAGTTTTGTTGAGTAAGGTTAAAAATGGGAAGGAAATCATTCAATTGTAAGACCTGTATATTATCAGTATTATTTCTCAAAGAATCAGCGTAAGAAGAAATGTTAAAGTCACCTACAATGAGTAAGTTGTTGCCATGCAAAAATGCCAGATTGTTAAGTGACTCGAACAGACTATTATATAAGTCATTACTTAAGGAAGGCGGGACATATAAGTTAAGTAAAAATATAGAACTTACATCAGTAAGAATTTTCACCAACACCAGATCCACAGACAGCAACGAAGAAGGAAAAAATTTTTTAATATCGACATTAGATGAAGCAAAGAGATTATTTACTGCTACAAGAACACCTCCACCTCTTGAGCAGTTGCACTCCTGATAACGCCTGTCACTACGGTAAACCGAAAAATCAGGTGGAAATAATTGTCCATCTAGAATAGAGTCATTAAGCCAGGTTTAGGTTAACGCTATGACCTGATACGACATTAAGAAAATCTACTGTCTTCGAGCGCAGCCCTCTAGTGTTCTGATAATAAATACTTAAAGATTTGGAGCTATTAAATTCTGCGACCTGTCCACTCAAACTGCATCCACTTGAAGCCGAGAATGATTCATGCAGCACAGGGAATTGCTATATATAACCAAGCAAATCGTTTTTAAATTTTGCTAAGGCAGATTTATATGCAGTACAGATAGACCGATCCCAAGCAGCATGGTCGTCTGGAATTGTCGTAATTTGTTTTACAGATAGTTTAACGCAATTAGAACATTTTCTTATCCGTGATTTACAGGTTTTTACATTATGATCTCCCCCACAAAGAGGACAGCTTAATTTATTAGCACAAGATTTGGAAGAGTGGTGAAACTCATTACAATTAAAGCAACGCGATAATTCAATTGCGTCGTACACCTTACAGCTATCCAAACCTACAAACAAATTACCAGCTTTTAACGCCCATTCATAGACATACTTTTCAACCTGAATGACAGCTTGATAGATTCCTGAGTTTTTTTTGGTACAGAAAATTTTAATCACTTTACAATCATTTGATTCGGAAAATATGTCCGGGTTACACTTCATAATTAAATCCCGTAATTTAGATTCAGAGTAATTTTCAGTCATCCCCACAATACACAGTCTAGGATTGAAACCCATGACTTCCTTAACCGCATAGGAATCCGACATTTTCTCCTCTACCAGCTTCTTTACTTTTTCATTATCTTCCTTGGACTTGCAGCCAATAAGAACACCTCCATCTTTCGTATTTTTCACTTTGGACAAACGCAAATTATTATCAGGTGGAAGTATATTCAGCATTAAATCGGATTTCGTTTGATTCACAGCCTGACCCATGCGTTTAGGTTGTATGATAACTGCTGGACAAGTTTTGTTTTTGACAACATCTGAGTATTTCACAGGCGCTACATCACACGACGAATTTTTATTATTTTTCAATACATCCGATTTCAATAAAGACAATTCATTTCTGAACGAGCGAAGCGCCTCGTCGACCTTTAAATCCAACACTCTGTTAATTTCAGCATTATTGATTGACATACAGTCTTTTACACAAGTTACGCATCTCCACATCAATCCGGGAATAGCATTTAAGACACCCAGTATATCGATAGTAGTTGAAATACAAACAACGTGAAACTGCTTTTTGTAAAATTCACAAAAAACGGCTGGCTTTGCTCGAGTTACAGTACCTGAACAGGTTGTACAAAAGTCATTTACCATGATAATATAGAGGAAAAAGACTTACATGTAGCCACTAGATACTAATTCCATTTGTATAATAAATCACTTGAAAAACTACGCAAATAATCAATAAAACTTCACAGATCAATTCGTTGGCAGAACGATGCGTACGTGTTGATCTCGAACTCGATTTCTTGACAATCAAAATGGCAGCAAAGATAAAAAGGGAAGAACTTAAGAAGTCTCGTACACGAAAAATTGAGGGGCGCAATTTTGACTTTTCAAATCAAATCGAGTACATTTTGTATAAAAGGTAAAAAACCAAATTGCTACCGATTTTTTGAGTTTTTTTTTGAAAAAAAAAAACAAAAACGCATCGATAAAAAATGTTGAATTTTATGGCAATTAGTCATGTTTTATCCTTAGAACACGTTCCTGGTAGTTTTTTTTCTACTATTAATTTTGTCACGTATTTTCGTAAATGACCAGAGCTATAACCAAAATTACCTCGATGAGTCTGAATGAAGTCAAAAACCTGGTTGATTTCGGTAATTTATTGAAATACTTTTTTTAATATTAGGCTTTACAGTACGAATTTTAAATGATTTGTGTCTGGTAACGATATATTTCTATTAGTAAGTAATTTCTGTAATATTTTGACGATTTATGTGTGTTTTTGTATAAATCTTTATTTACATTAGCACAGAAAATTCATTTTTGATCCGAATGTCCAAGACGTTTGTATATATTTTAACTGCTGTGCCGTCCCAGAAAAGACGCCCGATGTATGTCCAAACAATACTTCCTTCGGACACACGAATTAGTAACATTCGACGTTCCATGTACATCCCGATGAAGTTCAGAACCGGAAGTTCTAAGGACTACCGAATATCCGAAACGAACGTCTTTAAAACGTAATTGATACGCACATGTGCTATTTGGGCCATGTACTGTGTTAGAGTGTGTATAATAATGCACTCTGCACTGTGTTACTACCGTGTATTCGCTGTGTAGAAACTGTGTACGAATGGAGCAAATACACCGTAGACTGAGTCGCCCAGGTCATCTGAGAGTCAACGGGCTCGTTTAAAATATGCCCCTGAAGGAAAATGCTGGTATATATGGCAAAAAATTGTGAATGTGCAAATGATTTTTTCCCAAATGATAGAAATAGACTATTGCAGTGGATAAAGATCACATGTTAAAATAGATCCAACATGCTCTTCTTTGTGAAGTAAGTTTTCTAAATTAAATTGTATAAACAATGATTGTTGGACTCATCCGCTGATAGATTAAAATCGTGAGATTTTATGATAAATTTTGAAAATCAAGAGGGGTTTCAAATGTCAAAGTATTGTCCAGCAGATATTGCCCTATCAACCAGAAAACCACGAACATTGCACTTAAAGATGCTCAAAACCTAACTTCAAAGAGAAACTCTGGTTTGGCATGAACTAAGACAGAAAACAACAAAGAACGGGGCAAATGCCGTTCTGTCAGTTGTAGCTACATAATGCTATTGAAGAACAAATGTTTTGAAAATTAATTTTATACGTAGATGAATGAAATTTTTTCAAGAGAAGTTATTGTAAATTTCCACAATCTCCAACATTACACAAATAGAAATAACAACCAACAAAAACGAGAGACATCAGTTAAGAAACACAGTGATTAGTTGCTGTTCTTGTTTTTTGAGAGTATATTTTTAAGTTTCTTATGACAGTTTTATTAATATATTAAATAGTAACTGATTAACATTTGGACTTTGTTATCATCAGAGACAAAGATTCTGATTTTCAGTTCTTGTCAGATTTCAATGACAAATAAAATAAAACTACATTTTTTAGAACTTTTTTTAATAACACGGTGCTAAATATTACTATCAATTATTTTTTTAAAATAACAGTCAGTATCAGTGCTAAGGCACTCACATATAAAACTAATAAAATTCACATTATAATCACACAAAATTCACCCAAACAAAAGAAATGAGCAACTAATAAACATTTTAACAGATAAAATGAAAAAAAAAACAAAAACTTAATTATTACATCCTGGTAACCACCCATATACGAGGTTCTTCGAAAAAGTTGTATTTTTCCACTTTATGCGTAACCGCCTTAAATTAGAAATATGTAAACAAGATTTAATTTCAAATTTCAAACAAAAAAAACATATGTCAAATTTTTGAAAATCTCCAACATTGCAATTGTGTCTTTGTCGAACTTTTCAAAAAAACTCTCATATACACTAATATAAGAAAACTGTAGAAAAAATAATTTAGAAAATTTTAAAAATTAAAAATTATCCCATTTATATATGATTTATATAGAATTTCCGTGCATCATTCACGGTAATAGATACAACAAACACACAATAACCTGTGATTCACAATCCAAAATGAAGCAAACAATACTTTTAATTAATTAATTATTTAATTTCAACACAATTCCTTTAAAAAAGTAGTAACTAAATAAAGGGTACACGGAGTGGAAACATGATTGTATTTTGAGATTAATACTGTAGTCTTTCTTCAAATACCAGTAGAATCTAACACACTTTTTTAAAATAGACAAACTAATAAACATAGGAAGTTTCAATGATTTTTATTGATTGTTCACTCCGAAGGAGAATTAAAATGTCAATCTTAATTAGGAAGCATAGTTACTTATAATGTGCCTGCAATATGGAGCTAATTATCCAGAAGTTTGCTATAGAACTTCAGTACAGTACAATGTCAAGTCTATTCAAATTGGTAGCGAGAAAAAGCAGAACACCAAGACTTGTTTTTAAACTGTACTCATTTGAGAACAGACCAATTAAACAATTCAAATAAACTAAATTGTAAATATTATAACGGATCCTTCATTATTTCCGTGATAATCAAGGGTAGATTCAAAATTGAGTTTCTTCAGGAGGCTGCTTTTGGAGAGAACAAATAAATTAATAATAAATAACATTAATAAAGAATATAATACTACTAGTATGTAATGTATACATAATTACATACAATTTATATATTTTTTTATTTTAATATTAGTAGCAGGCATTTCTTATATACAAAAATATAAATATGAATTTTGCAATCCTAATCATCCATTCTCCTTTTAAAAAATTGCTAGACCCATCAAACTCCCTAAAAAAATCTGGCAAGGACCTTACAGCAGATGCAACACAGGAATACGGGACACCATCGATGTTATTATACGCATTAAATTGAACTGGTGAGCATAAGCAGGGGGCGGCTGACCACAAGATGAAGTAACAAAATAAAAACGACTAGCTGGGAATAGCTACTATTTGCACAGGTTCATTAAGTGAACAATCAGTATTGATATTGTTGTTATACATGAAATATGTGATTTCTTACTCTGCTCTGATGCAAGACATAAATCATTAAAATTTGAAAGTTGAATTTATTAGAAACTATTGTTTGAGGCCTTGGAACTCATGTTTTTCCTCCTGTACCCTATAATTTTCTTTAAATTATTAAAAATTTTGAATGTCATTACTAACATGACAATTTTGCACCAAAGTTGAATTGTGTTACTTTTATTACTAATACATTGCAGAAACGCACCACTCTTAAAATTATATAATATTCTAACAATAACCAATATAACAAAAAAAACAACTACCCTTCTATTATTCCATTATCATAGAAAAACTGTAATATAATAATAAGTAAAAAATTAATATTGCATAAGTATGATGTGATATAATAAAATCACCAGCAAAAAAATTAACTTATACTTATATACAAGATATTTCAGTAAGTTAATCTAATAGTATATTTTATAATCTCTGTACAACCCGAGACTAGAAAACAGAACACACCCCTATAAGGTCTCAAATTTACAAGTTTTTCTATGACGTCACATATACCATCAAAATATATATACATAAAACTTTTTTATATATCTAAATTGAATTGCGTTACAAAAATACATATGCCAAAACAATTTTCTTCTTTCGCATTTTCCATAAAACTATTTACGTATTTTTACTATTTTTCCATGGCAGAATTCGGTAACACGTGAAGAAGGCATTTCTTTTAATACTGGTATGGGCAGCAACGACAAATTTCAAACACGTGTGTGTGAGTTCAATGACGGCAATTTCAAACGGAACTACTCACAAGGTGCAAATTTATGTCCAGCGTCTAAAGTGAGGGATACAGGTAACACTCATGGTTATGGATCGCGAACAAAATTTCAAAGCAACAATAATAAACCTACATAAGTATTTTCACTAGGACGTAATAAGGTTTGCTCATTAAAAAAAACGTACAGTATTTTTTTTTTTCGTTATCAGAAAATTTCTATATTCTTAATTTACAGACAACTGTATACATTGTAGATAGTTATAGTATCCAAGATGACCAACTAAAGTGTCTGAGACTGCGATTCACAAGTTCGTATATCTATTTATTATTTTTATTAGAGACTATACTAGGTTGTGATTTAAAAAAAGCCACCTTTTGTTCATTTACATGATATAACTTCGACAACGTGATTTAGTAAAATTAACAAGCTCTTCATAACTCTCGAAATTTTAACTGAGCACATTGTTATTACTATTCCATACTTAACTTTTTGCATCCTTCTGGAATTTGGGCAGACAGTCCATATAAAATACTTCTCCAAAATCGACAAAGAAAGTGATCTTGAGTTAATACAGACCTAAGCTAATGTAAATATAAACATTTGAGCATTGGGAAAACAACATAAAGACAGGTACTGAAATAAGATGTTAAAAAAACTGATGAAGAGAGAAGTAAACAATAAAATGACAAATAAAGAATAAAAAAATACCGAAATGAAAAAATTAATACAGAAAAACTAAGCCAACATAGTAAACATATAATAAAAGAAAAAAGTAAATTATTTACTGAGGGTAAATATAAGCAATTTAGAAAAATGGCACAGGAAACTAGAAATAGGATAAAAAAATTTACAAAATTCATGTGAAAACATTAGAAGAAAAATTTATCAGATGGAATAAAGAGCTACATTACTGCATTAGTAGACAAATACAGACTTGGAGGAAATAAAAAGACAACCAAAAAATGCTATATGACAAAAAAACTCACCAAGTAAAGGGCGCTTCAATCAATAAACCAAGAAAAGTCGAAATAGATTCAGAGAATTGCCAGATACAACAAACAGATATAATAAGACAAATGAATACAGAGCATCAAGGGATACTGGAATAGTGTCAGAAACGATAAAGCAAAGGGGAAAGGAAAAATTTAACAAAAATATGTGATCTTTTCAACAGATGCCTGTCAAAGAAAGAAACCATAAGACCTGGAGTAATGCCATATATTATTACACAGAAAGAGGGCATGGCAGTAACCAGAGGAGTCAGAAATTAATTGAAAAATCAGTGTAATCAGCATTATTAAGACTTATAACCATTAATTTTTTTATTGAAAATATAAAAACTGTTGACATTAAGTTAAATTTATTAACTTTTTTTGTTATGGTTAAAACATTAGCTATTTACTGCAATTTCAACGAATGAATTTATAAGGAGATATAATCATTGTTATTATTACTTAATAAATAGTCAATAATTTAAATTTTAGACACTTAATGAAGTTATTAGCGCGAATTTATTTTTATTTAATTCCAAACTAGTCATGAGTTTCAACTGCCAAAATTGATTAAGAAAAGAAAATAGATATTATTTGTTCATTAACTACAGTTAGATGCTATAAGATTTAGATACTTGTAAAATTCAGAAACAGTTAATGAAATGGAAAAAACGTTTCATAAGTGTTTCATAATACACATCACAAGTCATTCATCAAACAACTTAGGATCATTTGCACCTGGTGAATAGGACTTCTAAATATCAATAAACTTTTATAAACTATATCGCACTAACCATGAAAAACGGCACACCTGATTTTTTTTAAATACATTTATAACACATTTGAGGAAAAATTCACAATATGAGCTTTAATATGTAATTTTAGAATCTTAAGTTTATCCGAAGTAAAAATTAAATTTGTACCAATTCTATAAAAACTTTTGATATTTTAAGAATATATAATATCCTCTTTTTATCTCTTTATTTAACTTACAATTATATAATTTGCTAGCAATTAACATATGCATAATTATATTAGATATTTAATAACATATTTTTATAGGAACATTTTGATAACGGTTTTCTTTATAATAAAATTTGGTTAATAGTTAATAAAATATTAAATAGGTAACTAACTCACTGAAATTTCAACAAAAAAAAAATGAAAACTCAATTTTATAGATTGAATCTTAACTTGTGATTGTTTTTCTCATTTTTTATATAATGTTCTGCAAGGCGATTTGAAAAATATATTCAGTATACAGCCCATGTAGATAGTTTGACATATAACAGCAGAAATACCATTACGTAAACATACCTTATGACCCTTTTATAGCAGGCTGGTTGAAAAGGAAAATGTCGGAAACTTTGTATTTTTTAATTTAAAATTCAAGAATGACTGGGTTTTCATAAAACGTCTTTTAAAATACGGCTGCTTTTGCACTCAAAGATAGCAAATATTTTTTTATAATCTTAGAATGCTTATACAGAGTGTTTGATAAATTATCTCTTAGATATATCCAATGGTTGTCACGAAAAAAAAAGTTCTGATATTTGATAAAATCGTGTTTAATTCAGTGCATGAAATAACTTATTAATGGAATCATAAAGATTAACTCAAATGTACATTTGGCTTTGTATTGAAATATGTTTGTATTTATACATAATAAATACCCGATGGCCTCAATTAAAAGAAGTACGATTGATACCTAATTTTTGATATAGTAATACAATTTGTTATAATTTTAAGTCCAGATTACATGTTGACGATCAATTCTGCAATCAACGTTCAAAAAGTTAATCCCGACAAACAACATCAGTGATCAAACTGGGGAAATATCAGGAATGAGTGAATTTTACTAAAGACCCTAAGCATTTATCTACCTCATCAAATAACGAAAATGATTTACAGAAAGGAATTTTCAAATCTTTATATAATCGGAAAATTTTACAAGGAATTTGTCAAAATCAAAATCGATTTCAAACTTTCACTAATCACCAATTTTGACCGAAACTCTTCACCTAACACCCTGTATAAGCAAAACTAATTACATATTTTCAATTGTCGACCCTATTAAAAATTTTCAAATCGAAATGACAACAGAAAATTAACAAAGCCACGCTTTGGTTAAATTGGTCCCAAAATTTTTACAAAACTTAATCCTATTCATTCGATACAGACCCTTTTTTCCTGGACCAGAAGGTCCAAATCTAACCTTTCCAGTTTGACGAAAGGTAAAGGCATCTCCGGTTTTCTTTTGATGATCAGTTTCGGCACCACACCAGCCAGGCAATTCGATTGTATCACCGAATAATCACCGGAATTTGGGTTCTTTGTTTCGACCGGCTCATCTTCAGAATCGCTGCTTGAAGCACCGTACAAATTCCGAAACCGCTTCTTCTTCTTTTTGGTAGTACACGACAATCTGTTCATTTGAATTTTATTATCAGCCGTAATTGGTGGTTTCTTCATCTGTTGCATGAACCTCTTATAAGTGATGATCTTTCTTATTTTGTCCATTTCCGACGCAGTTAGTCGGTCGTTTTTTAAAAACCTTTGCATCAGGCCTGACGTCTCTGTTTTTAACACTCCATCTTCAGGGCTGACGCACTTTGACGACTTCGGTATTTGGATGTTCAAGCTGCTCAATTTTAATTCGACTTTTTCTTTGTAAGTCTGAAGGATCTTATCTTCTACTTGATTTATCACAGATTTCGGATTTGGTTTTTCGAAAATAAGGCCACGGAATTCGCTAAAGCATTTATCTCGAATGTCCAGATTGGATTTGGGAGATTGGGTTTCCTCCCAATCGAAGTTATTCGGCACTGAAAAGGAACCCAAACTGTGTTTCCTTTTCAATATGACATTCGGTGGTTTTGGTTTTTTTAAGCTTTCAAAGTCGTCCAGGGATTTCGGCCTTTGCGATCGGATCGCACTAAATGTTTGGGCGCTGTCGCCGATGACAATTTTCTTGGTCGAAAGTTCGGTTTTGTTTTCCAACAGTTTTCGTTTCCTGCTGTTGTATTCTTGTAAACTTAATTTTTTCTTCCCTTCCTGATTCTCTGATGGCTTCACACGTTCTGACGAATCATCGGTTTGGGATTTGGTACTCTCATTTTCTTCAGATATTTTATTTTTTTCGTTTTGAACATCAACCAGTTTCTTGACTTCTGAGTCTGTTATAGCTGCTGGGTTTTCTTTATTCTCTGCTATGTCAGTTGGAAAGTTTACATTTTCATTGGACTCAGTTGACTCACTACTTTCTTTGACTGATTCTTTTGTCTGCTGAAATTTGGTGGCTTCATGTTTGTGGAGTTGCTCTTCTGCTGGAATATCTGAAACACAACGTATTTTCTTTATAAATTAGCACAAAAATATGTAGTTCTTTCATTCTGATTTCACATAATATAATTAAAGTAAATATCTCACATCAAATATTGCAGAAAATATGTTTTTAAATAACCATGATTTTATATAACCCTGATGCTTTTGCATACTGCATTTGACTGTAATAAAAATTCTGACTGTTGAAATCCTAGAAGATAATTACTTTTTTATGATTATTTGTGGACAAGGTTTGTTCTGTGTGTGGTTCTGGAACAATATCAGTGAAATAATCTTACTTCAAGTATTTACTAATAGTAGGCGCTTTTGTGTCAGCAAGTAGATGAGGCGCATTTTGAATTTTAGTATTTCTTTAATTTTATAACACACCGGAGGTGTTAGATAAATAATTGCATTTTCGCGTTGAATAATAAAATCAATCGTAAAGATGAAAATTGTCGCTATGCGCTAAATAAGCAGTTTTTGTATTAAAATAAGTCTTGTTTAAAAGAAAGGTAGAGTAAATATCAAATAGGCGTTACGAAATGTAATGCTTAGGCTATTTTGTTTAAAATAATATTGGATAGTTTATGTATGTCGCTTCGTTCTTTTTGTCGACTTATTAGCAGAAATTGTAATATTGTACGTGCGGAAAAGTAACAAAAATCAAAGATGACCGAAAGGAAAAACTTACTCAACAGTCTGTATTGTAAAGAGGGTTTTTTAAAATGCCGTCTCAAAACGAACCAATAGGCGCGCGGGAAACTGACAAGTAGGAAATTTGTTTAAATTAATTCATAAACGGGGGAAACAGAAATTATGCGGGAACATGAGATTAAGTAAAAGTTAGTCTTCAACGGGACTCGGCGGACTTCGGGGCCGGAATTCAAGAAAAAGAGTCGTTCGCGACGTGGCGGTTTAGGAGCCAGAAAAGGTGAAAACCAGACTCCTGAGAGAGGGGTATTTCACCTATCCACATAGAGTTTTTGGGACCTTCGTCAAAGTTTGTAAAAATTTATCGCCCAGCGAAGAAACCGCGTAAGTCGCAAGTGTGTTCTGGTTTTGATAAAAATTTAGTTAGCTAGCGAGTTAGTTTTGGTTTTGTTCTATTATCTTCACAGGTAGGCGACCTTATGCTTTCTAACAACGGGGTGTTAGTGCCAAAAGCCTGTGACGTTTTCCTTGGAGAGCTGTGGGTTCACTTCCGAACCCAGGGCAGGAATATTGTGAAATTATAGAAATATCAGCAGTCGATAAACGAACGGAACATCATGAATTGTTTTTATTTTCTTGATATGTTATTTAAATTTGGTTCAGTATTTACATTGTGTTATACTCATAAATTGTTGGTTAAACTGGCCCACCAACGTCTGCCGATATAAGACATTGTAGTTAGGGTCCATATAGGGCTTAGCTAGGGTTGAATTGCCCTATCATTCCCAGTATTAGTGGGTATAATTAAAGTGTAGTCTTGTTGTTCTATAAAATTGTTGTAGTTTGGTTTGGTTAAAAGCCAAAATTTTTGTGGGGTTATATAAATACTTATTTTTTTGTATTGTTTTATTAGAGCTAGTCAACTTTTGCATTTGTTTTTTTTTAATCATTGGTTCTATTTTTTATTTAATATATGTGTCTTTTTTTGGTTGTTTACTTTCAACTCCTTCTTTTTTCCAATACAACCACCAGCTTTTGCGAAGCCTGGGGACTAGGTGACGAGAAGTCAGAAGCTACCAAAGACTGAGTCAAGGCAGACTAGGGGCAGTAAATCTCCTTTTATTTTATTTTCAGTACACATACACAAAGAAACGGGTTCCCGGATACTTTCTCAAAAACATTTCCGGGTGGTAGCAGCGTTACCCCTTTTCTCTCATGTCTTTTTCTTACAGTGTTGTAGCAGTATAATAAAAAATAATAGCCGAAATATCAGGGAGGGGATTATGACCCGAGTAATAGCGGGGCTATTACAATTTATTAATAATTAATATTAATTAATATCCCGACTTGACCATACAATGTATGGCAGCACACTCCCTTTAGGGGAAAATTCACTAAACCCCAGATATCCTAGGTATCAAAAGGGTTTAGCTCTGTATGACAGGTACAGTTCGTGTGTTGTTCATGTCCCACTGAGTCTTTATTTCAAATTCCAAATCCCTATATTTGGTTATTTTCTCAGCCTGCTTGATATTTATATTATTGTTGTTAGGAATTGCTATGTCCAATTAAAGTTGTTTTCCGAGCGACTTTATCTACCAAAACTATATCTGGTCTATTGTGAGCAACAGTCCGATCAGTCAGTATCGTGAGTCCCAGTACAGCTTGTAGTTGTCATTTTCTAAAACAGATTCTGGTTTGTATTTATAGTATGGTAATCTTACCGACTGTGATAGTTCAAGTTTCAGTGCTAGTTCCTGGCCCTGGACTCTGATCAATAGAAAACTTTTGTAGAATCGAAAAGTGACGTCACTTTAGAAATGTTCGCACTCATAACTCGTATCATCGTTATACGATGGTTATGCCTTATGACGACAAAATGACGTCACTTTTCGATTCTACAATACTTTTCTATTCATCAGAGTCCCACGGCTGGTGCAGTATTTTAGCCACAGCAAAGTGTTGTTCTTTGTATTCAGTTGCAGCGAACGCTTGACAACCTCCTGTGATATGCTGGATAGACTCAGATGTTTGGCAACCGTACCTGCATCTGTCGTTGTTAATAGAAGGGTCTTTAAAAGATGTACTTTAGATAGTTCTTAGTTGGGATTACTTGATCTTGGATTGCCAATATAAAGCCTTCCGTTTCAGGAAACATATGACCAGAGATCAACCAGTAGTTCGACGCTGCACTGTCGACATAATCTTGGTTGACGTCATTTATATGTCTTCCATGAAGGGGCTTCTCTTTCCATTTCAGCAGTTTTTGATCAGTGGTCTGGTGGTGTAATTGGACGTGTTGTTGTGTCAGTCGCAGTGGTGTTGAGTCATCAACCTGGCACATGACTGTTTAGATTAGAAAATTCTGGTAATGACTACGCAAAATAGAAATTTGTTGATCTAATAGGTTGCTTACATCTGCCAATCCTCTTCCTCCTTCATAGCGTGGCAAAGTTGTACGTTCAACAGAGCTCTTTGGATGGTGATCTTGAGCTTTTGTTAGTAAAACTCGCGTTTCGTTGTAATTTTTCAATGTCAGTCTTGCACCAATTAACAATACCGAAAGAGTAACTGAGCACTGAACATGCATAGGTGTTAATAGCCTGAAACAGATTTTTTACTGTTTAGTTTGATTTTCAACAGTCGTCGTACCCTTCTATAAAACTCTGCTGTTAGGTCATTTTTCATAGTCAAGTGATCAATACGTTGAGCCTGCTTTATTCCAAGGTATTTATAAGTATGACCTTCCCCCATGGATTCAATTGAGGTGTCATCTCCCATTTCAAAGTGCCCCTGCTGTATTTTGCATTTAACTATATTAATAATTCGGCATTTGTCTAGGCCAAATTTCATATGGATGTCACTAGAGAACCCTTCTACTATTTTAAGCATACCATGCAGCTGTTGTTTCGTAGCTTCCATCAACTTTAAGTCGTCCATGTATATGGTTATATATGGTATATGGTTTATCTTTAATGTTTGTATGTTGTTGTGTTTGAGACTGAACCCAAAATTTGTCGAGTTCAGGTTGTTTGAGAGAGGGTTCATGGCCAGGCAGAACCACAGCGGGCTAAGAGAGTCTAATTAATACTATTATTAATATGGCTGAGTAGGTATCATCAATACCTTTCAAAGTTATAACATGCTATAAGGTCCTATTTAAAATTAGTAGCTACAGTGGCCCGGTGACTTCATCTATTACTGTTACCACTAGTGGAGCAGTTTACAACCGTTTACTTTCGCCCTCCAAATTTCAAAATAACCGTTCAGAAGATATGAGGTTGGGACTTTTGACTGGCACTGTATATTCATGAATTTGTGTCCTTAGGTGATGGAGTATAGGGTAATAAGAATACAATCCCTCAACGGTATTCAGTGAGTGAAAATAGAAAATATAACTGTACCTGTACTA
Organism: Octodonta nipae; assembly: GCA_034190945.1. Lineage (NCBI taxonomy): Eukaryota > Metazoa > Arthropoda > Insecta > Coleoptera > Chrysomelidae > Octodonta > Octodonta nipae. Next base: position 59,131,422 of record CM067216.1, on the reverse strand, counting down.
TCAGAAAAATAACACGCATATTCTAGACCCAAACGGGGAGATACACCATGAAATAACGGTAGAATATTAAATACGTAGATGAGATGTACCGTAAGATTTCTGAGTATTGGTCTGTGTAGTTGATAACTGATCCCTCCTGGTATTTTTCCGGTGACGTTTCTGGTTACATGACGCGACCAAAGTATAAGCCGATGAGAATCTCTCGAAATATCATTTTATCTACAATTCCAGTAGAATTCCAGTTATTAATTATGTGGATGAACACCCCGAAACCATATGATACATTTAGTAAATAATATAATTTGGAAAAAACACACTAATCCATGGTTAATCTAGAGATGAATTCAAATCAAAAGAGTAATGATATAACATACAAGCAACCTTTATAATCATAGTTGATTTTTGCCCCATCTTCTATTTATTAATAGTGTTATAAAATTTATAGATATCTAAATTAGTCATAAAATAAAACATTGACCGCCTGGGAGCAAAAACAGCGATCGCGAACCTTCTAGTCAGCAAAAACGTGTTAGCATTGGTAATACCCGAGCAAACTGGGAGATGACCATCGAATTTTGCTAGAAAAATCGATGTGATATATAAATTAAACGGTCGTACATTTGAGGAGTAATTCAGCTTAGTGTTATTATTTTGATGTAAATTCTTTGCGAAATCAGCAATTATATTTGGAATGTCTTCGATGGCACATTCCATAGAGAATATTCAAAATAAATGTATGAATTAGATGTTGCGGTTTTAGTTCAATGCTGGTTCAATGCAAGTATATAATTGACGAAGGACCTTTAGCGGAACAATCAATAAACACGTGCCGTCACATAAACGAATCACCAAATAAAAATTATCACTAACCTTTTATGTCGAAGCTCTGGTGTTTTCTTATTTCTTCTTTCTTCAGAGGCTAGCCCCGTAATAGCAGGAACAGTTTCTTAGAGCTTCGTCTGGACAACACGTTACACAAAAAATAGCGACGTAATGTTCATTGATTGAGCATACAAAAAATGCGGGTTTAACAAGAAATGATGCGCTTTTGTAAACACAAAAGAAACAAAATGAAAGCGGTTTAGCGGTCGTTACGAACGAAGCTACTAACTCGCGGAATCGTAACGCAAAAAACAACAATAAGCGCCATCTCTTCAGACGGGATCAAAGCGTCCGAAAAGTTCGGAGAACAATACACGAACCTCCCAAGCGTCCTAATAGCTAGGGATCCGAAACACGAATGTCAATCTGTCTATATTTTACACGCAAAAACACTTACAATTAGCATTAGCGCGACGGAATGTTTTAGAAAAGGTGCAGAAGTTTAAAAATCAATGAACTAATTCAATCAAATTGAAAACAATACACTAAACAAATTGCGGGAACGCACCATTCCGCCGAATTACTTATTTCAAAACTAAGGGTCCACTGGCAGTGGACAAAGCTTTACAAGAGGTCGCTTCAAAGTACCACTTGCAGTTCTAACTGTAGCAACGCGTACAACACCATTACCTCCAGGATGTACGTCAATAAGGCGCCCTAATGGCCAATTCAAAGGAGGTGAAGTGTCTTGCTTCAAAATAACAAGAGTACCTGGCTTAACAACCTCCGAGGGATCAGTCCATTTACTCCGTTGATGAAGAGTATGTAAATATTCTTGCGACCAACGTTTCCAGAATGCCTGATGCAAACGACTCAGTAACTGCCATCTGTTAAGACGATTAGATGGGACAGATAAGAAATCAGATTCAGGAGGTGCTCTTAAAGGTTCCATGGTAAGAAACATTCCAGGACTCAAGGCGGATGGATCGTTGCTACCAGGGGTTATAGGTCGCGAGTTTAAAACTGCTTCGACCTGTGCAAATACAGTAGAAAGTTCTTCGTAGATCTCCAACGACACGTCTTAAGTGAGCTATGGCACTACGAATTACTTTCTTTGCGGATAGAATCCAAAATCGTTGCTGCAAAAGAAATTGAACGGTTTGGATTCCTGCGTGAAGATTGGTGACATGACAATCTTCGACAATTAGATTAGTCAAAAGACTTTTACTTGGTAGCAGTGCGGGAAATTTAGTGTCAAACGGCAAGGGAGCATTAGCCAATCTACTACCAACTCTAAGAGTTCCCTGTTCATCAAGAAACGGGGAAAGTTTACGAAGCGATTTGGGCAAAAGTTTTGGTTCTCGAAGAAGGGAAATCTCTTTAGAAAAATATTGATCTTGAACATAGCGAACAATGCGAAGCTGAGCCTGATATAACTCAGCAGCCAAAAATGATCCAGAGCCCCTACGGTCTGGATTGCGGGCGTTATCAACAAAGCGACAAATATGAGCTATATTGCGGGTAATGCGATTAATAGAAGAATGTTCTTCTAACAAAGTACCAAATAAATTTGGTGAAGCGGTGACTTGAAGCGCCACTATACGGGCTTCAGTCATAACTAGCGGTGACATGCTTGAGTCTGAGCAAGCATGTGGCAAACAAGCGGTAATCAACAATTGTGGGCCTTTCCACCAAAGTGTATTGCCTAATAACTCTGATGGCAAAGTGCCGCGGGAACCCAAGTCAGCGGGGTTATCACAAGATTGGATGTAAAACCAATGCGAAGAAGGCAATTTTTCCTGAATGTAAGCAACTCGATTACTGACAAATGTCTTCCAACGGTGCGGGGAAGAACTAAGCCATGAAAGGACTACCGTGGAATCTGACCAGCAACGAATCACCTTGAACAACAAACGACTATTGAATTGCTCATAAACATAATGAGCCAACTTAGCGGTAAGAACTGAAGCACACAGTTCCAATCTGGGAAGTAACAAAGTTTTCAAAGGGGCAACTTTCGATTTAGACAACACACAAAAACTTTGACGAAATCCTGATGCGGTTTCGAACACAAAATAAACAACAGCGGCATAACCTCTCTCAGAAGCATCAGCAAATGCGTGAAGTTCACAACTAGACAAGTTTTCTATAGCAAGCAGGCCAGGCAAACCTAAATTGTGCAAGGTCAACAAAAAAGCGATAATGTCTTGCTGCAACTTGGGACCCATAAACAAAGAATCATTCAAAGATAACCGATGAGGTATCTTAGCGGATGCATTAAACACTACACGAAGTTTGGTTGTGCTACTATCAGGTTTCAAAACACAATGATGCGGTATGTCGTAACAATCAGAAGAAGTAGATGGATCGGGAACCAACTCCATATGATCCAGCTCCAAATACTCTTTGAGAAAATCACAATATTGTTTGTAGAGATCTGGTTGCTGTAGAAGACGTCTTTCTAAAGAGTAGAAACGTTGTACGGCGAGATTATACATTCCATCAAAAGCAGGAAGTGTATTTCGAAAAGGAAGAGGCACAACGAATCTACCTGAATTCAATCTCCTGCATCCCTCGGAAAATATTTTTTCGCAGATAAGATCATCAGGGGACTGAACCAGTGCGGTAGGAACATCTTCAATTGTCCAGAACCTTTGGAGTGAATCATCTAATGATACTACATGTTCAATTTTACAAAAAAGCGAAGTTGGGTTTATGACTGACTGAGAATGAGAGTTAACAGAACTCGTAGACACTCTACCCATAAGGATGTAACCAAACACAGTGTTAATAGCATCAGGAACACCTTCCTTTCCCAGAAGGCGTCCATCCAACAAAATTTGAGAGAATATATCGGCATCTAACAAAAGGTCAATAGCGCCTGGGCTATTGAAACCAGGATCAGCAAGTTTCAAATTGTTTAGATATGCCATATTAGCCATGTTAATGGGCGCAACAGGCATATCATTGCAAATGCGGGGTAAAACAATAGTATCAACAACAAAATTGCACTCACGCTTTACTATAGAGCGAAGAGAAAGGGTAAGAGAGCCCTCAGCAGAGGTACTCTGCATAGAACCTAGCCCGCTGAGTTGTATCGAAGCGGGCATAGGTCGGAAGCCAAGGCGTTTCACAGCCTTGCTCGCAATGAATGATGTCATGCTACCAGAATCTAGCAGACATCGCAAAGTTTGATAAGAACCGTGCTTATCTAATACCTCAACTAAAGCGGTAGATAACAACACATTTGAATTGTATGACAAAAGTGAACTATGACAAGAAGTCTGCGGTAGAGAAATTTCGGGACTTTCAACAGTATTAATGGTACTGGATCCACCAGATGTGGAAGCCAGGTTTGCGGGGGGAGCTTTAGATTCAGACCCAATACCTGAATCAGCACGATTTACAAAATGAAGCAATGTGTGATGGCGTTGTTCGCAGCAATTAAAACAAAGTCTAAAATCTTTAACAAACTTAAACCGCGCGGATACTGATTTGTTCAAGAATTCAGAACATTTGCATGATCGGATTTACAAACTAAACAATTTCTATTCTTAGTGACAAACAAAGATGTAGTGAACCGGGAAGAATGTTGCTTTGAATTCAACGGTAACTTTTTGTCAACACTTCGCTTTGCCTTGCGGGATAATTCAACATGTTCAAAGGCATCGCAATGCTTCGACAAAAAATCAACAACTTCCGAGAGGATCGGAAAGTCATCTTGAGCGGTCACAGTACCATGGTAAAGTTCAAACTTAGCGGCTAAATTCTTTGGAACTCGTTTCAACATCATCTGAACGATACAAAAATCCCACTGATTTACTGGTAAACCCAAATTCTTCAGTGCTTCCAAATTATCACTGAAGTCATCCAGTAAGTTCCGAACCTCTGAAGGGCTATCTGAAGTTAGTTGGGGGAATTGTTCTAAAGCTGACCAATGAGACTCCGCGATTAAACGAGTTCGCTTGAATTTTTTCAAAAGTGTTTCATAAGCACTCACCTAATTGTTTTGTGTTAGTTTAAAATTCCTAATAGCCTCAAAAGCAGGCCCTTTTAAAGCTAACTGCAAATATTTGAACTTCTGCATAGCACTGAGTTTTTCATTATTGTGAATTAATGAATCAAACAAATCAATAAAAGTACCAATTTCCAATATGTCTCCACTAAATGAAGGCAAATCAATTCGCGGCAAAGCAATACTTTCCTGTTCCCGAACTATATTTTGTGCCGTAGAATTCTGAACAAATTTCAGTTTAGTAAAAATAGACCTAATTGAATAAAACAATTTTTCAAATTTATTGCGAATGTCATCCTCAAAGACAAAATCAAGGTTTGCATCTGAAATTAATTCAACAATGGAATTGTGATGTTTAAAAAATTCTGATTGGATTGAATCAACCATATCAATCATGCTAAAAAACAATTCAACGTCGTCACCTCTTAAGGCTTTCTCGGCAGCAAAATAAATATTTTCTAATCTTTTAAACTCCGATTGTCGATGATTTTTAAATTTTCGTAAATTTTCAGCGGTTTTTGACATCTTAACAATAAACCAAAATCACTGTAACGCCATTGAACAAATCTAACACGATAGAACCAAAACAAAATACTATTCCAAAAATGTACAATTTTTTACTGTTGAAGTAGAAAATATCTGACCAAATGTCAAATAAATTCAAAACAATTTAGCAAAATAACCAAACAAACAAAACGATTTCTTGTAAGGTTTTTAACGCGACAAAAAAAGATGCGTTTTATTTCCAACGGAATGAGTGAATATCCCGAACTTGCTTTCTCTTCTAACAAATAAAGAAACGAAAATTCAATGCGGTTTTCAACAATAATTGCAACGAAAAATCAATGTTTTGATCATTAAACTTTGCACGAAATTAACTCAAATGTATCCGGCCCGGAGTTGGACCAAATTATGTAATTTATTCGATAATCTTTGCACGAAATTAACTCAAATTGCATCCGGCTCGAAGTTGGACCAATTTATTTAATGTGTTCGATGGCACATTCCATAGAGAATATTCAAAATAAATGTATGAATTAGATCTTGCGGTTTTAGTTCAATGCTGGTTCAATGCAAGTATATAATTGACGAAGGACCTTTAGCGGAACAATCAATAAACACGTGCCGTCACATAAACGAATCACCAAATAAAAATTATCACTAACCTTTTATGTCGAAGCTCTGGTGTTTTCTTGGTTCTTCTTTCTTCAGAGGCTAGCCCCGTAATAGCAGGAACAGTTTCTTAGAGCTTCGTCTGGACAACACGTTACACAAAAAATAGCGACGTAATGTTCATTGATTGAGCATACAAAAAATGCGGGTTTAACAAGAAATGATGCGCTTTTGTAAACACAAAAGAAATAAAATGAAAGCGGTTTAGCGGTCGTTACAAACGAAGCTACTAACTCGCGGAATCGTAACGCAAAAAAACAACAATAAGCGCCATCTCTTCAGACGGGATCAAAGCGTCCGAAAAGTTCGGAGAACAATACACGAACCTCCCAAGCGTCCTAATAGCTAGGGATCCGAAACACGAATGTCAATACTGTCTATATTTTACACGCAAAAACACTTACAATGAGCATTAGCGCGATGGAATGTTTTAGAAAAGGTGCAGAAGTTTAAAAATCAATGAAGTAATTCAATCAAATTGAAAACAATACACTAAACAAATTGCGGGAACGCACCAATATTGAATTTGTGTAAATAAAGTTTCTAGAAAGTGAAAGTAGTTAGTGTTTTAAAATTGAATTTGAGTTTATAGCAATAGTATTATTATCAGCCTTTAGTGTAAATAGAAGATAACAAGTACTCTTATGAAGATGTCTTTTGAAAAAAGGCTACAATTAACTAGATGGTGTAATAGTTCATTGTATTCGATTTGTGTTCATGAAATAAGAAATCTACTGATATAATAATAACATTCGGTTTACTTCTACATACCTGGTTCTGCAGGTGCCTTTTCAACTGGAATAATCCTCTCGATTTTAGTTTTCTCCTTGTTACCTTTTTCTGAACTTCTGTGTTTCTCTTTACTCCTCTTTTCACTTTTACCTCTATCGTGGGTACCTTTACTACTCTTACTTTTCGTACTCGACGACTTGTGCTTCTTGATCTGCTCTTCAGAATATTGTTTTTTATCTTTCTTGCTACTTTTATCAGCACCTTTACTCTCTACGACGCTTTCCTTAACGATTTCATCTTCTTTATTAGTCGAATCGGCCTTGACGATTTCCTCTCCCTTTTTCATCTCCATTAGTTTCATTTTCTTTAATTTCCTCGCCTTGACCAATTCCTTGAACGGTACAAACTCGTCATCCTCCACGGTGTCATCTTTTGATAGCGGTTTGGTTTTCCGAAACTCTCTCAACTTCTCGTGATCGGATTTCGAAGATTTCTCCAACTCATCCGCAGAGTCTTTAGAACTCTTCTCCTTAGTCGAACTAACTTTATCGTTCGTATTATAAATATCGGATTCATTGTTGACGTCTTCGCTTGTGGTTATTGAAGGTATTTGCAAATCGTTATCGTACGCCTTCTTAGCTGCTTTCGTGCAGATGATTTGGGGTTGTTCAACATCAAGTTTGATCTCCTCCTCAAGGCTAAGATCCATTCCGATGATGACTTCGCTTGAGGGTTCGACACAGTCGGGCTCTGGAACTACATTTTCCACTTCAACCACTTCCGAATGGTTTTCTTCTTCGTCAATCTCAGATTCATCGAATTTCAACAATCCAGGCACGTCGTTGCTGTCTAAAGTCTCGTAGTTGTCGTTGAAATCGACCGAAGTCGAGCTCGACATCGGAGTTACAGTGATCACTTTCTTCCCGTTGATGTTACTGACGTTTATCTCCACGAATTCTCCAGCAATGTGGAGCAAAACGTTCGGTTCATCAACTTTGATCACATTCCGAATCTGTAAATCTTGGTTTGACTCTGTACATTCTTCAAGAAGATTCTTTTGCGCCGGTGATGCTGGCGAGTCTGGTTTAGATCTTCCTTCAGCATATTGAGTTGTTTTCGAATGTTCTCTCGTTTCTTCGTTTGTTTTAACTTTATCATCTTTTATTTCATCAACAGCTGAAGGTGATCCTTTAGATTCTGAAGGGTCTAAGGAAGAATCCTTCTCTGGAAATGTTCCTTTCATATCAAAGATGAGAGAGTTTTTTATTTCTATATTAAGAAATTCCATTACGGAATGTAAACTGTGCCGGCGTTCGGTATCCTTTTTCGATTTTTTTACGTTACGGCCGATGTTGTTGATAATATCATCAACGGAAAAGATCCTTTTAGATCGTTTACCGCTTCTTTCTTTAAACTTTGTCTCATCTTTGGTTGTGTTTTTATCTTCAACTAACTCTTTCGTTTCTTCTTTTGGTACTTCAGCAATAACATTCCTATCGTCAACTTCAAAACTATTTTCCACTTCCTTTGATTCTTCTTCAGGTTCATTTGGTTTCACATCATTTTCTTTGTCTATTTCACAATTAATTTTGTCATTTTCGTCTTTAATTTCTGGCTCATCTTTGTGTTCTTCATTTCCGTTGGTTGATATCAGCAATTCAGAATTTTCTGAAGCTGGAACATCTATGTTTGAAGTTTCGTTTTCAGTTTTATTTTCAGACAGCGGTAATGGTTTGTCTTCTTTGTCTTGCGTGAGCGCTTCAATTTCTTCCATATTTATAGGTGAGCAATTCTTATCGACAGTTTGAACCACCTCCCTTCTACAATCTTTAATAATTGTCCTCTGTAAACCTTCCATCGGATCCTGATCATCAGTAATAATTGGTAAACTGTTACCAACTTTAGTTTGCTGCACAGGACTGCCGTTTTGGTCTTGTTCTTTGGTTATATCGTGATTTTGGGTATTGCTAGATTGTATTACTGTGTTTTGGTGAATAACTACTTTGGATCTCTCGGCGTTTACAAATGAAACGTCGCTGGTTAATCTTTGGTTTGCTTCGTTTGGTTTATTTGCTGCTAGCATGCAATCAGGTTTGTTTGTTGATTCCATTATATGGACGTTGACTATTCTTTCACCGTTGGGCTCGTTGAATTCGTTCTTATCCAAGATTCTGATCATGCCCGGGTCTATCGACACCTGGAAATAAATATTAAACGTATAATTCATTTTCTCAGGATTAAACTTTAAATACTCACCAAAGGTATTCCGTTTTCAGACTCCACCAATGGTTCCAAATACTCAGCGTTGATCGTGTAAACAGTTTCAGGAAGCTGATCTTCTCTAACTCTCAGTACATCTTTGCTAAACCTGCTCGCTTCCATTTGATTCATTTCAGACGCGGTCTCTTCGTCAGCCCAATTTTCTATATACTGCTTTATACTATCTGATACGGTAACACGGCCTTCGGGCATCTCTTGAGCAGGCATTTGGTGTGGCAGGTACTGGGCAGACCTGTAATAAATGCGTGCTTTAGGCCCAATTAAGTGGAGCATATAAGCAATACTCACCGACAATGTTGTTGGTAATAATCTTGAGATATCGGCGTACGTCTTTGTTGGTAATGCTGAGCAAAATCTGGAGCGTTATACTGGGGATAATTAGGCGATATTTTCTGGGAAATCCCAGGATAATTCATCGACATGGTCATGCCGTCGGAGAAACTCCTCCGTGGGGACATACTCCTGTCGTGTGGGCTGATACTCGGAAATCGTGGTTGGGCAATTTGCGGAGATCTTGAATACGTACAACTATAACATATTATATTTATTTATATGAGCGAGAGGATTGAACAAGCATGAAACGCGAGAAAGAAACAAACTTGTTTTTAAAAAGTAATCTATCTGGTGGTATTTGAAACTTCACCAATAGAAAACTTTAAATAAAATAACTAATATACATCTCAAATTTTTTGAATATAATTTCCACGATACAATCGTTTAAATCAATATAACTTTAAGCATTAATATCTAGAAATTGAATCTGTAAAGTAATACTGTGCCTGATATGTCCAGTTGTAACTATATATATCTGGTGGTGATAAATATTTTCTACCACCAGGGAAGAACGAGGTATATGGAGAGATATAAACTAATAATTCATAATGAAGTTGCATTTTTTAAATGAAACACACATGCTTTATATTATTACATATCTGGATTCCTCAATTTTAGCGACAGGTTTTTAAGAGTAAATCCACAATGTTAGTCCACACACTCTTGGGCCACCCTGTATAGAGCGTGGTACAACCAAATGAAATAAATTTATCCCAGATATTGTACCTATTGGTCGAATTTCATTCAAGTTGGGGCCAACTGAAAGGGGGACAATTCCGAAATTTTCTTTATTACGATAGGTACCAAATATAATAACTAGTAAGTTTGATTTTGCACATAACTAAGCACCAAATGTTAGAAAGAAAGGTTCGCGGGCGGGACAACTGCCTCACTCGGCCCCTGACTAACTACGCTTATGTAAAATATAATTGTTAGATATGCCATCCTTTTAATGAAAATACTTCCCCAAATTCGTTAACTGCCACCTATTTTCGTACTATTTGGGATGGACACTTTATATTTGGCACTTGCAATCTTCTACGTCTTATACTCAATTTTGAATTTTTTCAGTCTTCAATTAGAAAACCCCAAAATTTGCAGCATTATCTTATACAATCATTATTGGCGCTTCGATATGTGTAAAATAAATCCTATAAATATTTGTTTTAGTTAGTACATACTGTCTTAAACGAAAATTTCTATTTATGTTAACACAAAATGTCTGAATCTCTCCCCCCCCCTCTAGACCAAAAAAACCTACCCCATAGACCGATAATCTGCCGCCCCCAAAAAATCCTAACATTCGTTCATAACTTCATGAAATATACAGCCATAATTTTGAGCAATGAATTCTAAAACTAAAAGTTTTTCAATTTATGGCTCTTATCAATACCTAAACTCAACAAGTATTTTGTTTGTAATTATTGTCTACAATAACTAATACAAAATTTTAAATTAATATTGAACAAAAACCCTAAACTAAACAACAATCTATTATGTAAGTCAAGAAAATATTGTTTGGTAACCGAAAATTACTTGCTTGCCAATCCCATAATTTTGATAGTATAAGCAATAATGTTGAGCAATTAAATTTATTGCTCTAGACATTTATAATAGCAAATAAATTGAAGGACAATCAGGATTATAAAAAAGTACAAAGCAATAAATAAAAATCCGCACTATAATTATATACTTAAGCAATTTTCTTAAACAATAAAAAACTAAAATAACATCATAAAATTCAATTTGAAACTTACACTCACAAAAGTGCAACAATAAGCAAACAAAACAATGACATGGGCCATAAACTCAACGAGCACAACATTACCTAAGTATCCGATTTCTATTTGATTTCCGTCTGTCGAAGCAGCAATAAAAATAAGAAGCAACGATTTCAAGCAATAATATTTTATTTTCTAACAATATAGTTTTTAGTATTTGTGCAAGAATCAGCTTATTTTTATTGCAACAGTTACAACATGCAGCAATAAATTATTGTATTGCATATTTTTATAACTTACGTTAGAATATAGCAATAAAAACATAGTGATTACCTTGGAGAGTAATTGGGATAAGCTTGGGGCGGCATATACCCGGCGTGAGGGTAATGGTTGCTTTGCATCGGCGACGGGTGATTCATGTACCTCTGATTGTGGTGCAAGGGGTACATCCTATTTTGGTCCATCGGTTGATACGTTTTTTGAGGTTCTTGTAAATGATGATCGTTCATGATAGATCGTGCCACTAACGGATTTATCTGCTGCAGTTTGGAGAGGAATTCGTTCTCCGCCGACGGGAACTTCCGCATTTGGGCTTGAGGCAAGTTGTATTTTTGCATTTGATGTTGCAACTGAGGTGGGTACTGCGGTTCTTTGGGGAAATATTGAGATTCTGGTTTGTACAAAGGATGATGAGCCTGAAGGAAAGAATAAAATCTTATGTGATATGAGTCATACACAAATACATACGCTTTTTCAGAACTAACATCATTCAACATATAATGGTCGTTTCGAAGAGAGATGCTATCCGGAATCGCGTAGTCGTGTACTTCTAAAGTGAGATAATTGAATGCAAGTAAATATCTATCGGTAGGATAAAAACGGGAACGGCCGTCATACATTGAATGGTGTAATTTTGAAATATTTACTTTTGTTTTATAAAACACTATCAAAATATCGTATATGTATTCATGAAAATGCCATCATATACTCCAGCTACTCAAAAAGGATTAGATATCATTAATATTTAAGACTATTGTAAAATTTAAAGCACGAAATAGTAGTGAGACCAAATTATGACGGTTCTCAGAAAATGTCACAGTGTAAAATTAATCTGACTTATTTTTCTTGTTACAGGCATAATACGAGAATGTATTCTGACTTCATTTTTTGGTGCTTGGAGCTCAATTTCCTAATTTGGCAGACATTGCTTTTGCAACGAAATCCTATTAAACGCAGAAACAATTTATACAACGAATTGTACAGTTTAGTAATAAACTATTTTATTATTGAGATAAGGCCTGAAATTATTTTTTCTGTTGATTCTGACAATCCGTATTGCAATAAAAAGTATAATACTATTCTGGCAAGTTTTTTTCTCAAAAAATGGCGATTTTAGCACAGATTTCAAATACTTTCCAATTCAAAACTAATTGCTCTACAAAGTATAAAATAATAAATTCCCTGCTCAAGATTCGATTTGGTTTTGTAAAGGCCACTACCTTACTGCCAGTGTAACTCTTAAGTGACACATGAGTGAGAGCGACAGAAAGATGGTGAAGTCATAAATAGGAATGAGTACACCTTTTTTTGTGTTACTCTAGTTACTAACGACTACTTACTTGATTACTCTGTTATTTGGTATTGTTTGGCATTTTATTTTCAATACGTCGAGTCTATACTACCTGATTTATGAAGAATGCAGATATAAAGCAAATACTGCATTAGACTGTACATTGAGTTATTCAATTTCGCAATGGTGCAGAAAGACCTAGTGCGGACATCGACAACATGGCATTAGATAAAGTCCAAGAAGACTCAAACAGAAGTGTCAGTATTGTTACTAATAAGTTCTTGATATCGAACAAAGAACGGGAATATTGAAAAAAATTACACATGTAATTTGCAAAGGTACGGTTACTCCTCATTACCAAAACAAATATTCAGTCCTTACTGTCTTGCAACTACCTCAGTTAGATGACATTTTACAGAGCAATGACACAAATACACAGTGAGAAATCGTAACTGTATGGTCTTACAAAAGTAGTTACATACAACTCCACAATTTGAATAGTTGGGGTATTGAAAATCTTAACCCAATATAAGTTTACACCCCACGTTGGGCGCCACTTTCGTAACATTAAACTGGGGTCATCAAGGCTAAAAATCGCTTAGTACCTCCAAAGATTTTGATTTGTCTGTGGAATTCCCAGTATAAATTTGACATGGGTTGAGACCTTAGTTTCGACGTATTGAAAAAGTCCCAGACCAATGAAACTATGAGAGTAATATAAAAATTAACACTAAAATGTACCAAATTATTTTAATTCGCAAGGTCAAAATACAATACCACAACTAAGTTGGATTTTATAAAAAATGTGATGTATTATTATTAAACAAATGTTAACATAGTGGCGTTAGATCAATTTGAGTTTTCAGAGTGAAGTTAAAAGTTATTAATATCACCCACAAGTGTTTGAAGGGAACCAGCCAGGAACAGCTGACAGGATATCCAGATGTTCTGTTGAGTTTACATAAACAGCAACTAGAGAAATTTATTTAGAATTTTTAGAAAACCACTTCATATTCTCGCAAATGTGCCTCGCCAGCCTAGACAATTATGCTTTACCTATAAGGGCGAGCCTAAATAGAAGAGTATCCAGGAAGACAAATTGGAGGTATAGGCCCATTATTGTGTCTTACCCGTCCCTAGACTTAAACCACCTAGATTTTCTTTGCTGGGGTTACTTAAACGAAAGAGTAATCCAAATCTATTGAAAACATGATTTAGCTGCGGCAACGAATCTATGAAGTTGTTCATGCTAAGAACACTCGAAAATATGCACAAATAGTGAATCCTGTAAGTACACTACTTACTGTCACTCATGTATAACTTCAGTAACTATTTACAAAGGCAAATCGAATGTTGAGCAGTGACTGTATTATTATTAAAGCCAACTGAAAAACAGTTTACCTCAATAAATAAATATTTTACTGTACTATTCATTGAAACAATTGAGACCGTATTTAAAAGCAATGTTATTTTCACAATTGCTTTACAAAAACCTCAAATTTCGAGAAATTATGCTGCAGATTTTCAATATTTTCTTTATTTCTCGCGTATTAGTCACTTGACTTTGGGTTACTAGTGTTACTACTTTACATTTACATACTTACCTGAGTTTCCTTAGAAATGTAAGGTGCCTGAGACAATACAGTGGCATCGTTATACGTTTGTTGTTGATTGTTTAAATGGAGATCATTGTAAGGCTGCTTAACGACGTGCTGTGGATTACACATCTCCATGTAGTCTTTGTTGGTTTTCGCTTTTTGGATCACGGACGTGGGTGAGACGTGCTCCTGGTGCATGGACTGGGGAGGTTCTGAGATCTCGGAGTACTTTACTTGGGATGGCACGCTGTAACTGATTATGGAAGAAATCATTAAAATGAACCGTTTTTCTTCAATATGTACAAAAAATATTGCAAAAAATATGTGGACATGTTGGGCATTCAAAGAAAAACACATGTATTGACCAGTATCTAAAAATAATGCCATATACGAATTAAGAACGTTATAATGAGAATGAATCAAAATTTCTTTGAAGACATACAAAGGTAAAAAGTCGACAAAAAAAACTGAAGAAAAGAGAGGTCAGAAGGCAAGTCAGAATCTAGAGATTACTAATAAATATACACGAACGATGTCTAATACTACAGTACTATTTACAAACTTTAAGCACAATCTTCGGATTTTCAACTATTTTTCGGCGTGAACATTTCGATAAAATGTCTATTAATGCATTTAGGTACCATGTATGGAAAAATTAAATGCAACTTCAATATAAATCAACCCATATGTCTCGGAATTCCAATGAAAAGATTTTTAGTTAGCATCTCTTCCTACCCTTAACACTATCACACATATGAGCAACGAAAAAAATGGCTTATTCATAAAAGGATCAGGGATAATATTACGATACAAAAAAGTCGAAAAGATCAACGCTAAGACGAAGAACCAAATGGCAAAGAAAACGAAGATACTGAAGACAAAAAAATGCAAATCATCACGAAATAAATTCCACCAATAACCGTATCAAAAGCGATGAGAAAAGAAATTAAAAGATGAAAAAAGGTAGTGAAATGAAAAAGAAGAGAAATGCTTGATATTGTATAGGCTTTACGAGTCCCTATATTGAACCCATATATATGTACATCACAATAGACTGAACATGTAAGTAATTATTAAAGACCAGAAGTTGATTGGCGTTGTTCGGGCTATCACTTTCAGTCTTATTCGAATATTACATAACATTAAAGGATATTCCCTGACAGAAAGAGAACTAATTGTGAGCTCCATAAGTAACACAGAAATAGAACGAACGACGTGGAAAAATCATGGTATTATCACCTGGCTATATCAACCACTCAGTCTGGAAATGTGTCTATGAAAAATACTCAATGGAGCAACACAAGGAACAGGTGACGAAACATTCTTGAAAAATTACACATAGTGTGAGCTTTTTGTACCAACTTACACTTGAACCACTAGTTTAGAGAACAAACCAAAAAGTGGACATGTATGCATGCTGCACTGTGTCAGAAGTACCCAAAAATATGCCTAAATTCCAAGAAAAATAGTCTAAGTAATGTTACAGTTGTGAATGAGTATGTACTATATACTTTTTCACATGACATGGTGGTCAATTAAATATTTAACACTCAAGCTCAAAAACTATAAGCCATACCCATTCCCTCATCATCAACCAATCCTGTGTACACTGCAAACGTCATCGAAATTGCGACAAATTGGCTCTATAGTGTGTGTTACAGTCCTCTTTGTTTATACAAAAATAAAATATGCTTCAGAAATAACACACAAAGTGATTACGTTGCAGTGGTATAATGCGTGAAATATTGTGCCAATTTTTTCAACAATAAAATCAATAACATAATTTTAGTTTTCTTATATTATAAGCGACTTGTTTTCTTTGTGAATATAAACAGGACAGTTAAAAATGAAAAATTTGATAAATCCCATATACAATTGCAATATTTTTATGAACTGCTGAAAACAAAGCAAGGGGAAAAGTTACAAGAACAATATCAACAAAGTCAATAAATTAGATCCCACAAAAAATATCAGAGCCATTCATGCGAAAAATAATTTCCGGGGTATTTTTGATAGCATGTATCAGTTGCCTATACATCATAGGCCATAATGTTTTTTTCTTATTTTCTCAAGCTTCTTCAGATATTTGCAAAACTGACCAGGGATTCGTGTTCGGCGTTCAAAAAAACACCGGAAACAATTTATAACATGTCTGGGGGCCTGACACATTTTTTGTGAGGTGATGTTACTAATCAGTTCTAAAAACAGAAAATATACCAAAATTCCTGAAAATTATTGAGATTGTCAAAATTTTAACAAAATGTAATAAAATACTACAGACCTTTTTGGAAAAATATACCTAATATATTATTAACAGCATGAAGAGTAAAATGTAACAAAATTATAACTAACAAAAGTAATTGAGAAGTTGAGGGAATGAGTTAAAGTAAATAGCATTTTCCAATAAAACCATGAAATGAAAATTATTTTGAAATGCAAAGATATCCTACCCATATTCCTGATATTGGTTGGGATACCGGTAACATTCACTGGTCCTTGGAGGATAGTGATTTTGAGGTGCCACTCTAGCTACATGAGTTTCAGGTATTTGCCTCGCGTTATTATCCTGGTTCTGGTGTCTGTCTTCCACTTTCCTGCGGAACTGCCTAAGGCTGCTGGTCGTACTCCCACCATTGCTCTAGAAGGTGAAATAGTTACAATTTTAAAAATATATATTCTTATTCATAAGTTTGTAATTTAACTAGGATGTAATAATTAAGTGGTTACGGAGTAGTAACTAAGTCAGGTTCCGGATGCGAATCGCGTCTAAATTTAAGAAATTCTCGACGTTTCGTCTTCAGCTTGAAACCATCCTTCAAAGATTTAAAGCAGAATGAAACAACAAAAACTAACCTATAGAGTTACAGAATCTAGCTTGTTTTCGGGGACTCAATTTGCCTACTGTCCAAGTCTCATTAGAAGATTGACTTAAAACAGTAAAGAGTAGAATTAAAAGGTTTCATAAATTTAGACGCGAATCACATCCGGAACTCTGCTTAGTCTATAACTGTTCCACCGGAAACCCATCAGGGTATACCAAAGATAAGAGTGTTTTTGGTTCAACATATCCGCGCATTCGTGAAACCGGAAGGGGTCAACGACGTAGGTAGACCTCATATTTACAATCCTCCCGATGATTAAGAGATATCGACGAATTTGACGTGGAAGACACAAAATTTATGTCATTGAAACGGGGGCCCAGTAAAATCTTTTATCGTTTCCTGATAAACCAGATTATTTGAAACATTGACGATTATAATTTTGATCGAAACGAAATAATTAATTATTTTTCTCACGAGGAAGTATTGATACTGCTGGAAACCGTTCGGCTGGCCCCAACGAGAGGTATCTATGAGCTTTCAGCACGATGGTTGTCCAATTCACGATTTTATCACGCATAAAAGTGGTTGGTTAAGGAAAATTCCTCAGGGAGGGAAAGGTTGCGATGGACCCACCACATGGCCAGCTAGGGGTTCAGATATAATGCAATTTCAAGAAATTAATTACGATTTGCAGTAATAAATACCTTTAACAAAATCCAAATATTCTGCTATATATTTTTTTAAATATTTAACCTAATTCACTAACGCATACATCGCATAGACTATTGAATAATTGGTTTATACGTTCCTGGTCTCGGTGTCTGAAAAGGCAAAACATTTGAACGAGATTTCATGGAATACGCAGGAGACCTGGCTTTTCCATACGGAGTCATATCATGACCATCATATGTCATATCGTGGACCAGGACCGAATAGTCTTTTACTCATATCAATCAGCTTGATTCCTATCGAATATTGAGGATTTCTACATCTTGATATATCGTGATTCTGGTAACCAATTACGGGTGGTAAGAAATCTCGTCCAAATGTTTTAAGGCCTTTTCAGACACCGGGACAAGGAACGTATAAACCAGAACTAGTTCCAAGAATGAAAGAAAGAAGACCTCCAATGTATTGAATAATTGCTTGTTTCAAGCTCAAATTAATTTGGGTGGATATGTTAGGCATTGGTTCTTGGATCTCGTGTTATCTAAAATATCATTCTTACGTTCCTTTAACCGACTCTAAATCTCCTACCACTTTGTCCAATATACACGGCTTTACAATCTTTACATTTGATTTTTAATCGACTTCAAAAAAGAAGTTATCAATTTGTCTGTATACATATATGTTCTTTATTGCGTACGTGTTCAGAGATCATTCGAGAACGACTCAACTAATTTGGATAGTTTAGTTCTGTAATCGATTAAAGGGCAACTCAAAGTGATCACATATTTTGTCAATGAAATGGCATATCTCATTTTTTAGAAAAAACTTGTCATTTCACAAAAACATTTGGCGAAGGCGAGACTATTGAAAGAAATTAATTATCGTTGTTCGAAATCTGTGATGAGATTAATTAAAAATAGGTTGGAATTAAATCAAAATAAAAGTTAATTAACCGAATTAAAGTTGAAGATCCTCAATTCGTCTGCATCTAAATAAGTTTGAATCAAATGGAATACCTTCGTATTAATAATATTTAAAAAAGTTGATCTTCACAAAAATATCTGCATGGTCTGAAACCTAAACTGAAATCATCACATGTCACTTTTTTCAACAGTATACGAGGTTTGTCAAAAAAAAGATTGTACGATATAATTTGGCTGAGGACAAATTTCAAATAATTAACAGACTTCATAAAAGGTGGAAGATCTTAATTCGTCTGCATATACATTTTTGTCAACTTAAATTGGAATCCAATACAAAACTTTTCTCGTTGTACTATAGCCCAGGTCATTTACGCAAATACATGACAAAATTCATAGTACAAAAAAAAACAATATTAACGTCTTCTAATGATTAAACATGACTAATTGACATAAAATTCACCATTTTTATTGATGCGTTTTTGTTCTTTAACAAAAAACCAAAAAAATGGTAACAATTTAGTTTTTTACCATTTACACAAAATCTATCCGAAAAAGCAAATTTGTTACTATGGACATTGTTACAGAGAAATTAAAAACTTACAAAATAAGGTACAAATACGTTCAATTTCGTTTGGTTCCTTACATAATGGAATCATTACTCGAAATTACAAAATAAAATTAATCGTTTATATAAACGATTGTTCAAACACGAACTCTGTAACAAAATCCTGTATTGGTACCGATACGTCGATGATGCATACCACTGCCTGTTTTACGGGTAAAAATCGACAATTACAGTTAATACACAACTAATTAAACCAAATATATCCCAACATAAAATTTACACTTGAAACAGAAACAGGTAACACACTAAATTTCCTAGACCTAACAATTAAAAAGCAAGACAACAAATACGCATTCTCCATATATCACAAACCATCACACTCTGACCGTACCATCCACAATAGTTTACACCACCCCATACAACATAAATTTGCTGCATATCACTGTATGTTACACAGACTCGTGACAATACCACTTAACAGAAACAACTTTGATACGGAAGATGAAAGAATCAACAATGGTTACAGCACTCAACGTATTAAACAGAAAATTAAAGAAAATCGCTATAAAAGAAGTCTATCCCACTGACCCCAATCCCATACCTAAATTATATCATACTCTCACGTTCAATGGAACCCTCTCACAAAATATCTCCCAATTTTTACAGAACAGGAACATATATGCAGCCTTCTCAACAAACAACAATTTATCTGGACATAAAAAATGACAAGGACAAGAGAGACAAAAATTCTAACTCGGGTGTCTATAGGTTGAACTGTGGGAGCTGCCACAATTTCTATATTTGTCACACTGGAAGATCTTTCAATTCAAGATGGCGTGAACACACTAAAGCTTTTGCAAATCTTCAACAAAATACATCTACATTTGCCGACCACTTATGAAAAAAACCATATACCTCAAAATACATTCAAAATTTTGCATTTACTAAACAAAAATAAAAAAAATATATCTTCTTGAATCCTTCGAAATCAACAAAAATAAAAATTCTATCAAACGACCAAACCGATACCAATTCATCTCCCTTACTTAATTTCACCATCCATTTCTAATGAATATTATATTATATTATTAGCATATACTTTCAGCAATGTTTTATAAATTTTGCTGACCTACTTCCTCCGAAATTCCCCAGAATTAAGACCTTTTAATTATTTTATTACCTTACCAGTTGTTTCTTTGTAAGAAATATAAATTTAGCATTCTTTGTTTTTATGATGAAGCCAGATTTGGCGAAACATGTCAAATTTAAAGAAATAAAAAAGTGAAAATTTAACCAAGTGTTTGTGGTTTTTAAGTAATCTTAAAAATGAATTTTCATCGAGTGAAGACTGAAACAATCATCAAAAATTATCAAATTTACATGTATTTCTTTAACTGCATTGTTACCGTAATAAAACTTTCTTGAAACCTTTTTCGTTTTTCTTTCATGAATTGTCAACCAAACCATTACATTTTCACATTTATTTCAAATTAATAACGAAACCTGTCTGCCTTCCGACGAGACTCCAGTTACAACACCTATTTGATCTACTGGTGCAGATATATGTTTATCATTTATTTTGTATCTAGGGAAACTTATAGACATTTTAGATCTTTTCATTAAACAAATAGCAATCACTAATGGCTACCAGGTTAGAATGACGTATATTATAATTATGAAAAGCATATACATGTATGTATGTTTTTCCAATGACTATACCGTTAAAGAAAATTCATTAATTTTTATTCCAATATTATCAATGAACTTTGTAATGAAATACAATGTTAATGAACTTTCAAATTTAGGTTGTAAGACTGTCAATGTTAATAGGAATAATCTAGGACAGCAATAAATGCTCAATCAATCAATTAAATAAAACAGGTGTTTAGAAAATTGAATGTAGAATTTATGAAGAGGTTTATATTGGACAAAGTGGAACGAATATCAAAGACCGATTAATATAAAAAAGCAGAAAATACAACAGTGAAAACTGGAATAAATACCTATACGGCCAGGAAAAATTAAGTACTTAAGACAATAGTAAGTAAAGAAAAGAAGTAAATTCCTGAAAAATATGCACTATTCTTATCTTTTTAACACGTTTTTATTAATTCCCCTTTTTAAATGTGTTTGGATTGTTTTAAATTGAATTTAACTTGCACATAGCTCAGAACTGGATGACAATGCAATTTCATGAATTTTTTTGCGGACAAAGAATGAAGGTTAGGGCAGAAATGATTTAATTATTTGACTTTTGTTCGTTTTAACCTAGAAGCTACAGGGTGACAGCAATGACAATACCACATCTCACGTAAACAAATTTAGTGTAATTGTAAACTTGGAATTATAAGGGGGCAGCAACTAATTTTGACACAACTAACTTTACAGTCTAAGATTGCAGTCGAAATTTTGTCCATCACAGGTTCAGTTGTTCCCGACACAGTTCAAGACGGGCCACCAGAAGATACAGTTGCAGAATAATATTAAGGGGGTTAAACATGTAAATATTCGAGGTAAAAAACTCACGACGTGCAGTACTGAAAATTTGTAGAGGGATTGAAGACAGTCTAGAAAAGTAGGTCAAAATCGGTTAGCGGCTAGGTGGAAGATCAAAGACCTCCTGAAGGCGACAATAGCCGATTTCTAGCGATCTACCGGTTCTAACTTTGGTTATGCCCTTGGTTGACAGTGGTTGTACTTTGACATAACCCTTTTGAACACTGAAAGTAGAACCGAAATTGATTCGCTAGAATGCAATTTGGTTCAACCGAAAAACGTCAAAATCATATGTTTAATTATTTTTGTTTAAGTATATACACGTATGTGAATAACTTTGTAGCTCCTGTAGTTATTTAATCGTCCAAGTGATAATTTTGATAAAATGGACAGAAATTTATTATTAAATATTTGTGGTGACTTATTTTTTGATTATGAAGATTGGACTTTTTACCTGTATAGTTTTTTGTTTACATATAATTTAAATAAATATATAGCCCTGCCTTTTTACAAGAGAACATTCCATGGTTTCAAAAGAACTGTATTCAGAGACCTGGCTGCTCAGGTATAATGATTTTAATTTTTTCAAGTTATTTAAAATGCAGAGAAAAACTATTGAACAATTAATTGGAGCTGTTGTTAGAACACCAAAAATAAGGTGTTTTATAAAAAATATAGTGAAGGACATCATCCCATTGATATTAGTATTCAAATATTGATATTCTTGTGGTACATGGCTACTCAAGATAGTTTAATAAGCATAAGCAAGTGATAAGATGAAACTTACATGTAGTATATTTAGCTTAAATATAAACATATTGGTGTAACTGTCTAACAAATTTAAAAAAATGTAAAACATCGATTACAATTGTAATAGCTATCCAAACATTGTATATAAATTAACATTAATTTCCTTGTATTGAAATATTATATGTATTAGAAATAAAAATAAATACATAACCTATGCCATTTAAGAAAGAGGCAGACAATCAAAAACAACTACTGCTTTGGGTTATTACCGGTTGAAGACATTTCAAACAATGACGTAACAAAGGGCTCATTTGTGACGTTTTCGTGATGTCATTGGTATTAACCAAGACCGCTAGAATGTGTTTGGTTCAAATCACTTAGGAACAATTATAACCGGTTGATCGCTAGGAATCATTGAGTGCACTCTGGCAAAAATTAAATTACATGCAAAACGCCTGGAAGCTAGCAAGAAGAATAGACCATTATGACATAGATAAAAAAAACGTGCATTGAAAGAATATTCAGAACAATTCCTATACAGAGTGTCTCACATATAAAGAGATAACATTGGTATCTAAGCAACGGTAAGAGATACAAACACGATTAAATGGAGAACAAGTTGTGTATTGTAGAGCTCAATTGACTTCTTAAAGCAAAAATATGCTATCTTTTACCGTTCTCAAGTTATACGAGGAAAACAAAAAAAAAACATCTTTTGTTTTTTTTTCCTCTACTTTTATTTTAAAGAATATCGAAAAATGTTACAGGAGAAAGTTTTTTCAAATCTTCACTGCTACATTTCGTTTCTTCTGGGACATCATCAACTATTTTTTTCAATACGAACCTACACGTTTTGTTAGAATAACAATAAAGCATTGAAAGCACTGATATATCAGATGTTAAGTTTTATACGACGTTTTGAGAGAAAAAAAATTAGTACGCTCCTGCTTATAGCCTAAATAGACCTCTTTTTTGGCATAAGAAGAAAAAAAATCTAAAGTATCAAAAGATTACAGCTTTTGTTTTTCTGTAAATTAAGTAAAAAATTGTGAAATCAGGAAAATCAAAGTTTCTCCTTGGCGACATGAAAGTTGTAGGTATATCGAATCACAGCGTCAAAGTTCTAGAATATTGTTTTGTTGCTGTGCAAATTGCAAAAAATCATTGACCACTGAAACCGGGTGACCGCTTTTGTGCTGCGAAATTATGCAAGTTTGGTCTCTAATAATTTATAATATATAATATACAAATCATAGATGAACTATTCACAAACACACAGTCACCAGACTCTTCCACGCTAGTTACATGCAGTGAACTTCATGAGACGACAAAACGCACACCTGCAGCTGATATCAAGTTTCATCTCATCGCAATTGTTTTCAACGTTAAATATTAAATTATGATCATTCTTGTTTGAGCCTTCGCTTGCATTGTATCAGTCTGAAATAAGTTTTGTAATAATTTTTCAATAAATTTTGTTTTTAAAAAGTTATTTTGGAAGGACAACGATTTAATTGGCGCAGTCAGTAGGATCTGTGTGATTGATTCGAAATCGCATCGAGCGGTAAAAATCGAAGCCAATTTTAGTGTTTTAACACTTTAAACGCAGATCGAACATTTCTCGTGTTGAGTTCCCATCTGTGGTACCCATCCAGGAGAACATCTTCTCGTGTTGGAATCCTAACTTGGCAATCCGACCAGAAGAACACAAAGACTTTCTTCGTGAGGGAATCCTAACTTGGTAATCCATCCAGGAAAGCAGCTTTTCTCGAGACAGAATCCTAACTTGGTAATCTATCCAGGAAAGCAGTTCGTCCTTCAAGGCAGATATCAATAAAAAACCAAGCGCTACAGGGAGGTCAAACAGAGTCGGAGTTTGGAAATCACCGGTAAGTGTCGAAAATTTCCAATCTTGCCTTTCCTTAACCCTATTGCAGGACTTTTGGAAAGATAATTGTTAAGAATTGATTTTTGAAATATATTGAATTGATTTGAAATAAAATATTGATGAAATAAATAATTGTGTTGAAATATTGAATATAATTGAATTGAATTGCATTGAAATATTGAGAAATAAAGAATATAATTTTTGAAAAAATCGTAGAATAGTTTAGTTTTAAGTTTATGAACGTAGAGGGCATATCTGCGTTGTTTGAAAACCTTCGCTTTCGCGAACGTTTATCTTCAGACTCAGATCAGTCTGATAAACTTAGCGTTTTGAATTTTGAAAAAGATTCAGACGAAATGACACCAACAGGAAGTACACCGACCATCAATTGGGATCTCTTAAAATCCAAATTACAAAATATAAAACCTTACGATGGCAACAGTAATACTTTAAATAAATTTATTAATAGGTGCGAAAATTTATTATTGTTATACAGCACGCATAATGATAATGACTTAAACAGACATATTTTTGAAAGTATTCAAGAAAAATTAGTAGGCAAAGCAGAACTCATGGTAGGTAATAGAACCGAAATTAATAACTGGCCTGATTTAAAAGACGCATTGCAACAATGTTTTTCGGATAAACGCGATTTAGATTGCTTAGTTCAAGAACTAACTAGAACTAGACCAAATAAAAATGAACATCTTTTAGATTTTGGAAGTAGGTTACAGCTCCTACGAAGCAGTGTTGTACAACGTATAAGTAATGACGTCACACTTAGCAATAACGATAAACTTTGTCAAATTAATCATTATAATAAAACAGCCCTTAATACCTTTATAGCAGGTTGCGAAGGTATTTTGAAAAATAATTTGCATTTAAAGAAACCCACTACTCTTGAAGATGCATTAGCGTACGTTTCAGAATTTGAAAATTTTGAAAATTTATATGGAAATTCTAATAATGTAAAGAAAAACTTTACCCCTAATAACAATGTTTTTCAAAATATTCCACGTCCTCAATTTCCACAACCGAACTTTCAGGTTAACCAAATGAACCCCTATAAATTCAATTTCCAAAACAGAAATTTCAATAATTATCCCCCGCAATTTAATCAAAATCGTTTCATGCAGAACATTCCCCCTAATTTTAATCAAAGACCTGAATTTCCGAGACAGCCAGTCTACTTACAACCGAGACCCGTTCCGCAAAGACGACTCTTCACCAACGAAGAAGTTTTTGGGAAACCAAAAAATATAAATGTCTTCAAACCACACCCGAGTCATAGACAAAATCTGCCAAAGCCAGAACCTATGTCAATTAATTCAAGACTCTCTTCAGGAAATAATAGACAACCACAATATCCCCAATTCCAACCTAGAAATTATAATCATTTCCAGAGTACTGGAAAACCTAATTTCACCTTCGAGGAATTACATTATAATGATTATTATAATGACAACCAATACCAATACTACCCTTATGATGACTATTATCCTGAATACCAATACGACTATGAAAACCCAAACATGTCTTACCATTACCCAAGTGAAGAAAATTATTATGATGATAATTATCCCCCTGAAACTGAAAAATCATTTTCAGACTTTGAAAACAACCCCATGCTAAATTCCAATACTAAAGACAACACCGAGACTGACGAAAATTTTCCCAAACCAGCCTCGAGCAAGAGAGAGAAACCATAGAAATTAACGCCCTTTCTAGCAACACACTACCATATATCGAAATACATCACCCGAAAATGAAATTACTAATCGATACAGGAAGCTCGAAATCAATAATCAAACCTGAGATAGTAGAACGCTTTTTTCCAAATTGTATTTTTGATTCAAACGTAACAATTAAAACAACCCTTGGTAGCAAAACCATCAGACATGAAGCTCATGTACCCGCTTTTCCTGAATTTAATTGTTTATATTACATAGACTTTCTTCTATTTGACTTTCACGAATATTTCGATGGAGTCATTGGCCTCAACGACTTAGTAAATATGAATCTTAACATCGACTTAACTAATAAAAGACTTATAGGCAATCACGTCCAAATTCCCCTAAAATATAGAGGTCAAGATAATGAAATAAAATTTTCATTTAGTATTGAAGCAAAAGAGCAATGTTTAATGAACATCCCCGTAAACATTAATGACGGAGAAATTTTAATAAACGAAATGTTTCTCAGCGAACTTTATATACCCGGAACTTTGACTTTAGCAAAAAACGGTTACGCCCCGATTGAAATTCAAAATTTTTCTGATAAAAATATTTCTTTAACCCTGTTAGAACCCATAAAAGTCACGAAATTTCAGAATGATCTTCATGAAATACATAATTTCAACTTTGTGAACGAAAACAATTTTTATAATTGTAATCCCGAAAAAATCGAACTTGGAAACTTAATTAGGACAAATCACATGAACTCAGAGGAGAGAGAAGCTATTTTTAAACTCTGCAAAAATTTCAAAGACATTTTACTAAAACCTAATGACAAACTAACATTTACTTCTAAAGTTAAACACGTTATTAAAACAACAGACGAAGTACCAGTACATACAAAGTCTTATCGCTACCCCTATATTCACAAAAACGAAGTTCGACGACAAATTCAAGAATTATTGGAACAAGACATCATACAACCATCCAGCAGCCCATGGTCATCACCGATCTGGATTGTACCGAAGAAGCTTGATGCTTCGGGGAAAGAAAAATGGAGATTAGTAGTCGATTATAGAAAAATCAATGAGAAGACTATAGATGATCGATATCCAATACCAAACATCAATGACATATTAGACAAATTAGGCCGAAGCCAGTATTTTTCAACGCTAGACTTAGCAGCTGGGTTTCATCAAATAGAGATGAGTGAATGTTCCGTAGCAAAAACTGCCTTTACGGTAGAGAACGGCCACTACGAGTACAAGAGGATGCCGTTTGGTCTCAAAAACGCGCCCTCAACCTTTCAGCGTGTAATGGATGAAGTTTTAAAGGATCTTCAAAATAATATTTGCATGGTTTATATGGATGACATCATTATTTTCAGTACAAGCTTACAAGAACACATCCAAAATTTACAATCCGTTTTTGAAAAATTAAGGGAAGCTAAATTAAAAATTCAACTAGACAAATGCGAGTTTTTACGAAAAGAAGTTGAATTCCTTGGACATGTAGTAACACCGGACGGTATTAAACCGAACCCGAGGAAAATAGAAGCAATATCAAAATTTCCACTGCCAAAAACACAAAAGGATATAAAATCATTTTTAGGACTTCTTGGATACTATAGAAAATTCATTAAAAACTTAGCAAAAATAACAAAACCAATGACCAATTGCTTAAAAAAGGACCAATCAGTAAAACATACCCAGAATTTTTGGAATGTTTTAATACTTGTAAAAATCTGTTAACATCAGAACCTCTCCTAGCCTATCCAGACTTCGAGAAAGATTTTGAATTAACCACTGATGCTTCGAAATATGCTATAGGTGCAATACTATCCCAAAATAAACGTCCAATAGCTTATGCGTCCAGGACATTAAGTGAATCGGAAATCAATTATTCGACTATTGAAAAAGAATTGCTGTCAATAGTCTGGGCTTGCAGGTACTGGAGAATGTATCTTTTTGGCCGTAAGTTTCATATTTCTACCGATCACAAACCTTTAAAATGGCTATTTTCCTTAAAAGAACCGAATTCCAGACTCGTAAGATGGAGACTAAAACTGGAAGAATTTGATTTCACCATCGATTACCTAAAAGGAAAAAGTAATCAAGCGGCAGATGCATTGTCAAGAAATCCGACATCGATTGATTTCAACCCAATCGAAACAGCATCCCTAGACGTGAATCTAGATGACTTAGACGAAATTATCTCGAAAGAACTTGAAACACGCAACGAACTACCCAATTTAGCCAACGAAGATATCGAAGAAATTTTAGACGGACCTGAAGAAAATTCATCAAAAATCACAGTACACTCCAACATTTTACTAGACCCGAAAAATCCAGAAGAAGAGGAAGAAGAAGAAGACGATCTTCAAACGGTTCACACTTCAGCCGAAAACCCAATACTGACAATTCCCATTTCCAATAAACCTATAAATACTTATAAAAATCAAATAATAATAACAACAGGAGACATACCAGATTTGACTGTAAAAAGAGAGAAAATATTTGAGAACACCCGAATTTATGTGACATTACCAAACCGACACATAAACGAAAACATCATTAAATTAGCGAAAGAATACTTTGACCCAAAACAGACATACGCTTTATACTTTCACAAAAATTTACCCCCTGAAAATTTCGCCATAGTAATTCAAAACACATTCCGACATTCTTCATTCAAACTAATTCACTGTCCCAGATTTCTAACTGACCTTATCAAAACAGACGTTCAAAACGAAAAAATAAAATATTATCACGTATTCAAAACTGGACACAGAGGTATTAATGAAGTAACAAATTCACTAAAAACTAAATATTATTGGCCCAAAATGTCAGAAGACATCGAAGACTTCATTAATAAATGCGAAACCTGTTTGAAAAACAAGTACGATCGAAATCCCCCTGTCATTAAATTCAATCTAACACCCACGACAACAAAACCCTTTGAACATATTCATATAGACGTTTTCCAAATTTCCAAAGAACCCTACTTAACTATTATTGACACATTTTCACGTTATGGACAAGCTTATCTGTTGAAAACTACAACTGGAGTATCAGTAGTAGATGGCATATTTAACTTTATAACCCATCATGGACTACCCCTCAAAATAACGTCCGATAGTGGTTCTGAATTTAAGAACAAAGACTTAGAAAACTTTTGTCAACTACACCGTATCGAATTACATTTTACCACCGCGAAAAATAGCAACTCTAATTCACCAGTAGAACGATTTCATTCTACCCTTATCGAACACTATAGATGTATTAGAGAAACTAATAGAGAATTAACTAGCGAACAAGTTATGAAACACGCCATTTTATCTTACAACAACTCCATTCATTCGGTAACGAAACTCACCCCTTTTGAAATCATACATGGACACTTAAGTACATCGAACCCTTTTGACCTAAATGATCAATTAATTTTATCAACCTATGTCCAAAACCACAAACAAGCCACAAAACAACTTTACGAAAAAATCCGTGAAAGAAATGCTCAGCATAAAGAAAATATAATTACCAAAAGAAACCTGAAACGACAAGATCCACCGACTTATCTTAAAGACAAAGCGGCTTACGTTAAAACAAAATTCCGCGACAAAAAACTACCAAAATTCGACAAAACCCAAATACTTGATGACGACGGCATATACATAAAAACAAAAAAGGGAACTTATCATAAACAATCCCTCAGGAAACCACGTAATAATCCTAAACAATTGTTACAGGTTCAAAATGAAGACGAAGATAATGACCCTTCACCTGGTCCTTCAAATAATTAACCTAGTAGAAAGTAGTGAAAATAAAATAACCGTTACTAGTTTAGAAAGCTTATTGTTACCCTTAAAATTAGGAAACGCTAGAATCATATATAGCAAGCATAGATTTTTACATTATGTAGATTTAGAAGAAATTGTAAAGCAAACGGCAAAACTCGAAGAAAACTTCAAAATACTTTCAAATAATTTCCAAAAAGTAGAAGCAACAAACTTATTATCTTATCATGCTCTCGCTCAAAATCTCCTAAGCAGAACAGAATATTTAATTGAAACTTTGCACAAGAAATTAACAAATCTCCACCCCTTTGTTAGACAAAAAAGAGGATTAATTAATGCTCTTGGAAAAGTAAATAAATGGATTTTTGGAAATCTTGATGCTGAAGACGGTATTAGATACGATAACGCGATTAAAGTGCTTTCAGAAAATCAAAAATCGATCATTCAAGAAACTAATTTACAAACAACCTTGTTTAAAAAATTAATAAATCATTATAATAAGTCAATAACAACTTTGAGCCAAAATCAAGAAAATTTTAGTAAAAATCTAAATCGATTTCAAGTAGCAATGGATCAAAAGATCACAGATATCGGTCAATACATTAGCTTTCAAGGTGTGATTTCTTCAATAAATTTAGATTGCCAAAATCTTGTTACATTTTTAGACAACTTAGAAAGTGCCATTCTATTTTCAAAACTTAATACACTTCATAATTCAATCATCTCAGTAAAAGATATAGAGGAAATGATAAAGTACTTAGAAAAATTATATAAAGTTGATGAAATTCCTCATTTTGAGAATCCCTTGTCTTATTATCAAATTTTAGGAACTCAAGTTCATTTTTCAGGTAATAAAGTTATATTTGCTATTCATGTTCCAATTATCGATCCAAAACCCTTTGAGTTTTATCACCTTTTCCCGATTATCCAAAATCACCAAATGTTTATACCCGAATACCCATTTTTGGCACGAAACCAGAAGATATCAACCCCCGAAAAACATGAATGCCCTGCACTGGACAACATCTACTATTGCCAGCAGCACTATTTGCCCGCAGATAATTGTACAATCCAATTGATAAATGGAGGATCATCCAAAAACTGCCCACTGTTAACCGTTAACGCCCAAGAATCAATAATCGAACAAATCAGCCAAGAAGAAATAATTGTCATGCCACTAAACAATGAGAGAATACTATCAATTTGCAATACAGATCAATACTTCGATATTTCTACGCCAAGCCTAATTAAAGTACCAGAAAACTGTGAAGTCCGCATTACTGATAAGAAATTCATAAACAATCAACAAATTAAGAAAGGCAAACCACTAATCCTGCCCAAACTAGAAATCAAAATTAATGCAAAATCAAGAGACTTCCAGGCCACCAATATCACGAAGATAGATTTCGAAAATTTATACGAAATCAACAACGTAGCCAAACAGCTGATTCCCGTACAGGAAGAAAAATCGACCACCTACACATTGCCGATATTCAGTACATTTTTAATAATCCTATCTATTGCAGTAGCCATCATATTATTTCTGAAAATTAAGAAGAAGAAGCCCTGTCCATGGTGCCCAATGTCAAAAAGAAAACCGAAGAAAATTTGGAAGAAAACCCCGATGGCCCATCTGCGAAAACAAATTTCTCTATTTTCGCAGCTTAAGGAGGGAGGAGTTACATGCAGTGAACTTCATGAGACGACAAAACGCACACCTGCAGCTGATATCAAGTTTCATCTCATCGCAATTGTTTTCAACGTTAAATATTAAATTATGATCATTCTTGTTTGAGCCTTCCGCTTGCATTGTATCAGTCTGAAATATGCAGTTTGGTGTAATAATTTTTCAATAAATTTTGTTTAATTACAAAAGATTATTCAAAACAACAGACCAGACTTTCCACGCTGCAAAATCAATTATGCAATATTATACTTATTTTTGTTGAAAATTGAATTGTTGCTAAAATACTGAATATTTTATCACGACGTTCTTTACGTTAATTTAACAAGTAAATAGCTTATTTTTATTTTAAAAAATATTAAGCACTTATTGCTTTTCCATCACTTCTTAGTTGTATTCTCATGTCTGAGAAATCGTAATCTCATGAAATCAGGTACATCTATTTATTTCAGTATGCTTTTTGCTATTCACAAGTCTCCATTACAACTTATAACTTCATTTTTAAATCACAAAAAAACATGATTTGTTTTTTGCTTTACCACGCATGAAAAATAAGCAGAAAATGTATAGGTTTTCTTGTCACGAAAAAAAAGTCAATTGGACTAATTACGCTATAAGCAGGCCCATACTAAAATTCTTTATTCTGATAATCATTATTTTCTCCCAAAATTTTGAATAATACTTAACACATAATTATACACCAATGTATTGGTCTTTCAATAGGCCTTTCCATATTCGAAATTTTTTTGTTCCCATGCGTCATATTTTTCGAGCAGTTTTTTTTTCTCTTTACTATTATTCGATGTTTATTAAAACAAATGTTGTAGATGCCAAAAACAAAACGTCATTTGTTTCATCTTCTAGTTAGGGATTATTTGGGTATTAACTCCTCAATTGCGAACAAAATCAGTTTAAAAACTTGGATTTTTTTTGTGAAAATAGTCAAGAAAAGTTTACACTTCACATCATAAATCCAGGGAAAAAAATTTTAATAAATGTCAATTTGTAATCATAGTTATATATTATTTTTATATAATCATGTCGCACTAACGAACTTTCATTACCATAGCGACAAGCGTCAGTATTTTTAAAATCAATTTGAAAGTTAAATTACGTTTTTACTTTGCTGGTATCACCATTCAATTTTTAAAATAAGAAATAGAATTAGATAGTTTTATTCAACATTGAAAGTTATTTCAATGCAGAAAAGTTGTTATTTGAATATGCTATATAACTAGGATATGTTTGTAGCTCCTATCCTCCAATTAAAATTTGAACCATTGGTAAATTATAATTAAATTTTGGGTATATGACATATAGTAAGTTTACTATTTTTTTATGTAATTTTAGAAACGTCTACATTTCAGAGTAAAATACGCCTCTAATACGTTTTAAATTAGTTTAATTTTTCTGGTAGTTACGTCATTAGAATATTAAAAACTATTTTTTTAAATAACAATATTTTATTTGTAACCTTACTGGCATTTAAAGTAATTGTTTAATGTGATCATCTTGTACCTCCTGGCACAAATGGAGCGTTTTTATTATTTGATTCCGTACGTTTCTCAAAAGTTTCGCTGTAAATCTTTCGGTTTGAATTTGAAATATGCCCACAAAAAAATAGTGGGGTAGAGCACCTGCTTGTTGAAACTAGAACTGCCAATTCCATTATGCACGTGAGGTTTCCAGGTCAATTGTGATACGTGATGAGATTGTAAGCTACACATATTTTTTTGTTATAAAAACTTAATTATTTTCATAATAATCTTAAATTAAAAGTAAAATACAAAATGTTCATATACTAATTTGAAAATTTTACATTAATGTGCTGTTTAGGCGTAATTATATGACATTTAAACAAAATTTCGATGTTGGCGACGGTTTAAAAGTTGATTTTCTTAAAACGTAAAATCTTGTATATATTTCTTCCATAAAAAAAAACACATTGACGACACTTTACATGCTTATATCGAGACTATATAAAATTGATTTTAAGCATACGTAACATGGCTTATGTGTTATCAATTGACAGTGGCAATAATTGACAACTTCAATTGTACGTTACTTAACAAGTACACCAATACGAAAATATACATGTGATATATATCAAGAAACTCCCCTTCCCATTGTTATCTATGGTGATGTTATCCAAAGTCCACTCTGTCCTATTGGGTCCTCAATGGATTAACAGACTGACTGCTGGTATAATTTCATTTGCAACAATTGCTAGTACAGTGGGTGGCGCAAATTGTGTTCAATAAATAAAGAACCAATAATATCATCACCAAAAAGGCCAGTTCAAATTTCTCGACTTTACGGATAGTGTCTTAAGTCTTCCGAAACCATAACGTATTGGAATTTCATTCCAGTCCCAGATATTTTAAATATTTAGCACTTGATGATACTGCCATCAGTGCATAATATAATGGTATCACTGTATGCAACAGATTTTCAAAAATAAGTGCTATAACTAAGAGGCATAGCAATTGTAGAAAGTACATGGTTTTCAGCTTTAACAAGGATTTTGAACAATTTTAATTAAAAATTTCTTTTTTTCTTATCATAAAGTTAGGGTCTACATGATCTATTTCTCAAAAACGTTGATACCAATTTCCTTTTTAACCGACTACCAAAAAGGAAAATCGAAAAAATCATTATTAATAAGGCAAACTGGATTATTTAGATTCGCCTCAATTAAAATATGTTGAACTGAATGAACATAAGTAGTCAAATGAGATGAAGAAAATGTAGCAAGAGTACTTAATGAATTTGTATAGGCAGGAACCTCCGTTTGGAGGATGGCTTCTAAAACAAATATTTCATATTCGTATGTAACATAAAATGAAAATATTCAAGATACACAGACAACGAGACTTTTTAAGGAGGGGGATGATGATCAAAGTCTAAATTTTGATGCATGGTTAGCAATTACTGAATCACGATTTCAGGTAAATTCGGTAATAATTCTGTAGTGTCAGTTGTGAATTACTTAACAACTTAAAATTATTTGCCAAGATTACTATGAAGAAACACATAACAGTTCGACAGATATAATTTGTTTCAAAATAATTAACTGGCGTTCTTAACCAAGTAAGGAACAAAACGTTACTCAAAACGATGGGGCCCTACCACAAAGCAACCACATAAGTGCAAACTGCTTAACTAGAGTTTACATTGATAGATAGATAAGAAACAACAGCAGGCAACTTAAATGGGCTGCCAAGTTAAGAGATCTTACAGCTCTTGATTTCTTTCTTTGGTCATATCTTAACCAAAACAGAATACAGAATACGCTATCACTGTCAGAAATTAAACAAAGATACGTTCCAAAAACGTCCAAGTAGACTGTCATCAATAGAGGGCAAATATGTCACAAATGTACAGGGTGTTTTGTACAAGGTTCCCCAAACAGGCAGGATGGATAGGTGGGCTCATGTGCTATATTATGTAGCCCATATAACATCTGAATAACGTTTTTTTTAATTATTTTTTTTAGTCTCAGGTCTTTTCATATTTTTCATATCAATTTAAATAACTTATTTATTTTTCATGAACTCTTCACCAAATAAACCTTAATCTAATCTATGATGTCTGTTTGATCTTCTACAATCGATATTTGACACAAATAATTGGGTGAAATGATTTGAGTCCACAAATGGCGAGGTTCCATAAAAAAGTCATTAAGTTAAACACATTATCACATTACAAAAACAAAAAGCACATCGAAAACTGCGAATGCTTACAAAAACTTCTATACATCAACCCCTTGCCAACGATAAACCAACCACATTGGAAAGTAATTAGTATCATACTAAAATTTGAGATTGTAACTTACAAGGTTAGAACTAAAAAAAAGAAACATCCAAGTTGCAATAATTTCTTTTACATTTTATTCAAACTAGCTTACACCGCTACAGATGCAAGCGCATTATTTAAAACTTAACATTTATTCTTTCTCTTAATTGCTCCTTGGTTTCTATTTCCATCCCGTAAACGACTTGAGTTTTTAATGAACGAATTATCGATTTTATTAGATGAAGTCCCATTGGAAGACAGACAGAATAATATTCCAAAACGATGGCTGTCCAATAAATTATAGGCGAACTGTCAGAGAGTTCCTGGACAATTCATTCCCAAACGCTTGGATTGGGAGAGCTCCAAGGTTCCCAGACCTGAGTTCCTTTGATTTTTTGTATA
Organism: Octodonta nipae; assembly: GCA_034190945.1. NCBI lineage: Eukaryota > Metazoa > Arthropoda > Insecta > Coleoptera > Chrysomelidae > Octodonta > Octodonta nipae. Next base: position 59,095,718 of record CM067216.1, on the reverse strand, counting down.
GGAACGGGCCAAGCAACTCGTTTGCGAGATTGAAATCGGAACCTTGGCAGTTAAGAGAAAAAATAAATGTTGCTTTTGAAGCAATGCCGGGATGAAATGCGACTAAAGACTACGACTGTAGCACTCAGAAAAAGATGTAGCGCTTGCATCCATAGCGGTGGAATCCAGTTCGAATAAAATGTATAACAAATTTTTGCAACTTGTATTTTTTATTGAAGGTTGCAATTTCAAATTTTATTATGATACTAATTACTTTCCAATACATGTGGTATATCGTTGGCTGGGGCTGAAGTATAGAAGTTTTTTCGGAGTTTTCGATGTGCTTATTATTTTTTGTAATGTGAAAAAGGTGTTTAATTTAATGACTTTTTTAATGGAACCTCGCCATTTGTGGACTCATTTTATTTTTTAACCAATTTTTTGTGTCAAATATCGATCGCAGAAGAGCAAATAACCATCATAGATTAGATTTAAGTTTATTTGGTGAAGTTATAGTGAAAACAAATAAATTACCAAAGTTGATATGGAAAAGTCTGGGAATAAAGAAAAATTAAAAAATAAACAAAAATCGTAAGCTATCCAGATGTTAAATGGGCTACAAAATATAGCCCTACATGTTTGGCGAACCTTCTACAAAACACCGTGTATAATACATGCGATTAATAGCTTTTGGTACGTTATTTAACACATATATAATGCAATTTGAATTTCCGATATAATAATTTAAAAAAATACTTGTTATGATCTAGTGCCACTCACTATACCATTCTGATAAAAAACAGTACTCTTCTTAACAGGAATCAGTTACCTATTTATTTTATAATAACTTATAACTTACTATCCATTTTTTAAATAACCGGTAGCACCACTGCTAAGACACAGCCAACAACCGACAACAAATTACTAAATCACGAAATTGCTAAGGCCCTTTAGAATCGGGTACTAAAAACAAACGGCACTACTTAAGAACTAATACTCACAGTAGTATTCGATGGTTCCGAGTGGCCAAAATTGGCGGCTTGGTTCTGGTGGGAGGTAGCACCTCCTTGACAGTACTGTTGTCCAGCATTCTGCATCAGGCACTGAAAAAAATTAAAAATAGATGTATAACATGTATGTCTTTACTATTATCACTTGCTTTTGAAACGAGATAGGTCAATAACATTATGGCGAATGGTAAAGAATTCGCATATTTTTTGGTCAATAGTATTTGTATAAAGTGCATTCCCGTATAGTAGCGGATAAATTAAAGTTACACGGGGATTGTATAAAAAATGCTTGAACCCGCCAATATTTTTTATTTTAGTGTTTTATTACGGGAGACTGAGTTATCTCTCAAGAAAGAGACATCGGGTTAGTTTTTAAATGGCAACCACCATTTTATATTGCAGAATTAGAAAGGCGTACCGACGATATGGTAAATATAAATAATTTTTACAAAAAATAATATTTATGAAAAAAAATTATTGTAAACATTACAAATTTGAACGTCTTGGATGCCATCTGCGGTGATGTTTCTGTTTGTTTGGTGTATTTCTGCTTTTAAATCTTCTAAATTTCCTTGCTTTTCAAGTATTCACACGAGAAAATGCGAGATTTAAATCGGGTGATGTGGCTGTCTACCGAAAAGTGACTACTGACTGGCGAGCCAGTATATCCAGGAATCCCTGTTTAAAAAAATGGGCACGCTGGAGTATATCGGGTTCTTCTAAATCCGGGAACAGAATCATTATTGCTTCATCTGCGTATAATGGTGCACAATTTCTATCATGCCTTAATTTTCTTAAAACCTTCTTTCTGGGTAACAAAATTCCGAACTCTTATAAAGTGGCAAAGATACAATTGTTCCTCATGCAGAGTCCTTAAAACACAATAGCCTTTATTTGGCACTCTCACTAAGCTGTCTTAGTGACAAGTATTAATTCACACGTTGGTATAAAGTAAACCATCAGTAACAAGAAACCGAAAATGTAAAGAAGTTAAAAGTTGTATGAGACTGACAACTGATTAGTTTAACGTTTAATACAGAAAGTTAACCATGAAGAACTAATACTAATATGAGAAGAGCAATACCCACGATAATAAAATTAGAAGTAACTTAGTCCCTAAACACTTGTTGGGCTGTTTACACAAAGTGGCAAGGAACATTCGGATAACAGAATTGTGATAATCAATTTTTTAAAGGAAGAAACGTTAAACCAGACGAAATTCTGTACCCAGAGCGTCCAAAGTTGGTAGACAATGCACTTTCATGGCCTCGAGTGAAAACCTGGTGTGCGAAGTTCAAAGAAGGGTGTGAAAAGGAAATGTGTGTCACCAGAAAACATTAGACGAGGTGGGTCCCATGTCTGGTTACCCAAGAAAACAAAAATGCTAGTTAAAGTTTGTCAGATGTTTTTACTCGTTTTCAAAACAAAAGGCAGGCAATTTTGCAACGCATTGTGATGTGCGAAAAAATTGAATTAACTACTACATTCCTGGGTCGAAAAGGGCCAGCAATAGTGGAGATACAAGGACCATCAAAAGTCAAAACTCACTTGTCAACCAGAAGGTGATGCCAATGTTTTTTTTTGAGAATTATCAAGGTGTTTTAGTCCTTGATTTTCTTCACGATCATAGAATAATAAATGCTGCCTACTACTGTAACTGTGACCTACTTGAACATATTCGAGCGGCATATTGGGCAAAAAGGCGAAGTCAGCCAATCCCACACGACGGGAAAAAAAAACGACAGGAAAGTACTACTTGTTCGATGGAAAAAATACATTGCCAAGGAGGAGAACCGTATAAAAAAAAACTTGAAATTGTGCTTTGTAAAATGTAATTTATCTTTTATATAAATTAATAAGGCTGTCAATACCTTTCAAATAAGCTATTGCTTGCCATAAGGTTCTTGTTCAAATTAGTGCCCACAGTGGCCCAGTGACGCCATCTATTAATGTTATGTCATCTGTTACCACTAGTAGAGAAGTTTACAGTCGTTTATTTTCACTCACCAAAAATCATTAGTGTAAGAATAAACTTTCAGAAGATAAGAGTGGGGGAGGGGACTATATGGTACCCCTTCGAGATATTCCTTAGATAATACATTTTATATTATCGAAACTGATAAAGTCGTTTTAGAGGCGATGAGCAGATATAAATAATTCAACGAATTGAAAATTTGCAGACCTATTCCCCTTAAAGCAAAAACCAATACTTCTGTCGACGCTCTTGTCTATGCAGACACATCAGTCACTTCGACGTTCCGTTATATCCGAGAAGCATCAGTCACAAAAAATATCGTAAAATAGTTTATTGGCGCTTTCTAGATTGAGTCGATACAATCTCGAATTAGAACTGTCAGTCACGTTGAAGTTAATGAATCCTCAAAAGCTAATTCTTCTCAACAATATTTTTCTTTTGACTGACCACTGAAGTTATTTCTCCTCTTCATCCAAAATGAATGCTCTCACAGCCAAGTAATTGAGTGAGTACTTGACAGAAAAATGTCTGAATGCAGTCAAAAAATCTCAAGGACAGATGTTATTACAGGGCAAAGTGGCGCATTCGTTTGCAAAATTGTTTTAATTAATTTTTTTTAAATGTCCGGGAGGTCTTCCTGATTATAAAAGTGTAAGATGACACTTGATATCTTTTGACAGTATTGTTTAAATAACGAGAAACTATATAGCCTAGAAAAAATGCATTTTTTTCGAATGAAAAAAAGTCCTCACATAATCATCGTATCTCCAACCCATTAATTGTTATGAATTTTTTTTAATTGGAAACCGCCGAAATTCCTAATTTTCTTGAATTAAATAATATACCTTAAAAATTGAAATGCTGTAATTTTTATTTTTTTATCAGAAAATTCAACTATATTAAACAAAATAGCCTAAATAGATTTTAAAAATTTTGTATAGTTCCATGTTTTTTTTACATTATAACCATATGTATCCTACGCGCATGAGAGAGGCAGACGAGGCACTTGTAAAATTTTTTCGTGGTTTTTCAGCGGTAATACGTTAAATATAAAAATAAATAAAATAGCATTACTGTTTCTCATTCATTAATATAAAATTTTTACATTAAATTATATGAGAAACAGTAATGCTATTTTTTTTAACGTATTACCGCTGAAAAACCGCGAAAAAATTTTACAAGTGCGTCATCTGCCTTTCTCTTACTTATCTTATACATCGAGATGAGAGTGAGATAAAGATACTCCTCTCTCATGCGCGTAGGAAGCATATTGTTATAATTTAAAAAAACATAGAACTAAAAAAAATAAAATCTATTTAGGCTATTTTGTTTAATATAGTTGAAATTTATGATAAAAAAATAAAAATTATTGCATTTCAATTTTTAAGGTATATTATTTAATTCAAGAAAATTAGGAATTTCGGCGATTTCCAATTTTAAAAAATTCATAACAATTAATGGGTTGGAGATACCATGATGGGTGTGAGGACTTTTTTCATTTGAAATATTGTAAAGAATATAAAAAAATTAATTAATTGAAAAAATGCATTTTTTCTAAGCTATATAGTTTTTCGTTGTTTAAACAATACCGTCAAAAGATATCAAGTGTCATCTTACACTTTTATAATCAAGAAGACCTCCCGGACATTAAAAAAAAATGTGAATTAAAACAATTTTGCAAACGAATGCGCCACTATGCTCTGGTCTATGTGAATACTGACTGAGACTAGTAGGTGACGTTTCTAATTCGTGACGGTGACTGAACTGTGACGTGACTGAGGTGTGTAAACAAAAACATTTCGCCAGGCTTTTCGGGATTGTATAATTTTGGCGCTACAAAATCTCCGATGTTGGTATTCATACTTGCAAATATTTTATAAACTATTAGCATTAGCGTTCGGGAATGTGGAAAATCGAACGATCACTAGAAGAGATAATTCTTTAATGTCTTAAATATCCCTATTGAAATACCCTGTATGATTACGTAAACATCAGACAAGGTTTTTATATAAACAGATAATACTTTAACTTCTTGAATTTCGTCATTACATCCCAAGAATTGCGAATAGCTGATATTACAATTCACAAGAACAGTAGTGAAATGAAATAGGAACGACGCCTACCAGTGTAATACAATACGAATGACCGAAGTGATACAATCCTAAGACATTTTTCTCTGATATCATTTTTCAGTTGAATAAGGTAATGGTAAGTTCTCCATGAAACAATTCTAGAGTCTTGAGTACGTTTGCCTCATCAGTAATGCGGACATGCCGACAGAACAAAAGTTCGGAAAACCAAGACTCATCGTTCTATGCACGCAATATGATTTTTTTTCCCCAGCACGTGTCTCTACCTAGCGAGTACTAAGTTATTAGTATTTACAGGATAATTATTTTCGCCGACCTTCACCATAATTCTATGTATGTATAACGAATTAAACATACTATTATACAACTACAATAGGTAGGTATGGATGATTTTTCAAATTATGTTTAAACATAGGGAAGGTTCGCATTTGCGATTGTCAGATAGTCGTGTGGATAATTCGTATAGCTGCAAACTATACATGATTGGTAAGTATAATTTTTATGCGTATGTATTTATAATGCGAAGGGTGACAAATAAACTATGTACTTATCAATAAACTTCGGATAGCCAATAATTAATTAATTTAATAAGCCACGTCGGTTATAGATATTAATATTACTATTATTGAATAAATTCAATTAAAAAACAAAAACCGACTTCAAAGTAAAGTAAAAATATTTATCTTCTGCGACAAATAAATATTTTTTTGCAGTCGGTGCCAAGTTGAACAGCAAAGTTGCAAAGTACATACAACTCATAGATGTACTTCCCAAATAATTTCCACTTTAACTTAACACGGACTTCTGAAGAAGTATTTAGTTGTTGTACAAAAAAATTATTTTTCGTTTTTAGTTAAGTTACTTTTTTGAAGTCGGTTTTTGTTTTTTAACCGACTTCCAAAAAGGGGGAGGTTATCAATTCGTCGACAACTTCTTTTTATGTATGACCAGCGATTATTCAAAACCGGCTTGGGCAATTTTGATGATTTAAACTGCATTATATTAAGGAACATTACAGAAAGGTACCATATAATTGCCTGTAACATGAGATTTACGGTTTTCCAGAAAATCAGGAAAAAAAGGTAATAGAGGACTACATTTCAGTGAATATTAATGATTCTTCACTGCTTTCTCTAAAACGGTTGAAGAAATTTGAATATTATAAATTGTGTTCTACAAAGATATGTTCCAGCTTGATTCCATAATTTTTTTATAATGTAAAACATACCATTTTTCTGAAAATAGGAAAAATATTTGTAAAAACACGGTAAACATCAATGTAAATGTCAAATTTTCATCATAAATAACTAGTTTAAATGTCAAGAATGCGTAATGGCTTTCATTTTTATTCATTTGAAGTCAGTTTCTTTTAGAGACGAAGTTAAGTTAACGAGCTTATAGTCGCGTAAAATTGCAGGAAATATGCTATTAATTTATCGGAAATTTGTTTTGCCGGCGAACTTCTAAATGGTATACGGTTATAGGTGTGTGCGTGCATACATGTGATATTAGGTAGTACATAAGCAGTTGCATACATAGGATGGTTGAAATATACGGTGGAATTGAGTTAGTTATACAGGGTGGTTCAAAAAATATTGTATTGGGTGGCACATAAGTAGTTGCGTATGTATACAAGGTGATTAAAATATGAATTGAGCAAAACTATATTTATACAGAGTGGATATTTGTGTTATAGGTTGGAGTATAATTACATTTATACAGAAGGCTTCAAAAAATGTTAGAAGCAGTTGAATATACAGGAAGGTTGAAATATAAGGTGGGGTAGAACTACAGCTATACGAGGCGCTTAAAAAACTTATATTGTGTGGAACACAAGTAGTTGCTTATACAAGGTGTTTGAAGTAAGGGGAGTAAAATTATTGTTATTCTGGGTGTATCAAAAATTGATTATATAATCATAAGCAGTTAGGATATTTGAATTATGGGATGGGGTATAATATAATTATAGAAATGGGTTCAAAAAAATTAGAAGCAGTTGCATAAACTGGATGATTGAAATAAATAGTAAAGTAAAATTATAGTCATAAAATGTAGTTAAAAAATTTTGTTACAGAATGTAGTGCATGAGCAGTTGCATAAATGGAATACTAGACATACCGGACGAAGTAAAATCATAGGTATACAGGAGAGAGGGAGAGAGATTTTACAATTTGTAGTGATGTAATTAATGGCTTAACTGGATGCATTTTTCAAATCTGATATATTTTTTGATAATACCAAAAATAATTTTACCTTTAAGCAACATCCATTAATTTAACCCACTCACAGACTATGAAATATTTCGTAAAATATTATACAAATATTTCATAAAATATTTTAAGAAAATTGTAGTCGATAATATTTTAAAATTTTAGAACCATTATAAAATATTTAAGTTTATTTTAATACTCGTATGACCATAACAAATAAATCTTTTGAAAAATATCTCATATTAAAAATATTTCATAAAATATTTCAAATAAGGTATTTTGAGGCGGACCATAGCAATATTTCAGAAATACTTTGAAATATTTCAGATCAAACAAGAAATATTGCAAACATATTTTAGAAATTTTCATGCAGCCTGGGAAACTGGAATACTGTTTGAATCGAATAACTTGTTTTCTAAATATTTATATGTAAAATTTTGCATATGACTTCAACTTAGGTGGACCCACTGTATTGAGAATCTTCAAATCTTTTAGGTCTGTTAATTATCAGACATTTTGAATTCATTACAATTACATTTATTTAATAGCCTCTGCTCCTAGAAATGTTGTAATAAATGTTTCTTCATTAAAAAAATTAATAATTATACAATTTTTAGTTTTATAGCTTAATTGGATGCAGTTTCCAATTCTAATAAGCTTTGATTAACTATTTGAGACATTATTAAAAATAAACGTACTCCACTTTTAATCCAAATTGAAATTGTTTGTCAAACCTAGTCTACAGTTGAAAACGTGACATTAATATTTATTACAATTTATGGGCATATGGCAGTAATCAATTCTAATTACTTCTGTTTGATAACAATTTTAGATATTATCAGAAATAAGGGTACTTAACTTTTAAGCAACTTCATATTTGCTCACAAACTTCGTATACACTTGATAAAGTGAGATGTAATGATTATAAGATACGTTTTAGACCATGCAAATCTTTTTATGAAGAATAACTTTTTCTCTAAATAATATGCATAAGAACGGTTTGCATTTGATTCCAGCTTATGAAGACACACTGTATATAGATACCAATTGATAACATTAAATTCCAATCTATTTGCATTTTGATAAACCCCGGATTTCGAATAGAGACATTTCCTTTTTTTAATCTATCGCCTCCACCAAAGGTTACAACAGAAGTAACTCGATTAAAAAACTTTTCGGATTTTATAAAAAACGATACAAGCGATGCCCTTGAAGAAAACTATGGAAGCACTTCGTGATCCCCCTAATAGAAGTTTGTTTGAACGATCCAAATTCCGTGAGCCGATTTCGAGTAATCGCGGATATTAGCTCGTTTTATTGTGGTCGCTGTAACTACTTCGTAAGCACTATTAATATGACATCAAAATCGACATTTCTAATACGAAATGCAATATAAATAAATAAGAGCAAAACAAAATGTAGCAAATGACAAAATATTTCTTATATATGTTTTTACATTGGTGTTTATTTTTGAACGTTTATACGGGGTAGAGGTGATGATAATAATGAAATGATTACAAGTTGCATATTTAAAAACAACATTTTGGGAATTGAGGAACAGGTAACAAAATGGTAGGAATACGTTGAAGTACGTTTTAACAAAGACAATGTACAGCACCAGTAATAGATCACATTTTACATGAAGTTGGACCTCCGATCCCAAAGTCTATAGTCATACATATAATTAAAGCCTAGAAGAACGGTAAAGCTTCTAGCCCTAATAATATTTATAAAGAAGTTATCAAAGTAATCGCAGATCAAAAAGGATTAGGTCTAGATATCTCAACATCCATTTTTAACAGCATCGAAAGCACCGATCAAATGTTGTTAGTGTAAAATCATCATTTATTACTTTACCAAAAAGATCAAAAGCCTCTCAGTGTGACGACTATCAAATGATCAGCTTAATGTGACACTTAAAATATTTTTGCGGAAAATAAATACATCCAGGTATGTATAAAAAAAGTGAAATGTAGGTAGATATCTGTACACCTGAAGTGTGTCCTCTCTTGATATTACACAGAGATGCAGAAACATGAACGTTTTGGCCTGTTTCGTAGACTATCGAAATATATTCGACTGCGTAAAGCAACATAAAATGATCGAAAACCTGACAGAAATCCAAGTAGACCAATAAGAAAAAAATCATCTCCAACTTCTATTGGCATGAAACTGCAGAAGTACGGATGCTGAATTAATTAATGAGTGAGACAATATTGCATGCTTTCTCCACTCCTAGTTAACACATATTCAGAAGTCATTTTCGAAGAAGCGTTATGCACAATGAATGGAGGCGTCACAGTGAATGACATCAAGATTAATAACATTCGGCATGCGGATGTTTCTGTAATTATGGCAGATAGAATGGATGACTTCTAGAATGTGACTGTGTTGAACACGGACAATTCGGAGTGCATAAAAACGTTGATAAGACTTATGTTTTTTCAAAAGCTAACGTCAACGCGAAATATAAGCAGGTGTCTTCTTTCAAATATTTGGGCAGATCGGTCCGAGGAAAGAGATAAGATCAAGAACTGCAGAAGCAATACAGGTGTTCACGCATTTAAAAATATTCAGATCTAAGCCTAGAACTTCGAATTCGTCTAGTCAAATGATTTATCTTCTCAGTTTTAATATAAGGTAGCGAAAGTTGGAACCAGTGGCGGATCTAGGATTGTCATTTGGGAGAGGGCTTGATCTCGTTTGGGGGGGGCTTGACGTCACTAAAGGTTGGTTTTAGCATAATAAAACTAAAAAAGCATACCACTCAGATGATTTTTGGTGGCTTCAGTCACTTAGCCCCCCCCCCCTGGATCCGCCAGTGGTTGGAACCTTAACTCAAGCCTGGAGAAGAATCTGAAGACCTTCAGAATGTATTTTATAGAAGAATCTTCGCATATCATGGGTACAAAGAGTAACAAATGAAGAAGTATACAGGCGTATGATAAAACAAAAAGATTAACCGAATTATTTAAGCCATGTAATGGAGAGGGGATAACATCAAATTCCTGAGATTGATAATAAAGGGCACGATATAGGGCAAACAGTTAATAGGTAGAGGGCAAAATTCGTCGTTAAAGCATGCCAGATGGTTTGAGGGCTTATCAATAATAACTAATAAATAACTTTAGAGCTGCAGTATCCAAGACTATGTTAGCTGACTTGGCAACCTTCGCGAGCAACGGATGGCCTAAGAAAAATAAAAAGTTTTGCATAACATTATATATCCTAAGGGGCATTGTTTCTTTTGCCCGGGTTGTCTTAACCTCTAGAGGAGGCGCTGCTTCAAAACGACCGTTTTCCGTTGGATGGTGTAGTTCTAAAAACATACATTTTCAAGTGGTTTTTTATTAAAGTTCACAATAAACAACGTACTTGATCAATATGTATTCTCGTATTGTTTATTAAAAAACAATAGTCGAATTTAATGATAATAGTAATGTAGACGGTTGGATACTTGTGCTTTCTGTAATATGATTTGAAATTGTATGTTCTACCCTGTACCTTCTTTCTATAGCAAATTATACAGCCAACAAAACTGTAAGATATAAAACCATCTCGTAACTTTCTTACGAAATCTTTATCAATTTTAAATATTCACACCTTCGCAGAAGTTAATAACAGTGAAGCCTCTAATGTCGCATCAATTTTTCATAGACCATCGGTCAATGATATCATTAATTTTTAAAATGGAAAACATCGACAAAGGGTAATAAGAATTTTTTTTCATTATCTTCGATATGGATCTATGAAAGTAATAACCGAGTATGCGGTAAAGGTGGATGTACTCTGAATTAGAGGTTCATCATTCTTTGTTATCCATGGGAGGATATTGTAGCAAAAATTACTTAATTCGATACCTCGTGAATACCATTTCGTGATGCCCTTTTGTAATATTTATGAAATATTCGTGAAGACAAACGACGTGTTATTGATTTGGATTTTCTAGAAAAATACAAACTAGGGCCAGGGACCATCGAATTTTATGTAAAAATTGCTGCTTTTAGGGTCAGAAGAAAATCGAGGCAGGCATGGAAATTAGCAACAAAACGTATAAAAGGGATTTTTTTAAATCTGCATTTCTTCTTCGGTGTTTATTGTCTGAATTCTATAAAATGTCTGGGTGAGGTAGCGCATTTGAATTTAAAAGGCCGTATTCTGACAAAACTGAAATGATCAATTGAATATCATATGCTTATCTGACGAATCCCGGTTTTGTTTGGGGGGCATGGGCTCAAGAGGGTTAGGAGATTTTCAGGTGAGGGACGATTTGCCTCGAAGTATCCTTGGACTTCCATCGTCTTCAATTGTTTGATCTCAAAACCTTTCAATAGCTTTGTATCTACTATTGTCATCAGGTAAATGATCAGAAATTCAGATTATCCGTCCGTAGTAATGGTCATTGGGCGATTGGCTGTCGGTGATGCATAGCGGCAGTGGCCGAAGAAGGGGTCTTCAAGTTTAATTTGGATGCAGGGCTCACTATAATATTTTCGTTCCAGATTATATATGCTGTCTCTATTTTTTTACCAGTGAATGTGGGAACCTTTATATTGGAGAGACAAATATTATTAGCGAGCCCAGCGTCCAAATTAAAAACATTTTGAGACCCCATCTTCGCTACGCATCATCGACAACCAACCGCCAAGTACGACGACGCTGATTGGACCAGATAAGACCAAATGATCATGACCGGCGATGGACAGAAAATCTGAATTTCCTATCATTAATCTGACGACGATAGCATATCCAAAGCTATTGAAATGTTGTGACATCAAGCATTTCAAGACGATAGAAGTCCAAGGAAATTTCGAGGAACGAGTTACAATGTCTACCAGCTTCAGCCTAACAGATTTGCCTGTTAAAGGTCAGACAACAAGACAGCAAAGTGTCATGTAATAAGGCACTATATATATATATATGAGAAGCAAATCATCTCTAGTTATAAACCATACCGAATGCAATCTTTCTACAGGATTACGCTAGACCTCATACTTCTGGTGGCACAATGATTTTCATAGAAAAATCGAACATAGGCACTCTAGAATAACCATTAACATCACTTGATTCAAACATGTATACTATATGTTAAGTTTGGACGAATATTCCTCAATATAATATAGACTATAGACCATCTACTTCTATCAATGACCCATAAAATAAACGATTGCATAAGTAATCACGGAGAAGCTACTCATCATTGTTTTTATCAAAATAATTCTGAGTAATTGTTTAATAAGCAATTGATTACTATGAATATCATAACGTATCTCTATACAGTGATGGAAAAATGTGTGGAACCAAGCAAATATCTCTGGAATTATTAGCTATATAAAAATGAAATTTGGAAGGTGGATACTGCAGTAGATTTATTTCCAAATTTTTTTTCAAATTTTGAACTTCCTGTTTTACCGGAAGTAATGTCGATTTTAAAATTTGCAATGAAACACCCTGTATAGTATTTTAGTTTCTGATGAAACATTTTATTGCGAATACAAAAATATTGGGTTTGATATTGTTTACTTCAATACCTACCGAGATATTAACAGAAAAGTAATTAAGGAAAGGAAAAATCTAATATCCATTAAAGAAATACATAATCATAATTATTAACTAAATCTAAGTGATTTTCAAAACATTGAAACTTAACTACACTTAATGTATTAGATGTTCAAACTGAGCACCGTTTACTACTTGACAATAAGCAAGTCGGTTTTTAAATTCTCTAGTAACATTAGCTATTACTTCTGGTGTAATTCTCAGGATGTCTTGAGTTATTCTTGCAGCTTATTCTTGCAAATTATTTGGTCTATCAACATAAACCTTATACTTTAAGTAACCCCACAGAAAATAGTCTAGGGGGTTAAGGTCGGGACTTCGTGCAGGCCATTCATAAGTACCCCTTCTTCCAATCCATCTGTGATGAAATGTCCTATCTAAATTATCTCGAACAATGCGAGCGTAATGGGGTGGTGCTCCATCCTGCTGAAACCAGATATTATGTGGTAATTGTCCATTTACCTCCAATGCCGGAATAACTTGTGTCTCCAAGAGCTGTAAATACCTATCTCCGTTTAAAGTTTCTTGTAGGAAGAAGGGTCCCACGATTCTGTTGTTATAAATGCCGGCCCAAACGTTCAATTTTTGGGGATGTTGTGTATGAGCCTCTTGTACCCAATTAGGATTACTTTGCGACCAGTAGCGGCAGTTATGTCGATTAACCGTACCATTTAAACAAAATGTAGCCTCGTCTGAAAACACATTTCTTATAAAATTATTATCACGGTTACAAATATACATCATCGTTTCACAAAATTGCAAACGTCTGCCGAAATCGTCTTCGGAGAGTTCTTGAACGAGGCGAATTTTGTATGGATGATATTTTTCTCGCCTTAATATCCCTCCTACTGAACGACGGCTAATTCCATGCATATTGGAGATGTCGGTAGTGGATGAGTGAGGATTTTCTTCCCAAGATATACCAACATTTTGAGCTACACCTTCATTACTTGCATTTTTAACCGTCCACTTTTTGGTAAATTGCTAACTGTTCCACTTGTGTCGTACCTTCGCAAAATTTTCGTCACTACTGAACAGGATATTTGTGTATTCGGATGAACAGTGTTAAAAAGGTCACAAACTTCTTGATGCGTCCTTTTCCTCTCCTCATACCCAATCATCATTAAATTTCTATTCTTTCTCTTTCACTTAATTCGGCCATTTTACGATCAAATTAAGACAATACAATCTTTTTACGTTCAAGTAAAAAAAACTTATAACTTATTTTGACAACTACTGTCACTTCTGCAATGAATTTCATGGACTGGGAAACTTGATTCAGATTTAATTTGCGCCTGATTTAAACAAACGCACGTGTATTCGACTATGGAACAAGCAATGCTGTTGGCTGTGACGGTAAAATGCCACCGATTGTCCAATAGAAATACAAATCGTTACCGAGAGGTTTGTTTATATCGGGCGTAAATGAAATCTGAACCGAGTTTAGCTACCATCGAATTTTTCCTTTCCTTAATTACTTTTCTGTTAATATCTCGGTAGGTATTGAAGTAAACAATTGCAAACCCGATATTTTTGTATTCGCAATAAAATGTTTCATCAGAAACTAAAATACTATACAGGGTGTTTCATTGCAAATTTTAAAATCGACATTACATCCAACGACAAACTTTGTAGCATAAATTGAGGATATCAGATTTATGAATATTACAAGTAAAAATTTAGGAACAGAAAACAATTTTTAATTTATTAATTTCGTATGTAGAAAGTATCTAAAAAATTAGTGGAATTTAAGAGTATCGTAGAGTAAGGAAGCAGGAAAACCATTAATTTCAGAAGATAAACAGGTGGATATTATGAAGTCTGTTGTTAAGAATTCTAATCAATCAGCCGTCACAGTTGAATTGTATGGCGATGTGTCAAAAATCTCGGAGAATAGAGATATGAGAGAAAAACAAGTCTCATCCTTACAAAATAAAAATACTGTATTTAATGACTGGCCGTCTAATGCAAAAATCATATACTTAGAATGCGTTTGTTTTAGTGACGAATTTATTATATATATATTTTGTTAAAATGGATCTGTAAACAGAATGTGCGGTATTGGTCCAAAGTAAACCCACATTTTTGTCGAGAGACTCATATTCAAACTCCTCAAAAAGTTCGTGTATGAACAGGAATACTGGGAAAGCACATTATAGGGCAATATTTTTGGATGAAAATATTGCCCTATAACATCTGCTTCTTAACTTGTTTCAAAATCAAATCCACCGGATGACTGACGAAATCTAAACGCCAACCCTGAAGAGTCTAACGTGCAAGCCGTATTTAAACAAGATAGGGCGCTAGCACATTATTTTATATCAGTACGCAATTGGCTAAACAGTATGGATTGGTAGACGCGGTACTATCGAATGTCCGGCTAATTTACCAGATTTGATGCCTTTCGATTTTTTTGTATGAATGTGGAACCGACGTCTGTAATGTGTCAATTTTATATCCAAACTAAGTTTGATTGAGAACATTTTACGTGGTTTTTGTTCGAAGTTTATATCTTGTACCATTCAAAAGTTAACAGGGGGACACAATAAAAGTTAGTTACATACTATTAAAAGCTGATAACACTGTTTTTTTATTTTGATATTATATTATTAAGTTCCCACACATATTTGTAAAACCGTCTCACAAGCAATTTATATTCAGGCCAAACTTCAAAGACAAACAACTCGTGGAGCAAAACATCATTGACGTTCGTGATACGTCCTTAATTTAAAAATCGAATATGGGACAAGCATTAAGCTATCCTCATTACTAATTCATAAATTTGGTAATAAATCGATAGTGTAAAACTGTTTGACCTATATATTCATTCCCCGCATCTATCGACTTTCAAGCAAACGTGGGTCGAACCAACTCATCGGCTTTATCTTCAAGGGTAGAAACAACGTTGTAATTTTCGTAATGGGGTAAAACTATCCCCTGTTGGCTCTTTAAACAAACCGGCGAGCAATGCAGGTAAGGTATTTATTGTATTGACAAATTAGGTCGTTTATATTGATGATTGTGGTTTCATCGTTTCATTGTTGGGCGGATGAATAAACAAAAGTTAATGGTATTGGTCAGTTTTGTTCCTTTTCAGAACAATGAGCTCTGAATTCAAATAACTTTCTATGTTTTTGAGTTTGATTCGTACTGACGATATTTTTAATGGAGTTTTCCCTCTTAAATAATAAATTTTTAGCAAATAGCCGACTTCAAAAACAGCCTGAAAGTGAAAACATAGCATTACACAACATCTAGTTAGGTATTTACATACAAAGTACTTAATATAATGTAATGTTTTTATTTTCACACTCGGGTTCAGTTCCGTTCCTGAATTTATTTAAAAACACAGTCCAACTCACTCTAATTTATTTCCACTACTTTAACACAATAATTTATTTTCACAGAAACTACTATTTACATTTTATCTTAACTGTACAATACGACCGACGAAAACAGAATGCCTCCTCTCGCCAGCTGTTCCTTTTATATATATTTATCTCGGAATTGTCTGGTACGTCCACGAACCATCGAGAAACTCCATCATGATCTGGAAGCTTTAAGGGAATTCCCAGTAACGGCAGCGGTCCGCCTGTTGAGAGACAAACATTTCGGATTCCCAGAATTTATCGGAATAATGTCCCTTCCACGAATTGGTTGATGGCCGATTGCACCAGCTGTCGGATGAATTCTCGTAACATTGCCCCCTCCTTAAGACCATTTCGTCCCGAAATGTCCCAGAATCCTTCCTGGTATGACGATATTTGCAGGACTCTCCATTTCGACAACGGGAAGTTTGGTGGAAGTAACAGTCAACGGTCTTCGAATCTGGGCTGCGAGTACTGAGACAGCATACCAGGATGCCGACGCCACTGAATCGAAAGATTGTTTCCATCATACTTCTCACCACCCTCCAATTCAGTCCATCAAATCCGCAGGCTATCTTTGGGACCGCCAATTTCATCAGATTCTTCTCCATCATTACATTCCTCAATTCTACTAGAGTCTTCCAAAGATCGCTGTATGTTGGCTTGTCCTGCGAGAATGTTTTCGTTATCAAATAAAAGATGTCTCTGATACCCATTGGTTGTTTATCTTCGAGATGAAGAACCTTCCCTACCGCTGGATCTTGCTCCCGTAGCTTCTGGAACTGGCCGTACTTTTTGGCAAACACCTTGGCTATTCCTCTGGACATCCGGAGATCTCGAGCCACACAATGAGCCAGGGCATATTCTATGGGCACCTCAAACAGGTCTCGGGGTTCTTCTGTGGTCACGTTGTGCTGCACTTTTTGCCCATTAGAGTACAGTGCCATAAACTGTTCGAAGGTCATCTCGTCATCGGTTGGTTGGATGCTGCGGACTTGGGCTTGGTCATCTTCGCTGTCATGACTTCCGGCATAAGGGGCTAACCTGTTGAAATGTACGACCTTTAGTTTTCCCCGAGGCAGCTTCTTTATTCTGTAGACAACATCGTTGATTTTCTTCACAATTTGGTACGGCCCCTCCCAAGATCTCTGTAGCTTGGGTGAATATCCACGACGACGTTGCGGGTTATACAACCAAACAAGATCATCAACTTGGAATTCTCCGTCCTCGGCTTTGATGTCGTAGGCTTCCTTCATTCGTGCACTGGCATTCTCGATGTTTAACCGGACTCGTTCATGGATGTCGTTCATCTTTTGACGTAGCTGGCTGACATAGTCTTCACCTGCGGTCTCTTTTCCTGAGGGACATCCAAACTTCAAATCGCATGGTAGTCTTAATTCTCGTCCCATGATAATACTGGCCGGGGTCTGACCCGTGGACTCGTGCACAGTCGAACGATATGCCATTAGAAACAAGTGCATATACTGGTCCCAGTCTCTTTGGTGGTCAGAGACTACCTTTGACAAATGGCGGTTAATGGTTCTATTCATCCGTTCTACCATTCCATCGGATTGCGGATGTAATGCTGTCGTCCGTGTTTTATTGATCTTCAAGAGCTTGCAGACGTCTTGGAAAAGAGTAGATTCGAAATTTCTACCTTGGTCTGAGTGCAACTCCAAGGGAACACCAAAACGACTGATCCATTCCTTGACAAGGACATCAGCAACGGTCAAGGCTTCTTGATTCGCCAAGGCATACGCTTCGGCCCATTTACTAAAATAGTCCATAACCACCACAATGTATTTATTTCCAGAGTCGGATTCAGGAAATGGACCGGCAACATCAATGACTATTCTTTCGAATGGACTGTCCACGTTATATTGCTTTATCGGAGCTTTTGGTCGCTTCTGAGGCCAATTACTTGCTGCACAAACTGTACATTTCCGGCACCAATCCTTAACATCTGCTTGGCAGTTCACCCAATAGAACCGTTCTCTTAACTTCCCCAGGGTTTTCGTCACTCCCAGGTGTCCTCCAGATGTACCATCATGTAGTTCTCGCAAAACCTCTTGTCTCCTATTTCTGGGAACTACAATCTGTTTTCTGTCGTTTCCCCCCTCTGGAGTCTCCAGGGCGAGCTTCAGAAGTCCATTCTCCATGATGAGGGAGTTCCACTGAGCCCAGTATGCCTTTATGGTTGGTGAGTATCGGGAAATTTCCTGCCACGTAGGTTTGCGGGCTTCTTCCTTCCACCGGATAACCTCTTTCAAATCTGGATCTACTCTCTGGTCTTTTCGGATCTCCTCAAATTGCCAGTGGTCATCTATGGCGGTAGTTCTACAGAGAGCAGCTCTTTTACCTTCGGTTCGCTCACCATGTTTACAATTATCAGGGTTTGGTCTCTTGGATAAGACATCAGCGTTCTTATAGCTCCTTCCAACGCGATGCGATGTTCTGACGACGAAGTCGGTACTCCGTTGCTCTCCTTGCAACGAATCTGGGTATGGCCTACCTTATGACACTTCCGACATCTCATTAGTCTTTGTTTTGTAGGGACTTCCTCTACTATCTTCCTTACAGCGACTTCAACATTTCCGCCATCCTCTGATTCTCTTTCTCTGCTCTGACCTCTACAGGTATTTTTCGCAGCCTCAAATTCCAGAGCTCGAGTCAGTGCATCCACTAATTGAGTCGGTCGAGCTAGTATCAATGCTTGTTTGGCTTCTTGGTCTCGGAGTCCATCCAAAAACGCTTGGACTGCTAATCTTTCCATCACGTTTTCCGGTGTGGCTGGAGAGGCAAGGCGAACGAGACGGGCAATATCAGCTCCAAATTCTTGTAAGGATTCATTCGCTTTCTGGTGGCGATGTTTCAATTGGGTATGGTAGACGTGCTCCAAATGTGTCTGGCCATACCTCAATTCTAAGTGTTTCACCAGCTGTTCGTAGTCTTCTTGCGCCGAGGAACTCAACGTTTGCAAAATATCTGTAGCATCCCCTCTTAAAGCGAGTGTTAATGCTATTGCTTTCTCCTCTGCCGACCATCCGTTTAGCTTTGAAGCAGCCTCGAATTGGCGCCGATAATTAGTCCATGACGATTTTCTATCAAATTGGGGGGGTTTCATTTTGTGTCTTGTCCCCTCGAGGCCAATTTTCGAATCCACTACTTCTGGACTGTTTCTGCCTTCGGTTTTTGATTGTGTTTCTCCCCTTTGTATTGTGACTACTCGTTCATTTATTTTGCTAATCTCGCCCTCCATTATCTGTCTTAGTTCTTCTATCCGCGTTTCATTTTTGACTGACTCTTCGACTATTGTTTGCTTTAGCTCTGTCCATGATTTTCAAATTTTCTTCTAGGGATTTAGAATTTTCTGTTAATTTATCTCCTAACGCCTCTTTCAACTTTTTAGAATTTTCTGCTAGTTTGTCTTCTATTTGTTTAAATAGTAAAGACATGTCACCATTACCAGAAACTTCAAACAAATAAGTATCGGGATCGTTACCTTCATTTATTAGAGCATCTCGTAGCCGTTGTATTAATTCACTTTTCTTCCCACTAATTTCTAAATCCCGTTCTTCAAGTTCGTTTTTTAAGTCAGTCACTTTCAATTGGTCCAAACTCACGTTTTTAAACATTGTCAGTCTATTTATTTTCGACATATAAAGTTCCACAAATACATCCCACTTCTGACACCACTGTAATGATTTTATTTTCACACTCGGGTTCAGTTCAGTTCTTGGATTTATTTAAAAACACAGTCCAACTCACTCTAATTTATTTCCACTACTTTAACACAATAATTTATATTCACAGAAACTACTCTTTACATTTTATCTTAACTGTACAATACGACCGACGAAACAGAATGCCTCCTCTCGCCAGCTGTTCCTTTTATATATATTTATCTCGGAACTGTCTGGTACGTCCACGAGCCATCGGGAAACTCCATCATGTTCTGGAAGCTTTAAGGGAATTCCCAGTAACGGCAGCGGTCCGCACCAGCTTTCGGATGAATTCTCGTAACAATAACATTAACAGGGGATTATATGTACAAATTAGGTTTTTTAATTAAGAGTTTCGTGGTATTAACCTCAGAAATATTCTAGACAGGTCATTGTTTGTTTTTCTTACTTTAGGTGTAGGTGTGGAATTTTGCGAGACTATTACGGAACCAATAGTAAATAATCCTAATTAAGTGTTCAACATTTAATTTTCCGCTAAGTGTGAGTTTTTTTATAAATGATACTGTTACTCGCCCAATTGTCGATATTGATTTACAGAAAATCCACAGGTTCACAGTGAACATCCTTAGAAATTAAACGCATGGACTGGAATATAACCTGTCATTTTTTTCCTGTCAGGGAATCGAAATGGAGAAAACTAGAAAATTATTAAAAAACGCTACCGATCCTGAATTTACAGAAACATTTGAAAATAATAAATATTACTATGCCCAAGAGTTGATATTTCAGATGGTGCACCTCCTTATTATACCCTTGTCGTTCATCAATATTTTAATTGGGTAGATGAAGCGGTCGAAGGGGATCAGTAGAGTGACGTGCAAGATCACCTGACTTGTTTCCTGAATGATATTTGTGGCATATTTTTCAATGTCTAAGTACTTCTTGGGAAATAACACCACAGTTAAGAAAATTGCTGTATATTCTAAACGTTTCGGGGTCTAGGTCAGACCCCGTTGTCAATGGTTAAGAAACTTGGATAAAAAGGGCACAATTCTAAGATGTAAATTAAAATATTTGACAATATGTATTATTTGATTTTTGACGTAACAACTAGAAATCAGCCATGGGACTGCAGTAACCAAAGCGTTTAGGGACTTAGAGGACTTGTATAAGAAGCTTGCACGAACCAAGAATAGCTTAACATTCTTGTGCAGATGTCGGGAGATGAGGATTATTCCCAAAGGATTAAGATGTCGTCAACCGTACATAGGCAGAAGGATTCACAGCATATTGGAACGAGCAAGCTTCGCTGCTATTAGAGACCGCATACAATTTCATGGTTATAATAAGTTTAAATTAGAAAAAGATATTGGGTACGTACAGAACTTTCTTGCTTATCGAATACCAGAGAATGAATTTAACATAATTAAAAATAGTACTCTTATAAGTTACAACAGTGAATTTAAGTCTTAAAAACAAACACATTTACGTAAATTTAATCAATTTCTTTCAGATAAAATATGCCGAAATATGTGAAAAACCAACATTATGATCTGTCAAAAACTGTCATTAATTTTTCAGACAAACAGTTAAACGCTTCTGAAACCTCAATTCTACAAAAGGGCCTTAATTTTGCAATTTCCCCAAAAACTATTCCAACATTTGATATCATCAGTGCTATAGAACAAACTGCAAACAAATTAAACAATAGTGAAGCTCAAGAGTATCAAATAAGAGCCAAAATTGAACTAGAAAAACCTATGCATATAAAAAATAACCTTTCGAAAAATGAATTGCATTCAATTAAAGTTTTAAAAAATGACAGCACTATTAAGATTTTACCTGCAGATAAAGGCAATGCTACGGTTATTTTAAATAAAATTGACTACGATTCCAAAATTCAAAACATAATAAACCAAGGACAATCTACAAAATTAAACAAAGATCCAACAACTTCTATAGAAAACAAAATATATCGCTTACTTTACAATCACAAACATTAATTTACAGAAGAAGAACGTAAACATCTTACTCCACACTATTGTAAACCTCCCCATTTTTACGGGTTACCTAAGTTACGTCAGAAATCAAATAATACGTATTGTCAAATATTTTAATTTACACCTTAGAATTGTGCCTTTTTTATCCAAGTTTCTCCATTGACAACGGGGTCTGGCCTAGACCCCGAAACGTTTGGAATATACACAATTTTCTTAACTGTGGTGTTATTTCCCAAGAAGTACTTAGACATCACCTGACTTGACCCACCTAGATATTTTCTCTTACTTACTTAACTAGTAAGATTTATAAAACTCAGACATTAAATGAATTACCTTAGCGGATCATTGTTGAATGTCGGGCCCTTACACTAGAATTGCCTCTTAATGTCCTGGACCGTCTGAGTAAAATCTCTATCTAAATTAAAATTGATGTTTTGATACCAAATTATGACGACAGGTTCATGTTTTTATTATGTTTATTTTGAAACAAGTATTTAACTTGATGGTCTGACCGACATTTGTCTAATTATGCTAGAATTGCGAATACAGTTTTTAAAAAAATATATGTGATTTGTTATTACAGTGGGCTTTATCACAAAATATTCCTTTGGACAGTATGTCAAATTTCACCAGAGAAATGAAAAACTTTGAAAAACAAAAGCGATACAGGATAGCACTATTTTGTGTTTTTTCCTAGTTTTACATCACACTCAAAATATTTTAAAGTATCCAACTGGGGGAATACTCAACATACATTTGCTGACAACAATTTTGAAAACCACAGCTTAGAATTTTTATTAAAACCAAATACGTATTTAAAAGCTTTCACAATAAAATTAAACATGGTGGTGCAAATGACAACTATCATTATGACAATTATAAATAAACTAAAAACTTTCAGAAATGTTAACAACATTACCAGAAAAGAACAACTTAATTTTAACTTAAGTTATTTTAATAGTGGTGAAGATAATTATTGACACATTTATTAAAAGTGACAATGCCAAACCACCAGTTAATTCTTTAATTATTCAAGAATGCTTTTACAAATTCAGAACACACATATTTCAAAAAAATTCAAAACTGTTAGAAAAAAATATGTGGCGATATTCATATAATTAATACTGAAAAAGTTTATATCAAATACACTACAATCCTTTTGAAAGGTACTGGATAAAACGGAATAAATATTACGTTTCGGCAATATACTTTGTATACAGCGTATTCAATAATTTCACGAATAAAGCCATTGTATCAATGACATCACATTCCCACTTATTTTAAGTAAGCACAAAAAGTTTTATTAGCTTAATAGCTCTATTCACGGTATCCACGGCAAAAATGATATCGCATTTATATTTTAAAGTAGTCAAAGCAATCACTTTCATTACTACACGTTTCTCTAACAAAGAAACACGTAAACCATTACGAAATGAGATCAGATAACAAAATAACTGAAAATGTTATTCCTAATAATTCTTGTACGTACATACATTTTCACTCAACTGATCCAAAGCTTTGAAACCATATTTTCCGTAATCGCGGTTCACGTCACAAGCAAACATCTTGTGAAATGTTTGCCGAAAGCAGAAGGAAAACTGAACGGATTTTTGTCATCATGAAGAGAGGAAAAATCATTCGTTCATCTAAGGAAAACTTCGCGTTGGAAAACATTCATCTCCATTGGGAAATTCTACGGACCCAACCACAACGTAGTGGACTTGATGAAGTTTGCTTTGTGCAACAAAAAAGTGACTAAAGCGAATCTGAAAAAGGACGATGTATTTGTAACTATTGGTGAGAATCTTGAGATTGCATGAGCTAAAATCTTTTTTGATGCCTAAAAATTTGTCCCTTTTGGTAAATTAACTTATTTAAAAGGTAACACTATTTTACTACACAAAAAAATATAATATAATCATAATTGTATATTAGTTTTAAGCAAATTTAGGTAACAAAGTTGTCTTTTTTAGTAACGCAGTTGTTTTGCATACAACATATTGCTGTCCCGGATGATGAGTCTCATGTTATAAAGGGCTTTCACTCGTAGTTTTTCGTAGATGACGCTGTACTTTAATATCGTTGCCAAAGATATATAGGTTTGGAACTTTATTACTTTTCTAATTGTACTTTTTACCTAAAGTGGTTAATAAAATAATAATAATTTTACATTGTGTCCTCAACAAAGAAGAAAATCTTAACAACCCTGCGTTACTATGTGAAAATACCCTTAAAATAAGTGTATTAAAAATGGATGTACCTCCTATCGTTGGACTAGTAGCAGAGGCGGCGTAAGACGTAGGCGGTGTGGGCCACCGCCCACGGCCTCGCGGGGCAAAGGGCCTCGCGGGGTAAAGGGTCTCGCACCGCCCACGGCCTCGCAGGGCAAAGGGCCTCGAATTTTAATTTCAAATGATTTTTGATTTTATAGTCCCTTCTTGCACCATCAGAGGGCCTCGCGAAATGTATTTTGCCCACATTAAGTTTACTTCTTGCGCCGCCTCTGACTAGTAGTAACTATTAAAAGGAACAATGCCCTTAGCGCGGGAAAAATAAGCTAGACGAATAAGTCTCTTCACAGTCATCTAAGGAAGTAAGTGTGCCTATTAAATGACCACTGAGTTACCGCTGTAGAACGGTAGGAAATAAAGATATTTGCGTTATTATGATTCTCATACACAGATGTTTAGGTATAGATTTGGAGAGTGACATAATATTTCTTTTTTGTTTTTCCTATCAGTGCACATTTACAAAATAATAAAATATCTACCACTGCGTTACTACTAGACTGCGTTATCATAAAAAAGTAACACAGTTGTATTGGTAACGCAGGTACTGTAGATGGATTTGAGAATTATTAAATGTACTGTACAACGGTTAAATTACATCTTGTTTTGTAGAAAGAAGCTTCTACAATAAATGGTTTTGACACCCGCGTAAATGCAATGCCGTTATCGGCTTAAGTTAAATATCGACCTCGTAAAAAATAAGAAATGCGACATGGTCAATAAGCTGTACAACAAATTATGGTGATCATGCCAGCTTCCACACCACATTTAGGAAAGTCAACTTCACCTATGTCTAGAAACCGAAATAGAAATTTAATATTTACAAAAAGAGATCTCAAAAAACTAAAAAGTTTAAACAAAGTGCACTCTCATCAGTTTTGAGACTAGCAGAAGCAAGTGCCGTTATACAGAGGCGGTCCGAAAGGGCTCATAGAGGTCATGATCCGTCCTCACCCCTGCCCAACTCATACAAAACAATATGATAAAGCTCTTGAGAGAACTAGAAAAATTAATTCAAAAAGAGTTATTCAAAATAATTTTAAGAATTGCTTAACTCCCCCAAAATTTGTGGCCGGGAGCGGTCCTAGCCATACCAAGAATAACTTACTACAACAAGGTTTATTCCTCATCTGCCAGCTCCCACGACGAGGACCCTGGAAACTTTATGCAACAAACAGTTTCTAAGACGGTTTTCATGTTTTAGATTAGAATTAACATTTTTTTATCATTATTTTAGTAAAGTTATTTTTTTTAGTGTGGCTTTGGAAACGCAGTGACTAGAACTATAAAAAATATTTCATTAAATGGATTATGTTTGGCATTTAATTTTATGGTAGATTAACAGTGTAGTACTGTGGTTTAAAATTGTCATTCTAAAGAGTTTAATAGTATAATTTTATAAATAAAGTCGCGTTTTTTGATCACTTCGTGTATAAATTGCAAAAAATATGGTGGAGTCATTAAAAACATTGCTTCAAATGTTAGTTCGTTATAGATTAAACTATTACCATTATATATCAACAAAAGATGATTAACAAATATATTTTTAAATTCTCATAATTTTTCAACAAATCGCAATTCCAATAAGACATTAAAAAGTATTTTGACCCTTGTACTCTCTTCGTTATCGAATGTTGACGATCACATCCAAAGGTCTCCCGATTTCTAGCAGCTCTAATTAGGTTTTCAGAGTTTACGTCAGTCCTGATATTCCGCATCCATGATCGTTTTTTTCCTGCCAATTCCCCATCTACCCTCTATTTTTCCTTGGATTATAAGCTGCTCAAGGTAACCCGTGTTTCGTGATGTTTACTATGTGGAGATCTTTGTGTACTCTTCTGAAAACTTCCTCATTAGTCGGATACGATGTCCATGGTATTCTGAGGAGTCTTTAGTGTTTCCACATTTCAAAAGCTTCAATACGGCTCATACTAATAGTTCTAACCGACTTCCAAAAAGGAAATTGTTGCACAAAAAAATAATTTTTCGTTACTTTTTTGAAGTCGGTTTTTGTTTTTTAACAGTCCTCCAAAAATTCGTCGTTTCTTTTTATGTATGACCAGCGACTATTCAACAACGGCTTGGCAATTTTGATGATTTAAACTTCATTATATTAAGGAACATTACAGAAAGGTCCTATATAATTGTCTATAACATAAGATTTACGGTTTTCAAGAAAATGAGGTATATAAGGGACTAGATTTCAGCGATTTTCAATGAACCTTCACTGTTTTCTCTAAAACTGATCACGCAATTTGAATATTGTAAATTGTATTATACAAAGATATGTTTCAGCTTGATTCAGTACATTTTTCTATAACGTAAAACATACCATTTTTCTGAAAATCGGAAAAATATATGCACAAAAACTGTAAACATCATGGTAAATGTCAAATTTTCATCACAAATATCCAGTTTAAATGTCAAGATATGCCATGAAAGTATATCGTACAGGGTGTTTGTAATGGTTTTCATTTTAATTCGTTTGAAGTAAGTTTTTTTAGAGACGAAGTTAAGTTAGGCAGCTTATAGTCGCGTAAAATGGCATAAAATATTCCGTTAGTTTAACGAAACGAAAATTTGTTATGTCGGCGAACTCGTCTATATGGTATATATTGTAGGTGAGTGCGTGCGTGCATGCATGTAACATTAGGTGGTACATAAGCTGTTGTATTCATATGATGGTTGAAATATAAGTTGGAATTGAATTAGTTATACAGTGTGGTTCTAGAAATATTGTATTGAGTGGCACATAAGTAGCTGCGTATACAAGGTGGTTGAAATAAGGGTGGAGCAAAACTATAGTTATACAGAGTAGATATTTGCGTTATAAGACGGAGAATAATTACAGTTACACAAAAGGCTTTAAAAATTGTCAGAAGCAGTTGAATATACAGGATGGTTTAAATATAAGTTGGAGTATAATTACAGTTATACAGGTCGGTTTAAAAAAGTTATATAGTTTGGAACATAAGTAGTTGCTTAGACAAGGTGTTTGAAGTTGAAAACTTGTTATATAAGCATAAGCAGTTAGGATATTTGAATTATAGGACGTAGGACGGGGTATAATTATAGACATGGGTTCATAAAAATTTAGAAGCAGTTGCACATACCGGGTGATTGAAATAAATGTAGAATAAAATTAAAGTCATAAATTGTGGTTCAAAATAGTGAATTTTGTTATATAGGGTAGACCATGAGCAGTTCCATAAATGGAATACTAGACATATGGTGCGAAGTAAAATCATTTGTATACAGGAATAATTAAAACAATAGGAAAATAGAGAGAGTCAATAGTGTGGAGAGGATTTATACATATAGAGGGTGGTTTTAAAGATATCAGGACCGTTGTAATATTGTGTTGAGTTGAATTATAGTTGTACAGGGTGATTCAGAAAATGATAGAGCAAGAAGTTATATAGGGGTGACCAATACACAGAAGCATATACAGTGTGGATGCAATATAGAGTGAATTAGTTACATATATAGAAAGTGGTCCAAATAATAAAACAAACAAAAAAGTTAAAATATATTTGGAAAATATATACAAAGAATAAAAAAAAATCACAAACAACAAAATTCACATCAGAGCGAAAATTTTTTGAAAAAACCTCGAAATACTCAACAAAACGATTGACAACGACTCTCAGAGTTGAAACGTCTCCAAACAGATAAGTATAACACAATATACTATATATATACAGGAATACTGGTTGATCATTTTAAGACATCTCTTTCTCTCAGAATAACTGTGAGGAAGAATTTCTGTACGGGCAACCAGTAATCTGGGCAATTTTACGAAATTGCCTTACTACACTTTGTTCTCCAAATACGATTTTAAATACTTATCTGTTGCAGGAAAAAATTCTGAGGAGAGAAAACCCCAATGAACAGGCAAAATAATTCAAGACATCTTCAACAATCTTTTCGAAATTACTATGTTACTGAGTATAAAGAAATTGTCTCTTTTGTTCAATACTAGACTTTATTTGTATGTGGTGGTCTAGTTTCGGGTCAAACAACAGCCTAGGTACTTGAAACGATCCACTCTAATCAATATTACTCCGTCAACCCATAGAGGCATGGGGACGTTAAAATTACGGACATTATCTTCGTTTTGTTGATGTTTATTTATTGCGTTTGGTAACGCAATATCTGTATCCCCAACAAATACAGTGTAGCGAATATTTCATATATTAACACCGTTTATATTTTTTCCGTAGGTGCCGTCTTCACAAATAAATATTCCGAATATACACATTTTTTTTAAGAATTAAAGGAAGACAGCAATGATATGGCACTGCGTCCGACTTGGATCCTCTGTGTGCTTGTTTGTTACCTTGAATGCCGTAGAAATCGACTATAACATTATCTATAACATCCCACGTTAACATTATCAATCTAAATGATTCCACTGACACGATCCATTTATGGCGACACCAAACGGTTATTATTGTTAAAGATGTTAACCGTATTCCTCATTTCCTTCATTTTGTTCAGTTATTCGTTAACATCTTCCTCAAACATTTCTCTTAAATTCGTGACAGAATGTCGTGCACCCGTTCCACAATGTCAGTTAGCGTCGTCCGTCTTCCGTGTACCGGCATTTATTACAAGACAAATATTTCCACAGTTCGAGATTTGTTTAACGCTACAATTCTACCAATTTACCAGAAGCGATTCGAATAATTGCCTTCGAAAGAAATAAAAATGGAAATATGAGTTTGTATTATGTGTAACGACCTAACTGTTGTCTCCGTCAATTTATACACCATAACGTCAGCTCGTCAAAAGATCTCAATGATGTTTGCACAACTTATTGACAAGTCGGTAAGATGGATAATATAATATTATTGGTATTAGAAGATCAAACTGTTTCTACACAACGAGAAACTGTTATGGACAAATATATCTACGTGAGGCGAATTTTAAAAAATTCAAGTAACACTGATATTTTCTCAGGCTGTTCTGGTAAGTGCTAATGTCAATAATCTTCAGCTAGATGTTACTTCAGTTAATGCCGTGAATTCGATTAGCGATGGGAACAATAAATTAATAGTAAAAAAGATTTTTAAAAACCACCTTTCATTAAAAATGTAAAAAAAATAAATGTACATACAGTGTGGAACAGCCACATGGAATAATTTCGATTACGAGTAAAGGAGGGATGGTAGGGAAAAACGCTTGACACATCGATTTGTATTTTTAATTGCGCATTTGGTCAACAAAAAAATATATAGTGTGTCATGTGACAGTGACCAATGCCAACATTCTTATTTTAAATGCAATAATATACATATTACATATTTTTTGGATTCTTCAGAAAATTTTAGACATAATTCATGTCCAATGTGCTATATCTTCAACTGTTTCGGAAATATTAAGTGTTTTTAGATTTATTACAAAAATTAACATTAAAAAAGAAAATTATTTTATTTCACAAATTCGCTATATTACACTCAATAGTTAATTGCCATTTAGCTCTTGATATTGAGATAGTAAGCAAAAACCATTCCTGCGTTCCTTTTTACTGATTTGAAAAAAAAACAATTATGTTTATTTTCGTCAAAATTCATAGCCTTAGCATCTTGTCTGCCTGCATGACAGTGGTGATCAGTGTTAGTGCTATTGTCGCTTGAATTTCTTTAACTGTACGTAATAATATCAGAAAATAGTTCATTTAACACAAATGCACAAAATAATTATTCTACAAATAACTTGTTATGGAGATAACAAACGCACACAAATGGAAGTTTTCGCTTATTTCACGAAAATTATCCAAATTTGCCGCCTGTATCCCAAGGAACAATTAGCAAAATAGAAAAGCAGGTTCGCAAGCTTGGTCATGTAAGTGATAATACGAAATTAGGAATTATGCTTGAAGTTCAAGATAACCCATATAATTCTGGTCGAAAAGCACTGTTCAACGTTAGCCACACATCAATTTTTCGAGTATTAGAGGAAAGTAAACTGCATCCTTATAAAATGATGCCGACTCAGGAGCTCATGGAAGACGATTTCGATAGGAGAACGTATTTCTGTGAACAAATGATGGTAAGGTTAGATAAAAACGTGATCCAATTAGAAGATGTCTTGTTTTCTGATGAGAGCACATTTATACTTCACGGTAATGTTAATCGTCAAAATTGCCGCTATTGGTCTAATGAAAATCCTCAATGGATGACAGAGAAACATACTCAATACCCTGAAAAAGTTAATGTTTGGGCAGGAATTGTTGGAAATCATATCGTAGGTCCCTTTTTCATTGATGGTAACTTGAATAGAGATAAATATTTAGAAGTGCTCCAAAATAATTTGCCAACTTTGACAAACTTATATCCTGATCCAGTAAACCCACAAGTTCCTGCCAATACAATATGATTTCAGCAAGATTGAGTACCGACCCATTACGAAATCAATGTCTAGCAGTACCTGAACCAAATATTTCCAAATCGGTGGGAGGCGCGGATCGATAGAATGGCTAGTTGGATCTCCTGATTTGACGGCATTGCACTACTTTTTGTGGGCATATGTCAAAAGCAGTGTAAACAAAATTAAATCCCTCAACTTACATAACTTAAAAAGACGAATCACGCGTGCCATTAAATCAGTCACGATATGTTGAGTAACGTTAGAAGACATTTCTATACCAGATTAGCATTTCGCGGCCACCATTTTGAACATTTCCTACATTGACATTATTGTTTTTTTTTTATATTATTACGAAATAATCAGTATTTTAATATAAATTTCGTAGACATTAAAAGAAACAAATGGTTTCAACACGATGGAGTTACACCAAATGCAACATCAGTAGGAGTTTAACTCAATCAAGTATTTCCGTATCGGTGGATCGGTAGCCGTAGACAACTGAATGGCCTACCCGTTCTTGCGATCTGACTCTAATTGATTTTTTTTTGTGAGGCTAATTAAAATCAAAAAGGAAAACATTAATCAAATCAGCGCAGAGATGTTCCAAAATATTTTCGAAGAATTTCAACACTGTCTTTTTTTAACCGACATCAAAAAATAAAAGAGGAGGTGGTTCTCAATTCGGTTATATTGTTTTAGACTTTGTTCCCTTAGTACTCCGGCATCAATGAACCGGTTTCGATCATTCATTTTTCATTTGAGAGATTTCCAGATTAGTTTCTCATTTTTCCATTTTTTTTTTCAATAACATGGAATGATCCATTTTGCAAAATATCGAGAAATTCTAGTTAGGGTATCAAAACTAATGGCGGTAGTAAAATAAGATCTAAATTTATTTATATAAATATGACTAAACATATAACATTCTTTGACACACATAAATCACCTTCAATATGTGGCTCAAATTAACATACGAACTCGTAATTTTTTTACCTATTCTTTAAAGACTTTAATTAATTATCTTTATTTCATAACCAATTTCGATATTGCCAGGAACAATGTTAAGTACTTCATTATTAAAGAACATTCATCGTTTTTGACGTTTATACAATTACTGATAAAAGTTTCATGTGATGAATTAATTTAAGGTTTCAGACCACACAGATCTTTTTATGAAGAATTTTTTTAAATATTATTAAAAGAATGTTTTCCATAAACGTAAACGAGTCACTTGGAATATTTCCCAAAATATTCATTATTTTGAATAAAGGGGGCATATTTGGCAATACTAACCGTTAATTAAATTGTACCCCAGCGCTAGCAACTCATTTTTTAACGGAGCACTACCATTTAGTGACACCTCGTTTTAAAGCCTGCTTAAAGAGGAATTCAGCGGTGTGTCGTTTTTGACATTCCAACGACATTTAACGAATTTGTTGATTAAAACGTGATTCCTGTTTTTTTTTGTGATCTCTGTTATTGACGAATAATAATTAAAATAGGTAAATGCTGATAATTTTAAAGATGTTTTGCTTCTACGATAAGGAAAATGAAACTGGCAATGGATTTTAAATCATTTTATAACAGACGTTCGAAATGGTCTCCATCCACTGCAAGGCAGTGATATAATCGTGCTTCAAATTCATTGCACACATTGGTAAAAAAATCTGGAGTAATTCGACCACATTCTTCTTGGATACGATGTCTCAGATCATTCAGTGATTCTGGAGGAATAGCATTCCCGCGGATCTTTAAATGCCCCCAAAGTAAAAAAAAATCGAGGGTACATATCTGGCGACCTTGCACACCACTCGATCGCACCTTGTCTTTCAATTCATCTATCGGGAAACCGATTACATGGCAAGCCATAATGTAGGGCAAATTGTGCTGAAAAACACCAGTTCATCTTCTACTAGACGACCATCTGCCTCCAAAATTTCAGTTATTCTTGGATCTACATACAGCGTTTGCAAGTAAATCTAAATACTTATCTCCATTTAAAATGCTATCTTTGAGAAAGAGCCCAACGATATGATTACGTAGGATTCCTGCCAAGACATTTAGCTGAATATGAGTCTCTGTAAATAACTGTGGATTAATGTTACTCCAGTATCGGCAGTTGTGACGATGTACCTTACCATTTAAATAAAAGAATACATCGTCAGAGAAGCAAGTATTGTATAAAAAATGTAACAGGAAAATGTTTAACAGAATTCTATCCTTCTGTCAAAGTCGTCTTCATTTAATTCTTGGTCTGATTTTGTAGGGATGGAACTGATTACGTTTCAGAATTCAGTGAACACTACTTCGTGGAACACTTGATGTTAATGCAATTTATCTTAAAGATTATTTCGGTTCCATTACAATATGTCGTAATACTACTACTTCAACACCTTCGATTCTTTTTGGCTCGCGTTTCTTGTTAACCACGGATCCCGTTTCGTTGAATTTGCAGCACAGTTCAGTAATGTATGTATGCCTTACGAGTCTCCTGGATACCTCTCATTGAAACTTACGAGCAGTTTATCTAGTACTATTATTGCTCTGAACACAAACAACAATAATTTCAATTTTTACGCTAATGTATAAACCAGTAAGACTTAACTACAGTGAAACGACCATGGAAACAAAAAAGATATTTATTAGTATTTTTTTTTCTTTTTTAACGAAAGAAATGATTAAATTTGTTGTTATATGAGAAATGATACACAGTGGCGCACCTGAAAAATTACATGTGGAAATAGTACTCTTCGTCAAAAAGGCTATACAATGGAGACCATATCTAACATCTGTTAAAATGATTTAAAATCATCCAATAACATCCGAGATTAGAATTCCTTAAATGTTGATGGAATATCAAAAACGACAAATCGTTTAATTTCTTTTTAAACAAGCTTTAAAACGAGGTGTCATATATGGTAGGGTTCCATATAAAAAAATCGAGATGATGAGGTGCAATTTAATTGATGAGTATGACCAATGGCGGCTGGTGGTGCACGTACTGGTCAAATATTGGGATTCAAAGATGCAACAAAAAAAAACATAGCTTTGGTAATACTGCATTTTTTATTATTTAAAATATTAGTCGACTTTTTTCGAAAGCGAAATGTTTTTCAATACTAAGCACAGAAAGAGCATTTAGTCAGTCCTGAGACATCGTACTTCTAAGAAACGTTTTAATCCTTCACTCCAGTGTCCGTCCAAATTGATTCCCCGTCATAAATAATGCAAGGAAAACAAAATAATGTATTGATGCCATCACATCCACACAACCATTTCTTTTTATTATAAATTTCACTTTTAAAACTTGGTGTAAATACTTTATTTTTCATTTTGGACTTTTTGTTTTCAATTAAGATAATGGGCTTAGGTGGATTTATTATTGATAAAGTTGATACTCATTTTCACAGGTATGTAAACACACAGACACATACACTCTGTATATTAATATTCTTTCATAGACTACGAGGACAAAAAGAAAGCAACCACTAATTAAATCAAGTAAACAAAAATTTGAATTATTGAAACGTTCGGATACGTCCGATCAATACCAGTACAGCTCGGTGTCTCCGTGCGGCGAGAATAAGCCCATTACTCCATATAGTTTGCATTAACTATCTTCTATCTTACGCGCTAAGCGTGTTATATCGTATCTCATAGAAGCTATATAAGTTTCACCGTGCGCTAGCCGAAGTGCACGGTGAAATATTCTTTCAAGCGAATATAAGTCTTAATACAAGTTTGGATTAGAGCTTAAATTGTTTTTTGATAAATTCGTTGTTGTTGAAATGATATTTATTAAACATTTTGTGTTGCTTTTTAACCTTATTAAAAGCTTATTAAATTTGGTGGTTCAGCGCACGAGTGCACTTAAAGGACAACCCCTCCTAAGTATGACCAAATATGTCGCCCTTCGTAAACGTTTTGACGTGTTTTTACGATTTCCAAAATAATGAGTATTTTTGGGAACTATTCCAGGTGACTCGTTTTCGTTGGGACACCCTGTATTTATATATACAGAAAATTGAAAAGCTTCATCTTGAAAGCGGTTAATTAACCTATATTTTGATATAATTCCAATGTATATTCAATTAATTTCGTCCTAGATTTCGAATAACGCTACTTATTTGCACCATTAACTATACTGTCACATTCGCCATAGCTTGATAAATACACAAAACAATTGCCATTCTCTCCAAAACTGACCAAGTCATATTAATCAAAAAAATTTCAAAAAATTATAGACTAAGCTAGAATACAACCGAAATGAGAATATCCGCATTGCTTGAACTCGGTTAAAAACGTTTGTGCCAATAAATCTACATAGTACATACCATTTCTATTATTACAAATTATGTATTCTGCACGAAAAACCCATGAATGGAAGATTAAAAAAGGGGGATTTTTTTATGCCAACCTCCTTGGTCTGCTGAACCTCGCAGAATATTGGAAAAGAAAATATCTAATCAACTTTACCGTCACAGTTTTCGCTTCATCGAACAGTTTCGGTTTAGTTCTCGGATATCGTTTCGTTTGCGACCGTCGGTTAATTCGAATATTTTATGCATATGGATTCAAATGAAATTCAATATTCTCGGCTGATTGTCATTTTTATTTTTTGAGCCCCAGCGCAATCACAGCGGTATTTATCGTAAAACGTTGGGAAATTATGAACGGCTATCGGCATGAGAGTGTCAGTCAGTACAGAGGTCGAGGAGTATGATAATGAGGTGAAAAGTTAAAGCCGACCCAACTGATAGATAATACGAGACTGAAACTGTTATTTTTAAAAGAAGAACGGCTTCGATTGGTCGTCAACATAAAAATGAATAAAACAACGATATGAGCTTGCATGGGTGAGAAAATGCTTTTTTCATTGTTTAGTTTGGTTTACTCCTAGATGATGACAACCTACGAGTTTTTGAAACGGCGCACTATGGGTCAAATGGCATTATTTTTAACTGAAACCTAATATCTTTAGCAAAAATGGAGATATCCAAACATTTTTTTTAATACTGTGAAGTAATAGTAGGTGTGAGTCCATTTATAATTGGTCTGGAAGGAATTGGTACAAAAACTCACAAATCTTAAAAATTTGTTTAATTCTCAAAAAAACGTTCTTGTTGTTGACAAAATTTACTAGTTTCAGGGTTATATGTACCCCATCTTCAGAGTTAACCTACAAATTTTCCTACATGTTCACACTAATCTATCAAATAATTTTTTTTTACTTATGCTTACATATATGTACAGAGAAATGTATGACCACAAATCAATTATCTAAATTATTTATATTATAGCTATTGTTTGGAAAATGTATATTATTCAATGAGAAGAAAAAAGTCGGAGGATCGTCCCCCTATCCTTTAAGTATTCTAAGATTACTAAATATTCAAATTATAAAACGAGGTGTAATAATATGTAACAAAGTGAAGGTAATGACAAGACAAACTGTCATTGTAGACATGAGACGACGGGAGATATAAATATTGCAATGTTTTTATTTTCACACTCGGGTTCAGTTCAGTTCTTGGATTTATTTAAAAACACAGTCTAACTCACTCTAATTTATTTCCACTACTTTTACACAAATTTATATTCACAGAAACTACTATTTACATTTTATCTTAACTGTACAAATGACCGACGAAAACTGAATTCTCCTATCGCTAGCTCTTCTTATTTATACATTTATCTTGGAATTGTCTGGTACGTCCACGAACCATCGGGAAATTCCATCACGTTCTGGAAGCTTTAAAGGAATTCCCAGTAACGGCAGAGGTCCGCCGGTTGAGAGACAAACATTTCGGCTTCCCAGAATTTATCCGAATAATGTCCCTTCCATGAACTGGTTGATGACCGATTGCACCAGCTGTCGGATGAATTCTCGTAACATTGCCCCTCCTTAAGATCATTTCAATTTTTCAATTCTACCAGAGTCTTCAAAGATCGCTGTATGTTGGCTTGTCCTGCGAGAATGTTTTCGTTATCAAATAAAATATGTCACTGGTACCCACTGGTTGTTTATCTTCGAGATGAAGGACCTTCGCTACCGCTGGATCTTGTTCCCGTAGCTTCTGGAACTGGCCGTACTTTTTGGCAAACACCTTGGCTATTCCTCTGGAAATCCGGAGATCTCGAGCCACACAATGAGCCAGGGCATATTCTGTGGGCACCTCAAACAGATCTCGGGGTTCCTCTGTGGTCACGTCCTGCTGCACTTTCTGCCCCTTAGAGTACAATGCCATAAACTGTTCGAAGGTCATTTCGTCATCGGGTGGTTGGATGCTGCGGACTTGGGCTTGGTCACCTTCGCTGTCATGACTTCCGGCATAAGGGGCTAACCTGTTGAAATGTACGACCTTTGGTTTTCCCCGAGGTAGCTTCTTTATTCTGTAGACATCGTTGATTTTTTTCACAATTTGGTACGGCCCCTCCAAAGATCTCTGTAGCTTGGGCGAATATCCACGACGACGTTGCGGGTTATACAACCACACAAGATCATCAACTTGGAATTCTCCGCTCTCGGCTTTGATGTCGTAGGCTTCCTTCATTCGGGCACTGGCATTCTCGATGTTTAACCGGACTCGTTCATGGATGTCGTTCATGTTTTTACGTAGCTGGCTCACAAAGTCTTCACCTGCGATCTCTTCTCCTGGGGGACATCCAAACTTCAAATCGCATGGTAGTCTTAATTCTCGTCCCATGATAATTCTGGCCGGGGTCTGACCCGTGGACTCGTGCACAGACGAACTATATGCCATTAGAAACAAGTGCAGATACTGGTCCCAGTCTCTTTGGTGGTCAGACTACCTTTGACAAATGGCGGTTAATGGTTCTATTCATCCGTTCTACCATTCCATCGGATTGCGGGTGTAATGCTGTCGTCCGTGTTTTATTGATCTTCAAGAGCTTTCAGACGTCTTGGAAAGGAATAGACTCGAAATTTCTACCTTGGTCTGAGTGCAACTCCAAGGGAACACCACAACGACTGATCCATTCCTTGACAAGGACATCAGCAACGGTCAAGGCTTCTTGATTCGGCAAGGCATACGCTTCGGCCCATTTACTAAAATAGTCCATAACCACCACAATGTATTTATTTCCACAGTCGGATTCAGGAAATGGACCGGCAACATCAATGACTATTCTTTCGAATGGACTGCCCACGTTATATTGCTTCATCGGAGCTTTTGGTCGCTTTTGAGGCCCATTACTTGCTGCACAAACTGTACATTTCCGGCACCAATCCTTAACATCTGCTTGGCAGTTCACCCAATAAAACCGTTCTCTTATCTTCCCCAGGGTTTTCGTCACTCCCAGGTGTCCTCCAGTTGTACCATCATGTAGCTCTCGCAAAACCTCTTGTCTCCTATTTCTGGGGAACAACAATCTGTTTTCTGTCGTTTCCCCCCTCTGGAATCTCCAGGACGCGCTTCAGAAGTCCATTCTCTAGGATGACGGAGTTCCACTAAGCCCAGTACGACTTTATGGTTGGTGAGTCTCGGGAAATCTCTTGCCACGTAGGTTGCGGTCTTCTTCCTTCCACCGGATAACTTCTTTTAGTTCTGGATCTAATTTTTGGTCTTTCTGGATCTCCTCAGGTTGCCAATGGTCATCGACGGCGATAGTTCTACAGAGAACAGCCCCTTTTTCTTCAGTTCGCTGACAATGTTTGCAGTCATCAGAGCATGGTCTCCTCGATAAGGCAACAGCATTCTTATGGCTTGTTCCTGCGCGATATTCAGTCTCGAAGTCGAATTCTTGCAACCGCTCAATCCACCTGGCCACTTGTCCTTCGGGGTTTTTAAACTGCAAGAGCCACTTCAGTGCTGCATGATCAGTCCTCAGGAGGAATCTTTTACCATAGAGGTACTTATAGAAATGTTCTACCCCCTTTACCACAGCCAAGAGTTCCCTGCGAGTAACGCAGTAATTCCCTTCAGGCTTGCTCAAGGTCTTGCTGAAATAACCGATGACTTTCTCCTGGCCCTCCTGGATCTCCGAAAGCACAGCACCAATTCCGACATTATCCAATACGAAGTTTCCATCTGGCAAAGGATAACTTAATATGGGAGCACTCGTCAAAGCTGTTTTCAATGTCTCGAATGATCGCTGATATTCCTCGTCCCATTGGTACTGCACCTTCCCTTCTGTCAGTCTAGTAAGTGGCTTGGCGATGTTGGCAAATCCGGCTACGTACCGACGATAGTACGTGCATAACCCCAAGAAACTTCTTAACTGGTGGATATCTTTAGGTATCGGCCATTCCTGGACGGTTTTGATTTTCTGTTTGTCCACAGCTACTCCCTGTGCGGAAACTACATGTCCAAGATATTGCACCTCTTCTTGGAACAGCTGACACTTCTTCGGGCTTAACTTTAGTCCGGAACTTCAAAGTCGCCGAAATACCTCCTCCAGGTTCCTCATGTGGTCTTCAAAAGATTTTCCAAGCACGATAATGTCGTCAAGATACACCAGGCACGTTTTCCATGAAAGCCCTTTTAACACTGTTTCCATTAATCTTTCAAACGTCGCTGGAGCATTACACAACCCAAACGGCATCACCGTGAATTGATAAAGTCCTGAGCCGATGGTAAAAGCAGTCTTTTCACGGTCTTCTTTAGCAAGTTCCACCTGCCAATAACCGCTCTTTAAGTCCAGGGTGGAAAACATCTTCGATCCGGAAAACGTATCTAGGCTATCGTCTATTCTTGGAAGAGGATAGCTGTCTTTCTTTGTAGCGTGGTTTAATTCCCGATAGTCCACGCAAAATCGGGTCGAACCATCTTTCTTTTTAACCAAGACAACTGGAGAAGCCCAAGGGCTATTGGATGGTTCAATAACACCTTCCCCCATCTCGCGGACTATCCTGTCGGCTTCTTCTCTTTTATCTAGGGGTAGTCTTCTCGCCGACTGTCGAATAGATTGAGCGTCCCCAGTATTAATTTTATGTTTCACCAGATCAGTTCGTCCTCTTTTGCCATTCCCTACATCGAAGATATCCTGGTAGTTTCTAACAATGTCCCTCAATTTTGCTTTCTGGTTTGGTTTCAAATTCTTCGACGAATCTGTTATGAGTCTTTCCAGTTCCTCAGATAGTTTACCTGGTGGTATTTCTGCAAGCTGTGTGCTTTTGAGTACAGAGGAAACTGTTGAACAATGGCCCAAAGTTGTTCCTTTCTTTAGCACAACCGAGTAATGATTCAGGTTCATTACTCTTACTGGCACAATCTCCTTGACCCGAAACAGACTCTTCCCCAGTGCGACTCCTCTGCCTACATTTCCGTCGTTAAGTTCGGGATCAAACATCATTACTGTTCCAGGTTTAGCTTTCCCATCTAAGCAAGCATCTAAAATGATTTCAGCTCTTTCCGGAACATTGACATCCTCTGCTAAGATGGCTCGCAGCATTATGTCATCTTTTCCATGAAGCACCACTTCTTCGTCATTCACTCGCAGAATTCCATCTTTGAAGTTTAACTGGAAACCCTTGGAGCTCATGACATCCATTCCAATGATTACTTCGTCTTCGATGTCTGCCACTAATGCCCGATGTAGGAAGGTTGTGTTTCCCAAGGTCATTTCAACCTCTATTTCACCATGGACTTTCGCCGCTTCTCCTGTCGCAGTTCGCAGTTGCCATTTTGTTGGTTTTATCATTGTCTCTAAAACAATGTTGGGCCTTATTACTGTTTTCATCGCACCAGTCTCCAGCAGCATTGTAAATTGCTTTCTATTAATAAGGCCATCTACAAAGACACTGTTAACGTGGTTGCGTAGCGAAGCGACATATGCGTTGATAGTTGACACTTGTTTGCTACAGGTCGACGATGGTCCCTTTACATAGGCCTTCTTTAGTTTCCCCGGCGAGGAAGTCCGGACTCCGTTGCTCTCCTGGCAACAACTCTGGGCATGTCCTACCTTACGACACTTCCGAAATCTCACTAGTCTTTTTTCGGTAAAGACTTCTATTATCTTTCTTACAGAGACTTCATCGTTTCCGCCATCTGCGGATTCTCCATCAACGATTCGTACTCTGGCTTGACCTCTGCATGTATTTTTTGCAGCCTCGAATTCCAGAGCTCGAGCCAGTGCATCCATTAATTGAGTCGGTCAAGCTAACGTCAATGCTTGTCTGGCTTCGTTGTCTCGAAGTCCATCCAAAAACGCTTGCACTGCTAACCTTTCTATCACATTTTCCTGTGTGGCTGGATAGGCAAGGCGAACCAGACGGACAATATCGGCTTCAAACTCTTGTAGCGATTCATTAGATTTCTGATGGCGAGTTTTTGTTGGGAGTGGTACACGTGCTCTAAATGTATCTGGCCATACCTCAACTCTAAATGTTTGACCAGTTGATCGTAGTCTTCTTGCTCAGAGGTGTTCAATGTTTGCAAAATATCTGTAGCGTCCCCTCTTAAGGCGAGTGTTAGTGCTATTGCCGACCATCCGTTTCAACTTTGCTGCAGCCTCGAATTGGCGCCTATAGTTAGTCCATGACGATTTTCCATCAAATTGGGGAGGTTTCATTTTGTGTCTGCTCCTTCGAGGCCAATTTTTGAATCCACTACTTCTGGACTATTTCTGCTTTCGGTCTTTGGTGGAGTCTCTCCCTTTTGTATTGTGACTACTTGTTATCTTATTTTGCTGATCTCACCCTCCATTATTTGTTTTAGCTCCTCTATCCGCGTTTCGTTTTCGAGAGTCGTCTGGTTGAGCTCTTCGACCATTGTCTGCTTTAGCTCTTCCATCCGAGCTTCATTCTGGACTATTTTCTCTTCTAGCATTTCTGAATTTTCCTGAACCATGCTTTTCAAACTTTCCTCTAAGGATTGAGCATTTTCGTGTAATTTCTGCAGCTTATCTTCCAAAGACTTCGAATTTTCTAGTAATTTGACTACTAATTTATCTTCTAGGGTTTTAGAATTTTCTAGCAGTTGGTCTTCTAGAGCTTTAGAATTTTCTTGTAATTTGTCTACTAATTTATCTTCTACGGTTTTAGAATTGTCTTGTAAGTTTTCTTTTAAATTTTCCATTTGCTTTAATAGCATACTTATGTCACCATTGCCAGAAACTTCAAACAAATAAGTATCGGGATCGTTACCTTCATTTATTAGAGCATCTCGTAGCCGTTGTATTAATTCACTTTTCTTCCCACTAATTTCTAAATCCCTTTCCTCAAGTTCTTTTTTTAAATCCGTCACTTTCAATTGGTCCAAATTCACTGTTTTAAACATTGTCCGTCTATTTATTTTTCACTTCTAAAGTTCCACAAATACACCGCACACCTGTCACCACTGCAATGTTTTTATTTTCACACTCGGGTTCTGTTCAGTTCTTGGATTTATTTAAAAACACAATCCAACTCACTCTAATTTATTTCCACTACTTTTACACAAATTTATATTCACAGAAACTACTATTTACAATTTATATCTACTTAAGTATTCAATACGACAGACGAAAACAGAATGCCTCCTATCGCCAGCTGTTTCTTATTTATACATTTATCTTGGAATTATCTGGTACGTCCACGAACCATCGGGAACTTCCATCACGTTCTGGAAGCTTTAAGGAATTCCCAGTAACGGCAGCGGTCTGCCGGTTGAGAGACAAACATTTCGGGTTCCCAGAATTTATCGGAATAATGTCCCTTCCATGAACTGGTTGATGACCGATTGCACCAGCTGTCGGATGAATTCTCGTAACAATATACAGAACCACCATAGAGTAAAAAAAAGTCAAATTTAAATAAAATAAAAATACAAATAAATTTTTTTTGTACATGAAGATGGAACTAAATACCATGTAATTTTAATAAAAAAAATGGAGATCTATATCATAACAGAATATAACGATCTCCACAGTGGCGTGGTCAGCGTCCAATTTTTCACCAATACTTTTGGGGGGATATCTTTGCAATAAATATTTTTCTAATCTATATTAATAATTCTACAATTTAAAAAAAGAACCGTATAAATATCTCTATTTGTCTTTTGAGATATACCATAAACAAAAGAAAAACAAGATCGAAATTTGAAATAGTGGATGCTGGGCATTCTAAATAATTTTCCCTTAAACTACATAACATAAGGTTCAATTTTTGCTCTAGATATTAGGTTTCCGTAAAAAAAATGCTATTTTTCATTGTCGTTTTAAAATTTACGCATATCATACTTACTGTAAACAATATACAGCAATACAAAAAATTAACTCGAAAATAACTTAGCTAATAAACAAAAATAATTTCTGAAAGATTGTTGGGGGGGTATTTGATTATTTTGCCTTTTCTCTTCTCAATTTTTTTATGTGTTTGGAGATGTTTCAACTCCAAATCAGAACTCTATATCAGACGCTATGTATTTTTGATGGAGATTATGCTTGAATTCTGGCTTTGAAACAAATTTTCATGTTTCTCAAAAAAATCGACAATTTGACTAGTTGACGATCACTTAATACTGAAGGTAACGTTTTTTCTTTTTGCTCGTCTAGGAATAGATTTTTCTATGTCATATTCAGATCAAAAGTAGGCGCACCAATTTCCGGGTTGTTTAAGTTTTCCCATTTTTAAATTTTCTTCTCTCAACAAGATAATGTATTATTAACAAAAAGAATATCTTCCTCCACCGAAATCTTTAACAAAGATGTCAACATTAGCAAAATCATCTATTTCAAAATCAATATCCAGAAGGCTTTATAACTAAAAGTATTACGAAAGTCGCAACATCAAAGCAAACACCCAACACAGCACTAATACCAACCAAATACACACAGAAAATAAAATTATGAACATAACTCCATATTGTCCAGGTATATTTGAAAAAAAATAAGGGATAAGGAAATAAATTCGAAATTAAAAAATACATTACGCTCTATCCTTACAAAAATAAGCATTTCTATAAGAGATGAGAAGAAATGAAATTTGGTCAACCATGTATTTGACCAGCACCAAGCATAAGATAGAATGTGATAAAACAAAGATCTTGCTGAGAGAAGAAATTTAAAAAATAGCAAACTTAAGAAAACCAGCTGTATAGTGGTAAACAACGGAAAAATCGGGGCACCTTCAATTGATCTGGATCTGGTCAAAATGTGTACCATAGATCCTAGACGAGCAAAAAACAAACGATACCCTCAGTATCAAGTAATCCACAATTAGATAAATTGTCAATGTCTAAGTGTTTATTGGAAAATAACACCACACTTTAAAGGAAATTGCTGTATATTCCAAACGTTTCGGGGTCTAGATCAGACCCCGTTGTCAATGGCTAAGAAACTACGGATTAAAAAGGTACAATTCCAAGATGTAAATTTAAATATTTCCTTTAAAGTGTGGTGTTATTTCCCAATAAACACTTAGACATTGAAAAAGATGCCACAAGTATCCTTCAGAAAACAACTAGATAAATTGTCGTTGTCAAACTTTTCTGACAAACACAAAAATTGAGTTGAAATGAATCCAAATACAGAAAAAAACTGACGAGAGAAAATCCTTATGTTTAGGCAAAATATTACAAAAAAAAACATTTTTTGCAACAGTTATATATTATTTATTGTTTCGTTATATTAATTAGAGAATTATTGGATAAACC
This sequence comes from Octodonta nipae, assembly GCA_034190945.1. Taxonomy (NCBI): domain Eukaryota; kingdom Metazoa; phylum Arthropoda; class Insecta; order Coleoptera; family Chrysomelidae; genus Octodonta; species Octodonta nipae. The sequence goes on along the minus strand of CM067216.1, from coordinate 59,051,589 downwards.
TAGTTTCACTCTTGGTGTGACATGGTCTGTTGGAATTTCCTCCCAACCTTTCATCTGCAGCCCCCGCAAACATTTTCAGAGGCACGGGCGTAGTAGATCGCTTGCAAAATTATTTCTACGGAATATAACAGTTTACCTATTACCACCACACATGAAGCCTACAATTCTGGATATGTGAAATAGTTTGAGTTCACGTCAAAGAGATATTACTGTTACCAGTATGTGCGAATTCCTTGGCGTAATTTTATTTTAAAGAATATCAAAAAATGGTAAATGGAAAGGTTTTTTGATACATACTTTTAAACAATATGGTATCATTGTCTTGTTTCTTCTGGGCCATCATCAACTTTTTTTTAAATCCAAACCTGCACTTTTTGTTAGAATATCGATAAAGCATTGAAAGACCAATACATTGATATATCATATTTTAAGTTTTATACCACGGTTTGGGAGAAAAAAATAATCTTCAGTGTAAAAAAATTTAGTATGGTCCCCCTTATAGCCTAAATAATTCAATTAGGTATTTTTTTCTACGACAAGAAAACCTTTTTTTACCAAAAAAGTCAAAATTTCTATTCATTCATATTTTAATACCACTTACGAAGAAGTCACAGTAAGACTTTGAAACGTTTGAATTTTTTTTTACAGCTTTTCTCCTCAATGTGGTGTTATATTGTCCAAGAAAAGTAAAAAAAAGAAACTAAAAGATGTCATTATCTACTTTATTTTACAATCACTGGCAAAGGACTCAGCACAGTTCTTATGGAGAATTTTTTGTAAATTTGATATATAATAGTTCTCAACGTAACTATAGATTAAAAGTCTCCATGGGCACAGAAGCTAAATTTTTTGCAAAGTCAAGAATGCATTTGGGCTAATTTTATTGAAACTGTGATGTTTGGTAATTCTGAACTGGTGGATCAAATGTGTCCCTGGATATAAACTCAGGTAGTCAGTTGTTTTCACTTTAAAGGTCATTTGATAGTTAACGTGTGAATCAAAAGTCGCTATGATCATCAAGACTGAGTCTTTTGTTTTCAATCTACCACTATTCGACGTTCAATTTTATATTTTCATTGCATAATTAGAATACAGCAATGATAATGTAAATGACTAAATTTTAAAGAATTTCAGACCTATAATCCACAGGTTGAGAAGGATAAAATACCAGTTTGTGCACATCGCGACTTTTAATCTAGAACTATCAAATATCAGAGTTCAAGAAAATCAGCCAAATCCCATTCTCTATAAGAATTCTGCTGGGTCCTTTTGAGACCGAAGTGTAAAATCTTAATTTTGCCATTACTTTCCAGGTGGCTTCTCGATTTCACTGACTTTCCCTAACCACCTCAGCTTTCCTGGCTAACCCTGATTCTCCATAATGTGGACACACTGATATATTCTTTATGTACTAATCGATTACAGTAATTGCGTTTTTTAATGATTACCATTATCAGTTAATCACTAATTAAAAAAAATCATGTGATGTTGTTTATATTTTCAAAGTATATTAGTCCAAGTGGTAACCGGAAAAAATAAATCCAATTCTATACTAAACATTTCAAAATGATTCATTTTCTGGCCTGCAGGTCATATATTTTTTCTATAATGCATGGACTATTTACGAGTCGGAACACTTTCCACCGTAGTTTAGTTTGATAAACACCAGATATTTACCAAATAATGATGTAAACAAAAACAATTACGAAATTTTAGAGTTTATATTACAATTAATTTGAACTTCATATCTGTCGGCAGTTATTGATGACTGCCAATTTTTTAATAATTATTTATATAATTTGCCAAGTTAAACACAGACTTATTTTATATTTGGTCAGATAGTAAAAAAATTTTGGAACGTAATTTTTAAGTTTTATTTTACAAAATCGTATAGTCATTTATGAATACCATTTGTAACCAGGCCAGAACACTCACATCCTTCTGTGACGAACACAAATACCTGTGAATCCCAGAATTGTTTGGGCACACGCATTACTATTTACAATATTTACAGCTACACTAGTTCTCCGACATTTCAAAGGAATTGTAAAGTGTATAAATTAGTTCATTTCAGTTTTTTCATATAGTTAGTGGTTAGATCATTTATTTTCTCTTCAGTTTTGTTACACTCTAAACATTTTACCTATTATAATCGGTAAATACATCAAAAAACATGTTAATGAGTGCAAAAGAACCCCATATGCAGTTTCGCAGAAATATATGAGTACAAACTGTACTACTTAGAGCTTAGAACTTGTACCTTCTGGAGATAGCCTGCAGTGCCCAAATATCGTGGTAAGACTAGAGAGAGAGAGAGAGAGAGCAATAAAGAGGGCAAGAGGCCATTTCACTAGGCTGCGGGCTGGAATAGCCTGTTACTGTCTCTATTGTCCTCTCTTTCCAGCATTGCCACGAATTTGTGCATTGCAAGCTATCTCCAGAAAGTACATGCTCTAAGACTTAGAGATGTGTTGAGCAATTCAAGCTTGTAAATAGATTCTAGTTTTCGATCAGTTTCAGTATTTAACCTCTTACTATTATGTAGCTAGAAATCAAATTTGTGACAATTAGACAATGTGTTCTTGAAAATCATGCAATAGTTTAATTAGTCGGATAAGTTTCTCCGTGATTCTGTTGGCACTAGAAATCTGTCAGAAATTTTCATCAACACACCAATGCAGATCCATCTAGTTGGTGAAGATGAACGTATATTCACGTATGAACAACAACAATAGAGACTGATGAAAAAGAGGACACATACAAAAAATGACGAAAATTCAAAGTTCGTAGGTGAAAGTTAAAAGTGTCCAAAGCTGAAAAAAATGTACAAAGTATTTTGGCAAGATAAGTGAACATTAGCAGTTTGATTTTCAAACTCTTTTTTTGCGAATCTGCACAAGCTGTATTTGCTAAAAGAACATTATAATACATTCATTTTTCAGAGTCCGTTTCGAAAAAGAAAGAATACACAACCATTTTTGAAACGAATAGATATAGCATGTACTGATAAGCACAATGCAGCGTAACGTATCTTCTTGATCCGAGATATAAAGGCGAAAATGAGTCTCCAGAAAAGCTACAATGTGCTACTAATTGGCTAAATAAAATAATTGCATCAACCCAATATTTTGTAGGCTGTTGAAAAGTTTTAAATAAGTCTGTCAAATTTCATTCAAATTACATCATTAACCTGGTGAGAAAGTTGGCAAAAGCAATCGTTATGGGAATAGAAAAATCAACAAAGAAGAAGAGTTGAAAAACACTCAAAGAAACAGAAATAGCTGGAACAAATAGGTTAATGAAAATGTGAAACATGAATTCAAATTAGACCCCAGAAAGGGTAAAAAATCGACAAATAAAAAGATCTGCATTTATTGACGTTACAAGCTAAAATACACAATATATAAATGGATTTTTCATATTTATTGTATAAAAGCAATAATTTCGTTGAAGATAGCAAAAATTCTGTATAGTAATATATGGTTATGATGAACCCTAACAATAGATTCTACATTCCCAAATCTCCTTAATTCAAGTTACTCTTTTCAAAAATTTGAAAACAGTTTCTGTCAAAATTTGTACTATAAACATTCACTTTCAAAAATACCGAACCATATTGACATTTTACTGTCTCCAATAATTTCACTCTTAACGATCCGGTTAACATTTTAAGGATGGTGTTTCCGATTAATAGGTATAATAAGAACAATGTATTTGATGGTTTTAGGGTGTTTTTTAATAATAGCCTCTTAATGTCACAATCTTAAACCCATAAATACCATAACTTATTGAAATGAATCATCATTTATCATTAATTTTCACCTACTAAATTCTTTCTTTAGTACATCTTTCTCTAAAAACTACATGGTCTAGTTTCAAACTATATCTTGCGTATCTAATCGATTCAAGGACACATATAAGTCGTTTCATTTGACCACTGTATTTTCGCCTATTTTATCAGATACATATTGGTTGGTTCTTGTTTTGCTTCGTTTTCATCGGTAATTGTTCTTTACACAAATTTATTAAAGAAAATAGCTCACTTTTTTTCTGTTCAAAATTTCATTCTTTCCTATGTTAGTTCTACCTCACTGTTCTTTTTTTTATTAAATTATATTATTTAGCCATTTTTTTAGAAAATCACCAAAAATAATTACAGCTTTTTAGAATGTTATCTAAATACTCGCCATCTATCTCAAATTACACAACAGAATTCAACATCCACACGAACAAAATCAATTAAATTTAGTACCCCATCAAACATTTTGACGTTATTTCAGTTCAATATCTCCAACAAACATAAAATGACCAATATTTCCAATTACGAAAATAGACAATTATCTTGCAAAAACAATTTAGATAACAGGAAAAAAATAATATTGACAACAGCGATAAAAGTAAGGTTATGTTTGACCTGAAAGAAACACATGTAAATACGCTGATAACAGTCGAACAAACAGTGCAATTAAAAGTCAAATTGGCGTTGATAAATGACGATCGTTCGAGTTGGAATTGAAAAACGAAACCACGATTGCCTTAACTCATGGTCTGCTTTCAACATAAAATTGGATATGAAACGAGAAATATAATTTTTAATGCAACTTAAAATAGTTTTCATAAAACTTAAAAGGTGAGTATTTTTGCTTATTTTGTAAGACCAAGGTTTTTTTGAATAGTCGATTCAATAAAGGTGTTTTCATGCAAAAAAGATATTTTTAATTATCAAAATGTTTAAAAGTGTAATTTTTTGTTAATTGTAAATATGATAAAAATATTTAATAGATATATTTAAAAGACTTAAAAAATGTATCAAAATACCCAATCGGAAGTTTTTCGAATGAAAAATGACGAAAAAGTTTTGTTAGGCTCCATATCTTCGGTAAAAGTAGCGCACTACTTGTATTTGAATAATTACAGTATGGATAAGTAAAATATCATTTCGTCATGTACTTCTAAGCTAAGTTGTCCGATTTTAATTTACCATAAAGGTATTCTGAAAGCTGAAAGTAAGAACTACAATTCTTCTACCTCAGATTTCCGTGTAAATGAAAAAACTCTAAAAATGCTTCACAAAATAGCGTCCGAACACTACATCTAACTACCGCCATTTTTTTATTCTCTTGAGAAATAACACCAAATTGAGGAGAAAAAGCTGTATTTTCAAAAATCCAAACCTATGAAAGTTTTATTCTGACTTCGTTGTCCATTGAATAAAATATAAACTTAAAATTTACATGACATAACTAAGAAAATTTGTTGTTTATAGAGATACAGGATAGCACAAAAAATTCCAATAGTCAAGGTGCTTTCAAATTGGAAGAACTTGAAAGAGTTGTCGTCAAAATTTATAGGTGGCGCTCGATATATAGTTAAGGTAAATGCGTCATCCGGTATATATGTCATTCCAAGGTAAATGCCCTATCCAGTATATATGTCACTCATATACAGTGTGTCCTAGAAAGTTGTATACATATGGGAAACTTTTCTATTATTGATTTAACGAACAAAAGTTCTGTTCATAAAAAGTTCTGCCATGGCTTGTATAGCCATGTTCAACTATAAATACAAGGAAAATCAAAATTATGATTTGGAATTAAAGTAAAATACTTTCAATCTGTAATTTTGGAGAGCGAAATATTCATTAAAAGTATGAAAAAATTATACATATTTGTATGTAGATTAGTGCTATCTTATGAAAAAAGTTAAAACATATTCCAAAAAAAACACGTTCCTAATTGTTCTAATTATTAGAATGTTTATTAAATAAATAATATATAAATAATCGCATTACTTTAATAGTACAAAACTTGAACGTATCCTTTCTCAACAGGTAATTGGTATTTGAGTAAATTCATTTATGACATTCCCAATAACACTGCGAGTTACAGCTTCACACATTTCTCTAATTATTCCTTCAAGTTGATCAACATCTTGAAATGGCCTCTGAAGCAACACTTTTCCTTTTAACTAATCCCTTAAGAAAAAGTCTAGAGGGGTAATTTCTGGAGACTTTGGAGGCTCCATCACCTTCCGATCACTTTGCCGTTAGAAGTGTGAAGTAAATAAAACATACTGAATATTTCTCTTCTTGTGACATCGTGTTCCATCCTAATGATACCATATGTTTGCTCAAACATTTAATATTAGTTCATAAACAAATTGAGACAACTGAATATTTAAAATTCTAGGTAGCTGTCACCCATTAACGTAAAATGTATGGTCCAACAATTCTGTCTTTATAAATCCCGCACCATACATTAGTTTTAAAACAATATTGATCTCTGGTTTCGACATGAAAATGGGGATTAACATCTCTCCACCATAGACAATTTTGACAACATAATGACCTAAACGTTGCTTTGTCAGAGAAAAGTACTTGTGGTGTCATAATTCCTTTACCTTCTACTTCTCCTGGCATACGGGCACAAAATTCGAAACTTCGTTAACTTTTAGTTACATCCAATAAATTGGATTTATTATGAACGGAATATTTTGGATTTTCCATTACCGATAGTATCACTATCAGTATCTTCAGTTGTAACCCATGTCTGATGTTTCTCCAAAATTGAATTGATTGAAGCGAAAGCTTCTAATGGGAGACCACATTTACAAATATGAAAATAGATGAGCAAGGGAATGAATTGGATAACTTGAAATTTCATTTGTTTCGACACCGACACCACACACTTGAAATACCCATACATATCAGTTCACTTTGTAAGAAATAGAGACCAGGTAAAATACATTATGTTTGTTCTTTTATAGAATATCAATAATATATAGGAAATAAACCAATATAACATCGAATTAATGTAGAAAGCCTGCACAAAATTTGCTTTTCTAATAAAAACTCCAATTCTCTCTTTGCGATATATTGCATTACGGAGTTGACATATGTCAGAAGTCAGTCATACACCATTTGTTAAATTTTTTGCCACATTTACAATTCATCGGATATGAACTTCAACTTGCAAGTTAATAATTCAACAAATTGTATTTGGCACTTATAGGAATTTAAATTAACAATTAAATTACACATTAGGATTAATACATGAGTCATAACAAAATAGTGACAATTATTTTAATTCTCCTGAAATGTATAAGAAGTTTCGCTTCCATCGTTCAATCTGATGACTACCGCTCTTTTTTTCAACATTACAGGACCTTTAACTCTGAGGCAAAAATCAAAAATTACCTGTGGCATATTACCACATATATGCATATGTTTGCACCTAACACCTATTCAACATAATTACTACAAATTCAAAATCATGTGTTTTATGACATTATATTATTAGATCAAAATCAACAGAATGTCATTCCTATTGAGAAATGAGATGTTAAGGTATAATTCGAATTTCGGGAATTTCGCCAAGAAACTAAAAAAAGCAATGTTATCTCTAAAACCATAAGAGGTAACTAAGGTAAATATATCTAATCTCAGTTCTAAAATATCCTAAAAACCATAAAAATTTGCATTGATAAGGAGGGAATCCTGATGACTTATTTGTTGGTGTTTATGTAATATACTAGTATCTAATGGAAATTATTGTTAATCAGAACTGCCAATAATTTCACTTTACAAATCGCAATTTTAATTGACTGTTGCCGTCAAGAATTAAGCTTTGAAATTTTTATGTCATGTGATAATTATTACTAAAAAATAATGAAATGATTTATTGAAATAATCGAATTCTCAAAAAAAGTTCGATCTATAAATTTGGCAATATACAAAACCCATCCTATAGACACATATCATTAAGCTCTAATAATGATTAAATTTTTGTATGTCATTTATGAAGTTTCTACACAAACATAAAATTATTTCAACAAAGAAGTGTGGTTTTCTCAAAAAGATTATCAATAAGGATGCCTTAAACTACATAACAAATATTATCTATAAAACAATTGACAACAAACATCTTATTGAAGTTACCTTCCCAGACCTAACTAAAGCTTTCAAAACACTAGACCATTCCATATTATTAGATAAGTTATATAATTATGGGATAAGACAATTCATATAGTGAATATAAACCAGGTATAGCCGGTATTCCATAAGGAACTATACTGGGACCCTTATTATTTATACTCTATATCAATGACCTACTCAATAGAGTGCCTGATGGAGTCAGCACCTCTTTTGCTGATGAATGGTCTGAAGTGAAGATAAAAATTAACTAACATTTAAATGAAATATTTGTATGACTTGCCCTTAATAAATTATCGTTGAAATTTGAGAAAGCTGTTTATGTGACTTTTGGAAGTTACAGTAATAGTGTACCTACAAATCTTAACAGTTATCTTAAGGGATCTACTGTAAAGTTTATGTTAATGAATGTTAAATTAAGATTACAATTTAGAATTCTAAAAATAATGAAAAAGAATAAAGAAGACCCACTCTTCTAGATTTGATCAATTATACTCTTTCAGTGTGATAGTTTTAAAGTAAAATGCAATGAATCCCAACATAACTAGGAGCAAGTCTATTGTTATTTCACAGAGACATAAATCAATTGGTTAAAAATACTATTACATCGGAGCTGCGTCTTTATTTAATAAACTTCCCATTGGATTAAAATAACTAAAATATTCAAAAACAACACCTAAATCTAATATAAAAGAGTGGATCGTTTCAAATATACAGTGTGGAACAGCTAAATGGAATAAATTCGATAACGAATAAAGGAAGGCTTGTAGGGAAAAAAGTTTGGACACGTCGATTTGTATTCTTAAATGCGCATTTTTTCAAAAAAAAAATAGTAAAAATGAACGCTGCTTACTATCTCAATATCAAGAGCTAAATGGGAATTAAGTATTGAGTGTAATGTATCGAATTTGTGAAATTAAATAATTTTCTTTTTTTCATTTAATTTTTGTAATAAATCTGAAAACACATAATATTTTCCAAACAATTGAAGATAGGTGTAGGACATTGTACATGAATTATGTCTAGAATATACAGGGGCTTGCATTTAAAATAAGAAAGTTGGTACTGGCCATTGTCATATGACACAACCTATATAATTTTTTTGTTGAAAAAATGCGCATTTAAAAATACAAATCAACGTGTCCAAGCCTTTTTCCCAACACGCCCTTTTAAGCGTTATCGAATTTATTCCATTTAGCTGTTCCACACTGTATATAATTCTAGAAAATTTTTCCTCTTGCTTTATATTATATTAAAATTTAGCTTCGTCACGCAACATCTAATATCTATATAGGTGAATAAAAGTAGATATATTTTTTAATTTATTAATGTTTTTATCCTTTCCAGTAAACTTAAAATAACTTGTCTTAATCTGTAAGGATTGTTAGCAGTAACAGTAGTAGTACTACCCAACAAACAGATATAAATTTACCTTCGTAGGTACTTACATAGCATATGCCATACATATGCTATGTAATTTTTTTGCTGGTGTCTTTAAATAAATGAATAAATATTTCCCGGTACAATGTATTACTGCCAGGTAATGAGGATTTTTGTAAGAACAAAAAAAGGAGTAACTAAAATACATGAGTACAATTGTTCAGAAATGTTTTGAATATGATATGCTAACATACATATTTTCCAGTTGTTTAGAATTTCCTGCTATCTATAAAATAATTATGCAAAATATGTTAGCACATCAGATTTGATTCATTTCTGATTTATTTGAGTGTGTCCTTATTTTTTTTGTTCTTCCAAGCACCCCGATTTTCTGAAAGTATAGTACGAGGCCATAGTAATTGTTTAACATGGCAATATTCAAAATCCAGTAAACAAAATCATTCCATCTGTTTTTAATAATAATTTCCATATGTTACGAAAATTTTCATTGCCGATGGATATAGTTAATTAACATTGTCGAAATGTAAAGTGGAATTATTGAAAATTCTGATTAATTACCATTAAATACTAGTATTTTACATAAAGACGAAAACACAAAAAATATATATTCATTTTGGTTCCTAGCTTACCGGCGCAAAATTTTATAGTAGTCCGCCCAGCGGAGGAATGAAAGTTACTATCGAGGGCAGTGCACAAAAAAATGGGCATAAGGTTTGCAAATAGGCTAGGTAAGATTAAGAACAAGAATCGTTCAAGTTCCCACAATATTTTCTGTTCCTTAATCTTGCTTGACCAATCGCAAACCTTATGTCAGTTTTTTTTTTGGACTACTCTTGATCGTCTCAATATTAACTTTTATTCTTCAGCTTGACAGAACCGACAAAATCGTTGCAATTTATTACGTTTTCATATTGGATCACGTCCTTATCTTAACACTTTGGCTACATGCGACACTTATGCCTATTGTTTTTTGAGGCCTGGTTGCATCATAGAATTCATTTAGCCAACATGACAGAGGCGAGAAAATCGGCGCAAAACATCTTTTTTTCGGAAAATAGAAAACAAGTTTTTCCTATGTTAGCCACGGTGTTCTCTCGCAACTTTCAATCCCCTTCGAGACAGAAGCGTGAAAATGGTGGAGCACCAGCTGACTGTCTGTTATTACACACGCTACGGGTTTTAGAAATGACGTTGCTATTTTTCTTTCTTATTCAATATTCACACTTATACGTTAACATATCATTTCTGTTAGTGATATCTAAATAATGTCCGAAAATGTCAAAATGCATTATTTTGGTATTAAACACAACATAAAACAAGTGAAGAATAATATATATATATATATATATATATATATATATATATATATGTGCACAGTTAAAAATGTGATTAATTTGCTCATAAAATCAATTAAACAAACCAATGATCTCCAATATTATTATGTAGCAACAGTCAACAGAACTGCATTAGCCTAGTTATGTCTTCGAACCCTTGCATAGGTGAGTAAAGTCAATTCCATTCTGGAATTTGAAATTTCACAAATCCGGATTTACATTATTAAACAAAAAAAACTCGAAATCTGTTCAGAACCTGAGAAGAAATCAGTTAACATACATACAAAAAAAAAATCCCGCCAAATTGATATCCTCCTCCCTTTTGGAAGTCGGTTAAAAATTAATATGAATGGAGATGAGATATTTGCAATCCATTCAGGTAAGTTTCTGCAAAGTCTGTAATCATATGTAATCAATGATTTTTGATAATTTGCACCTATGAACCACGAGATGGGCAAGGGGGCGGTAGCGGCAGCCCGTTTTGGAGCTCTCTTGCACTTGCCGCTTCCCTAAATGTAGAATAAAACCTGTAATTATTTAGTTTAGTTAGTACCTGATCTATTTTGCCCCCCCCCTCCATCTATACCTAAAACATGCACCTATGCATAAGAAAAATGTAACGTAAGTACATCTTCATGTAGCGGTTGTTTGAAAATGTATAACTCGTTAAATAATGACGAAAATGGGTTGAATTTTGATACTGCCAGGTTTCTGGGGTAGCTGAACACCAATAGAATATCGGCATTGGTCTTCGAGGTATCCGGTGCCCAGGACGGATGGTATCAACAGCTTTTCCTAGAGTTTATGGGATATTTACCTCAATACAAACTGAACAAAACCATAAGACTGTGACGAATTTCATCTTTACTTATCAGTAACAATCACAGATTGAACTTTCTACAAATATGATGCAATATTTCTACATTTTAAAATGTTATTTGACAGCCAAGGTCAGGCATGTACATTTAGTTTTATTCTATAATATATTTAGAGTATTTTTAATTACTCATTTGAATTTTCTTTTGTCGTTTAGCGTACTCTTTTCAGTACTTGATACGACGTGTTTGCATGATGTAGTAGTGGTTATGGAAGTGTGGATATGCTAAATATTAATACCATAATTAATGATTCTATCAATAATTAAACCAAAACTATCTATTAATCCCGTAATTATATTAAGTAATATAAAGCATCATTTGCATTATTCAATTCTTTGCTAATGTAACAAATTTTATGACAGAACCAGCTGAACCTCTAAAAATAAAGACATCCGGTTTTAACAGAATTAAAAACAAAACTCTTATAAGTTACAACAACTAATTTACAAAAACAAATATCGCTTAGTTGATAATTTATCCTGCTGGAACCCCTGGTAAAAGAATACGTTTTCGGCAGCGTCACATCTGCCATCTTCAGATCTACTCGCCCTGCCCGCTTATTCGTCTACTCACTTTTCTGGTTATACAACAATTAACGTTTTCTGCAACATATGCGCTGTTAAATAGCCGTGTTTCGGAAGTTTTCGGTTGCACTTGCAGGCAGCTCCGGATACTGTTTACTGACTGCAAGTTGCTTAAGTTTTCCACTAATGGTATACTTTGTGGGCTTCAAGGCGTATAGCATTTTTTGCCGATCTCAATTGCTTCTGTGGCCAGTTTAGGTTTGTGGTACAGACGAATTGGTTGGGGATGTTTTGTATTTTCACGTACTCATTCTGTTTTCAAAGTTTATTGGGAATGTATTCTTCCCTAAAGCATTCTTGAATTCATCTCATCTAGTGGGAATATGCCTATTGGTTATGTGACAATCTATGCATTCTTAACAAAATGTAAAGAATTATCCTAAAACATTACTAATATCGATTAATCAAAACATTAACCATAATGAATGAATGAAATGAATCAGAACTGAACCATAATGACTAGCCCATACACATACGGTCTGTGTTTCTGAAAAACCGTATATTGTACGTTATAGAAATGTAGAGTTACCTTTGAATCTACCTTTACAGAATACAGTTTAAAACGTTCAAATCGATTAAGCCGTTTTAGAGGAATCAGTGTATCTTCATTGAACAGCATTCTCTTAATAAGTATTGTTTCAAATGTTGTGAAAAACGATGAATTTCAGGTTACAGAAAATTATATGAAATTTTAAAATTCTGTTTAAAAAAACGAATCAGTTAAACCCCTCAATTCCACAATCCCTATTATGGCAAGAATAACACTTCTAAATTGAAAAAAAACTGCCCTACACCACGATAAAATTGACAATGGTCATTTCATCTTGAACAATGTTTCAAATAATTTTCCGCATGATGGAACGCTTCATTAGTATGTACTGGAATTTTAGGTTCTAATCCTTTATTAACAGCTAATATATTATAACTAATTTGTCCATCTTCCTCTACTGATGAGCTACTATTCAGAAAAGACACTTTTAACGGGAAACGGTTTATTTGAATTCACAACGTTTCAATAGCTTTAAATCAGTTATCGTCATCAGATGATGGGGAATTCACGAAATATCTCACTTGGACCAATCAGGGTCACGAATGCTGATAAGTAGCGATAATGGCTTAAGAAGTGTTCAACACCAGTTTCTTATGTGGACACTGGGTTGGCTGATGTTGTTTCAGCACCTGTGCTCCTCTTTACGAATTACCTTGTTCTGGTCCCGAATAATGTGGCCATCTTCATCCTTTGTGTAGTTATACGGTGCTGCCTAATCCCGATGTCCAAAGGTCGTCTTGCCTGACCAATATAGCATCGGACTCATCTAACTCTTACGCTTTTCAAAATTGTCATCACAACTGACGAAGTAAAAACTACCCGACTTTTCATTTCTGATTGATATTCGAAAAAGGTAAGGGCTCGTATTAAATGTGTCACGAATCGTCTTTAAAATGAGCCACTAGGGTAAAGGAATTAAATTTTATACCCTATTTTTATATAATTACTTCATTTCAAAAAATATATTTGATTTTCAGTGGAAACATACAGTATTTACTTTAAGATTTCAATTAGTATTAAGTGTTTTACCAAATAATTTCATATCTACCAAGATTGTATGATAATTTATAAAATGACAATGTTATCTCAACATATTCAAACATTTTTTGTTATTTCAAATAAATATTTTGAAAAAAAATCCTTGGCACTACTGAATTCAAACCAATATCAACACTCGTTGAAAATGTCAGACGAAAGTGTTTTTTGTGTATTTTTTATGTATAATTCAATAGGTGCTATATGGGGCTGAGATTGCAGTATTAAAACGAATAAAATATTCGTGAACTGATTTCGGTCTATCAGTACTTCCGTTTATATTATGATTATTAAACTTTTCGAAGTATATGCTGACCTGGATTTTGATAATATTTAGCAGCGAAACCTTAAATGTTTTGATATTTGGTATTAGTCGTCGGTACCGACTAGCGGAAACGACCTGTTTATGAGCACACCGTAAAGTAAGTAACATTGACAAAACAATCACCAGTGCAGTAGTAACACATTATTATTAGTGACAACAAATTTCGATTTTCTGAGAGAGTAACTAGTGACGATAATAAAGCAATATATTTGAAAACAAAGATAACATTTTCTGGAAAATAGTAACCAAGTGTTTGTAAAAAAAAATAGATTTCGTGGAAACGTAAGCAATGCAGCAACAAAGATATTAATAAGCAGACATTTTTGAGTACAAAAAATAAGATTTTCTGGAAGACAGAACGTAACTAATGCCTTGAATTCGCCCATGATGTTAGACTGCCGAACCCAAATGATTTTGATTTTTTGAAGCTGGATGAATATTGACAGCGCATTAAAACGTATTAAAACACGACTCATATTGAACAAATGTTATGTGAAGGCTTTAGCTAAAACTCTAAAACTACTCAAAACTGCCATAGAAAAGTTACCATGGACAACTGGTTCATATCCATAACAGTTGCAGAAGAACGCCATAACCTGATTATTTTAGGGGTTATTAGATTAAATAAGACAGAAGTTCCACTTGAAATGTTGGACAAGAGAAACAGGAGTTTACACTACTTAGATGTTTTTTTTGGAACTAGTGCCTTTTTCGTCAGTATCCCAAAAACAAGTATATCTAATTTCTAGAAGAGCATTCTAATCCAAAAAAGTGGGAAGCCAGACTTGTTTTCAGTTTGATAATACAGTACAAACTGCGACCACAAAACAACGCGGCCACAATGGTGTATTTTCTTATTCAACCGTACATTGAATCATATAGGTAAAATACATATTAGTTTTTCGGAATTTTGATTGATTACACTGGCTGTCTATTATATATCAATGGTAACATTGTTACAATGTTTAATTGACGGAACTACAGGCGAATTCTCTCGAAATTATTCATGATAGCAAAAAACTAACTCAGCGATAAACAAAATGTCTAACAAAAATTTATTTTTAGTCTGTAACCAAAAATGCAACATTAAAAAAAAAAGAAAATTATATTATTGCACAAATTCGCTACATTACACTCAATACTTACTTCCCATTTAGCTCTTGATATTGAGATATGAGGGTGAATCAAATATGAACCGGACTTTTCTGTTTCTCGCCCTGTAGGTAATTCGAGTGGAGTGATGTCTCGATATATGTTAGGTAGGGATGTTAAGAAGAGGGGAGTTCGTCGGTTTGGCGAGGCGGAGTCACATAATTCAGCACATTTTACGTTTAAACATTGAGGTGTCGTTATGTGGCAAAATTGTACGATAATCCAGGTTCCATAACATAATTATACCATAATTTTACTTTTGTCAAATAATCCTATTAATCCTGCTTAAATCAAAATTTTTACTATGCTCCCATGTCATATTTTTATTCCTGCAAACTCGAATACAGAATTTGAAAGAGCCATCTCTTGCCTGGATCTATTAATAACTGAAATGGCTGAAAAGCACAAATATCGGGGCGACACTAGAGAGAGCAATAAAGGCAATAAAGAGGGTTATCTCACTTGTTGGAGAAGCAGCCAATGAACTACATATTGGACTTAGCTCATTAGAAGTCGCACCCAATCGAGTGGAATAGCCTCTTGCTCTCTCTATGGCTCTCTTTTTCTAATCTTGACACGATATTAGTGAATATTACCTCCAGAGTAAAAGCTCTAATGTTGACACTTAGCCCTCTGTACATAGAGTGCCCTATTTGACCTGTTAAGCGTTAAGCGATGGGTGGTGTCACGGGACGGTTGGTTTGAAAAAAATGATTGATATTTATATTGGTAATCAAATTAAGAATTATTATCGTATAATACTGAAATAATAACAATTCAATGTTTGTTTGGAGCTGGATCAAAATCAGATCTTGATAAAAATATAAAAACGAAAATTATAATTTATATGGCAATTTTTTTGTATTCGACTTGATAAAATTATTAAAAAAATAAGATTAAATATTATTTTTATTCATATTTAACAGTCAACAAACTACAGGTGAAACATATGTTTTAACTTTAATTATTTTCAGTTTTTCAAAAAAAAAATCATAAAACAACTTCTAAATTTTTAAACACGGTAGATTTTAAAACTAGAAATTTATATTTATTATTTAAAACGCTGAAAAGAATTTTTTATTTTCGTACGATAATTTTTTCAAGAATACGATAATTTTACAACCCTGAGCACATAATGCTGTCGTTCAAGAATGCCAACACTGGGCGTAGTCGATGCGCTGTTAGTAGCATCATGTCAGAGCAAGAGGTGCATACGTCTGTTGCGCAACGTGTTGTTATCAAATTTTTAGCGCGGGAGGGCGTTAGACCGTCTGAAATTTTGCGTCGACTATCTGCACAGTTCGGCAATGAAACACTTTCGAGGACCCAAGTGTACGACTGGCACAAAAAGTTTTCAGATGGCCGAGAGACAGTGGAAAATGAGCCTCATGCACGCCGTCCCACGACAAGCATCAATGAGGCTAATATCTACGCAATTCGTGAGCTGATTGAAGGTGACCGCCATCTTACAGTATTGGCAATTGCTAAACACGTTGGAATATCATACGGGAGTGCTCAATCAACCATTTCAGATGAGTTGGGTTACCGAAAAGTGTGTGCAAGATGGGTTCCTCGCCTTCTAAGGGAAGATCAGAAAGCAAACCGTCTTGCCGTATGTGAAAGGCTGTTAGCAAGATATCGAGCAGAGGGGGATGAGTTTTTGAGACATATTGTCACCTGTGATGAGACATGCATCATTATACCCCGGAGTCCAAACGTGCAAGCATGGAGTGGCGAAAACCTGGAGAGGCAGCACCGCGGAAAGCCAAGACCCGTCTTTCTGCAGGGAAAATTTTTGCAACAGTTTTTTGGGATTCGAAAGGCGTACTGCTGATCGATTTTCTGCACGAACGCCGTACAATTAATGCTGAGTATTACTGCCTATCGGCAAAAGAGGCGGGATATGTCTATCCGAAGTGTGATTCTGTTGCATGACAACGCTCGGCCACATACAGCTGCATTGACTCAAGGAAAATTGAACAAAATGCATTGGGAAACCCTTGAACACCCGCCTTACAGTCCTGATTTGTCGCCATGTGACTACCACATGTTTGGGCCACTTAAAGAAGAACTGGGAGGCCACCACTTTGAGGACAACGAAGGTGTAGAAACGTTTGTGCGCAATTGGTTATCGACGAGAAGAGACTATGTAGAAAAATAATACATATGTATTAAAATTTGTATTAATCGTACCAATAAAATTTTTAAAACAAAAGTCCGGTTCATATTTGATTCACCCTCGTAGTAAGCAAAAACCATTCCTGCGTTAATTTTTACTGATATAAAACAAGTTTTGTTTATTTTCGTCAAAACTCATAGCCTTAGCACATTGTTGTCTGCCTGCATGACAGTGGAGATCAGTGTCAGTGCTATTATCGTATGAAATTCGGTAACTATACGTAATAATATAAGAAAAATGGCTCATTTAACAGAAATCCACAAAATAATCATTCTAGAAATGATTGGTTATGGAGATAACACACGGTCACAAATTTTCCAAACTTGCCGCCTGTATCCCAAGGAACAATTAGCGAAATAGACAAGCATTTTCGCGAGCTTGGTCATGTAAGACATATAAAAAAGGTAGCTGTCAATGCTGTAAGTGATAATACGAAATTGTATATTATGCTTGAGTTTCAAGAAAACCCACATAATTCTGATCGAAAAGCAGCCCCACTTAACGTTAGCCACACATCAACTTTTCGAGTATTAAAGGAAAATAAAATGCATCCCTATAAAATGATGCTGACTCAGGAGCTCATGGAAGACGATCTTTAGGAAAACGTATTTCTGTGAACCAATGATGGTAAGGTTAGATAATAATGTGATCCAAGTAGAAGATGTTTTGTTTTCTGATGAGAGTACATCAACACTTCACGGTCATGTTTTTCCTTTCGTCAAAATTGCCGCTATTGGTCTAATGAGAATCCTCAATTGATAACAGAGAAACATACTCAACACCCTGAAAAAGTTAATGTTTGGGCAGAAATTGTTGGAAATCATATCGTAGGTTCATTTTTCATTGATGGCAACTTGAATGGAGATAAATATTTAGAACTGCTCCAAAATAATGTGACAACTTTGACAAACTTATATCCTGATCTAGTAAACCCACAAGTTCCTGCCAATACAATATGGTTTCAGCAAGATCGAGCACCGATCCATTACAAAATCAATGTCCGGCAGTACCTGAACCAAATTTTTCCAAATCTGTGGATTGTGAGGCGCGGATCGATAGAAAGGCCAGCACGATCTCCTGATTTGACGTCAGTGGACTAATTTTTGTGGGGATATGTCAAAAGTACTGTATACAAAACTAAACTCCGCAAGTTAGCATGTTGCCAAGACTACATTGGTATTAATGTTTTTATGTATTTTTAAAATTATTAAGAAATAATCAGTATTACTTATTAGGTTTTTAGTGCAATGTAGCGAATTTGTGAAATAAAATAATTTTCTTTTTTTAATGTTTATTTTTGTAATAAATCTGAAAACACTTATTATTTCCGAAATAGTTGAAGATAGGTGTAGGACATTGTACATGAATATGTCTAGAATTTTCTGAAGAATCCAAAAATACATAATATACAAGGGCTTGCATTTAAAATAAGAAAATTGGTATTGGCCAAAGTCACATAATTTTTTTGTTGTTGAAAAAATGCAAATTTAAAAATACAATTCGACGTGTCCAAGTGTTTTTCCCAACACGCCCTCGTTTTATTCGTTATCAAATTTATTACATTTGACTGTTCCACACTTTATATACAAAAATAACTAAATTCACAACATCCATTTTGAACCAATTAATCTCAATGTCATAAGCCCTTACAAATATTTCCATTTCTGAAGAAAAAATTCCGTAAATAAAGTATCTTGGCAATGCATTAAGATATCTTTTACGGAGTGATCCTTAACGATAAATATGAGAGATCATAATGTTCGTGACTTCAAGATAACGACGACAAATTGCTATAAATAAGTCAACATCTACCGCCAGCGCACTCGAGATAAACCATTATCAATGAAACGATAACAGATCTGCTGATAATGCCATCGAAAAACACGAATTCGAAAACGAAGTAAATCAGATAAAAGAACGCCTTTCCAGTTTAGAAAACACTTTAATAATAACTCGTTTTATATTATGTGTTTCGCTACTGACTGTCAAATCAGAGGAAATTTTAATAATAGTTCAAATTGTTGTACCATATAAAATTATACAGTAAGCAAATTGTCATTGGTAGTACCTGGTAAAAATTGCAGAGTAAGAATTGCTACACGCAGAAACACTATTACGCAACTTCACGAAGTAGAGCTTTGAGACGTTATTTAAACGGGTCATGTAAAAAATGATGGAATATTTAAGTCTTCATTTTCTGAGCGTCTAATGAACAACGACCTTTGTCCAAAGAAGGTTATTTTACATTTAAGAAGGAAATACACTAATAGTTATTTTTCTATACAGTTCTTCTCCTTAAACTGCATTTTCCCATTGCACAGGTAGTTTTCCATATACCGTTTTCGAAAAATGACTTCGATCGGATATCCAACCAATTGACCACAAACTGTTCCACCTGTGAATGTTTTTCAAAACGTTGTCCTCCAAGTGTGTCCTTGAGGGACTCAAACATATGCCAACATATGGAAATTGTATGGTGAAAGGTCAACGTTGTAGGGAGGGTAGTCTACAATTTTTGGATTCTTATGCTGCAGTTTTTCATTGTAGAACAGGACAAGTACGCCTCAGGTGGACTAAAGGCGCCTTTCTGAGTTCGAACCTGGTCAAGATTACAGTAGTAGGTAGTAGGGATGTCGGAACTGTCAAAAAGTTTCGATATATATTGTATCGATATTTTTTAAAAGTATCAATATCGATATTGATATATCGAGAAAAAAATATCGATAAATCGGTACTATTTTAGAACAGTAGTCTATAAATATATATATATATATATATATATATATATATATATATATATATATATATACTTAGTAATTTGTTTAACTAGTGTATCTGATACAGTTATATGCAAACAAGTTATAGATAGGTGGTAGGTAGACTGGATTACAAAATTTAAAAATATTTTATTTTGAGACTTTTTCTCAGCTTAAGGTAGTAATATATTGTTAAATTAACTATATACTACTATACTACTACTACTTCTCATATTTTCCGAAAATTTAGATGTCGTTCTAATGATCATTTATGCACTCTCATATATACGTCCTCTCTACCTCATGCAGTATCAGAAACATATTTAAAATTTATTTTAACTTATATAATAAATTAATTATACTTGAAACAATTCTGCTAATCTTTGTGTACAAAGATCATGTATCTCAACTTGTTTGACACTATATTACATGTTTTCCAATTGCGCAAAGTGCCGCACAGTGCTGAGCACTAACTGTTCCAATTACAGCACTGGTTCGCACAAATGGGCACAAGAAATAACTGTGCCTTTGGGATGTTTTATGTAAGTACTAAGTAAACATAAAACTTTATCATAAAACATGAAGTATGTTCCAATTAACGCCCGAAAATTACGACACAGAGCGACACAAAAACACTTTGTGCTCTAGTAATTGGAAAACAGCTAGTATTTATTTTATATAAGACGTAACAAATATACGAAAAAATATCGTTTTTGATAAGTTTTCGATATTTGGTTTTTATATCGATATATCGAATAAAATTATATCGTGTAAAAGTATCGATATATAAAACAAAAAATATCGATATATCGATATTTTTTCGACATCCCTAGTAGGTAGCGTTTATTTTGCAACGTACATTAGTAAAACTTCTTGAGAGTCCCAAGAAAACGTTGACTTCACCTTCCCGCTTAACAAACGAGATTTAACTTTTGATGGTTCTAGCTTTTCACCCCCATTCTTTGACCTCATATGTTCAGGGTGTATAGGAAAAATTTAACGTTTAGTAAATAAATACGATGTTAAAACTGTTTTTAAGACAAATAATACATTACGCTCTATCCTTACACATACCAAACGATTTAACATAGCTCAGAATTCCAAACATTGTGTATACAGTATCTCTTTTCCGTACTTCAAGACCTTCAATTGACATGGATTTGGGATGGAGAAATTTATTGCTAGAACAGCAAAAACCCGATACTCTGAGAATCAATTGAACAAAAAGTCAAATTTTCAAAGTCTGTCAAAAGTTTTGACAAGCAAGAAAATTTGCAATAAAACGAAAATCTAAAAATAAACTTCTAGCTACAATAAACAGCGATTGACATCGACTCCAGAGTTGGAGTTGAAACGTGTCCAAACATAGACAAGTATAACACAATATACAAAACACTATTTAGATACTGGTTGATCACATTCTAGACATCTCTTTGTCTCAGAATATCTGTGGGGAAGAATTGCTGTACGGGCAGCACTTTGCTCTCCATTTGCAATTTTTAAATACTTATCTGGTCCAGCAAAAATCAGAGGAGAGAAACTCCAAATTGACAGGCAATACAATAAAAGACCTACTCAACAATCTTTTCCAAATTGGTAAGTAAATATAACAAAAAAATCAAGTATATCTAGCCATTACATATAAACAAAAACAGCGTTATATTAATAATAAACATACAGGGACAAAAATTCATGTTCAGCTTGAACAAACAATAAATTAATTTAAACCTGTGACAATTGTTATTACCGAAACCCATACCAGAGATATAGAAGATCCAGAAATTGCCGAATGCACTACTTTTGTAATATATTCTGATAGTCGTCATACAGGGGGAGTCATCATGTATGTAATTGTGTAAAATGTGAGAGAGATTGTTACATGAACAAAGTAAAGAATATATAGCAGACTTTTTTAATAAGTTTGAATCTAGTGTAATCGCGGATGAATTACGAATAATACAATAATGGCAGGTGAATTTAACAAAAATTTGTTGGAAAATTCCCAATATGAAATAAGAGGTTTAAATATTACGTCATTAGAATTTAAGCAAATTGTAACTAAATCTAAAAGATATCCCAAAACCACAAAATTGTTCACTGATTATATTTATTAAAATTTTCCTGAGATACAAGGGACAGACAGGATATACCCTATTATTGGGAATCATGAAGTTACTGGACTGTAGTTAAACTATGATAGTATAACAACAGAAATGTCACTATTCTTGAAACTTGCACGAAAAATAAAACTGGAACTAATATGACAGGAGTGGGATTATACGAATACAACAACTGACTGGTTTTTTATATGACAATTTTAGTAACAATATAGACAAAGTTACTGAAAATATATCACCACTGCAAGTATCGTTCAAAAAAGTATCAATGGTATGTAAAAGGTAGAAAGTTTATTAAGAAATGAAAATGGGATGGATAGTAAGAAAATGGAAAACTCTTAGCCAAATTGTAAATGAAAACAAACTATTGACTATTTATGTATAAATATGGAAAATGATAATCTAGAAAATTCATTAAAAGGTTTTGAAAAATCCATTAAATAAGTAAAGAAAAAACAAATAATGTAAAAGTCAATTCAGTGATTTCTGTAAATTTGCTGAAAAAGTTAATTGATATTTATTAAAAATTATAAATACATCACCGGAACATGGTGTAGTACCTAGAGGGTTTAAATGCTTATTTCTGTGCCAAGAGTTAATCATCCTAAAATGAGGCTATAGACCGTAAAAAGTTGATAAAGATTTGTATAGTCAGTGGAATAGAGGGTACAGTTACTAGTTGGCTAGAAAGTTACTTGACTAATAGATCCCAAACAACTAAAATAGACAATAAAATATGACAAAAAATAGGTTCAATGAGTGTACCACAGGGAAGTGTCCTGAAGTGTCCTGGGCACTCTACTTTTTATACTGTACATAAACCGTATATATATCTGTAACAGTTTTATTTATTCATATGCAGATGATAACGTGGTGTCTTTCGCAGGAAAAAATATTGTACAAGTAGTTCAAAGAATAAATGAAGACCCAAACATTTATGAAAATTAGTTAAGCTTTAAAAACTAAAACTTAATATAACAAACTGTGTGATTTTTCAAACAAGGCGTAACTGTAAATCATTTTATGTGGAAAACTCTGAGATAAAGATGGGCAGTCAGTCAGCTGATCATGACCCACAATTAAACTAAATGTTCATGTAGATTATATAGGTAAACAAATAAGTCAAAAATTTGATACTTCTGGATGATAGCAAACAAATTGTCTGAATGTTCGCAATGTATAATTTATATTGAAATGATTTATCCCTTGTTCACTTATTGATATCACCATTATTGACCTGTAAAAATGAGGATATAAATAAAATTCAAATTTTGCAAAATAGAGTTATGCGAATATTGTTATAATGTAATAGGTATACTAATATAAGGGATATTATATCAAGATTAAAATTTCTAAATATACAACAAATGATGGAAGAAGTCAATTTGATGTTTATTCAAAAAATCAAAAACAATTTATATTCTCAATATTTGTTGAGAGTTTTAGTAAGGAGATCAGATATGTTCAATTATAAATCAAGAACAGGGGAAGATTAATTTAGAGATAGGTTTGATACAAGCATATTTTATTTATTTGTAGAAGAGCCAAGGTTATATTAATCACTTCCAGCAGCTACTAAAACAACCCAAAATAGGAGCAGGGTAAGAAAAATGCACTTTTAAGTTTAATTTTATATAAATTTCTAAAAAATGTACCTAAAATATAAAAATTGTAATATTCCAGCTAAAAAGCTAAAATAAAGCATTTATTTACTTATTTAATTTATTTTTTGTCCACAAACCCTCACATTTATGTGGCAGTATTTGCAATAACAATCCAAAGATGCATAGAACTTTCAACAAATTACTATTTTTTCCCAGAAATTACGTGATTTTGAAGCAGTACGTTGCCTCGCCGAAAAACTCAAGGTAACTCTCGATACTTCATTGCAATGAATTCACATGTGCACGACGATTTAACAATGATTAACTCTGTAGGCAATAAAAACAAACAGGAAATCTAAGTTTTTCAATTACGTTTCTTTTTTGTGAAATATCTCAACCGTTAAGTTCAGTGCGTAAGCAAATTTTTAATCACCATAATTTTTGTGTGACAGTAATAATTTTAATCATAACTCATGGTAGTCACATTTTTTAAATTTAATAGCATACGGGGTCAGATCGAATTATTCCAACCAAAAAAACTCGATAGATCGTTCAAATAGTGAGTTGATAAAGAATTAATAATTTATTTCAATTTGTAATTATTATTAGCCATTAGCGCATTCTATTATAACAAGTCCCTTCCGTTTCACTTCATTGCAGTACTTGTCTCTTGCCAACTGTCACTTGTTTACTGTACTGAAGATCAAGGCTTCTTTCACTAATATTTTTATCATTTACTGTATTGTATTAATGTCTTTAGTAATCCTTGCTTTAATCGCAAATTGAATTGCGGTTAAATTTCTAATCAGATTTCGGTCTTTTGAGTATAGTGCAAATGATTTATTGAAGGAGAGCTTAACGGAGGTTTATATAAAGCGTGTTCCAATTTGAGGTTAATTTTTAAATTTTTAATAAAATATACAAATTATGTGAGAATGCTCAAATCGTTTATTTCAAATGATAGTACAATTGTTTCGTAAGTAACTTCGAAAAGATTGTTGACGAGGTATTGTAGTATTTTGCCTGTTCATTGGGGTTTTCTCTCCTCAAAATTTTTCCTGCAACAGATAAATTTAAATCCTATTTGGAGAACAAAGTGTAGTAAGGCAATTTCGTAAAATTGCCCGAATTACTGGCTGTCTGTACAGAAATTCTTCCTCACAGTTATTCTGAGAGAGAGATGTCTTAAAATGATCAAACAGTATTCCTGTATATAAATAGTGTAGTATGATATAGTGTTATAATTATCTGTTTGGAGTCGTTTCAACTCCGACTCTGGAGTCGTTGTCAATCGTTTTGTTGAGTCTTTCTTGGTATTCTCAAAAAATTTTCGCACTTATATGGATTATGATGTTTGTCAAAAAATTTTGACAGTGACAATATGTCATTTGCCGATCACTTGGCACTGAGGGTACCATTGTTTTGCTCTTCTAGCAATAGATCTCTCCAGCTCAAATGAAGGTCGATTGAAGGGGCCCGATTTCCGTATTGTTTATCATCATACAGCTGGCTTCTTTAAGTTTTCTCTTTTTTAAATTTTCCTCTTTCAACAAGATCTTTGTTTTATCGCAATCTATCCTATGGCTTCCGGTGCTAGTTAATACATGGTTAGCCAAATTTGACTTGTCCACATGTCTTCTCGAAATGTTATATTGGTATTCTTTTTTCCTTACTTCTAAAGGTCTTGAAGTTTCACCGGTATAACTATGGCCACAGTCACACACAACACTGTACACACAATTTTAGGAATGTTGAGTTGCGTTAAATGGTTTGGTATGTGTGAGGATAGAGCGCAATGTATTATTTGTTTTAATATCGTATTTATTTCCTAACCGCTTAATTTTTTCGATACACCTGGGACGTATGGAATTATATTCATAATTTTGTTATTTGTTTGTGTTTGGTTGGTATTAGTGGTCCAACACAAATAACCAACAGACCACTAATACCAACCAAACACAAACAGTAAACAAAATTATGAATATAATTCCATACGTTCCAGGTGTATCCGAAAAAATTAAGCGGTTAGGAAATAAATAAATACGATATTAAAACTGTTTTCAAAACAAATAAAACTGTTACGAGAATTCATCCGACAGCTGGTGCAATCGGCCATCAACCAATTCGTGGAAGGGACATTATTCCGATAAATTCTGGGAATCCGAAATGTTTGTCTCTCAACAGGCGGAAAGCTGCCGTTACTGGGAATTCCCTTAAAGCTTCCAGAACATGATAGAGTTTCCCCATCGTTCGTGGACGTACCAGACAATTCCAAGATAAATATATAAAAATGAACAGCTGGCGATAGGTGGTATTCGGTTTTCGTCGGTCGTATTGCATAGTTAACATAAAATGTAAATAGTAGTTTCTGTGAATATAAATTATGTTAAAGTAGTGGAAATAAATTAGAGTGAGTTGGAGTATGTTTTTAAATAAATCCAAGAACTGAACAGAACCCTTGTGTGAAAATAAAAACATTACAGTGGTGACAGGTGTGAGGTGTACTTGTGGAATGTTTAAAAACGTGAGTTTGGACCAATTGAAAGTGACTGACTTAAAAAAAGAACTTGAAGAAAGGGATTTAGAAATTAGTGGGAAGAAAAGTGAATTAATACAACGGCTACGAGATGCCCTAATAAATGAAGATAACGATCCCGATACTTTTTGTGTGAAGTTTCTGGTAATGGTGACATGAGCATGTTATTAAAACAAATCGAGGAAAATTCTAAAAACCTGAAAGAGGCGTTACTAGAAAATTCTCAGACTTTAGAGGATAAGCTACAAACATTACAAGATAATTCTCAAATCATTAAACAGGCGTTAGAAGACAAAATACTAGAAAACTCTAAAACCATAGAAGACAAATTGCTAGAAAATTCTAAAAACTTGAAAGAGGCGTTAGAAGATAAATTAGCAGAAAATTCTAAATCTCTAGAAGAAAATATGAAAAGGGTACAGAAAAACTCAGAAATGCTGGAAGAGAAAATATCCGAGAATGAAGCTCGGATGGAAGAGCTAAAACAAACAATGGTCGAAGAGTCAGTCAAAAATGAAACGCGGATAAAAGAGCTAAAGCAGACAATGGTCGAAGAGCTGATACAGACAACAGACAAAAATGAAACACGGATAGAGGAGCTAAACCATATAATGGAGGGTGAGATCAGCAAAATAAAAGAACAGGTAGTCACAATGCAAAGAGGAGAAACACAATCAAAAAGCGAAAACAGAAACAGTACAGAGGTAGTGGATTCAAAAACTGGCCTCGAGGAGACAAGACACAAAATGAAACCTCCCTAATTTGATGGAAAATCATCATGGACTAATTATCGACGCCAATTCCAGGCTGCAGCTAAGCTAAACGGATGGTCGGCAGAGGAGAAGGCAATCGCATTAACCCTAGCCTTAAGAGGGGATGCTACAGATATATTACAAACATTGAATACCTCGGAGCAAGAAGACTACGAACAACTGGTCAAACATTTAGAACTCAGGTATGGTCAGACACATTTGGAGCACGTCTACCACTCCCAACTAAAAAATCGCCATCAGAAATCTAATGAAT
This sequence comes from Octodonta nipae, assembly GCA_034190945.1. Lineage (NCBI taxonomy): Eukaryota > Metazoa > Arthropoda > Insecta > Coleoptera > Chrysomelidae > Octodonta > Octodonta nipae. The sequence goes on along the minus strand of CM067216.1, from coordinate 59,024,182 downwards.
CGCTACAAGAGTTTGAAGCCGATATTGCCCGTCTGGTTCGCCTTGCCTATCCAGTCACACCGGAAAATGTAATAGAAAGGTTAGCAGTGCAAGCATTTTTGGACGGACTTCGGGACCACGAAGCCAGACAAGCATTGACCCTAGCTCGACCGACTCAATTAGTGGATGCACTGGCTCGAGCTCTAGAATTCGAGGCTGCGAAAAATGCCTGCAGAGGTCAAGCCAGAGTCCGAATCGTTGACGGATAATTCGAAGATGGCGGAAACGATGAAGCCTCTGTAAGAAAGATAATAGAAGAAGTCCTTACCGAAAAAAAGACTAGTGAGATGTCGGAAGTGTCGTAAGGTAGGACATGTCGAGAGTCGTTGCAAGGAGAGCAACGGAGTCCAGACTACCTCGCCGGGAAAACTAAAGAAGGCCTACGTAAAGGGACCACCGTCGACCTGTAGCAAACAAGTGTCAACTACCAACGCATATGTCGCTTCGCTACGCAACCACGTTAACAGTGTCTTCGTAGATGGCCTTATTAATAGGAAGCAATTTGCAATGCTGCTGGATACTGGTGCGACGAAAACAGTAATAAGGCCCAACATTGTTTTAGAGACAATGATAAAACCAACAAAATGGCAACTGCGAACAGCGACAGGAGAAGCAGCGAAAGTCCATGGTGAAATAGAGGTTGAAATGACCTTGGGAAACACAACCTTTCTACATCGGGCATTAGTGGCAGACATCGAAGACGAAGTAATCATTGGAATGGATGTCATGAGCTCCAAGGGATTCCAGTTAAACTTCAAAGATGGAATTCTGCGAGTGAATAACGAAGAAGTGGTGCTTCATGGAAAAGATGACTTAATGCTTCGAGCCATCTTAGCAGAGGATGTCAATGTTCCGGAATGAGCTGAAATCATTATAGATGCTTGCTTAGATGGGAAAGCTCAATCTGGAACAGTAATGATGTTTGATCCCGAACTTAATGACGGAAATGTAGGCAGAGGAGTCGCACTGGGGAAGACTCTGTTTCGTGCCAGGGAGATTGTTCCAGTAAGAGTAATGAACCTGAATCATTACTCGGTTGTGCTAAAGAAAGGAACAACTTTGGGCCATTGTTCAACAGTTTGCTCTGTAGTCAGAAGCACCCAGCATGCAGAAATACCACCAGGTAAACTATCTGAGGAACTGGAAAGACTCATCACCGATTCATCTAAGAATTTGAAACCAAACCAGAGAGCAAAATTGAGGGACATCGTTAGAAACTACCAGGATATCTTCGATGTAGGGAATGGCAAAAGAGGACGAACTGATCTGGTGAAACATAAAATTAATAGTGGGGACGCTCAACCTATTCGACAGTCGGCAAGAAGACTACCTCTAGCTAAAATAGGAGGAGCCGACAGGATAGTCCGCGAGATGGAGGAAGAAGGTGGAACCATCCAATAGCCCTTGGGCTTCTCCAGTTGTCTTGGTTAAAAAGAAAGATGGTTCGACCCGATTTTGCGTGGACTATAGGCAATTAACCACGCTACAGAGAAAGACAGCTATCCCCTTCCAAGAACAGACGATACCCTAGATACATTGGCTGGATCGAAGATGTTTTCCACCCTGGACCTGAAGAGCGGTTATTGGCAGGTGGAACTTGCTAAAGAAGACCGAGAAAAGACTGCTTTTACCATCGGCACAGAACTTTATCAATTCACGGTGATGCCGTTTGGACTGTGTAATGCTCCAGCAACGTTTGAAAGATTGATGGAAACAGTGTTAAAAGGGCTTTCATGGAAAACGAGCCTGGTGTATCTTGACGACATTATCGTAGTCGGAAAATCTTTTCAAGACCACGAGAGGAACCTGGAGGAGGTATTTCGGCGACTTCGAAGTTCCGGACTAAAGTTAAGCCCGAAGAAGTGTCAGCTGTTCCAAGAAGAGGTGCAATATCTTGGACATGTAGTTTCCGCATAGGGAGTAGTTGTGGATAAACAGAAAATAAAAGCCGTCCAGGAATGGCCGATACCTAAAGATATCCATCAGTTAAGAAGTTTCCTGGGGTTATGCACGTACTATCGTCGGTACGTAGCCGGATTTACCAACATCGCCAAGCCACTTACTAGACTCACAGAGGGGAAGGTACAATACCAGTGGGACGAGGAGTGCGAGCGATCATTCGATGCACTGAAAAGAGCATTAACGAGTGCCCCCGTCTTAAGTTATCCTTTGCCAGAGGGAAACTTCGTTTTGGATACCGACGCAAGCAATGTCGGAATTGGTGCGGTGCTTTCTCAGATCCAAGCCAGTCAGGAGAAAGTCATCGGCTATTTTAGCAAGACTTTGAGCAAGCCTGAACGGAATTACTGCGTTACACGCAGGGAACTCTTGGCTATGGTGAAGGCGGTAGAACATTTCTATAAGTACCTCTATGGTAAAAGATTCCTCCTGAGGACTGATCATGCAGCACTGAAGTGGCTCTTGCAGTTCAAAAACCCCGAAGGACAAGTGGCCAGGTGGATTGAGCGGTTGCAAGAATTCGACTTCGAGACTGAACATCGCGCAGGAACAAGCCATAAGAATGCTGATGCCCTATCGAGGAGACCATGCCCTGATGACTGCAAATATTGTCAGCGAGCTGAAGAAAAAGGGGCTGTTCTCTGTAGAACTACCGCCGTCGATGACCATTGGCAACCTGAGGAGATCCAGAAAGACCAAAAATTAGATCCAGAACTAAAGCAAGAGATTTCCCGAGTCTCACCAACCATAAAGTCGTACTGGGCTCAGTGGAACTCCCTCATCCTGGAAAATGGACTTCTCAAGCGCGTCCTGGAAACTCCAGAGGAAGGAAACGACAGAAAACAGATTGTAGTTCCCAGAAATAGGAGACAAGAGGTTCTATGAGAACTACATGATGGTACAACTAGAAGACATCTGGGAGTAAAGAAAACCCTGGGGAAGTTGAGAGAACGCTTCTATTGGGTAAACTGCCAAGTAGATGTTAAGGAGTGGTGCCGGAAATGTACGGTTTGTGCAGCAAGTAATGGGCCTCAGAAGCGACCAAAAGCTCCCATGAAGCAATATAACGTGGGCAGTCCATTCGAAAGAGTAGCTATTGATGTTGCCGGTCCATTTCCTGAATCCGAATCAAGAAGCCTTGCCCGTTGCTGATGTCCTTGTCACGGAATGGATTAGTCGTTTTGGTGTTCCCTCGGAGTTGCACTCAGACCAAGGTAGAAATTTCGAGTCTACTCTTTTCCAAGACGTCTGCAAGCTCCTGAAGATCAATAAAACACGGACGACAGCATTACACCCGCAATCCGATGGAATGGTAGAACGGATGAATAGAACCATTAACCGCCATTTGTCAAAGGTAGTCTCTGACCACCAAAGAGACTGGGACCAGTATCTGGACTTGTTTCTAATGGCATATCGTTCGTCTGTGCACGAGTCCACGGGTCAGACCCCGGCCAGTATTATTATGGGACGAGAGTTACGACTACCATGAGATTTGAAGTTTGGATGTCCCCCAGGAGAAGAGACCGCAGGTGAAGACTATGTCAGTCAGCTACGTCAAAAGATGAACGACATCCAGGAACGAGTCCGGTTAAACATCGAGAATGCCACTGCCCGAATGAAGGAAGCCTACGACATCAAAGCCGAGGACGGAGAATTCCAAGTTGATGATCTTGTTTGGTTGTAGAACCCGCAACGTCGTCGTGGATATTCGCCCAAGCTACAGAGATCTTGGGAGGGGCCGTACCAAATTGTGAAGAAAATCAACGATGTTCTCTACAGAATAAAGAAGCTACCTCGGGGAAAACCAAACGTGGTACATTTCAACAGGTTAGCCCCTTATGCCGGAAGTCATGACAGCGAAGATGACCAAGCCCAAGTCCGCAGCATCCAACCACCCGATGACGAGATGACCTTCGAACAGTTTATGACACTGTACTCTAATGGGCAGAAAGTGCAGCACGACGTGACCACAGAGGAACCCCGAGACCTGTTTGAGGTGCCCATAGAATATGCCCTGGCTCATTGTGTGGCTCGAGATCTCCGGATGTCCAGAGGAATAGCCAAGGTGTTTGCCATAAAGTTCCAGAAGCTACGAGAGCAAGATCCAGCGGTAGGGAAGGCCCTTCATCTCGAAGATAAACAACCAGTGGGTACCAGAGACATCTTTTATTTGGTAACGAAAACATTCTCGCAGGACAAGCTAACATACAGCGATGGAAGACTCTGGTAGAATTGAGAAATGTAATGATGGAGAAGAATCTGATGAAATTGGCGGTCCCAAAGATAGCCTGCGGGTTGGATGGACTGAATTGGAGGGTGGTGAGAAGTATGATAGAAACAATCTTTCGATTCAGTGGCATCAACATCCTGGTATGCTGTCTCAATATTCGCAGCCCAGGTTCGAAGACCGTTGACGGCTACATCCACCAAACTTCCCGTGGTCGAAATGGGGAGTCCTGCAAATATCGTCACACCAGGAAAGATTCTAGGACATTCCGGGACGAAATGGTTTTAAGGAGGGGGCAATGTTTCGACAATTCATCCGACAGCTGGTGCAATCGGCCATCAACCAATTCGTGGAAGGGACATTATTCCGATAAATTCTGGGAATCCGAAATATTTGTCTCTCAACAGGCGGACCGCTGCCGTTACTGGGAATTCCCTTAAAGCTTCCAGAACATGATAGAGTTTCCCGATGGTTCGTGGACGTACCAGACAATTCTGAGATAAATATATAAAAATGAACAGCTGGCGATAGGAGGTATTCAGTTTTCGTCGGTCGCATTGCATAGTTAAGATAAAATGTAAATAGTAGTTTCTGTGAATATAAATTATGTTAAAGTAGTGGAAATAAATTAGAGTGAGTTGGACTGTGTTTTTAAATAAATCCAAGAACTGAACAGAACCCGTGTGTGATAATAAAAACATTACAATATATTGCGCTCTATCCTCACACATACCAAACCATTTAACGCAACTCAACATTCCAAAAATTGTGTGTACAGTGTTGTGTGTGACTGTGGCCATAGTTATACCGGTGAAACTTCAAGACCCTTAGAAGTAAGTAAAAAAGAACAATATAACATTTCGAGAAGACATGTGGACAAGTCAAATTTGGCCAACCATGTATTAACTAGCACCGGAAGTCATAGGATAGATTGGGATAAAACAAAGATATTGTTGAATGATGAAAATTGAAAAAAGAGAAAACTTAAAGAAGCCAGCTGTATGATGATAAACAATACGAAAATCGGGGCTCCTTCAATCGACCTTCATTTGAGCTGGATAGATGGTACCCTCAGTATCAAGTGATTGTCACTGTCAACATTTTTTAACAAACAACATAATCCATATCGATGCGAAATTTTTTTGAAAATACCAAGAAAGACAAAACGACAACAAAACGATTGACAACGACTCCAGAGTCGGAGTTGAAACGTCTCCAAACAGATAAGTATAACACTATACCATACCATACACTATTTATATACAGGATTCTTCTTTCTCTCAGAATAACTGTGAGGAAGAATTTCTGTACGGACAGCCAGTAAACCGGGCAATTTTACGAAATTGCCTTACTACACTTTGTTCTCCAAATACGATTTTAAATACTTATCTGTTGTAGGGAAAATCTTGAGGAGAGAAAACCCCAATGAACAGACAAAACAATTGTTTCGGTTTAGTAATGGAAAACAATATATAGTAAGTGACTACCCGCTGCTGTACGACAAGCTTCTAATCTTTTGCCAAAATTTTCGATAACTTTCTGGCATAACTGCAGTTCAATTACAAACAGTCAATAATGGTCTCCTATAGGTCAATTGTTTGTGGATCGTTGGCATAGAGCTTTTCTTTCAAATAGCTCCATAGAAAAAATCTAGAGGTGTTAGATTGCAAGATCTAGGGGGCCAATTAATGTTTCCTCTTCGAGCAACTATTCGATTACCAAATTTCTGTTTCAAAAGATTGATTGTTCCTGCTGCTGGATGACATGTTGCACCGTCCTGTTGGAACCTCATATTCTGCAAATCAATATGCTCCAATTCATCCCACAAAGAGTTAGTAATCATCGTTCGATATCGAGTACCATTCACAGTAACAGCAGTCTGGACCAATCACTCCACCAGCCCAAAAATCACACCAAACAGTTAGTTTTTGTGGATGCATCAGTCTTTCCATCTTTGCTTGTTAACAAATCCACCCAACTCAAATTATGCTTCATCACTGAAGATGATTTTGTTGAAAAAATTCACATTTTCAAGTTTCTGTTGTATGACCGAATTAACGAATTGACGACGTAAACCAAAGTCTGTTGGCTTTATTTCTTGTGTTATCTGAATCCTGTAAGCCTTTAAATGAAGATCTTTGTGCAAAACTCTGAATAGTGCTTTTTGGAATGTTCAATTGCTGTGCACGATGACGAATTGATGTTTTTGTTTTTTCAACAACACTAGCAGTAACAGCTGCAATATTTTCTTCTGATCGTCCACTACCATGATATGTTTGCTTTTTCATCTTTCACTGAACCAGTTTCCACAAATTTTTTAACAATTTTTCCAATGGTAACATTTGACGGGCAATTTTCTCTTCCATATTCTGTACAAAATTTTCTTCAAACTACTACACAACTTTCAATAAATTTAAAATAATTTTTAATAATAAACACGCGTTGCTCAATCGTATATCTCTCCATTTTTAATAACCGAAATATTCCGACTTGTCATCTGTCAAATAACATATGATAATCTAGTACAAAAAATATAAATGGTGGCAAATTTAAAAATTAACCTCAAATTGGAAAACCCTTTATTAAGAGTCTCTTTGTTTATTTATAATGGTATAATGGCAAATTAACCGTTCTGCTTATTAACTTATTTAAAATCAAGGGCCTCTATATAGTTCAGGATGGCCCAATAATAATAGAGACCTCAATGTGCAGCTTGTGTTCAGTGCAAGATTCTGCGATCGTTAGACGGATATTTTCTTCACATTAAAATATAAGGAATACAATTAGGAATTGGGTGCAGAAGTTTCAAACATGATTCCACCAATTCAGGACATAGAAAGGACCTGAAATCAGACTCCGTGTACTGGCATATTGTCAGTAGCAACCTGGCTTGAACAAATTTATACAGGCATTAAAAGCTAGTACCCAAGCCGCATTTTGCAAAAAGAATGAGGTTTTCCAATTTTAATAACATGTTTTTCCAAGATTGGATAACCTCCATTTAAATGGTCAAGTTAACAAGCAAAATTGACAAAAACTTCTACACTTTTCAAAAGTGACGACATATGGGCGGCATTATCAGTGAAAGGAATCATTGGAAATATTTTTATGTATCTCAAAGAATTAGATTACAACAAAAACAATTTCATCAAGTCAGTGAATATTGACAATTGTTTCGCACAGCTAACTGGCTTCGTCATAATACAATTTTAAACTAAATGTTAAATATCTAAACATATTATAAAGTTCTGTAAGAAAGTTATAATTGTGGTGAATTTTGTTCTCATGGTCACTTAGGCAGATAGTAACTGGAATTTATTTCCGGCTTAATATTAATTACACTGATCTAAAAATGATGAGTACATACTACATACTAATAACTAAAATAACTGAATACTATGTCATTATACTAAGAGATTAAGATTAAGTAAGGGTGAGGCATTTGTCACTGTTTAATCATTTAATAGGTTCGGTGAATCTCAAAGGAGATAAGAGCAAAACATTGCGATGCTACAGAATTTTCTCGCATCAGTATTATAGGAATTTGCAGGATTAAAAAAGAACATAGTCTCAACAATAGTGGACAACAAGTCAAACCTTCAGTGACTACATAACGTGAAAATATTAGCCAAAATTGATATCAAAAACAGGTGACATTAACTGGCCACCCCGCAGTCCCGATTTGCCACTAATGACTATTTCCTTTGGGGATAATTTGTAAGCTCTAAAATTGGGTTCTCGATTCACACAGCGTGTTTATTTTCATGATAATTTGAAATTTTAAAGGCCTTCTGATGTTTAACTTATAATCATACTCAAAACTTTCCGGTGATGTATATAATAGGGAAAGTTAAATCTATTCTGTCAATATGTCTAGAGATTTAAAAGCTCTTGAAGACAGTGAAGAAAACACAAAGAAATGATTTACTTATCGTTCTAATAAACATTCCAATTTTCTGTTTGTGATATTTAAATTAAGAGACTTGATATAGGTACGTCAGAACAGCAAAAATGGCAAGTTTATGCATAATAGAGACAAGAATGACAAAGTATAACTCAGCAAAAAAGGTCAACTTTATAAATAGTAGAGACAACGATATCAAACTTATATTGGGATTAAACTGAAAAAGTGTCCAGTTGTAAGCATTAAATAACTAGTTCAAGAAGTGAGCAAAATGACGTAGGTGTAGAGCAGTAGAAAGAGAGCATGATGTGAATTGCTAATTATAAAATATTATTAATTAATATTAAGCCTTTTTTCCAACCAAGACAACTTTTGGCATGCTGTTTAAATTCCACCCTCCTGCTATACCAGCGCCACCCTAACTTAATGTATTTTGACGGAAACTTTTTTAATATGTTTTGTATTAAACTATATTATCTACAAACGCTTTCTTGAATGGTCGAGAAACCTTCTATATATAAATATGGAGAGCTGGCGATAGTATTCATTCAGTATTTGGTAACAGTTTAGTAAATCCATAAATTTTATATAGTTGTGTGAATATAAATTAAAGTAAGAACCTAGGTTTTCGAGGCAAGAGTCATAGCTGATTCTGCTTTTTCTAAATTTGGACCGCGTCATTTTTTCGAATTAATTTATTTATATATCTAAACTAACATATAAACAAAGTTTTCCGACGTTTATAGGAGGCTTTTTCAAGGATGAGAAATACAAATGTTTCTTACCTTGCGGCGACTACATTCGTTTAGTCTTTTTCTCACAAAAATACTTTCAAACTTCACTTTATTAAACTTCTCACACTGAAGCACAAATTGTAAATGACTAACTAGTCATTTACAATTTGAAATAAGGGTTCTTTTACCTGAAATTTCGGGGGGGGGCAATTATTATTTCATCCTTGGCTAGATCCAAGGTGTTAGTCAGAGTGAGAAGTTTAATAAAGTGAAGTTTCAAAGTGTGTTTGTGAGAAAAAGACTAAAGGAATGTAGTCGCCGCAAGGTAAGTAACATTTGTATTTCTCATCCTTGAAAACGCCCCTTATAAGTGTGAGGGAAATGTCGAAAATCTGTGTTTATATGTTAGTTTAGATATATAAATAAATCAATTCGAAAAAATGACGATGTCCAAATCCGGAAAAAGCAGAATCAGCTATAAATCAAAGTAGTGGAAATAAATTATAGTGAGTTCGACTGTGTATTTAAATAATTCCTAGAACCCGAAGAGTAAATAAAAACGTTACAACAACAATATCACATTGCGCGCTGGCAGTAGTAAGACGCGTTCACCAAATTTAATATTAAATAAGTTGGGAAATATATTCCTGGGAAATATATTGATGGTTAGAATACCGCTACATTGCATTAAATGAAAAAATGCTTAAACTAATTTATGTACCCTAATTTTCCCTAAATGTATTGCTATTAATCATACCATAATCGGAATATATTAGGTTATTCAGAATACCACATATAAAAGCCACAGCTTGGGTCTTTATCTTAGCTTGCAAAGAACACAGATGAAAGGTTTCTGACATAAATTTATAAAAGATCATCAATATACCTTACGAAATCTTTCTGAACTGTTTAAATTACATTGTTGCTGGTTTAACAATTTGGGGGTGAGATTTTGAAGGCAAATTCAGGATTTTGTCCCCGAAGAGAAGTATAAAACCCAGTTTAAATATTAAAATCTTTGTCATTAAGTACAACACATCCAAGTACTTGTAATGATAACTGAATTTAAAATTACCTCGAAAGACCACCTCTTGATCTTTAACTTTGTTACTCCTACCTCTTAACTTTACAGTTTACAGGCTAATATAATAGTCTTGAATGACTACATTAATTAATTAACATTAAAAATCAAAAATAAAAGGGGACCCAAAATATCCTGGGATATCCCTGAAATGGTAAAATTTGGTTATTGAAAACAAAAAATATCTTTATATTTTTGGGCTCATGTAAGTAAGTATACCATTAAAAGCGTTTGGAGTTCAAAAGATTAATTTCAGAAATTACTTCAGAATGCGGCATGGGCCAATTTCCACATCATTTTTAGGGAATTATAAAACCTAAAGGAGAGACTGGCACAATCTTAATGTTCCTGATAAAATAGAAAACTGAGGGTATAATTCGAAAGGTGTCGTAGCAAACATGCCGTTTAAAAGCAGAAGTAGTACTAAAATTTAGTTAAATAAAGGTAAAGCTTTAGTAGACACAGGATACAATACTATGAAAATTTAATGTAAACCTTAAAAGTAATATGATTATATTGGAAATCATAATCAAAGAAACCCATTTTCCAACAGCCTGCTACCACATTTTCAATTCATAAAGATTTCATAGAGTTTGGAACTTCAAATATGGAAAAACAGAAATATAAACAAATTTAAGCATCTTTTAAATGAAAAGAAAAACATACAAAACATTTTTTTTACACCAAACAGAAAAATCTCATTGGTGCACCAATAATTAATTAGTCATCTACACAAATTATACCAACATAACGATATATTTCTAAAGGCTTAAATTATTCAGTTCCTCCATAAAATATTCCTAAACCACATTTGATAGTAGCGATATAAGACAAAGTACAAAAACTACCTCCAGAAGTGTCCGAAACAAAATCTTACTCCAAACCTTTAAGTGTGTTGACATATAATTGGGGAATATGGTGTTTAATAACTGCAGTCATTCCTGGATTACCTCAATAGTCAAGGGTCAACAATAAAATTTGCAATGGAGCTAGAAAATCTACATTAGCTTGATTTTCTCATTGATAGATGGAATAACACCTTAAATATCTCCCAGCATGTATCGAAAACCTACGAATCCTAATAGGTATTTGAATTTTTACGCCATTCAATCTTTAAATACAAAGGAAGGTGTTGTAAAGTGCTTCTATATGATAGAGCAAAATAGATCTTCATTCACCGCAATATTTAATAACCATGTAAACATAATTAAATAATATCTACTGCAAAATCAATAACAGAAGTTGCAACAACAATATCAACACATCACTAATATCGACCAATCACAAAGACAAAACAAAATTATGAACATAATTCCAAATTAAAGACTGAAGAAATAAATACGACATTAAAACAAATAATATACTAACTAGTATCTATCCTCACAGATACGAAGCTATTTATGTACAGTTTACCTTGGGTTTCATCAGTAAAGTGTGACCATAACTTTACTGATGAAACTTCCTGATCATTAGAAGAAAGAAAAAAAGAGCAACAATAGAACATTACCCAAAGACAACTCAAATTTAGCCAACCATGTATTAAAAGCACCGGCAGTCACAGGGGAGATTGGAATAAAGCAAGGATTTCTGTGAGAGAAGATAAACTAAAAAAGAGAAAACTTAAGGAAGGCAGCGTTACGATGGTACCTTCATTAGATCTGGACCGGGAATGGAAAAACCTTAAACTATAGCAAAAAACGGAACCCCCAGTAACAACAAAATTTCTGTAATTAAGACATAAGCAGTATTCCGAACAACTTTTTGAAGTGGTCCTATTACACTTTGTTTCACTTTTAAATTTCTAATATTTATATGTTGTAAGAAAAAATTGAGGAGAGAAATACCCAGGTACAGGTAAAATAATGCAAGACGGCCTCAAAAATCATTCAGAAATTGCAGAGAATGATTACCCATCCGTATATCAGAAAATTTATTTTAGAAATATTATTTAACAAATTTCGAGGTTTATTGATTTTTACTAGTGACAAGTTATCATCATTCTGTCAGATTAAGCAGTAGTAAATTTCCGCTATGGAGTTAGTGATTCCTTGATAAAAAAAAATCCCAAATCCTTGTACCCCAGATTCCCATCCACATAATGAAACCAAAACGATGTTAGAGCCTAGATCTTTGTATAATCGTGAATTTTCTATGGACCAAGAATGCATATGTCTTCTGTTCAAGATTCCGTTGTTGGTTAACATATTTTCATATATAATAATTGCCTAGTGTGCCATTCATAAAATGGTCTCAGCTCCTTTCATCTCGAGTATTAGATACAATAGGATCAAATGTTTAAAGGAAGTAAAACAATGTGTACCTAACTACATGATGCATTGTGATATAAAATGAAGTTGTCCATAAAAACGATTGTCAAAAATCACTCAGCAATTACAAATATTTACCTATCCATATGTTAGAAAATCTATTATATTTCTTGAATGATTGTATGATTTTGTTCTTTTTCCCCTCATTAAAAGCTACGCCTACCTCAGATAATTTTTTTTTCGAGTACCTACTCAGTTCAGGACTGTGAAGATTTTTCTTCAATAATTTTAAATGATAGCTAAAATGTTGAAAAAATATATATCTATAAATTGTAATGTTAAAAATACGAAAACAGGGCAGGGTCTTCATTATGGTTTTTGAAAAACAAAAAACTGTCCTGAAGATTTGAAAATGCTTCTTGTTCAGCTTCATAAGTGACATTGAGATGATATTTTTCACTTTATTACATTTAATATAATATCCACAAATAAAAGAGCAAACTCCAAAATATTGAAGGCTTATTTACTATTGCATGTAAAATTAAAGTAAATTTTAAAGTTCAACCAATAATATAATTTTTACGGGTTCCAAGATTCCACTGATACTCCATTCTTATCTTGGACACACTGAAAATTTGAATTGCAAATATACAAAATTTCATCTTAGTCGAATTCCATTATGTACCTACTGGAAAAATCGATTTCAAATTTTGGCACGAAATCCTCCAAAAATTTTATTATTTTGTCCAGGATAAAAACTGAATCCCGTATACATATTTACAGAACAACACTTGCATAAAAAATGTAACAGTCGAAAATTATATAAAAACTGCGTAACTTTTACTTTTTAAAGTTACCTATAGCACAAACTCATACAGACTATAAAACATGTTGGTCATAGTCGAAATCAACGAATAATAACAAATTCATTATTCACTTTTTTTTTCAGGGACTTACAGCGCAAACAAAAGTTTTCATCACAACACGTTAAATAAATACAATAATGTAACACTAAACATGAAAATATCATTTACAAAACAAATTCTTTGAAAACATTTTTTTCTTACAAAAAGCATACTAATCTAGTTGGCCGTTTGTTTTGCATTTTAACCAGTTAACCGGAATATGAAACAAAAATTTCATTCCACATATAATAATAACTTTTTGCCGTCGTTGATAAAACTTGAAACCAATTGTTTTCAAGGTTCGGCAAATAAGTCTCCAATTAAAACGGTATTTACAAAAAGCGCCAAAAAATATATTTAAAATTCCTGCCGGCGAGACAGTTTTAAAATCATTCTCGTTACACAATTTCAACTTACTCAGCCACCTAAGCACCGATATTTCAGGTAAAAATAATCAATAATTTATTATTGTTTGAATTTTGTTATTAATTAGTTTCTCAGAGGATAACAGGCGATATTTTTGAACAAGATACGACAAAAATTAATGAAATCAAAATATACATCGTTCAAATCATTTTAAAAAACTAGAATACCAATGAAAAACGTGAAAAACTTACCTTCTAATGTTTAACACCGATAACACTACACGCCATGTTGAAAATAATGTCAAACATCAAACTCAAACTCTATCGTGTTTACAAATCGACGTCATGTGACAAAAAAACGGCATGCGCCGTAAAACCGTACAAATACTTCGAGCATAATAACCTTTATTTGTGAATAACATAAATACGAAAATCGTTTGGTCAGTTGAGGCTAATTGTTACAAATCAGCAAAGCACACTTAAAATAATTTTTGCGTTGACAAAAATTAAATGATGGAGATGTTGGTAGAGTCATTAGTACATTGAAATATGAATAAATGAAGTACATTTCAAAACAGGACTTTAAACTGAATGGTTTTGTTGAAGGTAGCAATAATTTTTACTGTAAATGATACGTGTATCCGATGACTTTTGTGTGTAATAAGGGTTTGTTTATATCATGACGAATGCCTGTCCCTTATCGGGAGATAAGGAAACCCTAATTGACGGTCTTCGTCATAAGTAACGGGCCGATTTTCATTTTAATAGATATTCTGATTATAATGTTCAGAATACTATTTAATTTTTGTCCCGTTACAATTAGCAGATAAAGTGCTGTAGTTTATATAGTTGTTATCAAATAAAGTTCATACAAGGTAATATTGAAAAAAATATATTTCGATTAAATAACAATGATTCGCTATTGGACCCACTAGATGAGAAAAATTATTTTCTAAAAGTTCCCTTAAAATAAGTTTGTTGGGCATTCAATTAAACGTAGACCACTAATATTATTTTACGACACCGTCTTATTCTTTGCGACTATTTCTGGGGCCTAAGTTAAGAAAGGGGCAAAAAGAGAGAACCCCTCACAAGGGGCATCGTCAACTTTTGATTTAGAGGAGGGCAGGTTGGCAGATTTTTGGTCTACAGGGGCAAAACAGAAATTGTCTGTTAATACAGATAGAAATATATGTTTAATGAATTAGGTAAATTAGCATTAAGTATTGGTTAGGTATTAACAAAAATAAATTATAATAGGAATGAGCATACCGATGGAGGGGGCAGGGAGGGCGGCTGACTCCCTGGACCTGAAAAACCTACCGTTAAATATTAAACCAGCCCATAAATTTGCTGTATTGCCGCTCCCTGGATCGAAAAATTTCCTGAATTGTCCCTCTCTCTAGGACAATTTTTTCCGATTTGCCCCATCTAGGACAAGTTTTTTTCTAATTTGCCCCTCACTAAACCAAAAGCTGTGTACGCCCCTGATTATAGGCTTGATTTTACAAGTAACGAACTTGACGACCCTCATGCCGATTACGTGGGTTGCTTGTATGTTTAGCGGCAGATATTGGCTGGGAGGGAAGGAGGGGAAGGTCGATAGCTATAGATCAGATATTTTCTGTTGACATAAAAAGAAATGTGCTTTTAATACATTAGATCCTAACTACAATAAATAATTATGAGTTCTATTTATACGTAACGAATGGTCGACAACTGCCCCTAGCACAAAATTTTGGAATTATGAGTTTGGTGATTTAATTTTAACGAATTAACCATTTTTCCAAATATAAATTTATGTTTTATGTAATTTTTAAATACTGGATAAACAATTCTGGCAACACACACTACCACAAAAGTTCAATAATTTTATGTAGTGGTTCATATGGTTAGTTTGGGAGTATATAAATAATTTCGATAGAAAAAAGGATTATAGCACCACTTTCATTAAGAGGAAATTTGGATTATTTATGTGACCATGTTACGGATACGGCAATTATCATAATACTTAACCCAAGGTTTGTTTTTTGATTTTGATTGATAAAAAATAATATTTGTCCGAATTTTTTCATCAATAAGTAATTAAACAAATTTTGGCACTTAAGCTAGTCCCCTTACTAGGGCGATTTTTGTCTCTTAAATCAATGAATATTTATTATTATGTGTTTGTTCATTATTGACCATTGTTTAATCATAAAATATTGGGTATTCACTAATTATCGGAAATGTTTAATTATTGAAAATGTCATTCCCATACAGCAATGTAATGCCAGAGTGTTAATTGTTCAACAGACTATGTTACGCTACTAGTACTACTGAGAGTAGTGTTGATATATTATATTGGAACAATTATTCACAATTAATATAGAATACATTAAAATTTAAATAATACTTATTATACTATCAAATGAAACAAATCTTAGTGGGGTAAAAGTTGTTATGCCCACGGATACATGGGCTAAATAAATGGCTTCACAATTTGCAAGTTAATTTTGCGGGACGAATTAGATAATTAAAACACACTTTTTTATAATTTTGATTAATTTCATGCTTGATAGCAGGGGCGGATCAAGGAGGGGGGATGGGGGCTTAGAAGAAGGTAACTTCAATGGGTTTAAACCTCAGAACGACTATGTTTAATGTAATAACCCAAGAAATCTGGGTTTAAATTTAAAATTATTTAAGTCCTATACAGATAATGTATACATACGAAAGTTCATTGAAAAACTACATGCTGGAACCTCATCTCATTTTTGTTATCTCCAGGAAACGTATTATAGCGCATTAGAGCACAACATGGTCCAAAATATTAAAAGTTAAATTAAAATTGATGTTAGTCTGAAGTTACAAATAGATGTTGTCTATCTAAGATATTGTTTTAAATACAGTGACGACTATTATTGTGTACCCCTCTCCATTAACTTTTGAATGGAACGAACAAAATATCGATCTCAATCAAAAACAATCATCAATTTGAAATAAACTAGTACAAGTTCTTTAGTCTCAAAATACTAAAAACCACGTAAATTGTTGTCACTCAAACTAAGTTTTGACTTACAATTGACATTTGCCGATTGCATTATTAAATGGAAAGGGTGGTCTTGTGATGCCTTGCAATGAATTTTTACTCTCAATTGAGCGCTTTATTGTTTGCTAAAATCCGATGAGTAGTTAGAATTATGAACGACTCACTCAGTGTGTTAATGTAACTATTGCTATTGGATTAATGTATTAAATGGTTAAAATATTTCTGGTGTGATCTTAGCACAAATGTCTCGGTCGACTTTAAATAGTTAAACAAAAAAACGAGAGGCGTCAAATCTTGTGTACGAGCTGGTCTTTCAATAAGACGTCTACCAATCCATCGATTACAGTAAAAGATGTAACATACTGCAATGAAGATATTTTGACAGGTGATTGTACAGGTCAGTATGAACTAATAACTCTTATCAAAGACATATCTATCTTGTAAAATTAAGAAGCTATTCAATTATTAAGATATTGGAAGTTTCAATACAACTGGTAACCTTGTTGTTATTATAGAAGACTTACATACCTAAAAGAGAATACTAATAATTGAAATGTATTTATGTTTTAAATTTGAATGATGGTTTTTAGAATTTTGTATTATTTGTATTTATTTTAAAATGTAAAAAACACAGTTTTGCACCCTAACACCAAACCTTTATTTAAAACACTCAATGCCGTTTCAACAACTCTAAGTTGGCATCTTCATAGAGTAAACCAAGTAGTTTTACTCCATGACCTGCAAAAACAGTATAATGAATATTTTTCCATCATAGTTACATTTTAATCAGTTTTTTCTTAACCGCCATTATGTACATCCAGCCACAATAGTACTAATAATTTGCAATGTAGGTTGTTATCTTTTTGTTTCTATTTTTATAGACTGTATTTCTAACATTATACACTCAGAAAATACGATATTCGATGTACAAATCTACACACAAACTTTGCAGGTGCAATTTTTTGTTTTCATTAATAACTTACCTCTAATCTTTTATCAACAATGATTCATTTTTATTCGTTGATACTCAATCAATATGACTCAAGAACTGGCCCGTAATGTATCCCGGTGGTCAAGTAAGTGCTAGACGGAAGGTTCACATCAGAGAAGACAGCCTACAGGTATTAAATTAATGAGTTTATTACTGCCTTCTAGATTTATAAGATGTTTATGGGTATTTAGAACATTCAAAACATCCATTTGATAAAGAGTAAACAAACAATAAATGGAACAATCGGAACAATGGCTAACAGGAATATTTAACTCTAATTTTTTGAGGTGGACACTTTTACATAATTCAATTTTTATTAATTTTAATTAATGAAATTTGAAGGGGAAAGGGGGCGGATTACATGTCATTAAACAACTGATTTAATTAAAACATTTTTTATTAAAAAACAAATTATCTACAATTACCTACTTAGTGTTATGGTGGCAAATAGTTATTAAATTTTAAACACGTCTGTGTCGTTTTTCGTAATTCGCCCGTCATTGCTTTTTTTGGTAAAAAATGGCTTCAATAAATGGTTCCCAAAATGTAAGGTGACCGCTGTACCAACTAATATGGCTAACACTTTACCTTTTTTTTGAAACTGTAACATTTTAAAAATAATTTAATATAGTATTTAATTTGATATCATCACCAATTTTTATTTTCACTTCTGTCTAGATTTGGTTAGGAGATAATACAAAAAATGCTGGAGGTTTGTCTTAGGGATATTCACAAAACATCGATGCATCGAATCCATTCGATGTTTACCATACGATACATCGGATTGATTCGATGTTTTGACAAAGATCTTTTCCATTCGATGCATCGATGTTTTTTATGAAAAACATCGAATCAATGAAAAAAACTAACTGCCTGACTAATAATGAATTAGAACATTAAAAATATATTATAATATTAGTTCATTTAATCAAGATCAAATTAATAATTTTTAAATAATTTTAATTAACACTGAGTGACATCTGTGAGCAGCTATTGGACTTAAGGTACTAAAAGTATGATTATTCTCTTCAGCCATTTTGGGTCCAGCTACCACTGCTTCTCTATGTTCACAATTTATTGGGCCTCAGTTTCAAATCAATGAAAATAGGCAGGGAATGAAGCAGAAAACGTATGTTAAGGTTCTCATAAAAAATTGTATTAAAACTACATTTTTTTGAATAAATTAGTTTTTTGATAATGAATTTTACATGTTCAAAATAACGGTATGTTTTTCTACAGAGGAATTGAAAAAAAAGACTATTATTATGTGTAAAAAATTAAACGGATTGAAAAATATATCTATATCCCACTGATAACCTTAAAAGTATGAAATGGGTTCAACATATCGAACGGGAAGGAAATTGGCTATCGAAGTGCCTACCTAATCCCGTTTGTGAGAAATACTTTGTTATCATCTCCCAAAAATTCAACAACTATATGTTTTGTCTCGTTTGTTTTGCTTATTAAATTGTACATTATTTTCTGTAAGTAATATTCCAAAATTCTATACCTGGGAATTAAATTAGGAAAATAATACTTTAAAGAAAAAACCTTAAATTTTTAGGTTTTAAATTTAGTTTTAAAGAGAAAACTTTGTAAAATAACATTTTAGGGCCGAGAAACAGTTCTGCTCGTGTCAAATGTGTTAATAATCAGTGGCCTAACACACGCCTTCCTGCGTTCTCAACAACTCAAATCCAACCCTCTTTAGAAGCTTACTTAATATTTTTCAGGTTTCAAATTATTAATTCATACTTAAAGGGGAGCCAAAATGCATTCATTGTAAATAGGTACAAGGCAAAACTGATAGACGAACCAAAAATGGCTAAAAAGAATACCTATGTTTTTAGTACCCTATTGAGCCCCGATTCTTGTTACCATTCCATGACTTTACTATTCCAAAGATGACGAAAGTCGTATAAAATTGACATAATTTAATGAAAATTAACCAGTAAATTAAACTTTAATAGTAGGTAATGTTTTTTGTAATTGTTGTTTTAGTAAAATAATTCTATTTGTATTTTTTATTTCAAGTATGAAGCTATATAATATATGGCGCTCATGTAATTAAACTTCTAACCAATACTTAAAAAACTAAATACATTATTCCAGCTATTAGCACTAGACTTCTGATACCCTGACTCTATGTTCACCTCACAAAAGCGGAACTTAACGCATTTAAGTAATTGGAAATGGCGAATATCAAACTATTACACAAAGTATTCGATGTTTAAAAAACATCGATGTTTTTTAGCGATGTATCGAAAAACATCGATGCAGGGTTCCGATGTTTTACATCGAATGAAAACATCGATGTTTTTTCTCGATGGACACCCCTAGTTTGTCTACTGTCAAGCAATCCAGTGTTGCCAGAATAAGTTTCACTTACTTATGTATAATTAAAAGATTATTACGTAATATAGATATTACATCCTGTATCCTACTATCAACTGAAAACTTTTGTAGAATCTAAAAATAACGTCACTTTAGAAAATGTTGATACTCATTAATCGTATCATCCTAATTCCTTATTGATCGGAGTTCCATTGTTGGTCTCTTTACCGAACGTAAGAATAAATAGCAGAATCTTGATTTTTGAAATTAATTAGTGCGCAGTACCCTTGCACTATTAAGCGATAGAAATAGGGAACAAGTTGTAATACACAATATTTCTCGACTTTGTGCTTACGGTATACTTATACACCATGTATTTGTTCCATTACTATACATACACGATGCTTACACGGTGGGAAATAGCTACTAAAAAGTTGATAAATGGACTTTTTTAATTTTTTGTTAAAGAAGTAATAAACAGGTTGTAGCTAATCTACCTTCTGTTCTAGTCACAATTTGCAGGTGAAAATGCAATAATTAATCACATTTTACATCCATGATAGTTAAAGAATTTAAAAATCGGTCCATCAGAGAAACATATTTAACCCTGGCAACATTGCGCGATCTACACAATTTACAGCTTTAATTATTTAATTTCTTAGTGTCTAATTATTTGTACAGCTCCGAAATTTAGAATAATCTTATAATTATTTTCAAAACCTAGAGTAAATAAATTTTACAATTTGTTCATTTTTCATGCATTGACAGAAATTGCCATATTCAATTGACATTGAAGTTGACAGTTGTATGATCTGTGGTTGACAGCTTGTCACGCTTGTAAACAATCAACGAGAGAAACTGGAAGAAAGTTGTAATCTGTACCCTTTTGCACATATTTCCATTTTTCTCCAATTGTCTGTTAGTTCTTCGGGGGCTGGTTCGTTGTAATATCTGGTGATTTTTGCAAGTGTTAAGAGCAAAGAGTGGAGCAACGAGCAACTTCAAAAAATGTCTTTACGAACTTATGGAGACAAGCCCATTAGCTTCCAACTAGAAGATAATGGGGAATATTATTGCGTGGGTTCGGAGGTAGATATTCAAAATTATATATATTGTTTTTGTCAGTAAAGAATTTATGTTTAGGTTGGAAATTACCTCCGCCTTTTCCGAGGGTCTTTATATAAAAAATACCCTGGAATGTTCAGAAGATCAATAACAAATGAAGAACGCAAACGTTTAATAGATTTAGGACTGAGCCAGCATGTATTGGCAAGCAGCGTATCACTTTTGAGGGCAACAGAAGTTGAAGATATAATAGAAGGAAATGACGAAAAGTAAGGATTTCACTTTCTTTTAAAAACTTCTTACTGATGTACATATTTTAGATATAAGGCAGTGTCAGTACACACTTCTGAGCCTCCTTTACCAAGGGAGAGCAAATCGAAGAAAAATCAACAATGGGTGCCATCATTACCAAATTCTAGCCATCTTGATGCAGTTCCTCAAGCTACCCCAATAAATCGGAATAGGGTTGCTTCAAAAAAGGTTTGTCAGTCTGTATTTAGCAATTATATTTTATAAATGGGTTTTGTTAAAGGTTAGGACATTTCCACTTTGTTTTGATGATACAGACCCTCAAGTGAACATCGAAAATGGTTGCCAAGGAGAAATTTTGGTTCCTATAAGGTTAGATATGGAAATTGAAGGGCAAAAACTGAGAGATACATTTACTTGGAACAAAAATGGTAAGTATGATTAAAATTAATTTAAGAGTAGGTATATACATTATGCCAATTTTTAGAGAGTTCCATAACACCAGAACAATTTGCTGAAGTATTATGTGATGACTTAGATTTGAATCCCATGACATTTGTACCAGCAATTGCACAAGCTATAAGACAACAATTAGATGCTTTTCCCAATGAACCACCCAGTATTATTGAAGAAAATTCTGATCAAAGGGTCATAATTAAGTTAAATATACATGTTGGAAATACATCTCTTGTTGATCAGGTATGCTAAACATTATGCACTTGAATGCATTTCCATTATTTTTTTTAACCACCTTAAAACAAGGACAAAGTTATCAATTTGTCAGATTTTGTTGTTGTTTTATGTATGCTCATTGATTAATCTAAAATAAGATAATTAATCAATATACATTGTATTCTGGGTATTTTTTAATTTTCTATAATGGGTGGCTTATCTTTTCCAGATGTGGGACTCTGATCTATATTAAACTTTTATAGAATCGAAGAGTGAGGTCACTTTAGAAATGTTTGTACTCATAACTTGTATCATCATTATACCATGGTTACACTTTATTACAGCAAAATGAAGTCACTTTTCACTTTTACAATAGTTTTCTAATGTTCAGAGTCTCACAGTAGATCAGAAAAAATGGCTATTAAACTTGCTATTCAATGAAGCTCCACTGATTTCTGTGAAATGGTGCAATCTGTTTGAACATTTTAAATTGCATTATTAAGGTAGATCCTGAGATGAATATAAAATACTGAATTGATTCAGCCGATACTTGTTGGAAATTCATTATAATAATTTGTGGAAATTGCAATTGTAGTATCAGTTAATTATGAATATAAAACATACCATTTTTCAGAAAACCAAAAAAAAGTTAAACATCAACAAAGTGTCACAAACTTTCTACTTAAATCTATTAATTATGCTTAGTGTTTATAACTGGTTCTATTTATTTGAAGCCAGTTCTGTTTTAAAAATAAATTAATGACTACTTTTAACAAGGAAAAGATTAAAATAATAATGTTGCTGCAAGTGATTTTTATTCAGATATGTTGGTGATGTTAAGAGCTCTTAAATTTTCTTTTATATATAGTGCAGAAAATTGGTTTTTCTGTGAGATGTGTCAATGAGTTATTTTCCTCAAATATGAATTTTTTTTCACAAGCAGCATTAGCAGTGTGGTAGGTGCGAAAAAACCTAATTCCCTTTTAAATATATGTAAAATTTTACTTAAAATGTTTTTAGCAGGAGAATGAACAAATGTTGCAAACTTTTATAATAATAAAATGTTGACTTGCTTCAAGAAAAAAAATTAATATCCTAAACCTTTCTTTTTTCACTCAGTGAAGTTGTCATCATCAAGGAGTAAAGCAGTTTTGTTCTATCCCTTCTTTTTAGATGCTTGGTTTCATCCTTTCATGCATAATCATTTTGCAATAAGGTGATTTTAGTTATATGGTCAAAAACTGTTTTTTTTTTCTATTTATTAAAAATCAATTGCCCTAGTCTCAAAAACTGAAATATCTATTTAAGTATTTTGTTTCTATCTATTTTTTTACATTAAATTAATGCAGATCTGGGGTACAAATTGAGAAAATTTGGCAGAAAGAGGATTGTTTTCCTTTAAAAACACATATTTATACCATAATTGAAATTTGCCTCTTTTTAGAAAAAAAATCTTGTTCCAATATTGTTAGACTGAATAGTGGTCTTATTAACAAGTTACTAATTGTTACTTATGAGATTCTGAAAAACATGGCTTTTTTCAGAAATTTGAGTGAATTGATTTCACACACAGCAACAAATATTTCTAAAATATTTTATATTTGATTTGAAATATTCAAAAATTTTTTTTATTATATTTCAAAAGATTTTCTTGTAAATGGCATAATAATATTTTGAATGTATTTAATTCAGGAAATATTTCAAAAGATTACTTTGTGGAGAAACAATATTTCTAATATTTTAGAATCTTTCTTAAATTGGATTTACTTTATAATAGTACTACATGAAGTACCGAAGTAGTTTAAAGCTTTTTGACAATTTTATAATTTTTAATGTTATCACTAACACACTCATGTAATGAAAACTTGGTGATTTTTTTTTGTTTTCAAGACTAATATTATTTAGTAAATTAATATTGAGGTAGTTAGTGACTTCATTATTTATTCTGGTGTGGGCAGGCACACTACAGAGGCTTTGAGAGAACTTATCTAATTGAATGTATGTTTTTAATACCTAGTTAATATTACACTCTTTTAACATGTAATTTGTATGCAAAAGAGTAAAATATTGATACATTTCCATGTCTCTATGCAAACAATGGTCTTATTAGGTTTGACAGCAATGCTTTGAATAAAAACATGTAGTTTATCAAAATGTCAATTTATACTTACATTAATACAAATATATAAAATAGGCAATTATTGATATCATGGCATTTTATCATTATTGAATGAATTCTATATATTTCTTTCTTTTAGGTTGAATGGGATATGAGTGAGAAACAGAACAATCCTGAAGAATTTGCTTTAAGGTTGTGTGCTGAACTCGGCTTAGGAGGTGAATTTGTAACAGCAATCGCATATTCTATCCGTGGGCAGCTGTCCTGGCATCAGAGGACATATGCCTTCAGCGAAGCACCCCTACCCACAGTCGAAGTCCCTTATCGGAGCTCAGGAGAATCTGATCAATGGGCTCCATTCTTAGAAACACTGACTGATGCTGAAATGGAGAAAAAGATCCGAGACCAAGACAGGAACACAAGGAGAATCAGGAGGTTGGCCAACACAACACCAGCTTGGTAAATTATATTAAGAAAAAATCATTCATTTGTCATATATGTTATATGTAATTTTAGTTAAACTATGTGAGGAAAATAAACTATACCACACTTTATTAAAATTGTTTTTACTTACTATATTAAAATTACTGCTAAGAATAACAGCCATAATTTGAATAGTATGACTATCTAAACTAGGCAATAATAATAAATAAATTCTTTCAGACCATTATATGAATTTGAGGAAAATTAAAATCATTATCACCTTTTTGTGAATATTTTAGTATCAATTATATGTAATCTAATTTAGATTTGAAATATAGGTGATGTTTACATCTTTGTCTTTTTTTAATCTGAATTCAATTTTAATTACACCTCACCAACACTTTGTATATGTTACTAGACTTCTCCTGACCTATCCTTTATGGATTCGTCTTCCTCGACATTATACATGATAGACGTCTGTGTTCGTTGTTGAGGTCATTTAGCGAAAATTCTCATTCAACAAGCCCTACTCGCGTTTATAAATATTGGCCACCGTTAACGAATTTTATTGTTGCTAAGATAATAAACATTGTCAAATATTCAAATTTACATCTTGAAATTGTACCTTTTTAATCCGTAGTTTCTTAGCCATTGACAACGGGATCTGATCTAGACCCCGAAAAGTTTGGAATATACAGCGATTTCCTTTAAAGTGTGGTGTTATTTCCCAATAAACACTTAAACACTAAGATATCAAGTTGCAACAAAGACAATATTGTTAGTACAATATATGGAAACTAAATGAAAACTTTCCTATGGTGTATATATAGGTAAGAAAATGTTATTGCAATTACCAACAAATTTATATAATTAATTGGACACCCTATATACAAAAATGCGAAATTAAAAACTGCAGATAATTTAATCCAGATATTTAGGTATTTGTATCAATTCCGAACGCATCTTCATATTTACTTTACATTTGAACACTTTTATGCCAAATATTTTAGATAATTTTTTATTTATTTCCCCTTTTAAGCAGTTTACCTTCAAGTTGCAGTCAACTTTGCTTTTAAATAAATTCTAATTAGGAATACAGTTTCTGAATACTGAACGCAGCCCTCACAAGTTTCGTGTTTCACGACAGAAAAATACAAATGTAATATGGCCGCCAAATTTGTCAGTTCTGCATTATCATCAATCTGCATTATTTAGCCAAAAATAACTGCAAAGCGAAGAAGTGCATCGTATAGAGTGTTGTTTAGTTTTTTTAAGACTGCATAAATTGTAACAAATATCGCGATGAAGATTACGCTGAAAAATTTGCAACAGCAATCTTTTACAGTAGATATTGAACCGACACAAACGGTATTTTAGATAGATAACAAATGATTTTTAAACGTTTATATTCTCACAATGTCTTTTTTGATAGGTAAAGAATCTTAAGCAGAAAATCGAAGCCGAGAAGGGTAAAGACTATCCATCAGATAACCAGAGACTGATATATGCAGGTTAGTTTTTGATTTAACTTTATGTTCTCACATAAAAAATGGTTTCGAATTTCAGGAAAAATACTTACAGATGAGACGCCTTTGTCGGCGTATAATATCGATGAAAAGAAATTCATTGTTGTTATGGTCACAAAACCAAAGCAGCCAGAAAAAACTGAAGGTGGAGATGGAAACAGTACTACAACACCTACAGAGTATGTATACAATCCTATACTTTGTCTGAATTGGTCTAAAAACCATTATATATATTATTCTATATCTAATTATACTGCTAATTCAATTCAATAAGAACAAAGTATCTGTACTATAGAAAAATTTAAGGATAATTTACATTATCTAGCAGATAAATTCTAATTGGTCATGTTAAAAGTTAGTGTTGTCACTTGGTGCATCTATATTTAGATATAAAACACCCTTTTTAAAGTTATCTCATGGAGGACTTCATTTGGTAGGCTATAAGTTGCTGATTATCTGTATGTATATGATTTGCAGTAATTAACCACTTTTAACTTTGGTTATGTCTGTGGTTGACTTGAAATTTCCGTTTTTAGTTGAAAGAAGAACCAACACTAATTCGCTTGAATGCTATTTTTGTTTCAACAGAATATCTGAACATCATGATTAATTGTTTTGTTTTTATTGATCAAAAAATATTATACATAAATAAATTTCTTATTCATGTGGTTCTTCAGTGGTCCTTAAGTGATTTTTATAAAATGGCTCAAAATTGATTGCTTATTAAATTTTTGCATAACCAATAGTAAATAGAATACATAACCTAATTGTCATTTAAGAGACAGACAATTACAAACTGATTAAAACCACTATTGCTTTAGGTTATTAGCACTTTATTTTAATAGAAATTCAAACAAAGGGCTCTTTTATGATGTTTTTATGATATTAGCCAAGATCATTAGCAGAAAGTATAGACAAATGAGTTCGAACAGTATATGCTTTCTCAAGATATTTATATACTTAAAAATTAACCCAGATAGTATACTTTTTGTATCCATATTTCATGATCACTAAAATGTATTTATTTTTAAATTATTTATGAGCAATTTTAACCAGTTGATTGCTCTAAATTGTATTATATTTAGAAATTAGAACAATTGTTTGCTCACTAGATTGTATTAATTTCAAATTGAGCACTTTTTCATTTAATTTGATTTGTCTCCAGATATACATCTAGTAGTTAAAAAAATGTATTTTGTTCAACTTTTATTTAATTATTTAGTCCAATATGTTCATTTCTCAACTTTTGGTGAAAATTAAAATGAAGATTTCCAAAATACAAGTCAACCTAAAGTACAAGCATTGTATAGCTAAAAAATAATTCTATTTTTAATCACTGAGAATTTATTTGCAGATTATGAAAAATTTAACGAACAATAACAATATATGATAATTATGTCATACTAGCTTCACACAGCTTATTTGACATATTTATTTTGAACATCTTTTAATTTGGTAATTTTCACATCTCATATATTTTTAGATTTTTTGTGAAAACCATTTTAACATTATCATTCATGAGCGAAAATTATATGGCAACAAATGTCTCTAAAAATACATTATTTTCTGATTTAATATAATAAGCTATTTTCCATTTACGGTTTTTTGACTTTTGATTTCTATTATTAGCGGTTTTGGTGTTTTTGACATTTTTGACATTTCTGTTATTTCTGACATTTCACTTTTTTACTCTCCTTTACGTTTTCGGTAACAATAGCATTTTCAGTTATATCTGTTAGTTTGGTCATTTTTGGAGTTTTGTACATTTTTAATTTTTTAAATTTTTCTTGTTTTAGGTTTTTGACACATTTTATAATTATGACAAATTTTATATTGTTGTGATGTTTGGTGTATTTAATATTTTTAACGTTTTGAGGTTTATAATATTTTTATCATTATTTATTTTGGAAATTAATTTTGTTTTATAAACTATAACTTCCTTATCTTTTGATGATGTTTATTCTTTTCTCAGGACTTGGGTTCTAGGCTTAACATATCTATTTAATTCAACTACTTATTCACTTATAACTCATGTGTTATTTCATTAATAATATTTATTGAAACTTAATTTTCTCAGACTATTAATATATTGTTATTTAATGATTGCTACTATATTGAATTTGCCACTACAATTTATTTTACATTAGTTGTCAAAATTCCTTTTTTTAAATTACATTACCCAAAAAAAATTTGGATTGAGACACCCTGATCACCTAGCAGTATGAACTATACTCTATGACCTAAAAATTTCATAAAAATTGGTCAAGCCGTTTCAGAGGAGTTCGAACACTAACACCATTTATTAAAATATTTCTAGTGAAGTGAAAATGTTGTTATGCTATCCAGACTTGATAAAGTTGCTTAGTCATGAATAAAATTGCTGTCTCCTTTGGTGTCTACAATTTGTTACTCTATCATATTAATTCTCTTTTCTCTTCTAAACCTTTTATATTGCCTGTAATTGCACAACAGGAATATTCTGCTCTGCATCTGATCACATGTCAGAGGTCTTTAACATGTCTTTACTAGGTGGTTGTTCCCTGGAATACCTTTGAGTAATTCTAGGGCAGGGCCTCATATTGAAATCACAAGTATGTGGACTTTTCATCATTATCCTATCTATTGCTATTGAAAGTGGGTGGTTTCTCAAGAGGAATTTTTTAACATTATGTTTAGTTGAATTTAACTACATTCCTTATGTATGTGAGTTCTATTATTTGAATATAATTGAATTTAAGTAGCAGTCTTCTAATGAGTTTCTATTCATCTAGTTGTTTTTGTTCCAATACTTCTACTGAATTTTTACCCCATGGATGTCATGAGAATTTATTGTTTTTCTTTCATTCATATAATACTTTGTTGTTCAACTTATTTTTTTTTCTACTGCTTATATTCATCAATCTTCAATCTGTTACCTGAGTCTAGCTTTTTTTGTTAATAATTTTTTAAAAAATTTCTTGGCAGTTCGAGTATATGTCATCAAATCCTTACTTCTGTTTGATCTACAAGAAGTTGCAATTTTGTGAAGATTGGTTATTATTTATTTTTCAGGATCGCCATGTGATATTATAATGTTGCAGCGGCCTCAACCAATAATACTAATTGTAGAGACTATCTGTTTATTTCTACTCGTTATTTGGTTACACTATGCTAACTACATCTAACCATTACTATGCTACATTTTGAACTCGACTGACTGTTCGCGATTTACATCAATTATCGAAGTGTGCCATCAGTCGATTGTTTGCTAATTCAACTATTTGGTGTACGTGATAATATTTGTAGACATGCTGAATTTAATGGGGTTACCTAGAATGGTTTATGATGATGTTATGCTAATAATTGTTTAATTAATTTCCTAAAAGTGTCATGAGGAATTTCCGTTACACCACCCTTCCTTGAGGAAGTGGGATCCGCGGTAGCGTATTCCACGCAACTTCAAAGTTTAACTAATAATTTCGGAAGTTCCCCTGACTCACAACAGTTTAACTGCTAAATTCTTACATATGTCTTATTCTAAGGAAATTCACTATATGTCCATAAAGTCAAGTCCACTATAGTTTCTAACACTTGTCACGCAGTTTTTAAATGTCACTGTTCACTGCAATCTTAAATTTATGAGTTCGGTTATTTTATTGTGAAATGTCCCAAACTTAACCTATATAATGGTACATAGTTTCTAATTAGTATTTGAAAACTCTGTTTTTATGTATCTTAATTTCCTTTGTATTATTTGAAATTACGCAATTGGAGTTTCCTATGTCCGGTTCCGTTATAATGTACGGATACTTTATACAATTTAAAGTAATTTACTTCAATGTATTTAGTTTTAAAAGCAATACTACTTAATACAAACATTAATGACTACAGTACATCTAGCAAAATATGATTGCTGAACAGTTTCATTGTAGATAGAAATTATAAAATAAGAACAATAGGTAGTTAAATTCAAATGGTAAATCATTGGCATTAGTGAAGTCAGGTGAAAAACAAATAAATAATTTTATTTGAATTGGACAACCACGCTCAATCTGCCACCCAAATAATACAAGTTGACACCTTAACAACAATTAATTCTAAGAAATAATGAAAGCTGATGCACTAGATACCAATAACAGCTATTTTAAATAGGTTTTTGTTGGGATTATTTGCTAAAGTGTGGAAAGGAACAAGATGATGAAAGACAACTGACAAATTTGTGTGTTTGGTGAATGATATGAAAGTTGATTGAAGTTAGTAGAATGAAAGCTGATGCACTAGATACCAATAACAGCTATTTTAAATAGGTTTTTGTTGGGATTATTTGCTAAAGTGTGGAAAGGAACAAGATGATGAAAGACAACTGACAAATTTGTGTGTTTGGTGAATGATATGAAAGTTGATTGAAGTTAGTACAGTTCACACAGTGGATAAACTCCAGTAGAGAGTGGATCCAGGAACCTCCAAATGGATTAGTGAAATGTGTAGTAGACTTTGTCCTGACAAATTAGATCAGCACCATCAAAGATAGAAGTAAGCTAAATAGCCCTGCAAGAGTAAGAATTGTCCTTTATACAAAACTGAAAAGATTTAAGCTCACCAGCATAGACGACAATAATGAAAGCAGCCATCAACATCATCTTACCAAACACAGTAATGATCGCCCTAATTGAGCAACTTGTAGACAAGCCATACATAAAAATGTTTGCAAATATAAATACAGAAGTGTAAGCTAAAATCAGATACTTCTATGAAGAAATACCAAAAAAGCTATTCACACCAGCGTTAAAAAAACTCTTAAGAAGTTAAGTTTAAGTTAAACAATGAAGAAAGTGTCTAACAACATAGAATAATATATATTCTATATTCAATTTACACGCTTACCAGGTTCACTACTACCAGAAATAAACAGGAGGATCTAATTTACATAGATAACATTTGGAAATTCTATTGAACATAATGCAGCAAGGGAAAAAATATATTTATTTGTCTAAATTCTGTAAAACAAATAAGGAACACCGTTTTCATCACATTGTACAAAAAGAATAATATAATCCCTAAGGATGTACATGAACATCTATAAACAATGTCATTTTCAAAGGTAAAGACAAACTGATTTAGATAAATTACAGAATATTGAAAAACCTCATCATTTTGAAGGATTAGTCAATCTTGAACACTGAATAAATTTGATTTTGATCACTTTTTTTCAGAGTTTAGATGATTCATAAGTGAAATTGCCTATTGATTTTTGTTTGTTATTTTTAGAACTTATAGATTACTTGTTAAAGAAAACAATCAATATTTTGAACTAGCTATGTATGATGGAATAAATGGTATCCTAGTTAGACATCAAGTGAAAGTTTTTGTTGCTTTAATCTTTAGATGGATTTAGAAGACAACCAATGTAATGATCTTTAGAAGTTTCTGTGCTACCCTGTATATTGCAAATAAAATTATCTTAGTTACGTCAGAAATCAAATAATACACATTGTCAAATATTTTAATTTACATCTTAGAATTGTGTCTTTTTTATCCAAGTTTCTTAACCATTGACAACGGGGTCTGACCTAGACCCCGAAACGTTTGGAATATACAGCAATTTTCTTAGTATGGTGTTATTTCCCAAAATGTACTTAGGCATTGAAAAATATGCCAAAAATATCATTCAGGAAACAACTAATATCTCTTCTGTTCTGTCATTTTGACTGACAAAGGCAGATTGATTCCATTTTAGGTTAACTCTTACATTACTGTATTTTTGTATTTTAATGTAAGATCCTCGAAGTTTCCTTGGACTTCCATCGTCTTGAAAAGGTTCATCTCACAACGTTTCAATAGCTGTATCTGCCATCGTCATCAGGTGAATGATGGGAAATTCAGTTTATCCTTGGTATTTATACCTTTAATCGGTCATGCGTCGCCGGTCATGGTCATTGGGTCTCATCCGGTCCAATCAGCGTCGTCGTATCTGGCGGTTGGTTGTCGGTGATGCGTAGCGACAGTGGCCGAAGAAGTGGTTTCCAAATGTTTTTAATTTGGACGCTGGGCTCCCTAATTATATTCTCGTTCGAGATTATATATGCTGTCTCTATAAATTAGCAGATACAAAGCCATTGAAACGTTGTGAGATCAACCTTTTCAAGACCATGGAAGTCCAAGGAAACTTCGAGGAACGAGGGACATTGTCTACCAGTAAGATATTGTGTCTGATATGTATAACTTTTACGTATTGTTTTTTTTTTCTATATAGTATGTATCTTTTCGTTAGTTCTATTTAAAAATGTTGTCATGAAGTTTAGGGATTGAAGTTTACCACTTCTTTGTCGATTTGCCAATAACTGTTTCTTTTCAGAACGGCTGCGTCTGCGCCTGTTGCCCAACAACAACAACAGCAGCAGCCCGCCCCAAAAGAAGAAACCACCCCTCCCCAACCAGCTGCCACGCCGGCATCGACAGACTCTCAGTCATCGTTGAGCAGCGCCGCCGAATCCACCCTTCTCATGGGTGAGGACTATGAACAAATGGTTAGGAACATCACTGACATGGGTTATGCTAGAGATCAAGTCGAACAAGCTTTGAGAGCAAGTTTTAATAATCCCGATAGAGCTGTGGAATATTTGATCAATGGAATACCTCCGATATTGGACGATCAAGATACGGTAAGTTATATTATAAGTAAAACAAAAATAATTATCAACATTTTACTATGGGTTAGGTTTGAATTCCATCAAGTAATTTGATTTTTAATCAAAACTATTTGTTGAGGTATCTTTTAAATTAATGATATGTTTTTTGAATTCTATTCAGATGCGAATGTGTTCAAATACATCATTAGTTTGTGTGGTTTGCCTTAATTTCCTGAAATTCCTATTACATTTCTAATTTAATGTTAAGGTCAATTTTTAAGTGGCATAAAATTCAACAGTAAACTGCCAGAAAATTAATTTTATCATTCTGTTCACATTCAATCTAATATTTGGGTGGATAATATTTCTTAAATTGAGAAACGTTTATAGTTATTTATTTCTCCCTAACACGCCAAAATATTGTCTACTTATCTATACCAATAAATAATTTTTTTAGCAAATATATTAGTGAATTTTGTTTTCAATATTAGCCATGAAGATTTCCGCGAGTAGGGAGCTCATAGGGTACCCATAATGAATCCGTCGTGGCTTGTATAAAAACATTAATTTTTAGAATTTTTTTTGCAGAACATACCTTATTAACCACGATGGGAACTTACAAAATATATGTTGAAAGCACATAAAATGCACTTCACTTTGTATATTTTCAATACTTAGTCTACTGTATCCATATTGAGCTCGTAAATACGTAACATCATAAGCCATCGATGTTAGTCTGAAGCTGGTAGACAATATAACTCGTTCCTGAAAGTTTCCAATTGACTTCCCTTGTCTTGAATGTTTGATCTCACGACGTCGTATTTATACCCTTAACCGGTCATGCTCACTGGGTCGCTTAATCCCCTGTGTCGTCCAATCAGCGTCGCCTTACCTGGCGGTTGTCGGTGATGCGTAGCGGCAGTTGGTCAATAAGATGTCTCCAAACGTTTTTAAATTGGACGCTGGGCTCATTAATTATATTCTCATTCTAGATTATTTATGCCGTCTCTATGAATTTTCGTTTATCCCAATGCTCTTCCTTGTAAATTACCCTTGCCTTGGCCCAGTTGATATTATGGTGTTCGATCCATGCATGATTAGCTAATCCAGACTTTGTGAGGTCCCCCTCTGCGTAGCTATGCTGTGCTCCTTAATCCTGGTGTCCAGTGGTCGCTTAGTCTCCCCAATGTAGTTATTGCCACATTCACAGGGTATGCTGTATATACAGTTTTTTGATTTTGCAGGATTATCCAGCGTTGTTTTTGTGATCATGCTTCTCAAGGTGATTTTGATTCCATATCCGTGTCCAATACGTCTAAGTTTTTCCGACAAGCCTTTAGTGTATTGTAATGTTTTTATTTTCACACTCGGGTTCAGTTCAGTTCTTGGATTTATTTAAAAACACAGTCCAACTCACTCTAATTTATTTCCACTACTGTTACACAAATTTATATTCACAGAAACTACTATTTACAATTTATGTCTACTTAAGTATTCAATACGACCGACGAAAACTGAATGCCTCCTATCGCCAGCTGTTTCTTATTTACACATTTATCTTGGAATTGTCTGGTACGTCCACGAACCATCGGGAAATTCCATCATGTTCTGGAAGCTTTAAGGGAATTCCCAGTAACAGCAGCGGTCCGCCGGTTGAGAGACAAACATTTCGGGTTCCCAGAATTTATCGGAATAATGTCCCTTCCATGAACTGGTTGATGGCCGATTGCACCAGCTGTCGGATGAATTCCCGTAACATTGCCCCCTCCTTAAGATCATTTCGTCCCGGAATGTCCTAGAATGCTTCCTGGTGTGACGATATTTGCAGGACTCTCCATTTCGACAATGGGAAGTTTGGTGGAAGTAGCAGTCAACGGTCTTCGAACCTGGGCTGCGAATATTGAGACAGCATACCAGGATGTTGATTCCACTGAATCGAAAGATTGTTTCCATCATACTTCTCACCACCCTCCAATTCAGTCCATCCAAACCGCAGGCTATCTTTGGGACCGCCAATTTCGTCAGATTCTTCTCCATCAATACATTCCTCAATTCTACTAGAGTCATCCAAAGATCGCTGTATGTTGGCTTGTCTTGCGAGAATGTTTTCTTTACCAAATAAAAGATGTCTCTGGTACCCACTGGTTGTTTATCTTCGAGATGAAGGACCTTCCCTACCGCTGGATCTTGCTCCCGCAGCTTCTGGAACTGGCCGTACTTTTTGGCAAATTGGCTATTCCTCTGGACATCCGGAGATCTCGAGCCACACAATGAGTCAGGGCATATTCTATGGGCACCTCAAACAGGTCTCGGGGTTCCTCTGTGGTCACGTCGTGCTGCACTTTTTGCCCATTAGAGTACAGTGCCATAAACTGTTCGAAGGTCAGCTCGTCATCGGTTGGTTGGATGCTGCGGACTTGGGCTTGGTCATCTTCGCTGTCATGACTTCCGGCATAAGGGGCTAACCTGTTGAAATGTACGACCTTTAGTTTTCCCCGAGGTAGCTTCTTTATTCTGTAGACGACATCGTTGATTTTCTTCACAATTTGGCACGGCCCCTCCCAAGATCTCTGTAGCTTGGGCGAATATCCACGACGACGTTGCGAGTTATACAACCAAACAAGATCATCAACTTGGAATTCTCCGCTCTCGGCTTTGATGTCGTAGGCTTCCTTCATTCGGGCACTGGCATTCTCGATGTTTAACCTGACTCGTTCATGGATGTCGTTCATCTTTTGACGTAGCTGGCTGACAAAGTCTTCACCTGCGATCTTTTCTCCTGGGGGACATCCAAACTTCAAATCGCATGGTAGTCTTAATTCTCGTCCCATGATAATACTGGCCGGGGTCTGACCCGTGGACTCGTGCACAGACGAACGATATGCCATTAGAAACAAGTGCAGATACTGGTCCCAGTCTCTTGGGTGGTCAGAGACTACCTTTGACAAATGGCGGTTAATGGTTCTATTCATCCGTTCTACCATTCCATCGGATTGCGGGTGTAATGCCGTCGTCCGTGTTTTATTGATTTTCAAGAGTTTGCAGACGTCTTGGAAAAGAGTAGACTCGAAGTTTCTACCTTTGTCTGAGTGCAACTCCAAGGGAACACCAAAACGACTGATCCATTCCTTGACAAGGACATCAGCAACGGTCAATGCTTCTTGATTCGGCAAGGCATACGCTTTGGCCGATTTACTAAAATAGTCCATCACCACCACAATGTACTTGTTTCCAGAGTCGGATTCAGGAAATGGGCCGGCAACATCAATGGCTACTCTTTCGAATGTACTGCCCACGTTATATTGCTTCATGGGAGCTTTTGGACGCTTCTGAGGCCCATTACTTGCTGCACAAACAGTACATTTCCGACACCAGTCCTTGACAACCACTTGGCAGTTTTCCCAATAGAAACGTTCTCTCAACTTCCCCAGGGTTTTCGTTACTCCCAGATGTCCTCCAGTTGTACCATCATGTAGTTCTCGTAAAACCTCTGGTCTCCTATTTCTGGGAACTACAATCTGTTTTCTGTCGTTTCCTTCCTCTGGAATTTCCAGGACGCGCTTGAAAAGTCCATTTTCCAGGATGAGGGAGTTCCACTGAGTCCAGTACGACTTTATGGTTGGTAAGTATCGAGAAATCTCCTGCCACGTAGGTTTGCGATCTTCTTCCTTCCACCGGATAACCTCTTTCAAATCTGGATCTAATTTCTGGTCTTTTTGGATCTGCGCAGATTGCCACTGGTCATTGATAGCGGTAGTTCTACAGAGAACAGCCCCTTTTCCTTCAGCTCGCTGGCAATGTTTGCAGTCATCAGGGCATGGTCTTCTCGATAGAGCGTCAGCATTCTTATGGCTTGTTCCAGCTCGATGTTCAGTCTCGAAGTCGAATTCTTACAACCGCTCAATCCATCTTGCCACCTGTCCTTCAGGATTTTTAAAATGCAGGAGCCACTTCAGTGCTGCATGATTAGTCCTCAGGAGGAATCTTTTACCATAGAGGTACTTGTAGAAATGTTCTACCCCCTTTACCACAGCCAGGAGTTCACTGCGAGTAACGCAGTAATCCCGTTCAGGCTTGCTCAAGGTCTTGCTGAAGTATCCGATGACTCTCTCCTGGCCCTCCTGGATCTGCGAAAGCACAGCACCAATTCTGACATTGCTTGCGTCGGTATCCAATACGAAGTTTCCATCTGGCAAAGGATAACTTAATATGGGAGCACTCGTCAAAGCTCTTTTCAATGTCTCGAATGATCGTTGACATTCCTCGTCCCATTGGTACTGCACCTTCCCCTCTGTGAGTCTAGTAAGTGGCTTGGCGATATTGGCAAATCCGGCGACGTACCGACGATAGTACGTGCATAATCCCAGGAAACTTCTTAACTGGTGGATATCTTTAGGTATCGGCCATTCCTGGACAGCTTTGACTTTCTGTTTATCAACAGCTATACCCTCTGTGGAAACCACATGTCCAAAATATTGCACCTCCTCTTGGAACAGCTGACACTTCTTCGGGCTTAACTTTAGTCCGGAACTCCGAAGTCGCCGAAACACCTCCTCCAGGTTCTTGACGTGGTCTTCAAATGATCTTCCAACCACGACAATGTCGTCAAGATACACCAGGCACGTTTTCCGTGAAAGCCCTTTCAACACTGTTTCCATTAATCTTTCAAACGTTGCTGGAGCATTACACAGTCCAAACGGTATCACCGTGAATTGATAAAGTCCTGAGCCGATGGTAAAAGCAGTCTTTTCTCGGTCTTCTTTAGCAAGTTCCACCTGCCAATTACCGCTCTTCAAGTCCTTCCAAAAATACTTGCACTGCCAACCTTTCTAACACATTTTCCGGTGTGGCTGGATAGGCAAGGCGAACCAGGCGAGCAATATCATCTTCAAACTCTTGAAGGGATTTATTCGATTTCTGGTAGCGATTTTTCAGTTGGAAGTGATAAACGTGCTCCAAATGGGTTTGTCCATACCTCAGTTCCAAATGTTTGACCAGTTGTTCGTAGTCTTCTTGCTCCGAGGTATTCAATGTCTGTAAGATATCTGTAGCATCCCCTCTTAAGGCTAGGGTTAATGCGATTGCCTTCTCCTCTGCCGACCATCCGTTTAGCTTAGCTGCAGCCTCGAATTGGCGACGATAATTAGTCCATGATGATTTTCCATCAAATTGTGGAGGTTTCATTTTGTGTCTCGCTCCTTCGAGGCCAATTTTTGAATCCACTACTTCTGGACTATTTCTGCTTACGGTTTTTGATTGAGTTTCTCCCCTTTGTATTGTGACAACCTGTTCTTTTATTTTGCCGATCACACCCTCCATTATCTGTCTTAGCTCTTCTATCCGCGTTTCATTTTTGACTGACTCTTCAACTATTGTCTGCTTTAGCTCCTCCATCTGAGCCTCATTCTCCAATATTTTCTCTTCCAGCATTTCTGAATTTTTCTGTACCATGCTTTTCAAATTTTCTTCTAGGGATTTAGAATTTTCTGCTAATTTATCTTCTAACGCCTCTTTCAAGTTTACAGAATTTTACAGCAATTCATCTTCTAGGGTTTTAGAATTTTCTTGTAACATTTGTAGCTTATCTTCTCTAGCAGTTTGTCTTCTAACGCCTCTTTCATGATCTGAGAATTATCTTGTAATGTTTGTAGTTTATCTTCTAAGGCCTCTTTCAAGTTTTTAGAATTTTCTTCCATTTGTTTTAATAGCATACTCATGTCCCCAGTACCACAAATCTCAAACAAATAGGTATCGGGATCGTTACCTTCATTTATTAGAGCATCTCGTAGTCGTACTAATTCACTTTTCTTCCCACTAATTTCTAAATCCCTTTCCTCAAGTTCTTTTTTTAAGTCCGTCACTTTCAATTGGTCCAAACTCACTGTTTTATACATTGTTAGTTTATTTATTTCCACTTCTAAAAGTTCCACAAATTCACTTCACACCTGACAGCACTGTAATGTTTTTATTTTCACACTCGGGTTCAGTTCAATTCTTGGATTTATTTAAAAACACAGTCCAACTCACTCTAATTTATTTCCACTACTGTGACACAAATTTATATTCATAGAAACTACTATTTACAATTTATGTCTACTTAAGTATTCAATACGACCGACGAAAACTGAATGCCTCCTATCGCCAGCTGTTTCTTATTTATACATTTATCTTGGAATTGTCTGGTACTTCCACGAACCATCGGGAAATTCCATCATGTTCTGGAAGCTTTAAGGGAATTCCCAGTAACGGCAGCGGTCCGCCGGTTGAAAGACAAACATTTCGGGTTCCCAGAATTTATCGGAATAATGTCCCTTCCATGAACTGGTTGATGAATTCTCGTAACAGTATGGTAGTGATACGGTTGCTATTGTGGTTTCCTCTTCCTGTCTACATAGTTTATCCAGTTATTCAAACGCCTTGCTAATGATAGTTTCCAGATATCCATTTGTCAAAAGGTCTTCTCTAGGTTTCATTTGTTCTTGTTTGAGGGCCTCTGATGTGCTGCAGATATTTTTGGCTCTATGGACTAGTGTTTTGATGATGCCGATTTTCGTTGTTGATGGCTAGAGTTATAGTGTAGGTATAACCCTGTATATATAGCATTCCTGTAGACTGATGTTTCTATTCTGGTCCTAGTCCTTTGGTACTTCAAATCACGGAATGATAGGCACCTGCTTTCTTCCCTCAGTTTGTGATCGGTTTAGATGATTCAGAAATGCATGTAGTTCTATCTCTCCGTGTTGCCAAATAATGAAGGTGTCGTCGACATACCTTAACCAGTGTTTTGATTGTTTCTCATAATTCTCATACCCCTTCAGTGTATTATCTTCGAACCATTCAATGTAGATGTTGGTGATGGTTGGCAATAACGTTGAGCCCATAGGCAATCCTTCTTTTTGCACGAAGTAGCAGTTCTTGAGGCAACATTGTAGTAAGTCCATGATTGAATCTATTGGCAGGTCAGTTCTCTCCATCAGGGTTTCGTCCTCAATAAGTTTCTTTCTCACTAGCTCGAGAGATTCGTCTGATGGTACGTTCGTAAAAGGTTTTCAACGTTGAAACTTACTAAGCTATGTTCTGGTCGAAGTTCCATGGATTTGATGATTTGGGCAAAATCCTTGACATGTGATGATGTTTTACCCTCCAAAAGTTGGATGATTGGTAGGAGGAATTTTTATAATTCTGCTGTTGGTGAGTTATGTGAGCTTGTTATCGATCTGAGAGGTACTTCAGCCTTGAGTAATTTGGATATGTGGCTTCAATTTTCTCCTTGACTCTGGTATAATGTACTCAGCATGATCGCTGGAAGTGTTGGAACTTTTCCGTTATATTTTGGCGATTGGATCAGTTGGCAATGGCTTGTATTCGAGAGTACGTCCTCGATTTTCGTGTTATATTCCGTTCGGTCCATCAGGATGGTGGCATTTTCTTTGTCAGCTGGTAGAATGATGATGGATTTGTTGTCTTTAAGCGTTTTTATGACCCTCCTTTCAGATACGTTGAGGTTTTGTTTGATGTGTCGTGTTTTCTCTACTGCGGTTCTGACTTTCCATCGAAATTCCTCTAGTTGCGGTGTCTTTTTGCTGCTTATTGCTGACCCCACTGAACAGGTAATGTTTAATACTGGCATCTTTTTGGGAGCTACAGCGTAGTTTAGACCTTTAGAGAGCACTGTTACCTCAACTGCCGTGAGAGTTCTGATTGACAGGTTCAACACTGTTTCGGCAACTGCTTCCTGGTAGGTTTATTGAATTTCTCAGTATGCACCTTTTGGCCGATTCGTGTGATGTTATCGATGTTGGCTACCCAATAAGGACGGGTTAAGGGTGTAAATACGACGAATAATCTGACTTTCTCATCATTCACCTAATGACTAGCAGATCCAAAGCTATTGAAACGTTGTGAGATCAACCATTTCCAGACGAGACCAAGGAAACTTCGAGGATCATAAACTATCATTATGTCGAAGATTAATGATACATACTCTCTTCGAGTTGTCATTCTTTTGTACACAAGAAAATATATATGATATATATTGTTTCTGGTTGGGTACCTTCATCAGTTGCGCTTGCCACATTAGAATGTCCTCTCGAACACTTGTTTATGTATTTGATACATAACAGTAAATTTTTAGACGCTAGTTTCCCCGAAATTCCTAGATGTCGGTCTTAGTTTTAGTTATTAGAAAGTAATGAATTTGAAAAAAAAGATCTTTTTACAAGTTTTTCTGATTTTTCTCGGTGAAAAATTATCCTATCAGAACTCACTAACAATGATTTCTGATTTTTTACAACTTGTCCATGGACCGCCTTACAATCCGTTCATTACTTTTCATAGTATAAGCAAAAAAAAACAAAAAACATATTTTTGAGGGTTTTTATTATTTAAATAATTTACTTTTACGAATTTGTTAAAATCTGTTCAATTATTCTCTATGAAATGTTTCTGAAGGTGTATTAACCGACAGTATCAACCTCGAACTCAGTTAATCTTAAAGTCATGTGCTATCATTTTGATACAACACTTTTGATCGGCTTTCTTCTCGAAAAATTCTTAGCCCAGTTTCAAGATTTTCTTTCAATGAGGATAATATAATCGGTTGAAATTATTTCCAGGTAAACGAATCTGCAGACATGTCTGGCGTCGACGAGCAACAATCTGATGCCAGCGATCCGTTGGCGTTTCTCCGCACCCAGCCACAATTCCAACAAATGCGTCAAGTCATCCAACAGAATCCCCAATTGTTGAACGCTGTGCTGCAACAAATAGGCCAAACAAACCCCGCTCTCTTGCAATTGATTTCCCAAAACCAAGAATCGTTCGTGAGGATGTTGAACGAGCCCTCTTCGGGCGGTGGAGGTGGTGGTGCTACACCTGGAAGCGGTGCTGGAGCCTTGCCCACAGGTAATCCATTTATATTTTCATCTAAATTGTACCTAAAAAGTATGGAGTTTTAGGTGGAGCGTCTCTTGGCGGCGGAGGCGGTGGGGGTCAAGCCGCACTCGGTGCTCCCCAGCCGGGTATGATTCAAGTCACGCCTCAAGATAAAGACGCCATCGAAAGGCTAAAAGCCTTGGGTTTCCCCGAACATCTAGTTGTACAGGCGTATTTTGCGTGCGAAAAGAACGAGAACTTGGCCGCTAATTTTTTACTTTCGCAAAACTTTGACGAATAAAATTCTCATATGCTTAATTATTGATACTTTTTAAATTATAATTTCCCCAATCCTTTTTTCTGAAGAAAAACACATTTCACCCATACATACTTTTACGAGAGAACCAGGTTTGGCAGTTTTTTTTTTCGTTTTTGTTTTTCAGGAGTTTTTCCAGAATAGTGTATTATAATAATTGCTGCTGTATATAGGCTCAAATAAATTGTAATGAAAAAGTGAGGTGCGTTTTTTGTGTTTAGTTTTTTTTTCGGCGATTTTTTTGTGAAATGTAATTCTTGTAATATAATAGTTCTTTCCTTTGAATTGCAGGTTATTTAATATTGTAAAAAAACTGTTTTTTTAACTAACATGTTATTACTTTATATCTAGAAAATATAACAGTGCAATGTTTGTAGTTGTTTAATTTGATAAGATGATGAGGAAGGAAGATTTAAAGTTTCTTTATCTGTCTAGAGTTATAATGTTCGTATTTGGCAATATACAGAGTAAGGAAGTTTTAAAATACTCTAGGTAGTAATTTAAAAAATGTGTTAATTAAAGTAAAGTGAATAAAAAATATTCTTGACAAGAATATGCAGAATGTTCATGCCAAAAGTTACATGGATTATTAGGTTCTGAATGGTACGTACCTCTTTATGGTCCAAAAAATTAATGAATCAACATATTACAAGCAAAAGTTTAAATATGTTATTAAAAAATTGATATTGAATTCTCCGCAGGTGCTTTCTCACTTAAACATGACATCTTTTTAGGATTTTGTCTTTTTGTATATAATTGTAATGTTTTTATTTTCACACTCGGGTTCAGTTCTTGGATTTATTTAAAAACAGTCCAACTCACACTAATTTATTTGCATTACTTTAACACAATTTATATTCACAGAACTATTTACAATTTATTTGTACTATACTAACGCCAGTCGAATATTGAATGAATCCCATCTCCAGCTGTCCGCATTTATATATTTCTCTCGGAATTCTCTAGTAAGTCAACGAGCCATCGGGAAATGTGTTCTCGAAGCTACGACAAAATTGGATGATGGCCGATTGCACCAGCTATCGGATGAACTCTCCTAACATAATTTATTTTCAAAAATGGGAACTCCTGATTTTGACTCCGAAAATTTACGCTGTTACCTTGAATTTTTCCAAAAAGATTGTTAACTATAAAATGGCTGTGAAGGTCAGTAGTCGAGGTCATATCTGCATATGAAATTTTCGGAAATTAAATTAAAGGCTCGTTATGGTATATTATATTTATGGTACCACTGCGGGTTATTTGATATCAGAATACAGGCTAATTTATCCAACTCAAGATATTTTAGAATAAGTGGTGAGCTTCTTGTTGAAGTCGGTTAAACATCTATGCAATTATAAGATTGATCTTACCAAAATGTTTGGTAATGTCTACTGTGTTGCAGATTGGTAGAAGAAATTATCACACGTTTTATAAGTCGCAAATATTGTACATTTTTGCCCAGGAATTAAGATGCAAGTTAAAGCCATACTTTTTAAAAGTGATATGTTATGTTGCTTCTATTTTCAGATTTAATAAAATGTACATACTATAGGTACTAGATTTCTTTTCAAGTAGCTGTTTCATCTTTTCTAGCTAGAGCTACAATAGGAAGTACCTTGTCATTATGGTGCAAAACCACCACATTCATATCTAAAAAATTCAAAAAATTCACCTCATAGTTTATTAGTTGAATATTGACAGTGTTTTCTGAATGGCACAAGTATTAAAATTAAGTGAAAGGATAATACAAATATATAAAATGTTCATTATTTCTAAATTAAAATTGAAATCGTTCACTGTCAATATAAAATATATAACTTTTACACTTCACTCAATTATTATTTTTTTACATACATGAACGCACTTGTAAACATACTTTACCATCTGTCTAACGACCTGTACGTTAAATCTTCGATGGTAGTGGAGGGTAGAGGTATCTCTGTTAGCTATTTACAACCATCTAAGCATCGTGTATACACCGTGTTGGTACCCCGCAGGGACGTATTTCCGAAATATGCATCCTGTGGGAATATGAATTGCCTCATTTCGTAAATGTTAAAAAAAAAGCTGACAAAAACTTGCATTCTTACAAACAGGGTACGATAAACTCACAATATGTTATTTTTGTTCTAAGTGCTTCAAAATTCTGAAATCATGATTATATACCAACTTATTTTTTCCAGTGTATTTTTAAGGAGAAATAATGAAATATAGTTAAATAACTTTTGTGAACATTAAACAATTATTTTAGTAATACACTTTGTATTAATTTTTTATGATTAATTAATCACTTAAAAGCGGCCGTAAAGGCAAAATTTAGGGCATGAAATATCTCAAAAAATGTTTTACTGAAATTTTTCTGCAGTCTTCCTATGTCCACGACAAAACATCTATTGAAATATTTCATGAAATCTTAGAGAAACATTTCTTGAAATATTACACCAATATTTCATGAAATGTTTCAGGAGAAT
This sequence comes from Octodonta nipae, assembly GCA_034190945.1. Taxonomy (NCBI): domain Eukaryota; kingdom Metazoa; phylum Arthropoda; class Insecta; order Coleoptera; family Chrysomelidae; genus Octodonta; species Octodonta nipae. Next base: position 58,980,022 of record CM067216.1, on the reverse strand, counting down.
TTTACTCGTGCATAGAGTAATATTTTGGAAAAATTTTCAAAAGATACTTTAGACATCAAATACTTTAGCACTATTTTAAAATATTTTACTCTAATATTTCTGAAATATTCGTATGCTCACGACCAACAAATCTTTTGTTGTTGAAATATATCATGAAATATTACAGAGATATTTCATGAAATATTTCAAAAGGTTTTTGTAGCGAAAATACGAAGATTTCTGAAATATTTTATGATGCTGACATGAAATATTATATAAATATTTTTAAATAGTTCACTAAAATATATTTAAACTATTTTTATATCTACAACAAAAGATCTTTGGAAATATATCATGAAATCTGACACAAAGATTTCATAAAATATTACAAGAATATATCATGAATTATTTCAAATGGGGTTTTGTCGCGGACGACATAGCAATATTGCTGAAATATTTTGAAATGTTTCAAATCAAACCAGAAATATTGGATAAATATTTTAGAAATATTTTATGCTCTGTGGGGGTATATGATACAATGCGTCATACTAATATTATACAAATATTAATACAATGAATAAGCATCTGTAATAACGATCTTGCAGTATCTTCTTTTTTTTCGACACTAGCATTTATTTCATCTACATCTATCCATTCTGGTTTCATCCCCCAATATGCATAGCAGATCTTCACTTCAACAAAGAACCACCTTACCTTTTTATTAAATAGTTAAATAACTTCTCACAGGTGCCATTTTTTCCAACATCACTGTTAAATCTAAGAAATGCTAATGTAGAATGAGTAGTATATGTAATAACTAGCACAAAATTAAGAGTCATTATTGTTTGTTGTTTACCAAGTGACGAATGAGATAAATATAAAAAAATAAATATAGTAGAACCTTAGTATTCCATTGAAATTTAAGTTAACCTTGTAGGTTCTATTGTATACGAGAAATTTTGTGTCTATAACACTATTATTATGGAACTTTATTTTATCATCGGCCGTCTAGTTTTACTTTCATTTGCTATATTGAATCGAGAGCGCAGAATCCGTGGAAGCCCTTTTTTATTTAATATTGGATGTACAGACGAAGCTATTGTAACTGAAAAATATAAGTAAAAATATTTATATTTTTACAAAGATTAAACGTACGACTTTCTATCGTAACAGAAAAACGAAACAAAAACAGACTACAGAAAAATTAAATTAGAAATGTTTGTACTACGAACGTCACATTTCCTTAGGACCCCCCCCCGTCCTCGCTTGTCAGATCTCAACACGCTTATTGAGACCCCCCTGTGTGAGTACGTATTTTATGAACGACCCCTTAGAGATCGAATATTCAGATATGCCAGTCTTTAAAGTAGACATTTGTAACAGGAATCCAGTTCACACTACTGCACATAAGCGCGTCAAGATATATGCATATGATTTGATGGTTCAGAATAGCGATCTCATACTAAGTTTGTTCAAATAGAAGGGATTTCTTTTGGTCACAGCATTTTTCCAGGACTAATGAATTAAAAATAGTTCAGCTGATATTTAAGCCAATAAAACGACTGTTTGTCGATATGGTGAAGAAAATAACTACCTAAAAGTTAATTTAGGAAATAAATTACGTCCTAACGTATAATCCGCCTGGGTACGCCTATGACCCAGGCCGAATTTGTCTTCACCCCCCCCCCCCGGAATTTTGGAATGTGTGGTTTCAAGATTTAATTTTAACCAATTAATCATGTTTTTCATAAGAATAAAATTTATATTTATACAATTTTATATATCCTGGAAATACATAAAAATATATATACATTTTGCAGTCCTAATCAGCCTAACACCAAACAAAAAAATTGTCCAAACCCTCCCTCCCCCGTCAACCCACCCGAAAAAAATTCCTGGCTACGGCCTCAAGCCACTGCCCTCTGGAAGAAAACTATGTGCCTCCACTGTTGTGTGATCTGTGTGTGCCTCTACTAATGTGTATAAACTTCTTTCTGTATGATCTGGGGTATAAACCATGCGCTTAAAATCACGACTGCTAAATAAAATAAACGGAAAATAAATTATCTGTAATTTTGATGTATCAATGTTTTACAATATATCTTATTTTATATTTCTTAACAAATCTAAAAGCACATTTTATTGAAAAGCGGATCTGACTGAGGTTTGGTATATCTTGTGATTCCCACAATAAATACTATCATTCACCATTCCCATTTACTTCCATTCAAATGTGAGTTTAACCACTAATCATTAGATGGAATTATTTATTTTAAAAATACAAGGCAATACAATTCAAAAATATAAAAAATGCTGTTAAATATGGTGTAGCTATTTATTTTTCGGTAATGCATTGCAAAATCTAGAATTGTATAATTTTTTTATTTGCAGTGTCTTAGGCTTGTTCTGATAGACCACCATTGTGCATCTCCATGTTAAAGTAATTTCTTAACAAATTAAGCAATTAATGTTAATTCATCAAGGGATATTTGAATTTGCTGAGAAAATAATGATACAATAACAATTTTAGACAATTTATTATAAAATTAACAATATATCCTACATTTTGAAAAACTTAATAATTACCACAAATAAATTCACTATCACAGATACCTTGTCCATTACCAATACTTTTCTGCTTGCTCAATATAATAGTTCAACTGATTATCTAACAGTCTTTTTGAACGAAATGATCCTTTTTTCAATAAGGCTTTTGAATATGTTAAAAACAGTTCAGTCATCTGAAACTCTTTATATAATTCACTACAGCTTTGATCAATTACTCTTGAACACTCCTCGAATATTTGTTTGAATGTGCAGCTATGATTATCAAAATAAATTTCAAAATCTCTGTTGCTAATTGAATCAATATTAGCCATAATATTTATCCAGTACCTCTCAAAAGGATTGTAGTGCATTTGATATAAACTTTCTCTATCACTATTATCTATTTGAATATCACCACATATTTTTTCTAACAGTTTTTCATTTTTTTGAAATATGTGCTTTCTGAATTTGTAAAAACATTCTTGAATAATTAAAGGATTAACTGTTGGTTTGGCATTGTCAGTTTTAATAAATGTGTCAATATTATCTTCACCACTGTTAATAACTTCAATTAAAATTAAATTATGTTCTTTTCTGCTAATGTTGTTAATATTTCTGAAAGTCTTTAATTCATTTATAATCCAGTTGTCATTTGCACCACCATGTTTAATATTATTATATCTGAGAGCTTTTAAATATGTATTTGGTTTTAATAAAAATTCTAAGCTGTCTTTTTCAAAATTGTTGTCAGCAAATGTATGTTGAATATTCTCCCAATTGGATACTATTTTAAAATATTTTGAGTATGGTGTTAAACTAGGAGTAAACACACAACTGGCTTCAATGCTACCCTGTATCTCTTTAATTTTTGTTAAAACATCTTCAAAATCTTTCATTTCTCTGGTTAAATTGGACATACTGTCCAAAGGAATATTTTGTGATGATGCATACTGTAATAACAAATCACTATTTACATCTTTGTTATGTAAATGAAATGATGGAAAATGATAGTTTTTCATTACCAATTTTCTATATGCTATGTATTCTAACCAAGAAATGATATCAAACATGTTTGTGTTAAAAATTGTATTCACAACTCTAGCATAATTTGACAAATGGAATTCAGTCACACTATCAAGTCCAAATAAAAGTTTCAAAATAAACATAATTAAAGACATGACCCTGCCTTCATAATTGGGTATCAAAACAGTAATTTTAACAGGAAATTTAGGAAGACTTTTTGAAATTAAATTTTTTACAGCAACAGAAATCACATCTGGTAAATTTATCTCTTTGCAATATCTTTGACACAACTCAATACAATCTGGACCCACAATAAAAGATTTTACACCTAAAAACTTTGCCATTTTTGCTGTACATTCTCTCATTGAGTTGCTGTAAAGCATTTTATTTTTGTTGTTGTTTATAATGTTTAAAAACTGATCACCACAATCTTCAGCAAAAAGGTGTGTGTATTTGTTAAAATTTAAATAACCTTCTCGTATAAACCGTAACAAGTCACCTAACTGGATCTTATCTTTAACAATTAGTAATCCTAAATACAATAAACTGTACACCTTTATTGGTGAAAGAAAATGTACACTATTTTTATATTCTGGTGATATTTTAAAATATTGATGACACTTCATGTCTGCATCATATTTTTTGTGTTTATTGCAATGAGTTTTTGACATACTTTTTTTCATTTCAGTTACACTAAATTTGTTATATCTCAATTGATCACCTGCCCCTGCAGTTTTATCTGAATCACCTTTTAAACTCGACAGTGTTTCATTATGCAGTGAGGGGGAATCATGAGTTGCTTGGGTAGAAATTTCCTCATAGTGACTTTGGATTAATGCAGTCTTTTTCTTTGTGAACTGTCGTTTGGACGATCCGCTCCTCATTGACGCATTAGTTGAATAATCTTCAGAGGATGATGACCTTTTCCGTTTTCTTTTCTTTTTCTTCCTTCCAGATATTATATTAGCGTCTCTTTTCCAATTTACTATTTGCAATCTAGGCATAGCATCAAATTGAACTTCCAGAACCTCCAATTTCTCCAGGTATCTCAACCAGAGGCACTTTACGACTCTTTTTAATTTTTCGTTAGCCCCAAGTTCCATTAATTGGCGAGTCAAAGAAAAAATCACAACGTTATAACATTCCCAACTCGTAACTTTGTTATGTTTTGTTTCTTCTTTCTGTTTGAGCTTTTTAGCAGCTTTGGTGTGGACGAATTCATCTTGAAATACGTGTTCTTGGATTTCTTGGCTTTGAGTTTGGCACTCGGTACAATAAAAGTACCCAAATTCTTTAATGAAATTTTTGCCCCCACAAAGTTGACACTCCATAATCAACTTAAACCGACTTAAACCTGTGTTTGATCTGTGCCACAGATCAAACACAATCTGTGCCACAGATCAAACACAATCTGTGCCATAGAAAAATGAACTGTATAGAAGGGAAACTCACGTGTTTCGATTTGGAACCTTAGAGCATTTACTTTCTAGAGATAGCCTGCAGTGCACAAATGTCGTGGTAAGAGTAAGGAGAGAGAGGGCAATAGAGAGGGCAAGATGCTATTTCACTCAGTTGGGAGCTGCTTCCACCCACTAAGTGAAATAGCCTCTTACTGTCTCTATTGCCCTCTCTTTCTAGCATTGCCACGATTTTATGCTTGACAGGCTATATCTAGATGGTAAATGATCTAAGTTTGGAACACAGTTTTCAGCGCACCGTACGGATGCAGGGAAAAGTTTTAGCTGCAATCAGCGCCCTCTATTAGTCAATAGTTGAACTAATCTACTCAATCTTACAGGTGCTGACATCTAGCGGTAGATATGACACTAAATTATTCAAATATATACAAGGTGTTCCAGATGTTTCTTTACAGCTGATACCTTGTTTTTTTAGTAATGGTAGGAACATTGTCTAAAAATAATGTTAATGAGAACAAATTATGTTTTATAAATGTAACAAAAACGGACAAAATTTGAAAAAAAAAAGTTGAATGTACGGGCACAAGTTTTTGATTACAATTTTTTAAGGATAACATGTTCTCGTCAACAATGATTTTATGAAATTGTTCATATCTTTACTAAAAAACAAGATATCAGCTGTAAAGAAACATCCAGAACACCTTGTACATATATAGCCCCAAAATAAGTAAGCATGAGATTAGCATAATTTTTGCTATTAAATATATGTATGCACACTTTCAATAAAACAATTAAAACATATTGAAATAATAAGTGTATTAACAAAAATGTATACAGAAATTTATAAAATATTTTAGATAAAAACATGTTCATGACTTAGATATACAAAACAGAACACAATTAATATATGAGTGTTATCTACACAACAAAGCACTGATATTTGTTAAAAAAATATAGAAATATTGAATCCTTATTCACATAGTTAAGTGTGCAATTTACAGTTACAAAATATTGTAAATTCATTTTATATTTTAGATCATGAAATATAAATAAAAATTTTTCCTAAGGTATAGTTTGTAAAAAAACATTTAAAGATTTGAAAGTTGCTTAGCAGTTTTTAAACTTTTGTTTTGACTGAAATTTTCTATATGCATAGACTTTTATAGGATCAACTATATTTGGTTTTAAAGCTAAATATTTAGAAAATTTGTCTTCTCTTCCCTTAGCAATATTATTTACACTTCTACACCACCAAAACAAACTACATTTAACTAGGAGTTGGCATAGCTTATTACCAAGATCATGTTGTTGCAAACAATTTAAAGGTTTAATTAAATAATTGTGTTGTAACACTTGAGAAATGTTCTGGTTGCAACACAATTTTGGAATTAAGAAATATAAGGAGGATAAACAATGTGTTATTAAAAAATTTAAATATGTATTTGGTACTTGCCAATGTCCTCTTGGATACTTCCTAGCATCAATGAATTCACAATCTTCTGAGTCTAAATTAGAGTTTACAATTTGTAAACAATCATTACAATTATGATATTATTTTTTTAAAACTTCTGGATATACCCACTCATATAAACAATTGTACATCTAGCAATTTTAGAACTCTGTCCTAACAAGTTGGAAGGTAATGGGGCTGATATTGAAGTTTCACAAGTAGTTCTAATAGTTGGAGCATAGTGCCCAGTTAAAAAACGTTTTAAATTATCTAAACTTTCTTTACAAACATCTTATTTGTAATTATAACTGGGGGAATGTTTAGCCATAAAATTGTTCCTGTTGCTTGAACAAATAATTTGCCTTTATCCTTGGTGTTTAAGTACTTCTTGGGAAATAACACAAGTTACAAAAAATTGCTATATATTCCAAACATTTTGGGGTCTAGGTCAGACCCTGTTGTCCTTGGTGTCTGAAAAAATACATATTAAAAATACAATGTCCCAAATGTAGTTAATGCTAACATACCCCAATCAAATTTTCTTTTAAGCAATGCTAACATTTCTGTAAAATATTGAACTTAATTTATTTCATTTTTGATAACATGGACATCTGTGGGTTTACAATAGTCAAAATGATGACAGAATCATAGTTATAGGTCTTCAATGAAAATCAATTTTACTATTTTTTTGAACCACTTGAAGTTCTTTAGCAAGTTACTTCAATGTCGGTACTTCATGGGGCATATGAAACAAATGATCAATTATCTGGTATAAATAAATGAATGCACTGGATCATAAACCTGTTTTGGTATTTATCATAATATAGGTACTTAATCTACGCCAGTATTAGTAATGTAGTAGTTATTTTTTTGTACACTGCCATTTTCGTTAAACTGTTCGAATCAAACCTTCAAAGAATATCTTAAATGTGTTTTCTTGTTTTGGAATAAGTTCCCGATTTCAGTATTCATTACTCAATAGTCAAATAATTTTGAAAACAACAATTCGTTCAGCTTTGTGACAACAAACGCCATATTTTTAAGGTTAATAAATTAATAACGACGATCAACTTTGGTGAGTTATCTTGCTAAAATTTATGTTAAAGAAAACTGTAAAGAAATTACAAAAATTCCGATATCAGCGGCCTCATACGGATGCAGGGAAAAGCTTTTATAGTGTTCTCATGTCTCTCATAAGAGCTTCCCTTCTATTTAAATCATTGTTCCATGCTTAAACCTAACCTTACTTTTGCATACCTGATGACCTGCCGTGGGACTCTGATGAATAGAAGGCATAACCATCGTATAACGATGATACGAGTTATCAGTGCGAACATTTCTAAAGTAACGTCACTTTTCGATTCTACAAAAGTTTTCTATTGATCAGAGTCCAGGGCCTGAACATTTTTTAGATAATCGATAGTCGACAGAATTCACAGAACACAATAAATTTGTCAACATTTGCATACTTACATGCTCTAAGATACTACTAAGAAGAAGACGATACCCGTACAGTGTTTTATGCAAATGTCATATTTGTCATCTTTATAAAATTGCTAAATAGTAAATTCATTTTATCCCTCAAAATTCTTACTTTCTGATTGCAAATTTTATCAATTATTCGATATGAGTGGCGATTTTGTATGGGCAATAAAGAACGGAGACTTAGAACAGGTTAAGGACATAATAGAAAAAAAGGTATGTTCATATATTCTGAGAAAAATCAGAAATAAATTTTTATGACTCATGTTTTCTAGTCTGTAAATGTAAATGAAGAAGTTGATGGACGTCCTCTTATATTGTATGCAGCGGATTACGGTCAGGCCGACGTTATAGATTATCTAATTTCGGCAGGAGCAGATGTTAATGTAAATCCATCACTAAATTTTTATTAACCTGTAATTATATTCTTGATTTTAGTTGAAAGACAAGCATGGAATAACAGCTATTCTAGCAGCAATCTGGGAGGGACATAAAGACTGTGTAAAATTACTATTAGAGAAAGGTGCAAGGAAAGATGGTGTAGCCCCAGATGGCAAAACCTATTTAGAATGTGCTGAAAACAATGAAATCAAACAAATGTTGGCATAAATACTGTTTTCTCACCAATTTAAATCTGATTCCTGTTGCAAGTGGTATCTCAACATAGCAAACTTAATTTTTTAGAATTAATAAAAAAATCCAAATGTTTTGAAAAATAAACATATCTAGATTGTAGAAGTTTCAAAAGACAAGTATAACCATTGTCCAAGGGTTTGTGATTTTTGTAGGTAAATACTGAATTTAAAATGGTTAGTACTTTTGCTTGTCATTTTTTACATTCAGATATTATGTTTTTGCAATACATATAATCTAATTATGTATTAGAATTAACTATTTCCATAATATGATAGCAATATATCAAAAATAATCCTGCTACAAAACGCTGCTGTCCTAAAAAGTTCTAAAAATGTTTATTAATGAAGAGTGAATTTTAGTGCTTAACAAGTTTTTATTTATTCATATTTTTTTTAGTTGAGAGATGTGATTTTTGTAAAATATATTTTATGATGTAACATGCTATTTTATTTATTACATCCCAGATATATGAAATAAAATAATTATTGGAAGAGTCAATTTACAAATCTTGTAAATGGACAAATACTTGTTTCAAGATCTTTCCCAGTTTCTATATATTTATTTCAAAAAGTTCCAAAATTTGATATTTGGAAAAATAGAGCTTTATTTAACCAACAATTTTGGGGTGGGGTAGAAGATTTTTATAAAGTATTTTGATTGCATTCATTTCATTTTGTATTTTACAATATTTCTACATTTGAGGTTTACGATTTCGGAAGGTGACCACTCAGACCACAACTGATCTAACAAATATTTTATTTATGAAAAACAAAAATTCCCTTTGTAATGAAATTTTTATAATGTAAAAACCTATCGCAAGATGGCGAGCTTACATTTTGTGTAAGTAATCAACTGTACAGTCACTTTGTTTAAAATAATATATTTTCAGAAGAAGAATTTTGACAAATAATTGACATTGACAGTACTTAATATCGTGTTAAAATGTTCAGATTTTTCTAAATTTTGGGAATACAAAAAATGATTTTAATATGCCCATTCAACCAAAAACTATTTGAGGAAAATTAAAAAAATGGGAGTTGCAAATTATTCAAAATTATACTAGGCCTCGGTTTTTCTCCCATTCATGATATAACTTTGAGAATAATATCAAACATATTTGCAAACAAAAATGGGTAGAATACGTTGGTTAAGAACTTCTAGAATTGTAGCATTATGTAGTTTGGCGAATTTTATAAATAGTGCCGACAGGGTTATAATGCCTATAGCTATAGTACCTATGACAGACATTTTTAATTGGAGTTTACACACACAGGGTTCAATTCTTTCTGCTTTCGCATTTGGATATTTCAGTAGTCAAATTTTAGGTAATGTTTTATTAGTATTTACAGAACGGAAATAGTATGCTAATCTTTCTTCCTTTCAGGTGGATTATGGGCCACTAAATTAGGGGCTAAAAATGTTCTAATTTGTAGTGTACTTTTATGGAGCATTGCTACTTTTATTACACCATTTTTAGCTGGCAGTGTTACTGCTCTTGTGATATGTAGAATTATCTTGGGATTTGCTGAAGGACTGGGTAAGGAATTAAATACACTCTATATATTAATTTTAAAAATTCTATGTAAACCAACTAATCCTTGTGTGGTCCTAGATGTCTTGGGTTGTTGCTGATATTTGTCAGCATGCTATAATTAATATATTGATCTTAAGTAATCAGTTAAAATTGCTAAGTTCATGATATGAAGAATTACAGGAAGAAACTGGTAATTTTAGTGCATAACCTGAACCCAAAATTTTATCTTGTATCTACCCATTTGGATTTTACTTATATCAACCTCAGATCTAAAATATGCAATTTTCTGTTGAAAATTTCAGAAGTTGATAAATGGAAAATGTAAAGCTATACGGAAAGTACACAAAAATGGTAGATGTAAAAAATACACTAAATGCAGAAACATTTTCACCTTAAGCCACCATAAAGAGTGGCTGTCTTGAAATGAAATTCACATGTTTCATAATTTCACATAAATGTAAGTTTGTTAGCCAAACAACAAAAGTTGAAACATGCATCAATAAATGGATTTAATGTTTCTATTAGTTGGTTAATGACTTTCAAATCACAAACATTGAAAATATTTGATGTAGATAGTGTAATATGTCAATTCATGAACTTTGTTCTGACATTCATATCATGAAGGATAGTTGTTGCATTGTTAGTTAATGTTTAAGCACTTTTTGGGAATAACACCACAATACTTGAGATTATTGTATATTTCCAAACAGTTTGGGGTCTAGGTCAGACCCTATTATCAATGGCAAAAAGCACTATGTCAAACATTTGTGCCTTTTTTATTACGCTTTTATTAGGTTGATGTGTATGTATGTATCTATCTATGTAATGGAAACTTTCAACATAATTTTCACCAACTTAAAGAAGTCCAATTGAGTTGAAAATTGGCACTTGTGTCAAGGGCTGATGACAATACAATTGTTTAAGTTGAATTTTCCTGTTTGTTGTTTTTTTGTCACTGTTCTTGCCTAAATACAAATTTGTCTATTAACTACTGCTATCTAGTTGGCAGTAGTAGAACTTGCTGTAATGAAATGGAAAGCTTGCACAAAGATGAAGTAAACTTTTTATTTATAAATAGTATAGACATCTTTGAGACTAAAAATAATTTTAGTTTAAAAAAAGTAACAAAATACGCTTTAATAGCAAACCAAACCAAAAAGCAGAAAATAATTTTTAATTATGAACAGTTTATATTACAGCAGTAGAAAATCAAAAAATCAATCATGATTAATTACCTCAAAATAAAAATATAATAAAATTATGTTATTAACAGAATAATTCGATTCAGAGTAAAAAGCACTGGGTGCTTGAAATACTAAATTTTACAATTATTCTATTGGCAACTATTTATAAGAGGAGAGTTATGCACATATAGTGAAATGGACCCCACACTGTTTACACTGAATAGAATTATTCTGTTAACTTAAATTTTATTATATTTTTATTTTGAGGTAATTAATCATGATTGATTGTTCGTCTTTCTACTGCTGTAATATAAACTGTTCATAATTAAAAATTATTTTCTGCTTTTTGGTTCGGTTTGCTATTAAAGCTTATTTTTTAGTTTTTTTTTTAACTATGATTATTCATAGTTTCTTTGCCATTGACCTCGTCCCCAAAATGTTTGGAATTACAGTAATTTCAAGTTTTGTGGTGTTAATCCCAAAGGGTGCATAAACATTCATATTAGATATTTGATAAAAACAGTGGACCATAACATACTGGAATTGGATTTAAGTTATGTGTTTCAAATGCAGTACTTTAATGTCTACAAAGTTAATTCTTATTTACCAAAAGCTAGCAATGTGGTTTTCTCTTTATGAATTTGCTGTTTGTTGCATAAAGTAGTAACTTTACTCCACTATGAAAAACGATTTATTATGCAAACACATCATATTTTCAGGTTTACCAACAATTTTCCACCTTTTCGCTCACACAATACCTCTAGAAGAACGATCTCGAGCCTTCTCGTACCTCCTAGCTTCAGGATCAGTCGGCCAAACAGTCGCCTCAGTCCTGTGCCCGCATTTCACATGGGAAGCCTGCTTCTACTGGTTTGGATCCTTGGGTTTCATCTGGGTGATCCTTTGGTACTGCTTTTATCCTGAAGATGCTAACATCAATGAAGAGACCCTGCCTCTTCACATGCCCAAGGTGATACCGCACAGCATACGTTGGGCCGATTTTATTTTCAGTAAACCCCTGTGGGCAATATACGCCGCCCATTTCGCAATGAATTGGTCGTCGTACATAATCATGCAATGGTTACCGACGTACCTGTCAAGGAATCTCGGTGGCAACGCTCACAGCTTGAGTTTGACAGCCGTGCCGTACATAGTGAACTCGATTTTCGGTGTAATCAGCGGTCACGTGGCCGACGGATTGTTGGGTAACAAAAGCTGGTCGGTTTTGAACGTCAGGAGATTGATGACGTGTATCGGACTAGTGGGCCCTGCCTTGTTTTTGGCCATATTTTGCGTTGTAGACAATCTGGCTTTCGCCTTGATTCTCGTGAGCATATCCATGGGTTTGTCAGCTACGAATTCTGCCGGGCATTTGAGTAATCATGTGGATATAGCGCCCAATTATGCCGGGACGACTTTCGCTATAAGTAACACGATAGCGACGATACCGGGGATTCTGTGTGGACCAGTCACTGCGAGTCTGGTGACCGCTTCGAATGGGAAATGGTTGAGCGTGTTTCTTGGTGCTACATTTATCAATTTGACGGGTGCTTTCGTTTATTTCACAAACAGTGTTGCCACACAAGTACTGTAAGCGTTTGTGTGTGTAGATACATAGGATACCTGTTTGAAGAAAGTTTAATATTTATATTGAAAATGTGAAAGTTCATACTTGGTTGAAAATTAGTAAACTTTCCTCAGAAAGACTCTATGATGTATATTTATGTAAAGTAAGAAAATAAATATGATACATGTTGTAAATTGTTTTAGTGTTTGACTGAAATTTTGGAGGTTAATCTTTTATGGTTATACCATTGACATATAAATTCAAATTCAAAAATAATAACTTTATGACCTCTGACAAAGGTCCAATTCCAAATAGCCCATTGTATAATTTATTAGCTAAGAAAACCTAGAAGTTTGCATTTTAAGAACTTGAGTATTTAATAAATCAATTACCGTAGGTATTATGTTGGAATTTTTAGGTGTATATTAAAGAATATTTGTAATTTTTTCAGTTTTGGTTTACTCATTGATGATGACACCTTCGCTGTTGAAACGTGCATTGAGTGAAAAAAGAAAAGTTTGGTGTTAGGGTACAAAACTTTGTATTTATAGGTCTGTGATACACAGTTTTCCTGTTATACCATTTTCTGTGGCTTGAAAAAGGATTGACACTATTTTTTAAGGCTATATACATTATGCGTCATTCGATTGCTATCGGGTTCACCATTGCACTTCACTGCTGCTGTATACAGGGTGTAAATAGTTTGAATGCATATATTTTAGGTGCAAATAGTACACATCAAATAAAACAAAAAAATCTTATAACACTATGGTCATGCAAGAATAAATGTTGCTTTCAAAATAATATGCTATGAGATGCGACTAGAGCCTACCACTGTAGGAGTCAGAAAAAGGTGTCGCAATTGCATCCATAGCGGTAGAAGCTAGTTTGAACAGAATTTATAACAAATTATTGCAATTTGGTGTGTGTTTTATTTGTTGTTGTTCTAACTTTGTAAGTTACAATCTCAAATTTTAATATGATACTGATTACTTTCCAATACGTTTGATAAATCTTTGGAAAGGGGTTGAAGTAGAGAAGTTTTTGTAAGCATTCGAAGTTCTCGATGTGCGTCTTATTTTTTTTGTAACGTGATGAAATGTTTAGCATAATTACTTTTTTATGGAACCTCGCCATTTGTGGATATAATTTTTTCAACCAATCATTTGTGTCAAATATTGAATGCAGCAGAGCAAACAAACATCACAGATTCGAAGTTTATTCGGTGAAGATACTGTGAAAAAAAATAAGTTAGAATACTTTCTAGGTAAAAATCTGAGAATTAAGAAAATTTCTTTTTTTAAACAAAAACTGTAAGCTATCTAGATGTTATATGGGCTACAAATATAGTACAGGAGCCCACTTATCTGCCCTCCATCTTTGGCGAATCTTCTACAAAACATCCTGTATATTCATGTAAAACAGATAAATCACTCTACAATTCTGTAATTTTTTAAATGGTTAAGTATACCTAAGTAGCAGCAATAAAAATAAGAAACTGATCAAATATGGAATTTCGAGAAATGAAAATTAAAAAAAAATACAATTAAAATATTCAAAATAATATTTTATTTGAAGGAGAAACACTGGCACTATTGTTATTTTGTGATTATTGTGTCGGGGACGCGCCTAACAATAAGACGATTATTGAATTGTGACATTTTAAGCCTGAAAAATAATATTACTAGTTGTAGGGGATATTTTAACTGTACATTAGGGATTTCTCTCCTGTTTTTGTTTTTTTGAACAGATGAGTATTTAAATAGCTTGTAAATGGGGCATAAAGTATAGTAAGGTAATTTCGAAAAACTACTGGGTATCTGTACAGAAATTATTGCTCAGAGATATTCTGAGTGGTAGAGATGATCAATCAGAATTCCTGTATGTATGTGTTATGTTTATTGTGGGATACTTATCTGTATTTGATACGTTTCAACTCTAAATCTGGAGTCATTATCAATCACTCACTGTATATTTTTGCTGGCGATATTTTCGCATTAAACAATTTTTATTGTGCATTATTTAACAGAAATAGAAGTGTTCCATGGGGTTATGAATCGGGGCATTGTTTTGGTAAAATAGCAGTTTTTTTCTTTTATGCATTTTCTGCTTATGTCATCCAATCATTCCAATGATTCAGTACAGTAGTCGCTGTTGATAGTCTATCCCTTCCAAAGAAAATTGATGAGTAAAAATCCTTTTTATTACACAGCTTCAAACAGTCCCCCAAATCAATCGTAAAAAAAGGAGTTTTGATACCCAAATTTTCATGAACAATTCTGAAACACGGTGCCTTTTAATATGTCTAGAACGTCAACTAACTCTTTATTATCGGACATAACCATACCCCGTATCCACTTTCCAGATTTCATGTTTTCGGTAGTTGTTCGACCGCGTTTAAAATTCGCATACCACCGTTGTTTTCGATTGACCCTGTCTAACCCATTTCTGAACTTGGAAGATATTTTTGTCCATTTCATAAAATTTGAAACGAGTCTTTTGCACGTTGGTACTATCAAAAAACAAAAACAGGATGGCATTGGTGACGCCATCTATGTATCAGTCACGGTACCTAATGGTCCATGTAATAGAGATGGGCATGTCTGGATGGACACGCATGTCCGGACCTGCATCCCTAGTGTTTTAATGATGACAGCAATTCGGACACATATCCGCGGACCTGTCGGAGTGGCAAGAAACGCATGCAATGAGCGGTACTGAATGTAGTTTTAGAGATGTGTAGGTTCGGAAGGACACGAATCCTCGGATATGTGTGAATGAACGACGTACATCGTTACCGATCGGCGGAACCACTTGTTGTTATTATACGTGGCAGCGGCATCGAAACATGCCATGAGCGGCACTGAATCAATGATAGCGGACTGGGAA
The DNA here is from genome assembly GCA_034190945.1 of Octodonta nipae. Taxonomy (NCBI): domain Eukaryota; kingdom Metazoa; phylum Arthropoda; class Insecta; order Coleoptera; family Chrysomelidae; genus Octodonta; species Octodonta nipae. Next base: position 58,964,313 of record CM067216.1, on the reverse strand, counting down.
CTGAGGATCGGACTGAGGGGAACGGTATTACTTATAGTTTGATCATATAGAAGTATTGTTGGTTCATGGTTATATATTCTTATCGTTTTAGTTGTCAATATGGCAATTTTTATTTGTAATACATTATTTTTGATAAATCATTATCTTTTTTTCGTAATTTTATTATATAAAGGGTAAAAAACAACAATTCAGCGCCATCATGGCAATTACAATCCAACACTCCGCTTGCAGTCCGACTCCGGTGATCGCAGTTAGACAGACGGACCCATATGGGTCCGTCGGACAAGGGTGTACATCTTTGGAACTGGATGCATATCTGGATCCAACTCCATCTCTACCATGTAATACGCTCATACTTGTTCTGTAGCTTTGATTAATCTACGAATTCGTCATGTAACTTCTTACGGACATCACAAGGCGTCGCTTCATAAATTTCAAGTTTGTTTTTTAGTATAATTATAAATTCAGTTACAATACTTATTTTTTGTTTGTCATTTTATGAGAAAAAAATCACGAATTGTACCTTAACCAAAATGAAAAAAAAACGAACGCAAAAAAAGTATCGAATGCAAGGTAAATGAAATAGAAACACATATTATATATCTATGCTGCTCTTTTATTTCATATAATGAAATTAATATAATAATCATATTAGTTTGTCTCAACAATCATTTTCTCAGAACCAAGCACCAACAGTAGTGATCAACTTTTTATATAAGAGAGAGAAAGAGAGAATACTCGCTTCTGCTATGCTTGAAAATATAATTATATATCGCATTTGTTTATATAAATCAGTATGGGGATTACTTTTGAATTTCTCCAAAACGATTATTCTAGCTCGATATTGCACAAGAAGCTTCGGTAAACAAAATTCAAAATTTATAATAAGAACATAATAATACATGTATGACAAAAATATGGAAGATTTCTCAACATAAATATAATTTTTAGAGTAATGACTTCATATTTTTTGAAACCAAAGTGAAATTCAAGTATTTTTATGAAAACAATGTAGAATTTCTATCTATTCTAAACATAGACTAACTGAGGACTGAGGTATAAGCAAGGAAAATAATTAAGAGCGAAATTCTAAGAAACAACAAAAACTGGCATAATTCTATCCTTTTCAAGTGGGGAATGATTGATACTTTTTAATATGTTTGTGACTTAAGCTTTTTAAAAACTTGTTTATATAAAATAACATTTACATTAAAATAGAAACAATTTCACAGAATAATTAACGAAAATGAATACTCATTTAAAAAAACACTAATACAATTCTTCTTCAAGATTATATATGGATTTATGCCCATATCGAAAAAACTAAATATCTGTGAAATAAGAATTTTAAAGCAACATTTAATAATTTTCAAAGCAATTCTAAGAACTAGTAGGTATATAAACTTTGAGGATAATTTTATATAAATATTTAAAAAAAATACGCGGTAGATAAGACTCTGAAGAGAAATTAAAAAATGAAAAATACGACGGGATTAAAACACTAACGAACTCAAATATTCACTTCTTTTAGTTACGTCGTTGACAAATCTTCCAGATCTCCTTCTAGAAGACACAAACAAAAGTAAAAACGACAAGCCTGCAAATCAATATTCAGAAAATAATTTATTCATCTTTTGTAAAACAGAAAAAAAAGTCACCCATACAATAATACATCATGTTCTTTTACTTTTTTATTTTTCAATATTTATATATTTTTGTTACTAAACTTTTGAATCGAAAAAAGAACAACGGGAGGAATCAAAGAGCGAATCCATTCAACATTCCTGTTGTTTGGTTGCCTGGTTTGTTCTGAAACCCGGTGGGCTGGAAATCTGCGAGTTCAAATCTGCGCTAGAGAACCAGTTCAAATTGTTTTGTTGTTGTGTGTTGAGATGTTGCGTGAAACCGTTGATGTTCGGCTGCTGTAATTGAGTAAAGGCGTTCGGGAAGGCGCTGTTCGTGTTGAAATCGAAAGATCTGAGATGCGGGGGCCCGTTCTGTAATTGCTGTTGATTTAAATTTTTCGTATAATCTCTAATTGTTGACATATTGGCTAAGGGGTAATGCTGGCTAGAGGTCAGGATCGCCGGATCTAATACTTTCCAATCGTTACATGTGTTTGCGGTACCTGGAAGAAAAGGAAGCTATTAAAATTCATTTTTGATGAGTTTACTCCAACAACTGCACAACTAAACATCATTTAACCATAACCACCGTCCTATACTAGAAATAATACATAGAGTGATTTAAAATATCACAAAAGCATCACTTCAAACCAGATAAGCAATATTTTTGTGTTGCATGTTTTTTAAATAATGCAACATGTTCCTTCAGGGGAAATTCATGAGTTATGCTTCTTTAGAATCCTGTGCAAAATTCGGTTACAATATACGCATCATTTCATTATTTGAAGTTTACTTGTCCTATTTTTTTATATTTTGAGTCATTTGAGTTTTAACTTTCATATGAAATCATATAACCAATAGGGTAGTAAAATTATTAGGTTTTATTAAGAGAATTTTAGTAATATAACTTACTTCAAAACTCTTATTCTGCTCCTATATAAGATCAGTCTAGAATATGCGTGTCAGATATGGTCTCCGCATTATGCCCATTATATAGATCAGATTAAAAGGGTTCAGAGAAAGTTTATTACGTTTGTAGACTTCAAGATGGGAATTCCAAAAGAAATTGTATATGAAGGAATTCTGACGTCAATTAACTGGTCTTTAAAGAATAGAAGGTGTTATATTGATATGAGAACTTTTTACAAAGCAATAAATGGCCTAATAGATTGTCCTGATCTGCTGTCTATGATAAATATAAATATCCCACACAGAACCCTAAGAGACCATAATTTTGTTCAAAGACTGGGAATAAACTGACAAGGGAAACCAATATTGACTTTTTTAATGATTCATTGAATGTGTTCAACTCAAAAATAAAAAACTCTGATATTGCTCTTATTTTAATTTTAATAATTTATTTGTGATTACTTTGTGTACATTTTATTATATTTATTGTTTTTTTAAATTATTCTTAATTTATATTTGTAAATTTTAAATGGCTGGTCCATAAACAAACATTCATTCATTCATTTACATATCAATACAGTAGTTTGGAAACATAATCAACTCAGTATTTTAGTATTAAAGGAGCCTGCACTATTCCTATGGAAATGGCTTTTGGTTATTTTTTTGAAAATTTTGTTTTCTATATACAGCCCTTCAGAGTTCATTTTTACCCCTTATGAGGCTTAGTATGAAAATGCCTTTCAGCCATTATTTTAACTTTCCCATTTGATAGTTCTGAACTCATGAATCAAAAGCCTTCATAAGCACTATCTCTGAAAATATTTTGTTTTCAGTGTTACAACTCCTCAAAATTGATTTTTTCTGCTTGCGCTATTTGGCAAAAATACAGAAACAATATATGTTTTTGTATTTCATATATGTAACTAATACATATTGAGAACAGGTCTAAACACACATTATTGTTTGTTGTTATTATTTACATACATACATATTGAATATGTCGAAATACATATTTTCTTTTGTATATATTTTTCACAATACAAAAAAGTATCATTGCTGTATTTTTGCAAGGGATTAAAAAAATAAATAACGCGGCTGTAATAGAAAACAAAAGAGTTTGTGTCATTAAAGACTTTTAATCCACAAGTTAAGAACTATCAAATGATATTGTTTAAAAAAATAATCTATAGCCACTTTCTTGCTATCTCATAAGGGAACAAAGTCAACCTTGAATGTTGTATATTGAAAATAAAAGACTTTACGAGTTTCAGCCCTATGATCGACAAGTTCAAAAGCGACGCCATTGTTGCAAACGCAATTTTGTAATCAAACAAATCTGTCTCTTTCTATTGTTGTTTGACGTTTCAAACAATTTTTCATGCATATATGATAATGCCAAGTCCATTTCTATTAGTAGGCATTGGCTTTTCTTTTATTATAAAAATTTTTTCTTTAAAAATTTTTGACAGTTGAAAGTCTCATAAATAAGACACTTTTGATCTTTTTGGCATTTTTAGATTTACTGTGAAAAAAAAACAGAACATTATATGTGAAGATTACTAAAATCTGTAAAATCCTTCAGCTTCAATTGATCCCCATAAAATACCCATGTAGCAGTTCTAGAGCTAGCTGCGTGAATGAACATTAGACAAGACTATGAAAAAAATATATCTTCAACAATTTTAGTTTGGAAAAATGAATTAGAAATAAATTTATGTCATAATCATGTACCAGTCACTTTGCTATGATGAAGATACCATAAGTAACTGCCTCTCCATACTAAAACTTCTATATACTATATTCCACAGCAAGCTTAGGTTTAGACTGCTCACCAATTTACGTTTGCTTTACTGCAGTCCATTACGTTAATACTTAGAGCCACAAGACATATTTTGAAAACCACAGACCCACAGTTATACCAATGGTTTAGTGTTCTCATATAATGTCCAGGTCCGTTCCATATTCATGTTTGTCGTTCTTGGAACTATATCTGAGAACGAGGCACCACAATAATGGGAGTCCCATTTCTGCATGACAATTTGTCAAAATGACAATTCGACTTTATTCATATCAAATAGTTTGCCCCCAATCAAATTAGATAAGTAATAAAAGAACGGATTATTTTTAATAAAGTCATCTTTTTTGTTAAAAATAAGTTTTGATATATAAAATTCTTTGTCTGTTAAGTAGATCTAGCAATATTGCAATTTAAATAATTTGTAGAAGGTATCGTATTAACCACGATCGTTTGATAGGGATAAGCAGAAGAGAAAATGCACTTCACTTTGTATATCTCGGATTTTTGTTACAGTGCTGTAAAATGTATTAATAGTGCTTGTGAATATTGGCTTAAATTAAATATACAGGTAACTCTTAACCTAATGCACCAACAAAAAAAATAGAATAATATGCGCAGATAATAAACAAGTAAATGAAAACCTAATAAACTAAACTGCAGAGAACAAAAATCATCTTGTGCCCCCACCTCAAGAAAATTCTAGATCCACCCATGAGCCTTTTAATGCAATATTTAGTAATATTTTAAACCAATTTCCCGACAAAATAAATATAATCCAAGATAGACAAATTGAAGTGAAATATATATGAACTTCAAAAACCACTTATTCGACAGAATCCATCGTGAGCCCATATACTTAACATCATAAGCTATCATTTTAGCGTGCAGAAACTTATTGCATTTTGAAATATATCCACAGTTTACCAGTTTTTCTGCTCATTAAGGATTTCCGATTCTCTACAACTTTTACATTGAAGGCATGATATAAGCATAAAAAACAATTAATTTATCAATTATTTTCTATAAACTGTAACTACCATGGTGATATAAGCGAATTGCTGTTGACTGTTATGTACGACAATGAGTTCAATTTTGTACTATAGAGTGGTGTAAACTGAAATTATAAACACTTGAAGACACCAGTACTAAAGTACCTCTGACAAGAGGATGCATGTAAAAAAAATACCAAAATATAAAGAGACGGAGTTACACTGCTTAAACAAATTCTTGCTCAAAATAAATGTACAATACATTATAACTAATACTAATAAATCAGTTTAAGTTATCCTACTTACACATCTACAGAAGAGGACTTTGAGATATTAGCAAACACTCGGCGTTATGGTTCTATGTTAAACAATTTAATATAAAATATTAAAATTTCCCCTAAAAAAGGGTAAATAATAATTATTAATTAATACAATATACTTACTATTTTGTTGTTGCTGTGACTGCAACTGTGAAGAAAAATTATTGGGTGTCCAACTATTTTGGGTTTGACTATTTATCTGTTGTTGGCTACTGGACATATTTAGATAAGGTAAAATTTTGCTACCGAAAGAATTCATGTGAGGATTCGATTGCACAAAACCTGGAGGCGGTGGGGGAAGGTGACTACCGTTGTTGTAGACCATCCCGTTTGTTTGATTCCTACCTGTGAAAAGAAAAATTCCTATTACAATCATGTATTTGACTTGATAGTAGAAATATATTTTATAGCACATATTACATACTTTGGGGTAAAATTTCCATACAAAAACGACATATTATAGCAATAACTACAATAATAAAATTTCACTTATAACACTAGAAACTTTACAATTTAAGTTCAAATAAAGTTGTTCAACCTGATTCAATATTATATACTCACGAATAAAGAAATTGCAACACCCGGATGTAAAAATTTAATATTGTTTTGGTAAAACATAGATGCTATAGTAACCAGTAATTGATTAAAATTTGGGAAGTTTGATGAATGTTTTTTCATGTAAACTTTTTTTATTTAATTAATTAATATTGCAGTCGTTTTTGCATTTTTTTAAATTTACCATAAGACAAACTGTTTGAAGGGATTCAAAATCGATGTGTAGTAACGTTAAAATGCCTAGAGCAAGTGTACGCCGAATGTGTAGCCAGCTAAGTGAATTTGAAAGGAATTATTGGTTTCCGGGAGGGTTTACTGTTATGAGATATTGTCAAACGTGGTTTGATAATACCCAAAATCGGAAAACAGTGGGCACCGGACGTCGAAGGGCCACGAATGAGGTTCAAGAACAAAGTCTAAGACGTATGGCCTCAAAAGACCGATTTTTGACAACCCGAAATATGGTTGGTTAGGCGAACAAGGCCATCTTGTAAGTGTCCGAACGCTTTACCGCCGTATAAGGGCTTTTGGATTGCAGCATTATAGACACGCATTCTCGGACCTGCGTCCCTAGTTAGTGATGAATGTACATCCATATTGTACATCCGACGGCAATTCGGACACAGATCCGCGGACCTGTTGGAGTGGCAAGAAACACATGGTATGTGCTGTACTGAATCGTGGCCTGGACCGTTAAGCTACATCATATAGTTTAGAGGTGTGTGGATTTGGAATGGACATGAATCTTCGGACCTCTGTGAATGAAGGATGTACATCGTTACTGATCGGCAGAACCACATGTTGGTATTATACGCGGGAACGGCATCGAAACATGCCATGAGCGGTGCTGAATCAATGATAGCGGACTGGGAACTGCGGATCGAAGTGAGGGGAACGGTACTACCGATAGTTTGATCATATAGAAATATTGTTGGTTCATGGCTATATATTTTTATCTTTCCAGTTGTCAAATAAGACAATTCTTATTTGTAATTATTATTTTTGTTAATAATCAATAGTTTTCTTGTAGTTTTATTACATAAAGAGTAAAAAAAACAACCATTTTTTATACACACACTTTAAAACTTTATTTGTTTGTTCGTAATTAAAACCAAGAGCTTAAGTGTGGGTTACAGATTCAGTGCCATAATGTCTTACTAACAGTATTACACTTCCAACACTCCGGTGATCAAAGTTAGACAGCCAGACCCATATGGATCCGACGGACACAGGACCTGGATGTACATCTTTGGAATTGGATGCATATCCGGATTCAACTCCGATTTATAGGCACACCTACCCATCTCTAAACGTAACACAAGTAGTACCGCATAAACTCCAATATAACATGAGTTGTGCTTAATAAATTTTAAATATGAAAAAAATCTGAACTTACTAGTATTGTGTAATTTGTGATTTTGTTCACTAGCCATTAGTTCTTCGAAAGCCTTTTGCGTTTCTTGGAATGGATCGAAACCCAAATCGTCCTCGTTCGAGGTTCTGATGTTGTGGTTCTTCTGACTGTAGAGACTGCCACTTCCGTGCCCGCCCAAATGGCCGAACCCACTGCCGTTTTCCCCGTTAACGTAACTGCTCTGAGGTTGTGACAAACCGTTCTGATAAAGGGGATTCGAGACGCCGTTGCCGTAACCTTGTTTCAAGCCGAGGTTCATGAACTGCTCCTCCATCTGCTTCTGTTGCAACATCACCAACCTGTCCGGCTGATTGCCGTAGTAGAAGCCGTTGTGATGGACGCCGTTGAAACCGGTGGAGAATTCGTTCAGCATAGGTGGCGCACCACCCAAACCGGGTGCTCCCGCCGTCGTGGTGGTGGAATTCAAATCTTTCAGACTCTTGTGGAAATTCATAAAGAACTTCGACATGTTCTCGTCCAGACCGTCAAAGTTGTTGTGATGGATGCGAGCGTTCGAAGGCGTCATTATGGGTTTGCCTATCGGATTTGTGTTCGTCTGTGTGGGTAATACCCGTTGAGGGGGTTGCTGTTGGGTGTGATCGACGTAGCCGTTCTTTTTGATGCTCGTATTAGTCGAAATTAGATCTAGAAGATTCTCCTGCACTTTGGGTGGTATGTCGTACAATCCAATGTATGATGAGTCAATGCCTATAAAGAAAACAAATCAATAAAATGTTATATTTTTAAGTTTTGAATATAATATAATATATTAGATATGTGACTCATCGAAAACAATACATCAAGTTTAAGGCTGAAATTATATTAAAGAAAGTATTAATTAACCACCTTCACAAAACATGTAGGTACTCAATTCGTCTGTATATACAGTGTGTTCAGTTAAGTTGGATCATATAGAAAAATCAAAATAAAGTGTAAATCTCGAAGTGTATTTTTCGTTTTTGTGTTTTCTCATCATGGATTTACATCAAGTATCAGCCACAACAATTCAGCATATAGAAAAAGACGATTTCGGCTCTATGTGGCCGTGGAAGAATAATCACCAAGCAATCGTCCATTTTCTCAATGAAATATAGTGAAACTGTCTACGTCAAAGCTATATATACCAAAAATAAATATTATATGTACTATAAAATAGTATTTGAAGTTGGTGGCAAGCCTGAATAATATATGTTTAACATAGCAATATTAATAACAGAATATTGTTAATTCAGTTTTGGGCGACCGAGGATTGTCGCTCATGTAACCAGCAAATATGCATGGCGTTTCTGAATAATGATTTAATGTAAGCATAGAAATCGAATTAGAAGAATGCCGTTTAGTATAAGTGTACTATAATTCAGGGAACATAAGCAAAGTGCGTAAGGTTATTGTCATATGTAGCAGCTGGGTCACTTGACTCCTTTAATATTTAAGGGTAATAGTACTATAGATCTTTAATAGTTTTTATAATATAACAAAAGACAATTTTCGTATATATTTTGTTTAAATGTGAGAGAAATTTGTCCATTTTATATAATGAATTTTCAAATTATGTAAGAGTATATTAAACTTACCTTTACTAAATTCGTGGTCCTGTCTGAAAGGTCTTATTCCATTTCTAAATGTATTTAATGGTGTATTTTCTTCTCTTTTACCTTGAAATAAAATATTATTAATTAACATTACTATAATTTGAATAAGTTAAAAAACATTTTTATGACAAACTTGTTTTCTGTTGGGTTCCCTTTTGAATACATTTTAAAGAGGACACCTTCCCATCTGAGTCTAAATAGGTAAAGAAACTTTTATGTAGGTATGTAGAATAAACTTGGTATCTGGTTGATACAAAAACACAGATCAGACAAGAGAAAATTGATAGGAACCTCAATGATAAAAATAGTTTTTTTGTGGATAACATCACATAAACTTGAAAGTCTATATATTTGAAATAGACCAAATGTTTCGAGGTCTAAATCACAACCCGTTTTCAATGATAATTAACTTAACACAAATGAAGAAGAAAATTAAAAATTAAAAGAATTCGTAATGACAAATTTAGTAAATCACAATCTGACATTGATGTTTGACAATCAAACTGATGTAACTAAGAGAATTTACTGCAAATATATGAAATTTGCCTTTAAATTCTCTTAGTTACATCAGTTTGATTGAATTTATTGAATTTATTGAATTTATTGAAACCAGTATACAGTTTACAATGAACAATTATCATTAAATAAACCCACAGAGGGATAGGAATCCCTGTACGTGCCTGGTACACTTAAGATTAAACCTTAAAACTAAACTAAACTTCAGTAATACAAAAACAATCATGTAACATCTATCACAAATCTGTAAATATTTTAGCTATCACAGTGCATATTGCAAATTAGTTTTAGTGAAATAACAGCTTCATTTTATATTATTAATTATCCATTGAGCCAATTTCACAGTTCACCATACACTTGTATTCATTTGGTAATATATTAAATATTTTTATTGTTGATATAGCTGTATTTAGTAAAAATTCTTTTATTTATTTTAGGTAGTTGAATAGTTTTATTTCTAGTAACACTAGTGGTTGTTAAAAACTCAGTTTTAAGTGTGTCATAATGATAACATAACGATTCAAGAGCAAATAATTGACCAGATTAACTGGATTTTTGCTTGTATTATTAGAATTTTTGTTCAAGATTTTAAGTTCTATTTTGAAGCACTATGAAATATACTATTGGAATATGCTCCTCCCCAAGCAATATTACCATAAGAAATAATACTGTGGAAGAATGCGTAATAAATTATTCTTATTATATCAGCTGTAATTATTTTAGATAATTTGTAGAACACAAAAACCAAGTACTTAGTTTTATTAACTATGTAATTAATATGTTTATCCCACTTAAGGTTAAAATCAAAAATAATTCCCAAGTATTTGTGATGTTCAACTCTATTAATCTGGCTGTCATTTATACATATATTCATTTTCTTTGGCACACTATCACTGTAGCAACCAAAATCAATATAAACAGTTTTATTTATATTAAGTGATAATTTGTTGGATACTAACCACTCATTCACTTCCCTTAACAATAAATTCATCTTATGTTGGGCTTCATCCCAGGTGTTTGCAGATGATATTACTGCCGTATCATCTGCATATGACAGTATAGTTTCATCTGGCATTCGATACAGTAAATCATTGACATATAGTATAAAAAGTAGAGGGCCTAGAACAGTACCCTGTGGCACCCCAATAGTTATATTTCTATAAGTACTGTAACATTCATTAATTTTTACTCTTTGTTGTCTATTTTTAAGATAACTAATTAAAAGATCTGATGCTTTACCTCTAATTCCTAGATTATATAATTTTTTGCATAATATATTGTGGTTTACAGTATCAAATGCTTTTGCCAAATCCAAAAACGTGATTATTAAAGGTTTACTTTTATCTAGGTTACAGTGAATAATTTTAGTAATTTGCTGAAGAGCATCACGAGTCCCAATATTTTTAATAAATCCAAACTGCCATTTTGAAAATAATTTACATTTATTAATAAAATTAAAGATTCTAAAATGTACCACTTTTTCAAATACTTTTGCAATGTTTGAAATAAGTGAAATTGGCCGATAGTTAGATAGGCAAGACTTACTTCCTCCTTTATGCACAGGTACAATTTCTGCCTTTTTGAGATCATCAGGCCATACTGCAAGACTAATACGATTGTCAATGTTAATATTAAATTATGATTACCTAAATTTTTGTCATTATGAATCCTTTGAAATTTTTAATTTTCATGTTCATTCTATATTAAGTTAATTATCATTGAAAACGGGGTATGATTTAGAGCTTGAAACGTTTGGACTATTTGAAATATACAGAATTTCGAGTTTATGTGGCGTTATTCCAAAAAAACTCAGAAAAAATAAAAACCAGAGATACCACAATTATATTTCATAAAACAATAAAAAATGTGTCCTAAAATGCATGTGGCACATCTAAAAGCTCCTTTATGAACTAATACATTGGCGGATTCAAGAGGGCTAACAATCTTGGAACCGCTACCGAAGCAATATGTTCACAAAGCCGTTGCCAATAATTCCAACGGTTTGAAAAATTCTCCGCGAATCCAGTGTTGGCACAGCCAATTGTCGAGAGTGCTGATTCACGGAAAAATTTTCAAACCGTTGCAATTATAGGCAACTAGCCTCGATGAACACGGCTTATATGTCATCAATTTTTTAGTATTCTATGCTACAGAAACCTTTATAAAGGAATAACTTGCAACTAAAAAATACTGATACATACCACCGAAAGAAATAAAATACTAAAATGATTCTTTTTGCTTGCAAAAGTAGAATAAAAAAAATACAGGGATGAACGCTGGTATTAAAGGAAAATTATACAGACAACATATATAATCTCGAAGGAGAATATAATTAGGGAGATCAGTTAAAAACGTTTGGAGACCCCTTTTTCGGCCACTGCCGCTACGCATCACCGACAACCAATTGGTCCAGACCAATGACCAGACCGGTTAAGGGTATAAATAAAATGTATATTGAAACGTTGTGAGATTAACTATTTCAATACGATGGAAGGCCAACGAAACTTCGAGGAACGAGGATACCCATGGCGATCTCCGCTATGGGAAAAGAATCAATGTCACCATGAACTTGATGAGAAGAATTAGATCTTAACATCAAAATTGTCAACAGGGTTGTCAAATGGCCTTTATTCACTAACATCACTAACTAATTTATTACTAAAATATAAAACCAATGAAGTTAAATATGTGTTTAGACACCCAGAAAATAGCAAAGTGATTTGAGAAGTTGTAAAGAGACATGGAAATATCAAGTTTGTCAAAAGTCAAAATCACTACTCAAAGTTCTAAAAATTGTGTGAGCCTTGTATTTGCAGGAACACATATACTCGTGAAACATTCAAGTAAGGAAAAAGTACCCCAATATCTCAATAAGATTTCCAGACAGTTAAAGATTGGCAAACGATGTACTAACTGTTAATGGTATAGAAAAATGGACTGTTGTTTAATAATGAAGAAATTAGGACTCCCTCTACCGAGATAGATGTATTATGGCAACACATCCTCTCCAATGAACATCAAAAATTAAACTTCAAAGGCAATTATTCAATGCAGTTGAAATCAGGGGCGGATCCAGGATTGTCGTTTGGGGAGGGGGCTTGATCTCGTTTGGGGAGGGGGCTTGATCTCGTTTGGGGAGGGGGCTTGATCTCGTTTGGGGGGGGCTTGACGTCATTGAAGGTTGATTTTATAAACAAAAACACTAAATTACCACTCAGATGTTTTTGGGGGAGGCTTCAGCTCCTTAGCCCGCCCCCTGGATCCGCCAGTGGTTGAAATTGCAAAAAATGCCAGGCGAAATAATATTGCTTTAAAAAACTCAATATACATTCAAATATCTTGATTTCTTACACAGAAAACTAAGTTGGATGGGTTTATCAAAACCAAAGAAGTGTGGTGTAAGTCGGAATGATGTCTAGAAACAAATCCTATTTTTGCGTTTCACTACTATTTTCTTGTGTATAAGTGTAAATGTAAAAATAAGAAAATATACGGTAAATGTTTAGAGCATTACACTTTACGAGTCAGACATGTGGGAAATATCAGTAAAGAATCAAATGAATTTGGATGTTGTAGAAATGGATTTTTGTATTGGACGTCTAAGGGGGACAGCTATTAATTACTTGCGCATTTCTGTTAATTTGGGACCTCTTCCACTTGGCAAGTTTTCGTAAAACGAGAGATTTATCCTATAGTTTAAATAATTTTATTTGAAATGTTCATATATTTTGCTTCATGCCATTAAATACAGTATTCTTCCATTATATTTTTCTGCAATTTGAATGACGGAAATGCTATAACGCTAAGGTGAACTAAACAAATATAATCAAATTTAGTATGTGTAAATAACAATCAACATACATATTGCAAAAGTTTTAATTATACATTCTTACTGAACGCAATAACATCGGCTATGTGTTGATTTTGTATTATAAAATGCTATTGTTATAAGGAATGTTTTCTAAATTAAAAAGTTCGCATTGGATGCTTATGTATATAATACTAACAAGACTCTTACCTAACGGATCGACTGTTTGCTCTGCTGGTCTCAAAAACCCGAACGCTGCCGCCCAATCCTCCGTCGTATTGATGTTAGGCAACGTGTCCGTCAGTATCGTGGTCGGGTGAGATTCCCCTTCTGTCGTGTCTATGATGCCGTCTTCGTGTCCGTCACCTGCTATGTGATTGTGGTTCATGTGTCCGGGCGGTGAGGCCCGTAACTTCTGGAATGTATTCGACGAGAAGAAACTTGTGTTGTCGTCTAATACGGATGCAGCTAATTTGTTAGCGTTCTGGTGAAGGTGACAGTCTGTTGACGTGACGAACGACGTCGAAGACGACGTCATCGTCGACGTGTTCGAACGTATGGAAGATTTTTGTTGGTGTTGTAGATGTTCCGAAGACGACAGACCGTTTTCCACTATCGACGGGGACTTTGAATTTTCTTTAACTGAAATAAGGTCAATAAATGAGCTACGACTTTAACAGTGATTTTTTACACTTCAATTAAAGAAGTGTACATCTAAAAATCATAACATTTCAAGGTCTAGGTGTGACCTCGTTTTGTAAATATGAAAAACGTTTGAATTTTACATGTTATTGTTTTCAAGTGTCGTCTTATTTAAAAATAATTTGGTCAAGTGCGAGTTGGACTCGCATACTTAGGGTTCCGTACCACCTTCAAGATTCTAATATTCCAGTTTCAGACAAGCAGGGAATGAGTGCATTTTCTTATATTTACCCTTATATCTTTTAAGGAAGCGTTTTAAATTTATAAAAAATATACACTTTGATTTTCCACATATAGACTTTTAATTGTATCTGCTTCAGGAATCGGTTGATTTTTATCAGAATACATATGTATTTAATATTCTAATTTGGCCCCCAAATATTAAAATTAGAGTTTTATTTTACTAATAAACTTTCAGAGAAGTCTTTTATAATCTACTGTCTGAGTTTTGAGACTCTATAGATTGGAAGATAAAGGGCAAAATAGGTCAAGTTTTAAATTATAAATTATTAAATCTGTTATTCAAATGATTAAAAAATACAAATAAAATATATTTTTCAAAATTTAAATAGTGTATTTTCTAAAGTGAGAATTAAGTCGTTGTTTAATATTTTTGTTAATATCTTTCAAACAAATGATTTAAAAATATGATACATTTGTAATTCACATAATGAGCCTTTTACCTGATATATTACATGATGCGTTTGAAAATTGAATCTTTATTTTCCATTTAATTGTATAATTTGTCCCTAAAATTACTATGTGGGTTTTCTAATAATTGATTTTCCGTTTAATTTAGAATTTTTTTCCTATTTTTCCTATAAACAAAAAAAATTAGGTCTTATAGTTTGGGGAATAACAGGGGAAATGGGTATTTTTTTTAAATATTTTAAAATATCCATTTAAAAAATAATAAAAAAATATATTTGTATTCGTCATAATGAGCCCTGTGATTTGATATATTACATGACCCGTTAGAAACAATTATATATTTTTTTATTTTCCATTTAATTCTATAATTTGCCCCTCAAAATGAATATTAGGGGTTTCTTCTTATTTTTCCAGTAAAGTTCATATGAGGGGCTATAATTTCATTTTTTCAAAATTTTTCAGCTTATGGTTTCGGAGACAAGGGGGGGGGGAATGGGTAATTTTTTTTATATTTTTGTTAATATCTTTTAATTAATTTAAAAAATATGAAAAAAAAATATTTGTTTTCGTCATAATGAGCCCTTTCATTTGATATATAACATGATGGGTTAGAAACAATTTTAATTTTATATTTTTCATTTAATTCTATAATTTGCCCCCAAAATGAATATTAGGGGTTTTTCCTTATTTTTCCAGTAAAGTTCAGGTGAGAGGCTATACCTAGATTTTTTTTTCCAAATTTTCTAGCTTATGGTTTCGGAGATAGGGGGGGGATGGGTAAATTTTTTTATATTTTTGTTAATATCTTTTAATTAATTTATTTTAAAAATATGAAAAAAATATATTTGTTTTCGTCATAATGAGCCCTTTCATTTGATATATAACATGAAGGTTTAGAAACAATTTTAATTTTATATTTTTCATTTAATTCTATAATTTGCCCCCCAAAATGAATATTAGGGTTTTTCGTTATTTTTCCAGTAAAGTTCAGGTGAGAGGCTATACCTCCATTTTTTTCAAAATTTTCCAGCTTATGGTTTCGGAGATAAGGGGGGAATGGGTAAATTTTTTTTATATTTTTGTTAATATCTTTTAATTAATTTATTTTAAAAATATCAAAAAAATATATTTGTTTTCGTCGTAATGAGCCCTTTCATTTGATATATAACATGATGGGTTAGAAACAATTTTAATTTTATATTTTCCATTTAATTCTGTAAATTATTGCCCAAAATTAAAAGTAGAGGTTTCTCCTTATTTTGCTAGAAAACTTCAGGTCAGAACCTACACCTCTAATTTTTTTCAAAACTTTACGTTTTATAGTTTCGGAGATAAGGGGGGGGGAGAATGGGTAAATTTTCGTTAATATCTTTTTAAATATTTTTTTTATATGAAAAAAATATATTAGTGTTCCCCAGAATGAGACCTTTCATTTTGATATATTACATGATGCGTTTGAATTTTTTTGTTATTTTTAAATTTTTATTTAATTCTATAATTTGCCCCCCAAAATTAATATTAATGGTTTCTCCTTGTTTTCTGTAAAGTTCGGGCAACGTTCTATATTTCTTATTTTTTTTAGGCTCAGTAGTTTCGGAGATCAGGGGGGGAACGGTCGATTTTTTTAGTCCCCCCCCCCCCCCGAAATACCCCTAAAATCAATTTTTTTTCTTTTACGATATATACTCCTGATCGGCTCACAGAGGCAGAAATCCGGAGTGATATTATAAGGGTATCCGTATATTGTATATACGGAACCCTAATAAATTCTGAACACAATTATTTTAGGATATTTTTATAAAAAATGCAGATGTGATTGACTGTGGTTTGTTACAGAAGGAACACAATACAAAAAGTGTTGCACATGAAGTTTTATTTCTTAATTGTGGTGTTTAAAGGTGCAAAGAATGATTTTCCCAGTATTATGATTATCAGCAATTTCAGTATTTTTGAAATCTAGAAAATCAGAGGTTGGTCCACTAGATTAGTTAATAACTTTATGTGAGAATTTAAAAAATGTGCATTATTCAATAATCATTGAACTGTTGAAAAAACTTCAAAGGTCCTTCTATTATGACACAAATTGTTTCTCAACAATCTGAAAATATCAAATCTTTCAGCACAAACCTTCAAAGTTTAACATGGTTTTAGATTTGCTTTAATACCCTTAAATCCAGTCTGAATGTATGCATTCGACGCTACTAGACCCAGACAAGTGCAGTGAAACAGGAAGCCTGTCTCCCGTTTTATGAAATTGATGGACTTTCATTTTATGTTTGTCAGGATATTTTCTGATGAACAAAAACATATTAGTATTTATTATAGTGACACTAAAAATTCATAAACAAAGTATATACAATTCTTTCTTATTACTAATATAAACTATGAATAGTGACGTTAGCGCATTAAATTGCAGGTCGTCATGACCTGAAGATCAAACCGTCTTAACTGACAACCAAGGAGTATATATTTTTTTATTACGTTTGTCAATAATGTGCTTGTGGACCACGGTTATCTATACACTCCCCAACACACATTGGCATTGATTCAACAAGATTGTTTATTTCTTCTTGAGGAACACTATCCCAAGCTACCTGTATTTCATGTCTTAGAACCTCCAAAGTCTGTGTTGGGGAAAAATTCCGAGACTTCTACCCATCATATTTCCAACATGTTCTATGGGCGAATGATCCTCGGATCTGGACGGCCATGGCAACAGATTCACATGGGACTCTTCGAAAAAATATTTTTGAAATATGGGATCCATGAGCCAGTTAATGGTAAATCCAGTGGATGGATATAATATTCGTACGTTAAACACCTACATTATGGCTCAATGCAATGACTACAAAATATTCCAGAATGAGAACATCGCGTACTATCTTAATTCCCAAACAAGGTAAGGATTTGAAAAATATTAAAAATTGGCGTCCGCTCAATTGGCTCTGCCTGGAGATTAAAAGAATTGCCTATCAATTGTGAGCAAGGTTTTGTTAATCGGGATGGCACACTAAATTGTTATTCTTAATAGCACTATCTACTCCAGAAAAGGTATAAAGCCCCTCGATATCATTTCGCTCGAACAA
Source organism: Octodonta nipae (assembly GCA_034190945.1). NCBI lineage: Eukaryota > Metazoa > Arthropoda > Insecta > Coleoptera > Chrysomelidae > Octodonta > Octodonta nipae. The sequence goes on along the minus strand of CM067216.1, from coordinate 58,946,348 downwards.
GCAGCCTTCGATATTCCTCATTCTTCATTGGAAAGATTTATCCACCCTAATAGTTTTATTATGGCCACTTTCAAGACACTTACATCCAGATAGGTAATAATGATAACATCAAAATAAAATTAAACAATGGCGTCAAACAGGGCGACCCTTGAGTCTGTCTATTCAATCTTTTCTTTGACGAGCTACTTGTCCAGAAGAAGAAAATCCACCTGCAGTCAATTATATCGAATGTAATTGTCTCATACGATCTCGTGCTTAGGGTCCAAAAAGAAACCAATAACCTCTTAAAAAAGGCCAATAAATTCTTCAACAAAGGGAATATCACTTAACACCGACAAGATGTGCCAAAGAAAAGGAAACTTTCCAAAAGCTTATTTTTTGTCACGGGAAACCCATTCCACAAGTGGGGATCACCCTAAAATATTTAGTTCGCTATAATCGCCGATTCCTACCATCTCCTTCAGACGCCGTACCCCTCTCAAACCTTCCCAAAAATTCATTATCCTTAATTCCTATCTTGTTGGATTAGTTCTTACAAAATATCTATATCACAAAAAAACTTCTTAAAGAAGCTGTACAAGACTGTATCTCCCCTCCTCCACAACTAACCCTTTCTTATATGCTCTTGGCAACATGAAATTGAAAAATTATGTCCCACATTCCACCTATAGCCAAATTCACCGAACACCACATTGGTAAAATCAGTCATCTCATACAACCAGCGCTATAACCAATAGTTTAATAAATGACTTAGACAAATCCTGGTCTGGGAATGGTATCAAACAATGTGCCTCCTCGAGTGCTTCGAGTTCTTGGAGAACCCTCCCCCACTTTGGTCAGGAAATAGCTATGTTAAAGCTATTCACCTCCGCGGTAACCTATTACCGTCAATGGACCTGCCTTACAAACCTAAAGAACAACGAAACTGCCGCGGGGATGTAAAAAACGCGAGTCCAATTGCCATATTTTACAGGGATGCTACATTACCCATGTTAAAACGACATAACAACATCGTTAATATCATCGAGGATGTCAAAAAGTGTGGGTGGGAAACTGAAGTCGAGCCGAGGATTAGTCTGGGACCTTAAGAATTCCTGACCTTATTATCAACAAAGGCCTACAAACCATTATTATTGAAGTAGGTGTTTTCTGGGAAGGTCCTCGTTCGCTCGCCGAGAGTTATAGACTGAAAAAGGAGTCCTGAGGGGTAAGCACACGTTAAAGTCTACCCTATTATTATTGGAGCTAGTATTTGGTGTGGCGATAATGCTAAACGGACTGATCCATAGCGTCATCGTAGGCTCGCTATCTTGTCATAACTTCTTCAACAAAGCCGTATGGAGATGAATCTTCATCAATCTTTCCCTTTAATCTTCCCTTTATTCATTTACATTGTGTGCTATGCCATTTTCATCTATTTTCTATCTTTTTAAATAAATGATCCTATTAAAATTTCTTAATTGTCAACTCTGTCACGCAGTTCATTTGTTATCCGCAATGTAAATTCCATAAGGCTATCGGGTTCCAAACGTTCGCTCGCATCGTCGGTAAACTCAGCTAAGGATATTTTTAGTTAGAATGTATTGTAATGTTGATCGCCCAGTTTTGTATATTATGTTTTTTAAACTGATATTTCTGTCATTTTAATCTATATGTTTACTGTTACCATTTGTAATTTTAGATAGATTATACTGATTAGGGTTATAGGATTCTCATGTTTGTTTAGATAGGTTTTGACACTTAGGTTAACGACACATAAGAACAGCTTAGCTGTTCATAAAATTGTAAACCCTATAACAGGATCTGAAATGTCTTTTATATATCTCTGTACATTTTATTGAATAAAGAATTTTTTTAAGGGAGTACGAACATAACTATCCGGTTGACTCTACTGTTTTATGAACCTTTATACTTCATTTATAGTTTTAAATTTGACATTTAAAATATTTAGTAGCTTGCTGGTGGAATATTGTAATGCCATACATCCAGGCAATAACACGGTTGAAATGTTTTCTATTTACTTTGTCAGTTGTGCATACCATAACGCCTACTGTTCTGGGTACATGTAGATCAACATGAAATTGAGGTTCTTCAGTCATCTCGTCCACCCAAGCAGAATCGAGATTTATCAGAGAAGGCGACCTGATGTCTTCCACAGTCCAATGTTGTTCTCTGCACCACTGTTGTCATTGCCGTCAATGCTGAGCGGTCAGGGGTAGCACAAGATGGGGTCGATAATGCTACGGTCCAAAAGACCTCATCCGGTGGTAAACCGTTCGCACGCTTTCAAGATTGTTCAACCACTTCAGCCAAATTAGTTGTCTCCGTCTCTCAAGGCCATAACAGACGTCAATCGGAGTACATTCTAGGCAGTTTAAAATTACTAGCTGCCGAACATTCGGAGACATTTAGGCAGTGATTTTGATCCTATCAAACAGTTTGTTTTTTGATAACGACTACAATATTAATTTATAAAAAAGTTTACTTGAAAGAAACATTCACCAAACTACCAATTTTTTATCATTTACTCCTTACTAACAGCATCTATATTTTACAAAAACAATATTATTATTATTTCTTTATTATATTATTATATTTCTAGGTGTTGCGAGTTCTTTGTCAGTTAGTATATTTTACACTGTTCTATTTTTGAAGCAATTTACTTTCAATAATATTTGTATTTTCTAAATATTTTAATCTTTCGTTTGGTTACTTGAAAGTATTTATCCATTACAAATATATAGTCATGAAAATTTTTATTATTGTAATAAGTGAACATTTGGTAAAATAAAAATTAATTTTGCGAGAAAACAACTGATAAAGTAGAAATTTTGATCACATATAAAATTGTTATATCTGTAGCTGAAAAATCACTAAAACTACGAAATTTACGGTTTTTGCAATTTTAAACACCCCATAATTAATTAAGAAACGAAAATATGTACCAATACTTTTTTTGTGATTTATTTTCTTCAACAAAAACCAATCTTATAATTGAAATTACCAAAATTTTCTAATCTCATTAATCAAACTAATTAATGGTTAGTGTCATACAAACATTACTTACTTTCTAATTTATTACTACCAGTTCCATTTTCCATTTTACTTTCACTCTTACTTCCTCTCGGTTTGTCTTTTCTTTCTTTCCAGTTACCATCACCGCTGCCAGCTTTCGTTTTTCCCTTTTTATTTTTGTCCTTTTCTTTCTTATCCCGCTCTAAAACCGAATAACCATTATTCACACAAATTCTGCAAAACAATTTTCATGTTGTACTCACCACTGCCACAAGAGGTCGTACTACTACTGCTGCTCACGCTGCTTGATAACCCATTCGTCTCCCTCGAGGAATTCTTTGTCGTTCCGTTGGCCTGTCCTGCGCTCGTTGGTATGGGAGCGCTAGTTGTTTTGCTATTTTCCGTTGGGGGCGTTGTTGCCAACGACACTATCGTCGTCGTGGTGTGACTATGATTGTTGCTGTTGTTTGTGTTGCGCATCACTAGGCTTTCGTGTAACTTCTTCTCGTATTCTTGGTGCTTGCCGGCATGCATCTCCTCCTTTGTGAAACTGGCCTCCGGATCTCCTTGAAATGATTAGAGGCAACTATTAAAGGGTACGGCTGACACGAAAGAACAGACGATATACAGTGGACGTAAGATTAGCACAAAAACTGGTAACAATATCGCAAAAGGTGCTTGAACTCTTGACACGCCACTGTCCGATAGAAGTTCGAGAATCAGCTGATGTGTAACATGGTATTTGGTCTAAAATCGAATTGAACGCCACAGAAATTTGGTTGCCAATTTCTGGATAGTAAGAGACAATTCGAGAATATATAAGAATGATCCATTAAATATAAATTAATTTTATAGTATTAAATTGAAAAAAGAAGGTGGTTACTTTGAGGTATTTTATTTTTAATTCAGGCTAAGTTGTTTGCTGTTTTCAAAAGTAAATAAAGTCCTGTTAACTGAGAAAAATGTAATTTGAAGTAAAAAGAACTTAAGTAGTTACCACTGAGGTCATCAGGAATGTGTGTTTTTCAAAGCTAAGGGTGAACACTTGATCTGACGAACAAAATATGGAAGCATAGAGAAAAGAAAATGGAATTAGGGCACTATATTTATGGAACTCTTTAAAGAACAACAAAATATAATTACAATAATGAATGATGGTAAACGAGAGTTAATTAAAACTTGACGAAAACAATTTTAACAGTAACCAGAACAATTTGCGAAGACCACGGCCTCTCCAGAGTACAATCAACGGTAAAAACAGTCGCATCATTATCCACACTGGCAGTCATGTATCTACAGTTGAGCCTAAAGTTTTGATGTATCTGTCAGTCAATAGAAAATGAGATAAAAGTTGAACTGCGATAAAGTGAAGCCAACATCTGGCATAAAGCATTCCTAGTACTGATGGAAGTAGGATATGGATCATACAGAACCATGACAAAGATAACTTTAAAGGTTTTGAGCCGTGACGACTCTTCCAGAGACGAATCGGTTTCAGAAAGGATTAGTAGCGCTCCTAGAGAATGGTCAAAGTTGAAACTAGCTTCATGTACCAAATTTATTGAACCTGAAATATCAGCTATTGGCTATTGCTGCATCTGTAAATAAAGCAGAAAAAAAATAACCTTTCTAGAAAAACCTCTACCAGAAAACAAACAAACAAATTGCCCCGTTGAATCTTTGCACATGGAATTTTACACGGAATCGGCTAGATCGAACATCAAATGAATGGTTCATAAAGAGTTTGAACTTTTTTCTTTATAAGCTAATGTCATGTATAAATACAGTCGTTTTGTATCTGTTAAGCAAAGATAATTTACAAGTCAATAGAGTGTACTGTAACGATTAAATCGTCACTTCGGGCAAATGTTAATAATTTTTCTATATTTTGGTTTTTTTTTTAAATTTTGTACGCCAACCCTATTGAGTTCAGAATATCATCTCGGGTACGTAAAACATTAGTATCTCGCTTTTAGCTGTTATTAAATTAAATATTCCTAAATTTGGATTTTATTCGCTTTGCATGGCTGATTATTTAATTCCAAGAGTATGTTTCGTCATCCCTTATATCGCCTAATGATTAATTTTCATAATGTAACTCGTAAAATGAACTAAATCGGTAATTTCAATCGATTTATCTTTGAATTAATTCTCATTTCGACTCTGTGTATCGTCTACTGCATTAAAGAAACCTGCGCGGTACTTATTTGCTGGGTACCGGCGAAAATTTACGTTTTTGACTCTCTCTCTTCCCTTTGGTCAATCGACGAGACCAGATCGATTATGTTGCCTGGCATTTTCAGGAAGCCATTTTTTATCTTATCGTACCGTTTCAATTACCGAAGAAAGTGAGTAAAGCAAGTATACATTCTTTTCTCGCGATTAAATTATCTGTACCGTTTCTTATAGTATAATTGATGGTGAAAATACCGATCAATTGAAATATCGATTTATCTTTTATCTATCGTAGATATATGTATATATGCACATGTCTTATTTTTTATCGTAGTTTGAAATTCGGAAGCTGTGTGAAGATGTTTTCCCGACCAGAGTTCATCATATAGCTTCGTTGGATTGTTTAAAAGGAGTATTTACTCTCCATGATCTATTTTCTTTTCTTTGTTTAGGTGGTGAAAAGGAATCAAATCTTTTTATAGAGCATAACCTTTCCATTGGACCACGGGCTTGGTGCTACTGCTTTTTGCCTTTACATATATATATATATATATATATATATATATATATATATATATATATATATATATTTTCCTCTTTAATTACATCTCTCTTATAAACCAAGAACAGGAACTGTGGTTTTATCATTTTCTAGGATTGTAGCTGTAAGAGAGAATTCCTGATTTTCCGTTGCAATCACGTACAGTGAAGCCATTTTGTTTGCTTTCCGAGACCACCATTGCTAGGTTTGAAGGAAAAGGGGAAGCTAATCTGGGAAATTTGAATGGCAACCTAGTCTATTTAGCAGAGGAGAAAAGCGAAGTAAGTGATTTTTCTATATCTAAAGTCTTACCTAGATTGTTTTTATTTTTTTTAATTAAATTTAAACATATTCACTGTAGAATTGTTTATATATCACTTACTTCGTTACTTCTCTTTAATCTTGGGAATGTATTTGAGTTAGAGTTAGCTTACCTGGGGTTTTTCTTGGTAGATTTTAGAAGTAGCACGGAACAAATTGCCGATATTTTACCTATGTCATATATATATATATATATATATATATATATATATATATATATATATATATATATCTTCTCTTTCAGTTGTTTCCTTTATTAGCTGCAATTTACCTGGCTATATATGTGAATATATGTATATCTATTTGCGGGCGTTATTGTTAATACTTTTTTTTTTATTTGAATTGCTCATAAAAGATACTTGCTGAAACTCCTTCACACCGTTTAAAGGTGGTAACTATCACACCAAATTGTTTATAAATTTGGATACATTAATGAAAATTTCCATGACCTTCAGTCAGGTGAAATAAATAATAACAGAAGTTAATAGTACTTAGAAATCATTATCTTTTCACTAAAGTAAATAAATAGGAAATTTTTCCTATTTATAATATTTTCCTTGCTATCTAAGGAATATCGTTCTGGTATCGTAGAGTTTTGATCAAATCTGTTATCTTTATTTTTGTATTAGCATATGATCAAATCGGTTATCTTTATTTTTGTATTAGCATATGATCAAATCTGTTATCTTTATTTTTGTATTAGCATATGATCAAATCGGTTATCTTTATTTTTGTATTAGCATATGATCAAACCTGTTATCTTTATTTTTGTATTAGCATACGTTTGGATCCAAATTGTTATCTTATTTTAGTATAAATTTCGAGAAATCGAATCTTCATTGTTGTAATAACTATTGTAATACCTTATCATACCTCTCTTGTAGAGAGTAGGAAGTTTTCCTGTAATTGTATTTTCGGTTTATCTATGATTCACAAATAGTTTGATCTAATATCAAGGAACATTATCGTAATAATAGTGGACCATAAGTGTCAATGTAAATAGAGAATAGAGACTCTATCGTTATATTGAACAGACATTCAAGTGACTTATCATATCCCAGTTCCAAACCGGGGTTGAATTTAGAATTTTGGGGGAGTTCAGCAAGTCCAATCAAGGGGTAGCACTTACTAATTCTCTGTCTTTATCTTTTTCCTGTATGCACAAAAAATGAGCTGGACCCAAGGACACTAGAGGAATAGCACCTACCACCATAGGGGCGACTATTTACTGCTACTAGTCGTCAGGGAAGCTCCAACCAGTAAAGTCACGGCTACCTAGAAGGCTTCGGAACCCTCTAAATCAACTGACTCTCTCTCTCTCCCGATATAGCTGAGGCACCAGACAGTCCGGCCATAACAAGAGAGCATGGCACCAGATAAGTCTAAAGTCACTACTTACTGATTGTATACTGATCAAACTGCACTATTGTTGTTGAAAGAAACTGTTTTTGGCTTGGCCACTATTTTTAAATTGTCAATATAACTGTGAGTGTAAATTTGTCTTATTTTGCTGCCTATATGTCTCTGTGTGTCTGGCGCCCTCTCTAAGGTGTCCAAAGTTGGAAAAAGGAAAAAATTGCACCCACCAGCTTGGGATGTGCTCTGGTGAGCTAGTTAGTATTATGATGGATGCCTCCACAACAGCAAGAGGTTTTCCGTTATGGTACTTGATTAACTAAGAATTGTTATTGGTACCTGTTCCGTTAAAAAAAAAACAGAAAATAATAGATTTACGGAATTCAAGTTAAATGTGAATAGGGTGAGAAACATTGGTTGATGCTGAAAAAAATTGTTGAATAATGGTTGACGCTGCAAAAAATTGTAGAATATCTGAAGCTTAAAAATATGAAAACAATAATCCAAAATTAAGATAAACCATGAGACAGAGAAAAAACAGCTCACACCTTACAAATCGCAATTTTTAATTAAATATAAACCTGAGGAACAGCTCATAAGTCGTAAGAAGACAATTAAGAAAAATAATAAATGGCATGTAGGTAGGACTAACAATTTATTTATTGTAGAATTTACCATAACTGAATTGAAACGTGTTAAGACAATACAAAACAAATGTTCAAGAAGAAGCTGTTTATAAGCTACAGTCATACAATATAATGAGCGAGAATGCATACAAATATTCTATTAAAACTTTGACCATCAGAATCACCCTTTTAAATGCGGTTGAAAAGAGGAATTTTAAAAAGATAAGTGCCACAAAAGGCTGATTGATACAAGATAAGATAACAATGTCTAAGTGCTTCTTCGGAAATAACACCACAGTTTAAGGAAAATTGCTGTATATTCCAAACGTTTCGGGGTCTAGATCAGACCCCGTTGTCAATGGTTAAGAAACTACGGATTAAAAAGGCACAAATCTAAGAAGTATTTAAAATATTTGACAATGTAATTAAAACTTGTCCCGACAGCTGATCATGAAACGATGAACAACAATCAGAAAACACTTCAAACTGAACACTATTTATACTCACCATAGTCGTGAAGGTACATACAATCGGATTTCGGACATGTTTGATTTTTGAGAAAATGTGAACAATACTTTGTAGTACCTAAACTCGATTTTATCAGTCTACCGTCTATCGTTATGTTATTAACACTTTGTATGGCCCTTAGAGCCTCATCACTTTTTAGATAAGTTACATAGGCACCTAAAACAATAAACAAGCAATAATTGTAATGTTCACTATCAATTTGACAGTTTATTGAAATAAGAAAAACAGAAATAGACACCAATCTACTTACTTGCACTGGGACCCTGAGACCCAGCATATGACGTCGACTGGTTGATGACCACTTTCTGTATCTTGCCAAATTTGCCAAAATACTCGTGCCTCTTGAGCACTTCTGGATCGGCCAGCCGGACAGGTAGCCCAACGACAAATACCAGATTTCGTTGCACCACTCGTACGCTAGCGAGATGTTTCCTGTTTTCGCTCAGCTTCGCCTTACGCTGTTGGTCGCGTTGACGCTTCTCTGCCTTCAACTTGGCCACCTAGAAATATGCAGCTCAAAAATATTCAGCCTTGGGATAAAAAAAGGAAACCAACAATAAAACTGGAAAAGCAAGGTAAACAACCGACACAAACAACAAAGTGAAAAAATAGAATGAAATCAGAAGAATAATGAAATTAACAAGACAAATTGAAATGCTGTGGAATTTTTGGTGTGTCACAAATGTAAAAACACACTTTTGCTAGCATCCTAACACCAAACCTTTATTTTAAACACTCGAGTTTCAAGAACTCTTAAGCTGTTTGGTTTACTCCTTGATGATGATAACTTAGAGTTCTTGAAATGGCATTGAGTGCTTGAAATAAAGGTTTGGTGTTCGGGTGCAAAACAAAGAATAATTAAGAAAATATATCTACAGGCAAACAAAATGAAATAATAAAAGGCTGTAAGACTAACAAAATCATTGAAAATACTTGAAAATAATAAGGCAAAATGGGTAAAAAGAGAAAATTAATAAAACCAATATAATTAACATAAAAAAATGAGAGAAAAGCAACTAAACAATACAAACCACTGACAAAAACAAATGACAATCCAATTAACCAAAAAAGGGAAAAAGAATAAACAAACATTCAAAATAAAGCAGAAAGAAACAAAATATCAATAAATAAATAAGTAAATGAAGACGAAATTTTATTGAAACCAAAGTAAAAATAAAATAAGGGTTGATTAAAATGTTTGGAATGGAACAATAAATAGGGAAAACTGGTGAAACAAGCACATGGGTTTAATAGTTAAGAATACAGCCAGTAAACATATAAAATAAGGCACAAGTAGAGATAAAAAAAATTGTAAAGAAATATTAAAGAAAAGAATTGTTTCATGAAACATGGTTCAATTTAATTTTTTTGCTATAATGTTACTCATACTAGGACAACTAGTTGTTTTTTACCTGCTCCTGTGATAGTGGAATAAAATCAGCAGGATTTTCGGAATATGCTTTGCGACAAGCAGGGCAGAGGCCATTTTCATCCGTACGAATTCGATGCCAGCAAAAACGACAGATCTGTAACAATAAAAAAAACGATAAAATAACAATACGCACTGTTATTGTTGTTGTTCAATTATGTATTTTCATATAGAGGACATATTCGCAAGGTGCCATAAAAAATAGGCAGTAAAACAACTTTTGGAATCAATACAAAAGCGAAAAGATGTTTACTTCCATTCATGCAGCAAGCCGGAACTAGAAATTAAGTGGGTAGGCTTTAAAAGAAAAAGATGACATATGAAACGAACCTTATAAAAGGATGTAGGTTGCCACGGCCAGTGTCAATGGCTCTCCGGGCTGTTTTACTGTTGTCTTCTGAAATTTCTTCCAAACGTATCATCTGCAACTGTCTGCCGCAGTTGCAGATGATATCTTCTGTGGTGCAAGCGTACGTGTTACCTCGAAGACTGCTTGCGTGGACTATCGAGTGGTGGGGAATTAATGGTTATTATTGTCTGTCGGACCATGACATCTAGTTGGCCATTGGCCTGTAAACCCCATCGATGGTTTTGGTTTCGCGCACTGTAGAGCGGAATATCATAATCTATTCAGTTTTAGACCTTCTTCTTTGCTATTAAAATTGTTCTGATGTGTATAAATGTCTATGGCTTTCTGCTAGAGGCTAGAATGGTTGTCTGATATGGTTTAAGTACATCGGTATGTTGATATTGTATAACGTAATCTCCTGATGCGACGGCCGATTTTTCAGGTTGTAACAATCGACATTTGTTCATGTTCAGATATACGAGTGAGAGTTACAGATATATACCTATATATACACCACACGAACAGAGTATCATGTAAACTCCCGATGTTGACAGTGGATCTTGAGGAGATCGGAGTATGTGGCAAGTTGTTCAATGGGTCTGAAACACATTTTAATCTGTTGTTTCCTGACCTGAGCAGCTCCTCAATGCGATACCATTGTATTTTTAATATATGGCAAGGAAGCTGTTTCCGTCATTTCAAGAGATTATTGATCATTTTTCGGATTAGATTTCTGTCTCGATTTTAAGGACCTACTTATTTTATGGGCCGAGAACTATGAGTAGACTTTGAGGCTTAAGTGGGCAGGTAGACTGTATCATTCGGATCTATTCGAGTTACTTTTCCATGTCAGGTAGTGCCCCGTGAATTGCATAATTGCAGGAAAATTATTTTGACTTTCTCACCATTTATTCAACTATTCTTCAGGACACTGGACCAACATTTAATGTCACAGCTATTTTTCGGGACACTAATTAAACTTCACTTTATTTATTTACCCACTAAAATTAATGCTACAAAATTATTATTAAATTATTTTATCATTTTATCGCTATTTAAAATTTCGCAAACTTTTAAGAAATATTGCCACATATTGTTTAAACTTATTTTGCTTCTTATTAAAGTCGGTTACCGTAAGAGCGATATCCAAATAATCCATCCATTATCCAAGTGGCAAAGAAAATTATGTAAAATGTGTTTTCAAATTATTGGGTTCAATTACCAACAATCTGAAAATCGCACTTCAATTTATTCACGTACTTTGTACCAACTCTGACTTCACAATTCCTAAATAAACATTCTGGCAATTTAAACTGTACTATAGTACTACAATCGAAAAGCGTCTTTGTCTTTATTTAGTTTAAATTTAACATATACTAGAAGCTTTTCGTAAACCATTGACAGCATTTCTTTTCTAATCGACATTCGAGCATCTTCAGCTCTAGATCGTTCCCCTGTAACGTATGCTACTCACATTGCGTTTTGGCTTCTCTTCACGGCTTCAAATTTTAAACATTGTAACTAGTAATTTTTAGCATCGACAACAAACCAATAGGAAATTACGGGGTATTTTTGGACAGGAAATTTTGCTACAACTATAATAATCTGAAATTTTATTTAGAAAAAAGGATATGCATAATCATACATGACAGCAAAATGTTTCTGATCAATAATTGATTAGTATTAGTACATGACAAAGTCGCGGGTACAATAACACGCATCAAGGCCGTAGCCAGACATTTTTTTCGGGATAAGTTGCATAATTTTTTTTGAGGGGTTGGATAATTTTTAAATGGTTTATTAGGACCGCAAAACTTATAGTTTTATATCACATTGATATCTAACCTTACCATCATTTGTTCACAGAAATTGTTTTCCATGAGCTCCTGAGTCGACATCATTCGATAGGGATACATTTTACTTTCCTTTAATACTCGAAAAATTGATGTGTGGCTAACGTTGAGCAGTGAGGCTACTTTTCGACCAGAATGATGTGGGTTTTCTTGAAACTCAAGCATAATATCCAATTTCGTATTGTCACTTACTGCATTGACAGCTACTTTTTTATCTATTTTACATGAACAAGCTCGCGAAACTGCTTTTCTATTTTGCTAATTGTTCCTTGGGTTACAGACAGGTTTTTTCCCAAATAGAAACCCCCTATTTTCCAAATCGGATTGGGGAATAGCGGAGAATTTTACTTACGAAAATTACGACTATTTGGTGAAAATCTGTTCATTTTTCAAATTTGCGTCCGGCGCCCTGAACTTTGTAGATCTGACCTCAGGGGTTTCTATTTGAAAAAAAAAAAACCTTGACTTTGAAATGCGTCCGCCATCTTGGATGCGCCATTTTGTATTATGTAAATCTGACCTCAGATTCGTAATCAGTGACCCCAAAAAATCCCCCGATACCGATTTTGGGAATATCTATTGATTTTTCAATAAAAAAAGGCATTTGACCTGGGTAGCGGTCAAGGTCATTCTCGGCGTAAAATTTTCCGCTCTTTCCGAAACCGGAATAAAAAAGAAGGGGCTACTCATTTGAAAAAATGCATCTGATATCGATATGACTGTCAATGTTATGGTCAAGGTCATGGTCCCCGTTATATAACCAGGGATAAATGCCAAAACTTTTGTATTTATCATTTTTCCAGACTTTTGGCTCACCCTGTATATTAAAATAGGATGGTCACAATTAAGAGAAACACTCAAGTTATAGGGCAGAAATTAAAAGTCAGAAAACGGAACGGTATATGAATATGGTATGAAGAAATAAAGAAGAAATAAAAATAGCTTATTCAAATCCCTCAAAGATAAACAGACCAAATACAAACAGAAAAGAAAGATTTATAAGCAACATAGAGTCAGACATCTACTGGTATATAAGGTAATGAAAAGTATAAAAAAAGATGAAAACAGTAAAGCAAACAATAAGTTAAATAAAAAGAGTGGGTACAACAACAAAGCACTTTAAGCTACAGCAAAAAAACCCAGTTTAGGTTTCATAAATGCAAAGCTGCAGAAATACATACGCCTAAAATCATATCTATGACTCTTACTACACCTTTACAATAAGTGTATTAGAAGGAAGTAAATAAATCCATTAAGAGCTAACGCTAAAGTTATTTAATGCTTTTAGAGAGAAAACAAAAATGTGTGAAGTAACTACCGAGGTTTACTCGTACGAAATATGTTAAATTTCTGAGTAAATGGACTTAAAAGTTATAACGGATCAAATAATTGAAGAAGAAATGGGATTTACGAATGGACGATCAATAAGTGACGGAATATTTACGATAGAACAAATAAATGAAAAACACACAGTTCAACATCCAAACCCATTTATCCTTTATAAATTGTGAAAAAAACATGTGACAACATCAATAGAAATCTGTTACGTATGAAAGGATCAAAAAAATGGTAGAGTGAGTTTTTCAATAAGTTCTTTCTGAATGATTGACGAGGTAACCAGCTATTTTGATTCTTCATTTGGGTTTTCTTTCCTCACAGTGATTTCTGAAAAGAGGTAAGTTGAGTAATTGGGAATTAAATTCTAGAACGGACAATTTCTGGAAAATTACTACACTCATTTAGAAACATCTTATACAAACACAAGAAACTAAAATCTCATGGCCCCGATTCGTGAAACCATGCGAACGTTCTACCACTCAACAGATGACGTCAGTCGAATGAAAACTAATACAAATCGGTATTCTCGAAAATCGTATACGACCCAACCAATGGGTGTTCCAGAGCTTAAAGAATAACAAATGAAAATACTAGAAACGAAGTGAAAATATTCGATCTGAACAATAACAGACAAGGAACAACCGATGGAGTAGAAAGAACATTTAGATAAAATGGAGGAAAACTGCCCATCTTTATAGTAATAGGAAATATGCCTAATACCGAAACCGAAGAAAAAAAGTTGAAAATCAATGCGGACCCGTGTTATTTCAGACACAGGGTATAGTGTTAAATACTAATAAGTAATCTCTAATCAATTTGTCGAGCTTTATTGTGTTATTCTAACGTCATTAACATTCACACAAAATGAAATATCAAACCATCTCTTCGTGTACAAAGAAGAAGGTCGTTGTGTTGTGTTAACTTTCACGAGTTTGGAGAGCGCACATATGCACGAGACTGACTTCCTTGGAATTAAAATGGTGTATCCGTTTAAAAACGCAGTAATTACCAACAATGGAATGTCAATGTCTTGTATTGTAGAAGTAATTATAAAGCGACTTCCGTTTTCCGTTTTAAGAAACAAAGTAAAACTGACAAGCATCAGAAAAATGAGTACTTTTTCTTTTGAACGTAAGGTTTTCGTGATTTTTTTTACTAATAGAATCTCGTTGACCCAGTTGGTAAATGTTAATAATAATGCAAATACGATAATTAAATGATGAATTTGACACTGATAAGAAGTGTGTCATCGTTTGCTTTGAAAGTTTTATGCAGTCGAGAAATATTCGTGAATATGATAATGCTACATTTTTTAACATTCTAAGACCAAAAAAATCTAACAGTATAAGTGCGAAAAAATTAATACAGAACATTTTATCCTGTTTTGACATGGATTACAAAAATAATCAAAGCAGCTAGAATTAATTATCAAACAATTAAAATTTGAACGGTATTTCATAAAAAAAACCTAATCTGTAGGCAGAATTTTGAAGATGGAAATTATTTGGAAATTCATTTTTGATTTTTTTTCCAATTCGAGGTACAGCAAGGAGTCTAAAGTCTGTTTACCATATTGGATACGTATATTTTGTCTTCTTTTTGGACAGATTTTGCCTGCCCTTCTATGACTATTGAAAATGTTGAAATTACGCTGCTGCCCGTTTTTGGAGTTTTTGAAAAAACATGTTCATTATTGAATTATTCTTAGGCGCCTCATTTGATACTATTACTGCGGTTCAGTTTTTTCTAAAAAAATCATAGTGTTCAAGTAGTAGGAAGATATTGGGTGATTGACAATTAACTCCTTTTGAAAACAAAAAGTCAGGTTAGATGAAATGTATGTTACAGGAAAGATGGTGTTTCCCATTACACATTAAACTCAGTTCATGTATGAAATAAATAATTATTCCAGATTTCAATCATTTGAGAAAAGCGCAACTGATGAAGGTTATCGACTAGAAACAATATATTGTCTTGTGTCATTAAAAAATTGTTGGATGGGTAATGTGGTGGTGGTAATATCAGTTTTTAGCCTTATTCAATTCACGGCAAACGTATATACAAATGGTAGAATAATCATACAATTTTTTTTGATTGATTGGAAAAAATCTCAAAAATATTTTACAAAAATTTTGTTGGTTTATTTCTGACTTACTTCCGTTCATTTCGTGATATATTGCTACTATATATTTTTTAATATTCAAAAAATCAGAATCAATTTATTGATTTATGTTTTATTGGATAATATATGATAGACGAATTTTTTGTGAATAATTCCACAAGAATTGCTAAACGAATTTCAAAACCGATTTTTTTTATCTGCCCTAATTTGATAAATATATTAGAAGTAAAAAATATTATTGTGTTACCTCAATTGTGATTTGTATTCGGATTATCATAAAAATATATTAATTATTCTCCGCTTATCTTCAAATGTTTTGTTCATATACAAAAAATCTTTTGTCTAACTAAAAATAGCGTTTTCATTAATCAACCTAACTTATCTATGCTTACTTATCCTATATAATAATTAACATATTCTCATATTAGAGATTAATCAGTGGGAACTTTCAAGAATTTCATATTGTTTTTTGTTAGAATGCTTATCAAACAAAAAGGAAATACTAAAATAATAATAATGAAGGATTATAATTTATATTATAGCAAAATATGGTGTATAAGATGTGTTTGAAATATAGAAAGCGTAATTATTGAAATCGGGAGAGGCAGCAACTAACTCTACTCCTACGAGGGCTGCCTTTTATATTTCGGGATTAGAGAACAAAAACAAATATTAATCATCGAAAATCGCTTTATTGTTTTTCAAAATATTCCCTATAAAGATCTATACACTTTTGCATGCATCTGAACCAATTGTAGAAGCACTTTTTCCACTCTGATTGAGATATCTCCAAAACATGCATTCTAAACGCAGCAACCGCTTCTTCAGGTGTCGAAAAACGTTGACCTCTCAGTTTGTTTTTTACGTACGGGAATAAAAAGAAGTCATTTGGTGACAATTCAGGACTATACGGCGGATGACTCATCAAATCGATGTTTTGAGTGGTCAAAAATGCAGTTATTTGAGCCGATGTGTGAAAGCTCGCATTGTCGTGGGGAAGAGTGATCCGTCTTCGGCGGTTGGTTTTCCTCATTTCTTGGAAGACAACTGGCAAACAAATGGTTGTGTACCACTCAGAATTGACTGTTCTGCGTTGTTCTAGTGGTACGGTTGCGACATGTCCAGTTTTTCCGAAAAAACAGGCGATCATTTGCTTGGAAGTGCTTCGTGTCGGAAGAACTTTTGTTGGATTCGGCTCATCTTGAAACACCCATACAGTCGACTGCTGTTTACTTTTGGGCTCATACGCGTAAATCCACGATTCATCACCTTTCACTATGTCATAAACGTGTTTTGAAGCACCGCGATCGTATTTTTTGATCTTTTCTTTCGACCAATCGACACGAGCCTTTTTTTTGAACGATTGACAAATTGTGTGGGATCCAACGCGAACAAATTTTTTTGACATTCAAATGTTTATGCAATATTGAATGTATGCTGGTCCCACTAATGTGTAAGGTTGACTCAATCTCACGATAGGTCACATGACGATCTTGCAATATCAGATCGCGCACAGCTTCAATGGTTTCCGGAACAACAACTGTTTTTGGACGACCTTCAGGAAATTCGTCTTGGAGTGAACTACGACCTCGATTGAATTCACCATACCATCGATAAACAGTGGTCCTTGATGGAGTTTCACCGCCAAAAATTAAATTAAGTTCATCCATGCACTCTTGCTGACTTAATCCACGTCGAAAGTTGTAAAAAACGATTTAATTCCATTTTTTGGCCGAGATGAATCCTTTAAGTTACTGTAAACAACACAGCGCTCGTATGTCAAAACGTTCTGAGTACGTATAACCTCAAAAATGTCAAACTTTACGATAGAGCTGTCAGTTGTCAGGTTGCAACACTAGGGTTGTCCAATCCGGAAATATAAAAGGCAGCCCTCGTATTTTTGTAGAAAATGCCATGTCCACCTGGCAAATAATAAACTCTGATTGAAGCAGACTGTTCCGTATACAAATCCAATTCTATCAGGATGAATTAGTGTTGGGCAATATCATTCTTACAGAAGAATGGGTCATTCATAATTCAGTCTTTAAATTGAATAACTCATTTGAACCGTCCAAATTAATGAGGATTCAAAGATTTTTCTTTAATATAATCATCGGCGATGGGAACACCCAAAACTATATTATTTTGAATTAAAATAGCATTATTACGGAACTGTTACTGAGGTTACATATTGAAATACATTAAGTTACTATTGAATTGATTCTACTGTATTATAATGGGTTAACATCTACTTATGAATAGTCAAAATACTTAAAAATCAAAATTCAATTTTACTATTTACTGTAATTTAGAATGAGTAATCGGACAAGAATTGAAAGTCAACGGTGGAATACCCGATGTCAAGACACTGTTATTTTAACAAAGATTCGTATTTGATGTTTTCACACATTTGTACTTTACAGTATACATTTGCAAGAAGTAGTTTTTATCATTAAATGTGATGTTTTTTGTTGTGTTAGATAATACATGTAGATCTTTAGATTTTGAGATAACATAAATATTGAGATTTTTCAATAGAATATGAACATAAAAAGTAGCTGTATTTGGAACTACTTCACAGCAACTATTTCGAGGGAAAAAGCTATATGTAATTTATTCCGACAAAGTTTGTCTCTCGAAAATCCTAGATGTCGGTCTTACATCTCGCGTCTTCAAAGTTAACAATTTGTTTATCCCTGTCTCCCCTACCCTTTTATAAAACATCGGCTATGACGGCATCCTCCGACCTTTGCGTAATGATGTAATTATTATTTTCTTATTATTAATAAAAACAAAACGTTTAATAATTTTTTTTGTTAATTCAACTAACCAAAACGTGAAAATACCTCACAAGAAAATTTATATAATTCTAATACTCGTCCTGTTAAACACATTTAAGTCCAACCGATAATAGCAATGATAAACAAAATTTGGTATCCGTAAAATAATTACAAATTAGAATTTACCAACGAAATTAATAAATATTAATAAGCGTGTGAATTATTATTGGTTGTATTGAACAATTCCAAAAAAGAATGATTCATCACTGAATGGCCTAAGCCTAATCAGAAGGGTTATTTTTCAGGGAGATTTATTTAGCCTGCTCTGGTTTTATCTTGCGATGACTCTGTTGTTTATCTGTCTTTCTCTATGGGCCATGGTGAATCTGTGGATGGGTGCCGTTGAAATTCCCACAGTTTACCGCAAAATAATTTTACTGGTTTGTTTTCAGTAAAGTAATTTGCTAATCTGATTTAAACGAACAGAAGTTTTGTAAATATTTTAACCACAATGGGTTTTAGAAAAGAATATTCACACTCAAATCAAATACCTACTGGCGTTTGCAATTGTACAAAAGGGATGATTTTGACTCTGTATTGAATTGAATCATCTTAATAAAACAATCAACAGAAATATGAGTAAAAGATTAGATTTATCTGTATGAAATAAGAAAGTTGGAGTCTATTAAAAATATTATTTCTCATAAATCATAAGCTTTAGCAAGTTGTGTGAAGCCTTTGAATTTATCAAGTGTGAGTTATTTATTACTTATTATAACTTTCAATATTAAAAACATGCTTAGCAAATCCAAGTAAAAGTAATTAGATATAAAACTCTGGTGGAAGTGGCACATAAAATCGAAAAAATAGTTTTAATTTATTATTAGCGTTATACATCAGATGAGCCAAATGATACCAAATTATGGTATTGATATCCAAATTGCATATACGTACAAAGATTTATTAATATACGAGAATTAGAAGTAGGTTAAAAGCAATTCCATTACATAGATACAGGTAAAGCTAATAAATGTGTTAAAAACCTGGTGATTTTCGGGGACTAATACATTTTTTCCGTTGAACTTGCTAGCCAATATCGTTTTGAAATAAGGAAGAAAGTGGGATTTATTGGATAAAAACTCATCAGAATTTGTGAAATTTACTGTCCTCGACTTTTAATATGCAATTGAAGGTGGAGTATGTTATTCTACATATAAAGAGAAAAATTCCATTATTCCTCCTCAGTTCGTCATTCTTCAGTTCTAGAAGAAACTAATCATATACACAGAAGTGTCTGCTATTTATCAATAAAGGAAATTTTATTAAAGACATTTTCCAACAAGTAACATTCAATAAACACTCTGTATGTATGTATTTGAAAATTAAAATTTCTTAAAAATTCAAATTTACATACCATTTCTGATCCACTCTAACTAAATGACTAATATGCGGAATAAACTAATTGTTCAAAAAATATATGAAACACTAATAATTCCTAAATTTAGTTGAAAACCATCTAGCTGATATTGTGTGAATATGACTTTAAAAGTCGTTCAGAAGTTACACAATCACTAACAGGCGCACCAAACATTTTATACATACACACCAGTACACTAACCAAACCAAAGTACAAATATGAATTAATACAGTTTATAACTAAAATATTTGTTAATGCCTTGATTACAGATTGCCTTGCCTTGATCTGTTGGATATTAGCAGAGATATGAACCATCCTCTCAACAAGGCTTCAGCAGAATTGATCACATACATATTGTACTAACCAGTCAAACCATTTGCCCTGGTCTTCAAATACAATGAGATGCAGGTCAAGACTAAACCTATTCACAGTGCTAAGGCAAAAGTACATTTATTTAATATTACCTAATTTAGACTATTTGTTTTTACATATTTAGTCACCCATAGTTATTTTGTTCCCTAGAATTTGAATGAAAATGTTGTCTATATTTCTGAAAAAAACTCTATAAATAATTTAATAAATCTAAATGTAAATAAATAAGTTCCTTTTAAATTCAATTTAATTTATCTCAGGGTATTGTCCTTCCCCAATATCTACAAGACTGTTACTGAAATATGAATCCTCTGACTGTGTAGCCATGTTATGGTTAGGTTAGGTTAGCTCCTTAATACATTTTCAAAGTTCTGAACATTTTAAAAACAGATGACTATCATCTTTAGCAACTGCAAGTAACATTGATATAAAATCTGAAAACAATCCCCCAATTATACTCACTGAAGCAGAAGAAATAGCAATACACAGAAATTTAAATTTAATATTTTTTTGGGCAAAAATCGATGCTATAGTAAGGTATAGTAAGGTAATTTTGGGAAAGTTTGATGAATGTTTTTCATGTCAACCTTTTTTAACAATTAATTAATTAATGACTTCAAATTATTTAAATCTATTAATGACATAAGTGATGTTATATTGCACTTCAAAATGAACTTGGCGCTCAACTCGTTTAGAGAAAACGAAATGTTTGTTAATACCCAAAAATGTTGTGTTGTTTCCTTCGCCCGAAAAGTCAATGTCAATGTAGCATTGGAAATTGTAAGGTTAAGAGGTGTAAGGAGGTCAACGATCTGGGGGTGGGCTTTCAAGACAACTTCAAATTCAATACCCATTTCAACTACCTCATAAACACAGCATACAAAGTTCTTGACTTTGTCATTTGAGAGTAAAAACAACCAACTTTGTATATCAAAGGTGAGGCCTCATCTTGAGTATGCCTTCAACACTTGGCCATCAAATTGTTACACCCACAGCAAACAGCAATGAAATTGAAAAAAAATTCAAAAAAGTTTTCTATGCTATCTATATACCAAAAGGAATAGCATATATCCCTTGATGGTATCTAATAGATCAATGTTGGTAACCTTCCATCTGTGTTTTTTGAGTACTAGGAGAAAGACTCATATATATAACATTCTAAAAACAAGAACATATCGCGGTTGTGGCTTGATCAATAGCGTTAAGTCTAGGGTCCCCAAAATTAATCTCTTCTAGAGCCCTTCGCCCTTCACTTATATACTCAGTGTCAGCAATGATATGTTGTCCATGAACATAGTTTACTGACCCATTTAACATCAAATTTGGTGAGCTTAGGCGAATATTATTGATGCATCAGGAGGCAAACCCTTTATGATATTGGCATATCTGTGATATTGTCAAATACATTAGTGTTGTTTAACCCTTCCCATGTAATTATCTTTTTGGTGTGTGTAAAGAGAATAAATTTATAAAAAGTCGTTTTTGCATTATAAATTTACCAAAAAAACAAACTGTTTGAAGGGATCCATAAGTGATGTTTAGTTATGTTAAAATGCCTAGACTAGGTGTATGCCAAAGGTATTGCCAGCTAAGTGAATTTGAAAGAGGTCGAGTTATAGGTTTACGGGCGGGTGGGTTTTGCATTTTGAGAAATCGCTAACCGCACAAACAGAAATCCAACTACTGTTAAGAGATTATGTCCAGCATGATTGGATAATACTCAAAATCGGAGAAGAGTAGCCACCGGACGTCGAAAGGGCACAAATGAAATTCAAGATAGACATCTAAGACTTATGACCTTTAGAGACTGATTTCGACAACTCGAAATTTAGGCTGATGAGTGGTTATGAGAACAAGGCCATCTTGCAGTGTCTGAATGGTCTATTGTCTTGCACATCATTATTGACCCCATTATGTGCATCTTATGCTCTGAGTATTGATGACCATCTTTACAGTGGTGCAGAGAATGACAGCATTGGAACACATTCCACAAATGGCGTCAGGTTGTCTTCTCTGATTCTGCTTGGATGGACATGAATGCTAAAGAAGGATTAGATAATGTCGAGGAGAAAGACCTTAATTGGCTAATGGCTCCCATATTTCAACAAGAAAATGGTCAGCCTCAGGTTGCTCAAGTTAGTTTAAACTGTTTTAAAGAGATCCATGTGAATCTGTTCCCTGATCTTTCACCCATAGAACATGTTTGGTACATAGCCTTGAAAATTTACCCAAGCCCCTACAGACTTTGGATATTCTAAGACACGAAATATAGCCAGCTTAGAATAGTATTCCTCAAGAATAAATAGAACACCTTGTTGAATCAATGCCAAAACATGTTGGGAAGTGTATAAATAACGACAGTAGACAAACCATTATCAAACTTAATTAAAAAAAATAAACATGGCATTTTTTATTAAAATTTTAATCATTTACTCCTTACTATAACACCTATATTTTACTAAAGCAATATTAAATTTAAACATCTCCGTCTGGGTGTTGTGATTTCTTTGTCAGTGAGTATATTAAATCACAATCACAAGTGAATAATTATAATCAAGAGATATCAAACTAAAATATTAATTGCCTTATTAACTTTAACTTTATTTTGTAGTCATTATAGTATCATGGACTCAAGCCACACAAGATATTTTTATAGAATTGAATTACAAGCTATTCAGATAAATTTCTCTATATTTACAAACATCCACTATGACTAGGCAAGACTTAACATATTAAGTCCATAGTATAGCTAGCCTGAACCATTTATACAGAATATATGTAAATTATGGATAATTTTGAAACTTATTTTTATTTTACAGTCAATGTTTGAAAATAATTTTATTTGGGATTTAGTATATTGCAACTAGCTATATGAAATTAGAAAAACAAATCATATGAAATCACACTTGAATTTTGTTAATGTTTTAGATTACTGCATGTGCTTTGCTTTTTTAGTACATATATGCAATTTGTGTAATTTACTAAGATAAATTTCAAAATGGACTAACAAATTATAGAACTTAAATGAGAGAAACTCAATTTTTGAGAGAAATAAGCAAAATAATGGAGATATGTAAGCATTTTGTATAATTAAATTGTTTTGTTTCAATTTCTGCAACTGATCATTTAACTTCACAAATTAATTTATTATACTGATAAGCAAACAAACATTTCAAAATTGCAATACATTTTCTGCAATGGATAAATTGTATGACTGAAACATTACATATAATTGTTTATTTTTCCTCACCTGGTAGCCACAAGTGCAAGGGAAAAAATTAAGATCATCGACTTCTAGTGGTTCCATGCACAAAGGGCACTCCACCAGTTCATCACCACTCTGGTTTAACACAGACATTGCTTCGATGCTTCTTTCAACAAAGTACTCTGCAAAAAACGATCGCTTTGCCTGCAAAAAAATTACACTTAGATCACGAAACATTTAATCTTTACCCCGTAATTAATTAGTATTCAAAGAATGTCTTTGTTATAATTCTATGAGTAATTTCGACATTCAACTGTGATTTTGTAAATTTGTGCCTAAACCGGGGTGTTTACTGCTAAATTAGGGGTATACAGAGCAAATCTCACGATTGAACTTAACTGTTTTTTGTTCTATTTAACCTTTCTTCCGAAGATTGTCAAATAAAATAGAACATCTGTCAAACTCTTAATTGCCATGTAACAATCTTGAATGAAACCCAACTATTTTGTTGCCGAACCAATTTTAATTTGAAATTTTTCGATTCAAGCACCTCTCTAAACAGAAACAGGTCGATTTTCCCCAAAAAAATTAAATCACGAAACTGCTTATTTTTATGCAATTAGTGAAAAAATATTCCAAGGTTTCGGATCTGAGAAATCAAATATAAGTCAATTATTCATCTACGTACTTACTCACAATTTGAAACAATACCCGAATAATAAATTTCGCGAACTAAAAAGGATAAATTGGGAAATTCCTATATTTACTTACTTAAATTTCCGATTAGACAGTTATCAATATGGCGACTTTGGTCTGAAAAACCTTGCGCATTAAATAGGCGCAGAACAATCAACTCGTACGAGACACGTTTACAACACAACAAAATTTTTATATTAACCATTTAAAAATAGCATTTACTTTCTAATATTAAACCTTACATAAAAACCAGCAATATATGCACCTATTTTGCATAATTATGTTGTTTAGGATCTTGGCATTGTTTCGGTTAACGCATATTTACACCAAAAGATGGTATATTTTAACATAAAATAAATATTGCCGTTATACTTTTGTAAAAAACATCGTTCTTCAATACATTCGCTAATGTTTACATGTTACAAGAATACAGTTTGTATATTTATTTTACGCGAGTGATAAATAAATCATCTTAATTCCTTGTTGTGTCCTTAAAATGATTTTCAAAAGCTTTCCCGCCAATTAATAGGTTACGGATAGTTCAAATATATCCCCCCACGCATCTATAAATTTAATTCCTATGAAAATTGGAATTTCAATGAATTCTCCTGTTGACGTCAATTTTTTATGACGCATTCCCATTAAGGATAACAAAACAAACCACAATCATGAATCACAAAAGTTATCCACAAACCAGATAATTTGTTCATTCTCATTGTGGTTGACAAAAAAACTTGGAAGTGTTTTGTAAACATCAAAGTGTAAATCATAGACAAGAAGAGTGTAAATTTTTCATTCTTTTATTGTAAAGGATACACTGGGCTGGATACTTAGCTTCACTACATTTTGTTGTACCTTTCAAAGAAACAAAAATTCAAAATCTATGTCAGGATGTCAGAACACTCTCAGACAAACATTTATTGGGCACTGGGGTGTAGAATTAGAAATACATTACATATTTTGTTACACAAAGTATGTAACTAAAACTTTTTTCTCAACATATTAGTGTTTGAAGTTTGAATTAATAAGACATTTTTGTTACAATTTTTTTATTAACTTAATGTACTACAGGATTTAATGGTTCTGCTTTAATATTTGCTAAATTTATTCTATTGTCAAGTTCTTCATCAATAAGTCCAACTAAGGCTCTGAAAATAAACATATTAAATAAATGCAAAACTTGTTGATTTATAATTATCAAATTGGAAATATTGTACATGGCAGGACATTTACACATATATATGAAAACAAAAGAAATAAACACTGACTTACACATTATCACCTCTTATTATATGTAGCCCCAACATAACCTGCTCAACTCCAGTTGTTGTGGAATATACCCTTTCATGAGATTCATCAAGTATTATATTTATAGTTTGGTCAAATCCCTTTAGGGTACCCTAAAATTTTATAATTACTTATAAAGTTACTAGAACCAAGCATACATAACTTACAATAAAGTTTCTACCATCAGATGTTATTATAGAAACAGTATCTGTATGAATTGAATTATTAAGGAAATAAACAGAACTAAGCAAAATTTTATTTTAAATGAAAAGGATACGGTTGACGAATGAATCTAGTCCAGATGCCATCTTAACTTTTTTGTATTTGACTTTTATAGATTCAATTTTACTAAGGTAAACATAAAAATATTGTTGAACATAAATGAGGTTAAGATTAGATTGATAAAAAAACAGATGACATATAAATAAGAACTTCACTTCTTAACCGCCTACCGGCACTACATGGTGGTTGGTTGGAGAAATAGTATTTGAATGCTGAGGGTTTCATAAGATATACCTAGTTAAATAGGGCTTTACAATTATAATTTTACACTAGGACAACTATCATTATATTATTATTTGAATATTATAAATTATAACAGATAAATATCAATTAACGTTGGCTGTTTTCCAATTACCAGAGCACAAAGTGATTTTGTGCCGCACAGTGTGGCAATTTTCTGTTAATTGGAACATGGTTTTTTTAAAACCAACCGGTAGAGTACACTGATCACCATAAGGTTAAAAATGTATTACTCATAGGTTATCAATTGACGTTTATGTGTACGTAAATTATTTACAGAATAATTCAATAATGGCTGTTTTCCAATTACTAGAGCTCAAAGTGTTTTTGTGTCGCCCTGTACCGTAATTTTCGGGCGTTATTTGTATGGAGTGTTGAGTAAAAGGAGGACACACTCTGTGTATCAAAAAGTGTCCACAAAAGGATATCAATTTGGGGGAGCCACTGGGACGACAGGGTAATTTGTTCGTAGAATACCATTTAAAAGACAATTAAAAATTCTAACCTATACCCTATTGTATGATCTGTGACCTATACATTTTACAAATTACAACAGCAGATTATAATATGTTTTTTTATAATGAAAAGTAAGTATTTCTAAAAATAAATGCTGTAAAGTTTTTATTTACTTGTTATAAATGTAGTATTATTGACATGATTAAATTGAAAATTATTTTCAGTTAGTTATATTCCCACAAAATATTCTCACCATATGATCTGCGAAATAAACCAACCAAAAATGTGTGGGTAAATAAGAAAAGATGGTTTTGTTACATGCCTGAGAGCTAACATTAAAACCAAAAACTGACGCTCAAGATTGGTTAATTATTAATAGGAAAGAAGAGTTTATGCAGTTAGAACAGAACATATCAAGAATTTTTTTTTGAAAATGTAAGTAATGTAATTTAAGTACACATCCAAAAATTGCAAATTTAAACATCATAGTTAAACAACCAGATTTAAAATGGTTGGTAAAATTTGTATTTAATATTAATAAATGTATTCAGTCAATGAAATACACTGTACATAGATAAAAATGACTTGCAAGCAAAACTTTATTTGTAAATTTTTTTAGGAGTCAAGATAAATATCCTACACAAATTAAACTCTGAAGAACCCATTATTATATAATTACTAAACTGATTATGGCATTGTCCATCAAGAACTTCAACAAACTTCTGAAGATATTTTTCCAGGGCCATTCACCAGGTGTACCTTTGAAAATATTTAAAATAGACATACAGCAGAAAGATGCCAAAAATAGTCATTTAATTGTAGTTAATGAAGACAAGAAAAAATATATGGAAAACCAGTGTGTGAAAATGTTAGAATCATTGAAAAAGAAACTAAGTGAAATTTGTTCCATAATGATGACAGAAGAGATAACTTAATTATAGCAGTTTATTCAGTGATGAAAAGAATTGTTAATTACCTTTTATCCAGAGAAAGGTGAACAAGGAACTAGAAACACCAACTTTTCAAAATAAATATGTAATATGAACACAAGAATGTAAAAATAAATAATTTTTATTTACATCTAATTCACCAACATCTATTTGTTAATAAGTATAAAAATATTACAAATATACAAATTTTTCCCAATGTTTAACTGTTTCAAAAAGTTTTATAAGAAAATAACAATTATAAAATCACTCCGTTTTATAAAAAGTCAAAACTGGGGCACACACTTATTAATTTATATCACAATTAACACACTATAAACTCATCACTTGCAGAGATTACAAAAAACGGAGACAACCATTTACAAAGAGAAGTTCACATAGCAGATTTTCTACGTTTTATTTACGATTTTTACTAATAATTTTACATCTGGTGCGTTCCCGCAATTTGTTTAGTGTATTGTGTTCAATTTGATTGAATTACTTCATTGATATTTAAACTTCTGCACCTTTTCTAAAACATTCCGTCGCGCTAATGCTAATTGTAAGTGTTTTTTGCGTCTAAAATATAGACAGTATTGACATTCGTGTTTTGGGTCCCTAGCTATTTGGACGCTTGGGATTTTTTTTGTATTGTGCTCCGAACTATTCGGTCACGCTTTGATCCCGTCTGAAGAGACGGCGCTTATTGTTGTTTTTTGCGTTACGATTCCGCGAGTTAGTAGCTTCGTTCGTAACGACCGCTAAACCGCTTTCATTTTGTTTCTTTTGTGTTTACAAAAGCGCATCATTTGTTGTTAAACCCGCATTTTTTGTATGCTCAATCAATGAACATTAAGTCGCTATTTTTTGTGTAACGTGTTGTCCAGAAGAAGCTCTAAAAAACTGTTCACGGGGCTAGCCTCTGAAGAAAGAAGACCCAAGAATCACCAGAGCTTCGACATAAAAGGTTAGTGATAACTTTTATTTGGTGGTTCGTTTATGTGACGGCACGTGTTTATTGATTGTTCCGCTAAAGGTCTTTCGTCAATTATATACTTGCATTGAACCAGCATTGAACTAAAACCGCAACATCTAATTCATACATTTTTTTGAATATTCTCTATGGAATGTGCATCGAAGACATTCCAACATGGCGCTAATTGGAAAACAGCGTAAGTAAACCTACATAAATCATCCCAAAGGCACAGTTATTTCTTGTGCTCATTTGTGCGAGCCAGTGCCGTAATTGGAACACTGAGTGCTAGCAATGTGCCGCACTGTGCTTAATTGTGCGCTAATTGGAAAACAGCGTTTTTGTGCACCAGCGTATTTTTCAAACCAACCGATCCGAGACGCCACGCATCACGTACTGTTTTGTGATAAGTGGTAGTAGAAGCAGAACATAACTGATCTTCTTCTTCACTAATCGTGATGGCAAATTTTGACAATTAGAAAAATATTTTGACACTTAGAGTCTGATACGTCAAAAAATGTTAATCATAACAAAAACTGAAAATGAATTTGCAAACACTACTTCAAGACTTTAATCCTAGGTAAGTTCAGGAAAAATATTTTTAATTAGTGGTCTGCTTATAAGATGTTTATATAAAATAGCACCAACGTTGTTACATTAAGTTTATGATTAACCTTTGTTGGATTTTTTTTTTCATCAGTGGTTTGTTTTTAGCAAATTTGTCGTTCATTCGTGTTTGTTAGTTTTTACAATTCTATTCGCCTTGAGATTGGATAATTTCATACAGTGGTCGTTTTGGGTAGTTTTCACACCAATTTGGATATGTAAGGTATTAGTGGTTACAGGAGCGACAGTAGGTAGCTATGTCTGGTGGAGATACCCACATTTCAGGTGAGTATGATATTATGTTGAGGACACTTTGTTTATTGTCTTCTATACTATGGTTGTTGGGGTTGAAAAAAAGTGAACTAAAATTGGTAAGACCATGTCCCAGTAATAAAAATATTTAACAACCCTAATTTATTGTATTTAAAGTATCTAATGATTATTTATTTCAGGTTAGAAGGAGAAGCATATGTACATTATAAATCCATGTTGATATCCTTAGCCTTACATTTAATATTATTAATGTTTGAATTGTTAGTGTGTGATAAACTTGAATCGTCCAGACATCTATGGATTCTAGTGTTTATTCCACTCATTTTTGTATCAATAGTCAGCATAGCTGTCTGCATTTGGGCCGTGAAACATGATAGATCATTTGAGGTTTGTTTTATTGGTTTTTATTTGTTTATGTGTTATGACATAATTGCTGAATATTTGAATACATATGTTGCTAAATCTAGAATGTAGTGTAATGGTGTTTTTTGGGATTTCAAACTACTAATAGCAAATCAGAAGATACATAGAGTCTGGAAGTTATTTTAGAAACTTGGAAACCAGTGTATAAAGTTTTATTCATATTTATAGAAAATAAACAACTGCAAAGAATATCAAATAATTCTATATCTTTAGCTATTTGATATAAAAATTAACTGAAAGTAATTTCAACTGAAATAAATTTTAGATAAACCTGTTTATCTAAAATTGATCTTGATCAATAACTAACTGCACCTTGGTTTCCAATCAGTTGTAATTCAGTAAATATATCTTTGGATAAATTTAAAAAATTGTTAATCTATGAAACATACTATTATAAGCAGGGTGGATTCAGACACTTACTTCGGGGGGATTTCATGCTTCCAGAGGGCGAACCTGTACTAAATTTATCTCAATATATTTTTAAAAATATAATTTTAAACTCAGATTTTTGGATTATTATATAAAAAATTGTTGTTCTGAGGTTTAAACTCATCAAAGTGACCTTTTTCAAGGATCTTGGAGTTAAGATCACCTCATTTTAGTATTAAATTTACTAACTTTTTTTTAAGTATTGGCAAAATCAATTAAGTACTATGTGTCTCAAGAGACATATTTTCTGAAAATCTGAGTAGTTTCAGTCATTAGTTTAGTAAAAAAATGAGTACCCACATTATTATAGTCATTAACTTTTATTTCTAATAAAGGAGGTAACACTGACATTTTTTTTTGTAGAGTTGATTTTTATGTTGGTTTCATAAGGAGGTGCTTCCAGGGATGTTACAAATTACAGACCAATTTTCATTATCAGCTTCAATTTAAAATTTTTAAATGCCATTGTTACTCATAAAATATCAGAAGCTCTGTCTAATAAAATTTATACCAAATATGGCTTTTCTAAGGTGAAATCTGGGCTAATTGCAGTCTTTCTCTAATGGTATCATTCTACTACTGGATGAAGGTTTGCAGGTTGATACTGTCTATCTGGATTTTTTCAATAAATACCATTCTGAAGCTTTTTATGGTTCCGTATATACAATATACGGATACCCTTATAATATCACTCAGGATTTCTGCCTCTGTCACATCACAGCCATTTTCTCCTACTGGACGGAAGAGGTTGAAATTTGGTATCAATGTATAGTTTGGTGACCCGATCAGGAGTACATATCGTAAAAGAAAAAATTTTGATTTTAGGGGTACTTCTGGGGGAAAAACTAAAAAAATCGACCGTTCCCCCCCTGATCTCCGAAACTACTGAGCCAAAAATTTTGAAAAAAAATAGGAAATATAGAGCGTTGCCCGAACTTTACAGGAAAATTAAGGAGAAACCATTAATGTTAATTTTGGGGGGCAAATTATAGAATTAAATAAAAATTTAAAAATAAAAAATTTTCAAACACATCATGTAATATATCAAATGAAAGGTCTCATTCTGAGGAACACAAATATATTTTTTTCATATTAAAAAAAAAAATTATTTAAAAAGATATTAACGAAAATATACCAACCAAAATTTACCCATTCCCCCCCCCCTTATCTCCGAAACTATAAAACGTAAAGTTTTGAAAAAAATGGATTTATAGGTTCTGACCTGAAGTTTACTGGAAAAATAAGGACAAAACCTCTACTTTTAATTTTGGGGGGCCAATTACAGAATTAAATGGAAAATATAAAATTAAAATTGTTTCTAACCCATCATGTTATGTATCAAATGAAAGGGCTCATTACGACGAAAACAAATATATATTTTCATATTTTTAAAATATATTAATTAAAAGATATTAACAAAAATATAAAAAAATTGACCCCCCCCTTATCTCCAAAACCATAAGCTGGAAAATTTTGAAAAAATGGAGGTATAGCCCCTCACCTGAACTTTACTGGAAAATTAAGGAGAAACCCCTAATATTTATTTTGGGGGGGCAAATTATAGAATTAAATGGAAAATTAAAATTGTTTCTAACCCATCATGTTATATATCAAATGAAAGGGCTCATTATGACGAAAACAAACATATTTTTCTCATATTTTTAAAATAAATTAATTAAAAGATATTAACAAAAATATAAAAATTTTACCCATTCCACCCCCCTATCTCCGAAACCATAAGCTGGAAAATTTTGAAAAAAACAATGTTGGTATAGCCCCTCACCTGAACTTTACTGGAAAAATAAGGAAAAACCCCTAATATATTTTGGGGGGGGGGGCAAATTATAGAATTAATGGAAAATATAAAATTAAAATTGTTTCTAACCCAACATATTATATATCAAATAAAAGGGCTCATGATGAAGAAAACAAATATATTTTTTCCATATTTATAAAATAAATTAATTAAAAGATATTAACAAAAATATAAAAAAATTTTCCCATTCCCCTCTCTTATGCCCGAAACCATAAGCTGAAAAATTTTGAAAAACTGGAAGTATAGCCCCTCACCTGAACTTTACTGAAAAAATAAGAAGAAACCCCTAATATTCATTTTGGGGGCAAATTATAGAATTAAATGGAAAATAAAAAATTATAATTGTTTCTAACAGGTCATGTAATATATCAAATCCCAGGGCTCATTATGACGAATAGGTACAAATATATATTTTTTAAATGAATATTTTAAAATATTTAAAAAAAATTACCCATTCTCCCCGTTATTCCCCAAACTCTAAGACCTCATTTTTTTTGTTTATAGGAAAAATATGAAAAAAAACCTAATTCTATTATTTGGCCTCCAAATAATAGAATTAAACGGAAAATAAATTACTAGAAAACCCCCATAGTAATTTTAGGGACAAATTATACAATTAAATGGAAAATAAAGATTCAATTTTCAAACGCATCATGTAATATATCAGATAAAAGGCTCATTATGTGAATTACAAATATATCATATTTTTAAATCATTTGTATAAAAGATATTAAAAATATTAAACATCGACTTAATTCCCACTATAGAAACTACACTATTTAAAATTTGAAAAATATATTTTATTTATATTTTTAAATAATTTGAATAACAGAGTTAATAATTTATAATTTAAACTTTGACCTATTTTGCCGTTTTTCTTCCAATCTACAGAGCCTCAAAACTCAGACAGTAGATTATAAAAGGCATTTCTGAAAGTTTATTAGAAAAATAAAACTCTAATGTTACTTTTTGGGGGCCAAATTAGAAAATTAAATATATATGTATTGTGATAAAAATCAAGCGAATCCTAAAGCAGATAAAATAAAAAGTCTATGTGTGGAAAATCAAAGTGTATATTTTTTATAAATTTAAAACGCTCCCTTTAAAAGATATAAGGGTAAGTATAAGAAAATGCACTCATTCACTGCTTGTCTGAAACTGGAATATTCAAATCTTGAAGGTGGTACGGAACCCTAAGTATGTGAGTCCAACTCGCGCTTGACCAAATTAATTTAAATTTCATTGTACTATAAGTTGTGTGGGGTGTTATTCCCAACAAATTCATAAATACAAACCATATATTTGTTAAAACTAAAGTTTATCAGTGATTGTGGTACTGTGTTAAAATGATCAGAAGATGTTATTTGCAATGAATGAATTTATCTATCATCACCTGATTGTTTTTAATATTCACATTTGTTTTATAAATTGCAAGCTCTTATACCATATGTTAAAACTATAAAGTCTATCAGTGAATTTGGTATTGTGCTAGGCTGATTTGAGGCTCACATGGCCAACCATAAGCCTCTCACATTAGATACTTGTTTCAGAGCCCAAATTTTATTAATAACTTTCATTTATCATAAATAAATTGAATCCTTTATTTCCAAAATTCAAATTCAAATGTGAATCTGCTAAATTATACATTGGCATTTCTAGTTTACTATATTGGTCTAATGTAAATGAACTTTTCCTAATTTATCTAAATGTGAAGTAGTCTATTTTCTTATTGTAACATTTGGGCAGTAAGATCTGCTGTTTTAGTTACAACAGAACCACTAACTGCATTTTCCATCTGATTAAATTATTTTGTAAGTCAATCAGAGATATGATTCTATTAAATCAGCAACTGGGATTATGAGTAATTTCGAAAAGATTGTTGAGGGGGTCTTGAATTATTTTGTCTATTCATGGGTTTTCTCTCCTCCAAATTTTTTCTGTAACAGATAAGTATTTAAAAATTGTATATGTAGAACAAAGTGTAGTAAGGCAATTTCGTAAAATTGCCCGGATTACTGGCTGTCTGTACAGAGATTCTTCCTCACAGTTTTTCTGAGAGAAAGAGATGTCTATAAAATGATCAACCAGTATTCCTGTATATAAGTAATGTATTGTATATTGTGTAATACTTATCTGTGTATGGAGACGTTTCAACTCCGAGTCTGGAGTCGTTGTCAATCGTTTAGTGTTGTTTTCGAGGTTTTTTTCTAAAAAATTTTCGCTTTGATTTTGAATTTATTGTTTGTCAAAAAGTTTGACAAACAATAAACAAACAATAAATTCAAAATAAAAGCGAAAATTTTTTAGAAAAAAACCTCGAAAACAACACTAAACGATTGACAACGACTCCAGACTCGGAGTTGAAACGTCTCCATACACAGATAAGTATTACACAATATACAATACATTACTTATATACAGGAATACTGGTTGATCATTTTATAGACATCTCTTTCTCTCAGAAAAACTGTGAGGAAGAATCTCTGTACAGACAGCCAGTAATCCGGGCAATTTTACGAAATTGCCTTACTACACTTTGTTCTACATATACAATTTTTAAATACTTATCTGTTACAGGAAAAAATTTGGAGGAGAGAAAACCCATGAATAGACAAAATAACTGGGATTATGTTTAAAAATTACACCATAAAATTGTTTAACACTTTTAGTCAGTAGTAATGGAAAAGTTGTTTATATATTTGATATTGATGTTTCTTTATATTATTTCATTCTTTTCTATACAGATGTTATTATAAATTCAAAATATTGTTAATTATTATACTTATATATAATATTTATTTTTGTACCTGTTGATCTCTTTACATAAATGTCAAAAATTATTTATTACTTTTTGTAATTTCAGCTTGAACTTTTCTGTGCTGTAAACGTACTTCAGTTCATTTTTCTTGCATTAAGACTGGATGGTTTTATACTATGGTCTTGGGAGGTGGTTTTTGTGCCACTGTGGATAGTTATGTGCCTAGCTTTGGTAAGGAAAACAACTACCACTTTTTAATAATAATTCTAAAATAAAAATGTGTGTAAATAATATCTGTGTATATGTTGAAAGCTTTGCATATTGAATATTGAGTAAGCATTGCTAACACTGTCCTCTAGTTTGTTCAGTACTAGATTATTTATTGTTTGTTAACTTTTAAGAGTTTATTGTTATTATCAATCCTGTAAAATACTCCTACTTCAGATCTTATGTTGTAGTTCAAAATAGTTTCTATCAACAAGTTTATGGTCATGTATTTTTCTTTTCAGTACATGTCAATATATTCATGGGAAAAATGGAAATCAAAGCCATAAAATAAAGCCTTTCTGTTAATGTAAAATTTTGTAATATGGTCTCCCAACAAGAAATTAAACTATACTTCTCTCT
Source organism: Octodonta nipae (assembly GCA_034190945.1). Lineage (NCBI taxonomy): Eukaryota > Metazoa > Arthropoda > Insecta > Coleoptera > Chrysomelidae > Octodonta > Octodonta nipae. The sequence continues at coordinate 58,911,129 of CM067216.1, read as the reverse complement.
ACAACAATATACAGTAACCCACACAAATTGATATCTAAATGCCCAAGCACGCCATTATGCTGTGCAAATGATTAAAAATTTAGCCCTTAAGTCTATCCAACTTCCTTACAACAGATCACCAGCGAAGAGCGATCCCCCTTACAAGTCATGGACAAAATAGCACAAGTTCTAAACTAAAATGATAATAAAAACAGTTTCAACGCCAATGAGACAATATCAGCCCTAACTGGTACCCCAAAGAACAATATACCTAATGAGGATTAACAAGTTCAGGAAATATCATGCCCCAATTGTTAACAAACTACTACCAGGTGCAATAACGATCGAATATATGAACAGTTCCTAAAAAGAACGCATTTCGAGTCTTATATATCAGCACATGCAGCCACGATAATGTTAATTTTGAAGAGAGGACTATCATAACCTTCAATAGTCGTAGGCCATCTACAATTCTTGAAACTACCTTAATTAACGCGAGGATAGCACTTGCCTTCCTTCTACATGAAGGTTGTTAGACAGACTAAAGCAACCAGACACCCACATCATGATTAACCAATTACTAAATTGTTCCTGGTAGTTAGTTAGTTGTGTAGACAAATTGAGGACTTAAGTGGCATTTAAGCCCAGATTTTTTTTAAATCCGTCATCTACTAAGACTTTTGAAGTAAAGAGGCCCTGGGTTTTAATGCTTGTCTATGACCTTATATTTGGCACAGTCAGTAGGATTTTCGAGTTCCATCTAGAGTCTTTAACTATTTAAATTTAATTTCCATTTCATCCTTTTGGTGTTTTGAAAGTGAATACAAAGCGACAGTCAAATAAATAACAACGAATTCCATTTGTACTGTTTTTATTATTTGGCATAATCATATTTTAGAATTCCATTTTCTACACTTTTGTGCTTCAATCCATACGAGAGATTTTATGTAGCTGATACACAGTAATATTCTTTGATGCTCCTTGTAAGCAATGTGTAATATTGTCCCTGTGAGTGACTGTTCTGGCAGGTTTGTTTATAGTAATCTCTACCAAAAAAGATCTTTCATATATCAAGAATAAGAAACAAATTATTAGAGCAAGTGAATAAGTGTGATTGCTTAGTGTCCATTTCCTCCCTTACTTAATTGTTTTAGAAATTTATAATTAATTTCTGTATTTTCAGGTTGGTGTTCTGTACACAATAATTTTCGCCGCAATCTTGCTGAGAACTCCAGAAGTCAACGCGCAACAAAGAAGAAGTAGCTTTAATTCAGCTTTAGGTTATACATTTCTAGTTATTCCAATATTAATATTCCAGGTATATTGTCATTCTCCATTATTAATATGTACATTGTTGAAATTCAATTTCGTTTCAGGTATTATTAGCCGATAAGTTAGATGACGATATTCAAATTTCATACACCGCTGTAGTTAGTCCACTATTTGTGTCTTTTATAACTTTGATTTTGATGTCATTTGGTGCAAAAGGGGGTAACAAATGTAAGTATATTACCATTTTTACATAAAAAGTAGTAATAAGAGTGATTTTTTGATAAACATTAGTCAAAAAAAGCAAGATAACTGTGTTTTGAAATAGTGGTTAAGAAATTTAAACATCAAATTGAACCAACTAATACAAAGTATATGAAGAAATGCCAAGATTAATTTATATACAAGTTAATTAAAAAAAAATAGGATATTAGAGTCTAAAAATACATATGTTGTTTTGAGTCTAATTCAGCTGAATATCAAAATGGACCCCTGAATCTATACTATTATAAAATTGTAAGTTTGTTTGTTTGTTTGTTTGTTTGTTCGGGCATCATGTAAGAACTACATAACTGATTTTGCTGAATCTTTTTTTGTTGCGAAGCTTATTGTTTGACTTAAAATCTATTAGACATTTTATCTCTCTAAATTGACAGAAACAGTAGATATAGCGAAAAAACGTCTACCATGTTGTGTAATTCAAATACTCAATTGGTTCGACCGCACGCACAAAATATTAGATACTAGCATCAGCTTAGCTTTTATTCAAAATTCGAAATGTACAAATGTAACATGTTTCGATTTAACAAAAATCAACATATATCAAGAGTAGTTTTACAGGGTGTTATGTATATAGGAAACTTAGAGCGGAGTAGAATTAAATGCATTTAAAAAAATCTAAAAAAAAAGTTATATTATTTGGTGTCCTATAAGCAGCTGAATATATACGATCTGGTGGAAATAAGGGGGGAGTGGAATTAGTTATACGGGGTGGCCAAAAAAGTTATATTGAGTGGGCCATAAGCAGTTCTATATACCAAGTGGTTGAAAAAGGGTTGAATATTTATACAGTGAATAAAAAAACTTAAAAAAATTTCTTAGGTAAGCAGTTAGGATCTTTGAATTATGTTCATAAGATACGATAGTTTTGAAATGGGTTAAAGAAATGTTAGAAGCAGAGTAATATTTTTTGTTTTCAAAAATAACTTTTTAAAAAAGATTTTTAAAAGTTTTATCGAGCGGAAAAATATTACAAGTTTTTAATTTACTACTGAATATAAAATTATACCTCTAGTCGCTACGATGTTTACGTCTAATCTATCTTAAACAAAAGCATTAAGATATGCGAAAGTAATTTAATTCAGTTTTTGCATATGATGAATCGTCTGCACGTGCTGCTGATCTGCTATTTCTTTATCTTGTTGTCTTCTTATGAGAACGGGATACATAACTCCTCCATCCCTAAAGGTTCGTCAAGGGTGGAACCACCTGAGACGGACTAACTTCCGGTCTGGGGCCTGGTTGGCTGAACTGGAACAATTTCATTATCAGTTCTGGCTTCCTGACAATGAAAAACAGGATCACTGCAATAATCAGGAAAATTGTGAAATATAGGAACCATGTTGAGCGTCTGGACTGTATTTTGATTTCTTCTAAGGGCTCTTCAGCTGATTCCTGAATTTGAAGTTGATGTAGCTTGTCTAGTGGCACTTTTTCTAGATTGAGCTTTTGAACTGGTAAAACTGGTAGATTGTTTGCTTTTATTTCGTCTAAGGTAACTGGATGACCTTTGATTGTACCTTTTTCGTTTTTGTAGATGAACGATGTGGTTTTGATTGAACATTTTGGCTGGACAATGAACAAAAATGTTCCTTGAAGGACTGCTACGTCGCTTTCTTGGCATGTGGTTTGAACTTTTTGTTGTTTCGGAAAAACTCCAGTGTAATGGGCTTCATTGATTTCTTCAATTATCTGCTGGGCACTTTTGACTGGAATTTGTTGGCAGTTTTCTAACTTGTTTTCGACTGATAAAAGTGAAGTTATACAATCGAGATTTTGAAGTAGTGGCAAAAGGCGATTTTTCTTGCACAAATAATTTGACCATAAGTTTTTGCATTCTTCATCTTGATATTGGTACTCATTGTTGCTTATGGAAAGATAGGAAGATGGTGGGATAATTATTGATTGATTTTCATTTGGTATGGCATAAAGGTGATAATAATCAAAGATATCAGGATGGACCAATGGAAAATCAAGAGAAAATATTATTTTATCTTGTGAAATGATTACATTTGTTTCAACTACTTCATAATATTTGAGATAATCACGTACAGAAAATAACAATTGTGAATAACTGTGTGATTCTTGCAATTGATCAACAATTTTTTGTAATTAATTTGGTGAAATGATACTATGATGTAAAACTTTTAAGTTAGCAAAGCTTATAGAATTTTCCATGTCTGAAAGAAAATTCAATAAAGAGTCTGAATTTAATTTAATATCTTAGATCATTTACCATCTAGATATAGCCTGTCAAGCATAAAATCGTAGCAATGCTCGAAAGAGAGGGCAATAGAGACAGTAAGAGCCTATTTCACTTAGTGGGTGGAAGCAGCCAATGAACAACATGCTGAACGTGTTTCATTTGGAAGCAGCTCCCAACCGAGTGAAATAGCCTCTTGCCCTCTCTATTGCCCTCTCTCTCCTTAGTCTTACCACGCCATTTGTGCACTGCAGGCTATCTCTAGAAAGTAAATGCTCTAAGTTTAATATGAAGACACGAGATGTAAGACCGACATCTAGGATTTTCGAGAGAATCAGCACACAGAGGTTCCGAATCTGGAGCCGTTCCGTGTAATTGCTATTCTCCCTTAACTCCTAGGAAAGAATGTCACGATAAAATTTTTCAAGTTACTTCACCTGTCAGAGAGTATTCAATATCTCTGAGGTGAAGTAACTTGAAAAATTTTATCGTGACATTCTTTCCTAGGAGTTAAGGGAGAATAGCAATTACACGGAACGGCTCCAGATTCGGAACCTCGGTGTGCTGATTCTCTCGAAAATCCTAGATGTCTGTCTTACATCTCGCGTCTTCAAATTTAACGAAATGCATAAAGAAGTGTTCGAGAGGACATTCAATTGTGGGAAGCGCAACTGATGAAGGTTCCCTGACCAGAAACAATATATATATATATATATATATATATATATATATATATATTATATATAATATATATTGTCCTGCGTACAAAGGAATGACACCTCGAAGAGAGTATTTAATTTAATATGATTCAAAATTTCTTGAATCTCTAAATAATGAGCATAATAAAAGTTTATTTCGTTCAAACCTATTCTTAATTGTTCAATTTTATTTTCGATCAAATTTTGGTTATTTGATATTTTAGTAATTGTTTCATTAATATTTTTCATAAGTGCCGAAGTGAACGATATTTGTTTATTAACTTTTCTAACAATTTTATTTTGATTAGTTTTGAGTTCTGAAATGCTTTCATGAATTTCTTGAGCAACTTGGGCGTCCATATTTCCTGTGAAATATTTTATTACAGATCCTAAGGGGTTAATTAATCCTCTTTTATTTCTATTATTTGGGAACAGGGAATTCATTTTTTGATTTAATAATCTGACTTCATATTCTAAATGTTTATAAGAACTTCTTTTTGAATAGACGTGACGTTACGTATTACATATTCAAAGTTATCATATATATTGGTGATTGATAAAATTTGTGATTTGATTGGGTCAATTCGGACATAATGTAGGAAAACTGAGATGCGATTTTTAGTCGGGAACTTCCAAGTTTAAAGGGAAGGACTCCGGGATTAGTTTGAGATTCCGAATTTGAACTTTCTGACTCATCGTCAGGTGTAGTGTCATCAACCTGTAACAAGTTTTTGTCAATAAATTTTCGAGGTGGTTTAAATATTTGTTTGTGATAAGTATTTTGAGGTGTCGTTACTGTTAAATCCGTATTTTGTAAAATATGTTCAGGTTTATATAAAGGTTTAGTTTTGCCTTGTCTTTCCGTTAATTTTCTGTAACCTGTAGTTTCTGGTTGAATATCAGGAGGGTCATTCCTTTTTTCATTAATTTTCTGAATAAGGGTTGCTTTTTGTTTTTGCATATTTTCAGAAACATTTTGGTATAAGGTTTTCATGATTTCTTTATGTTTGTCAAGTTCGTGGTTAACAACTTGGGATTGGGGATCGATTTCAATTGGTTCTTTTAATTCTAATTGACCAAAAATAAGATCAATGGGCTTATATTTTGTAACTGAGTGAAGGGAATTGTTGCAACCTATAATTGCATAAGAAAGTTTTTCAAAGGGGCTTATATCTGGTTTTGTTAATGTAAGTGTTCTCAAATGTTCGAGTAGAGTTGAGTGAAATCTCTCTACGATTGAGTTACTATTTGGATTTAAGGGCAAGGTATAATGCCAATTTATTTTATATAAATTTGCAAAATCTTTTAGGAGATGTTGTGTGAATTCTGAACCGTTGTCAGAAACAATGTTTTCTGGAATTTTAAATGTACTGATAAATTGTAAAAGTGATTTATAAACATGAAGGGCTGATAAACTGGGAATAATATAAGCTTGTCCAAACCTTGAAAAGCTGTCACATATAGTAAGGGCAATCGAATTTTCGAATTTGAAAGTACAATGTGAATTGTTTCAAAGGGTTTCTTTGGAGTGGGCGTTAATTGAAATTTTATTAGAGGGGGATGACGTTCATATTTTACTTGTTGGCATATATTACAATTATTTACGAATTTTTTTACATCATCGATTAGTTTGGGCCAATAATATTTTTGTTTGAGTTCGTTAGAGGTTTCTAAAATTCCTCTGTGATTTGTTATTCCTTCGTGTTGAGTTTTTATAAGCTTTTGTTGTCGGTGTTCTTGTGTTACATCAAAAATTAACTTATTTGACTTTAAAAATTTATAGGCAGAATTTTTAAATATTTGGGGGATGAATCTACACATTTCGTAAAAATAATTATTTGGGTCATTTTGGAAGTAAAATGCGTATTGTCTAGTATTTCCTGCATAGTCTTTTATAAATTGAATTAGTTGTTGTCTGAAAGAGTTCTTTGTGACATATAAATAGAAACGTGTTCGAATTACAGGGTTTTCAAAAATTTTCTTTATCTGTTTTCGGGGATTGTCTGGGACTTCAATAATAAAAATTTGATTTAGAAAGTAATTTACTGGTTTGTCTGTTATTTTAATTGAAAGTATTGGATCTTCTTCGCTAGTATGAATAGTATTGTTGTCACTGTTTTCGTCAGGGTCAACTTGTCCTATTATCGATTGGTTATCGATTTCTCGAGAAGTAGAAGGTCTGTTCATTTGTAATTCTGGGTTTTCGTTAAATTCTTGAATGTATTGAAATATTGGGGGAGTATTGCTTTCGGTTTCGTTAGGGTAAATTTCTACTCGTGACAGGGCGTCTGCATTAGTATTTTTCTTACCTTTCTTGTGAACTATTTCATAGTCAAATTCTTCTAAACGTAATCTCCAACGTACTAAACGTGAATTGGGTTCTTTTAAAGACATGAGCCACTTTAAGGGAAGGTGGTCACACGCTATTGTGAAGGGTCGACCAAAAATGTAACATCGAAAGACTTTTGTGCCGTAGACGATGGCTAGCAATTCTTTCTCAATTGTTGAATAGTTTTTCTCGTGATGATTAAGGGTTCTTGATGCGTAAGCAATGGGTAGGTCACTACCAATAGGGCCTTGACTAAGTATAGCACTTATTGCTACGTTAGAATAAATTTTTTTGAAAAATCTGGGTACTGCAAAATTGGATCGTTTGTCAGAAGTGATTTACATTCTTCGAAAGTTTTAATATATTCAGGGTCATTGATATTAATTTTAGCACCTTTTTTCAAACAAGTTGTAAATGGTTTTGTAATGTGAGCGAAGTTTTTGATGAACCTCCTATAATAGCCTAAAAGTCCTAGGAATTGTTTTATTTCCTTGGTTGTTTTTGGAATTGGGTAATTTAAAATTGCTTTAATTTATCAGGGTTAGGTTTAATACCATCAGGAGTGATTAAATGTCCGAGGAAAGAAACTTCTCTGCACAAAAATTCTGATTTGTCAAGTTGGATTTTTAAATTGTGTTCTCTAAGTCTTTGGAATATTTTTTTCAAATTAACAATATGTTCTTGAAGTGAGGAGGAAAAACAAATGATATCATCGACATACACAAAACAGATGTTATTTTGTAAACCTTTTAAGACATTGTCCATGACTCTCTGGAACGTTGCGGGGGCGTTTTTTTATACCAAACGGCATACGGAGATACTCGTAATGACCGTGTTCGACATTGAAAGCTGTTTTCTTGATATCGTCGGGATGCATTTCAATTTGGTGAAAGCCACTCGCTAAGTCTAAAGTCGTGAAATATTGGCATTTGCCAAGTTTATCGAGAATATCGGAAATATTTGGAATGGGATAACGATCATCAATTGTTTTTTCATTTAGTTTACGATAGTCTACTACTATTCGCCATTTTTTAATACCGGCTTTTTTTGGAACTATCCAGATCGGGGACGACCATGGAGAATTACTTGGTCGAATAATTTCATTATCGAGCATTTCTTTGATCTGTCTTTGAATTTCGGGTTTATGGATAAACGGATGTCGATATGATTTTGAATAAACTGGAATTTCGTCAGAAGTTTTTATTTTGTGTTTTACTTGGTTAGTGAAAGTCAGTGGTTTATCATTGGTTTTGAAAATGTCAGAAAATGAATGACCTAATTTTTCAGTGTGATATTTTTCTTCTGAGTTCATGTGTTGAGTTCGGATTAAGTTGATAATGTCATTTTTTGGAATGTATTGTTCTTCATTAGGATATATTGTTGCATGAAAAATTTCAAAGTCATTTTGATTGAAAAGTTTTACAGGTATGGGAGAATATAATTTTATTTCTTGGTGGTTATCAGTGTTATTTTGAATTTCCACGTTGGCATAACCATTTATTGCGGTTGTTATACCTCCTGGGATAAAGCAATTACCTAATTTAATTGTATTTACCTCTATTTCGCCATTTTGAATGTTAACTGGAACTTTAAGGGTTTCAATGGTATGGTGTTCTAGTCGGGCAAAGAATAAAAGCTTATTCTTTGTTTCATAATGATCTAGGTTAATTTTGGAAGTTGGAGTTTTCAAAGTGAAATTTCTTATATCAATTTGAACATCGAGGTCTTTCATTGTTTCATAGCCTATTAAGCCGTCAAAGAAATTATGGAACTTGAATAAATAAAATTTAATATTTTTCTTAGAATTAAATTCTGAAAATGCTGGGATTTCGATATAATAATTTTTTGTAGTTGTCTGAAAAATTGAAGAAATCGTAAAGGGTTCTTTCTTTATGAAATCTGAAAAATAGTTTTCTGCTACTTCGGGGTTCAAGAATGATTTTGTTGCACCCGTGTCTACTAAAAGTTTTAATGGAGGGTTGGATATTTTTATGTAAGGAAGGTCCTTTTTGTCATAGATAGAATGTAGTTCTATGTAGGGTTTTTCGTTGAGGCAGTTGTTGGAAAATTTGCTTCTTCCGAACTTTGTTCTGGTTCTTGTAAGTTAGTGTCTGTATAGTTTTCATGAATGTTTTCATTTTGAAAATCTATTTCTGGGATATTTTCATAATAAAATTCGGGATTTTCATAAGAAGGGTCAAGTTGTTCAAGATTGTGTACTTCATATGGGTTTTTAGGTTTTTGGTAAAATCTTTGATTTCTAGGATCTTGTAAATAGGATTTTATTGTCGAAACACCACTCATAGGAACAGGAGTTTGTTGTGGGGTATTACCTCTTGGTTGCCACACGTTAATTGAGTTTCTTTGCTGTTGAGGGAAAATTGGTCTGTTTGTGAAAATTTGTTGTTGAGGAACTGGTCTTTGTTGAATTTGTATTGGTCCTCTAGGAAATTGTGGTTGTTGATATTGAAAATTATTTGGTAGAAATTGACTTGGAATTTGATTTCTATTCAAAGATTGAAATTGATTTGGATTTTGTTTGAAATGTTGGTTATGATTATGTTGTTTTTGATGTTGGAAATTGTTTTTGTGATGATTGTTGTCGAAATTGGAAGGTCTTTGTAAGTGTCTAATATTATTTTCGGCAATAATATATTGTCTGGCTTCAGCTAATGTGCTGGGTTTCATAGCTCTAATAGTAGAACCTAAGGGCTCTTTTAGTCCTGCTAAAAATATTTTTAAAGCGTGGGTGTTATAAAATGTCTTTTTAACTGTCCTATTTTGAACAAGATTTTCGTGAATGTCAACATAATTATGTAATGCGCTTAAATTGGACATAACTCTTGTATAAAATTGTAAAGAAGGTTCATTTTGAAATTGTCTTAATTGATCTAAATCAAAAAGTAAACCATTCTCATCGCGCTGATCTCCAAAATGTGCTATTAACGCGCTTTTGACAGTGGGCCAATCTTTAGCAATGCAAATACTATAAACTTCTCTAGCTTTACCGATTAGTTTAGAATAAATGCCATATATAATTGTTATGTTTTGTACGCTTTGGATATTTTCTGGGTTTGGATCCCAATACTGATTAATAATAGTATTAGCAGTATCAAGAAATGATGACAGTTCTAGTGGGTTTCCATCAAATTGTGGAATAATTTGTAGTAACTTGGGTTCAAAAACTGGAACGTTACCTGCTTGTCTGTTCGGATTCATATTTAAAATATTTGAATCGTTAACTGTACTATTAGAAATGTTTAAATCGGAAAATAACGTACTTAAATCAAATTCAAAATTTTGTTCTCTTAAAATTAACTCGATAGCGCTGTTTTCTCTTGATGGATCAGGCAAATTCGAGGAGATAGACATAAACTGGGTAAATATGAATATAAGGAAATTATATATATATAACGAGGAAAGCAACTTTTTCTACTCACAGTACCAAACAGATGATCTTCATTTGATTTCTCTGGTCTGGTAGTGGATCGTTGTGGAGTTCTTTTCTTCTTTGCGGAGTTTGGTTCTCTGAATCAACAGTGGAAACTGCCGTTTTTTCTTGAAGAAATTCGTTCAGATCCTAATGACTGCGCCAGTAATATTTTTTGTTTTCAAAAATAACTTTTTAAAAAAGATTTTTAAAAGTTTAATCGAGCGGAAAAGTTTTTAATTTACTACTGAGTATAAAATTATACGTCTAGTCGCTACGATGTTTACGTCTAATCTATCTGAAACAAAAGCATTAAGATATGCGAAAGTAATTTAATTCAGTTTTTGCATATGATGAATCGTCTGCACGTGCTGCTGATCTGCTATTTCTTTATCTTGTTGTCTTCTTATGGGAACGGGATACATAACTGCAGTTGTTTATACAAGGTGTTTGAAATATAAAATGGAGTGGAATTATAGTTTATGTTGTGGTTAAAAACTTGTTTAATATCCACAAGTAGTTGCATATATAGGATTGAAATATGTAGCGGAGTGTAATTACAGCTATACAGGTGGGTTTAAAGATATTTTAAAGTAATAATAATATGATCTACAAGCTGTTCCATTTACCGGAGGGTTGAAATATAGGGTGGGGTAGGATTCTAAGGATACAGGGTCGTACAAAAATGTTAATTTGGTGGCAAATACGTAGTTGCATATAAAAGGTTGTAAAAATTATACAAGGTGGGTAAAAAATGCTAGAAAAATTTGGTTACATAGCACTTGCATATATAGAGTACCTGAAGTATGGTGCCCAGTAAAGTTATTGTTATACAGTCATTCAAACAAGGGTAGAAAAAGTTGTAAATGAAGGGTGGTTTAAATGAAGTGTGGAGAGAAATTATACTTTAATATATCGTGAAAAAATATAAGGCAAAAATGTGAAATATCGTAGTTCATAATAAGTTGCAAAGATAGGATAGTTGAAACATAGGGTGAAGAAGTGTTATGATAATTATTTAAAAAATGTTATATTGGTTGACCAATAAGCAGTAGCTTATACGGGGTAGTTGTAATACAAACAAGGTGATTCAAAAACATTGTTGAACAAAATTGTTATTTTCGGTGCCCCATAAGCAGTTGCGGTTTTGGTGAAATATATTTGGCATCGATGGATTTAGAGTTATACAGGGTGGGAGAAAAAATATATTGGGTGGCCTATAAGTAGTTGCAAATACAAGGTGATTGAAATAGCGGGTGGAGTAGATTTATAGTCAAACAAGTTGGATAATTTTTTTGTAGGATAGAACATGAGCTGTTGCATATCTCCAATATCTGCAACATGGATCGACGTAAAATATTAGTTCATACAGTGAAGTATTTAATAATTTTATATTTGGTTGCCCCTAAGCAGATGCACATACAGGGTGGTTAAAATATTTTGTAGAGTAAAATTATGGTTATACTGGGTGGTTCAAAAATTAAGTTGTAATGTTTGACAAATTGTCAGCGGTGATGGTTTTAAAGTAGATGGAAGTAGAGTTAGTTATACAAAGCGGTTATTTTTTTTTGAATGAAATTGTTATATAGGGGGGGCAATAACCAGTTGCAGTTTAGGTGACGGTTTAAATAAAAGTTTGGTGTTAGGGTGCAAAACTGTGTTTTTATATTTGTGACTCACGTAGGGTTCCACATCATTTTCATTAGGATGGATAAAAAAAGTTAAAAATAAATTGTTATATAGGGTAGACCATAGACAGTCCCATTCTACTATATGGAATATCTGAAATATGGGGAGAAGCAAGATTATAGTTTTAGAGTGTGTAACACAATGTTAGAAAAGCTCATATAAAGGTTGATTGATATATAGTGTAAAGAGAAATTTTACTTTAAAAAGTTGTTCAAAAATATCAGAAATAATTGTTATACAGGGTACACCATAAGCAGTTGCATAGCTGAAATTTAGGGTAGAGAAAAGTTATAGTCAGTTGTTCAAAAAATTATATTGGGTGACAAATAAACAGCTGCATATACAGGATGGTTGTAATATAAGGTGAAGTAGAGTTACAGTAATTCAAGGTGATTTAAAAAATGTCGAATAAAATAGTTATATAGGGTGGCCCATAAGTACTTGCAGTTTGGGTGAAATATATTCGGGATTGGTGGATTTATGGTTAAGTAGGGTGGTACAAACAAGTTAGAGAATTTTTTATATAGGATAACCCATATGTTTCATAAGTTATTTCTTTTTGCGAAGTATTGAAATAAAAATAATAAAAATAAAGTTGTCTCCCAGTTGTCTCAAACCATTGTTTTGAAATTTGATTCAGGCCCATTGTTAATCAATGTCATCATCATCAGCCTCTCCAGTTTCTTGCTGGACAAAAGTCTCTCTTCTGTGTTCTCTTGTTGATGTTGCTTTTACTCATTGTTAGTGTTTCTACGTCATATATATGTACAGGAATCACCCATTGGCTAAATACCATTTTCTCAAGCATAATGATTGATTCTAATTCATCTAAATCTGCCCAGGCCAATCCTGTTCAACGTTTGATTTCCGCTAACGCTAGTTTTGATATGATGAGTGTACAGCAGAGTCAAATACAACACAAGGTGCTCCAAAAATTGAGGACTTACGTTATTATGTCAGAGACATGATATTGATGTTGACATCTTTCTTCTCGATATCGTCTAACCCTTCTTCGGCCATCATGCCCATCCAAGCAGAATGGAGATTCATCATAGAAGACGACCTGATGCCATTCCACATTCCAGTGTTGTCGTTCTCTGCACACCGTAGCCGTTGCCGTCGATGCTCAGCGGTCAGAGGTAGCACAAAATGGGGTCGATAATGCTGCATTTCCAAAAGACCTTATACGGCGGTAAACGGTTCGGCCAAATTTCCAGTTGTCGAAAATCGGTCTCTAAAGGGACCATAGGTCTTAGACGTCGATCTTGACCTTCATTTGTGCCCATTCGACGTCCGTTGCCTACTCTTCTCCGATTTTGGGTATTATCAAGCCACGCTTGATAACTTCTCTTTTTTCTGTTCGTGCGGTTAGCGATTTATGGAAATGAAAAACCCGCATCCCTTAAACCAGTAATTCGACCTATTTCAAATTCACTTAACTGACGATACATTGAGCGTACATGTACTTTAGGCATTTTAACATTACTAAACATCGATTTTGGATCCCGTCAAACAGTTTGTATTTGGTAATTTAAAAAAGCTAAAAAGGACTATATTATTAATTGACAAAAAACAGTTTACATGAAAAAACAATCACCAAATTTTACCAAATTTTAATCATTTACTCCTTACTATAACATCTGTGTTTTACAAAAACAATATTAAATTTTAATATCTCCTTCTATATGTTGCCATTTCTTTGTAAATATTAAAAGATAATATATTTTTTAGTTTTAATGCTTGATTGTCGATACGATCTATTGACATTTTTTGCCTTAAATCAAAACCTGTCTTCGTTTATAACATTTTTCAAACATAAAAAGAATCGTCCAAAGCGGTTGGCATTGAGTAGATAAGATTCGCTGTTATTACCACGAGCCCCCTAACACCTTATTAATCTCCTCCATCTGACTGTTCATCTTTGACCAGTCATTTAGTCTTCACCTGTCATTCACACTTTACCCGCTATTCATCCTCTATCGGCTACTCACCATTGAACTTAACTTGATGTACCCCCTCTATTCATACCCAGCTTCTAAAAGATATTAGTTAAACACTCAATAATATTCTCAGCTTCAGGCTTTTAATTCAGATGGCTAATGTTAAGTGCTGAATAGAATCTTCGTTCTTGTCGCATTAAATGTTTATCGTATTTAGGAAAAGCCAGTTTTAACTTAACTTGCTCCAATGGATAAAAGACTGTTGTGCTATTTTGCAAACTTGTGTTTTACAGATTGGTATTGCCTAACTTTATCACACAGTGATTTATCTTGGTACAAGGAAGAACATTTCTTATACAATAACGAGTATTCATCATCTTATACTTAATAATAATGTAGCAGGTCTTTTTTATTTTGGTTTGCTGGTAGTATAACTTCAGTTAAAACCTATTCATCACATAAATATTTTTAAACTCTTAAAGACTGTAACTTTTATATTAGTAAAGTAAGCACCACCTTTTACATCCAGTGTGTTTCATTGATACTTCAGAACATGGCTATTCATTACTATTAGTGTTGTAATAAAGGATCCCACACAAAACCAATGAAAAAAAAAACACTGTCAAAGTGACAAAAATTTTGCAAGTAGAGAGTTTTCAGCATGCTGATGAAAAGTTTCAGTGAGCTCAAAATCGTGGAATGCGTAGTTTTCCATATATCAAGCTTCAAAACACTTTTAGAATTCTCAAAGGAGTTATAATTAAATAACTCTCGCCAAGTCAACATTTCTTTTAATTATATCACCAGACTAAATGAAGGTGTATTTTCGTTTTCGGAGTCGCTAAACTCTCGTATCTCTACAAGTATGGTCATTGCGAGGTTGTTTCATTTGAAGGTCAAATCAAAGAAATTGGTTGGAAACATGGGCAAACACTGGCAAGTTTTTAAAGTTTAATTCTGTATGCAGGGTGTTTGTAAAATAGGGTTTCAAACTCATTAAAATAAGCGAAAAAGTCCCTCTTAACATGTGACCTAAAACGCACCTTTAGGAAGTTATATGCCCTTAAACTGTGTTTTTCTGTTAATGACAAAACGTTCGAAAATAAATTGAAAAAAATGTATGGGTCTTACATTTCACGTTAAATAACATGTGCTACCCCGTTTTTCGACATGCAAATCAGAAGCGTCCTATTTAGGTTGCTAAAGGGGTTTTTCGGTCCGTATTTTTTTTATTTCAATTTTTTTACAATTTCCTCTACAGATTTTTAAAATATTATCTTTGTCCAAATCGATATTTCTAATGGTTTTCCAATAAATAGAATTTGAAAATTACTCTGCTCTTTAAAGGCCGAAACCCTCATTTGGAAACCTATTGTAGAGACACCCTGTATATTAGCGAACATACACACATCTAGAGTGCGATTGTGTATATCTTTTTAGCTAACAAGGACACTTATTTTGAATGAACATTGATTCAATAGTAAAAATAGTCACAAAGTTAAGCAAGTAACTTAATTGTATTTAGCAATACTAAAGGTCTTCTATGTCTAAGTACTTCTTGGGAAATAACACCAAGAAGTACTTAGACATTGAAAAATATGCCACAAATATCATTCAGAAAACAACTAAAGGTCCTCTGATCTGAACTATAAATAACCTTGAAACGATCGCTAAATGATCTCTAAGTGAAGTGAAGATTTCAGTGTGTTTAAAAATCTGCCAAGTGTCCAAAATTTTATTTGGTTTAACAACGAGACCTTGCTTGATTAAGCAAATATGGTAATCGAATTCACGGAGCCAAAAAACTAAAATACACCTTCACTTAGTCTGGTGACATTTTGGCTTGCGACATATTCAGTTGTACTTTGAGGCTTGATATCTCGAAAACCAAATATAGCAGGATTTTAGGTCCATTAGAACTTTTCTGCAAAACAAGCAGACACTTGGACATTGAATGTAGTAGAGTCCTTTGAAAAAAAAAGTTGAACCATTTTGGGAAACTTCAATTATTACTTTCAACTTTAAAGGATTGTTACTCTTTATATGTACATCTTGGTAAACTGGATTCAAACTATAAACTTTCCTCTATAATTTTTGCCAAGTTTGGTTACATATTTAGAATCATGGTGTATATCAAAATAATTAAGTTATAAACATCAGAATTAACATGATACAACCAAATTTGAAAACACAACAATCTATTCGACAATTTTTTTTATTTTGCAGGGTGGTTCGGAATGCGTAAGGATTTCTGTTCTTTCATCCTAGGAGCGTGCCCGGTACTCCAGGAGTACGCGAACATCGCATACCACACTGAAAGACAGAATAACAGCGTGGAATTGGAACAGCAGAACGAAAGCAAAGAACGCATAGTTCGAAGAGCAGATCTCATGAAACCCGTGTTGCCGATAGTTTCCATCGAAATGCCAGACTGAGACACCTTCATTTGTCAGAGTTTTTCGGATTTAAGTAAAGTAACGTTCACAAGCACAAAGAGTGTGGGGTGTACGTTTTAAGTGAGCATTGTTGCTTAGAGTTAGACATAAGTTGCGAAGGAATTGTGTACAATAGATACGTCGTTGCCGATTTTTATACGGTCGATTGGGATTCCTAGCAAAAATTTACAGAGTGTGATATATATTTGTATATATAAGTATGCTGCGAAGCATCAATTCCAATAGTGTGTAACATAATGTTCCTAATGAGCATGTTTACTGTATATTAAACGACAAATAATTATACAACTTTGATATAGTATAATATAAAAAATGTGCCAATTGTAAGTAACGGTTGTTTGTACTTAGCCGGTTTTATAATATACACGAAAATAACATGTTGGGTTTGCTTTTTTTATTTATTTACCAACTGTAACCCGCAATATGGTTCGTGCGTTATTTGAAGAAAACAAAAGTTGTCAGAATACTGTTTTCCTGAAATCAAATGTTATCTGTGTATGCTTGAAAAACTAAACCCTTTATGACGGGATGTTTTTCCGAATTTTGAACCCTGAGTCAATATGATCTGCTGCCCCAGTACCGGTTAGTAAATATTTTAGTCATTATGGCCGTTTTCCAATTAAGACGCACAGAGAGGCACAGTGCTCTGTGCCTACACAGCATAGCACACTGTGTGGTGGCCACGTGGTGGCTTCGCTTTGTATGATCTATGGTGGTTGCTTTCCAATTACACACAGTCTTCACTGTTCCATTAGTACTCCAGCATGACACCGTGTGCGCACAGAGACGCACAAGAAAAACTTGTGTGTATCGGATGTGCAAGCAGTCATAGACTACTATATAGCTATACTAGCCATAGAGTGAGGTGATATACAGTCAACTGACAATACCACATTGTCTATTTCAGTGATTTTGCAAAAAAAGTTATTTATAATAAAGCGGCAAATAAATTTAAAAGCGCAGTAGTTTATTTAATTGTGCTTTGTTTCCCTATTTTGTGATAACTTTTTTCATTAATGACATTTGTAATGTATTTGAAGAACTAAAGCACGTTCCATTTATAGCCATTTACACAAGCACAGTGTGCTTTGCTGTACAGGCACCTTCAATTTTTATGTTTTATGTAAACTAGTTAGATTTAGTGGTGCTGAGAAAGGCATAAATAACGGTGAAATTAAGAAAGCTAGTGTCGTCCAGTGGTCGAAATTCCACCCTATTTCATCAAATTGGGAACATCATTGAGGTTCGTTTCTCAAAAGTATAGGTCTATCAGAAATAAAATGGAGGAGAAACCGGCGTCATGAACCCCCCCCCAAAATCGTTCACGTCATATTGACAAATCTATTGAAATAAAAAAAATATATGAGAATTTAATCAAATATTATAGGTATTCCAAATAATTTTGAAAAAATGCGTGCCCCCAGTTTTTGGTGGAATTGCACCTTGTAACCTAAAAGTTTTCGTCATTTGCAGTTTCAGTCGAGCTCATAAATTAAAAAAATATATACCCAACAACCTTATAAACACTTTTAATATATTTTCTGTTCTCTTTAATATATTTTCTGTTATCCACTGATTATCAATTTGTTACACCACACCTGAAGATTGTAAAAATAATATAGTAATAAAATAATTAAATTCACAGCAAAATCTTATAGAATAATTGAAACAAAAATTACTGCTATTGTCCGAAAAATCAATACTGATCTACTACATTGACTATTTTACTACTGAACAACGCTTGATGCTGAACTATTAAGGATGTTCCTCACATTTGGCAGTATGTAATGCTTTTTCCATATATAATAACTCAATAGTTAGACCGTTTTCGAAGGAAAAATATGCTGCTGTTAATTAATGATAAATACTTAATACTCACATTTGTTGACAACTTTTCACAGTTAATGAAGCTGAAATCTTGAACTTTACACATTGAATTTATAATTTACCTTTACCATCATGCTTTAATAATCTTACACCAAACAATATTCTGAACTGCTAAAATTGAAATCAATACACTACATCAAATATAGCCATGAGTTCAGGGCTGCCAGATCTAACTATTTGTCTTGAATATCATTGCATTAATTCACATTTTTTGTAATCTTTTTTAAATTATATGAAATTTATATGGTAAAAATTAAAACAATCTTTGAAACTGAAAGTATAACATTAAAATATATAAAATACTATCAGAAATAGATTCATCAATTGCAACATAATTCACGGTGCCGCTGGAAAGAATTTAATAAAAACCTCATGTACCTCCGATTTTATTTTTGGTTATGTTTATAGACAATATTTAGACATGTTTCTCGAAAAAAACAAAAACAAAATCTTTCCTACCACGCTTTTTTTAATCTCAAAATAATTTTTTTGTGTAAATGCTTACACAGCATATTACTTATTAATCAAAAAAAAATTATATTGACTAATATGAGTAATATAATCAAGTAATTTCTTTTTTAATCGATAGTCATTTAATACAAAATAGGTCAATTAAATTCAACATATACATATTTTGTTAGGTTAGTCAAAATTCTAATAAATGATCTACATTTTTTCAGGTCTAGTTAAAATCCCAATCAACAGATTCCACTGACTGCCCAGAAATAGTTTTTATATCTGAGGTGGTCATTGACAATTGACAACAAATAGGAAATATTTAAATAATTTCATTGTGTATTTGGAGCTATACCTATAACTGAGAGTTTTTTAACATCAGATGGAGAAAATAATTTTCTGAACACCAAACTTACCATCTCTACTAAATTGCGATTTCCTGTTACAAAATTAATGAGTATACTCATATTTTTACAAATTATTGTTGTACTGTTGGTGGTATTTTTTTAAATTCTGACTCAAAATTATATTATCTATACTATTATAAAATTGTAAGTTTGTCTGTTTGTTTGTTCGGGCATCACGTAAGAACTACTTAACTGATTTTGCTGAATCTTTTTTTGGTGCGAAGCCTATAGTTTGACTTAAAATCTGGTAGACATTTTATCTCTCTAAATTGACAGAAACGGTAGATATAGCGAAAAAACTTCTACCATGTTGGGTAATTCAACTACTCAATTGGTTCCAGCGCACGCACAAAGTATTAGATACTGGCATCAGCTTAGCTTTTATTCAAAATTCGAAATGTGCAAGTGATACATGTTTCGATTTAACAAAAATCAACATATATCAAGCGTAATTTTACAGGGTGTTCTGTATATAGGAAACTTAGAGCGCAGTAGAATTACATGGATTTAAAAAATATTAGGTGTCCTGTAAGCAGCTGGATATATACGATGTGGTGGAAATAAGAGGGAGTGGAATTAGTTATACGGGGTGATCCAAAAAAGTTATACTGAGTGTATACCTACTAATTGGGTGAAAAAGGGTAGAATATTTATAGTTTGGATAAAAAATCTTAGAAAAAAATGTGCTATGTAAGTAGTTAGGATCTTTGAATTATGTTCATAATAAAATGTTAGTTAGAAGGAGATGTTTATACAGGGTGTTTGAAATATAAAATGGAGTGGAATAATAGTTTGTGTTGTGGTTAAACTTGTTTTATATCCACAACCATTTGCATATATAGGATAGGTGAAATATGTCGCGGAGTATAATTACAGCTATACAGGTGGGTTAAAAAAATAAGTAATGTAATGATCTACAATCTGTTCCATTTACCAGATGTTTGAAGTATAGGGTGGGGTAGGATTCTAAGGATACAAGGGTGGCAAATAAGTAGTTGCATATAAAAAGTTGTTGAAATATAGTGTGGTGTAGAGTTATCATTATACAGGGTGGGTAAAAATGCTAGAAAAATTTTGTTATATAGCAGTTGCATATATGGAGTACCTGACACATGGGGCGCAGTAAAGTTATAGTTATACAGTGTGATTCAAACAAGGTTAGAAAAACTTGTAAATGAAGGGTAGTTTAAATGAAGTGTGGAGAGAAATTATACTTTATAATGTAGTTGAAAAAATATGAGGAAAAATTATGAAATAGCGTAGTTCATAGTAAGTTGAGAAGAAAGGATAGTTGAATTATGGGGTGGAGAAGTGTTATGATTAATTATTTAAAAACTGTTATATTGGTTAACCAATAAGCAGTAGAGTATACAGGGTAGTTGTAATACATACAAGGTGATTCAGAAACATGCGGAAAAAAAAATGTTATACTGGGTGGCCGATAAGTAGTTGAATATACAAGATGGTTGAAATAGCGGGTGGAGTAGAATTATAGTTAAACAGGTTGGATTTTTTTTGTAGAACATGAGCTTTTGCATATATGGAATACCTGAAACATGTATCGAAGTAAAATTATAAATAGTTCATATGGTGTGATTAAAACAATGTTAGAAAAAGCTGCATATAAGGGGTGATTGAAATGCAGGGTGGAGACAAATTATACTTTCAATTGTGTTTCATAAATAGTTATATAGTTAAGTCCATAAGCAGTTGCATATATAAGATAGTGAGTGAACCAGAGTTATAGTTAAGTGTTTAAAAAATGTTATATTTGGTGGCCCCGAAGCAGATGCACAACAGGGTGGTTGAAATATTTTGTAGAGTAACATTATGATTATACTGGGTGGTTCAAAAATAAGTTGTAATGTTTGACAAATTGGCATACAGGATGGTTTTAATGTAGATGGAAGTAGACTTAGTTATACAAAGCGGTTAAAAAAATGTTGAATAAAATTGTTATATAGACTGGCCAATAAGCAGTTGCAGTTTGGTTGAGTGTTTAAATAAATTTTGGTGTTAGGGTGCAAAACTGTGTTTTTAAATTTGTGACACTCCAAGGGTTCCACCGGTATTTCCATCAGGGTG
The DNA here is from genome assembly GCA_034190945.1 of Octodonta nipae. NCBI lineage: Eukaryota > Metazoa > Arthropoda > Insecta > Coleoptera > Chrysomelidae > Octodonta > Octodonta nipae. Next base: position 58,890,022 of record CM067216.1, on the reverse strand, counting down.
GTTATAAAAAAAGTTAAAAAATTATTGTTATATATGGTAGACCTTGAACAGTTGTATTCTACTATATGAAATCTCTGAAATATGGGGAGAAGCAAGACTGTAGTATTAGAATGTGTTTAACACAATGTTTGAAAAAGCTGCATATAAAGGGTGATTAAAATATAGGGTAAAGAGAAATTATACTTTAAAAGTTGGTTCACAAAATATCAGAAATAATTGTTATACAGCGTAGACCATAAGCAGTTGCATAGCTGAAATATAGGGTAGAGAAGAGTTATATTCAGGTGTTCAAAAAGTTATATAGAGTGAAGTAGGGATACAGTTATTCAATGCGATTAAAAAATGTCCAATAAAATTGTAGTATGCAATTTGGGTGAAATATATTCGGGATTGGTCGATTTATAGTTAAGTAGGGTGCTTTAAACAAGTTAGAAAATTTTTTATTTAGGATAATCCATATGTTTCATAAGTTATTTCTTTTTGCGAAGCTTGAACATTCTGTACGCGGGTGTAACCGCGGGTAACAGCTTTTTCTTTTTGTAGTGACAAACCGATGATCAACTCGGATATATTTATTTCGTTAGAGTTAAAAATTATTATCTCTATTTCTGGATTAACGTCTAGTACTTTTTGTGATCTTCCTTATTCATACTGTACTTCTCCATCAAATTATTTAAATATTTATAGGTCTCCAGAAAGATAATTTGGTGTGATCATTTATTGAAAGAATCCTTCAATAAATGATCACTATTGAAATAATTTACTTTAAAAAGTAAAGCAAAATTTAAGCTGTTGTAAACATTTTGTGCAATCCTTGAATTTATTTTCTGGTGTAACTTAACAATTAAATTCAGAGATTTAGACATTTCTTTGACGTTTATGTTTTTTTTTTTCTCTTATTTTTCCGATGTTCTAAAAAACAATGTGTTTTTAATTATTTAAATATTTATAGGTCTCCAGAAAGATAATTTGGTGTCATGATTCTTTCAATAAATGATCACTATTGAAATAATTTACTTTAAAAAGTAAAGCAAAATTTAAGCTGTTGCAAACATTTTGTGCAATCCTTGAATTTATTTTCTGGTGTAACTTAACAATTAAATCAGAAATTTAGACATTTCTTTGACGTTTATGTTTTTTTTTTCTCTTATTTTTCCGATGTTCTAAAAACAATGTGTTTTTATCTTTTATAGTATAACGTAGGGAATCCATAGAGGTATTATACGTAGAGTGAATTAGGTATGGGCGTTACTGTAAGTGGCAGTGTAATAACAATAGAAAGAGAAAGACAATATCAGGGTGCGCTTGTTATGTCTCTACCCTACCAATAGTAGGCATCACCACTGACACTGACCAATCAGGAACGAGTCGCTTATTCTCTCTCTCTCTTTCTATTGCTATTACATGAATTTCGCTACTTCGCGTGCTCTACGTATAATACCTCTATGAGGGAATCACTTCTGAATTTACCTTAATAAAATACAATTTCAATTATTCATTTTGATTAAGCCGATTCAGTTTCCGATTTTCTGACAAATTGATAAATTTCATGTTTAAATTTCAAAGTAATCCATGAGCATATACAAATATTGGTCAAAAATGCCTATAAAACAGCAAAATACTATAAAAATAATAGTTAATGCACACCTGCTGCCTAATCTTAAGGACAAAATTTTGCATTACATACCCTCACCAAATTTGCAACTCATGTTAGGAGTTGTCAATAATACTTTTAACAAAATTTCAGCTGGCCTTAAAAAATCCAACGAAATTTAGTATATCCAATAAATGTACCCAAGGGAAAAATTATGCATTTGCAGGAAATGAGTAGGTATAATAATAATTAATAAAAAAAATGCATTCACCATTTTGGCATGCTCAACACCAGTCGTTGGACTCTGATGAATAGAAAATTATTGTATAATCGAAAAGTGACGTCATTTTGTCGTCATAAGGCTTAAAAGTGCTATAACGATAATTAAATCGTTGTCCTTCCAAAATAACTTTTTAAAAACAAAATTTATTGAAAAATTATTACAAAACTTATTTCAGACTGATACAATGCAAGCGAAGGCTCAAACAAGAATGATCATAATTTAATATTTAACGTTGAAAACAATTGCGATGAGATGAAACTTGATATCAGCTGCAGGTGTGCGTTTTGTCGTCTCATGAAGTTCACTGCATGTAACTCCTCCCTCCTTAAGCTGCGAAAATAGAGAAATTTGTTTTCGCAGATGGGCCATCGGGGTTTTCCTCCAAATTTTCTTCGGTTTTCTTTTTTGACATTGGGCACCATGGACAGGGCTTCTTTTTCTTAATTTTCAGAAATAATATGATGGCTACTGCAATAGATAGGATTATTAAAAATGTACTGAATATCGGCAATGTATAGGTGGTCGATTTTTCTTCCTGTACGGGAATCAGCTGTTTGGCTACGTTGTTGATTTCGTATAAGTTTTCGAAATCTATCTTCGTGATATCGGTGGCCTGGAAGTCTCTTGATTTTGAATTGATTTTGATTTCTAGTTTGGGCAGGATTAGTGGTTTGCCTTTCTTAATTTGTTGATTGTTTATGAATTTCTTATCAGTGATGCGGACTTCACAATTTTCTGGTATTTTAATTAGGCTTGGTGTAGAAATATCGAAGTATTGATCTGTATTGCAAATTGATAGTATTCTCTCAGTGTTCAGTGGCATGACAATTATTTCTTCTTGACTGATTTGTTCGATTATTGATTCTTGGGCATTAACGGTTAGCAGTGGGCAGTTTTCGGATGATCCTCCATTTATCAATTGGATTGTACAATTATCTGCGGGTAAATAGTGCTGCTGGCAATAGTAGATGTTGTCCAGTGCAGGGCATTCATGTTTTTCGGGGGTTGATGTCTTCTGGTTTCGTGCCAAAAATGGGTATTCGGGTATAAACATTTGGTGATTTTGGATAATCGGGAAAAGGTGATAAAACTGAAAGGGTTTTGGATCGATAATTGGAACATGAATAGCAAATATAACTTTATTACCTGAAAAATGAACTTGAGTTCCTAAAATTTGATAATAAGACAAAGGATTCTCAAAATGAGGAATTTCATCAACTTTATATAATTTTTCTGAGTACTTTATCATTTCCTCTATATCTTTTACTGAGATGATTGAATTATGAAGTGTATTAAGTTTTGAAAATAGAATGGCACTTTCTAAGTTGTCTAAAAATGTAACAAGATTTTGGCAATCTAAATTTATTGAAGAAATCACACCTTGAAAGCTAATGTATTGACCGATATCTGTGATCTTTTGATCCATTGCTACTTGAAATCGATTTAGATTTTTACTAAAATTTTCTTGATTTTGGCTCAAAGTTGTTATTGACTTATTATAATGATTTATTAGTTTTTTAAACAAGGTTGTTTGTAAATTGGTTTCTTGAATGATCGATTTTTGATTTTCTGAAAGCACTTTAATCGCGTTATCGTATCTAATACCGTCTTCAGCATCAAGATTTCCAAAAATCCATTTATTTACTTTTCCAAGAGCATTAATTAATCCTCTTTTTTGTCTAACAAAGGGGTAGAGATTTGTTAATTTCTTGTGCAAAGTTTCAATTAAATATTCTGTTCTGCTTAGGAGATTTTGAGCGAGAGCATGATAAGATAATAAATTTGTCGCTTCCACCTTTTGGAAATTATTTGAAAGAGTTTTGAAGTTTTCTTCAAGTTTTGCCGTTTGCTTTACAATTTCTTCTAAATCTACATAATGTAAAAATCTATGCTTGCTATATATGATTCTAGCGTTTCCTAATTTTAAGGGTAACAATAAGCTTTCTAAACTAGTAATGGTTATTTTATTTTCACTACTTTCTACTAGGTTAATTATTTGAAGGACCAGGTGAAGGGTCATTATCTTCGTCTTCATTTTGAACCTGTAACAATTGTTTAGGATTATTACGTGGTTTCCTGAGGGATTGTTTATGATAAGTTCCCTTTTTTGTTTTTATGTATATGCCGTCGTCATCAAGTATTTGGGTTTTGTCGAATTTTGGTAGTTTTTTGTCGCGGAATTTTGTTTTAACGTAAGCCGCTTTGTCTTTAAGATAAGTCGGTGGATCTTGTCGTTTCAGGTTTCTTTTGGTAATTATATTTTCTTTATGCTGAGCATTTCTTTCACGGATTTTTTCGTAAAGTTGTTTTGTGGCTTGTTTGTGGTTTTGGACATAAGTTGATAGAATTAATTGATCATTTAGGTCAAAAGGGTTCGATGTACTTAAGTGTCCATGTATGATTTCAAAAGGGGTGAGTTTCGTTACCGAATGAATGGAGTTGTTGTAAGATAAAATGGCGTGTTTCATAACTTGTTCGCTAGTTAATTCTCTATTAGTTTCTCTAATACATCTATAGTGTTCAATAAGGGTAGAATGAAATCGTTCTACTGGTGAATTAGAGTTGCTATTTTTCGCGGTGGTAAAATGTAATTCGATACGGTGTAGTTGACAAAAGTTTTCTAAGTCTTTGTTCTTAAATTCAGAACCACTATCGGACGTTATTTTGAGGGGTAGTCCATGATGGGTTATAAAGTTAAATATGCCATCTACTACTGATACTCCAGTTGTAGTTTTCAACAGATAAGCTTGTCCATAACGTGAAAATGTGTCAATAATAGTTAAGTAGGGTTCTTTGGAAATTTGGAAAACGTCTATATGAATATGTTCAAAGGGTTTTGTTGTCGTGGGTGTTAGATTGAATTTAATGACAGGGGGATTTCGATCGTACTTGTTTTTCAAACAGGTTTCGCATTTATTAATGAAGTCTTCGATGTCTTCTGACATTTTGGGCCAGTAATATTTGGTTTTTAGTGAATTTGTTACTTCATTAATACCTCTGTGTCCGGTTTTGAATACGTGATAATATTTTATTTTTTCGTTTTGAACATCTGTTTTGATAAGGTCAGTTAAAAATTTGGGACAGTGAATTAGTTTGAATGAAGAATGCCGGAATGTGTTTTGAATCACTATGGCAAAATTTTCAGGGGGTAAATTTCTGTGAAAGTATAAAGCGTATGTCTGTTTTGGGTCAAAGTATTCTTTCGCTAATTTAATGATATTTTCGTTTATGAGTCTGTTCGGTAATGTAGCGTAAAGTCGGGTGTTTTCAAATATTTTCTCCCTTCTTACGGTCAAATCTGGTATGTCTCTGTTGTTATTATTATTTGATTTTTATAAGTATTTATAGGTTTATTGGAAATGGGAATTGTCAGTATTGGGTTTTCGGCTGAAGTATGAACCGTTTGAAGATCGTCTTCTTCTTCTTCCTCTTCTTCTGGATTTTTCGGGTCTAGTAAAATGTTGGAGTGTACTGTGATTTTTGATGAATTTTCTTCAGGTCCGTCTAAAATTTCTTCGATATCTTCGTTGGCTAAATTGGGTAGTTCGTTGCGTGTTTCGAGTTCTTTCGAGATAATTTCGTCTAAGTCATCTAGATTCACGTCTAGGGATGCTGTTTCGATTGGGTTGAAATCAATCGATGTCGGATTTCTTGACAATGCATCTGCCGCTTGATTACTAAATGAAAAATTTATTTCATTGGTTTGACCTCTATATTTTAGGGGAATTTGGACGTGATTACCTATAAGTCTTTTATTAGTTTAGTCGATGTTAAGATTCATATTTACTAAGTCGTTGAGGCCAATGACTCCATCGAAATATTCGTGAAAGTCAAATAGAAGAAAGTCGATGTAATACAAACAATTAAATTCAGGAAAAGCGGGTACATGAGCTTCGTATCTGATGGTTTTGTTACCAAGGGTAGTTTTAATTGTTACGTTTGAATCAAAAATACAATTTGGAAAAAAGCGTTCTACTATCTCGGGTTTGATTATTGATTTCGAGCTTCCTGTATCGATTAGTAATTTCATTTTCGGGTGATGTATTTCAATATAGGGTAGTGTGTTGCTAGAAAGGGCGTTAATTTCTATGGTTTCTCTCTCTTGCTCGAGGCTGGTTTGGGAAAATTTTCGTCAGTCTCGGTGTTGTCATTAGTATTGGAATTTAGCATGGGGTTGTTTTCAAAGTCTGAAAATGATTTTTCAGTTTCAGGGGGATAATTATCATCATAATAATTTTCTTCATTTGGGTAATAGTAAGACATGTTTGGGTTTTCATAGTCGTATTGGTATTCAGGATAATAGTCATCATAAGGGTAGTATTGGTATTGGTCGTCATTATAATAATCATTAGAATGTAATTCTTCGAATGTGAAATTAGGTTTTCCAGTACTCTGGAAATGATTATAATTTCTAGGTTGGAATTGGGAATATTGTGGTTGTCTATTATTTCCTGAAGAGAGTCTTGAATTAATTGACATAGGTTCTGGCTTTGACAAATTTTGTCTATGACTCGGGTGTGGTTTGAAGACATTTATATTTTTTGGTTTCCCAAAAACTTCTTCGTTGGTGAAGAGTCGTCTTTGCGGAACGGGTCTCGGTTGTAAGTAGACTGGCTGTCTCGGAAATTCAGGTCTTTGATTAAAATTAGGGGGAATGTTCTGCATGAAACGATTTTGATTAAATTGCGGGGGATAATTGAAATTTCTGTTTTGGAAATTGAATTTATAGGGATTCATTTGGTTAACCTGAAAGTTCGGTTGTGGAAATTGAGGACGTGGAATATTTTGAAAAACATTGTTATTAGGGGTAAAGTTTTTCTTTACATTATTAGAATTTCCATATAAATTTTCAAAGTTTTCAAATTCTGAAACGTATGCTAGTGCATCTTCAAGAGTAGTGGGTTTCTTTAAATGCAAATTATTTTTCAAAATACCTTCGCAACCTGCTATAAAGGTATTAAGGGCTGTTTTATTATAATGATTAATTGGACAAAGTTTATCGTTATTGCTAAGTGTGACGTCATTACTTATACGTTGTACAACACTGCTTCGTAGGAGCTGTAACCTACTTCCAAAATCTAAAACATGTTCATTTTTATTTGGTCTAGTTCTAGTTAGTTCTTGAACTAAGCAATCTAAATCGCGTTTATCCGAAAAACATTGTTGCAATGCGTCTTTTAAATCAGGCCAGTTATTAATCTCCGTTCTATTACCTACCATGAGTTCTGCTTTGCCTACTAATTTTTCTTGAATACTTTCAAAGATATGTCTGTTTAAGTCATTATCATTATGTGTGCTATATAATAATAATAAATTTTCGCACCTATTAATAAATTTATTTAAAGTGTTACTGTTGCCATCGTAAGGTTTTATATTTTGTAATTTGGATTTTAAGAGATCCCAATTGATGGTCGGTGTACTTCCTGTTGGTGTCATTTCGTCTGAATCTTTTTCAAAATTCAAAACGCTAAATTTATCAGACTGATCTAAGTCTGAAGATAAACGTTCGCGAAAGCGAAGGTTTTCAAACAACGCAGATATGCCCTCTACGTTCATAAACTTAAAACTAAACTATTCTACGATTTTTCAAAAAATATTTTCTTTATTTATCTTTCAATATCAATATCAATTCAATTATATTCAATATTTCAACACAATTATTTATTTCATCAATATTTCATTTCTAATCAATTCAATATATTTCAAAAATCAATTCTTAACAATTATCTTTCCAAAAGTCCTGCAATAGGGTTAAGGAAAGGCAAGATTGGAAATTTTCGACACTTACCGGTGATTTCCAAACTCCGACTCTGTTTGACCTCCCTGTAGCGCTTGGTTTTTATTGATATCTGCCTTGAAGGACGAACTGCTTTCCTGGATAGATTACCAAGTTAGGATTCTGTCTCGAGAAAAGCTGCTTTCCTGGATGGATTACCAAGTTAGGATTCCCTCACGAAGAAAGTCTTTGTGTTCTTCTGGTCGGATTGCCAAGTTAGGATTCCAACACGAGAAGATGTTCTCCTGAATGGGTACCACAGATGGGAACTCAACACGAGAAATGTTCGATCTGCGTTTAAAGTGTTAAAACACTAAAATTGGCTTCGATTTTTACCGCTCGATGCGATTTCGAATCAATCACACAGATCCTACTGACTGCGCCAATTAAATCGTTGTCCTTCCAAAATAACTTTTTAAAAACAAAATTTATTGAAAAATTATTACAAAACTTATTTCAGACTGATACAATGCAAGCGAAGGCTCAAACAAGAATGATCATAATTTAATATTTAACGTTGAAAACAATTGCGATGAGATGAAACTTGATATCAGCTGCAGGTGTGCGTTTTGTCGTCTCATGAAGTTCACTGCATGTAACTCGATGATAGGATTTATGAGTACGAATATTTCTAAAGTGACGTCATTTTTCGATTCTACAATGATTTTCTATTGATAGGAGTCCCACGGCTGGTAGCTCTTCTAGCTACCTGTTCCAAAAATTTTCGGAGAGGAAAAAGGTGGGCGTCTCGGCGAAATTAACCCACTCAAAAATTAGTAGCCTGTTATTAATAAAAAAGAAAAATTAACGTGGGCTCCCGGTCTATTTATATTGATCAGCTTTTAAGATAATTTTGAACTTTACTGGCAATTAAATCTTAACCTAGATGATTGGGCAACCAGTGCATTTCCCAATAATGAGGAATATATGAAATATAAATATGCCTGGGAAGAACAGAACACTGTAACACTCCTTACATATACTACATGCTTGAAAGTCATGTCAAAATAACACACAAAATTTTGTTTAGTTTTTATCTGGGTAGGAATTATTATTTGATTTGTACCTAACTGTTTAATGAAACAGTATTAGTAAAAATGTCTTTAGTAAGGTCATGTTAGGAATTGTGGTTTCAAGATGCTGGTGTTAGGTTTAGAAGAATTAGATGATCAAGACAAACTGCTAACTGGAAATTAGAAATCAAAAATATGTACCTGTAAAGATTTGTTTATAATGTGGACCTGTAGAAAAGTTCTGATTATATTTTTTCTGAGTTTTTTGCGAATAACACCACATAAACTTGAAAGTCTGTATATTTCAAATAGTCCAAATGTTTCAAAGTCTAAATCAGAGCCCGTTTAAGACCTGGAAACATTTGGACTATTTGAAATATACAGACTTTCAAGTTTATGTGGTGTTGTCCCCAAAGAACTCAGTAAAATAAAAACCAGAGATGCCTCAACTATCTTTCAGAAAACAACTATTATTATAGTATTAAGGCAAATTTTGAATACTGTAAGTGCATCTAACTAAAAAATATGTCCAAAAACAAAATTTTAATCAAAGTACATCAAGTATCATACAGCACTCAGTTGTTTCATTACCCCATACAATGCTATGGATTAGTTAATTTTTATCAGCATTCTGTTTCTTTATTAACCTGTATCCATTTGATTCTTTTAATGGTCAGTATCCATCATCAGTTTTTATTATATTCTTATACTTGGCTATAGGCAAGTTTTTAAGTTTTCTATTGATTATTATTATTTCTTTGTATTCATTTATACTTTTGAAACCTTTAAAGATTATCACCCACCATTGTGTAAAATCCTACCCCTATCAACAGGTTTGATAAAAAACAATTTCAGAAAATTTGTACAACTTTAATTTCTAGCAATTACAATGTCTTATGAAATAATTACATAAATAATTAGAGCATGGTGACAGTGTTCCAGTAATGTGATTACAAATTTGAGTATGCCCAAAAGTTTAACCTATATAAGACCTTAATAATCTACATCCATCAAATTCAGACTCAAACACAACCAGCACAATAAAATAAATAATCTCAGTTAAATTCCATCAGTGAATTTGGTAACTTTTTCAAAAACAAAACATAGTAACAATTAGAGAGCCAATTTGTAATAAATACTTTACAGCCGTAAGCAGTGAGTTTTAACTGCAATTCACTGCTGGAACTTTCATGTCTATTTTCCTTTAGACAAATATTAGATTAAAAATTAACAACATTGTTAAATCATTTTTGTATATATACCTACCAGGATAGCTAAGTAGTTACAAGGAGTGGCCTTGGAACAATTTTTGGATTAGATTTGATAAAAAAAGAAATATGTATGAAAATTATAAATATTGGATTTAATGATATTGGGGCTGGGGATATATTTTCACTTGCTCGACACATAAAATGAAAATGTATCACATTTTGAGTTAATTTCAAGGCAAATTTAATGAAATTGGTTGATATTTCTAAAATAGCATTATTAAATATGAAACACCTTACAGTGTGTGTAATAATTACATATGGCAAAAAAAACTGTCAACATGTGAGTACAATCATTTAATTGAATGTATTGTAACCACTCTTTTGGATACATTCAGCATTACTATTATTTAAATTGTTTTTAACAAATAATTAGAAGCTGTACTTAAATTTGGCTTAATATATTAATAATTACTTAAATATTTGACATTTTTTGGCTTAATCTGATCAAAAAACTACAGTGTATTTTTTTAACAAAGATCCCAAATCCTCAACAATTTGATGATTTGCATTTATTATACTTACTAGCAGCATTTTTGATTTCCTATAAAAAAATTACAATCTAAAATGTTTAACAGTATGAATTTTTTAGTCAAAAATATTCAAAAACATCACAGCACAGATTTGGGGAAATCTCTCAGTGGTTCAAAAGCACATAAATAAACTATTTTTTTTTGTCTACATCAAAAAATTGATTTCTCATAGGTGAAGTACATCTAAATTTTGATTGATTGTGTTGATCTATGTGAAGAGAGGTAAATTGTGAAAATGGTAACCCCTTTTACCTTTGGCAGCCAAATAAATATAAACCACATGATAGGCGCCTGGTAAGAAACATATAAATCCAGCCAATAAGAAAACTGAACTTTGTAGACCAGAATTGGGTTCTGAAAGTGTGACAGTACCTGTGGTCAACAAACCTATGCCTATAATAAGCAAAGTAACAGCTGCCAATACCATACGCCAATTTTCTCTTACTTTTGGGTGTTTAAAACAAGACTGATTCAGGTTTTCTTGACTTGAACACTCATAGTAATCGTGAATAAGTGAATCGCTGTCTCTCGAAGCGTCGTTTGCCATTTTATAAGTCCTAAAAGAACTTCTATGTAAAAATCAATCAAACAAAAATCAAGAAACCCACCTTCCATTTTCTATGTTAACGCTTATGTGATCGCCGTTTCCGAAATGGTTTTTCGAAATTCCGTTGTTCGTTCTGGGGTTAGTCGAGCCATAGACCTTTATTGCTTCATCGGTTTCTTCCTCGAAAGCATCGTCTATTGAGAATCTTTTGGTTTTTGACGAAAATTGAGTTGACATTTTTGATTTTCCCTCTGAATCACTGGGTCTCATCTTGATTGGTATTCATGTCATGCTAAGGAAGTATTTCCTCTATTGCACTTCCATCTTCAAGGTTTTAATATTCAGATGTTCTTTCGTACAACAATAAGTAAAAAATTGTTATTATTTTTGTATAAACTACGACAAGAATGACAGATGTCTTTGGACACCTTTACCTATAGAACAGGAATTTTGACATGTGATCACAAAACGTAACAAAATATAACCTCTCTTTGTATGTTCTGTAGTCTTAACATCCTCAAAACAAAACCAGATTATAGAGCAGCAAGTATTCGGCCGGTTGGTTTGTGAAATACACTTGTCCGCTGAATAGTCATTTGAACTTTTGTGCACTAACCAAGATGGATTTACAAGGTGAGTCAAAAGTATAGAAACCTTTGAATAACTTTTTTTTTTGAAAAATGATAAATACAAAACTTTTAGCATTTTTGCCCTGGCTATCTAACGGTGACCATTACCTTGATCATGACTTTGACGGTCATATCGAGGTCAAATGCCTTTTTTTAAATGAGAACCCCCATTTTTTATTCTGGTTTTAGAAAGAGCGGTAAATTTTACGTCCAGAATGACCTTGAACATGACCTCGATCATGGCCTTCGTCGCTACCAAGGTCAGATACCTTTTTATTGAAAAATCACTAGATTTTCACCAAAATCGGCATAGGGGGATTTTGAGGCTGCTGATTACGAATCTGAGTTCAAATTTACAAAATTCAAAATGGCAATGCGTGCCTTTATCGGAAAATTCACCAGACCCCCGATATCTTGGATATCAAAAGGGTTTAGCTCTGTGGGAACCCTTGGTTGGTGTCGTGGCTGCAGGTTCCATAAATCCGACCGTCCGGTTTGTTCCTAATAGGAAGGCATTAGTTGGTAAAGATGTTAGTTCAGATCGAGGTATTTTTAATTGTTTAATAGATGTTTTGGGACTATTCCTATTATTATTTTGTTATGTGATATTTTAATATTGATATTACGTTTGTTCAAACCTACACAACAGCTTAGGTCAATGAATTAACTAATTTAGAGAACCAACTCAGCTCAATCTTTTTTTAACTAAATTCTGTTCTTAAAGATTCTGTTGTAAATTTATATGTCATAAACTCTTTATATAGTGGAAATAATAGATGAATAAAAATATAAATTTTGCTATCATAATTAATGCAACATTCTTCAAAAAAATTAATCAGCCCGACCCATTTTCTGACTATGGCCTTGTCACCATAGTTACATCGGGTAAACCCCCTTTAAAAATGGAACAAATACGAACGATGTAAACAGAGAGCGTGTGCAAGGAGTTTTCACGTTGCTTCCACAGTGTTTACATCATGGGTACAGAGTAGTAAGAGGTCGCATCTGAATTGGGTATAAGTCATTCGAGATTGCGACAGTTCGTTGAGAAATTACTGAGATGTTATATAAATATATAATGCTTTTTGCTTTCTTGTAGTATACAAAAGTCATAATTTATTTTGAAATTGAGAAAACTACATTTCATTTTGGTAGTTACTTTCTCATGTTCGACACATTCTACTTGGTGGTTCCTTAATAAGCACAGTTCTAGATCTTTATTGCTTTTTATTATTATTGGAATAATACAACTGTTTTTCAAGTACTTGTTGAAGGTTGATCTTGGCTTTTTTGTCTAGCTTTCTTTTCCTTTTCAGCAGCTTCTGCTTCTTCCACGGAGTCCGGAAGTTTACAGTCAACTGTTTCTGGCAGTAAAAGACACAGAAGTGCTCCTACAAGAGGTACAACACCAAAAATTACTGGTGGCAACCACCATTCTACCTAGAATAATATTACAGATTAAACAACGTCGAGAGAGAATGGACTAAAACCGCAACGTCTGGAATTAGGTCTAAGGATTTTATAAATATGTACAATGTTATTTGCAGAGGATAAAGTTGTAATACAAAAAACCGAAGATATATCGTTCGACAGTTGGATATGAGTTTCGTTTTCATTAATATAAACGAGTTGACATGGGATGGGGGAAGTTGGTCCTACTTTTGTTGTTAAACAAAGAGGCTGAAAAATAAAATATATCAATGTTTGACCTCAGGCAAACCTACCTTGTCTAATGAAGCAACATAGGGTGCTACAATGGCCCCCACTCTACAACACATCGACGATATCCCCACTCCTATATTCCTAATAGATGTGGGAAAGACTTCACCAGAATAAATATACACAGTTGGGAAAGCTAGCGACAATCCGGTCATTGCAATTGTCGTATTTATGATATTAATCCAGCTTAGGTGTTTCGGAACAGTTACTGAAATATAAATCATGTAATTCAACATATCGCGGATTGACTTTGCAGGTCTCACTGATCAGCAACATCCCTATTCCTCCCAAAAGATCGGCAATGATCAGTGTCAATCGCCTTCCCAAAGCCTTCGTAGACCAACAAGCAAATAGTGTGGAAGGTATTTGCATGGTAGCAGATACGGCAACATTGATGAATACATTCCCACCAAGTTGTCCAGTGTACTGAGCTACTCCGAAATAACACAAGCCACATACTATCCAATTATACCAAATCGCGATGGTGTATTTCCTGATGATCGGGGAGCGGACTAGATCCAGAACGTTGGGTTTTTTGGTTTTCATCAATGCCGGGTCTTTAATTTGAACTAGGTTGTAAACCTTGCTGTCGATTCCCTCTGAAACAAGTAAGGAATTTAAAACTAGAATGTAGATGAGGGACATTTTTCTGACCTGTTGGTAGCCCATTAAATTTTGCTGCTTTGCTCAGTATCTCAGCAGCTTTTTTGTATTCACCGTGTAAGGCAAGCCACCTCGGAGATTCAGGTAACACCCAGTAGTATATGAGGAGGAAAAAAGAAGGAACAGATATTACGTATTGTACACATTTCCATTCACGGCATAGATATCCCCATAAAGGAAGAAGGAGATGTCCCAAATAAAATGGTATTTGATATAATATTCCGATTACGGTTCTGTACTTAACTCCTAAAAAATGTAATAAATGAAAAAAATATAAGTGGTATAGCGAAACTATATTTGTTTTTTTTTCATAAAAATTAAAGTGACAAATTCAAAATAAAGTCCAGTACCGCATACACTTCAATAGAATCCAACCATGTGTAACACCACAGTGTTAATTTATGTTAATCATTTCATATGGGTGATAAAGTTTTTGAACTTCTAATTAATTAAATATTGATATTATCCTCAATATATTAATAATTTTATCAAAAATGTCAATTTTTAAAAGTTATTATATTTGTTTCATACACCATTATATACGTCTAGTATAAAAACAACCTCCCCAAAAATTGTTTTTAAATGTATCTACAAAATGTTAAACGTCGAAACTAAGTGTTTCAAGCAGTTTTAGAATCAAATATATTTAAAAAAGAACCGACTTGAACTACCTTAAAATAAAATCAATCACTATTTTCTGACGTTTCTCTCTCTCTCCCTCTCTCTAGTTTGTATTTTTTTGTATATTTTCCACATATTGTTTAACTTTTTTATTCGTTTTATTATTTGAAGCACTTTCAATAAGTGTTACTCTATTCACCCTATATTACAACCAACCTATATATGTTTGTGTGTACTGGTCACCCAATATAAATTATTTTTCAATCATTTTCGGAACCACCCTGTACAACTATAATTTAGTTCCACACGATTTGCAACCGCTATCTATAAGTATTAATCCTCTTCAACCTATTGACGGTTACTATTTTTCTATTGCTTATATCATACTGAATACCTATAATTTTACTTCACCCTATATGTCAAGCATAAGCAACTACTTATGTTCCACACTATATAACATTTTTTAAGCGCCCTGTATAACTCCTGTATCTCCACTTCACCTTATATTTCAATCATCCTGTATATCAACTACTTCTAACATTTATTGAACCCTCCGCCCTATAGCTCAAATATCCTTACTGCATATGCTTATTTAACAATTTTTTTAACGTTTTTTTATCTACTCTGTATAACTCTAGTTTTAAAAAAATCAATCACTATTTTCTGACGTATATGTTTATTTTATCTGATTTAAGGTACAAATCTATTGATTATTTTAGCGTATTGGTCTCTCTCTCTTTCTAGTTTGTATTTTTTCCACATATTATTTAACTTTTTTATTCGTTTTATTACTTGAACCACTTTCAATAAGTGTAACTCTATTCACCCTATGTTGCAACCACCCTGTATATGTTTGTGTGTACTGGTCACCCAATATACATTATTTGTCACTCATTTTCTGAACCACCCTATACAACTATAATTTAGTTCCAGACGATGTTGCAACTGCTCTCTATAAATATTAATCCTCTCCACCCTATTGACGGTTACTATTTTTCTATTGCTTAAATCATACTTTATACCTATAATTTTACTTCACCCTATATGTCAAGTATAAGCAACTACTTATGTTCCACACTATATAACATTTTTTAAGCACCCTGTATAACTCTTGAATCTCCACTTCACTTTATATTTCAATCATCCTGTATATCAAGTACTCTAACATTTATTGAACCCTCCGCCCTATGCCTCAAATATCCTTAGTGCCTATGCTTATTTGATTTCTGATACATATTGTCAAATATTTTAATTTACATCTTAGAATTGTGCCTTTTTCATCCAAGTTTCTTAACCATTTACAACGGGATTTGACCTAGACCCCGAAACGTTTGGAATATACAGCAATTTAGTTTTTGAATAATCACTGAGCATAGATAAAATGAAACGGGCCGACGAATTGATAACCTCCTCCGTTTTGGAAAGTCGGTTAATAAGTTTGTTTATATTAATTTTCAACGAAAAAATATGTTGTAATTAATAAGAATAAAGTACCTAATATACAGCACGGCGTATGATTTATATTATAAAAAATACGTCGTATCGAGTTGTCAAAAATTAGTGTTGCAAGTTTTGAGTGTTATCAAAAAGTTGAATGAAATGTTATTTTAAATAAAGTAATATTGTAGCTAAATATTTTGTTTATATATAAACTGTACCTATGATTTCCATTAATAAAACAAAACTGGTTATCATGGATCCACCAGTTGCGAACGCTGCTAGGAACCGCATGATATTGAAGCACCAAAACCAAGGGCTAAGAGCTGCCAACACTCCTGCTAGTCCTTGTAGGAAGACTTCAGCTATCAAAGGATAGAGCCTACCGAATCTGTTAAAAGAGACATTATAGACTATTACATGGGTAGATGATAAATATCGATTGGTGATCACATCGAACTAATTTCACAAGGGGATTTGATATTTTGGAAAATTAATCAATATTAATTTTTTATTAAAATTGGAAAATAATATAATCCAAATAGGCTATTTTAATTTATAAAAATCACATGTCACTATCCTCGTCCACGCTCTCAAAGCCGCCCAACCGATTACAATGAAATTTAGTGAATGTCCATGGTAGGTTCCTGCTTGTAAGTTAGTGGGGTGTCTATAGAGATATTATTTAAATATAGAGTACATCAGGTCCCTAGAAAAACGTACATTGAGAGAAACAATAAACCTAGTGGACGTATCTAACACTGTCTAATCTCGCTTCTGATTGGAGATTGGTTGCGCCAGGCAAGTGATGTCTAGATATTGCTTAGAGCTCTAGACCATATGCTGACGTACGCTTCAATAGTATGGGGACACACCAACAAAAGCTACAGGTAGGCGATCCAAAGCTAAGAGAACCTATGACTACGCCTTGCAGTGGAAGTACTTTGATTCGTTCGAAACTCGGCTATCTTCAACAATTTACGACACCAACCAGAAATGAAGAGGACAATTTAACTCATCGACGATGAACCCAGATTTATTGACAGATACAAACGTCCTAAGAACCATAGTTCTGCCTTAGCGACGGCGAAGAAGAAGCAGTAGCGTGAGATCTCGAGTTAGAGAGCTGGAGGTGTGGTCCGTAATTTCTATAAGGGCAATCTCGGTTCCTGGGAACGCTCAAATGGTGTTTGTACAGTTCTACACCGAGGCAGATACGTCCACTCGGTTTCCTTTCTCTTTCATGCAGCTTCCTATTCCACTTGTACGGATCCCCATATCTTAAGCATTCTATCCATCGGTATTACTTCTATGATCGTGTCACGGAAAAATTGCACCAAAATGTATGATTTGATTGCCGGTGAGTATTAAGTATTAAGGCAATTTCCAACGTAAACTAATCTTCAGCGATTCATGTGACATTTTCTAATAATCTGCAAAGTTGCACGCATAGCCCGCACCGCGCATATTATATAAACGCGATGCGTTAATGTGACAACTAAAAACTGCAACTGCGGTCGAAATTATATCTGTTCTTGAAATGTTATTTCCAAATGGCTAAATTCATATGGATTATGTTTCAGGTTTTCAAGAATTTGCGGCATTTTGTAACAGCTCCAGATACACCTCAACGGTTAAGTTTGCATTGAGGAAAACAGGTCCAACTATAAGGTTTTACAAATTGCTTGCCCAAACATTCAGTTTTTCTGTAAATTTAGTATATTTTTTCACAAAATTTGTGTGAATTCATGTCAGTCCAATACTGTAAATTTAGTATATTTTTTCACAAAATTTGTGTGAATTCATGTCAGTCCAATACTGTAAATTTTGTGTTTTCACATTTCTAGTACAGGAAAAAGTACTTTCATCACTAAAACAAATGGTTTTTGTGTAGTGTTGGTTTCGATTAATGTTATTTGTAATAATTACACACAATTCCAGTCGTCTGTCAGGGTCGTCATCTGAAAATTGTAGCACCATTTTTAATTTGTATGGATGAAATTTGTTTTTTTACCAACCTCCTATGTTAGTGATGACAAAATAATTGGTCGACCAGATCGCTTGGCATTTTTAACACTACCTGCTGGCTTCACAAGCTCCTTCAAGTAAGTCCTCGATTTATCCATCCAAATTGGCCTAAACCCAAACAAAATTAATAGAGCTGAGTAGGTATTGTCAATACGTTTCAAATGAGCTATAACTTGCCATAAGGTCCTATTTAAAATTAGTGGCAACAGTAAGTCCTGTGACGTCATTTACTACTGTTGTGTCATCTGTTACCACTAGTACAGAAGTTAACAACCGTTTATTTTTACCCTCCAAATTTCATTAGTGTAAGTATAACTGCTCAAAAGATACAAGCAGAATTTTTTGACTGGCACGGTATGTTGTATGATATGACTTACCTATCTGAGAGGTATCCCCAAGTTACGTTGCCCGTTAAGATCCCTGCCATTGTAATTGACTGAGCAAGGTCTTTTAACCAAGCCCGTTTACAAATTAACTCCCATTTCATACTTATGGTTTCAGAAAAAACAGACCTAGAATGTGATTATAGTATAGTCATATACCTACCAAAAAGTACAAAAATACTTTTTTTGTGTCGAAATAATTTTTTGTTCGCTTACGTATTAAATTCCTGACTGGGGCAGTCACTATCGCAGGGTTGATATTCATTGTCTGTACATTGAAAATTGACATCTGGTGCAATCATAAGAATACTAAGTTGATGCCAAGCAACTGAAAACTTGCACATGAAAATCGCAAACGACATCCAAAACTGCCATTTTCCAAACGATCCAATGCACTGAGTGATTACATCCGAAGATGGTTGTATAGCTAGCATGTCTCGTTCAACTGAAAAAGAAAGTTTTATTTGAAAAACTTCTAGTTATTTGAAGAATGTTTAATGTACGACGTAAATTTTACTAGTGTCAGGGAAAATTTTATTTAGTTATACATTTATTTTGAGTTCGTTCATTCGTATTCTCATTCTTTATTTTGAACACCCTTTAGGGACTTGTTTTGTACAGGCTGAGACGCAAAGGTAATCGAACTTTGGCAATTTCAAAGAAACCAAAACTATAGCAAATTTTATATAAAGTACGAGATCCGGCTGCAGAATTACTGAACCCATCGAGTGTTTGCTAAAAACCAAATTTTTAGGCATATTTATTACGAGAATATATATCTACTAGGTTGCCTATCAAAATCTGGACGCTAGTATTTTTAATTAAATTATTCTTAATTGATTTTTCGTAAAAAATTTCACACTTGTTTTTTTCAATAAAATATCGTCCACATGACGGTAATATATATAACGACGTACCTCTTCGCAGCCAGGTGTACACACGGATAGATTTTGTTACATTTTTACACCCATGCGGTTCAAACAATAGTAGGTACGACTTAATATAATAAATACTTCAAAAGAAATGTATTTCTTTTCAAAATGAAAAATTTTAAAATTATAAGAGTATATTTATTATTTTTTAAGTTCGATTGAAATTATACTTACGGTTAGTGTTTTGCAAAAATCTTCGATTCATGATATTTACATTTTTCCTTATGAAGGTACAATAACATTAGGGAACACTTTTTGAATGATGGGTTATCAAAGTCCAGTACATTGCATTTTTGTCAGACCGAAAACATGCCTTCTTCTTCATTAATTTTATTTCACTCCAAAACAGCATGGTTTTTAATTTAGGGAGTATCCCACGTAAAGGCGATTTGCGCGATTCATGCTGTTATGTTCACATCGCTCAATTGGTATGTTTTCGCCCGCAGTTTCAACTTGGTGATGTTACACGCTAACGCGCTTTCACTCTACCTTTCTATATTTACCATCTTTAACAGCTGGCAACCCTTATTTGCGGCCATATTTAATTAGGCAACCGTATATCATAATAAACAGAAAAAATAGCTTTAATTTGATATATAAATAATAAATGTACGTTATGAGTGTATAAATGCAACAAAATCATACCTGTGTACACCTGGCTGGGAAGAGGTACGGCCAAGTGCGCAACGGCAACAGTGATTTTTTAGAGTCTTTGTATACAGTGACTGTCACTACTGAACGGGATATTTGTATATTCGGATGAACAATGTTAAAAAGGTCACAAACATCTTGATGCGTCCTTTTCCTCTCCCCATACCCAATCATCATTAATCTTTCTATTCTTTCACTTTCACTTAATTCGGCCATTTTACGATCAAATTAAAACAATACAATCTTTTTACGTTCAAATAAAAAAAACTAATAACTTATTTTGACAACTACTGTCACTTCTGGAATGAATTTCATGGACTACTAAACTTGATTCAGATTTAATTTGCGCCTGATTTAAACAAACGCACGTGTATTCGACTATGGAACAAGTAGTGCTGTTGGCTGTGAAGGTATAATGCCACCGATTGGCCAATAGAAATACAAATCCTTACCGAGCGGTTTGTTTATATCGGGCGTAAATGAAATCTGAACCGAGTTTAGCTACCATCGAATTTTTCCTTTCCTTAATTTCTTTTCTGTTAATATCTCGGTAGGTATTGAAGTAAACAATATCAAACCCGATATTTTTGTATTCGCAATAAAATGTTTCATCTGAAACTAAAATACTATACAGGGTGTTTCATTTCAAATTTTAAAATCCACATTACTTCCGGTAGTTCAAATTGTATAAAAATTTGGAAACAAATAGGCAATCTACTGCAGTATCCACCTTCCAAATTTCATTTTGATATCTCTAATAATTCCAGAGATATTTACTTGGTTCCACACATTTGCCTATCACTGTATATATTGCCGTGAAGTGGACAATATTTGATTGAAAAAACAAGTCAGTGAAATTTTTTACGAAAAATCAATTAATAATGATTTAATTAAAAATAGTAGCGGTCACATCATAAATATGCGTAAAAATTTGGTTCTTATCTAACACTCGATGGGTGCACTAATTCTGCAGCCGGATCTTAGACTAATAGTTTAAAATAGGTAATATGGTAATGGTTGAAAATCATGGCTAAAAACTGCAAAAAGGGCCAAAACCTGTAGTAGACTATGTTCCGAAGGGCAACCGTTGTCAAATACTTGAGCAGACTACCCGAACATTTTGTCGCTTCTACTTCTTCATGTTAGTGAGATATATTATGTGACTGGCCCATAAGTGTAAATAAAAAGTTTGTATTTAAATCACTGTAATTAATCTCATGATATTGTTACGAAATTTACCCAAAGCCGACCCTGTTTCATTTCAATACGACAACAAACGCTTTGAGATAAAAAATGGTTCTCGAAAAGACTCGGCACCTGTAGGAGTGATGATGATTTTTACTGGAGAATTCGACGCTGGGCTTATAAAGGAAGCAAGCCACGATGGAGAGTTCAGTTATACCGCGACAACTAGTGTATATTGGAATGTATTGTGATATTTGAATCAGCTGTTTTAATGTAAATAAAGTTCTAGAAAAGTGAAAGTAAATATTAGTTTTATAATTTTAAATTGAACCCACGGACTATATTGCAATATTTTCCTTCTTCAGAATCTAACAGAATTTTATTGTATCTTTTAATACAAACAACGTTTTAAACACGCATTTATTTATTTCTTTTTCCAGTAAAAACCAGTAGTGTTTAGCTAAAATCTCCTGCTAATAAAATGTTGCTTCTCCAAATTATTAACCAAGAAACATAGAATGACTACGACCCGAGGCCGAGGCTAGCGTTAATGGGAATTCGTCGAATTTTATCGAATCTTCGAGAATACATACTAGAGAATTCCGAGAGAAATATATAAATACGGACAGCTGGCGATAGCATTCATTCAGTATTAGACTGCCGTATAGCTGAGTAGTAAATTGTAAATAGTTCTGTGAATAAAAATTGTGTTAAAGTAGTGGAAATAAATTAGAGTGAGTTGGACTGCGTTTATATATAAATCTAAGAACTATACTGTAGAAGAATTTATTCCCGATTTATAAATTCAAATACTTATCTGTTGCAGTCGAAAATGTAGAGAAAACTCTAATGTAAGGGCAAAATGATCCCAATAAAAATTCATAACAATATTATATATCAAACATTAAATCAAGGATGTCCCTATCCCACACTGCATGAAATATTTATGCAATATTTCTGGTTTGATTTGAAACATTTCAAAATATTTCTTGAAATATTTCAGCAATATTGCTATGTCCGCGACAAAACCTCATTTGAAATAATTCATGAAATATTCCTGTAATATTTTATGAAATCTTTGTGTCATATTTCACAATATATTTCAAAAGATCTTTTGTTGTAGATATAAAAATAGTTTAAATATATTTTAGTGAACTATTTAAAAATATTTATATAATATTTTGTTTGTTTTGAAGTGTCATAAACTATTTCAGAAATCTTCGTATTTTCGCTACAAAAACCTTTTGAAATATTTCATGAAATATATCTGTAATATTTCATGATATATTTCAAAAGATTTGTTTGTCGTGAGCATACGAATATTTCAGAAATATTAGTCAAATAGTTTAAAATAGTGCTAAAATATTTGATGTCTAAAGTATCTCTTGAAAATTTCTTCTAAATATTACTATATTCACGACAAAAATTCTACTGAAATATTTCATGTAATATTGGTGTAATATTTCACAAAATGTTTCTCCAAGATTTCATGAAATATTTCAGAAGATGTTTTGTCATGGACATAGGAATATTGCAGAAATATTTCAGTGATATATTTCTTTAGATATTTCATGCTGTGGGATAAGAATTTAAAATTTAATTGTTTTGGAAATCTTTGAAATTAGCATTTTTCGCAATTGTTATATATTTGTAGTTTCGTCACAACAATATCTTTTAATAAAGAGATTAACAGCAATGTTGAATGTGCATTGGTAAGTTTGTTTGGTAGCATATTGACAATGGTTCAAATCAAGCAGAATAAGGTAATGACAGTGATCTTTCTGCAGAAAATCGGGTCTTGTTCATAAATTTACTGGATGGGTGTATGAAACAGCTTACTTAATAAGTACAACAAACCAAAACTCATTCTTATCATTGACGATCCCTTTTTTTAGTTACATGTGAGTTATATATGAGTATTATCTACATTTGACTGAGTAAATGGACTGACTACTGAATTGCATTTGTACTATTTCAATAGCTAAGACTTAATAGACAACTTACATCCCTCATTTACTTCCTGCTCTGATAAATGTAAAATCTCCAGTTTAGGTAAACTGCTCTTCGGCACAAACCTAATACAAATCCCCATAACCAGAATTTTAAAAACAGCTACAATTGGTAGTTTTTAAACTTCAAATGCTTCAAAGTGTAATCCAGAAACTGGTGTCAATGAAGTTATAACAAAAAATGGTGATTATTTTCAGTTAGACATCAGGACAGAAATGGGATTATCTAGTAAAAAAGCTAAATAGTTTTAGCAATCAAAACTTCAAGTGCTAGAATCTGTAATTTGTCCAAGTTCAGACAAATAAAAGATTCAAACCACATGGTTTAAGATTTTTTTTTCAGCTCTCTATGAAATAATAAAATATAGATAATTAATGTTTTAATCATTACTGAAAGTAGAGAGGGTTGTGGTTGCCTTTTTGCATTGGAATAAGCTGCCCTTTTTTCAAACATCATGTAAATTTTTACATATAATTTTATGTACCCATGGGTTATTATATAAAATATTTAATGTATCTTACTGTATAAACATTGTACTATTTGATGAAGTTACTTTGTCACTTCCTGCACAAAAGTTTATGATGTCAGAATCATGAAAATAAAATTACACAATAAATATTACTTAACAAATAACAATTATATATTTATAATCAAAAATTGAAAATTACATACAATGGAAAAAATACTCTTTAAATTCTCTTGGATATTGCAATGGCAGCTTTACATCCCATTTTTATCACATTTGAAAAAGTTTCATAAAAAGGTGTCTGTTCAGCTCCATTGTTGATCCCATGATCATGATGTTCTTGTTCCTCATCTCGAAATTTTGTAATAGTTTCCAAAAGCTCCTTATTTGCATCTGGATCATTCAATAAGGTCCTCAACTGCTCATTGTAATGTTCAACTATTACAGTTTCAACTGCAACAGTACAAGCCATTGCTGCTTTGTCTCCTAACAAAGCTGTACTTGCACCTAAATGGTATGACAGATTAATTTATGGTGAGAATAGTTTCAAACTGTTACCTACCCAATAAAAATCCAGTAACATTCCATACTGGTGTCATTACTGTAGGCCTCACTCTATGCTTTTTAATGAGTTCTTCAAAAGTAGCTCTGTGGTGCTTTTCTTGATCCCACATGTGCCTAATTAACGAGCCTTTGGAAGTTTGTCCTAACACTGCCATTTGTCCCGCGTAGATCCTATCAGCCCCTAATTCACCGGCATGATCCACCCTTATAATTTCATCCAGAATTCTTCGATCTGTTTTAAATCGAACGTTTCTGGTAAAGGGCGTCGAATGTGGTCTAAGTAATACAAACATTTGAGTGTAACCCTAACTGTATAAACTGTAACCCAAACTTCACAACACCCAAATTTTTGAAAATAAATTTGACATACAACGTATAGACTGTAAGTTCTCTTTGTATGTTCTATGCACCAAAGTTATGACCACAGATCATACAGAGAGAATTATTGTTCTGTCTGTGTTTTGTTTTGTTGTTAAGTGTCAGGGAAGCACTTGCATATTTTAAATTTAAAACACCTGGGGCCTGTTTCATAATCAACTTGTAACTTGTAGTTTTGTAACTTGTAGAATTAAACGTCAAAATTATTATACAAGTGAGAACTTGTAAAATCAAAAATATTAGTATTTGAAATGTGCACGAGAGTAGCACAGAACACAGATCATGCAAAAAACAGAGAGTAGCGCAACTATTGGCGAATATGTTAAATAATGACGTTTATACAAAGACAATAAATAAAATAATGTTTTTAGATGAAGTTGAAAATGATACATAGAAAAACGAAAATAAACACTACGAAATAATGACAATAGATATTTAATAGGATCACGGATCACTACTCAATTGCAGGTGACATTAACACCATATAAAACATATTTAAAAGTAAGTAATCTCATAACTTTAAATCTTATGAAACACACATTAGTATTGGTAAATTTTACATCTTAATTTATTTATTACAGGTTAATGATTCTTGTATTGTCACAGGATTAAAATGCAGTGTTGTTTATAACCAGAGGCAAATGCATGTTGCTGCTATAATGTATCTTTAAAAAATAAGTAATGAACAACAATGAGTAACATTCATAGGTCAAATATTCAAAACGAAGTTCATTCAAGATGTTTTCATCAGTGTCCAAGACTGAATCTTGTCAAAGATGATCAATAACTCATAATGAATTATTCCAAGACTCTTAAAACAAGTATTAGAGGCAGACACAATATTTAAGTTTAATTGCAGAAGTAATTCCTGAAATGTTTAAAAGATGAAATACATTTGCATTTGAAGATGCATGCTTGATTTTTTTATACCTAATCCAAAGTGAATTTTAATTATAACAAAGTGATTACACACTAGGAGAAATTCTAAAACCATATTATGATAACCATGTTGTTGTTTTCTGGATGATAATTGTGGCATCTCCAGTTTTTATTTTTTCTGAGTTCTTAGGGAATAACACCACATGAACTTGAAAGTCTGTATATTTCAAAAGTCCAAACGTTTCAAGGTCTAAATCAGACACCATTGTCAATGGTATTACACAAAATGAACAAGAAATTATATTGTTCATGGAAATGGGATATTACTGTGATTGTCATATATTTTTTCACACTTCTTGCATTTTTAAATAATTTTTGGTATATGATAAAAGTATTTTGCTCATATATCTTCCCATTAATCAAATGAAATGTATTTATTTTTGTACATTTCAGAACCTGATTTTCATGATAATCAAACCATTTGCTAAATACTCCAGATATTAATCAGAAAATACTTGAACATTCTGTTTTAGTTTTATCACATTTTGTGGAGGAATTTGGCTTGTAAGGATTGCAACATGTCTTTGGGTTCATAATTAAAGAAACAGTAGTTATTACCTTAAAGTTGTTTAATATTTTCATCAGTTATGAAACAAAAATTGTTCATGATATTCATAATGTTTTACTGCTTCCATCAGTTTCATTCTGCCTTCAAAATGTTATGGAGATATTCAAGATACTTGCTTAAATTAATTAAATAGTTATACAAAGGCTTCCAGTACCATACATTTAAGCTCATGCCATTCAGATTCTGCAGCAAATTTATTTTTATTTTTTACATTGGTTTGAATGAAAATATAAAAAAATCAGATTTCCTAAGTAAATAAATATATTACAAATATGGTTAAATAGTTTAAATACACATTTATTTTAAATATGCACAACCAAACACAAAGCAGATTCACAATGCTATGGCTAACTTCAATCTGGACTGCTTTACATTGACAACAGATAATATTGCTATTAAAATTAAATATTCTATCAAAAAGAAACATATTCAACTTTTTTTGAAATTTAAATATAAAGCCACAAAGTTTTTGCTACTCTTCTTTTTTCAGACTGGAGACAGAGAGATATGTTATTAATGCAAATGTAATTCATTTTTTAAACATTTCAGGTATTACTTCTGCAATTAAACTTAAATCTTGTGTCTGCCTCTAATACTTGTTTTAAGACTCTTGGAATAATTAATTATGAGTTATTGATCATCTTTGACAAGATTCAGTCTGGGATACTGATGAAGACATCTTGCTTGAATTTCTTTTATGAATATTTGACCAATGACTGTTACTCATTGTTGTTCATTGCTTATTTTTGAAAGACATATTAAAGCAGCAACATGCATTTGCATCTGGTTATAAACACAGCTGCATTTTATTCCTGTGACAACACAAGAATCATTAACCTGTAATAAATAAATTAAGATGTAAAATTTACCAATACTAATATGTGCTTCATTAGATTTAAAGTTATGAGATTACTTACCTTTAAATTTATTTTACATGGTGATAATGTCACATGTATTTGAGGAGTGATCCTATTAAATATCTATTGTCATTATTTCGTAGCTCTTCAACATTTATCACATATGTGAAAACTTATTTATTTCTCATCACAATTTAAGGTTGTAAACATACCGTTTTACATTTTCAAAACCTGTTTTTCTATGTAGCATTTTCAACTTAATCTAAAAACATTATTTATTGTCCTTGTATAAACGTTTGACATTTTCGCCAATAGTTCCGCATATTAGGGGGCGCTACTCTCTATTTTTTGCATGATCTGTGTTCTGTGCTATTCTCGTGCACATTTCGAATACTAATATTTTGGATTTTACAAGTTGTCACTTGTATAATAGTTTTGAAATTTAATTCTACAAGTTACAAGTTGATTATGAAACAGGCCCCTGTTAGGACTTTCGGCTAAAATGCTGTGGTGATTGGTCGTGTGTGAGTGTCCTAGAATAAGTAATTGAAAATTTAAATTTATATAACTTGTTGATTGTTCGTTTTTACATCCTTAATGCCATCAAAGCCCTCCCTTAAAGACGCTGATAAAGTGAAAGACGCTCTGGAAGTGATATAAGTGTTTAGAATAGTGAAAAGCCGGGAGTCTAGGTCACCACGCCGTGTAAATAAAGTTTCGTTATTATCTCATTAATCATTTACGGGAGCTAGGATAGGATCAGAAATAGGTGTTACTTGAAGTTTAAGGAGTTCTTTATTTTTAACATTTTCCGATTATATGCTTGTACACTTAGAGCATTTACTTTCTAGAGATAGCCTGCAGTGCACAAATGTCGTGGTAAGAGTAAGGAGAGAGAGGGCAATAGAGAGGGCAAGATGCTATTTCACTCAGTTGGGAGCTGCTTCCACCCACTAAGTGAAATAGCCTCTTACTGTCTCTATTGCCCTCTCTTTCTAGCATTGCCACGATTTTATGCTTGACAGGCTATATCTAGATGGTAAATGATCTAAGCTTGTACATAAGTGAGAAGAGTAACCTATAAATTTTTTATCTACATCATAAAAACACAATAAGATCGAAAGATCAAGACCAACACCGGCCGTAAGGCCAACCTTGGAAGAAGAAGAAGAAAACACCTGTTTTACGAATATATTTTAAAGGTAAATACTAAATACTTTTGTAAACATTGTACGAAATGTCTGGATATAGACCCGTTTATACTATCAATGAAGAAATTCTTATTCTAAAATCAATTATGGAAGCGGAGGCCTTTTACGAATTGAGGGGGAAAGTATTTTGGGAAGCGCTGGCTATAACTGGATTATTTGATAGGACATGGCAAAGTTTAAAAGAACGGTTTACGAAAGAGATATTGCCGAATATTTACCACCCGAAATATGAAATCCCGGAAGCTCACAAACGCATAATTAATTTAGCTTATGACCAGTTGAAGTGAAGGTGTTTATCGCTTGATAAATGAGCCAAAATGAAATTACCCTACACTAAATATGACTTATTTGCTTATTTATTTTTAATAGATGACCATGAGAAATTCTGCAGAAGTTTATGGAAATATTTGTTTGCAGGTCTAGTACAATTCTTTATACCAAGCAATAATTCTGTTTAACAAATAGACTGTGAAATTAGGCAAAATGTTTACCATATAATTCTATAGTAGAATACATATTTTAGGGTACATTATTTTTATAACAAAACAAAAGTAATAAAATATTTTCAATATTCAGCTGTAACTTATTTAGTGTAAGCCAGTTCTTTATTCATTTTCTTTTCAACAAGGGTACATTGACACCAAAAGAAAGGAATTGTGAACTAAAAGATATTTTCCAGATGGCAGGTACACTGTTTAAATAGAACAAATACACAGTGTATCTATGATATATTTACATTCTTTTCTGACAGATGGTTGTGGCATCTCTGGTTTTTATTTTTTTGAGTTCTTTGGGAATAACACTCAGCTTTGTTTACACCATGGGCTGAGAGCCATAAGGTGAGGAGGTTGCTCATCTACTCTGGCAGCTATGTAGAAATTTATTATTCCGTTAATTTGTGGCATCTAGTGTTTTTAACGGTTTTAGTCAGAAATAATACCACACTAGAGGAAAAAAATGGCTGTATTTACAAAAAAATCAAGTCTTCACTGTCATTAAAATCTGAATAAAATATTTTATTCAGATTTAGTGCCATTAGCAACAAAGTCAGAATAACCCCAGTGGAAATATTTTTCAGTAAAAACATTTAACAAGTCCATAATTCTGCACAAGAGAAAATTCTGAAAAAATCAAATATTCTCTGAAATTTCAAACTTTTTGGAAGAGTTATTCCAGAAATATTAAGACATGGATACTTTTGTGGACTTGATCACAAAAAGGTCTTATGTGAATTAACAAAGACTTCTTTTAGAAAAATATTTTCACTAGGGAAGACTTTGAACTTTTGGAGTTATCACCTTTTTTTCTCAAGTGTGGTGTTATACTGTGTTACTTTCATATATGAACAGTGTAATCAGCTTTGTATGCAGTGGGCAGTGTACATAGTGTACAAATAGAAGGTAACTTTTACAATTGTTTGTCACACGAAACATTTTTACAATGCAAGTGTTGAATGCTTTTTAATTCAGAAGTCACAAGTAATTCGACTGAAAAATTGTATACTTTTTCTCTTGCTTTAAGTGTGTATTACCCTTCTGCTCTCTCTTTTCTAAGGTTCTATATATCTCTGTGCTTATTTTAGTTCTTCAGCCATTACTTTTATAATTTCTTCTGATCTTTTGTTGTTTTATTTACTTTTCTTTATTGAAGTTTCGTTTAGATGTTTCACATAGATCTGGGATAGAATTATTCCGGTTCGCCTATAATGTCTTCTCTCTTCTGATTTCGTCTGTTAATTTCAACTCCACGGCATTGTATTCCCTTGTTAAAATAATACGTTTGCACAGAGGTTTGGTGAGATTTGATTTTCTGGATTATAGGAGAGGACATTTGGGCGAGGAAATGATTTTTATTAGAGACGGCAATTGGGATATCGGAATGATTTGGAGTAAATGAAAACTGTAAAAGATATTAACTAATGTAATAGTGAACAATACGATACAAATAGAGATCTGCAACAGAAATATACAAAAAATTAAATACTAATTTCGAACACGACATTCATAACTATATAATGGAAGTTAAAAACCACATAAAATGTATTTGAAATATGGTGGTGTCTTATACCAACACAAACACATTAAAATTGTTTTGCGTCCTTTATATATCCATTGCGCAATAAAAACAAAGATTAAATATTATTATATCCTGGAACCAATTTCATTTTTTAAATATTTGCAAATAACACTTGTTTGTTGTTGCAAGTGAAGTAAATGTTAACTTAGAACATAGTTATAACGTCAGTTTGTTATAATTCAGGCACGTTTCTCCGTGGTTCACGACATCGTTTTGAAAATTCATAATTTGTTTTATTAATAGAAACAACTGCATTATAAAAGTAATTAAAAAGAAGAACGGGGAGAGGCTTCTCTGAAATAAGATATTAAAGATGCCCAAAAGTTTTTGAACAAAAAAACTTTTATTAAGTTGTTATTACTTAAAATAGGTCCGCACTCTTCTACAATCCAGAGTAATACTCTGGAAGTATAGGCCAAGTAAGTACTTCAGGAAAGTGATCTTGCTTTCGAGAGTATCGATTATTTACCATATATCGTATACAAAACGCAGCTGCCAGCTGAGATATTGAAAGTCAATACCACCCACACAGGCTGTGTGACACAGCATGAAATATCTGAAGAAATATTTCTGCAATATTTCTATGTCCACGACAAAACATCTACTGAAATATTTTATGAAATCTTAGAGAAACATTTCGAGAAATATTACACCAATATTTCATGAAATATTTCAGGAGAATTTTAGTCTTGAATATAGCAATATTTTGGAAAAAATTTCAAAAGATACTTTAGACATCAAATATTTTAGCACTATTTTAAAATATTTGACTCTAATATTTCTGAAATATTCGTATGCTTACGACAAACAAATCTTTTGAAATATTTCATAAAATATTACAGAGATATTTCATGAAATATTTCAAAAGGTTTGTGTAGCGAAAATACGAAGATTTCTGAAATATTTTATGATACTTCAAAACAAACATGAAATATTATATAAATATTTTTAAATAGTTCACTAAAATATATTTAAAATATTTTTATATCTAAAACAAAAGATCTTTTGAAAAATATCTTGAAATATGACACAAACATTTCATAAAATATTACAGGAATATTTCATGAATTATTTCAAATGGGGTTTTGTCGCGGACATAGCAATATTGCTGAAGTATTTCAAGAAATATTTTGGAATGTTTCAAATCAAACCAGAAATATTGCATAAATATTTTAGAAATATTTCATGCTGTCTGGGCAGCTGACAGCTGGTATTGACTTTCGGGGATTAGTGTCGAGGATTTTTGTTCATAATGTTGAAAACTCTCTTCCTGCAATATTTGGTCTGATTTGACTGAAATCAATTTTACAGAAGCGGATTTGCAGGGTTCTTTAAAGATACGGAAAAGGATAATGAATAAAAGACCACGTAGGAGACTTCAGGTATGACGAAAAAAATGAAACAGGAACTATATGCCCCTGGAATTTCTAACAACAGTCTATGGGATATGAAATTCTTTACCAGGAAATTAAGAGAAAAATAGACATGGATCAGTCTGGACGTAAACACAAAAAAATACATTGTGTAATTTTATGACACCACAATGCAAGTGAAATTTTGTTCTTACATGTTCTACAGTAAAATTTCATGGCATAATTGATGAAATATTCGATGCCTATACAGTCTATACAACTATTCTGTAACTATCCAACATATGCCATATGGTATATCTTTTGCGAATATAACCAAAAAGACCGATCAACATTCGTAACTCGAATAATTTTCGAACATCGAATATTCGATGTCAATAAGGGCTATATACCCATTCTGTGGTCATACAACAAAGGACCCCGCAAAATCCTTTTGGCTTTCAGCAAAAATTTTTCAATTTAAAGTATGTGATAGCTCTTGAAGAGTAGATCAAAAGTGTTCATGGGCACATGGCTCCAGAGCCAATAGTTTAGGATCTACAGCCCTCTAAAGTGGACATGGTCCAGAATCCTTATGGGAAATGGCTTCAACTTTAGAGGGCTGTACATCCTAAACTATTAGCTCTGGAGCTTTGTGCCCATGAGCACTTTTGATCTACTCTTCAAGAGCTACCACATACTTTAATTTGATAAAATTTCGCCGAAAGCCACTTCCCATAAGGATTCTGCGGCGTCCTTTCTTAGGTTGTATATATTCATATATAACTGAAGCAGATTAATAATTTTTAATTCGAATATTATTCGGGCATCCAATATTCGATGTCCATATGGTCTATGCATCCAATCTGGTACCATACAACATTATGTATTGTGCCTCTGAAAACGAATAGTATTCGGTTGATTTGTAAATATTCGGAACACACTGAACATTTCAGTTTTTGTCATTTGAATATTGCCATCACTAACGATCATATAGGACTTGGCTGTTCTGCGGAACGCCTTGGCCGCCTTTCAATATACTCTTTCTGTCTTACCATCTTACTGCGTAAAATTAATTCATCGTAGGATATTATATTATACTGTCCCATTCATAAATTTATGCAAGGTTTTCAATCCACTTAGAGCCCTAGATATGGGATATTTATATCTTATTACAAAGTGACTTCTATCTAAAATAAATATGTTATTAGGGTTCGGTTGAATGTTTAAATGTGTCTTCTTGTTGTTCGTATTCTTCTCTTTGCTCTTGTAATAAATCTGATTAGTATGTTATCAATTGTTTCGGTGATATTGGTTGTATTATTCCTTTAGAATCTTGGTTATTTTATATTTTTTTGATTGTTTTCCATGTCATAGATGATCAGTTGTATGGTAAAGTGTTGTTTATGGCTCTACATAGTCTAATCCAGTGTTCATCTTTTTCGTCCTTCATCCTTTCCTTTACTTGTGTTCTTAAGTTTTGATAGTCTATCATTGTTGCTGGTGTTTTATTGACTGACCATTTTATGTAAGAATTTTTCTTCTTTTTATTCAGACCCTCCAGCTTTTCTGAGAATTGTTCTGTGGATCGTTTTTGTTTGTTCTCTATACCTCAAGCTTCTTTAGCTGCTTCAAGTAATGTATTCTTCAAATTGCCATACATTACTTCTGGAGACCCTTCATTATTCAGGTCTAGTCTCTGAAATAGCATTATTGTGCTGCATTGTTTCAGTAGGTCAGTTTTGAAAACGATTTCCTTTGTATCTTCTATTTCCGTTTCTTCACATCTTAAATCTTCACTTTTCTTACTCTTGCCATATATCATGAGTCTTATGAGCATGTGATTGCTGCTAACACATTCTGTTTATCTATATAGTCTTACATCTTTCAAATGAACTTTACTTACTTTCCTCAAAATTAGAAGATTTCAGATTTCTTCTTGGTTAAATTCACATAATTTTATGTATGTCTTTATGTTGGAAAAATGTATTCATAATTGTATAGTCGTCAGTCATATTCCCTGCATAAATCTACAAACCGTCTTCCGTTGTCATTTAATACTTCTCCATCATTATCTTTCCCAACTCGATTGTTTAGGTCTCCTATTGTACCTAATTCTTTGCCCTCTGGTATTCTTTCCACGATGTCGTCTAAAGTATTAAATAATTTGGTCAAGTGCGAGTTGGACTTGCATACTAAGGGTTCCTTAGCACCTTAAAGATTCTAATATTCCAGTTTCAGACAAGCAGGGATTGAATACATTTTCTTATATTTACCCTAATATCGTTTAAAGGAAGCATTTTTAATTTACAAAAAATATACAATTTTATTCTCCACACATAGACTTTTTATTTTAGCTGCTACATGATTCACTTGATTTTTGTAAAAATACATATGTATTTAATTTTCTAATTTGGCCCTCAAAATTAACATTAGAGTTTTATTTTACTAATAAACTTTCAGGAAAGCCTTTTAAAATCTACTGTCTGAATTTTAGGCTCTGTACATTGGAAGATAAAGGAAAAAATAGGTCAAGTATTAAATAATAAATAATTAAATCTTTTAGACAAATTATTTAAAATACAAATAAAATATGTTTTTCAAAATTTTATACAGGGTGAGTTTTTTTTGATGATCAGTATGGGGATCTCGGAAACTAGCTGAGGTAGAGCAATGGTTAAATTGGGAAAGATTTGCAGTTTTACTGGCTCAATTTAATGACACTTTCGGATTTTTGTAAAAAGTCATGACTTACTAGATATTTTGAAAAAGCGAAATTGTCGATTTAGTTAAATCACTCTAGCTCCTGTGTTTTTGATTTTATAAAAAAAGTGTAAATATCAAAATTGAAGGAAATTGTATCCCGAATATGATTGTCATGTCCTCGTTTGCGTGACAGCTTTCGTTTTCGAGATATGACATAAACTTATCTTTTTTTGAATGGAAACCTTAGTTGGCTATGATCTCAAAAAATCGGACATTTCTAGAGGTTTTTAACGATATACACTCGATATAGTTATTCATAAAAATAACGGAGTTATGGATGCTTTTCTCTCTTATTTTCACTTTTAACGTAGTTAGCCATGAAATAGATTGATTTATTAATAACTATTCCAAAAAACATTGAACGATTTTTTTATTAGGTATATCATATATAACGAAAAAACTAAATAAGTAGGTACTTACTAAAAACTTAAGAAATTAAAGTACATAATAATGGTTACAATTTATGTTCCAAAATTCCACCATTGTTATTTAGACAAAAATTGCATCTTTTTAAGATTGACATTACCGCTTTCCTCACAGCCCGCCTATCAATTTCTTCAATTGCTTGTAATACCTCCTCCCTTAGGTCACCAACTGTCTCTAACTTCCTTTTGTATACTTTGTTTTATAGCGCACCTCATAAATAGAAGTCTATAACTGCCAAATCGGGAGACCGGGGTGGCCATTTGCGAGGGTCATTTCTTCCTATCCAAGAGTTTGGATAGATATTATCTAAGTGTTGTCTTACTAATAACGAGTTATGAGCAGTTGCTCCATCATGTTGGAACCACTCAATTTCTAAACGAGTTCTCAAATTCAAATTATGCAACATGTCTTGAAAAGTGTATTGCAGGAAATGCAAGTAGCGCTCCCCAGTAAGTGATTCGTTATAGATAAAGGGCCCCAGAATAGTAGATTTTATCTGGACTCATCTTTGTTCTACATGGAAAGGGTTTTCTTTAGCCCAGATATGCTCATTGTGTCTATTGAACATACCGCAGTTAGTAAATCTAGTTTCATCTGACCATAACACCTTTAATGGAAACTGTGGATTGTCAAGGCACATATCTCTAAACCATGTACAAAACAAAATACGGCGATGTTCGTCTCCAGCATACAAAGTGAGAAACTGAAAGTTTGTACGGTTTCAGTACCTAAACTACAGTTCGTTGAGATGTGCCAGCTTCTGCCGCAATCTCACGAGTTAATATAGATGGATTTTGATTTACCCTTCCCAAAACATTTATTTGTGCTGCTTCGTTAATTTGATTACGTTCCTTTGGTGGTTTAGTAAAAGATCCATATCTGCGTAAACTATCGTAAAGCCTCTTAAATGTACAAAGAGCAGGTTGACGACGATTAAAATATCTATGAAAGTATTCCTCAGCTGCACGAACTGATATAACATTCCACCATATTCAGTTTTTCTTCGTTAGAATATTCCGTTTTATCACGAAAACTGTCAATATCGACTGTCAGTTCAGCACTACTAATGGAATTACTCTCAAATGAGGAAACGTCAATGTGAAAACAATCTTTTTCATGGCTACCTACGTTAAAAGTGAAAATAAGAGAAAAAAGCATCCATAACTCCGTTATTTTTATGAATAACTATATCGAGTTTTATATCGTTGAAAAGCTCTAAAAATGTCCGATTTTTTGAGGTCATAGCCAACTATGGTTTCCATTCAAAAAAAGATAAGTTTCTGTCATATCTCGAAAACGAGAGCTGTCAGGCAAACGAGGACATGACAATCATATTCGGGATACAATTCCCTTCAATTTTGATATTTACACTTTTTTTATAAAATCAAAAACACAGGAGCTAGAGTGATTTAACTAAATCGACAATTTCGCTTTTTCAAAATATCTAGTCAGTCATGACTTTTTACAAAAATCCGAAAGTGTCATTAAATTGGGCCAGTAAAACTGCAAATCTTTCCCAATTTAACCATTGCTCTATCTGCGCTAGTTTCCGAGATCCCCATACTGATCATCAAAAAAAAACTCACCCTGTATAGTTTCTAAAGTGGGAATTAAGTCGATGTTTAATATTTTTATTAAGATCTTTTAAACAAAGGATTTAAACATATTATATATTTGTAATTCCCATGAGTCTTTTATTTGATATATTACATGATACCTTTGAAAATTTAATTTTTATTTTCCATTTAATTCTAAATTTTGTCCCCAAAATTAATATTGGGGTTTTCTACTAATTTTTCTTATAAGTTGCAAGTTAGCTCCAGTACTCTTAATTATTTTCAAAATTTTAGGTAGTATGGTTTCGGAAATAACGCGGGTAAATAATTTTTTTTATATTTTTTTGTTATTATCTTGTAAACAATTAATTTTGAAGTATGAAAAATATATATTTGTATTCCTCATAATGAGCCCTTTCATTTGATGTATTACATGATGCGTTATTTTTTTTATTTTCCGTTTAATTGTATAATTTGGCCCTCAAAATTAATATTAGGGAATTCTTCGTATTTTTCCTGCAAACAAAAAATTTTGTTTCTTATAGTTTGGGAATTAAAGGGGTGAATGGGTAATTTTTTAAATATTTTTGTTAATATATTTAAAAAAAATTCTTTTAAAAATATGAAAAAAACAGATTTGTATTCGTCATAATGAGCCCTTTGATTTGATATATTACATGATGCGTTAGAAATAATTTTAATTTTATATTTTCCATTTAATTTTGTATTCCCCCCCCCAAATTAATAGTAGAGGTTTTTAATTATCTTTTCGGTAAAATTCTATATCTGTAAATTTTTTCAAAATTTTACTTCTTGTAGTTTCGGAGATAAGGGGGGAACTGTCGATTTTTTTAGTTTTTCCCCCCAGAAGTACCCCTATAATCAAAATTTATTCATTTGCGATATCTACTCCTGATCAGGTCACCAAACTATACACTGATACCAAATTTCAACCTCCGTCCAGCAGTTTAGGAGAAAATTGCTGTGATGTGAAAGAGGGAGAAATCCGGAGTGATATTATAAGGGTATCAGTATATTGTATGTACGGAACCCTAAAAAGGAGCATTTCTGTTCTCTAGAAGGATTGTCATTCATGGTATAAATTCCTCGGATTGTTGATGGTTGTCCATATATATTGATCTCTGCCATGATTATTCTCCCACTTATCTGTTCAAACGAATTTATATAGTCCTTCCATTTTCTTTCTATTAGGATACATACTCCATCTTTTGCCTGTTGATGTTGAGGAACTCCACTCCATATATGGTAGTAACTATCTATTAATTCTTCATCTGAACCTTTTTTTTTGTTTCGGTTAACATAACAATATCCGTCTTCAGTTTGTTTATTTTGTTAATTATTTTTTGTGTACAGTTCTGAGTTCTTGTATATTTCATGTTCCAATTCTGATAGTTCCTGTTTTCCTAAATTTCCTATTTGTTTTGTTTTTGTTCTTGGTACTAGTGGAATGTTCCGGATTGGCTTTCTTTCTCAGTGAACTTTTGCTCCCTCTAAAATCAGTTGACAGACTGTTTTACCAGTGGGAGATTCTGCGTCATTTACACTATTCCTTTGGAATGTTTTAAAATTTATTGTAATGTTATGGAAACAAATTTTTGGGCCACTATGTTTTTTTCCTCTATATAATGAGAGGCTAACACAACGCCATAGCCATAGTCAACAATAATGTTTAATTAAATTTCTTATTTACCCAAGCGAAAGAGGAGACATAAATTTATAAAGTGAATATACAACGATCAACGAAATTAGAACGAGAAACAAGACCTATAGGTATCAATTTATACAAAAGTAAGGTTTGATTGTAAATATTATTGAATACACAAATGCTATACACGCATACATGGATGATATTTAAATAATATATGTATAAATTGAGAAAAGCAAAACGATTAGGTACCATTTTCTCCTATGTCTCTCAACCGATTTTCTTCATTTTTGTTTTGTTTAGTAGCTACTGACGACCGTCAATGCAGAATGCTAATATTAATTTATAATATTGGTTTATTCATTAAATAAAATAATATAAAAATTCATTATTTAGGTCCATACTGTCAACGCCAAACAACTGACAGTACCGCCGCCGCCAGACGGTCAAAACTCAAGAACATTGACTAATTATATATGGAGCGATCGTTAGATTCTTATATTCTTAGAGCATGTACTTCTGGAAGTGGCATGCAAGCGTTGTTAATGTTTAATGGTAAAATAGTCAATGTAGTAGATCAGTATTGATTTTTCGGACGTGTTGCAGTAACTTTCATATTAAATATTCTGTTTTTAATGTGAATTTAATTATTGACTAATATATTATTATCACAACCTTCCCGAAGGTGTTGTGTAAAAAATTGTCAGACAGCGGATAATAGAGAATGTATTAAATATTTAAGTTCTCCTAGGGTTGTTGGTCCCCTCTTTTCTTTCATATTCCTGAACTTGATTGAAACGGCAAATGATGAAAACTTTTAGGTTGCAAAGAACAATCTTCCAATTATTATATCGAATATTTTGCCAGGAGCGGTTCCAGCCAAAAATTTGGGGGGTCATTCATTTGTCAAAAATATTTCTTATACCGATATTTGATTACATTTTTATTTTCTTTTTATTTCAATAGATTTGTCAATATGAGTGAACAATTTTGGTCATTACATCTACTTGTCCGATTTCTCCACAACTCTGTTTCTTATAAAAATATACTTTTTACAATTTCATGAAATAGGGTCGAATTTCGACCACTGGGCGACCACTAGTAAAATATAAAGTGCCTGGGTATGAGCCAAGTCGGTTTGACGCCCATAAATTATTTTAATTATTAGTAGATCTTTGCCTTACAGCATGAATAGGAAAGCATTCAAATGAAACTCACTACCATGTATATGTGTAGACATATGTGAATAAAACAATGAGTATGCAATGTATCAGTAAGCGGTTAATATTAATATAAATATAATCTAATATACATACAAAAATCGCGTGTC
Source organism: Octodonta nipae (assembly GCA_034190945.1). Taxonomy (NCBI): domain Eukaryota; kingdom Metazoa; phylum Arthropoda; class Insecta; order Coleoptera; family Chrysomelidae; genus Octodonta; species Octodonta nipae. The sequence goes on along the minus strand of CM067216.1, from coordinate 58,850,598 downwards.
ACGATGTTTGTGGTCGAACTCCTTCGAAACGGCTCGACCGATTTTATGAAAGTTTTTATGTATTTGGTGGGTAGAATAGGTCTTAAAGTATATTTCCCACCTCTAGGTGATTAGAGTGTCCCTATCCAGATTTTTTTCCCTAAAAATCAAAAAAATTAAAATCTCGGAAACAAAATTGATACAGGAGTGAAAATTGGTGTATATACATTCCCCAAACAAATAATAACGAATATTATCATTTTGATAAAAAAATTAACTCATGGGGGGCATGTGGGGAAATATTTTTGAAAAATTTACTATTTTTCCGGAATCTAAAGTAATAAAGTCATAAAAATTACGAGGTTGATTCCTTTTTAGGGTTCCGTATATACAATATACGGATACCCTTATAATATCACTCCGGATTTCTGCCTCTGTCACATCACAGCAATTTTCTCCTAAACTACTGGACGGAAGAGTTTTAAATTTGGCATCAATGTATAGTTTGGTGACCCGATCAGGAGTACATATCCTAAAAGATGAAATTTTGATTTTAGGGGTACTTTTGGGGGAAAAAACTAAAAAAAATCGACCGTAAAAACTCCCATAGTAACTTTAGGGCCATATTATACAATTATATGGAAAATAAAAATTCAAATTTCAAATGCATCATGTAATATATCAGATAAAAGGCTCATTATGTGAATTACAAATATATCATATTTTTAAATCATTTGTTTAAAAGATATTAACAAAAATATTAAACATCGACTTAATTCCCACTTTAGAAACAACACTATTTAAATTTTGAAAAATATATTTTATTTGTATTTTTAAATAATTTGAATAACAGATTTAATAATTTATAATTTAAAACTTGACCTATTTTGCCATTTATCTTCCAATCTACAGAACCTCAAAATTCAGAAAGTTTATTAGTAAAATAAAACTCTAATGTTAATTTTTGGGGGCCAAATTAGAAAATTAAATACATATATATTCTTATAAAAACCAAGCGAATGCTGAAGCAGATAAAATAAAAAGTCTATGTGTGGAAAATCAAAGTGTATATTTTTTATAAATTTAAAACGCTTCCTTTAAACGATATTAGGGTAAATATAAGGAAATGCACTCATTCCCTGCTTGCCTGAAACTGGAATATTAGAATCTTGAAGGTGGTACGGAACCCTTAGTATGCGAGTCCAACTCGCACTTGAACAAATTATTTTAAATGAAGTAATACCCGATATGTCATTTTGTCAAAATGGAAATATTACATGGGGGAAATGAGGGTTACTATTAATATACGTACTCTTCTCAAATAAATACAAGCGGGTTTTATCAAAAGCTATCCGATAGGGGGCAAGAAACATCAATATTTCACGGGAACTGAAAATAATACAGTTATGAGAATTATGATATTAATCCTTAATTTAATAGAGATTTGATAAGCCATTTTACAAAAATTTCGTTATTGAGTGAGGAGGATGGGTGTCAGTAATTTTTAGTGAACATAAAAGATGCAGGTGTGAAAGTTGCTATACATGCTCTTCTCCTGACTAGAACTGAATATTAGCGATCATCACGTAGCTGATAAATGTTATTTGGACTATTTATTCATTGCATGAGAATTGAAATGAATAGAGACAGTATTTGCTATTTGCCACTGCTGAGTGAGTGGGGTCTGCAACTCTTATTTTTCCAAAAATTGGAATATGTTGGAAATGTTTAGTGTTAGTGAATTTATAAAATAAAAATACATTCCAAAAAACTCGAAACGTTAAGAATATTAAATACACCAAATATCACAAAAATATAAGATTTCTGGAAGTTTCCATCTTGAAATGATTGATCCCACTACGTTTCAATAACTTTGGATCTGCTATCGGCAACAACAATATGAAATGTAAGATTTGTCAAAATTGTCAAATTTTTTCGGTCAAAAACCTAAAATGAGAGAAATCTGAAAAAAATAAAATGTACAAAACGCCAAAAAATGCCAAAACTAACATAAGTAACTAAAAATGCTAACGTCACCGTGAATGTAAAGAAAAGCATAAAAGTCACAAACGCCAAATATGTCAGAAATGACAGAAATGTAAAAAATGTGTACAATATCAAACTGTATCAAACATGTCAAAAACGCCAAAAAATTAAAAACATCAAAAATGTTAAAAACAGCAAAAATGGCAAAACACCGAAAATGTCAAAAATAGCAATGAAACGTCAAAAAATTGAGATGAAAACGGTAAAACCACAATCTCAAATTCAAGAATCTCAAATACGCCAAATATGTCTAGGCTTTCATATTAAATCCGAAAATAATGTCTGTTTAGAAGAGATTGTTCCCATATAATGATGATGTTGAAACGATTTTCACAAAAAATGTACGGGTTGTGAAAATTGCCAAATGAAAAAAATTTTCAAGAAAAAAATTTTCAAGATAAATATATCAAATAAACAGATTTTTCAAGCCTGTGCGAAGCCTGGACGGGTCAGCTTGTATATTATAATTTTTTTTGTTATTTCTTGAGATAACACCACAATTGCTGAAATATCAGTATATTTCAAATACTTATGTTTCAGGGTGTAAATCAGCCCCGTTTTCAATGGTAATAAAAATTAACACAAAGGAATAATAAATTAAAAAGTAAAAGGTTGTCAATGACAAATTTTGCATTCACAATTTGACATTGTCATTGAGCACCTTTTAGTTTTTAAATTCATTATTCAGTTGTGTTAATTTTTAGTACAATTGAAAACGGGGTCTGATTTAGACCTTGAAACGTTGGTGCATTAGAAATATACAGATTTCCAGCAATTGTGGTATTCCTAAAAAAAAATTAAACCGATGCCACAACTATCTTTCAGGAAATAATAATATAGTATATTCGTGAGATCCGATATCTTTGTAATAACAACAGATATACCTATCAAGAGATTGTTTCATAAAATATATTGAACGAAAAGAATTTATTTAATCACTAATAAGTCATGGTCAGTGTGTTTATCTTAAAGTTCATGGTACTACTTCTCGATTATAACACAATGTTTAATGTATAATGTTTTGTAAAAATGTATCGCAGTTTTATGTAATGCTTCGGAAAAATATTAAATTTGTGCATAAAAATAGTTTGTTGGAACAAACAAATTATTGAAGTTTTTTAGTGTTTTTAATATAGCAGTGGCGGAAATTCCAACTTCTTAGGTGTAGGCAGTAAATAGTTGAACCTCCGAAGAAACAATTAATAGAGCAATAAACAGACTGATTTTGCAAAAAAAATATCAGCAAATTGCAAATTTTTAGACAATTGACATTTTAAATGCTGGTCCACAGATGACTAAAAAAATAAAATAAATCTTTTTAAAAGCATGTTAAATACTAGAGGTACAGAATACGAAGAATCTCATCCATAGTCTAATCAAAAATGGAAACAGGTCGTATTGAATAACACAAAAAAATTGAACATTTTCTTAAAAGGTTTTATTTAAATTTGTGACCAGCAACGAAGCAAGGGATTTTCTGTAACATTAATTAAATACACTCATTATTTTTTACTTCTGAGTTCAATAATTTATAAATAAAACCTTGCCTTTAAAAACTATTTTACATTTATTTATTACTTACTACTATTGTGTGATGTATAGAAGGTTGTTTTAATACGATACAATATTTTATTGAGTTCCTGTGCCCATCTTCCGCTTTCATCTTCAGACCAGCTGTATTACAACAGATTATCGTATGGTTTTCCGACTTACATATGCAACATTTGTCATTTTATTAGTAACCTTCAGTACTAACACCCATTTCAATTTTAATTTTAAGAAACAACTACAGCTCCCTGCTTAACAAAACAATAAGTAGATGGTGACCCTCAAGAAATAAAAGGTAGCTGTGAAGACCTGATGATGCCATGTTATATAGTTTTTCATACCACTTCCTTTTTTTCCATTTCTACTTCTTTAATCATCGTTGTACCGTTTACTGCCTCTCATATAGTATTGTCTCTTTATACATGAAACATTCCATATGCCGTATACATCTTTTTTTATATGTACAAATGTTTGCATTTTCTTTGGGCTTATATGCAGACGCGCATATTGAACTTGAAGGACATCCGAACGAAGACAGTTACATTATCGGTTTTACTTGATTAAGTTGAGAAAAGTAAGTCGCAGCTTAATATTTGTTTCAAACTGAGGGCTCTAAAATATGCGGTTTTCTAATTTACAGATATTTTTATCTCTTACCCGTACCTTTTTCTTATACAGCGATCTTTATGCCGCTACAAACCAGGGGCGGATCCAGACACGTGCTTCCGGGGGGGGGATTTCTGACTCAGGGGGGGGGGGCGATTTCAGGCTTCAGAGGGGGCGATCCTGTACTAAAGTTATTAAATATCATTTTAAACACACATTTCTTGGGCTACTATATTAAAAATAGCATTTGTGGGGTTTAAACCCATAGAAGTTACCTTTTCTTAAGCGCTTGGAGTTAAGATTACCTCGTTTTAATATTGAATTTACTAACTTTGAGGCTCTCGGTGGGGGCGATCGCCCCCCCCCCCCAGTGGATCCGCCCATGCTACAAACACAAAAATTTTGATCTATCAATAGAATGAGAACTACAAAAGGTAGTGTGCGTGTACAAATAAAGATGGAATTGTCAATATGGCGACCATAAACTCAGTTTTGGTCATTTACTTATTGCTACTTGGTATTAAGTAAGTCAATAGAGGACATAAAATAGTAAATCGCATCCATCAAGTAAATAGTAGTTTATAAGTCATAAGTGACATAATTTTAACAGAAAACTCGTAGAAGTAAATTATTTGAGCCTTAAAAATCCCAAGAAATATGGGGTATTTTCGTTTTTTGTTTATAGTATTGACCTGTTCACAATGCCGTCAATAGAAAAAATGTACAGAAAAAGAAAATCTTCGAAATGAATGTTTATAAATTCTGATCGCAGCATTTTTTATAAATACAAGTTGGAAAAACCGATATAAAGTGAGTGATGTTAAAAAATTCATAACTTGGTTGTAACAACAGCTGGAACCTTAATCTGCCTGCAGAATTTCAATTTAAATAACTTGTAGAAATATTTTGCAGGACGTATCGTATTAACCGCTATTGCTCGATAGCGATATGTAAAATATATTTTGAAAGGTTATAAAATGCATTTCACTTCGCAAATCTTGGATTTTTGTCATAGTGCCTAGAATGTATTATTACTGCTTTTGAAATTTGGCTTAAGCGATGGATCCTCCGATGTTTTGACAGTGACGGATCCAGTCAGTGGAAAAAAGGAATTTAATTAATATCAGTAAACTGTATACAGGTAACCATTAACTTAATAAATCAACGAAAAAATAGACCAATATGATCAGGCAATAATTATTTAAATAAAAATGTAATAAACTGCTTAGAAAAAACATATACTAATACAATTTGCCATAATTTTCATCTCGTGCCCCCACCTTAGGAAAATTCTAGATCCGTCCATGTGCTTTGACAGCTATTGTCAGTGCATCGCTGGCTGGCTCTCGCATATTCGTATATTTAATTTTTTTTTAATTACAATTTATTACAGACGTCAAATCAGTTACAAAGGAACTGGCACCAAGGCCTTAATTTTTATAATTATTACAACAGAATTGCTTAATTACTTTAACATCAGAAGCTTAACATAAAATACAATAAAACATTAGTCTCTGTTTTTTAAAAATGTTTTGAGATTACGTAGTATAATCTTCTCATTTCCTTGAAATATATTGATATCGATTTTATTGCATACATCTACTTTTGTAAATGGGAGAATTCTGGGACTTATTTGTTCGGTAATAGTTGTTTCTTATCTGCTCTCTTGTTCTTAAATTGTAATAATGTTCAACTTTATTTAACTGTAATTTCTCTTTAATTTTGATTAAATTATTCTCCATCTTATATATCAGCTTTACTTGTTAAATTTTTTTAAATTGTTTTATTCTCAGGAAAGAATATGTCTCTGTATAATATTTCACTATTTCACTAGCAATATTATAATCAATTGAAAATATAGTTTTTATACTCTTATTCTGGAATCTTTGTAATTTATTTAATAAGTCTTATTTAGTATTTTTATTTAACATATGTCTACATCTTCTTATTGCTCCGAGTATTGGAGCTACTTTATCCACTATATTATCTATAAGTACATTCCAATTTAGTTTATCTGTAATTATTAAGCCTAAATATTTATATTGTTGTACTTTTTTGAGAGTGTTGTCATTTAGTTTAATTATTGGATGATTATATTTTTTTCCAACCTGATTAATAACCATATACACAGTTTTTTCTACATTAATGGTCAATTTGTTGTAGCATATCCAATCAAAATATTTTTTAAGATCATTATTTACTGGTAGTTGTAGGCTTTCCACATTTGTTCCAGAATATATTAGTACAGTATCATCACAAAACTTGTAATATTTTGCCTGTATTCGAGCATATTTCAGACTATGTACATATAATAGGTATTTTAGTGGTCCTAATATTTATCCCTGTGCTACTCCAACATTAATATTAGAAATTTTACTAATTTGTCCATTTACTGCTGTGCATTGTTTTCTTCCTGTTGAATATGTTGTTAAGAGTTCATAACATGTTCCACGAAAACCCATCTTTTTCAGCTTTTCCAGTAATAAGTTAATATCAACTGTGTCGAACGCCTTTTGAAGGTCTATAAAGACTGCAATAACTTATTTATTTTTATCTATTTCTTAATATATGTATTCTAATAGATCAATAGTTGCTCCTAAAGTACTACTTTTTCTCTGAAATCCATATTGGTTTTCATCAAACTTGAAGTATTTTTCTATAAAATTTACCATTCTTCTTTTGAGAACTTTTTCTAAAATTTTGTTAAATGTACTTAATAAGGAGATAGGTCTGTAATTTGTTATTTTTGCTATTTTTAGTTCTTCTGGGTAAAGACCGTTTTTCATTATATTGTTGATAATTTCAACTATTTTAGATCCATTGCTTTCAAATATTGTTATTATGTCTTTTTTGTTATTTTGTCAATACCTGGTGCACAGACATTTTTCAGTTCATCTATAATTTCTCTAACTTCCGTTACGTTTGTTTCATTTAGCATTATGGTTTCTACATTTTCCTCTTCTTCAAATGTTAGACCAGTTCTTGGTGGAATATTTTTCGCTAATTTTTCTCCTATATTTGAAAAATGTTTGTTCATTTCTTCAGCAATATCTGAATCATTACTGTATGTATTTCAAGCATCATCTGTCAGTTTGATAATATTTGGGTTTTTAATTTTGTTTCGACTACATATATTTTTCAGTATTGTCCATGTTTTTCGTCCATCTCCTTGAATTTCATGAAATTTTCTCTCTGCGTATTGTTTTTGTAGTCTATTCCTAAGTTTGTTAACTTCATTTTTGACTTTTTTGAATTCACTTTCAGTATATTCATTGCAAATTCTTTTCCATCTCACATATAATTTATCTCGTTCTTTTAACTTCATTATATATTCATTTGTTATCCAAATATTCTCTTCATTTTTTTAATTGTATGCTGTTTGGTACTCGTCTTTTTACATTTATAATGTTACTTAGTTCTTGAAATGTTTTACATTCATTTTCACTCACTTTTATATTTACTTCAGTTTTCCATTTGTTAAGATCAAAATAATTTCTTTGTATTTTCTGTTTAATGTTTGTAGTAAAAATTTTCTTAAATTCTATGTACATGATTTTATGGTCAGAAATTACATTATCTTCCAACCCCATATTGCTTTGTACATTTTTATTTGTTATGACATGATCTAATATTGATGCAGTGTTTTTTGTAGTTCTGGTTGCATTTTGTCTATTTAATAAATTTGGAAATTGAAAACCATTCATTTCAATAGTGTTTTTGTATGTATTTATAGTCTGTGAAGTCTAAATTAAAGTCTCCTATAATTATGCAATTGTTTTTCCGACTTTCTAGTAGTTTGTCTGTTTCGTATCAGAATAATTCACAATTATTTCTAAGTGGTCTATATATAGCAAATATACTTGTGCGTTGTTGAGTTAAGTATACTGATATAATGTTGGAGTCTCCTTTTGATATTTAGCACAAAACTTATTCCATATTTTACAAAAATACATGTACCGCCTCCCTTCGTTTTTCGATAATCATGTTTACTATTATTTTAAACCAATTTCTCGGCATTATAGCGAAACACCAAGATAGACAAATTGAAGTGGAATTTATGAACTTTCAAGATATCTTATAGTATAGTTTTTTTTAATACACTTTAGACCACTTTTTCTGAGTTCACTCGGTAAAAAATGACCCAATCAGGATGTATGAACATTCATTAAGAAGGATTTCTGATTCTCTACAACTTTCCTGTAGACGGCATTATGATTCCTCCATTACTTTTAATTATTTTCGTATTTTTGCGGGTTTTTATTATTTAAATCGTTTACTTCTACGAGTTTACTGTTAAAATCCAATAATTATCTATAAATTGTTACTGACGTGATGGTATAAGCGAATTGCTGTTGAATTTTATGTCCGAAAATGAGATGAATTTTGCTCTATAAACTGGTGTAATATGGTTTCCATCAACCAACATGCCGCCAAAATTTTAAGCGACGAAAAATCACTTATCAGAGCTCTATCTATAGCTTGAATGCTAAACTAGAAAATCAGTGGGTCCCCCAAGATTTTAATCGACCCAGAAACTGGCATGAGGGGTAAATTTGTAGCCGAAAGATAGAATTACCTCTCTGCAAAATTAAAATGGCAAAGTCAATATGGCGAACATAAACATAAATTTGTATGAAGGCTCAATTTGTAGTTTGAACTCAGAACTACAAATGGCAAAATATGGCGGCTAACATTCTTTTGATACGTTATTTAATAGTTTTGTGTGCCAAAAATTCTGCATATGATCGTATTGAAATACCACTTTCTGTCAGTAATTTATAGTTTGATAATGTGTTCTAGGGTTAAAAGATGGCTAATTGGCACAGAATTAAATAATCAACATAATCTCAAGAAAAACTATTTTTTTTTGTTTTTACACGAAATCTATCCGTAAACTGTGTTTAATACTATGATTAATAATGTAGAGAATTAAGAAAACCTACACAAAGATTTGTGTTATTAGCTGAACATGTCATCTTATTCTCATTCGCAATCTGAATAGTAACTTTTTCAGTTCGTCTCTCAGATAACAGTGTTTGAAAGTTAAAGACCCTTATTTATTTCAATTTCTCAAAGTTGTTTAACTACAAGCCTTAAATCTTCAAAATAAAAGAATTCTCTCTATTTAGGATTTATTTCTATAATATACCCTGTATATATTTTATATAATTATGAATAGCTAATATTTTGGTTCTTGAAATAGAAGATGAAAGGTGTCAACCCCTATAAACAACTGAAATAGTTTCCTAATTATGAACTTGTTGGGAACAACACAATATTTCGTACTGTGCAATAATATTGATAGTTTATGGGTAATATTGAACTGGCTATAGGCAATCAAACCCCACAGTCGGCACAGTCTAGGGCAACACTCAATATTATTGTACAACATTATTGTACAATATTAATGCGCAATATTATTGACAGTCTAGGCGCCGCTATATACTTGAAACTTCCATAGATTTACAAACGTTTCGGGGTAGATCACAATGTTTGACAATATTATGTGACATAACTAAGAGAATTTGCTTTTGATAACATGGTAGCTCAAGAAAATTGTAAAGATCATTAAATAATAAAGCTCGTTTCAAATTGGAAGAATTTGAAACCTTATCAGAATTTGATGTGGCGTTCTTATAGGTGCAACTTTATTATAAGATAGTGCATTCGCTATAAATATGAAATGTTTTAGGGATCCCATTAAAATCATAAGGGAAAACGTAAGAAAAACTTTATGATATTGGTTGTTCACAAGGACATGACCATTAGTCCTTGATTATAGGCAACCAGGAACGACTAAAATGTACTGAAGGTAGTAGCGATGCAATTGTCTTCATTTAATAGAATTAAAGTGGACAACTTTCGTTTTGTGATCTCCACAAATTTTGGACTTTTCGAATTGTCTTTTTTTATGTAATTTTTGTGTATATTTCTTCGAACATTTAAAGGTCTAGAGGTTTCTCCAATCTAGAATTTACTATATTCACAAGAATGCATTTTTTTAAAATTTTTTTGTTGTGTTTTTTTAGTTTTTTTGACGTAATTGATTTGAGTGTATTTCTAATTTGAATTTGGTTTTAATATCAAATCTGTTGCCTACTCTTTTTAGCCTTTCTGAGAGTTTGTATGTATAGTACTGTTATTTGCAGTAATGTGATTATGTTGGGAGTTGCTTGGGGAGTTTGGTGTTGATTGTTTGCAATTGTTTGGTGTTTAATTTTGTTTAACATTTTATTAATGAATTTTTCTGGGTAATTATTCATTATTATATTTTTTATAAACATTTTTTTTTTAATTTAATATATTGATGTCGGAACAGTTTGTGTTCCCTGTCATATAAAAATTTGATGACGCCCATTTTATTGAATTTCTGTGAGACGGTTTTCTGTAAAGTTCTGTTTCAAATAACGATTATGTTTTTGTTATTAATATAATCAAAAAATATTTTGTTATTTTTATCGGTGAAAACTGTATACTTAGTTTGTTCTTTGTTTATGTCATTTAGTAATTCATGTAGGTAAATCGTCAAGATTGTCTTCCCAAATAACTAAAGATTTAATTGTTTGTTCCTCAAATTTTTCCATAAAAATGATTTATGCGAAAAATTCACAAAAAACTAACTGTTCTCATGTTTTAGAAGATGAAAGACTTCTAAGACTTTCAATCACGCAGTTAAAACACGATTGAATAACGGTCAGAACAGCGCATGCAAAAAGCAAATAGAGAATAATAGCGTATGTCCTTGGTTATTGACATTGGAAATGCGACCTTGTGAAAGACGTGAACTGAGATTGTGAAAGTCAACGACTGACGTCATTCAGTTTCAGAAGTGGTACAAAATCAAAGCAAATATTTAACACTGAATGAAAGATTTCCGAATCTTAAGTTGACAAGTAAGTGAAAATTGTAGAAAACGTTTATATTCAACTTAACATTATTTTAAACTGGGTCCCGAATACATATAATTTTAATAATTTAGTTACCTTTAGAAAGTGTTACGAGGGCATAACATAAAAAATAGGGTTAAAAGTTGTTGATACTTTGGTTGAAATAATTTCTGTCTTGCTATGTCATAATGTTGATGCTTAAGAATGATTTCAAATTATCGCAATTGCATCATGCTACTTGTAGTGTTTTTATTATTATTATGGTTTCCTACAACAATAGCATTTCATTTTTATTGACCGTTTCTCTGAACTTAAGCGTTATCTTCAAGTTGATTGAAAATTCTTCAACATAATTTATGAGGTGCAATAGTGATTAAATATGATTTAAATTAACAGCTAACACACGATTTTTCATTAGAAATTTTTGAACTGATAAGTCGCTATGTCATTATTTAATTTTTCGTAGAACATTGAAGTCATTTTGATTTTGAACAATCGTAATTTATCTGGTGATAATTTACTGTATTAAATTCACGTTTTATAATAGCAATATTAGTGAACATGCTTTTGTTAGCTTTAGTTGTACCTTGTATATAATAAACTAGGTATACTTGAGAATGAACAAACCTAGGAAGTTGATTTTAAAGTTCCAATTATATTATCGTTTGAAACTTTGAAAGTGTATGTAATTCGGATGATAATTATAATATTGTACGTTATTGAAAAAATATTAATAGAAAATTCATTGATAGCACATGCTAGATAGAAATCAGATTAAAATAATTTGGTCAAGTGCTAGTTCGACTCGCATACTAAGGATTCCATACCATTTTTGAAATTTGATACAATGTAGGTGAATCAAAGGTAAATTTTTCTAACATTTCAGTTTCAGGAAAGCAGGGAATGAGTGGATTTTATTATATTTACCTCAATATTTTTTAAACTAGCGTTTTAAGTTTATAAAAAATATATATTTTTATTTCCCAGGCAGTCTTTTTTTGTCTGCTATATGATTCGCTTAATTTCTATAAAAAGATTTGTTTAATTTTCTAATTAAGATTAGAATTTTCACTTTATTTTACCAATAAGTTTTCAGTGAATATTTTGTCGTAATTTTAGGGAGACAAATGCGAGAATGGGTTAAATGGTAAATAATAAATTATTTAATCATTTATACAAATTATTTTAAAAACATAAATATAATATATTTATATTTTTATGATGATTCTTTTCATTTGAAACATACGTTACGGGTGTACTTTATAAAACAAAATTTTATTCTACATTCAATTTTATAAATTGCTGTTAGAATTTGTGTTTTACTTTTCTTAATGGGTCGAATTTTCCATATTTTTTAATAACTGTTTAACAAATTATTTAAAAAATATGAAAAAATTTACTTGTATTCCTCTTTCTTTCACTGGAAATTTAATTTTTCATTTAATTGCGTAATTTGCACCCCAAACATAATATCAAACTTGTATCCATATTTTTCCTGTAAAGTTCAAGTGAGGCTATATATTTCAATTTTTTTCAAAATTTTAGGTCGTGTATATATTTGTATTTCTCGTAATGAGCTCTTTCATTTAATATATTACACGATGCGTTTAAAAAATATAATGTATTATTTTCGAATTAATTCCATAACTTACCCGCCAGAGTGAATATTAGGGATTTCTACTTATTTATCCTATAAAATTCAAGTAAAAATAACCAAAATTTTCTTCAAAATTTTAGGTCCTATGGTTTCGGAAATAAAGGGGGAATGTGTATATTTTAAAATATTTCTGTTAATATCTTTTAAAGAATTTATTTTAAAAATATTCCTTATAATGAGCCCTTTCATTTGATATATTGCATCATGCGCTTAAAAAAGTTTAATTTTTTATTTTCCGTTTAATTCTGTAATTCGCCCCTAAAATAAATATTAGGGATTCTTCATGTAAAGTTTAAGTAAGCCTATTTTTTTTCAAAATTATATGTCTCAGTTTCGGAGATAAGAGTGAGAATGGGTATTTTTTATATATTTTTTAAATAATTTATTTTAAAATTGGAAAAAAATACTTGTATTCATCATAATGAGCTCTTTAATTTGATATATTACATGATGCCTTACAAAACAATTTTAATTTTATATTTTTCATTTAATTCTGTAATTTGTCGCCCCAAATTTATTATAAGCGGTTTCCTGTAAAGTTAAGGTGAGGCCCTATATCAAAATTTCACGTTTTACTGTTTCGGATATATGGGGGGATGGGTTTTTTTTATATTTTGGTTAATGTCTTTTAAACAATTTATTTTAAGAATATGAAAAAAATTTGTTTGTTTTCTTCATAATGTGCTCTTTATTTGATATATTACATGATTCGTTAGAAACATTTTTAATTTTATATTTTTCATTTAATTCTGTAATTTGCCCCCCAAAATTAATATTAGAGGTTTCTCCTTATTTTTTTTCAGGGGAGGCCCTAAATCTCTAATTTTTTCGTCTTATAGTTTCGGAGATAAGGTGGGGGGAATGGGTAAGTTTTTGTATATTTTTGTTAATATCTTTTAAACTAATTATTTTTAAAATATGAAAAAATATGCTTGTGTTCCTCAGAATGAGCTCGTTTATTCGATATATTACATGATGCGTTTGAACATTAATTTTTAACTTTTCATAAAATTCTATAAAAGCCCCCAAAATTTAAAAGGAAAGGTTTCTCCTTATTTTTCCTGTAAAGATCGGGCAAAGTTCTATATTCCCTATTTTTTCAAAATTTTAGGAAATAAGGGGGTGAATGGTAAATTCTTTATTTCCCCCCCCCCCCAGAAGTACCGCTAAAATCAAAATTTCTTCAATTAAGATATGTACTATTGATCGGGTCACCAAACTATATACTGATACCAAATTTCAACCTTTTCCACTAGGTAATTTCGGAGAAAATTGCTGTAATGTGAAAAACTGAGAAATCCGGAGTGTTATTATAAGGGTATCCGTATATTGTATAAACGGAACCCAAAAAAATGTTATTAAGTTTCTATAAAAATACTCAGGATATTTGACATACCATACCAATTACAATTCAGTTGTTTCACAGCCTTTAATTACCTTCACTGGTATACATTGAAGTATATAAGCAAATTGAGTAAGTCGATTTTGACCTACTTCTATCTAATTGTATCTATCAGAAACTTTGCGTATGTAAGTAATTCGCTTAACAGTACAAAATAGTTATAAAAACGTGCGCAGGGTGCTTAGCAAATAATTAAAATCCTGAATTCTTAAATTATTTATTCATTTTGACATTAATGAATCAAAATATTGCATCCTGACTTTTTACTATTATTAAGAAAAGCTGTAAAATTTAAATGAATTATTCTACACATAATTGCTAACTATTCTGCTATGAATTAACAATTACAAAATTTGGAAATAAGCATTTTAAATTACTGAGAATGTAATGGGTGGGTCACCGGTTTGGACGCTGACTTTGTTTAACGATAGTAGTTTAGAACAAAGATCCTGAAAATCTGAGCTCGTTACGATCAAATTTTTTAAAATTTAAATAAAGTCGGATTTTCGACAATTTTCAAAGAAACCCATGTCTAAGCTTCTACATAACTTAGAGGTTCGATTTAGCCGATATTTTTCTCTGTTAACTATATATTTTCAAAGATAAAATTAGCCCATTGAACCAATATTGAATCCAAGTGGTCTTAAATCTACAGTCAAACTGTTCGCTTTGTTTATTTCTACCCAACTTTGCCTTGATTGCTGCTATTTCTTCAAAATTACAGCCAAGCAAAACCAATACCAATAGCTTTTCTCTGTCATTCTTTTTTGAATTCATTTGAATTTTTCAGGGATTAGACTACATTTCATTGAAGAACAGTCCTGAAAAGTTCAAGTTAGTAATAGAAGTGATTTCAGAGCTATGATTTGTTTAAAATGTCAAAATTTCAATTAATTACCATCAGTTATATGTTTTTTTATGTAATCGATAAAAAATAATTAGAAATGGTATAATAATAAAATAAACAAGTAAATAAATGTCTCATTATATTTTTATTGTATAAATTTTAAAAATAATTTATTGTTGTTTCAAAATATATTTAAAACAAGTTCATAACGTAGATGCCTATTTTAGATCGTATAAAATTATATTCAAATTCACATTAATTGTGGATAGTAGGAAATGAAGAGCAATTATTTTAAACAAATGTACTTGCAACTATGAGATTGACTTTGCAAGGCTTTGCAATTCTAGTTAATTGTAAACTGGTCACTTCTAGTTTATAACATCTTTATTATGAAATTCAATTTCATCAAGTATTTTAAGTTGCAATTAAAATGTTTAAAGTTATAGTTAAAATAGAGAAATGTTCTTTTGAAAAACGTTAATGTTCTGCTATGACCTAAAATATATTTCCAACAAATTCATGTTAAGTTGACATTGTTATTATTTATGTTTAGTGTTTTAGACTCTATAGAGTAATAAATTATAATATAAGGGTTTCATGTTTCATTATTGTATTTATTCTACTATTCTACTTGAATTTATATATTGTTTTTGTTTTGTGTTCTTGTATCTTTGATGGATGAAATGTTCTGAAATCTTTTTTTAGGTGCGTTTAACTCTTTTGAACCTGAGTGTCAGTAACACATGACTCGATAAATAGTATATTATAGTGCTTTATAATTGTAATAATTTTTTAATTTAATTTAATTCTCTAGAAATGTACATTCCTAATGATCTAGTTATTTGCTTTTCTGATGGAAATCGTATGTAGTAGCTCATAGTTGTTCGTTTTACATCTGCTCCACACACTATTTCCATGCCTTGTAGCAAAAAATGAGGTTACTTAATAAAATTAAAAATGAGGTGTAGTAGATTATTGACTGAAATTAAACAGTGAAACGTGATATAACAATATTTACTATTTTTTTACTTATATAGGTTTATGTTGACCTGTCCTTAATTATATCATTATACGATTTCCAATAAATATTAATCCACTGAGAAAAAATTATAAAAGTCATGATGGAACTCCGAATAATGTTGAATTGAAAATTTGACATTCTTAAAAAAATCATATCTCCGAAATTGCGGTCATTCTAAATTCGAAAATTTCAGATCTAATTAGAGATAAAATGTAGTATAATTCTCGAAAAGTTCAAAAGAATTCCAGTGACCGCACAAAGTTATGGGTGGCTGAATTTTAAAGCAATCAACGCAAAGTAGGATAAAACAAAATATATGCCAATGAAAAATTTCAGCTCTTGGTTATCTGTCGACTCTGAAACTGTAGTATTGAGAGCACTTTATAACTCAGAAAAAAAATGTTAAAACAGTAGTTTAGTTGAAAGTCTTCAGCCATGCCGGACTTAACTGTGGTTCAAGGGGCTATTTTTTTTCTCTCACCAGCGAAAAATGCCGAATCAATCAAATCTCTAAGTTGTATACAAGCTGAGATACAATTTTTTTATATTTGCTGAAAATTTGACTTTTCGGATTATAAAAATCCACCAGTGACCGGATTTTATTGTATCGACCTCAAATTTTTACAATCTTCTTCTTTTGTAACCTATATTCGTTTTTAACCTATTTTCGAAAAAAAGACTTTTCTCTCACAAGGTCTTAACCCTCTAACTTCGTACAAACAGATGTATTATTCGGAGAAATTAGGTAAGTCCCAGACCCTTATATTTTTTTAATTTCCTATAACTTTCTTTATAATATTCCTAAGTTGGCAACAATGGGGCATTCCAACTGCCGGCAAATGGATTTATCGCTTCCTCGTGGAAATCTTTGAAAGGACTTCGAACTGTGGTACAGCAACAATAACGATTTGTCATCTCAACAGTTTGTAGTAATAAATAAGCAAAACATCATTATTTGTATTATTCTTAACAAATTACTGCAATTAATGTAAACAAAATGAAATTTAAAATATTTATAAATCGTAACTGTCGTTGATAAGAAAGACTGAAATTTCATAAATCAAAAAAATAGATAAATACTTTCGAAAATTACTTAGAAATAATTATTGCAATTATAAATATTTATCTGAAAAAAGGCATATGTTTCAAGATTTGCATCAGTCCTTGCTTTCAATGGAAATAATATTCAGTAAAATGATATACAGGGTGTTTCTAAATTAGAATTCATTAAAATTAGCCAAAAAGTCCCTAACTTAACATCTATCCTAAAACGCACCCTTAGGAAGTTATATGCCCTTATAAGGGCTCAAACAAAACTGTTTTTTTTTCTGTTATTGACAATACGTTCGAAAATAAAGAAAAAAAATGTCTCGGTCTTACATAAATTTTTACGTATAATAACATATGTGCTTCTCCGTTTTTCGACATACAAATCATAAGGGTCCTATTTAGGTTGGTGAAGGAGCTTTTGGCCTGTATTTTTTTATTTCAATTTTCTCTACCGAATTATAAAATCTTAACAAATTTATGTAAATAATATTATCGTTCTCCAAATCGATATTTCTAATGGTTTTCGATTCAAATTAGTTTGAAAGTTACTCTGCTCTTTAAGTTATTAGGTCAAAAATTACAAAAATCTGTTTACCATGGCAAATAAAAGACTGTTCTAAAACCGTGTAACACATGTTATTTAACGTAAAAACTTTTGTAAGACTCATACATTTATTTTCGACCGTTTTGTCAACAGAAAAAAAAAACAGTTTTGTTTGAGCCCTTTTAAGGGCATAAAACGTCCTAACGGTGCGTTTTAGGGCAAATGTTAATAGGGACTTTTTGGCTTATTTTAATGCGTTCTGTACATAGCAAAAATTTGGAGCCCTATTTTAGAAACACCCTGTATACATACTGCTTTTTAACTAATCGTAGGTACATCCATTTAGAGTAAATCAACTGTAATATTTTTTTCCATTTTCCAGTACTTACTTTTGTTTTTGACAACAAATCTTAACATTATAAAAAAATAACTGGTGAATATTTTTTTCGTTTGGGCTCTCTTCAGTTTGAAGCAATATTTCTTGGAATCATTTTCCCTTGTTGAATTGTAAACGTCACAATGGGGGGTAGTATTGAATCCTCATTTTTTTTATGTTCTGTGGTGACGTAATAATAATTTTCACTTGACATTGGACAGACTAACGCTTTCTTGCGTCGCCGTGAACAGGTACAGTAGTGAACCATTAAGTCAAATAATAAGTTGCAGAAGACGAAAAAAAAAAAAAAGAATTGGAAAATTTCTGTCAACGATAGATTTGCTTTCGTATCATCCCATTATGTATCTTCGGATTTTCTCCGTCATGTTCCAATAGTGCTCCACTTGAGTGGAGCCACTCATTAATAAATGGTTTTTAAAGCGAAAGCTTCTTAACCGGGGCCTACATTTACACATAAGAAAAAACTGAAATGCAAATATTAGGCATTGTTCCGATACTTCGTTCCGACTTGACACTTATTTGATCTTGAAATACCCACACAACTGTTTTATATGTAACAAACACTAACCTGATTATATAAATTAAGTCTCTTCGTTACATCAATAAATTGTAGAAAATACACAAATATAACATTCAATTAATATACAACACCAGCACAAGATTTTCCATTCGTTCTAATAAATATTCTAATTATCTGTTTCCGATATTTTAAAGTAGAGACTTGATGTACGTCAGAACATCACAAAAAGGACGACGTTACCAGTTGTGGTTATCAGTTACCAAGTTACCATTACATTTGTGTGCTGACCAAGTTCGTATTTTAAAGTAAACAGTTTATATTAACACTTCTGAATAATATTTGAGTGTATTTAGAGTAATTACCTTATTTTTAATAACTTCAAAACCGACTTCAAAAAAAGGAGGTTCTCAATTCTTCTGTATCTATGTCATTTTATGTTTGTTCAGCAATTACTAGCAAACGGCTAAAGGAATGTCGATTATACTGGTTCTTGTTCCAAGGGATCGCGAACTGGTCCCATATTGTTTTCATTAACATAGCTTCTACCATTTGTTAGAAAATGGGGGAAAAAATTTTTTACAGATTTTCTTATACACTTTGCTTTGGTGGAGTCGCAGGTATTAAAAATTTGTAAATTTTTTTATTCGGAACATGGGCAAAATTGAAAAGAAATTGGATTAGTTCCAGGATATCTCGAAGTGATCCCATAATTTTTCCAATAACATAGTACCGTTTCTTAGAAAAATAGGAAAAAAAAATTACCGATTTTCTTATACACTATGCTTTGGTGGAGTTGCGGGATTAAAAATTTGTAAACTTTTTATTCGGAACGTGGGATAAATCGAAAAGAAATTGGATTAGTTCCGGGATATGCCGAAGTGATCCCATAATTTTTTCAATAACATACTGTTTCTTAGAAAAAGTAAACATTCCATGTCACTTTTTTAACTGTAGACGAGGTTTGTCATCAAAGAGGAAGTATCTTCATTTTTGTTAAGATCTAAAATTGTTATCAAATAGAAGTAATTACAATTAAAAACAGCATTTACTTATGCCATGCACTAAAAATTGTATAATAAGTATTTCTGTAACTTTTCCAACTATATACCAGGTTTCAAAGTATATATCAATTTGGTTGAAAAGTGAGGTAACTTTATTTTTTTATAATATTTCAAATTGTGATCAAGCAAAGTTTATTAGAATTAAAAACTGCTTCCAGTTGTGCTGTAGGTAGTATTAAAAATTGTAATAAATTGATAGTTGTTTGGAAATAAATCCAAATAATTGTCAGTTAATCAACTTCAAGGTGGAGGTTCTCAGTTGGTTTTTATAAGTTGAATTCAAATGGAAAACCTTTTTATGAATATTATTTAGAGAAAAAGTTATTCTTCATAAAAATATTTGCATGGTCGGAAACCTATACTGTAATCATTATATGTCACTTTTTCAACTTTATACGAGGTTTGTCAGCAAATACGAATTTTGCTTAAAAGTAAAATACCTTTATTTTTCACAATATTTAAAATTTTGATCAAACAGGATTTACATTTGTGCCGCCCTGGGACACTGAAGAAAATGCCGCCCTATGACTTAAGTTTTATTTTAATAGTTTTGATATCTGATTTTTTAAGAATTAGAATAACTAATCAATTGCAGGAAATTTATTATGTATTATTTATTATACATTATGTTTTATTTATATTTATTTTTTATTTACTCATATATTATATATTATTTATTATATACTATAGTAATATAAAAAAATATTTGTATTTTTCTTAGAAGTATAATTTTTGCACTAAGAACGACTTCTATTAGTATTGCATTATTTTTTGCACAGGCAAACTCGCCTAACTTTTTGAATTGCAAACTGGTCAATTAAATCTTCACAATCTAAACGTTGAAGCACATCTGATTCTATGCATAGAATAGCTAAGCTATTGAGTCTATTTGCACCCATTGTAGAACGTAAGTAATTTTTGACTCGTTTTAAACAAGAAAACGATCGTTCTGCGCTACAGTTTGTTACAGCTAAAGTTATAAATATTCGATAAGCGATTTCTACGTTTGGAAACTCAGTGTAAAGGTTGTTTGAATGCAGAAGTTTCAGAAGATCAGAAGGTAAATTTTTTTCCATCTTTTTTTCGGTGCAATGAGCATGGAAGTGCACAAATTCGTCTTCTAATGATGACTCAAGATCTGAACAATATATTTTTCTTAAACCTTTAGCTCGTTTACGAATTTCCCTATTATCTAAATCACCAAATTCAATGATAACCGAGAATCTTTCTTGAATCTTTTCATATGCTGTACATCTTTTACGCAATTCAAATCTCAGATTGTCAAGAATGACATTAAAAGTATAAACTCTAAACTGGTCTCGACCTGACAGCTGCACATCTTCATCTCGTGTTTCATCAGCATGTAATTTTCTCTTTCTTTGTCTGGAAACTGTTGTTTTATATTCTTGAATTTCTGAAATTTTTAAAGCATTTTTTTCATAGATATCAAATTTATTTCGCGTATCAGTAACAACTTTGATCAAAGTATGATACATCATCAATGCTACAATCAATTTTTTGCAATCTTTGGCTTACAGCATTAAATCTTGAGAGTAAGAAATGCCAAAGTATCTGCATAAATGCTGTTTCATGTCGCTCCAATTGAATTCGAATACCTTTAGCTTCTTGCCGTGTAATTGCATTTTCTTCAAAATCTTCTTCAAGAATAATCAAAGTTTCAATTATTTCAACAAAATGTTGATTAAGTGCTTGAACCGCTTCATAACGAGCTGACCATCTGGTTGCAGATAAAGATTTTAACGCAATTCTTTTTTCAGTATGAGACTGTAAGACTTCCCAGCGATGCGTCGACGCAGTAAAGAAGTTGTATAAAGTTTGTACTGTATTAAAGAATGACGCAGCTTCTGGGGCGCATTCTACTGCGTGAACTACAACTAAATTCATAGAATGAGCAGCACAAGGAGCATGTTCTGCAAGATGATTAATTTCATGAATTCTTGCCTGTAAGCCTGAATAAATCCCTGACACATTACTCGCGTTATCATATGACTGACTTGGACAATCTGCGAGATCAAGATCAAAAAACTCAAGAGCAGATAATACAGCAACTAGCAAATCTTCAGCTTTATGTCCAGAGTTTTCAATAAACATCAGAAAACGTTCAACAGGGGTTCCATCTGTTTTCACATATCTGATAACAAAAGAAAGTTGGTCGACGTGAGATATGTCAGGTGTGGAATCGACTATAATTGCGTAATATTTCGCTAATTTCACTTCTTGAACAATGATAGCGGATACTTTTTGTGCTAAAAGCTGGATAAATTTTTCATAAATAGTTTTGGATAAGTAACTTGTACTGCCAGATCCTTTATTTCCAAATTTTCTAATATGTTCTTCAAGAAATGGGTCAAAAGAAGAAAGAAATTCCGTCAGCATCAAAAAGTTGCCATTGTTTGGTGAGCCAAATTTCTCATTACTACCTCGGAATGGAAGTCCTCGAGAAGCTAGGGCTTTAGTGGCAGCCACTACTCTTCTTAAAACATTTCTCCAATACGAGATTTCTGTCTCTGTTTGAATAACTAAGTCATGGTCTATTCTATTCTTAGTATCTGACCTTTGCTTAAGGGTTAACATGCATTTTTTATGATTTTTAGAGTTTTCATGCTCATTAACACGAACGCCTGCATGTTTCCAATCATTGAATCCGGTTTCACCATTAAATGAACAGTCAACATCAAACAGAAGACATGCTGCACAGAATACCGATCCTTTACTAACTGAGTAAACAAGCCATGGACGTGGAACTTTTTCACCGTTAATAAGTCGTTTAACAAATAGTGATTCTGAAAACCATCGTGAAGTCCCGTCGTTGTAATCACGTTTTGTACCGGAAAAATTTAAATTTTTATTTTGTTTACACCCATAGGTAGCTACATGATCTCTAGTAAAATCGTTTATTATCCATTCTCCTGGATCATCGCTTATCACGAATAAGTGTTGCGATGCAACCTCCTCTACATTTATTGTTGGAACTGTAGCTTCAGGTTCATCTTCATGGTTGATATTCTGTGGCAGCGAAGGAGTCGTGGTACTGTAAGTACTATTACTCGTAGACGAAGTCTGTTTCGAAGTTGGAGTAAAATGTGCATCACCACCTGTCAAAATTTACCATCATTCGATTAACATCATTATTACAATAAATAGCGAGTGCTCATATCGACAACAAAATCATTATTATATTCTGTAAAATATGGAACTTAGTAAGACTCTCGCGACAAACCTTCATGATCCAAATTTGTACAATCTTTATTCATAGATTCTGATTTCTGGACTACACATTCTTTCTTTTTAAAAAAATCATCCGACTTAGGAGTTTTACTCAAAACCTCTTGTTCCTTTTTACTTTTGTCCAAAGCACGTTTTCGGTACTCATATCCACTAAATTTTTTGCGTCCATCAGCCATATTCAACAATTAATCTCAGATTTATGCTCAACAAAATTGAAAGTTCTTGCAGTTTAGATTCATCTAAACGTCAAATATGAAAGAAACTATATCGCAGGAACCTAGTTATATTTGTATACTGACTGTAGCCTACAGTCTGTAGGTGGCAGCATGTGTAGTTGATAGTTGACAGTTGATTTGACTCGAAAATATAAAATTGTTCTTTTAAATTAAAATTAATTAGTGTTATTGAATAATTCTCCAATTTTAGAAAAATTCATTGATCAATTAAAGTTTTTGTTATTAGAAAGACATACGTAATTTGAAAATATTTTTAATTCTTAAAAAAATACATAAATTTATCAATTCCAAAAAATAAAAATATCAACTTTTATTTTTTCAAACCTTTGTGGAAATAAATTAATTAAACTATTTGAATAGTTTTCACTTAAATTTCCTATATTATAATATACAAAATTTTAATTTGATACATAATGCATAAATTATGTTTCTTGAAAGATAAAATGTTTATTTAAAAGAATTAGTTAATTATATATTGTGTAGAAAATTTTTTCTCTCTTTCCAAATTTTGCTGCCCTAGAAAATTTGCCGCCCTGGGCGCTAGCCCCGACTGCCCCTAGTGCAAATCCATCACTGCTAATTATGTCACATCACTAAAAATTGTTTAATAGATCTTCATATCACTTTTCCACACGGTGTACTAGGTTTCATAGCTTTCATAAAGAATATTAATTTGGTTTAAGTTAAGTACTTTTACTTTTAATAATAACTCAAATTGTTATCAAAGTTAATTAGAATTAAAAACTACGTTCTATTATGCTATATCAATTAAAACTGTATAACGACTTATTATAAGATTATGTGGAGAGGAGACTATTAGGTAAATGAATGTCAGTATAATTAACAGACCTAAAGAATGATGTAACTCAGATCGTTTACTATAGGTTTGTTCCTACCTGCAGTATCCGTACTGCCATGAAACTGTCACGAAATCGCCTGCATCGAATTTGTGCGCAACTGGGAATTTAGCATCGTTCAACGTACTACCATTGTACAGTCACAAAAAATAGCTGTTTTGGCGGTGTCGATTCAGGATGCATCCGGAATGGATGCGTGACGAATCCCGGTTCTGCTTTATGCGCAAGTGCAGTTACGAACACGTACTAGACTTCTCTGTACCACGAACAATTTCAGAACTGTAATAAAACGACACTGTATAGTAGTACTTAATTCGAAAAACCACATTTTGTATTTATATACAACGCAACTATTACTTCAAATAAAAGAGGTTGTGAACACAAGACACAAGCTAGCTAACACATATCAAACATTCTGACAAATATGAATACAATTTGTCGAATCGTTGAATGGATTACAGATCATTCAAAGAAGAATGGATTCTAAATTAAACGTTCCTGTACTTTGGTATAAAGCTTCGAAGTCACAGAAATATAAAAGTGTTTAAAAAATACTCATAATGCGCATGTTCGAACTCTACGTTCTTCCTCATGTCAGCGGATTCATTTCACTCGTCCTGAATCGATCCAAGATGCATCCTTTGAGCTCCGCGAACACTGAATTTCCCATCTGGTATTGGAAATTCTATTACCACGAACGTCGTGAATGAGCGTGCGCAAGCGCTCAATCCTGGATCGATAACGGATCGTTACCGCGAAAACAGCTAATATTAGTTGGAACGGTTTTGTGATAAGTTGTTGTCTGAACTCTGCGACCTACATTCCATAACCTGAATTTATTGACAGTTTCTACTGCGCATAATTAGTAAGAATCACCAAACGATTCTTGCTCTTCACCAAGGATTGAAATGACGATGCGAGAAACGGTACATTATTTGGTTGGAACACCGTGATGCACGATACACTTATAACGGTATGCTGATTTGTCAACTCAAATTCGAACGGTTGCGCGCATTACGTCACGTTGGAGTCAAAACATTCATTACACGATACCCTTATATTATTATTATTATTAGTTTTATTAATATTACTAAGAAAAATGCAAACCGAAATACTAAAGGTACGGCCATTCAATATATGGATTTCCAAAAAATGAGGATTTAGCGAAACAATGGATAAATGCTTGTTGTTGAAAAGATAAAATTAATTCTAAATTAATTCAACATTCAATCATTAACTGTTACACATGTTCGATAATATATCCAATATGCAATTCAGTTGTATTACAAAAATAGGTCTTTGAAACTAATTACTGATACGAAAACGCTACTCTCTTATATCTGTTTAGCTTTAAGAATTTTAAATTTTTACTCCAACGTGACGTCATACAGACTGCTGGATGCGCATCGGCATAAGTGTATCGTGACCGTGATGCATCGTTTACTGAACCGTCATAACTTGGTTGGAACAGGTTTTCTTGAATGCGCATGACGGTGATCGTCACATGTACGCTTTAGCATCGGGTAGCAACAAACCTAAGGTAGTGGATCCATCTAAGTTAGAATCATATACAAAATTTTCTTAATATATTCGCATATCTAGAAAACAAGTTATTCTATTCAACAGTAAACGAGGTTAAAAATCTTATAAATAAAAGTAATATACCTTACCAACTTCATAAAAAGTATTTAATTGTTGTGGCAAAAAGTTTTTTAATTATTTTTTTGAAGTCGGTTTTTGTTTTTTTTAATTGTATTTATTAAATTCCGTAATAACAAGGTGGCTGCATATACTTCATATGATATGACTTTAAGAGCACAAACAAAAAACATCGTTTTGTGAATTAGGTATTGTCAAAAATATACTGAATATGAAGCCAAACAAAAAGTTAGTTTCTCTGTAGGTTTGTATTTGTTTTTGTGTCAAAATTTTTTAATGAAATCATTTCTGAGTATATTGTGAATTTACACATTTATTAGCATAATTATAATAAATATTTCATAGGAATTAAATTATTGTCTGTTAGGTAAGTGAGAGAGATTCTAAAAAGTAATCATCTCAGGAAAATTACGTTTACATATAACTAACTTGGGAAATTTCGAATTCCAAGGCAACGCTTGTTCCCCCAGGTCCTTTTCATTATGCAAATTTGTTCTAAAACGTACTTGTTTTTATTTATATTAGATTAGACTATATTATGGCAGCTATTTTGAAGAATAATCTTCAGATGCTTTGATATTAAAAAAAAAACTACTAAAATAATATTCATATAATTTTATTTGTTTTAATTAAAGTTACCTCTTTATGATATTACAAGAATATTAAATTATTGAAGTAGCTTTAAATTATTAAAATTCACAATTTTTATATATTAACTAAAAAGTAACTTACACCTCATATATTCATTTGCAGTTATATTGAAATTAAGTACTAAGTTAAATATTGGGATTAATACTTAAATCGTTACAAAATAGTGATAATTATTTTAATTTTCCTGAAACGTTTGTCCATTACTAATAATGACACAAAGAAGGAGAACCAGAGGTAGGGAGATAACGAGAGACGGGAAATATATTTTGTAAGAAGCTTTGGGCTTCAATCGTTCAGTCTTAAATGACTGCCGCTCGTTTTTTCTAAGTACGGCGAGAAAAAATTTGTACCAGTTTTTTGGTCTAATGATAAACTTATAACATAAAAAGTTTGCTCAAAATCGATCTAGTATTTTTTGTATGATGCTAGTAAAAATAATTAAACAGATCATTACAGTTTCATATAGGTATACAAAGTTATGATTCTTCATTGGTAAAATGACGACTTTTGGCAAAATAGCAGTTACGTCGCTCTGGATTGATATTTACCTGGCCACACTTTTGATTGCAAAGATGACAATGCAACGAGACTTGAAGAGGGACGATGCAAGTTTACCAAAACGTCGTATTAAAAATAACTCAAATTAAGTAATTTATCTTTAATACCAAACTAGTTGCCAACCGAAAAAAAAATCATATAAAACACTTGCTTATACGAACGTGTCATCTAGTTTGCTTGGAATCGCAATAACCTTAAGCAACGTGTTTGCGCGAATAATATACATAAATATTTTGGTATGGCAATTTCAATACGCTGTCTAATTTCAGAGTACTGTTTACAAACAATTTGTTACGTTACATGCTTTTCTTTTCTCTCTGTAGCAACCGAAAATGATTCAGTCCTCGTCCCCTCTCATCAATCCGCAAATAATGCAAAACAATTGAATCAAAAATATAATCGATGTGATTTCCTACTTGTTCAATTGTCGACAAACACGCTACCAAAACCGACTTGATAAAAGCGTGCTCGATGCAATGCATACGATTGTTTAGTGACGGTCACTGGTCACTTTTTGAGTTTCTTCGTATAGTAACTAACTCTTGGTCCTATTTAACCATCAGGTATAAATCATAGCGAAGCCTTTCTCAGTTGGTCGGGTGCCCATGGTTGTCGGTGTTTAGTTAGTAGGACGCATAGATCGTACCTTCACGTGATATTTTTTCAAAACACTTGTTGATCGAGAAAATTGAATTAATAATTGTGATATAATTCGTGACATTTTGCGGTTTTCGAGCTGAAGGAAACCTTCGCAGATCAAGGTAAAAGGTTTTACAATTCAAGCTGTGGGGATCCGAAAGAAGAGATTTTAATACACCGCAACCAGTAAGTACTTCTGATAAGATTTGATATTTTTAGATTGAAATTTAAGTGGTGTAGGACTGCAAATTACTAAATTAAAATCAATTTTAAGCAATTTTAGTTAATATGATCTGATATATACAGGATTACAGATTCAGTCGACCTAGATCCTTTAAAAGGTTGTAGTTTCCATCATTCCTAGCTGATTTGACTATAAAACACCGTATCACAAACTTATTTTCAAGATATTGAACTATGACGTTTTTTTTCGTTGTTTTTTTTCTCTCATTTATTTGTTTTTGAGAGTTTTGTCTAGTAGATGAGTTTCTTTATTATTCTCAACACTAAAATGGCAGTTAACTGAACCGACTGGGTCGCATTTAGGGTTCCCAGATCCAAATCCCATAATTCCTGAAAAAATTTCGGACCTTTGATGAAAAATCCGGAGTTTCTTTTTAATATAATATTAATGTCGTTATGTATCCTGCCTGCATGCAAATGTTTGACGAAATTACATTTTTGAATAGTAATATCAAGCAACAAAGTCAGGATTTTTTTGAGATGAATGCCAATAACCAATGGACAGTATTCTGAAGGCAGCTGGACCAGAAAAAGTTACGGAATTAACCATTATATGCTCTTATATATTTGCAATCCTGGCACAAAATACCATTGTTAAAAGGGTCTTTTCTTTAATGGGAACCCAATTCTCTTAACTCAGTATAATTTGAAAAATATGACTTGTGAAATGTTCTATAAAGCTATTATTAAAGATTCGGAAGTATTGAACAATATTTCTAGGGTATTAAATATCAGAAAGTACTTTAATTTGTAATAAAAATTATTTGAATTATCTCATTTTTTATTTCTCATCACGTAATTGTAGAAATTCTGGTCGGTTCATGATTCCCCTCGCATTCCTGACATATGGCAACCCTAGTCGCAGTAGACGGTTGATAGCTATACATTCAAAAAATTCTTAAAAAATATTTTTATATTTCCGAACTTTTTAAGAAAAAGTCCATGACACTTATGCTGCAGATGTGCTTAAAAATATCTATGTTTTATTAGCTATCCATCAATGTATAACAATTGTTTTGCATATTCATTTTGGATTTTCACTCCTCACAATGGTCTCTGAAAAATACAGATAAGTAATTGAAAATCAAGGTGTAGTGTCTAAGAGCAGTTTGTGGAAACTGCCCGGAACACTAGTTGCCTTCTTATAGAAAAAACTCTCTCGCAGGATTAACTGTGAGAAAGTAGGTCTACGGAATTGTCAACTAGTTTTCCTCTATAATATGTTAGGATGTATATTGTGTTATACTTATCTGTTTGATGTGACGTATTGTCCTTATCAGGAATCGTTGTCGAAAAAGGTTTTTTGAAACGGTTTACCCAATATTCGTAGGTTGACTTTTTGGCAATGTCAATTGATTGATTAATTGACATTGAAGTTTATTTTTTCATGTTCATTCGCCAGGAACTGTTGCTATGATACCGGTAACCCTATAGAGGGTGTCCCAATTTTTACATTATTTAACAATATGTAGACACTTTCTTTTCTGTGCTCTTCTTTAAGTAATATTTTTGTATTATTCCAGTCCCCTTTGTGTATACCATTATCCGTGAGTACATGGTTTGCCAATCTTGACCTGTCTGTATGTCTTCTTGAGACGTTGTATTGGTGCCCTTTTTTGTTCTAATTTGGAGAAGTCTTGATGTTTCACCGGTATATTTTTTTCCTCAGACACAAGGTACACTGTACACATAATTTTTGGAACATTGAGTAGCGTTTTCCTGTTTCGTTTTTGTCAAATTTGATCTTAATGGATTACTTGTTTTAAAATCGTTTTTACTTGGTATTTAATAACGTTTATAATTGTACAGTTAATATCAGTTTGTGCATTGATATTTAAATTGGAAGTACTGTGTGTTGTTTGTTGGTTTCTTTATTTTTTCTCGATTTTGGTAAATTGTTTTTCTTATGAAATTTTTTGGGTATTTGTTTTGTTCTAAATCTCCCTTTATCAAACGCAACTCTTTCTTAAAAATGTCCTCTGTGTTTGAAACTGTTTTTGCTCTGTCATATAAGGTTCAAATGACCTTTTTTAAGTTTAAGGAATGATGTGAATAGAAATTCAAGTAGCTATTAGTATGTGTTGGTTTTCTACAAATTTAATTGTGTATCTTGGGGGCTCTATATATGTGCGGTGGTGTGGTGTGTGTGATAGTGAGGTGTAAGTTGTTTTCTTTCTGAAAAGTAAATTCGTGTGTATGTTGTGTAATAATGTCTCTTGCTGTTTTTTCAATGTTTGATGTAGGATCGTTGTTGAGTTTTGCAATGTTCCTGTGTTAATGAGGTCTGTCATTTTTTTTCAGAAACCATAGTGAGGAGTGAAAATCCCAAATAAACATTTAAAATACCTATTTGCCTCCTCAATTATTTAGAAACTAGTTAAGGTCTAACAAGATAAGTTACTATCAGAATTCTTTGAAAAAAAACTTTTATGAAAGGCTCCCAGGTCGTATTAAAGAATAACGGTACTTAAGCGTCAAATTTATCATTTGGGTTAGAAGACAAAATAACCAATCCAAACAGGTACAAAATGATATTCTGATATTACCCTAACTTGTTATACCTTGTTGGATAGCTAATCAAACGTAGATTTTTTTAAGCAAATCTGCAGTATAAGTGTCATAGGATTTTCGGGTTTATTCCGGAATTCGAAACCATATACGCTGGCATACCAGAAGTGACAAGCGAATTCTTGAATAGCGTAGAGAACGTCTGTGCGGTATTAGTCTTCGTTGTTTTAAATTATTATTGTGAATTTATTTTGATCAAATAAAGACGTTTATACGGAATGTATAAATTTTGTAATTGAACATAAGGGAAGGATCTACTATAATTTCGTGCCAGAAGTGGGATATTTTGTTTGACAATGACATGCGTTATGTCAAAACTAGTTACTCTATAGTAATATATGTGATATTATTTAAATGTATATAATTTCGTTCTAATAATACAATTGTTTTAAATTTTGTTTGAATATTTTGCATTTAATTGAGTCAAGCAATTCTGTAGTTATATTTAGTTTCACGAATTGGTACTTAATTTTGCTACAAATGATTAAACTGTCCAGTCAACAAATTATTTTTTGTCAGATTGTAAATTATTGATATTATATATATGATATAGACGAGTATAGTAATGAAATACAAAATTTGAAATTGCATTTGCGTCGACACTTCGTTTTGACACCACACTTGCTTGATCTTGAAATAACCTTACAACTTAGTTTTCTATGTGACAAACAGTAACCAGTTTATATATTAAGAGATAGAGAATCATTAAATTATAGTACATAACATCCAATTAATTTGCTTTTCGGTCTAAGAAAAATCCAATTATCAGTTTGCGATATTTTAAATTTATTTAAAGGATGACAAACTAGAACTCTGCAAAAAAGGTCAAGTCTGTAGATGGTAAATACAAGAATGACAACTTATATGGGGATTAAATGAAAAGTGTCCAGTTGAAAGTATTAAGTGACAAGTTCAAGAAGTGGCCAGAATGGCGCTGGTGTAGAAAGAGCGTATGATGTGAATTGCTAAATATAAAATAATATTAATTATTTTGAAGAAATAGTCTGGAGATGTTGTCATATTTAAAAATATGTGCTTAAATAATGTTACCATAAATTAATGTCTTATAATTAAAGTACCCTCGTTATATATTGCTACAGTTACAATTAAAAATTAAATTACACATTAAGATTAATACTTAAGTCCGAACAAATACTGACATTTATTCTAGTTCTTCTGAAATTTATATCCATATAGTTCGTTGCTCACGAATATTCTAAAAAACTATTGGAAATATGGGAAATCAAATAAAACAATTACAACAGAGCGTGAAATATCCTTAAAAAGCCCTCTCTCCCAAAATTGTATCATTAAAACTTATAATTTTAAATAAAAGGGGAAAAATAATTGAGCTACTATTTAGGCCACTGTTACATTGTCAAATATTTGATCAAATATATTTGATCAAACATTTTTGTTGCAGATATTTGATAGTGTAGTACCTAATCTTTGACAAAGT
Source organism: Octodonta nipae (assembly GCA_034190945.1). Lineage (NCBI taxonomy): Eukaryota > Metazoa > Arthropoda > Insecta > Coleoptera > Chrysomelidae > Octodonta > Octodonta nipae. The sequence goes on along the minus strand of CM067216.1, from coordinate 58,818,914 downwards.
ATTTATTTGACAGATATCTTTGATAACATTTACACGCGTTGTCCTATATTTGATTAAAAATTTTTGACGTTAATTGTCAGTGAAAATGAAAATTTACACCTCCGAAGTTTATTATAGAATTGTACAGCAAAAATTTTATTCTTTGAGTATGAAGACTGTTGATTTTGTATACTTAATGATATATATATATAAATTAAAAACAAGAGGTTAACTGCCTACAATGAAAATTATTAGTACCATTGTGTGGACGTACAAATACTGTTGAAGAAAACTCGACGGATTGAAAAGTTAATAAATATACCGAAAAAATAGTAATTTGTGTGTTGTCAAATAGTGAGGTATAAATCATGTCACAGATCTATATAGATAATGAAGCGCAGTGTTGTACTCGACTAAAATGATGTAAGTGGATGCTTTATACTAATACAATTTCTTCATTTGTGTATTTTTTTAGCAATAGACAATTATAGTATCAACATCTGTATCGTGGCCTCATCCATTCATAATTAATTATTTTGATATTCTATTCTTGCCATCTCTCTCAGCTCTTTTAATAAGTTCAGGTGTAGGGTAGTTGCTTGCTGCGACGGTTCGCTGATCGTTAGTGGTTATCGGCCCCTTTTCTATTCTTCTACGAAGGATCACCTACGCCCTTTTGGAAAAATTCCAATAGTTGATCCAATAACAATCTTGGAATTAACATTTTCCTTAAACTGCCAATAAGAAGTTTTGCTTAGTTTATTCGGAACATGGGACAAATTAAAAAGAAATTCGATTACTCCTGGGATATCCCGAGGTGGTTCCATATTTTTTCCAATATCATAGTTTCTTAAAAAATCGGAAAAAACTTTTTTACCGACTTTCTTACACAGTAAATTTGGTGGAGTCGCTGGATTAAAAATATAGAAAAAAGTTCTCTTCGGAATATGGTTATAATGAATAAAAAAGGAATTGGATTAGTTCCCGGGGATCCCGAAGTGGTCCCATATTGTTTTTCAATAACATAGTTTGTACCGTTTTTTAGAAAATCGGGGAAAACTTTTAACGACTTTTTTATAGAATAAGCTTTGATGGAGTTGCTGGTATTAACTGTTCGGAACTTGGGGTAAATTGTAATTAAAATGAATTAATCAAAATAAATGTCAATCAATATGTATATACAGGGTGTATTCATAAATCAAACGATTTCTTTTTATTAATAATTTTAAGAGAAAAAGTTATTCTTCACAAACAGATTTACATGGTCTAAAACGTAAAAAGTATTCCATGTCACTTTTTTAACTGTAGACAAGGTTTGTCATCAAAGAGGACTTTTGAATACAAATTGAAGTATCTTCATTTTTGTTAAGATCTAAAATTGTTATCAAATAGAAGTAATTAAAATTAAAAACTGCATCTACTTATGCCATTACACTAAAAATAGTATAATAAGTATTTCTGTAACTTTTACAACTATATACCAGGTTTCAAAGAATATATCAATTTGGTGTAAAAGTGAGGTAACTTTATTTTTTATAATATTTCAAATTGTGATCAAGCAAAGTTTATTAGAATTGAAAACTGCATCCAATTGTGGTGTATTATTAAAAATTGTAATAAATTGAAAGGTGTTTGGAAATAAATCCAAATAATTGTCAGTTAATCAACTTGAAAGTGGAGATTCTCTGTTGGTTTCTATATACAGTGTGTCTTCATAAGTTGAGTTCAAACGGAAAACGTTCTTATGAATATTATTTAGAGAAAGAAATAGTCTTCATAAAAATATTTGCAGGATCGGAAACATATACTCTAATCATAACATGCATGTCACTTTTTCAACTGTATACGAAGTTTGTCAGCAAATATGAATTTTGCTTAAAAGTAAAATGCCTTTATTTTTCATAATATATAAAAATCTTATTAAACAGGGGTAACAAGTATTATAAAATGCATCTAATTATGATACATCACTAAAAATTGTATATTAGATCTTCATGCCACTTTCCCAAATTGTGTACCAGGTTTGATAAAGAATATAAATTTTGTTTAAGTACTTTTATTTTTAATTACTCAAATTGTTATCAGACAACGTTAATTATAATTAAAAACTACGTCCTATTATGTTATATCAAATAAAACTGTATAACGATTTATTATAAGATTCCGTGGAGGGGAGACTGTTAAATGAATGTCACTATAATTAACAGACGTAAAGAATGATGATACTCTGATCGTCTACAATATAGTGGATTCACCTTAGTTAGAATGATATACACAATTTTCGTAATACGTATATCTTCAAAACAAGTTATTCTATTCAACAGTAAACGAGGTTGGTCAAGGTAATAAATGAATGTAAAATACTTTATGTTAGGCAAAATCGAAAAAGTTAATTAGATTTGGAAACTGCATCCAATTAAGCCATTGCATCACTAAAAATTGTAAAATAATGACATTAAAAAAAAAACAAAAACCGAGTTCAAAAGAAAATTAACTAAAAAATATGAACATGCTACAACAATTAAATACTTTTTCTGAAGTCGGTGCCAATTTGAACAGCGAAGCTGCGAAGTACAACTTATCAATGCTTGGCTGACTTGATAAAAAGTATTTAATTCTTGTAGCAAAAATTATTACATGCTTTTTAGTTAGTTTTCTTTTGAAGTTGGTTTTGTTTTTCTTTTATGTATTTATTCTTTCTCGACTTTCAAAAAAATATACAATTGATAATAGATAATTTTCCAAATATTACATTTACCATCATATACCCTTGTCATAAATTTGTCATAGTCTGGGTCATTTTACGTTTTGATATTCATGTTATCATTGATGAGTAAGTATGATTTAAATACACCGAGCCATATCAACGGCTATTAGCGGATATCGCGTTTCTTTGCTCATTACTTGCGATAACTTGGCATTGTCACAATTCCACTGATAATCTGAATTCCTAAGGGTTGACATATTTCATTGCAATTTGTATTTACATAGCTGCCAAGTTTTATGTATGGAGCATATTATGTTTGTTAATGTTTCATGATGATTTTGTTAATAGATAAACGTTTGAAACATTCTAAAGGAGTGCTTATTTCGTCAGTTTTATTTTCTTTTTTTAAATTTTACAGAGGTTATATAGTTTCTAGAGCTTTGCATTAATTTGTAAGTTCTTCAAAGTAAAATATGGACTGGTCCTAAGACCTTTTGGTGCTTTATTAATCAAAAACGTTGCTCCTCACTTATTCATGGAAGAATGTGTTATACCAAAATGAACACTTTAATAATTCACAGGAAATGCAAATTATTTTAAAAGTGTTTACTCCCCTTCCAGCTTAGATATTTTCATAAATGTGTCTAGCTATTCCCTATTCTATAGCGACCGTTTCTAAAAACGATATTTTCAAATCATCTAAAGGCCTTAAAGATCGTTTGACATTAGGATATACCAAGATGCTGGGAAGCTCCAGTTTTGGTCTCGCGTTTATTTATTTCCAATTTAGTTCTAAACTGCGGTTTGTGTTTTTCTCACCAAGAAAGCAGAGATTAAAGAAAAGATGGAAAACTCATATAATTAAGAAAAAAGAGGAGAAGAGAATTGTGAAAAATTTGGAACAACAAGCAGTCCCCCCATCCCCCCCCCCCAAAAAAAGAAAATGATTTTGATCAGTCCAGTCTATAAAGATATAAAATTAAACAGATTTAAATTATATCTGGGGGAACACAAATAATACAATAATAAAATCAAAAGTTTCAGTCGATACATAAAAGAAACTGATAAACAATTGCTTAATGTGAAGTAGTTATAAACTTATTTCATCTGGCTTTGATTTCTCGAGAATAATAGTGAGGAAATCCCTCCTCATATCAATATGCAATTGACATATTTTTTTACATACGAGAGTTACAGAATAATAAATAAACAACTTGTTTTCGAACTATGAACTCATTACAAAACAGTTCCGTGTATTTCTTAACGTTCGGTGAAATTACACATGCTCGATAACGTTTTTTTCTATACGGCTTTAAAACAAAGTTAGACTTTGACTTTAACGACAGTCTTCTTGTTTTCTCTCGAGAAAAAGTAGAACACGCAAAGACAAGATAACAACGAAAATAATAAATCAGACGACGAGGAGACCGATTTGAATGATCTTGCAACGGAAAAAATGTTGACCTGGAACCAGATAGCGACAAGATCTCTTTGCTCTAGGTCGTACGAGAAACTCATTCCGATAAATTGGTTAATTAAATGGAATTGCTTATGAGTAATTATACAGTGCTTTCTTTTTATATATGAATAACTTCCAATAAAATACTCAAAATACTGATAACACAGAAATAATGGAAATACTAGGTCAACGAAATGCAGAAACATAAAGAAAGTCAATTTCTGCATGCAAGGCTATGAAAGTATTACGTAAAGGCTTAACAGGAAAAGTTTTATAACATTTAAAAAACTCTTACTTGATTATAAAGTTCAAAATAAATTATTTTCATCATTCTTTCTGTTGCGTCCGCAATACACATACGTGTATGAACTTGGTGAGTCGTTAAGTTCTGCGGACGTCTTACGTTCCTATAATGCCAATTAAGGGATTACAGGTAGTTCAAATTAAGATATAAAATGTCTACACACAAATAGGTTTATTGAGACTATTGTAGACAAGTTGAGAGTTAGGTTAAATTACAAAAAGAGATTATTAATACAAAATTAACGCGACTATGTTATACTTGGTGGAGTCGCACAAGTCCGGAATTAAATTAGAAGTAGTAGTTGCTCGTCCGACGCTTGGTTTCGAACTCAAATTCATTCAGATAGATTTTTCCCAAAATATAGAAAAATGGGCTTTTCTTTGCTGGTTGGAAATTCACTAAGAAATTACGGAATATTAATAAGAAGGGATAACTGCCAATGGTGTTTATAGTCGCATAATTACCCTGTCCTACTTTTGGTACGAAACGGCCCATGCCGCGTTTGAGTATTTAGAAACCCTAATAAACTTTGTTGGGTTCAACGATCGGTTGTCAAAGGTAATAAATTACTGCTGGATGGTCAGTTTCAAAAAGGGTTTGAAATTATAGCTTTTTTAAGGGTCCTCGTAAAGATGAAATGCTTAAAGAATAGCTTTATATCTTGTAACAAACTTAAATAAGTGAACAAACGATACAAAGCAATCATAAATGTAGATTTTTGGAACAGCAATTAGGTACTTGAAAAATGGGATATTTTCCGATGAGTGTTCGCATTGCAGTTGTTAAGAAATTCGTTTACTAGTTAAAACTTTTGATAAAGTCCAATGTCCTACAATGGATAAACTGTATTAAAGTGAGAATAATCTTTTGACTCCTGAGTCCTGGATGCCCCTTGCTATATTTTTCTCATAACTTATCAACTGAAAATTTTATAATGTCTTTTTTTCTTTGAAAGAATTCTCGGTATTCGCTTTAAATCTTTGAAACACTTTCATTTATCGGAGTTAATTTTTTTACAATAAATTACCTCTTTTTAGGTTTCACATTTCTCTCATTTATTGCCTAAAGTTGCCTTTATTTGTTTTCTAATCTATTACAATAATTTCTCACTACGCTACGATATTTCATTCCCTAAGATATTTCATGTCCTAAGATACTTCATGTAAAACCTTCATGTTGTGTTCTGCTCTTCTTGAAGTAACACCTCCTGAGTCCCTTTGTTCTGGTCTTTCTATTTTCGCCGTAATTTGTTACTTCTCTTAGTAGTGGTTTCTTGCTAATGCCTTCTTTGTCGTCTTGAATATTTCTCCTTTCATGGTGCGTATCTTAAATCTGTCCCCATATGCTCGCTTCGTGAATCATAACCGGCTTTACTGATGTTTCATTTATCCTCTTCTTGGTCCTCCGTCCTATTAATGCGTTTATCGTGCTAATGTGAGCTTTGGGTTTTTTCCCTGTTTCATCGATGTTAGCTTCCTGCCAATGTGGATTTCTAGACACTTTAGGTGGTCCTTCCCGTTGATAGGTGTTCCTCCTACAGTCTTCTGGTTGGATTCTCGTTATTCCTTCTCCCTCTTGCCATCGCTGTTCTTCCAATGCTTCGCCCATTGTTCTGTTGTAATGTATTGTTGTCTGATCCACACTTACTCTGATGGTCCTCTCTGTTGATGTGGTTTCGTCGACTCTGATCCTGAATGCCTGTCTTGGTAGGTAGTCCTGGGTTATCCTCCTGGTGGATCTTACAAATCATTTTTCCTCCATTTTTGCTATTAGGCCGTTCTGCTGGATCCTGTGAAAAGCTTCCTCCACATCGAAAACTACTATACCTCTATTTTTCCATATCTTCCATCGCGTCCATTACCGTCTTCATAACTTGGTCCTCCGGTGAATGTCTTCATCTGAATCCGTATTGTTGGTGAGAAAAATTCTCCGAAAACGACATTGAGAAATATCAGACAATTTAATCCTATCAGCAGACCAGGGAAGCCCCTTAGCTCCCTCTGGATCCACACCATATTGCCTAAGGCAGCAATGAATGCCCTGAGTTAGGTATAGACAAGCCATATATATATATGTTATATGCAAAATATATAAGCACTTAATTCACACAGTCGAGAAGTCAACGGAATTTAAAGCGTACGTGACTTCTCAGGGATATCAAATTACATCTTGAATTATATGCAAACAACTTGCCGGAAACCTACACGAGTCCGTTTAACCAGTAAAAACGCTGACTTGCATCAGCACTTTTGTTAATGTTATAAAAGCAACTGGAAACGTTCTCGTGTTGTCATTCAAATATTATTACTTTTAGTATTAAGTCATTCAAATAATATCATTTATAGTATTAAGTTATTCAAGTACTTTAATGTTCAATTTTAATTTTGTATGTTTCTAAATAAATATATTTTTTAAAAAGTGAATTGAATCAAAGTGAATATAAAATTGGCGCAGTCAGTAGGATTGTCCAACACAGTTAGAACACGTGAATACTAACTAACTGTGGAGATTTCTAAATCATTGTGGACAAAACCTACTTGAAAAGGACAACAACCACCAAGTACTAGCAAGGGAACACGCAACCAGGCTAACCAGTGCTAAGTGACGCGGAGAACAGTCCGATGCGAGGAATAATAACGTAAGAATCACATAAAGTAACTATTTTTATTTTTGAATGACCACCAGTTCTTTCATTTATATAATATTTTATTTCTCATAACCTTACATTCCTAAATAATTTTGAAACTATATATTTTACATAATCATATTATTTTATTTCCATTACTTTGACTTACATATTTCGAAGTATTTGAAACATTATTTCAAGTTTATTATCAATCCACCATTTATACATTCCTATTTTAAATTTGTTATTACTATATTAAACATTACTCAATACTGAATCGATAAACCGTATATTTTCTACCATTTCAATTTAAAACTTTTATTCAACGTTTAATTTCGATTTATTGTGCAAATCTATACAATTTTAAAAATGGCAACGACTAGACAGGCAGCTACACCAACTGTAGAACCCTATAAGCTTTCGGAAATATTTGCCATAATTCCTGAGTATGATGGTAATCCGATATTTTTGAATACTTTCATATGCTCCTGTAATACTGCTTACAGCATGGCAACGGATAATCAGCAAGTACTGCTAATTCTCCATATCAAAAATAAGTTACGCGGTAGAGCGGCTGAGTTAATTAATTCGCGAAACCCTAGTCAACTAGCCGAAATTCAAACCCTCCTAGAAAATCATTTTGGAGATCCTCGGGATCTCTCGGCTCTCATACAGGACTTGCAACGAATGCGGCAAACTCCAAATGAATCCCCCCTCACTTTCTCTGCTAGACTCCAGACACATCAAGCGAAAATGCTAGCAGCTATAAACAAGCAAAATTTAACTATCAAAGAAAAACAAGCACATATTGACTTAATAGAGTCAATGGCTCTTAATAGCCTTCTTACGGGTTTAGAGCCCAAAATTGGTCAACTCGTTCGCGCTAGCGACCCATGCAGTATTCTCACTGCCATTTCCAGAATTAAACGAGAACTACAACTATCACATTTAGAAACCCAGAAATTTTCAGGTAATAGAAGTTTCCAACAACCCCCTCGTAAACCAAATAACGGTCCACCTCCAAAACAATGCTCTTTTTGTAAACGCATGGGCCATTTAAGCAACGAATGCTTATTGAGAATGAGACAATTTCAACACAACCCGAATTCTAATCAGAACTATTCGAATTACCGCCCTCATTTTTCCAATCAACCTGCTAATCAATCTACAAATGTTAATCCCAGTCAACAATTTTCACAGCAACAATTTCGTCCATCTACCAGTAGACAACCCCAAATGTCTGGCAATTACAGACCGAACCCGAGTTTCTTTAAACATCAGCAACCAAAGACTCATCACTTGAACAATTTACATTTCGGTCCATATCACAACGACTATAACTATTCTCAAAACGAAAACCAATACTACCCTTTAACCAATGAGTACGGAAACATACAAGAATATTACCCTAACGATTTCGAACAAAATTGTGAACCAGAATATTTCGACACTGAACAACCTGAACAATTTTATTCAGACGAACCTGATTCTTCTCAAGTAAATTTTCATTTGACCCGCACTCAGTCAGAACCCCCAGACCAAGAAATTTCAGAAATTCAAACCCAAATTCAGACAATGAATCTGGACGACTTCAGCCCCAATGTCAACTTCCCAGAACAGAACTTTCTGTAAGACCCCTTCTTTCCGTCAACTCAAAGAATCTTTATTATATTACTGACTCTTCAAACACCTATAAACTTCTTATCGATACAGGTGCAGGACTTTCAATTTTTAAACCTGAAACCTGCCAACGCTTCAAACAACGATTTCCCGAAAACGTAGTCATCCAAGGAATCACCGATCAGAAAATCTTAATCAACGAATCCACCCTTGTACCTTTCAATGTCGCCGACCCACACAAGGTATATATTTGCAACATCGACATTGAATTCGACGGATTACTGGGTTCAGATTTCCTTGAACACTATAACTGCGTTATAGACTTTAACAGCAAACAACTTGTCACTAATTTTAAAACTTTACCTCTCTACAAAGTTACGGATGATACTGTCATGCGTACTCAGAACCCTTCAACTTTCAATAACTGCATCCCGATTAATACAATCTGTTTAGAACCCCGAACAGAACAAATATGTAAATTAAAATGTAACCTCACTAATACTGATGCTTTCCTATCATCTGCCGAAATAGAAAAAGTTTATCTTCCCCGTGCCCTTGTTAAAATTAATGAAAAAGGCGAATTCCTTACTTCAGTTTTAAATGCAAATGCTATCCCCAAGACTGTTAATTTCGACAATTTGGAACTCGAACCGATAAACAATTTTTCCGTAAACATTCTTTCTGAAAATTACTCTCAAAACTTGACCCAGCCTGATAGACAAACTACAATTATGGAACAACTTCGGTTAGAACATCTGAACGAGGAGGAAGCCGAACTTATTTCTCAACTTTGCCTCGAATATTCCGACATATTCTATTTAGAAGGTGACCAACTGACCTTTACAAACGAAATCAAACATTCGATAGACACTAATAACGCAAAACCCTCTTTCACAAAGTCATATCGGTACCCCCAAATACACAAACAAGAGGTAAAAAGTCAGATATCAAAGATGCTTGACCAAGGCATTATACGTCCATCTAATTCGCCATGGTCATCCCCGGTTTGGGTAGTTCCCAAAAAACTAGACGCATCTGGTACCCAAAAATGGCGTGTCGTCGTCGATTACCGTAAAATAAATGAACTTACTGTTGACGACAAATATCCCCTACCGAACATTTCGGATTTACTTGACCAACTTGGCAAATGCCAATACTTCACCACTCTCGACTTAGCTTCAGGGTTTCACCAAATCGAAATCGATACTAAAGACATCCAAAAAACAGCATTCACAGTTGATAATGGCCATTTCGAATTTGTTAGAATGCCCTTCGGTCTTAAAAACGCTCCATCCACCTTCCAAAGGGTAATGGATAATATTCTTTTAGGTGTTCAAAACGAGAGATGTTTAGTCTATATGGACGACATTATCGTTTATTCTCCGACTATACATGAGCACATAGCCCGACTTTCTGAAGTTTTCAAACGATTGCGAAAAGCCAATCTAAAAATCCAACCCGACAAATGCGAGTTTCTTCACAAAGAGGTCGCGTATCTTGGCCACCTTATAACTCCCGAAGGCGTGAAGCCTAACCCCTCAAAGGTAGATTGTATCTTAAATTTCCCCCAACCAAAAACCCAAAAGATATCAAGTCCTTCTTAGGGTTAGCTGGTTATTACAGGCGATTCATCCCCAATTTCGCCAAGATTTCAAAACCTTTGACAAGATTACTTCAAAAAGACACACCTTTCCAGTTTGATTCAGAATGTGTCAAATCTTTTGACGAATTAAAAAGAGCCCTTACTTCTACTCCCATACTCATATACCCTAATTTTGAAGAGCCATTTATTCTTACAACCGACGCCAGTTCATTTGCTATCGGCGCAGTGCTCTCTCAAGGTCCCGTAGGTAAAGATTTACCCGTAGCCTATGCCTCCAGAACTCTCTGCAATGCTGAAACTAAGTATTCAACCATAGAACGAGAACTCCTTGCAATAGTGTGGGCGGTTAAGCACTTTCGTCCGATAATTTTTGGTCGTAAGTTTTTACTTCTGACCGATCACCGCCCGTTAACTTGGCTGTTTTCTATAAAGGATCCTGGAAGTAGACTTGCAAGATGGCGCCTTAAGCTCGAGGAGTACGACTATCAAATAATTTACAAACCCGGCAAAGTAAATAAAAACGCCGACGCGCTCTCTCGCATTAAAGTTAACAACTTTAATGAATACATATCATTTCAAGCAAACAATCATCTAACACCATTTACAGTACTCCCAACAAACGAAACTGACGATGACTCACAAGAACCCCATACGAGAAGTCCCATTAATCTCCAACAAATCTCCGAAGAATTTAAAACTTTTGTCGAGCGATATCAAACCGTCTCTCTCATAGATTACGACAAAATTCAATTTTCTAATTGCCAACTCTTAGACCGAGGAAACAAAAACATCCTAGTATTTCCCCAAGGCTCGCTCATGAAAAATTTTCACCATGACATCATCGAAGACATTTTTGAGGAAAATGCTGATTTCCATACCCCTAGAGTAAATGTCTTTGCAAGCAAAAGTGTCAGAAAAAGACGCTATTACATCGTCCCTCTCCCTTCTGACCCAGAAATAGTTAACGAGATTCTTTTCGCATCTCTGTATAATAGTAGAGATGTGTTTACTGAAAATGAAGTATTCTGTGTTGAGAATAACATTGAACTGCCCATTTTGGAAATGCTTTCGTTTATCTTTTCCGAAATCGATATCAAATGGAAAATTTGCCAAAATATCGTCCAAACGGTTGAGAAAGACCAAATACCCATCATCCTCGACCAATTCCATAACGGCAAAAATAATATACACCGAGGTATCAATGAAACTATCCGCAGAATAAAAGAAAAATACAATTGGCAAGGACTGACTAAGGACGTTGACAATTTTATCAAAAACTGTCAATCTTGCCAGAGAGCAAAAGTTTACCGGAAAAATCTCGACAGCCCACTTGTCATTACTGAAACCCCACGGACACCCTTTGAACGCGTCAACATCGATATTCTAGAAGTCCCGACAAAAAACTACGCATTAACTATCCGGGACGAATTAACAAAATTCTCTCAGGCCTACCCCATAACCGACAAATCCGCAAAAACCGTTGTTAGTACCTTACTACTCTATTTCCAACACTTCGGTACTCCATTACGGATACATTGTGATTATGGCAGGGAATTCGACAACACACTAATGAGAGATTTGTGTAAACTATTTGACATCAAACTATCTTATTCTAGTGTGGGACATCCCCAGTCAAACGGTTCATTAGAACGATTCCACTCGACCTTATTAGAGATGATTAGAATCCATAAACTAGAAAATCCTGACGAACACCCTTTTAACATCCTCCCTTATGCAATCATTGCATATAACAATTCTGTAAACAAAACTCATGGATTCACCCCTTACGAACTTGTTTATGGACATACTTCGAGTAGGACTCCAGAAACTCTCTACAACCAACAAGCCTTGATAACTAAGTACATCAGAGATCTCAATAATCGTATCTCTCACTATTATAAAATTGCTCGCGAAAGAACGGAAATCCAAAAACATAAAGCGAAAGTCAGATTTGATGAACACGTTTCTGAAAATCTCCCTAACTATCAAATAGGCGATAAAGTCTATATTAAAGAATCCCAGATCAAGGACAAACTCCAAAATAAATTCAATGGTCCTTTCGAAATCCTGGAGATTCATAGAAACTCCGCAACAGTACTAAACCCTAAAACTAACCAAAAATCAAAAGTTAATTTCGACCGAATGAAACCGTTCTCAGAAAGTTAATTTCTGTTTCAGGTTTTGCCTGCTGTTCGGGTCAGCAGTACCCCAATTTCAAATACAACCAATAAACAATACTTTAGGTATCTACTTCCATAACGAAGCAGAAATAACTGTATCCAATGATAAATGGACACTTTTAGTACACAGAAACATTTCTACACTAGAACAAGTATTTACAACAAATAACAGAATATTACAAACTCTTGTAAAAACTGTTAACTTCAATTCTTTTGCTATGAACTACTTTCGCGCAGACGTACAAACCCACATTAACCTTCTCAATCAAATTTCTAACTCAATCAAACAGAAATTTACTGACATTCACATGGACACTAAAAGACACAAACGAGGTATACTTGATGGGGCAGGTACCCTTTTTAAGGCAATCACCGGCAATTTAGACGCCGCCGACGGAAAATACTTTACCGAAAGCATAAACCGCTTAAATCAAGGCCAACTTCAAATTGAGAACTTACAAAAAAACCAAATAAGTGTCACCACATCCGTAATTAAAAACTTCAACGAAACTATCCAAAATCTTAGAATTGACGAGAAACTATTTAACGATAACATGATAAAGCTGGAAAACACTATCGGAAAAATTAATGATAAGGTCGCCTACGTCGAATCAAAACTCGCACTACTTGAAATGTGTGAAAAACTTATGGAGAATTATCTCTACTTAGAAGATAATTTAAATGATGTTTTAAATTCTATCACATTCGCGCGTCTGAAAATAATTCACTCTTCAATTTTAACACCAGAACATCTTATTACCTCATTACAGGAAATATCGCAAAATTTAGTCAAAAGTAACCTTCCATTGGCTGTAAAGTACTCGAGCATCGCACAATATCTGGAAATTATTGAACTAGAGGCATTTCAAACATATACCGATCTTATATTTGTGTTAAGAATCCCTTTAGTCGAACAACATCCTTACACAGTCTTTCATTTATATCCTATCCCTATATACGATGAAAGAACAGGTTTACATCATATGCTATCCTTCACTCAAAAATATCTTGCAAAGAATGATGATTCTTTAATGTTTATTCCGATCAAAGACTTAAGTGCGTGTAAACCGTTATCCACTCGTAAGAAACTGTGTTCTGAACTTTACGCATACCCTATTGACACAAACGCGTTATGTGAAGCTCAACTTCTAAAGAATGTCCAGAAGGTACCCGACAACTGTAAAAGCTCACTAATATTCACTCAAGGATACAACGTTCAAAAACTAGAACCCAATACATGGCTCATAATTACTTCTGAACCCATAAGTGTTACAGTGAATTGCGCTCAAACAAACCCAAAAACTCTTACAATCTCCCTCAACTCCATATTGACTCTTCAATCAGAGTGTAGTGCGTTTATAGGAATTACAAAAGTTCAAGCCGAATCTGGTAAACAAACCGATGTTCTAGAAACCTTCCAACCAGTAACAGTGCCGTTCAACTGTTGCGACGCAGTGCCAGAAAAAATTATAATTCCTGAACTTCAGCCCCTGAAGCTGAACACGCTTAACGTAGAAGAATTAGACGTAGCAAATCACAAATTGGAACAATATTCCAGAGACCTCGATGGTCTCATAAACCAGCCGTTTGTAACCAAAAATATCTCTTGGTTTACCTATACAACCATAGCTGCTCTCATGATCATAGCAGCACTCATCACCTTCCAAGCTGTCAAAAAGAGGATGGTAAAACCTCCAAAGGACTGCAATCCTGACCAGACTTCAGTGCCTCAGCCAAGACTCAAATTCTTCCCCAAGCTTAGGCCTGTTTTGAAAACAGAACAAAGCTTAGAGACGCAAGTTTAGGTATACACTTTATGTTCTCTAAAAACACCATTTTTAATATTGATTTATATCATTAACCTTTTTATTTTTTTTTCACATTATTTTTATTTACATTTCCTCTTACTTTATATTTTATTTTGATATGTTTAGGTTAAGCATTTAATTATTACTCGTATTATTTTATTACTCATTTATTTTAACATATTTTGATTTTATTTTACAAATATCAATTTGATTTTTACCCATTACTTTATTTTATTCATATTTTATACACTTATTACTTATTATTCATTCCATTCAAACATCATTTTATATTATTTTATGTTCTGTTCCTAAAAGTTGATGTTATAGCATCAACTTTTGATATGTAAGGGGAGTTGTTATATGCAAAATATATAAGCACTTAATTCACACAGTCGAGAAGTCAACGGAATTTAAAGCGTACGTGACTTCTCAGGGATATCAAATTACATCTTGAATTATATGCAAACAACTTCCCGGAAACCTACACGAGTCCGTTTAACCAGTAAAAACGCTGACTTGCATCAGCACTTTTGTTAATGTTATAAAAGCAACTGGAAACGTTCTCGTGTTGTCATTCAAATATTATTACTTTTAGTATTAAGTCATTCAAATAATATCATTTATAGTATTAAGTTATTCAAGTACTTTAATGTTCAATTTTAATTTTGTATGTTTCTAAATAAATATATTTTTTAAAAAGTGAATTGAATCAAAGTGAATATAATATATATATATATATATATATATATATATATATATATATATATATATGTGGAATGTCTTCGATGGCACATTCCATAGAGAATATTCAAAAAAAATGTATGAATTAGATGCTGCGGTTTTAGTTCAATGCTGGTTCAATGCAAGTATATAATTGACGAAGGACCTTTAGCGGAACAATCAATAAACACGTGCCGTCACATAAACGAATCACCAAATAAAAGTTATCACTAACCTTTAAGTCGAAGCTCTGGTGTTTTCTTGGTTCTTCTTTCTTCAGAGGCTAGCCCCGTAACAGCAGGAACAGTTTCTTAGAGCTTCGTCTGGACAACACGTTACACAAAAAATAGCGACGTAATGTTCATTGATTGAGCATACAAAAAAATGCGGGTTTAACAACAAATGATGCGCTTTTGTAAACACAAAAGAAAAAAAATGAAAGCGGTTTCGCGGTCGTTACGAACGGAGCTAAGAACTCGCGAAATCGTAACGCAAAAAACAACAATAAGCGTCGTCTCTTCAGACGGAATCAAAAAATGTGTCCGAATAATTCGGAGCACAATACACGAATCTCCTAAGCCTCCAAACAGCTAGGGATCCGAATCACGAATGTCAATACTGTCTATATTGTACGCAAAAAACACTTACAATTAGCATTAGCGCGACGGAATGTTTTAGAAAAGGTGCAGAAGTTTAAAAATCAATGAAGTAATTCAATCAAATTGAAAACAATACACTAAACAAATTGCGGGAACACACCAATATGTATATATATATGTATATATATTTGTTTTTTAGTTTTCGCGGGCACTAAATGTTTTAGGTGGTTTCCGGGAATTCATCCGCGTAATTGATAACTGATCCCTGCCGGGATCGATGGTAAAATGACGACGTTTTGGCGGAGTCACATCTGCCCTCTTCAGGTCGGTTCGCATAATTCTCGTAGCCTTCTGCTTTCGCTTCTAGTTACTCGAATACTAGAGTACTTAGTATTCGAGTAGTATTACGTTAAATAAACAATGTATGAAATTTATTAATTTAAATGTAAATATTTATATTAAATATTTAAATGTTTGAATGTTCAGTTTATTTGTTTATTTCTTACAAATGTATTGTACGAAATTAGCATTTTTGCTCAATAAAGCACATTCAATTCAATAAGTTCAGATTTGCCAGTTGTTACAAATTTAAGATCTTATAAAAGCAAATAGGTGATTATTGCTCTATTAGTTAGTGCACCGATACAAATTTATTCTCGGGAGGATTTCAGAACTAAGACAAAATTGAAATAAATTTTCTGTACCTACCAAATTTTAATTAAAAAAAAAATATTTCTTTGAACAAATACCAATTTTTGAGAAAACTTTTTAGAACATTTTATTATCGAATTTAGAAGAAAAACAAAAAAAGTGGATTTTTGAACCTTTTATTGTAGATATAGTCTAGAAGCCATTCCTACGAAAAATAAGTATATTCCCCAATTCACAAAAAAAAAATCGTTTAACTATCCGACTTCATTTGATCTACATAATCTGTTCGGATATTAATAAAGATTACATCCATGATGGTGTTAGTTACCTACTTTGCATCAGTTCGCGAAAACCTAACCTTGCATTCGCAGACAATGCTGATAAAGATGATTTATTAATAAATAAGGCAGTCTTATCTCGAAACTTTAATATATTGAAGTATCAATTAAAAAGACGAGAATTAGTTTGTTTTCCTTATCACTAATAAATGAGCCCACTAATTTTCTCTGTGAATATTTTACAATACACCTGCCTGAACAAGTTGTATAATCTGTGGTTGTAAGTTTGAAAAAGTCAGTCGTGTTACAAACTTGAACAAGTAAACTTTTACAAATAATTCAAATGTTACTTACCGTTGCAAATTTAATTATGAGTGAACGGTAACAATTTTAAAAATAAGTTGGAAACTTTCCTTGAATTAGAAGTCACAAGAAAAGCATGGAAGTAAAAATAACGTATTCAACTCCAGCAGAGCTAAGGGCTTTAAGTGAGTTTTTAAATATTCTTTAAACGTAAAAGCATTTTTCGTTTCCATATAAAATATTTATTCTAAATGGAAGCAATATTTGGATGAAATTCTGAAAAATTAAAAAAGTTAAACCTGCTGAAAAATGGAAATGTGGCGTTTCACATGATATTCTTTATAAGAAACTGCACAATTATGGAATTCGTGGTTTATCCCTAAGATTACTCCAAAATTAACTTTCAAAAATAATCCAAAAAACGACAATAGAAAACTGTATCAGCTTGAAGACGACCACAAATTTTGGTGTGCCGATATTAGGTCCTATTTTGATGATGTTCTGAAAATGAAAAAACCTGTCGAAAAATAAGTAGCGATTCTTCTTTGTTTTATATCAGATCTCACTGATCACTTACTTTTTTTAGGGTTCCGTATATACAATATACGGATACCCTTATAATATCACTCCGGATTTCTGCCTGTGTCACATCACAGCCATTTTCTCTTAAACTACTGGACGGAGGAGGTTGAAATTTGGTATCAATGTATAGTTCGGTGACCCAATCAGAAGTATTTATCGTAAAAGAAAAAAAAATGATTTGAGGGGTACTTCTGGGGGGAAAAATTAAAAAAAACAACCCCCCCCCTGATCTCCAAAACTACTCAGCCTAAAATTTTGAAAAAAATAGGAAATATAGAGCGTTGCCCGAACTTTACAGGAAAATTAAGGAGAAACCATTAATATTAATTTTGGGGGGCAAATTATAGAATTAAATAAAAATTTAAAAATAAAAAACAAACGTATCATGTAATATATCAAATGAAAGGTCTCATTCTGAGAAACATAAATATATTTTATTTCATTTTTAAAAAAAATTATTTAAAAAGATATTAACGTAAATATACCAAAATTTACCCATTCCCCCCCCTTATCTCCGAAACTATAAAACGTAAAGTTTTGAAAAAAAATAGATTTATAGGTTCTGACCTGAAGTTTACTGGAAAAATAAAGAGAAACCTCTACTTTTAATTTTGGGGGGCAAATTATAGAATTAAATGGAAAATATAAAATTAAAATTGTTTCTAACCCAGCATGTTATATATCAAATAAAAGGGCTCATGATGAAGAAAACAAATATATTTTTTCCATATTTATAAAATAAAGTAATCAAAAGATATTTACAAAAATATAAAAAAATTTACCCATTCCCCCCCTTATCTCCGAAACCATAAGCTGAAAAATTTTGAAAAACGGTAAGTATAGCCCCTCACCTGAACTTTACTGGGAAAATAAGAAGAAACCCCTAATATTCATTTTGGGGGACAAATTATAGAATTAAATGGAAAATAAAAAATTATAATTGTTTCTAACGGGTCATGTAATATATCAAATCCCAGGGCTCATTATGACGAATACAAATGTATTTTTTAATTTTTTTTAAATGAATATTTTAAAATATATTAAAAAAATATTTTAAAAAATTATCCATTCTCCTCGTTATTCCCCAAACTCTAAGACCTAATTTTTTTGTTTATAGGAAAAATATGAAAAAGAATCCCTAATTCTATTATTTAGCCCCCAAATAATAGAATTAAACGGAAAATAAATTATTAGAAAACCCCCATAGTAATTTTAGGGACAAATTATACAATTAAATGGAAAATAACGATTCAATTTTCGAACGCATCATGTAATATATCAGATAAAAGGCTCATTATGTGAATTACAAATATATTATATTATTAAATCATTTGTATAAAAGATATTAACAAAAATATTAAACATCGACTTAATTCCCACTTTAGAAACTACATTATTTAAAATTTGAAAAATATATTTTATTTATATTTTTAAATAATTTGAATAACAGATTTAATAATTTATAATTTAAACTTTGACTTATTTGGCGTTTTTCTTCCAATCTACAGAGCCTCAAAACTCAGACAGTAGATTATAAAAGGCATCTCTGAAAGTTTATTAGTAAAATAAAACTCTAATATTACTTTTTGGGGGCCAAATTAGAAAATTAAATACATATGCATTGTGATAAAAATCAAGCGAATCCTAAAGCAGATAAAATAAAAAGTCTATGTGTGGAAAATCAAAGTTTATATATTTTTTTAAATTTAAAAGGCTTCCTTTAAAAGATATTAGGGTAAATATAAGAAAATGCACTCATTCCCTGCTTGTCTGAAACTGGAATATTACAATCTTGAAGGTGGTACGGAACCCTAAGTATGCGAGTCCAACTCGCACTTGACCAAATTATTTAAATTATACATATGTTACGGATTTTTTTAGAAAATAACATCGTGGAAATGTTCAGCTGTCTTTCTTGATCTAACTAAGGCGCTTCACACACTTTCACATGATATTCTTTATAAGAAATTGCACAATTATGGAATTCGTGGTTTATCCCTAAGTTTACTCCAAAACTAACTTTCAAAAATAATCCAAAAAACGACAATAGAAAACTGTATCAGCTTGAAGACGACAACAAATTTTGGTGTGCCTCAGGACACGATATTAGGTCCTATTTTGATGATTTTCTGAAAATGAAAAAACCTGTCGAAAAATAAGTAGCGATTCTTCTTTGTTTTATATCAGATCTCACTGATCACTGTACTTACTTTTTTTAAATTATACATATGTTACGGATTTTTTAGAAAATAACATCGTGGAAATGTTTAGCTGTCTTTCTTGATCTAACTAAGGCGTATCACACAGTTTCACATGATATTCTTTATAAGAAATTGCACAATTATGGAATTCGTGGTTTACACCTAAGATTACTCCAAAACTAACTTTCAAAAATAATCCAAAAAACGACAATAGAAAACTGTATCAGCTTGAAGACGACCACAAATTTTGGTGTGCCTCAGGACACGATATTAGGTCCTATTTTGATGATGTTCTGAAAATGAAAAAACCTGTCGAAAAATAAGTAGCGATTCTTTTTTGTTTTATATCAGATTTCACTGATCACTGTACTTACTTTTTTTTATTTATACATATGTTACGGATTTTTTAGAAAATAACATCGAGGAAGTTTATCTGCCTTTCTTGATCTCATTAAGGCGTTTCACACAGTTTCACATGATATTCTTTTTAAGAAATCGCACAATTATGGAATTCGTGGTTTATCCCTAAGATTACTCCAAAATTAACTTTCAAAAATAATCCAAAAAACGATAATAGAAAACTGTATGAGCTTGAAGACGACAACAAATTTTGGTGTGCCTCAGGGCACGATATTAGGTCCTATTTTGATGAGGTTCTGAAATATGAAAAAACCTGTCGAAAAATACGTAGCGATTCTTCTTTGTTTTATATCAGATGTCACTGATCGCTGTACTTCCTTCTTTTGTTTTAATTATACATATGTTACATTTTCAAACATTTTTTTCAGTTATTGTTTCATCAAATTTCGAACAAAGTGCCACATGACCCCTTTCGCATTAAAACTTTTGGGGGGTGCTCATTATTCAGAGGGGGTGTATGCAAGAAGGGGGTAATATTTCCATACTGTAAATTGTCAAATTGACAATATAAATTTATCTGTTTCTATTTTTTCCAACAAATAAATAATAACGTTCAAAATGATTTATCCCATACATATAAACCGCACTTTATAGGTAGAACATATTGATGTTTTAAAGTACGTCTTAATAATCACGTTTTTGATAGTTCTAGTTTATTTCATATCCTTAGATCATGTACCTCCTAGATATAGCCTGTTATGAACAAAATCTTAGAAATGATAGGAAGAGAGGGCTATAGAGACAATAACAGGCTATTTCACTTAGTGGGTGGAAGCAGCCAATGAACAACATGCTGAACGTATTTCATTGGAAGCAGCTCTCAACCGAGTGAAATAGCCTCTTGCCTTCACTATTGCCCTCTCTCTCTCTTTAGTCTTACCACGACATTTGTGCATGACAGGCTATATCTAGAAGGTACATGATCTAAGTTAATATCTTACCCACTGATGCTAATGAGGGATTTTTCTGCACAACTTGAAACACTGAGAAATCCTTACGTCATTTAGGAAAAAAAGTTCCAATACCTTTAAAACCCAACCAAGTTTTAACTACATACCCGTTTATTGGTTTTTGATTTAATAAAGAAAATCTAGTTATCTCGTATAATAACTTTCACACGTTCTAGCGTTATTCTTGCAAAACTCTGTTTTGACTTCATTAATTTTACTTGATCTAGATCCTGATCTAGGATACCGACATTTAATTAATTTTGACGATGTTGTTCTGCTGTTCTGTTTGATTTGTTGATTCATATTTACAGGTTCTCTTCTCTTGTCGCATAACATATCCTAGATCTAGCCTTTATGTTAATTTACTTCCGCAAATTTATGACATTTTAATGAACCTACCAATTGAAGTAATATTTCTTAAGTGCTTTGTTTTAAATACTATACCAGTCTTACAATTTTTTAAATCGCATTATGTGTTAATTAAATAAAACTAATGTGTATTTAAATATTTTCGTGTTTGGATGTAGTTAAATAACTTCTGATTTTTTTAACATTTTTGTTTCTTTTGCAATATGATTTTGTAGCTTTGTACTCTGGAGAGAGTTTTAATTTTCTACTACGATTCTGTTTTGGACCAATTCCCTCCAATCATTTATTTTAATTCACTTTAGTTCGTGCGGCGAATTCTTCATCAGAATCAATGTCCACATAAAGATTTTCATTTTCACTATTACTCGGATATATGATTTGAAATAGATTTTCCAAATGTAAGAATTAATTTAGATTTATTTTTTAAAATAAACCATATGTATTTATTTGGAATTAGATTCGGGGGTTCTCTCCACAACAATGGTTATGCAAAATGCAAATTAACTTAAGTGTCCCGCAAATCATTAAAACCTGGGGCGGCCCCTATTTAATTTTATGATCTTAATCCCAAATATTGCAGATTATCTGTTTTCTGGAATTCCGATATAGGTTTTCATGTTTTTGCAAATATGAATTGTTCACAAACCTAACAAAATCGATTAGGATTTAATTTATATAATATGTCGAAAATTTTATAAAAATAAAATATTTAAAAATATATATATAACCGACTTCCACCTATAACTAAAAAGCTAAAAATAATTATAACAAAATACTACTCTAGCAAATAAATAACACATTCAATGTTGTTAGGTACCTACCCTGGTAGTAAAAAATGTAAACATTAAAAGGTGCTCATTCTGTACAAATTAATTACCTACCAATCTAGTATATTTTTGAAGTCGGTGCCAAGCAACAATCAAGTTTGATGAATTAGTAGATAAGTACGCAATGAAGGATTTTAGATTTGCTTGGCACTGACTTCAAAAATATACTAGATTGGTAGGTAATTAATTTGTACAGAATGAGCACCTTTTAATGTTTACATTTTTTACTTCCTGGGTAGGTACCTTACAACTTGACTGTGTTATTTATTTGCTAGAGTTGTATTTTGTTATAATTATTTTTAGCTTTTTACAGGTCGAAGTCGGTTATAAATTTTTTAAAAATGTTTTATTTTCAACTTTTTAGTTTTTTTGAACTCAGGTAGTTTTCATTCTATGTTTTCTATTTTGTATGTATAACCTTAATAGACAGGACCAGGTAACATCGAAAGCCTCAACATTACACAATGATACCTTTTCATTTAAATTGACAGGTAAATGTTTAAATGTGTACTAGTACGCGTTGACTTAATAAGCCCAAAATATATTTATGCCTTATGGACCACGCAATGTAACCTTTTTTCAACTTTTTTTGACAACTCTGTATAACTATTTATAATTCCACTCCACCCTATGTACCAACCATCCTGTACATACGACTGCCCATGGACAAGAATAAATTTGTTAGCTGCCTTCTGTAAACTATAGGACGGAGTTTGTTTGTTTGTTTGCTATAACTAAACATCCTGTGTATAAACCCACAAATAGCAGTTTAGACTGACATGTGTTGTCACTGAAGTTTCTATTAGGCCGGGAGAATGTGACAACCAAAAGCACCGTCTTAGCAAAATGGAAAAAAAATCATTTAAATAGGTATTTGCCGGGTATACAAACAAAACGAGCTTGGTACTCATTGATTTAAGGAGTCGAAAATACTATGCTTTACTACCTACATGCTTGAGATGTACGTAGAATTTTTTTAAATTCGCAATTAAAACTTCCAGTGCCTAAAATTCCCGCACTATTACTTTGGAATTAAAATATTTATGAGGAAATGTCCGTTATGTCATTTCGATGAAATTTTTGATAATAATTTTGGAATTTTCGGAGATTTTCTGCAAAACTGCAAGTTGCACGTCGCAGAAAAGTATATGAGATCACCTAGGGATATTCCTTAATAGTTTAAACGTTAAAGAACTATACACATCCATAAGGACTTTTCGAAAAATCGACCAATTTCCCTAACATATTGGTCGATTTTTCGAAAAGTCACGCATGTGTTCATTCACAAATTTCTTCACTTTACCAATAGAATTCTTTTCCTTAATTTGAAGTTTCACCAATCCGGATACATACTCTATAAAACAAGACCATATTCATACAAAACGGTTCACCACAGGAGAAGAATTCAGGTAACATACATACAAAAAAAAAAGACGAATTGATAACCTCCTCCTTTTTGGAAGTCGGTTAATAAAAGGATTTCTTTAACAGACAATATAGAAAACTGAATTTTGGAATCAAAATAAATAGCGTGGATAGGTAAATAAGATTAATTCTCGTACCAGAAATATGAAACATGGTAAACAATGCAAATGGTACTTTTTACTAGTAAAATATAGGAGAATAATAAAATAAGTATTTATAAACTAGTCGAAATAGATGTGTTTTGTACGTTCAGCATCCATAAAATTTTCAAACGGACATTTTTTTATTCGTCTTTTTGCGCCAAGTATTGAGTATACGTCTCCATCTTTCGTCTCCAGTTCAATCTGTTCTGTGCTTCTCCGAGTCACCTCATTTATGTCACTTTTTTTATATCGTCATACCATCTCATGACCGATGTTCCCCTTCCTCTTTTTATTTTCCACGGTCTCCTTCTGATAATTCTATTATTCCATCGGTCAACTTTAGTTGGTTTATGTCGATGACTTTCGTTTAATTTGTCTAGATTTATCTCTAGTCCTATACTCTCGAGTAATCTTCTAGTTCTTGTAACATTCATATAAGATCTTCGTCTTTTTCGGCGATTTGGACCACACCAGCACGGAATCCTATATTGGAGAGCATTTCCCAGAGCATTTCCCCGTTGATGTTAACTTCCACATTTGTCCAGCTTAATTTTCTGAAGACTCCTAGAGCAAAGGAGGGCAGTTTGGAAGATACTGTGTTATTCCTCTGTGGACAAGTATCTTATTTAAATCTTGGTTAAGTCAAATTTTTTATCTGAGGTCTATAAGTGTATGATCTCGTCCATTATTGCCTAATGTTCAACGGAGTCGAGTCGAAGACCTTTTCGTAGTCCACAAAGGTCATGTACACAGGAAGAAATACCGCCTGTTCGATAGGTTTTCTTTTTTATCCAGTTGTTTATTCCCGGGTAAATTTATGGATTTGACTTAGCAAACTTACAGGTCTAAGCAGCTGTTGAATAGTTGTTTTAGCTTTGGTATAATATGAACTGTGCTTCTTTTATAATTTCAGCTACAATTGTATCTTCAACAGCTGCTTAATGGTTTCTTAGGAATTTTAAAGCAACGACAATTTCATCTGTGGTTATCTCTGGTATGTCTCGATCATCAGCTGAATTGGCAGTACTAGGTTATGGCATCCGCATAGCTTGGTATTCTGTTCATCGAATATTTTGAGAAAGATAAGGTTAAGAATAGCCGAGTGTAGAAATAAAGAAAAAACGGCCTCACAAGAAAAAAGTGCCAAAACTGAGGTCATTTTAAGAGTAAAGACAAATCGAAAAGTAAGAAGAGTGTTGGAATAACTAGATCACCCTTGAATAAAGCCCAATTCCTAAAAAAAGGTTTATTTCAGTTAAATCTGTTACTTATTGACATTTCTAGTTTATCTAATGGATTTTTAGAGAAAATAACACCACTATTAGAGAACAAAAGCTGTATTGGGAAAAATTCAAATGTTCAAGCGAATTATATGCTGAATTATAATCAACAATAAATATAAAATTGAGTGTTTGACAGTTTTACAATGACATAATTCCGGTTTAATAATGCCCAAACTGTCAAACATTCCCGATTTGAAATCTATATTTTATTATAATTCACACCATATATGCATTGACATCGAAACAGAGTGAATTTTTAAATGCAAATAATATTGTATTAGTTATACCTACAATAATGAGTTCAGTATTATATTACTAAAAACTCTATTATCAATTTGCTAGTATTGTTTGTTATATTTTGTTGTTCTGCATGATGTGGTATTTGTAAAACAGTTTACTAACGTACATTTGCTGTCATATCATGAGAGCAACACTGTGAAAGTCCCCTTTTTTCTATCCGATACCTGTTGATTTTTTTTGTATTTGTGAAATAAGAGCCATTCACTTTCAAAATGTGATGTAATTTACAATGGAACGAACCCATTTCCTGCTCGAGTATGTCGAAGTAGATTATTTAATGATTAGTTTTGAATAGGAGGTTCCCGTCTACAGTATATGTAGATATACTCACTGACAAAGAAATCGCAACACCCAGAAGGAGATTTTTAAATTTAATATTCTTTTTGGAAAACATAGGTAGATGCTATTAATAAGGAGTAAGTGATTAAAATTTGATTAAAAAAAACCAAGGAGTTTAAGTTTGTAAAGTGATCGCGTTTGTATTTCGTATTTGACATTTTACAATTTTGGTTGATATTGTGTTGGTTAAATAGGTTATGATTGGTTATCCAAGTTGTCAACAAATGATTTATTTTTTAATAAAAGTGTGCTGTACTTATTAACAATAAATGTACCTTATTATTACCATTTCTTCATATTTTAGATCCGAACCCTAATTACATCTTTATTTTAGGTAAAAAAGGTGATATGTTTCAGTTATATTCGAATACGAGGGCTGCCTTTTATATTTGGGGATTGGACAACCCTAGTGTTGCAATCTGACAACTGACAGCTCTATCGTAAAGTTTGACATTTTTGAGGTCATACGTACTCAGAACGTTTTGACATACGAGCGCTATGGGTTGTTTACAGTAACTTAAAGGATTCATCTCGGCCAAAAAATGGAATTAAATCGTGAACATTTTCGTGCGATTATTTTTTCGACGTGGATTAAGTCAGCAAGGGTGCATGGATGAACTTAATTTTTGGCGATGAAACTCCATCAAGGACCACAGTTTATCGATGGTATGGTGAATTCAATCGAGGTCGTAGTTCACTCCAAGACGAATTTCGTGAAGGTCCTCCAAAAACAGTTGTTGTTCCGGAAACCATTGATGCTGTGCGCGATCTGATATTGCAAGATCGTCATGTGACCTATCGTGAGATTGAGTCAACCTTACACATTAGTGGGACCAGCATACATTCAATATTGCATAAACACTTGAATGTCAAAAAAATTTGTTCGCGTTGGATCCCACACAATTTGTCAATCGTTCAAAAAAAGGCTCGTTTCGATTGGTCGAAAGAAAAGCTCAAAAAATACGATCGCGGTGCTTCAAAACACGTTTATGACATAGTGACAGGTAATGAATCGTGGATTTACGCCTATGAGCCCGAAAGTAAACAGCAGTCGACTGTATGGGTGTTTCAAGATGAGCCGAATCCAACAAAAGTTGTTCGCGCACAAAGCACTTCCAAGCAAATGATCGCCTGTTTTTTCGGAAAAACTGGACATGTCGCAGCCGTACCACTAGAACAACGCAGAACAGTCAATTCTGAGTGGTACACAACTATTTGTTTGCGCCAGTTGTCCTCCAAGAAATAAGGATAACCAACCGCCGAAGAAGGATCACTCTTCACCACGACAATGCGAACATCGGCTCAAACAACTGCATTTTTGACCACTCAAAACATCGATTTGATGAGTCATCCGCCTTATAGTCCTAACTTGTCACCAAATGACTTCTTTTTACTCCCGTACGTAAAAAACAAACTGAGAGGTCAACGTTTTTCGACACATGAAGAAGTGGTTGCTGCGTTCAGAATGCATGTTTTGGAGATACCTCAATGAGAGTGGAAAAAGTGCTTCGACAATTGGTTCAAACGCATGCAAAAGTGTAAAGATCTTCATGGGGAATATTTTGAAAAACAATAAAGCGATTTTTTTGTTCTCTAATCCTGAAATATAAAATGCAGCCCTCGTATATACGATATAATGCACTTGTTATATGGTCATAGAATGGGTGTATAGCTCTTATTGACGTCGAATATTGGATATTTGAAAATTATTCTAGTTGCAAATGTTAATGAGTTTCTTTTCGGTTATATTCGAAGAAGATGTATGGTGTGACATATGTTGGATAGTTACAGAATTACAGAATAAGTTTGTAGACTGTATTGGCATCGTATATTCCATGTTCGAATATATATTCGGGTTTATTATGACAAGCTGTTTTCGGTAAATAGATGTAAATCAATTTGGTTATGAAATTTTAATGTATATAGAACATGTAAGAACAAAGTTTAACTTGCATCGTGGTTTCATAAAACCATACAAAGTATTTTTTTAAATTAAATTTGTTTATAATGTGTTTGTCCACCGCCGTTATCTATACACTTCACAACAGTCTTAGCATTGATTTAATAACATGATCCATTTCTTTTCAAGCTACCTGTATTTCATGTCTTAGAACCTCCAAAATCCGTGAGGGGCTGCGTCAATTTTCTGAACTTTCTACTCATCATATCCCAAACATTTTGTATGGGTGAAAGATCGGGGATCTGGGCGGCCATGTCAACAAATTCACATGGGTCTCTTCAAAAAAGTTTAAAGTAGCTCAAGCAACATGAGTCCGACCATTTTCTTGTTGAAATATGGAACAGATGAGCCAATTAAGGTAAGCGAGAACATAGAAAATCCACTACTTCCTGAAGATAACGTTGTGCTGTCATGTTGCCTCGAACAAAGAGTAAAGGTCACCAACTTTCATGTGCAATAGCACCCCATACCATAACGCCTACTATTCTTCGACCAACATGTCCATCCAAGCAGAATCGAGATTCACCAGAGAAGATGACCTGCTGCCATTCCACATTCCAATGTTGTCGTTCTTTGCACCACTGTGTCGTTGCTGTCGATGCTCAGCGATCAACGGTAGCACAAAAGTAGTCGATAATACTGCAGTCCAAACTCAGTTTGGTTTACTCCTTAATGATGACAACTTAGAGTTGTTGAAACCGCGTTGAGTGTTTAAAACAAAGGTTTGGTGTTGGGAGGAAAACTGTGTTTTTACGTAAGAGTAGTTGGATTTCTGTTCATGCGGTTAGCGATTTCTCGCCTCCCGTAAACCGACAATTTGACCTCTTTCAAATCTACTTAGCTGGCGATACATTCGGTGTACACGAACTCTAGGCATTTTAACATTTCCAAACATAGATTTTGGATCCCCAGTTTATTTTTTGGTAAATTACAAAAAATGCAAAAAACTACTACAATATTATGTAATTGATAAAAAAAAGTTTACTTGAAAATACATTCACCAAACTTTACAAAATTTTAATCATTTACTCCTTACTATAGCACCTATGTTTTACCAAAACAATATTAAATTTAAACATCTCCTTCTGGGTGTTGCGGTTTGCTTGCCACTGAGTATATTATGTCTAAATGAACACAACTTCATGGTTCAATATAACTCACAAAAGAAATATCATGATACTGTTTATGAAGTTAGTACCTATCCGTAGGGAATACCAACCACACTTCAGTTTAAAATCCACATATTTTAAAAATACCAAACGTGTGAAGGTCTAAGTCAGAGCCGCGTGTCAACCTAAATGGTAATAATATTTTCTCATTGTACTTTTTAACCTGAACAAGGTTGGATGTACAGATTGTGTTTCCGAAAAACCGTCATCAACTTTATGTTTCTTGACCATTAATTTCTATGTAGATACATATCTAGCTGAAACACCCAGAAAATTCTTCAATATATCGATTATAATTGTTTTCACTACTTCTTAAACCAATCGCTGTAATTCTTCCATCGGTTAAAAATTGTGTTGATGCACATGATTCCTGATGTGGCCCGACAGATAAAAATCAGATCCGATCCGAGAGTTAGATCTGAATGTCGTGCTAAAAGCGTACCTATCCATCTGTCAGAAAATCCAGTTGATACATATTCTTAAACAATTTTCGGATTATGAGCGTGGGTTTCATCTTGCTGAAAGTCATTGATTTTTGAACCAATCGAAACATTATTCGAAAATTCCAACCCATCAAAATGAAACCAAATAGTGTTAGTGCCTAGACGTCTGGGATTTTCTATGAATCACTAATGCATGTTTCTTCCGTAAAATATTCCCTTACATACATTACATAAGGGATAGAAATTTTATTAACTATATTATTAAGAGCAATTCACAATATGGTCATTGCCTTACGTTTCCTAGTTTATGTCCTTTTTTTTTATTATTATCCGAAGAGGGGGGAAATACATTCCGTACTTAGCTAGCACGTGCTGGCGGTCGTGCGGGACTCCCGATGCAATGACTTCAAAGCAAGAGTAAATCGTTGCATTGAAACCAGTATACCGTATACCCGCTAAAACCCTAACCTCTTTCTCCTACAACCATGGTCCCCTGCGGCACTCTTAGTCAATACTACTTCGCAAGGGTGGTTCATTGCAGATGTTTACTGCTCTTACATTGAAAGCCTCTAAAGCCTACTCCTCGAACGTATTGCGGAGTTCTTTGAGGATAGTCTCCGCGTAATCTGATACCAAGTTCCAGGCTTGGGGGCCCTTCAGCATGGCTTCTACTAATTGTTCTGGAACGATATTAGTCTCCAGAATCCTCTCCACTTCAGCACGTTGATCCTGAAACCGGGGGCAGGAGAAGAACACGTGTTCCGCGTCCTCTATCACGTCCGTACAGTGTGGGCAGTTTGGGGAGTTTGCCCTCCTGAACCTGTGCAGGTATGCTCGAAAGCATCCATGTCCAGTCAGGAGTTGAGTGATGTAGAACCCAACCTCCCCATGCTGGCGGTTGACCCAACGACTGATGTTAGGTATCAGTCGATATGTCCACCGGCCTTTAGTAGAGCTGTCCCACCTCTCCTGCCATTGCCCTAGACTCATGGCTCTTTCATCGCTGTTTCCTGTCGGTTGGTCTTTCTCTAACTTTCTGCGATAAAGCCGTCCCCTTTCTGCAGCCAGGATGTCGATTGGTAGGGTAGAGGCAATCACACTCACCGCCTCGTAAGACACAGTGCGGTAGGATGATGCCACTCGAATCGCTGAGAGCCGCTAGACTGATTTCATTTTCCGGCGGTACGATGGTAGCTCGAGCGATTTCTCCCATACCGGTGCACCGTACAACAAAACAGAAATAGTTACTGTTGCCAGTAGCTGTCTTCTTATCTGTCTAGGGCCTCCGACATTCGGCATTATTCTAGATAATGCCCCCTGTACCCTAGCTGCTTTCTTGCTGGCCGCGATTATGTGCTCTTTGAAGTTGAGCCGTGCGTCCAGGAGCACCCCCAAATAGCTGATGAAGGGCTGCGACTGTATGTAGGAGTCGCCTATTTTGAGGGTGATGGTTTCCCTTGCCTTTCGACTGCTAACAAGAAGTGTTTCGGTCTTTTGTTCTGCTAAACTCAAGTCCGCTGCGAGCATCCAATGCTGAATTGTGGCTATAGCGAATGAGAAGGTTGTTTGTATCTCCTCTATGTGCTTGCGCACTATGATCAATGCCACATCATCGGCGAATGCCACTAGCCTGACGCCTCAGGCAGACCGAGCAGGAGCAGGTCGTTGTACATTACGTTCCATAAGAGGGGGCCAAGAACAGAGCCCTGAGGTACACCTCCTGTGATCTTATAGTCTACTTGCCCATTTTCAGTTTGGTACAACAAGATGCGGTCCTTGAAATACGCTGAAACCATTCTGCGCAAGTACTGCGGAACTTCCATCCTGACAAGAGCCTCCAAAATGCGGTCCCAGCGGGCCGAGTTAAAGGCGTTCTTGATATCCAGGGTGGCTATTAGACAGTACTTTTTTCCACCCCTTCTCCATCTCTTTCCCGAGATAGCCTCTCTGGCGATGCTGGTAACGAGCTTCACGGCATCGATGGTTGATCTCCCCTTTCTGAACCCGAATTGGTTGGTGGAAAGTTTCGGCTCAACGTAGGGCTCCAGCCTATCTGCTATTATCCTTTCAAGGAGTTTTCCCGCAGAGTCCAACATACAGAGGGGACGATATGATGACGGTTCGTCGGGAGGTTTCTTTCCCCCTTTAGGGAGGAGCACAAGCCTCTGCTTTTTCCACTTAGTCGGGAAAACCCCCTGCTTTAGGCAGGTCTCATACATGTGTAGAAACATGTCAGGCCTATTGGCTATGGCGCATTTTAGCGCGATGTTAGGTATGCCATCTGGACCGGGAGCCTTACCGTTTTGGAGCCGGTTGCACGCGCCCATCAGCTCACTCATAGTCACTGGTGGTATATCTTCGTCCCTCACCTGCCACGAAGGATAAGCGGGTAGCTCAGGCTTCGCAGGAAACAAGTGAGTGACAATGCGGTGCAATGATTCGGGACAGTTCGTTGATGTCATGGGAGGGGCCTTAATTTTATGCATCACGATTTTATACGGTTTTCCCCATGGATCTTCATTAACTTCGTCACACAACTCCTTCCAGTAGGATCTCTTGCTTGAGAGAATGGCTCTTCGTAGTTGTTGTCTTTTGATCTCATAGTCGAGCCTTAGTTCTTCTGTTGTGACCCTGTCGCGTCTCCGTGCTCGTTGATGCAGCCTTCGTGCTTTGAGACACTCTCGTCGGTGTTGTGAGATCGTGTCGTTCCACCAGTAAACTGGTGGGCGGCTGTTGTTCTGCCGTCTCCTTGGCATGGAAGCATCGCAGGACTTGACAACGCTTGTCATTACCTCTTTGGCAGTGGCTTCTGCGCTTGTTGCTATTGACAATGGTTCTTGCCCCATAACCAAGGCGAATGAATCAGCATCGAAAGCATTTTTGTTCCAACCGACTGGCTGTGGCCTCGCACGACTGCCGCACAATCTTCGTTTGGGAGTGGTGTTGATTTCCCATATAATAGCTTGGTGGTCGCTATTAGTAAACTCCTCATCGACCCGCCACTCACAGCCCCCTTTAATTAGGTTGCTGCTAACGAATGTCACATCGATAATGGAGCTGGCTGTGCCTTTGCGATATGTGCTTACGTCTCCTGTGTTGAGGAGTACCAGGTTGAGCGAAGACATGGTCTCAAGGAGAGCTCGTCCTCTCGCGCTCGTTTCCCGGCATCCCCAGTCAATTGCCCAGGCGTTGAAATCTCCTGCGATGGCGACCGATTCACGCTTCCGTACATCCTCCGCCAAGGTGTCCAAGAATAACTCGAACTCCTCGAGCTGTGCACTAGGAGGTGCATAGCAGCTATAGAAGTGAACCCCTCCCACTTTGGCTCTCACAAGCCATGGTTCGGGGGTATTTGGGAGTTGTTGGAACGGAAGTTTACCGCAAGCCCATATCGCTGCTCTGTCCGTTGTGTCATTTACCCAGGACAGGGTGTCGAAGTTTTTATACTGCTCGCAGATTATGGCTACGTCGCAATCCAATTCCCGCACCCGCTGTACCAGTAGGTCTTGGGCTGCTTCGCAATGGTTGAGGTTGAGTTGCAGTACTTTCATTTACGGGCTTGTGCTGCTCTCATCGCCTGTTGGTAGATCGGACATTTCCAACTACCCGCAACGTGCCGACAGTCTGACCTACTATCTTTCTCTTTGCAGAGTAAGCACTTGGCAGGTTGTTGACAAGCCGAGGCATTGTGACCAGCGCCTCCGCATCTGTGACAACAACTGCTTCTGTCAGTCTTGCCTCTGCACGCCTGGGCGTTGTGCCCAAAGTGCCAGCATTTGAAGCACCGTCGAAGGCTGATCCTCTCGCGAACACGTACTGTGCCCCACGCAAGTTTCAGCTTTCCAAGTGCGATGGCTTTCTTGGCCTGGACCTCTGGGAGACAAACAACTGCCGTTTGTGTTGATCTATATGCCCGTCGAAGTGATTTCACTGCCTCCTCAGTGATCTCTGCCAGGCCGTCGATATTATCTTTGAGCAGCTTTACCACGTCTTCCTTTGTACTGATCTCATCCAGGTCTTTAATTTCAATCTCGATTTGCGGTATTCGAGATTGTACAGTGGCCCCGCTTGGGAGCTTATTCTTGATGGCGTTACAATAGCGCTCCATCTCCTGAGCGTCTGCCTTGGCGAATAACAAAAGTAGATCTCCCTTAGCTGTTCGTCGGATCTTATTGACTTTTTTGCCTATATCCTGCAAGGTGGGATCATTCTTGATACCTCGCAAGATATCTGCATGGGAGCTCTTCTCGCTTTTCTTTATAAGCAGCGTACAATGTGGCGCTGGTTTTTGCTTATTGGTCCTCGGGGCCTTTTTCCTCTTTACCACTTGCCAGTCAGTCGACTGGTTTGCAGGTTGGTTTTTGGTCTGCGGTTTAAACTTGGATTTTAATCCATTGTTTCTCTCCGCTTCTGAATTGACCACCCTACTTGTTGTTCCCTGGGTAGTTTGCCCGATGTTCTGGCGACCTTCCTTACCGGGCTTTAGCTTGGTAGCTAGCACTGGTTTAAGCGTTTTAAGTGGTGGTGCCTTACTTGATGAGGCTACTGAAGGCGAGGCCTTCGGTGGCGAGGTCCTTGCTACAGAGGCTACTTTTATTGAAGCCGCCTGCTTTGGGGCCGCCGGTGTTGATGCAGCCGGTTTTGAGTTAGCTGCTTTTGAGGCAGCCGTTTTTGGGACCTCCTTTTGCTGTCCACCTTGTGTCTGAATGTTTGACACCTTTACTGGCGATGTCTGTGTTGTAGCAGGTTTCGCTACAGGAGGTGGCCGCGTCGTTGACGTCTGATATTTGTCATATTCTGAGTTAATGGCGTGTGCCAGTTTCTTGATCTCATGATGTACATTGTGCCTAGGCCCAATGAACTTCAAGAGCTCATCGATCTTTGCTCCTAATTTGTTTGGAGCGCCACTCTCATTTGTTGCCCTTTGTTGGACGTCAACTCCACTATTCGCCTTTTGGAGGACCTGGCTGGATAGTGTCTTGCTGCCAGCTCTAGTTGTAATGGTCGATGTTGTACCATTACTAGTGTTCTTCTTCTTGTCACTATGTGATGGAACCAGTGATAATTCGCTCCCCCCAGAATCCGTGGAGCGTGCACCGGCCACCGAGGCTTTCACTCGATCGGAACCGGTGGCGGGATTATCCTCTGCAGAGGTACCCACCTAGGGTATTAAGTTCACCTTATCACCCATATCCATAATTGGTTTATTTTCGGGGTTCCTTCCCCTATCTGATTTTGGTCCGCCCTGAGGAAATCCTCAGTACTCCCCATTGCTGAAGAGCGTTCCCCTATCCGCCACCTGGGGAGGCGCCCGGTAGTGGACCAACAACCACCCCGGGTAGTTTATGTCCTTAGCATGTACGAAATGTATACATGTGATGATTAGTTTTAGGGTCTTCCATATAAAAGTAACGTTACATTATTTAGAATTTATTCATTACAGTTAATTCGGCTTTAATCACTCATTTTAGAAGGTTTCTTGAAATATTGTTTGATAGCAGTTTTTTACATTTTAATGACCAATTTTCTTGAAATTTTTTGTTGTTTCTGACTTACCGGATAAATATTTTTCGTTAGAATTTTGATTTAAAGTTTTAGACAGTTTAATTGGATCCAATTATTCGATTAAAATCATCTTGTTAAAATGTATATTGTGATTTTTCAATGAAGGTGTTTATTAAAAGTAAAAATTACAAAATATCGTTTTATAGATAAACTAAGTTTTCTATTTTATTTCAGTGCGAAATGACAAAAGCAACGACCTCCCACCAAAGATACCTAACGAAGATATTATCCAAAAATCCATAGGAGTGTTTGGAAGATGGCACGTGTCGGTCTGTTTAATAATTTTTCTGGTTAAATTTCCAGTCGCTTGGCACCAAATCAGTATAGTATTTCTGGCACCGCCGGTGGATTTCGAATGCGTGGATAATAGCACTGATAGGTGTTCCAAAAATTGCTCAGGATTCCTTTACGATACGTAAGTCTAAAAAATCTATTATCATTTTATTATTTAAAAATATACTAGCTCAAAGTAATTTGAACAATATTAAGGAGTTTTTGTTATATTTGAATTTTCGTATATTTTTCACAACAATGTCAAGATACACGTCTTCCTAGTATTTCCGATATTTTTCAATATAAATTTATTTATATATTTCTGGCAAAGAGTAAGTATCATTTTAATCTGGAGTACAGGATAGAGATGGAGATTATCGTTACTTTTGAGTAATCGTTACTTCGGTGCTGAGTACTCGTTACTTTTTTTCGTTACTTTGGTACATTGTTACTTTAAGTGTATCATATAATCGTATATTTAACATAAGTAGTCAGTACGCATTCGTCAGTAAATCTCTAGTCTATAAGTATTTACCACTAAACATTTTAGATTTTAATTCAATCTTTAAAAATGAAAGCCGCATTACCGTTATCAGGATAAATTTTATAAAATTAAAAATAATACTACATTCGAAATAAAAAATGATACGTTGTGTTCTATCTACATACTTACTATTTAAACAATAATGAACAAATTAAAAAATGATTTTATTGGCATTGAGGAATATAATTTTTTAGCCTTTTTGCGTTTTAAGCAATTTCTGTTATGATTTGACAGCCTTTGAAAAAACTCTCTTTGCATGATGGTATACACATCAGAAGGCTCTTCAACTTGGAAACTAACATGCTTCCTTTCTGCTAAAAGCCTTTGATTTAAACCGTGGATCTAAACTTGCACAACCAGCATAATCTTTTTTGATTCCATATCCAGAAATTCTGTATTAGTTGACGTAAATAGTGTTGCAAATTTCTTTCGTACGTATCAATAGTTTGTTGCATTTTTTAGACGCACTGTTACTCCTCTTACAATTATAATAGTTTTATAGAGGGTTACACTTTTTTGAGCACTCATTGCAGATTTCTGTTTTCGAATAATTTTAAAATCGCACATTTTTTTTCAAAACATCGACTCACTATCTGACAGACGCTGTGCTCTTGCATTTTTATTAAGCGTTGAATCATAGTAGATGTGGAATTCCATCTGGTAACTGCATCGTTTTTTAATTACAAAGAAGTACTACCAGTATTCAATTGTATATACATATTTATTATCATGAAAATATAATGGAAAAGTTTACTTACATTATATTAAATTTTATATCTTAACAGAACCAATTTTATATAGCAAAGAATTGACCTCGACCTACGAAGTACGATCAGTATATCAGTTTGGGAATACCCAGTTTCCACCCCTAAGGTCATTCTCCCTGTTCATGTTCAAAACGTGGTATTATTATTCTTTGCGAAACAAAAATGCAGTCTTGTAATGCATATTATTTAATTCGTAAATGTAATTATGGTTATAATATTTCGTGAATGCAAAAAATCCATTCAACGTATAGGTAAAAATAACAAATTATATAAGTAAACAATAACAAAATTATGTAAGTAAAGAAATAGTTTAACAACCAACAATGCACTGTGTGTCATCTCATCTAGTTTCAACAAACTGTATTGCCGTTTTTAATACGTGTGTCATCCAATATTGTAAGATGCGATGTACCGAATACTGCAACTACCTATGAGTATTAGTACCGTTTAGGAAAAGTAACGATAGTAACGAAATAACTATTAGCCGAAGTAGTCGGTATTCGTATATTTCGTACCTTGTCAAGTAACGAGTAGTTGGTAACGAATGGTAACTTTTTCTCCGTCACTAGTACAGAACCCCTGTCAATTATTGATTCCTATGTATTTGAAACTTAGATTTCCTCCACTAATCCTTAAAGTGTCACTGTGGAAATAATTCTCAACAATGATACTGATTCTTTTTTGTTGCTTTTTTCTTTAATACTAAATTAGAAGTTGTCAATTGAATTCTCCAAAAATCATTTTCAATTTAAGAAAAAAAGAGCCAGACATTTAGACTGAACGATGAAAGTATGAAAGTGAAAGCTTCTTACGAAATACTTCCGTCGTTTGTTATCTCCCTCCCTCTTGTTCTCTCTCTGTGCGTCATTCTTATAAATGAACATGTAATTTAGGGCTTTTAAAATAATGGTCACTTTTTTTGTTACCATTTGAATATTAATCCTAAAGTGTAATTTAATTCCTAATTTAAAAAGAGGTCGGGACCCCTGGTCCCGGTTGTAGGTCGTAAGACGTGTCTCCGTTAAGAAGCTTTCACTTCAATAACTCCCAAATATATCTCCCTATTGCAACTGGCGTAAGAATTTTACATTATTGTCAAAAATTTTAATGCCAAATTGTGAATGCTAGAATTGTCATTACGCACTTTTCATTTTTTTTAATACAGTTATGTTAATTTTTGATTGCCATTGAAAACGGGGTCTAAATTAGACTGTGAAACCTTTGGAGTATTTAAATAGGCAAATAGTTATTATGGACGTTCATTTGGGTTCATACAGTTAAAATTAAGATGTAGTACTTAAGAGCAGTTTGTGGAGACTACCAGGAAGACTAGCTGCAGTTAATCCTGTAAGAGAGTCTCCACAAACTGCTCTTAGGTACTACACCCTGATTTTTCAGAAACTATTGTGAGTCTTCTAAACGTTGTTTGTGGCATATTCTTCATTACTTTTATGTTTTTTTGGGCAATAACACCACAATAGAAATAAAACGACGTATATTGCAGGAATACCATACGGTTCAAAGTCTATTCTGACTTCGTTGTCAATGGCTTTATATTTAGTGATGTAGATTGCAAAATGAAAATTTTTTCATTTTGCAATCTACATTCTTGCAATCTAAAATCCTTCATTGCATACTTATCTACTAATTCATCAAACTTGATTGTTGCTTGGCACCGACTTCAAAAATATACTAGATTGGTAGGTAATTAATTTGTACAGAATGAGCACCTTTTAATATTTACATTTTTTACTTTCTGGGTAGGTACCTAACAACATTGAATTTGTTATTTATTTGCTAGAGTTGTATTTTGTTATAATTATTTTTAGCTTTTTAGTTATAGGTAGAAGTCGGTTATATATTTTTTTAAATGTTTTATTTTCAACTTTTTAGTTTTTTTTGAACTCAGGTAATTTTCATTCTTTATTTTTTAATTTGTATGTATAACCTTAATAGACTTTCTCATTTAAATTCACAGGTAAATCTTTACGAACAAAATGTACTAGTACGCGTTGACTTAATAAGCCCGAAATATATTTATGCCTTATAGACTACGCCATGTAACCTTTTTTAACTTTTTTTGACAACCCTGTATAACTATAGATAATTCCACTCCAACCTATGTACCAACCATCCTGTTCATACGACTGCCCACGGACAAGGATAAATTTGTTAGCTGCCCTCGGTAAACGATAGGACGGAGTAGAATCCATCCCATATTTACGGAGTCAAATCCGTCCTATATTTCAACCATAGTAATAACTCCTTGTGGGTTAACCCATAAATTAGTTCATTTTTTACATTTTACATTATCGCTCTAAAAGAAATAATTTTTTAATCACACTGTATAAATATAATGCAACTCCAGCATATATTTCAACCATCCTGTATATGATTTGCTTATGTCCACATCATATAACAGTTTTTTAATCGCCCTATATAGTTTTAATTTCACATTTTTTCCAACATGTTTATTCCACCAAACGTCCAGTCCACCCTATATTCCAACCATACCACCAAACTGTATATACGGCTGCCTACGGACCACTATCATTCTAGTCCGTCCTATATTTCAATCTTCATATAAATGCAACTCCTTCTACCACTTTACTTTGTGATTTTGTTCGCTATAACTAAACACCCTGTCTATAAACGCATCAAAGAGCAGTTCAAAGTTTGACATGTGTTGTCATAGAATTTTCTATTAGGCCGGGAAAATGTGGCAACCAAAAGCACCTTCTTTGCAAAATGGAAAAAATTCCATTTAAATAGGTATTTGCCTGGTATACAAACAAAACGAGCTTGGTGCTCATTAATTTAAGGAACCGAAAATAATATGCTTTACTACCTATATGCTTGAGATGTACATAGAAAATTTTCAAATTCGCAATTAAAATTTCCAGTGCCTAAAATTACCGCACTATTACGTTGGAATTAAAATATTTATGAGGAAATGTCCGTTATGTCATTTCGATGAAATTTTTGATAAGAATTTTGGGATTTTCAGCGATTTTCTGCAAAACTGCAAGTTGCACGTCGCAGAAAAGTATATGAAATCACCTAAAGATCTTCCTTAATAGATTAAACGTTAAAAAACTATACACATTCATAAGGAATTATCAAAAAATCGACTAAAATATTAGGGATATTGGTCGATTTCCATGCACGCATGTCTTCATTCACAAATTTTATCACTTTATCAATAGAATTCTTTTCCAAAATTTGAAGTTTCACCAATCCGGATATATACGCTATTAAACAAGACCATATTCATTCAAAAGGGTGCACCACAGGAGAAGAAATCAGGTAATATACATACAAAAAAAAGCGAAAAAAATATACGCGACGAATTGATAACCTCCTCCTTTTTGGAAGTCGGTTAAAAATATATTTTTTCCTTCCTTCTTAAAATTACAAGAAATGTAGTACTATCTATTTCCATTGTGTTAAAGAAAACCATAGCAGATAGTGGAATAAAATTCGTATTACTTGACTTAATTCCTGGGAAATATAAAAATTATGATTCTGGATAAACGCTATCGCCAACATACTTATTGTATTTTTATTACCTGCTGTGATTAAGTTTATTGGTTATAATCAAAATCACGTGTCGTAGTACACATTCGGAATGTAATGTCTGGAATTCTATTCTATTTAAATATTGACTTCGATTTTTATTTTATACACTATAAATAAAGTATGGAAAAAATTAACAATTTTCCGTAAAAATTATGAAATAGGAAAAATGTTGATTTTGACTTCAATTTTGTAAAAGCAAGTATATAATTTTTTGATTTTACATTTCTAATGTATATCGTACTTGTTTTTGGTAATTAATATTAATATAAATCCAAAATTAGTATTTTTGATGAACTATAAGGCAAGGCGCAAATTGAGACGCGTATAGCCCGTGTGAGGTGACATGACACGAGTGGCGCATATTGATATTGATCCGCATATTGAGATGCAGTTCGTACCCAACTTGTCGGAAAATGTCATATGACCGAACGAATAAGTCTGATATTTCAGTTTTGTCTTCATATAATTAGTATCTTTTGTATCATAGTACTCTTCGATACCCTACCGCCTCTATTAGGCAAGGCACAAATTGAGACGCTTATAGCGCTTGTGAGGTTACATGACACGAGTGGCGCGACCAGCACGTATCACACGTTGCGTCAGAAAATAAATGATTAACGAACGAATAATTTTTATATTTTAATTTTGTCTTTACATAATTAGTATATTTTGTGATGTAGCACCCTCCTCGATATCTTACCGCCTCCATTAACGTCTGATCTTATCATTTTTCAAACGACTTGACACGAGAAACTGTGTCTCAACTACAGCGCGACGCGACTGACGGTAGACGCGTATCGTGTCTCGCGACACTTTGTTGCCAATTTGCGCTGTTCCATTCAATACTATATGCTACAACAGTTCGCGCTGTGCTGTGTCATGTCACACGCGCTATACGCGTCTCAATTTCCGCCTAGCTTAATCTATATATAAATAGGCAAAGACAAAACGATTAGGTACCATTTTCTCCTCTGTCTCTCAACCGATTTTCTTCATTTTTGTTTTGTTTAGTAGCTACGACCTTCAGTGCAGAATGCTAATATTAATTTATAATATTGGTTCATTCATTAAATAAAATATAATAAAAATTCATTATTTACGACCATAATGTCAACGCTAAACAACTGAATGTGCTGCCGCTGCCAGACTCAAAACATTGAGAAATTATATATAGAGGGACCAATGCTGTTATATACTTAGAGCATCTACTTCTGGAAGTGGCATGAAAGCGTTGTTATTGTTTAGTGGTAAAGTAATCGCTGTATATTATAATTATACAGGGCGATTGCAGATATGTTAGAAATCATTTTTTTCGTGGGTGGCACATAAGCTGCTGCATATATAGGGTGTTTAAAATATAGAGTAGAGTGCAATTATAACTAATAAAACAATTATATAGAGAAGCCCATTAGCGGTTGAATTTACAGGGTTCTGGGAATAGAAGGTGCAGTAGAATTACAGTTATACAGGGTAGTAGCAAAAAATATTATACAGAGATGCATATACAGGGTGGCGGAAATGGAAATGCAACATTTCGTAACCCATAAGCAGTTGTACAT
The DNA here is from genome assembly GCA_034190945.1 of Octodonta nipae. Lineage (NCBI taxonomy): Eukaryota > Metazoa > Arthropoda > Insecta > Coleoptera > Chrysomelidae > Octodonta > Octodonta nipae. The sequence continues at coordinate 58,777,379 of CM067216.1, read as the reverse complement.
ATATAGGGAAGATGAAACATAGTGTGAGAGGAATTATAGATATACAGGATGATGATAAAAAATGTTAGCAAAGGAAATGATTTATAGAGTAGCCCACGAAGAGTTCCATATAGTTACAGAAGATAGTTAAACATTTCATAAACAAAAAGAGTAAATACGGTGGCTTATAGGCAGTGGCATATACAGAATGGTTTACTGGGTGATTCAAAAATGTTAAAAAAATATTATGCGTGGGTCATGAGCTGTTGCATATACAGGGTGGTGGAAATATATAATAAGATGGAATTATTATTAAATTGAGGATTTTAATAAACGTTAGAGAATTGAGTACAATTATAGCTATACAGGGAGGTTAGAAAAAATTAACGGTTGAATTGTTGTCATATTAAATTACGAATTACAAATTTGAACACAAATAAAGTCCTATGAATTATAACTGAAAAAATCCTGAATTTCGTTACTTATTTGTAGAAGCGAGATGTAAGACCGACATCTAGGATTTTGGAGGAAGCTATCACACAGAGGTTCCGAATTTGGATCCGTTCCGTGTAATTGCTGTTCTCCCTAAAGTCACAATAAAATTTTTAGGTTACTTAACCTGCCAGAGATATTGACACAATTGGCCGAATTTCGACCACTGGGCGACAGCTAGTATAATAAAGAAAGTGATACAACAGTATACACAATACACAAGGCGTGTTCCAACACGACGTAAAACCGATAAGCACCCGGTAATCCCCGGTAATCGTATTGCGCATATCGTTGTAAACGATAACTCGTCACCGCGAACGAAGATTATCGGTTGTGTATCTGTAATTCGTTCTGTTGGAACGAACCTTAAATTGGCACATAAAAAACTATACTAAGTGCTCGAACTGACTTCCTTCTTTTACGTGACAGTATTCTTAGGGGATGAATATATTCTTGCTGAACTTTATTATTGTTTTCCTGCGAAATGTTATTTATTTCTGGTGTTTTTCGATCTTTCAAATCGGTTATGCTGTTTTTCACACTACATTTTTTGTGTGTGGCGTGAGATCTGGTAACCTTGATGGCCACTCAATTAATCTCGTCTAACGATCCACGTTTTGAGGACGCGCCCCACCTTATTGATACCACATAGTTTCATCAACATATTTAAGAATTATTGCACCAGGGAATAAATTCACCAAAGTAGTAATCTCTAAGTTCATATAACTTTGTAGATATAGTTCCATTAAAAATAGGGTCCAATGGTTTGATTTCGAACATTAAATTTCTGTGGATATAGCGTATGAAAACTCTCTCAACCATTTATGAATTTATTGTGTCCAATATTGACAATTCTGCTTGTTAACTTAATTATTTAATGTAACTGCCTATGTTTTTTAAGTAATTTTTAGGGAATAAAAAATGACTAGAACTGAATTTAATCACTTATTATAAATCAGGTACCCGATAAGTTTCAAGAGGGGCCGTTCAAGTATTACGCAATCAGATTTATTACAATTATTTACCCCCCGCCCCTTGTCAGCATAAGTAAGCAAAGCTCTTACCACCAATGTCATCAAAAATATTAAAAATAAGCAAAGCAAAGACTCCCGCCTTACGTAATACTTCCCCAAAGGAGTATTTATTCATTACATGAGGATTGATAAACTCTTTTCTTGAAATGAAAATGAAATGAATGGACACATTCGTCATTTTCCCAATATTGAATTTATGGAAAGGACGGGGATTGAAAAGTTTTCAATATTTGATTAATCACAGGTGAATATAAAAAATAGAAAATGTCGGAAATACAAAAAAAATAGTGACACACTCAAGAAATGAAAACAAATTCCAAAAAATGAAAAAAAATATTATAAACTAGGTCACGTTAAAAACATTAATTCCATCAAACATCACAAAAATATATAAGTTGACAAAATTAGCAAAATTATTATGGGGAAAATCTAATATGAAAAAAATCTCAAAAATTTAAGATATACAAAACGTCAAAAATGTTAACGAATTTATGTTTTATTTATGTTTAGCTCATCATATTAAATCCCAAAATCTAAAAAATTAGGGGATGTGAAAATTACCAAATGAAAATATTTGTTCAAGAAATTGGTCTAGCCCCTGCGAAGCCAGGACTAGTCAGTCAGCTAGTAGTAGTAAATATAGAGTAATTATTATTACAATTTGAAACCACATCAAATGATTACAATGAAAATCGTCAATTTCTATTCGCTACACTTCTTGGCTCCACGCTAACGAAATGTTGCGTATGATGGCATAATTTACAAACTTATTTATTTAATTAATCGTATGTTTGCTTCAGTGTTCACACAAAATCTGGAGAAATTATGCCCTATTGTACAAACTCTGAAATGAACATGTTTTGTTAAAAATGGATTCTAAGCAATAATTATATGAATATCTATGTGCCTTGTACCATAATGTGGAAAATTATTATAAAACAACTCAAAAAAGAAAAATGACTTATTTATGTGTTTCTTCGATGCTATAGGCTCTAGAGTAAAAGTTTCTTAACGAAAAGTTGTATAGAATCTAATTTTCTGATGTCAAGCAAAATTCAAACAAAGTTTTGTACTCCAACCAAAACACCTTTGATTTACCACAAATGAGATGATGCCAATAAAGTGAAGTGTGTTAGAATATTGAGGAAACGCAACTATTTCTTTCAACAGTAATGATTGTAGAAATTGGGTGAATGAGGAATCGATTTTGTTGTTGTTGCTAATATTTTATACTATCACTTTTACATATTATATAACTGTAGCCGGTATCCACTGCTTCACCAGCGAATTGTATTTTACTTTCTACATATAAATAATTTCAATTAATAGGTTAGTAATAAAAATTTGGTTAATTCTCATGTTAAATATGTCATATAATAATATGAAGTTTGGCCCACGATTTTGTGATGGCAGTTTTAAGAATTGATGGCGAAAACAATTTTGTAAAAAATATACAGGGTGTCCAAAAAGTACCGGAAGAAGACAATAACGTATGTATCAAGAAAAATGTTTCGTACAAGAGTTATAGGACTCCGACTATCTAATTAAGGATATTTTAAGGTCACTTTTTTTTAATGGAAAATCCCCATTTTGATCCCGGAAATAAAACGGTACATTTTCCATTCAAATTTGAATTTGGACATAAAAATAACCGAAACCTTTAAGGTTCAGGCAGTAAAATTGAAAAAAAAAACTAAAAAAAATCAGTCTGACTTTGATGTTAGCGTGAAGGTCATGCTCAAGGTCAAATCTAATGTCACCATTATATAGCCAAGGGAAAATCCTAAGAGTTTTATATTAAACCCTTTTTTCTAAAATGAGATAACCGGTCGCACCAGAACTTTTTGAACACATTGTATAATTTCTTCAAATTGGATCCAAAATGCATGGCGCCTAAAAGATTATTACAATTGTATAAGATTAACAACACATGCCTTATTGATTGGTTGGCCAAGTTGGCTTTTCAATGAAATTAATGTTCTGACAATTTTCAGTTTTGATGTTTTTCCACGAATTGTGTGACCTCTTGTAAGAAAGGGATAGCAACAGACTTATTTTCAAGAGGTTGTATTACAATAAATCGTTAACTTTGTTGTAACATTTTTACTGAGAATGAAGGGTTTATTTTGATTTATCGTTACAGTTATGTCTGATATAACTGTGGAGTGATTCTTCCTAAAAAAATTATAAATACGATAGACGCAATAAGCAAGTTTTCTGACTCTTTTCAAATGTCAAAATGATTTTTTAAAATATTATTGCACTATTTTAAGGCGTTTTTTATTGCACAATTTTTTAAATATTATTGCACAATTAAGAACTTAGAAACAACTTTAATTTTCTGTGTTCGCTTTGAACATTTTTTTAAAATTCTTCAAAATGGATTTTCGAAAGCGGAAATTAAAGGTTTGTAAAAGATTTTTCTTTTACATTTTACTAAATTTGAATATATTAAAAACTTACCAAGTAACTGAAATTTGTTTACAGAGTTTTTATTTGTGAAATAAAAAAAGCTGAGATATAACAAAATTTAGTTTTAACCATTGCACATGAAAAACGTCTTTTAATTGTATATGTACAAACATTTCAAACATTTACATCTGTTATTTAGCAGATCTTGCAATTTTCATTTTTTGTTTTAATCGACAAAGGAGAGAAGAGTAACTAACTCAAAAAATCTGCCATATTTCATAATTTAGCATTTTTCAAAATTGCATGTCATCCATCTTATAAAAAATTTCATTCTAAATAATTTTTATTAAGAAACTTTTTTTCTACAAGCTATAAGAACGAAGATATAAAGAAAAACTGCAAAGTCCATTTTTAAAATATATCTGGCAATATAATACGGGATTAAATTTCTGTTTCTAGGTTTCTGCTAGTGGGAAGGTTATTGTTATTACGAGGGCTGCCTTTTATATTTCGGAATTGGACAACCCTAGTGTTGCAATCTGACAACTGACAGCTCTATCGTAAAGTTTGACATTTTTGAGGTCATACGTACTCAAAACGTTTTGACATACGAGCACTATGTGTTGTTTACAGTAACTTAAAGGATTCATCTCGGCCAAAAAATGGAATTAAATCGTGAACATTTTCGTGCGATTATTTTTTACAAGTTTCGACGTGGATTAAGTCAGCAAGGGTGCATGGATGAACTTAATTTAATTTTTGGCGATGAAACTCCATCAAGGACCACAGTTTATCGATGGTATGGTGAATTCAATAGAGGTCGTAGTTCACCCCAAGACGAATTTCGTGAAGGTCCTCCAAAAACAGTTGTTGTTCCGGAAACCATTGATGCTTTGCGCGATCTGATATTGCAAGATCGTCATGTGACCTATCGTGAGATTGAGTCAACCTTACACATTAGTGGGACCAGCATACATTCAATATTGCATAAACATTTGAATGTCAAAAAAATTTGTTCGCGTTGGATCCCACACAATTTGTCAATCGTTCAAAAAAGGCTCGTGTCGATTGGTCGAAAGAAAAGCTCAAAAAATACGATCGCGGTGCTTCAAAACACGTTTATGACATAGTGACAGGTAATGAATCGTGGATTTACGCCTATGAGCCCGAAAGTAAACAGCAGTCGACTGTATGGGTGTTTCAAGATGAGCCGAATCCAACAAAAGTTGTTCCAAGCAAATGATCGCCTGTTTTTTTCGGAAAAACTGGACATGTCGCAGCCGTACCACTAGAACAACGCAGAACAGTCAATTCTGAGTGGTACACAACCATTTGTTTGCGCCAGTTGTCTTCCAAGAAATCAGGAAAACCAACCGCCGAAGACGGGTCACTCTTCTCCACGACAATGCGAGCTCTCCCACATCGGCTCAAACAACTGCATTTTTGACCACTCAAAACATCGATTTGATGAGTCATCCGCCTTATAGTCCTGACTTGTCACCAAATGACTTCTTTTTACTCCCGTACGTAAAAAACAAACTGAAAGGTCAACGTTTTTCGACACATGAAGAAGCGGTTGCTGCGTTCAGAATGCATGTTTTGGAGATACCTCAATGAGAGTGGAAAAAGTGCTTCGACAATTGGTTCAAACGCATGCAAAAGTGTAAAGATCTTCATGGGGAATATTTTGAAAAACAATAAAGCGATTTTCGATGATTAATATTTGTTTTTGTTCTCTAATCTCGAAATATAAAAGGCAGCCCTCGTATTGTATTCTGTACAATGTACTCTTACAAAAAATTACACTAAACTCTTGTTGAAAAGTTGCAATTCTTATAATCTGTAATCCGAAATTTCACAGCAAAATGTTTATACTAGAGTTATTCAATTCAATAGTAATAAAGATGTAACTGCTAAACAATCACGACGAATCTCAATCATTATCTCGTTAAATGTATTTCATTATATAAAACATGTGTTTCGTTTGAACAAACGTGTATTTACGATGCGTTTTCTCGTGCAAACTGTACATAACCGTCAATTTTTTTATGATTACATAATTAGCAGAAATTGTCAAAGATTACCAATATTTAAATAACCGGTTAATTTCAAATCGCTCTCCTTATATATAGTTTCTATGCGGTCATAAAACAAATCGTAATTTTCTATACTCTTGCTATATCTGAATGTCAAGCGTAATGCAAATTACCACATCATCCGTTGTGTAATGGCATTCCAATGGTATTTTCAAACATAAAAAATATCGTGCAAAACCGCAATTAAATCAGAGTATATTCTTATATCAACCACATGCCAGAAATATTCGTACATTAGTTGAGTTCGAGAATATGTGATGATTCCATGAAAAAAAAGCTTGTATTCACTATTGATTTTTATTATAGTTCTGAATAGATTAAAATTAAAAGTTATAATTGTACGATGAATTTTTATTATTGTTTTAGAAAAAACAACTATATAGCTTGATGGATAATTGGCTAAAGTGGGTACTGGATTGATTCAGCCGATACTTGTTGGAAATTCATTTCACTGAACTAAAATCACCTTGAATTGCACTTTCCACTCTATTTGGTTTTTTAAAAAACCTTTTCTGACGCGTTTCGATATTAACTATCTTTGTCAAAGAACTAACTGGTATTTCGTGAAGTCCGTACATTTATAGTTTATTTAGGTTGTCAATAATAATCCGATAATTGAAAAATTAGCGTAAAGGTATCGGCAATTATCCTTTGACGTAATAATCTGTTGTATACGTAGAATTACTATAGGTATTAAAACAAATTACTGGTTAAATAAATTTAATAAAGGAGACCGGTTTAAATCTATCTGGTCGTTCAGTAAATTCCCCGAATTCTTGAGTTTATTGATCTCTACTGATTCCAAAAGATTTAGTCTCCTACCCTTATTTTCAGCATGTAATAATTTGAAGTTTTCGTCGAAATTGTGATATTCTGTTAATAGATGTTCTGCATATTTTGAATCTGTTTTTTGATTTACAAAAGAAGTACGGTGCTCCATGATGCGTTTTTTACATGCTCTCCCGCTTTGACCGATATAGACTTTATCACATGAGCCACATGAAAGTTTGTACACCCCTGCTTTGTTGTTTTTATCTATTTTGGATTTGTTATTTTTGACTAATTTTCCTAAGCTATTGTTTGTTTTATACGCTACGTTAATATTCTGTTTTCTTAAAAATGAAGCAACTTTTAACGTGGGTTTACCAAAATATGTTAAACTATTGTATTTAACGTCCGTGGTAATGACGTTTGGATAAACTAAGCTTAATGTTTTCTTATGATTCTTGTTTTTAAGTAATTTATCTATTAATTCAGCCTCGAAACCATTATTTACTGCTATTTGTTTAATTGTATTTAATTCATTTTGAAAATTTTCCGGGGTTTGATCTATGGAAATTAACTTATTTATCATACTGTGATACGCAGCAAGTTTGTGTTGATAAGGATGTATAGATGTGCTTTGAATAGTAATGTCAGTTTGGCTTGTTTTACGATAGATTGATTTTGACAAAAACTTCAAATTATTACATGCTGAAAATAAGGGTAGGAGACTAAATCTTTTGGAATCATTAGAGATCAATAAACTCAAGAATTCGGGAAATTTACTGAACGACCAGGTAGATTTAAACCGGTCTCCTTTATTAAATTTATTTAACCAGTAATTTGTTTTAATACCTATAGTAATTCTACGTATACAACAGAGTATTACGTCAAAGGATAATTGCCGATACCTTTATGCTAATTTTTCAATTATCGGATTATTATTGACAACCTAAATAAACTATAAATGTACGGACTTCACGAAATACCAGTTAGTTCTTTGACAAAGATAGTTAATATCGAAACGCGTCAGAAAAGGTTTTTTAAAAAACCAAATAGAGTGGAAAGTGCAATTCAAGGTGATTTTAGTTCACTAAAGTGGGTATTTGGTTTTTGAAAATTTGTGATATTTGAAAAACGGCTCCATATATTGCAATCAAATTTGGTACAGCATAGTTTTCAAAAACGATAAACAAGAATTTTTTATCATTTTTCATGGTACTCTCGTGTTTGGTACGAAGGTCGAATTAGGCAAATCCATGTTTATTTTTTTAAAACTCTGTATAATTTGTGTTTCGACGATAAATAATGAAATTGCCATAATTTCAATAGAAAAAACGTATACCTGTTGAATCTCCATATTTCAAGGCGTATGCGAGATATTGCAATTCAAATACGGTACAGCATGTCAGTCTCAAAAAAAACTTTTTTTAAGACTGAGTAGGTTGTGAATTTGACATGAACTATTTATGGATTTTTGTCTTTGCATATTGCCGATTTATTTACTGTGTTCTTAAAGTGAGTAACTAGAATAAAGCCCTCATTAAATATGCCTGGAATTAAAGAAATTGTAAATAGTGAACTAAGGGATATTATATATGATTTGTGTTTATGTACAAGTAAATTATAATTCAAGTGCTGCAGTTAGACGATATGCACAGTTATATCCAAATGAAATGTGCCTAATCGTAAAATATTCCAACGATTATACACAAATTTATGTGAAATAGGTTCGTTTCACACCAAAAATTCTGATGGCCGACCTAAAAGAATTTCAGCTGATCATGAAGATCATATTTTAGTTAGAATTCTGAAAAATCCTGCATTGAGTATTCGGCGCTTGCAAGCAGCTACTGGTGTAAGGTGTAAGTAAATCGAATATATCACGAATTTTACGTGCAGTAAAATTGTATCCATATCACTTTACGCCTGTACAAAATTTATACTTACCACGTAGACTACAGTTCTGCCAGTTCATGCAACATAAAATCATTCAAGATCCAACGTTTCTTGAAAACATGCTATTTTCTGACGAAGCTACATTCACACGTCTTGGAGTCTTCAATTGGAGTAATAACCATTATTATGATTTTGATAATCCTCATAAGTATCGTGAAGCTCATTTTCAGCATGAATTTTCCATTAGTATCTAGTGTGGAAGTATTGGCGATCACTTCATTGGTCCGTTTGAACTTCCGACGAGATTAAATGCATTACAGTATTTAGAATTTTTGGAAAATAATTTGGGTAATTTACTCGAAGAAGTTCCTCTTATTGTAAGGCAGCATAAGTGGTTTATGCACGATGGCGCACCGCCACATTATCCACTTACTTTCCAGCACTTTCTGCATTGTTGGATTGGACGTGGCAGTGAATTCCCTTGGCCGCTTTGTACTCCAGAACTTAATCCTATGGACTTTCACGTATGGGGATACATGAAATCTTTGGTGTACAGCAACGAAATTAACTCCCGAAACGAGCTTTTAGCGAAGATTCAAGAAGCCGCGAATATTCTTAAAAATAACATTGCAACCTTTTTCAAGATAGAGGACATTTCATAAAAAGTGTGATAAAATTTCAACATTTGATGAAATGTTTTTTTTTTCATAATTAAATTGAATGTTTTTGAAACCTTTAATGTTTTATTTAAATGTCTAAGCCTTAAAATGGCCATATCTCGAAAACTCCTTGAAATATGAAGATTCAACAAGTATACGTTTTTTGTATTGAAATTATTTATGGAAACGCAAATTATACGGGGTGTTAAAAAAATATACATGGATTTGCCTAATTCGACCTTCGTAACAAACACCCTGTAAGAGTACCATGAAAAATGATAACAAATTCTTGTTTATCACCCTTGAAAACTATGCTGTACCAAATTTGAGTTCAATTATAGAGCCGTTTTTCAAATATTACAAATTTTCAAAAACTACATACCAACTTTAGGACCCTGTATATCATTTACTACAAAAATTTTACCAAGGCATGTTTGTGTTAATCGGTATATTTTCACCGCCTCTAACTGCAGTTATCGTATTGTCCATTAGTTATGGGACACCCTGTATATACTATTTATTTCAAAATTGTTATAATAAACTAATATTTCTACTGTATCTTATAGATTAACCACATTTAATAAAATCATATATAAATGTAAATATTAGATCATTTGTAAGCTCCCAAGTTTGACCTGTTTTACTTTAATAGCGAGATAAAACGAACCACACTATGAAGGATCTTGAAGTAATTATTGTATATAAACCGGTCAAAATTTGTTTCTGTGTTTGCTTGTTGGGAGTAAGTTCTGAAAGTACTCAACCGATTGAAAAAATCTTACACCAATAGAAAGCTACATTCAGCATGAGTACAATAGACTATATTTTATTTTGTTATGGTCTTCTGTCCAAATAAAGAAAAACGATTTTTTTTTATTTTGGGAACATTCACTTATCTGTAGGACTCAAGTGCGGATGTGTTTTTGAAAAATTCAATATTGAATATCTCGGAAACAAATACAGATACATTACTGAAAATTGGTATACATACTCTTTGTGTAAGCACTTTCTGGAAATTTCTGTATATTTCAAAACGTTTCGGAGTCTAGGTCAAATACGTCTGGAAATATACAGAAATTTCGTGACTTGTGGTGTTATTTAACAGAAAGTGCTTAAACATTAAAAAAATATGCCACAAATATCCTTCAGAAAACAAATACATAGTCTTGCTTTAAGTGAATAAAGAACTGATTTGTCATACGAAATTAGGTCATTAGATGGCGAAAATGAAAGTTTCGGTGTATTTTTATTTAAATTCATAATTCTAGAAACATACACTGAGACATTAAAATAAGTGGTATATACTCTACTTCTCAAACGAATGGAGACTGCTTTGTGGAAATTTAATTATTCAATTAACTTTATTGTGTTGCGAAAACAGAATTGATGAAAGATGGAAAGTATCTAACGACAAAATTGTACAATATACAAAGAATATCTAAAATATCAATAACATTAAAATTGCCTAAAAGGTCAAATCTAAAAACGTAAACAGTAACAGAAATGAAAAAATAACAAAAAGTACCAAATATAAAAAAAGTCAGAAACCCGTCAGGAATGTCTAAAATAACAGAAATATATCAAAATACTATCATCTAAAATGTCAAAAAACGTAAAACATGTATACAATAACAAAAATACGTCGAAAATCTATGTGATAAAAATGTAAAAAATCGTCGAAAATGAATATAGACCTGTAGGTATGTATTTATATACAGTGTTAAAAAATAAGTAGTATTTAAAAAAAATCAGTACATTAAGAAGAAACCTTTATATACGAAATCCAGGCAACCTAAATCTTCAACAAAATTGGCTGGAAGTTGGATTTTGAGTACTTATTCCATAACATACATATGGCAACAAATTATTTACAAAATTTAATGGAAATGCTGTGGAACCTTTGGTGTGTCACAAATGTAAAAACACAGTTTTGTATTCTTAACACCAAACCTTTATTTTAAACAGTTTGGTTTACTCGTTGATGATAGCAACTTAGAGTTATTGAAAAGGCGTTGAGTGTTTAAAATAAAAGTTTGATGTTAGGGTGCAAAGTGCAAAGCTGTGTTTTTATATTTACAAAATTTAAAACTAAATCTTATCCAGATCTAATAGAATTTAGTAGTGTGTAGAGAGACTATAATCAACTTAAGAGATATAGAGGCTAAGACGGTGAAACGGAAATGTATTTTTTATAAAGATCTTTAATAAATACTTTAGTGATTTTGTGATCAAGTAATACAATATATTATCCTTACTATAACTTGATTTACTATATAGTTATTGTACCTGAAAAGAAAAGTGTTGACGTTCTTAATTGCCTGAAGAGAAAGTGTAATTAAATTAGTTCTAAAAAGGTCATAACATTCTAAATAACAACCGTTTACGTTTACGAAGTAATAGACTATTTTTAATTTACGTGAAACAAGCAAAAATAATTTATTTACTACATTAAGATATTTTAATTGTCTTAAGAATAAAGAACAATCAGTATTTGGAATTATTACAAGATTATTTGACAACTGATTTTAAGATCATTGATCATATAATAGTCGATATAATACAACAAAACGGAATTTAGCAATAAGTCTGTCAATCAGGCTGTTTTCTTTCTGTCCATAACATTTTTGGCAGAATTTGATTCACACTCAAAATTAAGTTCTTGTGTAATATTTTAGCGTATTTATTCTGAGACATTTACAGTCAAAATGATACGTTGATGGCGTTATCAATACCGTTTTTGATGATTCAGTCTCAATCTTCCAGAGGTTGAATTTTTAAAAGCAGTATTATATCGTTAGGTCCAAAACTAAATGGTTTGCTTGTCCTTACTGTTTGACTACTGTCCAAAATGCAAAACGATGCAGTCTTCTGTACTAGGGTCGATGTTGATGGTTGGTTTTCACCATATTTTGACACAACGCTTGTTTTCGATGTTGATCTTTAGTAAACAACACTGAATTATAATGTAGTGGAGAAATTAAGAAGTAGTATGTCACATTGGATATTCTCTATTGTTAAAGATTACGTCTCACTTGTCTGATTGGTTGTTATTTTTTTCATTGACGGTAGGGAACTTTGAATAAGTGAAAATGTATCATATTGTTATGTTTCGATATCGTTAACTATTGGTCATTATTATTGTTTTGAGAATGATAATTGTACCATTTCTATTTTGTCAATGGCATTTATAATAAAATAAAAAATTAAAATAGTCGCAGTGACAATTACATGAAAATGAACAATTTGAAATTAAAATATTGTACGTAACTCTTTATAACAATGCAAAACTTTTTCTTGCAGATCAGTGTTCAAAACAACAATTGTTACGGAATGGAATTTAGTCTGCGACGATAAATATTTGGCGAGTCTGGCTCAAACTGTGACAATGTTGGGTATTCTTTTTGGTAACATGATTTTTGGCTACTTATCAGACAAGTAAGTATAGGTTAAATTTAAAATAACTATTATTATCACTAGAAAAAATGCTTTAAAATATTTTGGTTTAACTTAAGAAGCTCATTGATTATTCTGTCTGTCCGTTGGGGTTTTCTTTCCTCACTTCTTTTCTGTAACAGATATATACTCTATTCGAGGTGTCATTCTTCTTTACGCAAGACAATACATATAGTATATATTGTTTCTGGTCAAGGAACCTTCATCAGTTTTGCTTCCCACAAGAGAATGTCCTCTCAAACACTTATTTATACATACATATCGGTACATTCGTAGATGCGAGATGTAAAGACCGACATCTCGGATTTTCGGGAAACACACAGAGGTTCCGAATCTGGAGCCGTTCGATGTAATTGATGTTCTCCCTTAACTCCTAGGTTAGAAATTCACGATAAAATTTGCAGGTTAACTTCACCTGTCAGAGATATTGAATACTCTCTTCGAGGTGTACATACAAAAGAACGACAACGTGTGTGGTTTCCAATTTCGGAATGAACTCGAGAGAGTATTTTTATCATTAATCGAATTCTTCGGGAATCCCTTTCTTATCAGCATTGTTTATTTGACTGATTTTTATCGTTATTAGTTTAGTTCTTATTTAGGATAATTAATTGCTCGAAGGTTTCTTAATTTTTGGCAACGTAAAATGGAATGTTATAACAATATGATCATACAGTTTTTCTACTTCACTTGTTTCCATTGGCCATTTTTCTGGCATATGGGTTAAGACTGGTGGAAGGCCCATCTGAATGCTGGCCCTTCCGTTTGTCGTAAAAGGTACTTTGCTACAAAAAGTCCACCTAAAATCTTAAGGACTCTTTATCACTTCAAATGTCAGACTTCTTCGATATAACGCGGTGATAGGAAGGTGGTATTAAATAGGCGACCTATATACTCATCGTCAACAAATTTCTTTTCTATCACTTGAATAATTCCATGTAATCCTGTTTTTTATGGTATTTACTTTCTTGTTTTCCAGATATGGACGAAGAAACCCTCTAGTCTTAGCTGTGATATTACAAGCCTGCTCAGGCTTAGGAGCTGCATTCTCACCCTGGTTCTCGGGTTTCTTAGCGATGAGATTTTTAGCGGCTTTAGCCACTGGCGGCACCATGATCACCAGTTTTGTTTTGGTCATGGAAATAGTTGGTAAGATTGCTTTATAAAGTAAACCGACTATGTCTAATTGACTTTGCTTTAGGTACCGAATGGCGAACGGTTGTAGGTATAATTTATCAGATTCCCTTCAACTTAGGGCATCTCTTACTACCTGTGATAAGCTATTTTCTTCGTGAATGGCGATTATTCCAAATAGCGATTTCAGCGCCATCACTTGCCCTTATTATGTATTACTGGCTATTGCCAGAATCTCCTAGATGGCAGCTGGTAGCTGGGAGAAAAGAAGAAGCCGTTGAAACTATGAAGAGAGCTGCTAAGTGTAACAAATTATCAGAAGGTGAGTTTTTTATTCACAAGTAATTTCAGGAGTATTTTTAACTGTTTGAAAAATACAAATTAGTAATGATGATGAATCATTGAAAATTTGTATATTGTTTCTCTTTCAGATACGATAGAACACGATGTAAATGTGTATCTTCAGAACAAAGATATCAAAAAAGCAGAAAGCAGCAAGGCAAATATTGTGGATCTAGTTAGGACTCCCGTGATGAGAATGTACACCGTTGCGGTTGGTTTTAATTGGTTCGTTTGTGGACTATGCTTCTTCGGAGTTTCTCAATTTATCGGACAATTAGGTAAGTTTCATACTGATCGACCATTCCCCCTCTTATCTCCGAAACTATTCACCCTAAAATTTTGAAATAATAGGGAATATAGAACGTTGACTTAAGTTTCCAGGAAAAATAAGGAGAAACTGCTAATATTAATTTGGGGGGAAATTATAGAATTTATAGAAAAATATAAAATTTTTCTATAGCATTATGTAATAATATATCAAATTAAAGGGCTCATTATGAGGAATACAAATATTTTCTGAGGAACTCAAAATTATTTTTTTCATATTTTAAAAACAATTAGTTTAAAAGATATTAACAATATGAGTAATATTTCTACTTTTAGAGGAATTTTGTAGGGGGGGGTCCTCGGATTTTATTCAAATTTTAGTATGTTTCTGACCGTATTGAAAAAACGTTATTCTGAGAGTTACAGCCCTCTAGAGGCCTTAGGGCCCTAGAAAAGGCCGGTCAATGACCCAAAAAGGCCGTTTTTACGCTATATTTGACAGGCTGTATCTCGGAGCCCAATTAACCGATTTTAACTTATCAAACGTCATTTTGTTTGCAATTTTCAAAAATTAGCGAAAAATTGAATTTTAATCCGATTTTAGTTTTCTCGGCGGCATTTAAAAGGTTTTGAAAAACACCTTCAAAATGATATGTAGTGAGTTCAAATCCATCCAGTAGATTCGGAGATACAGCAGATTGAAAGTGGTCATTTTTGTAAATATCGCGTTTTTACGCATTTTCAAAGTGCTGGTACTTGGTCTGGTAAACTTTAAATTGCACAAAAAATTTTTTGAACGTACTTTTTTATATAAATAATAACGTCCCATTGGAGATTTCCTTGGCCGGAGCCTCTATCTTGTTAATTGAATACTCTAGAAAATAAGTATTTTGCTACTCAAATAAGCCAATTTAATAAAAACTTATGGTTTATTTCTATCAATCAGAGAGCCTAAAGACATTTATATATTACAGATAATAAAAGTAGAGATCAAACCTATGATTTGAGGGTTTCTATAAACTTCTAGGTAGCCTAGAAGTAGAATTATGATAATTCAAAAGCTGAACTAAAATCAAAGTATCAATTCTCTGAACGCTAATTTTACCTACTTGTATAGTTACTTGTCAAAATCTTCTAGGCAACCGAGAACTTTGTTTAACCTTTAAAATTACAAGTATTTTATGTAGTTTGCTAATCTTTTACAGTTTTCATTATATTTTTGGAAACTTAGAGCACACACTTCGTAATGTTGCGAGCATTTTAAAGTGAGAAGCAAACCTGCAGTCAAGTGCACATATTCGTGAGTCAGATGGCTTATTCACTTGTATTGAAATTCACACTAAAATTTAAATAAACATTTTGTATTATAATATTTAATGTTACTAGTTATTAATTATAAGTAAGAAAGATTATTTGATATTAGTGTTAACTTTCGCAGGAAACAAAATTTCAAAAGAAAGTGTATAGTATATACACAATTTTGTTTTTGAAGTGACCATAAGGTAAATATAACCTCAAATTAATTTAAGAATAACCATTTTGCAATATAGGTAATTAATAATTTCAAATAATTTGTAATGTTCAATTGCAGTAATTTAACAAATCATCGATTTGTTTATAAATGTTTTTTAATACATTTTTTTTTAATAGTGAATCTTAGTATTGTAATGTTTTTATTTTCACGCTCGGGTTCAATGCAGTTCTTGGATTTATTTAAAAACACAGTCTAACTCACTCTAATTTATTTCCACTACTTTTACACAAATTTATATTCACAGAAACTACTATTTACATTTTATCTTAACTGTACAAACGACCGACGAAAACTGAACTCCTATCGCCAGCTGCTTTATATTTATACATTTGTCTTGGAATTATCTGGTACGTCCACGAACCATCGGGAAATTCCATCACGTTCTGGAAGCTTTAAAGGACTTCCCAGTAACGGCAGCGGTCCGCCGGTTGAGAGACAAATATTTCGGGTTCCCAGAATTTATCGGAATAATGTCCCTTCCATGAACTGGTTGATGGCCGATTGCACCAGCGGTCGGTTGAATTCTCGTAACATTGCCCCCTCCTTAAGACCATTTCGTCCCGGAATGTCCCAGAATCCTTCCTGGTGTGACGATATTGGCAGGACCCTCCATTTCGACAACGGGAAGTTTGGTGGAAGTAACAATCAACGGTCTTCGAATCTGGGCTGCGAGTATTGAGACAGCAGACCAGGATGTTGATGCCACTGAATCGAAAGATTGTTTCCATCATACTTCTCACCACCCTCCAATTCAGTCCATCTAACCCGCAGGCTATCTTTGGGACCGCCAATTTCATCAGATTCTTCTCCATCATCACATTCCTCAATTCTACCAGAGTCTTCCAAAGATCGCTATATGTTGGCTTGTCTTGCGAGAATGTTTTCGTTACCAAATAAAAGATGTCTCTGGTACCCACTGGGAGTTTATCTTCGAGATGAAGGACCTTCCCTACCACTGGATCTTGTTCCCGTAGCTTCTGGAACTGGCCGTACTTCTTGGCAAACACCTTGGCTATTCCTCTGGACATCCGGAGATCTCGAGCCACACAATGAGCCAGGGCATATTCTATGGGCACCTCAAACAGGTCTCGGGGTTCCTCTGTGGTCACGTCGTGCTGCACTTTCTGCCCATTAGAGTACAGTGCCATAAACTGTTCGAAGGTCATCTCGTCATCGGGTGGTTGGATGCTGCGGACTTGGGCTTGGTCATCTCCGCTGTCATGACTTCCGGCATAAGGGGCTAACCTGTTGAAATGCACGACCTTTGGTTTTCCCCGAGGTAGCTTCTTTATTCGGTAGACAACATCGTTGATTTTCTTCACAATTTGGTACGGCCCCTCCCAAGATCTCTGTAGCTTGGGAGAATATCCACGACGACGTTGCGGGTTATACAACCAAACAAGATCATCAACTTGGAATTCTCCGCTCTCGGCTTTGATGTCGTAGGCTTCCTTCATTCGGGCACTGGCATTCTCGATGTTTAACCGGACTCGTTCATGGATGTCGTTCATCTTTTGACGTAGCTGGCTGACAAAGTCTTCACCTGCGATCTCTTCTCCTGGGGGACATCCAAACTTCAAATCGCATGGTAGTCTTAATTCTCGTCCCATGATAATACTGGCCGGGGTCTGACCCGTGGACTCGTGCACAGACGAACGATATGCCATTAGAAACAAGTGCAGATACTGGTCCCAGTCTCTTTGGTGGTCAGAGACTACCTTTGACAAATGGCGGTTAATGGTTCTATTCATCCGTTCTACCATTCCATCGGATTGCGGGTGTAATGCCGTCGTCCGTGTTTTATTGATTTTCAAGAGTTTGCAGACGTCTTGGAAAAGAGTAGACTCGAAGTTTCTACCTTGGTCTGAGTGCAACTCCAAGGGAACACCAAAACGACTGATCCATTCCTTGACAAGGACATCAGCAACGGTCAAAGCTTCTTGATTCGGCAAGGCATACGCTTCGGCCCATTTACTAAAATAGTCCATCACCACCACAATGTATTTATTTCCACAGTCGGATTCAGGTAATGGACCGGCAACATCAATGGCTATTCTTTCGAATGGACTGCCCACGTTATATTGCTTCATAGGAGCTTTTGGTCGCTTCTGAGGCCCATTACTTGCTGCACAAACCGTACATTTCCGGCACCACTCCTTAACATCTACTTGGCAGTTTAGCCAATAGAAGCGTTCTCTCAACTTCCCCAGGGTTTTCGTTACTCCCAAATGTCCTCCAGTTGTACCATCATGTAGTTCTCGTAAAACCTCTGGTCTCCTATTTCTGGGAACTACAATCTGTTTTCTGTCGTTTCCTTCCTCTGGAGTTTCCAGGACGCGCTTGAGAAGTCCATTTTCCAGGATGAGGGAGTTCCACTGAGCCCAGTACGACTTTATGGTTGGTGAGTATCGAGAAATCTCCTGCCACGTAGGTTTGCGATCTTCTTCCTTCCACCGGATAACCTCTTTCAAATCTGGATCTAATTTCTGGTCTTTTTGGATCTCCGCAGATTGCCAATGGTCATTGATGGCGGTAGTTCTACAGAGAACAGCTCCTTTTTCTTCAGCTCGCTGGCAATGTTTGCAGTCATCGGGGCATGGTCTTCTCGATAGAGCATCAGCATTCTTATGGCTTGTTCCAGCTCGATGTTCAGTCTCGAAGTCGAATTCTTGCAACCGCTCAATCCATCTTGCCACCTGTCCTTCAGGATTTTTAAACTGCAGAAGCCACTTCAGTGCTGCATGATCAGTTGCCAAGCAACAATCAAGTTTGATGAATTAGTAGATAAGTACCCAATGAAGGATTTTAGGTTTGCTTGTCACCGACTTCAAAAATATACTAGATTGGTAGGTAATTAATTTGTACAGAATGAGCACCTTTTAATGTTTACATTTTTTACTTCCTGGGTAGGTACCTTACAACATTGAATGTGTTATTTATTTGCTAGAGTTGTATTTTGTTATAATTATTTTTAGCTTTTTAGTTATAGGTAGAAGTCGGTTATATATTTTTTTAAATGTTTTATTTTCAACTTTTTAGTTTTTTTTTGAACTCAGGTAGTTTTCATTCTTTATTTTTTATTTTGTACGTATAACCTTAATAGACAGAACCAGGTAACATCGAAAGCCTCAACATTACACAATGATACTTTATCATTTAAATTGACAGGTAAATCTTTACGAACAAAATGTACTAGTACCCGTTGACTTAATAAGCCCAAAATATATTTATGCCTTATGGACTACGCCATGTAACCTTTTTTTGAACTTTTTTTGACAACCCTGTATAACTAGATAATTCTACTCCAACCTATGTACCAACCAGCCTGTACATACGGACAAGCATCAATTTGTTAGCTGCCTTCTGTAAACTATAGGACGGAGTAGAATCCATCCTATATTTACGGAGTCAAATCCGTCTTATATTTCAACCATAGTATATAACTCCTTGTATGCTACCCCATAAATTATTGCCTTTTTAACATTTTATGTTATCGCCCTGTGTAACATTAATTACTCTCCACACTTTATGCACCTTCTTATGGGCTATAAATGAAATAATTTTTTAATCACACTGTATAAATATAATTCAACTCCAGCATATATTTCAACCATCCTGTATATGATTTGCTTATGTCCACATCATATAACAGTTTTTTAATCACCCTATATAATTTTAATTTCACATTTTTTCAACATTTTTATACCACCAAACTGTATATACGGCTGCCTACGGACCACTATCATTCTAGTCCGTCCTATATTTCAATCTTCATATAAATGCAACTCCTTCTACCACTTTACTTTGTGATTTTGTTTGCTATAACTAAACACCCTGTCTATAAGCCATCAAGTACCACTTTAAAGTTTGACATGTGTTGTCACTGAATTTTCTATTAGGCCGGGAGAATGTGATAACCAAAAGTACCGTCTTCGCAAAATGGAAAAATTTGCATTTAAATAGGTATTTGCCTGGTATACAAACAAAACGAGCTTGGTACTCATTGATTTAAGGAGCCGAAAATACTATGCTTTACTACCTATATGGTTGAAATGTACATAGAAAATTTTCAAATTCGCAATTAAAACTTCCAGTGCCTAAAATTACCGCACTATTACGTTGGAATTAAAATATTTATGAGGAAATGTCTGTTATGACATTTCGATGAAATTTTTGATAAGAATTTTGGAATTTTCGGCGATTTTCTGCAAAACTGCAAGTTGCACGTCGCAAAAAGTAGGTATATGAGATCACCTAAGGATCTTCCTTAATAAATTAAACGTTAAAAAACTATACACATCCATAAGGAGTTAACGAAAAATCGACTAAAATATTAGGGATATTGGTCGATTTCCATGCACGCATGTGTTCGTTCACAAATTTTATTACTTTATCAATAGAATTCTTTTCCAAAATTTGAAGTTTCACCAATCCGGATATATACTCTATTAAACAAGACCATATTCGGTCAAAACTGTGCACCACAGGAGAAAAAATGAGGTAACATACATACAAAAAAAAGCTAAAAAATACGCGACGAATTGATAACCTCCTCCTTTTTGGAAGTCGGTTAAAAAGATAATAATTTTGGTACAGGTTACAAATATCTGTATACCATTTCAATGGATTACAGGATAAGATTCAGACTTTTTTATAAAAAAGAAAAGTTTTCCCACATATATTATTAAATTTCACGATGTATGACATACTTTGTAAAGTTTCATATTTATTAATAACATAATAAATCGGCAAGAAAAAATGTGGCCTCAAGGTGCATAAAAACTCGTTAGAGAACACTCATAAGAATAATTAGTAACTTAAGAATTATAAAATTGTAAAGCAATTTTTGCAGCTTCTTTTCCAGTATATTAACAATTAATATACTTTTTAAAGTCATTGAATAAAAAGTATTAAAATAAAATTGTAATTTTTAAAACAGTCTAATATATCATCGTAAACTTACCATCCTTTCTCTGTAATCAGTAAGTTTTGAATACATATAATCGGTGCAATAAAAATACCGTTGAATCTTGCTTTGGTTAAAATCTATTGGTAGTAATGCCAAATATTCCAATTTTTTGTTAATTAATTTAGTACTCTTGAATTCTTTTTGTAAATTTATGATTATCTTTTGAAGAATAATGCTATCTTCAAATATATTATTATATACTGCTTGAGGTACTTCAATAGTTGCTCCAGATACTTTCGACAACTTTTCAGCAAAATTTTTACAAACATCTTCAACTATATTTTCAGCATAATTTAAACTTCGAGTTTTAAAAAAAGGTTGGTTCTTCAAACATGGTAAATCAAGAGTATCCAAAACAGTATCTATTACCTTGAATTCTTGACTCAAAGAAATAAAATTACTGGATTTACTACTATCAATACTGCTTAGTGAACTTTGGCTTTCTGATAAAACTAGAGCACAGTAAGAAACTTTTTCTTGTGTTTTTATTCTCTCAGATTGTCTAAACTGTGTATTACTACCGCTAGCAACATCTGCTTGATCGGATCTTTGTTCAGAATTTACTTTAATTTTCAAAAGAGATTCACATCTTTTACATACTTTATCTCCAGGAATCAGTTTTATCAATAAATTTTTCATGGCAATTTCACAAATTTCTATTGGCAGTATTCTAAGATCAGCAGTAATGGTCTTATCATGTTTATTAAAGGGATCTCAACATTTGCATCTTGAAGAAGAATAATGGTTTAACCAGATATATTTATGGTGATCACAAATTTATATCGGTTATATATTTTTTTTAAAATGTTTTATTTTGTTTTTGTCTTTAAAAGAAATAGTAAATTCCTATGAAATGATTTTTCCGACTTCTATTTTTTTAATAAAAAATATTTTAAAGATAATTTAGAAGAGTTTCATTGCTGCTGAGGATAATAAAACACTCAGAATAGTAGAAGTCTTGTTTTGATTACATTTAAGAAATTGCCGTTATTCTAAAGCAATGTTTTAATGTTCCAGGGTGTATAATTTATCGTTTCTCAAAAATTGTAGTTAGATCGGATGGCATCGCTTCAATCTGAATCCATATTTTATTTCGATTTGGAACACTCTTAAGTTAATGTTTGCTTTCGTATTTTTCTTCAATTTACCAGAATAATATTTATTATGTATTTTATACATTTTCCAGACTGTGTAAAATATCATAATAAAAAAAGTTACGCCAAATATTCTCTGGAGTTACAGCAACTAATACGTGATTATTTTACAAATGAAGAAAATACTTATACTTGCCCTGGAAAAAAAGATTATGTATCAATTAAAGATGACGGTGGAAGAAAAATTTTAATTCAAAAAAAAATTGTTATATACAGTGCACGATTTATATTTAAAATTTAAAACAGAATACAGTGGTAGTGAAAAGCTTCCATCTTTTTCGTACTTTATGTCGCTAAAACCGCCCGAATGTATACATGTGGGGGACCCTGGCAGTCATACAATTGGTGTGTGCATTCAACATCAAAATGTTAAACTCAAATTGTATGCCTTGTCCAGGAGAATCAAATACCGAGACTTATTACAAGGGGCTGTTTGCAATGATGACGAAGAAAAGTGCATGCTAAAAAATGTAACAAGTGTCCAGGGCGATTGGGAGTTTTAACAACTTTCGATTGTATAATAGAAGAACAAAGCATCGAACTTAAAGAGGGGACAATTAAATATAAAGTATGGAGAGAAAAAGGAAGTGTAGGTTCTCTTGAGACTGCTGAAGATGACGTCGATGTTATCAAAACCAGAGTATGTGAAGATATTAATTATTTAACCATACATCATTACGTTGCTGACGTTCAGAAGCAATATCTCAATCACTGTAAAAGAAGATTAGAATTATATACCTGCATCATTGTAATGGATTTTTCCGAAAATTATAGCTTCATTATTCAACAGTCTGTTCAGTCATTTTATTACAATAATTCACAAGCAACTCTGCACCCATTCTGCATATATTTTAAATCCCAGGAATCTGACGAAGTGCAAAATATCAATTCCTGTGTAATTAGCGATACGAAAGATCATTTCGCATATACAGTGAATGCTTTTACAGCGAACTTAATTTCTATTATAAAGGACCAATATAGTTGGATAAAGAATGTAATATACTTTTCTGATGGAGCACCCCAACAATATAAGAACAAGTAATATTTTATACACTAAAAATTATTTAATTTGAAACTTATGTAATTTTTCCAGGAACCATTTAGCTAATATATTGTGCCACCAAAAAGACTTTGGTATAAAAGTATCGTCCTCATGTGATGCAACTGCTGGAAGTGTAAAACGACAAACAATGCGTCACTGTATAAGATCACCTCCAGAGAGACAAATTACAAATGCTCGAGAGATGCACACTTACGCAGTCAGTGAAATTAAGACAATAAGGTACAATACAAAAACATTATTTTTTTTGATTCCCCAATATAAAGTGAAGAAAAATATACAAATCAAAAGTATAATTTAATACTATTATTATAATTTATTGCAGAGCTTTATGGGTTCCAGACTCAGATGTTCAAAATTATGAAAAAAAGTTACGCCAAAGATTTTCCATGGTAACAACTTTTCCGGACACGAGAAAGCATCATTGCTATATTCCTATTGAACGAACATCTATGAAAATGAAAATAACTTCATTATCTACCGACGAAAAAGTTGTAAATTTAAATCTTAAATAGTACTTTCAATTTTGTAAGATTAAACTTTTTAAAAAAAATCCATATCATTCCAAAAATATAATGCTAAACTGTAAAAGCTTTGCTTTTTTGAACCCCTTTATATTTTTTTTCATATTTTCCGTTTTTTTTAAGTCTTATATTTGTCACCTTAGAGGGACAATGTAATCGTACAAAAAATCTAACGGGTTGATAAATTCAAATTAATTGGAATCAATGCCATTCAAAGTAAAATTTGTACAGTACGAAGTGTGAAGTTTCCAAAAATATAACGCAAAACTGTAAAAGATTAGCAAATTGCATAAAAATACTTGTAATTTGAAAGGCTAAACAAAGTTCTAGGTTGTTTAGAACGGAGATAGAAGATTGTGACAAGTAACTTCACAATTAGGTAAAATTAGCTTTCACAGAATTAATACTTTGATTTTAGTTAAGCTTTTGAATTATCATAACTGTACTTCTAGGCTACCTAGAAGTTTGTAGAAATCCTCAAATCAAAGGTTTAATCTCTACTTTTATAATCTGTAATATAAAAATGTCTTTAGGCTCTCTGATTGACAGAAATAAGCCGTAAGTTTTTTTTTAAATTGGCTTACTTGAGTAGCAAAATACTTATTATTTAGAGGGTTAAATAAGATAGATACAGGCTCGGGCCAAGAAAATTTCCAATGGGACGTTATTATTTATATAAAAAACTACGTCCAAAAAATTTTTTGTGCAATTTAAAGTTTACCACACCAAGTAAAACGCGTAAAAACACGATATTTACAAAAATGACCACTTTCAATCTGCTGTATCTCCGAATCTACTGAATGGATTTGAACTCACTACATATCATTTTGAAGGTGTTTTTCAAAACCTTTTAAATGCCGCCGAGAAAACTAAAATCGGATTAAAATTCGATTTTTGGCTAATTTTTGAAAATTGCAATGTTTTGAAATTTTTAACGTTACTTAAAATACTCCCAAAAATCAGCGTTATTAAGTAGAGACTTGAAATTTTACTGATAAAACTACTTAAAATTTACTTTGACCGGCCCTTTCTAGGGCCCTAAGGCCTCTAGAAGGCTGTAACTCTCAGAATAACGTTTTTTCAATACGGTCAGAAACATACTAAAATTTGAACAAAATCCGAGAACCCCCCCTGCTACAAAATTCCTCTAAAAGTAGAAATATTGCTCATATATATATATATATATATATATATATATATATATATATATATATATATATACACACACAATATATATATTATTTTCGAAATTATAAGAGTTAAAATTTTGAAAAAAATACAGGTACAGGGGTGAATATCACGTCTAAAAGTTTAAATACAAAGGGGTATCATGTAATACCTCTTTTTAAAGGTCTCTTTTTGCCAATCTCATGACATCATTTTTTAAAATCTGATATTTTTTTACAGAGTAATGCCATTTTAAACTTCCAAATTAAAATAATTATTATTCAGATTTGGATTTATTTACATTATTAAATTGTATTAGTGTTCATGTTAAATGTCCGCCATTGTTGGTAAGACAATGGTAAAATCGCAGTTCGAATTTCTCCCGTTCTTTTTGAAGCGTCTCTGGTGTTAATCCACTCACATTTCTCCACTATTCTACGTCTATCTTCAGGAATATCGTGAGAATGAGTTTTATACACCACAGTTTTTAGATGTCCCTATAAAAAAAGTCAAGGGGCGTTAGGTAGGAAGATCTTGTTGGCCATTCTATAGCATCCCTTATTCCAATCCGTTTATCTGGAAATGTCTCATTAAGGCAATTTCGTACAGGCAAGGCATAATGTGTTTTTTTTTTCGTCAAGCAATGAAGTCCCGTCTTGATCTAATTGGTTTTCTAAATTTTCGGTTACAAGGGGTTTTCTAATAAGAGCACATACCCCAACTAAATTTTCTTCCACGAATAAAGGACCAATAATTTCCGAGAATTCCGGCCCATACGTTGATTTTTGGATGATGTTGATTGTGCTCTTCCCGAAAAACTTGTGGATTGGTATTGTCCCAATATCTACAATTATGTTTATTGACAAATCCATTTAAAAAATCCTGCTTCTTCAGAAAAACAAATATTTTTAATAAAATTAGGGTTTGCAATTGTTGTTTGTGTCACTAATTCGCAGAATTCTAACCTTTTGTCATAATCATCCTCAGCAAGCTGTTGTAAAAACTGTATTTTGTAAGGAAAGAATTTATTTTTAGACGTAACGTTATATGCACAGCGCTGATGGAAATATTTGTTAACGTGGAGATTTTTGGTATTGATGTTTGAGGATCTATGGCAAAATGACTTACACTCAAGCTGTGCAGTTTCAGTTAAAACTCTACGAATCTTGACAATTTTATTGCATACACTTCCAGTTTCTTGAAATGTATGAACTAAATCCAACATATACTGATGCCCAACATTTTTATTGGGATGTGTCTGATGAAAACATGAGCAGTTCTGCGTGCACAACGTTGTTCTTCCCCATAAATAAATATTACTTCAATTCTTTCTTGTAAAGAATAAACCATTCTCGGATTTGATGGTCAGTTTACAACGAAATCACTACTAATAATCAATTGTTTACATTTACAGTCACAAATATCTTTCATAAAAACATATACGGATTTTTTCTCACTTGTTTATCTCCTTATTTATACTCATCTCTGTAAAAAATGATGTGTCAAAAGATTGGCAAAAAAGAGTGATATTCACCCCCGCTTAGGGGTTGGAACTGTGGGTGACCGATACATGTAAAATGGGTCCCCCTGTAAATATATATATTAACGTGTTTTTTATCTTTTTCTTTTAAAGATATTTTAAAGGTTGTTATTTGGGTGGCTAGTTTTGAAATTAATAGCCCTGTATGGGCAGGGGCGTATCTTCGGCATTATCATTAGGGGTGCAAGAAAAATAGACTACTGTGAAGGCACATACATTTTTAATCTTTCTTCTCATTCCAAACAATTGTGGGGGAAACCCCCTCCTTACCCCCCTAAATAAGCCTATGTGTGCCAGGCAATATTGAAATCTCAAGTAATGCTTACATCTGCTAAGCTGGAAAACAAATTCCAACCATGAGCCAGTGCCACAAATTGTTGATATTTTTACTTTAAAAGTGTTTACAATGTGTAAAAACTGAGCACTAGTGGAAATAATACACGATGTAAACATTTTGTATCCAGGGGGTTTTCACAGTGCTTCTACCGTGGACCCGAGTGGTTAAAAATTTACAGTTGTGGTCTCTGTTGCTTAGGTAGGTACTCTAAGCAGAGAGACCGTGGTTACTCGGTAACAGTAAGGGCTACGAAATTATTATTAAGTTAACAATTTGGCAATTAATTAACAACAAAGTACGGCAAGTGTTCAGATGTGGATTTCTTAAATGACCTTTCCATCGTTTGGTGTTAAAAACAATGTTTCTATGTTTTAGGTGGTAATATTTTTATAAACGTTGCATTGTCGGCCATCATCCAGATTCCCAGCACTTTATTTGCATGTTGGTCTACAAAAGCATGGGGAAGGAAGAAGACATTAGTTTTTGCCAACATTTTGGCTGGTGTCAGTCTTCTGTTGATAGGTGAGTCGATAATTTTTTAATGTGTTCAGGCAAGAAGATACCTTTGGCATTTTTTCAGGTTTTGTTCCCTCCAATCCAAGTTGGATAAAGACAGTCCTCTCGACAGCTGGAATGTTCGGCCTAGCGTTATCTTTCCCCACAGTTTACATCTACTCGGGTGAACTGTTTCCGACAGTAGTACGCAACATAGGCGTCGGAACGTGTTCTATGTGTGCGAGAATCGGTTCCATGATAGCGCCGTTTGTAGCTACTTTAAATACAGTCAATTACTGGATTCCGCCAGTAATTTTCGGCGTCACTCCATTGGTAGGCGCCATACTTTGCTACACGCTGCCCGAAACCCTAGATTGCAAGTTGCCTGATACAATCGAAGAAGCGGAACTTTTGAAAAAAGGACACAATCAGGAAAGTGATACGTTGTAGGCAAGAACAATTTTACTTGACGGTTTTAAGTAAAAAAATATATTAACACATTGAGATTTGTTGCACACAATTGTAGTTAATGGCAAGCAAGGCATTTTAATGGAGCTAACTAGATGTATAATTACTCTATAATTTGATTAAATGGAACTTTTAACTTCTCTGCAAGTTAATTTTGTCACAAAATTGTGTAAGTGAAATTGATTCTCGGTATCAACCATAAACTAATTTAATTTCTCCCAATAAAAGACTGAAATTAAAAATATGAATACTGGCACAAATAAATATGCTGTAATGTTAAATTGTACATGTTCATACAAATTACTAATCCTTTTGATTAATATTTCCACTATATATAAGAACTTTTTTTCCCATTTTTTATAATCAGAAAACAAATGTTTATATGCCTATACTTAGTGCTCTATTGTTCATTTTTAAAACTTGTTATAATGTGATAAATATTATTTTTTAAATAAATAATGCATATTCTTTTTGTATTATTATTTCAAAAAAATGTGTAAAATTAAGAGACATTGCTTGGATATATTAATTTCTGTTGAATGAAAGACTGAATTTAAAGATGTGAATACTGTCACAAATAAATTGTTATAAATTTAAGAATAATTGTTTTTGTTTTTATAATTCCTTCCTGCACATCATGAAATATTTCTGAAATATTCCTATGTTAGCTGCAAAATGCCCACTGTAATATTACCTGAAATATGAGAGAAACATTTCTGGAAATACTACTGAAATATGTCAATTGATTTTTAGTCGTGAATAAAGGAATATTTGTAGAAAACATTTCAGATATGAAATATTTAGAATTATTTTTGAAATATTCGAAAGCCCACAACAAAAAAAAAGTTGAAATGTATCATGATTTCATGATATATTTCAATATTACAGAAATATTTCAGAAGATTTTTTGTCCCGAAAGTACGAACATTTCAGAAATCTTATCAATACTATTCTAAAATTGTAAGTTTGTCTGTTTGTTTGTTTAGGCATCACGTAAGAACTACCGAGCTGATATATACTTTATACAGTGTGATTAAAACAATGTTAGAAAAAGCTCATATAAGGGGTGGTTGAAATATAAGGTGGAGAGAAATTATACTTCCAAGGGTGGTTCAAAAATGGTTATATAGCGTAGTCCATAAACAGGTGCATATATAAGATAGTGGACCACAGTTATAGTTAAATGTTTAAAAATTTTATATTTGGTGGCCCCTAAGCAGATGCCCATACAGGGTGGTTCAAAAATAAGTTGTAATGTTTGACAAATTGGCAGCGGTGTATACAGGACGGTTTTAATGTAAAGCGGTTAAAAAATGTTAAATAAAATTGTTATATAGGGTGGCCAATAAGCAATTGCAGTTTGGGTGAGGGTTTAAATAAAAGTTTGGTGTTAGGGTGCAAACCTGTGTTTTTATATTTGCGACACACCACAGGCATTTCCATTTGGATGGATCAAAAATAGTTAAAAAAAATATTTAGGGTAGACCATGAACAGTTACATTCTACTATATGGAATATCTGAAAAAATGGAGAGAAGCAAGATTATAGTCTTAGAGTTTGTTTAACACAATGTTAGAAATAGCTGCATATAAAGGTTCATTAAAATATAGAGTAAAGAGAAATTTTACTTTAAAAGGTGGTTCAATAAATATCATATAATTGCTATACACCATAGACTGTAGACCATAAGCAGTTGCATAGCTCAAATATAGGGTAGAGAAGAGTTATAGTCAGGTGTTCAAAAAGTTATAAATAAACAGCAGCATATACAGGATGGTTGCAACATAGGGTGAAGTAGAGTTACAGTTTTTCAACGTGATTAAAAAAAAATGTTGAGTAAAATTGTTATATAGGGTGGCCCATAAATACTTGCAATTTGGATGAAATATATTCGGGATTGGTGGTTATAGTTAAGTAGTGTGGTTCAAACAAGTTACAATTTTTTTTATACAGGAGAACCCATATGTTTCATAAGTTATTTCTTTTTGCGAAGGCTTGAACATTCCCTACGCGGGTGAAACCGCGGGTAACGGCAGTAATTTATAAAACAAACATGAAGTATTATAAAAATATTTTTAAATATTTGACTAAAATGTATTTAAAATATCTTCATATATGTCCAAATGATCTTTTAAAAAGTACCATGAAAATTTACAAAAATATTTTATAAAATATTAAGGGAATATTTTTGATGGTTTTGCCACAGACATAGCAATATTTCAAATAAAATAAGAATTATTACAAACATATTTGATGGTGTGTGGGTATAATTATGAACACACTCTTCCTAATAAATAGAATTTCCTATAATTGTGAATACACCCTTCAAAGTTGACGGACAGTGCAGAATGAATACCCATTTATTTGTTATCTGAAGATAAACAAATATTTATATCTCAGAACATAAAAGCCTTTTTATTCAAAGATTTAGGTATATGGTTTTAATTTTGCTTTAATTTTTAGAACAATGTATTGTGAGTTATATTATTAACCAATTTCCAAAAAGGAGAAGGGTACAATTTTTTTGAATAAATATTCTATACATATATATTATTTTAAAACATATTTCATATTTTTTGAAACACTAATTTCCACTGATTTTTTAAATGATATTTGCATTATTAAAATTTATTTTTATAAGATTCATTTTTTATTAATGCATAACGTCTGAATGTAAGCTAGTGTATTCTAAGTACTGAATTTATCTTTAATTTAACAAATTGAGGTAAAATCATAAACAGTCTGAACTGATTTGGCCAATATCTGATAGAAATTCATTACAACAATTAACTTCAAAATTAATTGCCACAATCTTAGGTTTTAGAAAAACTGTACTGTTTGCATATTTGCACATTTCATTCAGAAAACAAGGAAATGTTGAATGAATGGAACTGCTGAAAGTCTTGTGTGGTTTGTTTAATTAAATTTGTTCCATTGAGGTGTCGAGGGCAGACTATTGACTTTCTTTGCAGCAGTTTTTGTTTTATCTTGCATAATAAAAACTACAGACAGTTGATTGTTCTCCTCATAAGAATATAGAGAATGAAAATAAATATGGAGCCTCAAAAGTATGAAATATTTTAGAAATATAACATGTTTTTTGGGCAAGTTGAACCACTTTGGCAGCTCAAAGTCATCATCACGTATATTTTCATCCACCTAGGAGTGACAAAAAACGTATAGTTTGGCCTTGACCATTATTCATTTGGAATGAGTTCATATCTGTAATCCTAGATGGCTGTGGTCAAGAGCTTAGTCCAATTTTAACCAAACAAATGTACTTGACAGTAGAGATGGGCAGGTCCGGATGGACACGCATGTTCGGACCTGCATCCCTAGTGTTAATGATGGATGTACATCGGACGGCAATTCGGACACATATCCGCGGACCTGTCGGAGTGGCAAGACAGGCATGCAATGTGCGGTACTGAATATAGTTTAAAGATATGTGGGTTCGGAAGGACACGAATCGTCGGACCTGTGTGAATGAAGGATGTACATCGTTCCCGATGGGTGGAACCACTTGCTAATATTATACGCGGGAACGGTACTGAATCAATGATAGCGGACTCGAAACTGCGGATCGGAGTGAGTGGAAGGGTATTACATATAGTTTGATCACATAGAAGTATTGTTGGTTCATCGTTATATATTTTTATCGTTTTAGTAGTCACATATGGCTATTTTTATTTGTAATTATTATTTTTGAAAAATCATTATCGTTTTCTCGTAATTTTATTATATAAAGGGTAAAAAACAACAATTCAGCGCCATAATGTCTTGCTAACAGTATTACAATCCAACACTTCGCCTGCAGTCCGACTCCGGTGATCACAGTTAGACAACAGGACCCATATGGGTCCGTCGGACACGGGTCTTGGATGTACATCTTTGGAACTGGATGCATATCTGGATCCAACTTCGAATTATGAGCGGACCTACAGATCTCTACTTAACAGTAAGTACAATAAAGTTTTGAATTTATCATCCATAATTGGGCAGTGTTACATATTCTAACTAAGATATAAAACAAAATTCTGAGAAGAATAAATTGAAATAATGTTTCAATTACACAGTAAAGTATTGAGTTATCATTAAGAGTAGTAAAGTAACAAATTTAAAAAAAGTTGGATTTTAGTTTTACACATGTGAACAAATGAACATCAAAACATGTTTATACATGCTGCTTTTAAGCGCCAACCCATTTTGAGTATATGCACAATTCACATACAGAATCATACATTTTTAGTAGTTTCTTTACCTCTCTCACCACCTTTACACAAAAACAAGGCCGTAGTCAGGATTTTTTTTCGGGAGGGTTTTTGGGGGGGGTGGGGGTTGGATAATTTTTTTGATTGGTGATGGGCTGATTAGGACTGCAAAATGTATATTTTTGTTCATGTATTTCCAAGATATATAAAATTGTATAAATATAAAATTTATTCTCATGAAAAACATGATTAATTGGTTAAAATTGAATCTTGAAACCAAAGATTCCAAAATTTCGGGGGGGGTTGAACTGTGGCTTACAGAAGCACTTAAAGAAATAAATTGCGAATATTGATTTAGGCTATTTACCACCGCCCCAGAAAGGTACATTTTTTGTAGTTTAAAATTTGTACCGCCGACTCTAAAAAGATTAAGAATTTTAAGAGAATATAACATTACATTGAACTCATTTATCAGAAATACCTTTAAAATACAACAAAAATAAATTATATAATTATTCTTGATTCTTCACTTTTATACATAAATTTTTACATTAACACAAATATTATTTACTGTATTTGAACTTTCTGTTTCTTCTTTATTGAACTAAAAAACGGGAAAAACCCAAACGTCACGTCTATGAATTTCTGATTGACACAAAACACAAATTTTACGTTTACTTCTGTCTTAGAGCATGTAACTGTACAAGCTCTAAGACTTCTGTCCACAGATTTCGTGTTTAATGTTAGTGTTGCATGTTGTATGATCTGTGGCATAGACAAGAAGATCAGGTGTTGTCGATGTTTCATGTCAATATGCCAAAATATTCGTTTCTTAATATTAAAATTTTTTGAAATTTGTTATACTTAACGTTTACTTTTATCTTATTATCAATTTACTTAAACAAATAATCAGATAAGTTATTAATCTAATAACAGACAAATCAGCAAATAACGCGTGTTTCATGCGCATGCATTCTATGCACATGAATAAGGGGATTTACGATTCTCCCCACTACTCCATTGCGTTTTGCGTGTTATCAGGAAAAAATTCCAAGAAACGCAGATCTGGGGAATAACCTGCTCCAGAGTTGTGAAACCCCTTATTGTATTAACAATATTTCTAAACAGAAAATAGTGAATCATTTGCTGGTAAGTAGTCAGATCGTAAGTGTGATTTTGTTACTGGCATATTTACTCCGATTTTGTTTACAATTTCATTCCAAACAATTGTAAATATGCTTCTGGAGAGTGTTTATATCAATAATAATGCATCACCGTTAAGTCCGAGTAAGTAACATCGACAATGCTTAGAAATAGAAAAAATGTAGGGTTTTGGTTTATAATTATTTTTTTTGTAGACATGTTTTCATATCCTACTATGTTGACACCACCTTCAAGTAATGAAGACTCTCCTCCATTGTATTTAGTTGCTTCACCTACATCTAATTCGTTTCACGGACCTGAAACATACGATCAAATGGAAAACACACATATCAACCATGTTTACATAGCCCCAACTGATATGGAAGTTGAGCACCATCAGCATAGTAAGTAAAAAATTAATTCTCAATTCATGTGCATTGTTAGTCTATTTAGTGGCACATTTTTTATACATATTGTTTTCATATGCCTACATGTGATGTGGTTTATTATATTTGATTTGTGAATCATTGTTACTTCCCACTTCTCTTTATAGGGCATAATCGGTTATGCAAATTCTCTCCTTGTTGGATGCATTTCATAAAATTATCGCTCTTTATAAATAAATACTCTGTGGTTTGCAGACAGTGATTATTTGAAAATGACCTTGGGAATCATATTATTTTTAATTATTGTTCATATGTTGTCATTTATTGAATTTGTGATTTTCAACTACTCACATAACAGAGGTTTAGTTTTTCTGTTGTTTTCAGTCATTTAATTAGTTAATATTCACACAATTTTCAATCAGACAAAACTATTACTTTCATTTTAAATTCTTCTATACTATAATGAAATTGTAGTTTGTTTGTTTGTTCAGGCATCACATAAGAACTACTGAACTGATTATGCTGCATCTTTTTTTCTTGCAAAGCCTGTAGTTTGACTTAAAATCTCGTATCCAAGACTTCTACAATGTTGGATAAATAATTACTCTATTGGTTCTACCGCACGCACCAGAAACTTGCATTAGCTTTTATTCAAAATTTGGAATATGCCAATGTAAGCCCTAGTCCTACTGTCCACGTAGCGTCGCTTCATACGCACACTTTCTTCATTTTCCCCTTGCTGTATGTGTATGTATCTTGCATATGAAATAAACTGAACTGTGACCATGAGGCGGCAAAGTCGCATTTGCGTAGTGTTGTGCAATCATCATGCAGCTAGAACAGCAACATGTCATTACTTCAAGCATATTGCAAGACACAAACATGACATGTGTCTATTTATAATGGGACTTCAGCAGCGAATTGGTTTCCAAATAAAGCCATAATACAAAGTTTTCTACAGATTTAGCTGCATGACTTCAAAACTTTTAATTTGTATTTTATAATACTCAAGTATATATGACTATTAAAGGTAATAAATAAAATGCAATTAAATACATTTTACTTTGATACATTTTTTATATTTCTATATCACGATCAATAGGTTATCTTTTATAACACTATTTACAAATGTGTTTGAGGTTATTTTTGACTAAATCACAAAAAAGGGCTGAACAGTAAGTAACCTTTCTTCTGGGATAAGATATTCTCACATATGGTGTTTTTATACTAATAACAATAGGGATTAAATTTGTGTATTTTATTCATTATGTAATTAATGAAATGATTCCCTTAAACTCACTTGCAGCAACAAACAAGCTACAATAAATATTATTTTCGCTATAAGGAGGAAGCCAATATGCGTATTTTGTCATATTTTGAAAATTGTATGCTAGAATCATCATTTGCCATTTACTCTAAAATGATATTTGTTCGCGTTGTAAAATTTGACAGAAATGAAACATATTTATAGCTTGGATGCATCTTGTATGACGTCCGTGGACAGAACGTGAGACGCAAAATACGAGTATCGTCATATGCAGCATGCATGCAACCTACAAATGATGCTATGTGGACAGTAAGCCTTATAACATTTGACAGACATGAAACATATTTGTAGCTTGTATGCATCTTGTATGACGATACGTGGACAGAACGTGAGACGCAAAATACGATTATCGTCATACTTAGATCATTTACCATCTAGATATAGCCTGTCAAACATAAAATCATGGCAACGCTAGAAAGAGAGGGCAATAGAGACAGTAAGAGGCTATTTCACTTAGTGGGTGGACGCAGCCAATGAACAACATGCTTTATTGGAAGCAGCTCCCAACCGAGTGAAATAGCCTCTTGCCCTCTCTATTGCGCTCTCTCTCCTTAGACTTAGACCATCACATTTGTGCACTGCAGGCTATCTCTAGAAAGTAAAGGCTCTAAGTCGTCATATGCAGCATGCATGCAACCTACAAATGACAGTCGTATTTTGCGTCTCACGTTCTGTCCATGTAGCGTCAT
Organism: Octodonta nipae; assembly: GCA_034190945.1. NCBI lineage: Eukaryota > Metazoa > Arthropoda > Insecta > Coleoptera > Chrysomelidae > Octodonta > Octodonta nipae. Next base: position 58,741,846 of record CM067216.1, on the reverse strand, counting down.
ACAAGATGGATGCACGCTACGGGGGGGTTCGCGTTCAACCCCCCCCCCCCCATGGAGATCGTTGTGAAAGTGAATAATTTTCAAAATTCCGCAACAAATCTGATTTAATATGTCTATAATCTTCGAGGTTTTTTCAAAAATTCTTGTAGAATTTCATCAACGGAACGTGGTGTATCGAAATGGATAAAAATTAAAAAGTGAATGTAATTAAAAATCCACCACCCCCCCATGGTAAAATCCTGGATCCGCCACTGAAAATAACCTATTGATTGTGATATAGAAATATAAAAAATATATCAAAGTTAAATTTATTAACTTGCATTTTATTTATTACCTTCAATAGTCATACATACTTGGGTATTATAAAATAAAAATTGAACGTTTTCGAAGTCTTGCAGTTCAGCTAAATCTGTAGAAAATTTTGTTCTACAGCTTTATTTGGACAAAATTCTCTGCTGAAGTCCCATAATAAATAGACACACATGTCATGTTTGTGTCTTGCAATATGCTTGAAGTAATGACATGTTGCCGCTCAAGCTGCATGACGATTACATGCCACTACGCAAATGCGACCATGCCGCCTCGTGGACACAGTTCCGTTTATTTCATACGCAAGCGTGAAGCAAGGGAAAAATAACGAAAGTGTGCGTATGAAGCGACGCTACGTGGACAGTAGGGCTTAGCCTAGCTAACATGTTTCGATTTTAAAAAAATCAACGATATATCTATCATAATTTTACAGAGTGTTCCATATATAGGATAGGTTGACATAGAGCGAAGTAAAATTACAATTGTTAAAAAAAAATATAAAAAAAAGTTATGTTATGTGGCTCATAAGCAGCGCATATATACAATGTGGCTGAAAAAGGGAGGAGTGGAATTAGTTATATGGGGTGGTTCATAAAAGTAATATTGGATGTGTCATAAATAGTTGCATATACCAGGTGGCTGAAAAACGGCTGGTGTGGAATTATATTTATACAGAGTGGGTAATAAAATGTTATGTAGGGTTGCCCATAAGCACTTACAATATTTAAATTTTATGTCAGAAAATAATTATTATAGGTATAAAATGAGTTGAACAAATGTTAGAAATAGTTATTTATGCAGATAGTTGAAATATAAGTTTGAATTGAACTATAAGTATGCAGAGTGGTACAAAATGTTGTATTGGGTGCCAAATAAATAGTTGCATATGCAAGGTGGTTGAAATATAGGATGGAGTAGAATAATAGGGTGAATCAAAAATGGTAGAAAAATGTTGTTATATAGGTAGAACATGAGCAATTGCATATATGGAATACCTGAAATGTGGGGTGAAATAAAATTATAGTTATACACTGTGATTCAACAATTTTGGAAAAAACTGCTTATAATGGGTGGTTTAAATATAGGGTGTAAATAAATTATACTTTACACTGTGGTTAAAAAAATATGAGGAAAAATGAAATCGCCTAGCACTTAAGGAGTTGGACAGATAGGATAGTTGGAATATAGGGTGGAGCAAAGTTATAGTTAAATAATTTAAAAAATATTATATTGGGTGGCCAATAAGCAGTTGTATATACAGTATGGTTGAAATTTTTTTATAAATAAACAGTTGGGTCAAAAAATTCCAGACAAATAAGTTAGATTGGGTCACTAATAAACAACAGTAAATACAGGATAGTTGTAATTTAGGTTGAAGTAGAGCTATACAAGGTGATTATAAAAAAATATTGAATAAAATTGTTATATAGGCTGGCTCACAATCAGTTGTAATTTAGGTAAAATATATTAAGGATTGGTAGAATTATAGTCACACAGGGTGATATAAAATGTTACATTGGGTCGCCCATAAGTAACTGCATATACAGGGTGATAGAAATAGAGGGTGGAGTAGAATTATAGTTAAACAGAGTAAATCAAATATTTTGTTATGTAGGATGCCGTTGCAGATATGAAATGTCTGAAACATGGGGCAAAGTAAAATTATATTTGTACAGTGTGATTAAAATAATTTAAGAAAAAGCTGAATATAAAGTGTGGTTGAAATATAAGGTGGAGAGAAATTATACTTTCTACAGTGGTTCAGAAAATATCTGAAATATGGCTATGTAGCTCAGCCCATAAGCAGTAGCATAAATAAGATAGGTGAAATATAGGCAGCTATAGTTAAGTATTTAAAAAAGTTATATTGGGTGGTCAATAAGGTGATGCATATACAGGGTTGTTGAAATATTTTGTGGCATAAAATTATGGTTAAAAAAGTGATTATTTGTTTCACACCATTATGATCCTTGAATGTGAATACTTGGAATAATAATAAACAATAGAAATTAAAATTCATTACAAACTGATTCCAGATAGCTGGAAAATCATTATTTTTTAATTATACAAAATTAAAATTTCATGTTTTAATTTATCTGTTATTTAGTAATACCATAAACCAATTTGCTGGTTTTCTGCCCCTAGTCTAGACCTTTAAGTTGGAAGATTATATATTATTATTGGTGCGTTCCCGCATTTGTTTAGTGTATTGTGTTCAATTTGATTGAATTACTTCATTGATTTTTAAACTTCTGCACCTTTTCTAAAACATTCCGTTGCGCTAATGCTAATTGTAAGTGTGTTTTTGCGTGTAAAATATAGACAGTATTGTGATTCGTGTTTTGGATCCCGAGCTGTTAAGACGCTTGGGAGTTTCGTGCAATGTACTCCGAACTTTTCGGTGGCTTTGATTCCGTCTGAAGAGACGCCGCTTTTTGTTGTCTTTTGCGTTACGATCCGCGAGTTTTTAGCTCCATTCGTTGCGACCGCTAAACCGCTTTCATTTTGTTTCTTTTGTGTTTACAAAAGCGCATCATTTGTTGTTAAACCCGCATTTTTTGTATGTTCAATCAATGAACATTACGTCACTATTTTTTGTGTAACGTGTTGTCCAGACGAAGCTCTAAGAAACTGTTCCTATTCACGGGGCTAGCCTCAGAAGAAAGAACCACCAAGAAAACACCCTTAGCAGAGCTTCGACGTAAAAGGTTAGTGATTAACTTTTATTTAGTGATTCGTTTATGTGACGGCACGTGTTTATTGATTGTTCCGCTAAAGGTCCTTCGTCAATTATATACTTGCATTGAACCAGCATTGAACTAAAACCGCAACATCTATTTCATACATTTTTTTGAATATTATTCTATTCTCTATGGAATGTGCATCGAAGACATTACATAACAATTATTATAAAAACTGTAGATCAATACATTTTATTGAAGAAAACAAAAATTCAACTTTCGTCCAGTTCCGGTTATTTTTGTACAGGAAGTGATTGTAGGTGACTTTTTTAATGATCTGTCAGTGTGTGAAATGCTGTACAAGAATTATTTATCAAAAAGGACGAACATCTGACAGAAAATTCAATTTATCAGAGAAATCACGAATAGTGTCTGTTTATAGAACTTTTTGTCTCATATGTTAATTGTGGATTATGAAGTTCATTTTTGTATTGTCTATTTAACAGAAAGTTATTATTTTTTTTTTGCTTGAGAAGTCAAATCCCATAGTAGCAAAAATTAAAACATGTTTTTTTGGTCATCATGTTTCATGGGTATTTTTTTTAGAGGCGGAATTAAAATTCGTAGAACAGCCCACTGATAGGTTTAGGTTTAGATACAAATCTGAAATGGCCGGTACACATGGAAGCTTGACAGGAATGAATTCTGACAAGTCAAGGAAACAGACTTACCCCACAGTTGAGGTGTGTAACTTGTTTTTCCGTATTCATTTCTTTACATTGTATTAATGATGTTTTTTTGACAGTTGGTTAACTTCACTGGTAGAGCTGTAGTAAGGTGTTCAATCTATCAGATAAATGCTAAAGACCGAGAGCTTATGCCTCATGCACACAGACTCATAATGAAAAAGGGCAAAGAAGAACAGGATGATCCACATGATATGGTGATAGGGCCTGAGGTGTCTTACAAAGCATGGTAAGGGTAAATATATACTTATTGGACATGTTTTTTTTAACCAATATTTAATGGTTTTAGTTTTCACGGCATGGGCATAATTCACACAGCAAAGAAAAATATTGTTGGTGAGCTGATAAAAAAGAAAACTCACCTGAAGAAAGAAGAAGTTGCAAGGCTGGAGGGTAAAATCAGAGAACTTAACACTAAAGAAACAGTGGAGGTAAGTGCTTGTGATTGTTGTTTAGTATTTGCTCTATAAAATTGGTTTCTATACAGATTTGGTCACTCTTTAGATTAGTAGCTTTCTCCCAATAATATTTACTTTTGTTGCATAAGGGAATTTTAAACAATTTTTTAATACACCATGTGTCCAATAAGTAACAGCACTACAACTCTTCATGAATGCATTATCTAGAGATATTTTTCACAGGAAACTTATAGCAGTTGCCCCTGGCTATCTAATGGTTTAGATGACCATGTCCTTGACCTTGGCCATGTCAGATATGTTAACATCAAATTAATTTTTTTAAATGGGAAACCTAATTTTGCCCAGTAATGATAAGAGTGGAAAATTGATATTCAGATATGACATTGTAGAGCATAAAATTGAGATGAAGATTATTGATCAAGGTCATGTTGTCATAATATTTACTGAAATGGGCGACCCCTTCAAAAACATTAATGAGACCTTAAAATATCCATCAAGTTTATGGTCATTAAGTTATTAGATAGGCAGGGATAAGTCCTATAACCTTTCTGTCAAACTTTTTTCTTGATATTGCATTCCTGAATTTGTGCTGCTCCAGTACTTTTTGGGCACATGGTATATAGAAGGTATTCCAAAATTAATGCAAGATTTATACATAGCTTTTAGTCTTTAAATTGTTATATTTTATTGAATTATTAAGAACGTTGGATAGGGTTATTTATGGAATAAATGGCCTCCACAGCTTTGCTGGAACATACACACTCTTGTGAAAATTTTCCACAACCATTCTGCATAAATGTGGCTGAATTTCGTTGATGCAGCGTTTAATTTTCTCACGACCAGGAAATGTCTCATGCAGTGTTTCACGGGCTGTATGGCAAGACACCGTCTTGTTTAAACGTCATAACACTTCCCTGCCAAATAATTTTTTCAGGGTTGCCAACACTTTACTGAAAATTGCTGTAAATTCAAATCTTGCCTTAATTTTGGGACAACTTTTATTTAATGTGCAGTATAAACTCCTAAAAGGATTAAAATATATATATAAAAAAACAATTTCTTTGAAAATTGATATAGATATGAGGATTGTCCAGAAGTACCTGACATAGATTGCGCTTGTTTGAAATTTATATGGCTATAGTAAAAAGTACGAACCTTATATAAATTTTCGAAGAAGGATCACCGACTAAGGCCCGGTTGTATAAACAGTTTGAACGCCAGTTCAGTATCGAACTGCAGATCAAGAGTAAATTTGTCGTTGTAGTTTAAGATGAACGTTGCATTTTGGCCGGTCAACGATTGGAACCGAGTTCTGTTTTCAAATTTGACAGGTATAACGCTATTCAACTCGAAGCAGATTTTTCGTTATGCCCTTATACCCATTATTGATAGCTTACTATAAGTTACAAAATAGCCAATTTTAATGTGGTTTTAACACACACTGAAGATTTTTGTGGTCTGGTTGATGAAGTGTTACATTACATTTTTGTGAACGGTTAAATCATTGCAATATTTGGGACGAAACTGAATTTTTACAAAGATTTTGTCTGACATAAGATGTTATACGACATATTATTGAAACAATTCCTCTGGAGATAAATTGTAAAAGGTAATGCAGTTCATTAATTTTATTATTGTTCGAACATTTGAAGAATTTGAACAATAAATTTGTAGTTTCAATACTGCTTCCGTTGCCATGTCATTTTGTCTTTGTTGTGACTCATGTCTAGCAATTTCTAGATACTGCTCATACCGTGTACTCACAGAAGAAATATAGATATAAAGATAAGATATTTTTTTCTTTTGTTATGTCAGATATTTCTGGGAGTACCTATATATCAGCAAGTAGTTAAAATAATGGATTTTGTAAAATTTTTCCTAATTGCTATATTATTTGTTAACTTTTTATTTTTAATTGCCACCTTCGAAATTTTCCTGTAATTTCTAAATGTGGCCAAAGTTCTCTTAAGTTCAATATATAAATATAACAAAATGGAAAAAATAAAAAAGTACTAAAAAGCCAAAAAAAAAAACAAAATTAGAAAAAAACAGGCTATTGTCAATTTTCATTTTGAAACAGTAATAATTGACATCACCTTAGAGTTTCACCATTTGGAGTTACTTTATTTTTACTTAAGAATAAGTTTTGAAAATGATAGGTAACCAGAGCCAATAAAAGTATCAACTTCTGATAGAAACCAAATTTGTGTTGTTTGTATATTCTTTTGGTTCCTTTTATATTACAGAGTTCAGTAAATATTTTGATTGGCAGTTATATTTTGAATAGAATTTTATACCTTATTTGTAGGCCTTTATGTTCTTGTCCAACCTCTCATTTTTTTAATTTTGTATAATTTTGCCGAATTTAATTAAATATAAATGTAAGGACATGTCAACTATATATGTTCTGGTTTGCAGGTACTTTCTTTGAACTGGATATTTATAAATAGATGTTTATGTTTTTGTGTGATTTATCTGAGAATCTATACTATATTATACTTTTTTGGTTGCTGAAATTTCTACATACCATCATACTCCGCATAAGTAGTCATATATTTATTGCCATAGACATAGTATTTTCTAAAAATATTTATTTTACTTATTTCTAACATTATTTAGATTTATCCGTGAAAACACTTCCATCACCAGCTTAGATGCGCAAAATTTACATAACCTAAGATGGCACGACATGCAGTATTTTATTTGTAATTTATAGAGCCTGCCATTTTTACTGTTTTGATATTGCTTGAGGTTTTTGACATTTGATATACCTATTTTGGATATTTTTGACATTTTAGGTGATATTATCTTTTCGAGATTTTACGGGCCATTGAACGCAGAACAATATTTTGTCCCAAGTCGACAACCTTCATCAGTTGCGCTTCCCTCAAGTGATTGAAATCTCGCATATAACTTAATTTGATGTTTTAACGGGAAATGAATATCGACATCTAGGAGTTTCTGAGAAAAATAGCTCACAGAGACCCCAAATCTGGAGTCGTTCTGTGTGTAACGCTGTTTCCCTGAGATTCCTGGGATAAAAATTTCAAATATTTATTTTGTTGTAAACAATAACGGATAAAATTATTTTTTAGCAAATTTACTCATTATCTAATTAACACATCGGATTGATCAACTTCCCATTTCATTGGTTCTAAAAATACGTACAAAACAAATCTACGTCATTTCAATATTCTGAAAAATTACTAAAAACTGTCCCAATTAAATGTTTTGTGTAATTATAAACACCTTATAGTACTTTAAAATAAAAATTTACGCACTATACGTTAATGTGTCGATTTAATGCGAGTATTACTGTAAACGGACCTCTAGTTGTAAAACTTGGAAATAACTTGTGGATAATTCAGGATAGATGAACAATATTAGTGATCCAGAATCAATCAGCATTTTAAAATTTTCTCGAGCAAAAGTAATATAAGGCAAGCGGTGTTTCTTTTTCATCGTCATCTTTAAAGATTTCGATATGTGAATTTTCTCTTGGTTAATTAGTTAATTAATTCTCTATACCGTAATACTCGGAATAGTCAAATAGCAGAACATATAAAATCGATAATTTTGCAAAAACTAAATTCGCCTCAAAAACTGTGAGGCCGAAAGGGTTTAATTATCTTGCTAATAGACTATCCAATTTTATTCCGAAATCGATGAAAGAGCGGGTACAGTTGTTTTTATTGTCAACGAAAAGAACTTATGTTCATGATGTAATAAATCCAAATAATTCTAATAATTTTTACTATAGTTTTTATTTAATATACCTCAAAATCTATATTATGTATTTTAAAAGTTGGAGACTGGTGCGTTCCCGCAATTTGTTTAGTGTATTGTTTTCAATTTGATTCAATTACTTCATTGATTTTTAAACTTCTGCACCTTTTCTAAAACATTCCGTCGCGCTAATGCTAATTTTAAGTGTTTTTTTGCGTGTAAACTATAGACTGTATTTCGCGAGTTAGTAGCTTCGTTCGTAACGACCGCTAAACCGCTTTCATTTTGTTTCTTTTGTGTTTACAAAAGCGCATCATTTGTTGTTAAACTCGCATTTTTTGTATGCTCAATCAATGAACATTACGTCGCTATTTTTTGTGTAACGTGTTGTCCAGACGAAGCTCTAAGAAACTGTTCCTGTTCCGGGGCTACCCTCTGAAGAAAGAAGACCCAAGAAAACACCAGAGATTCCGGACGTAAAAGGTTAGTGATAACTTTTATTTGGTGATTCGTTTATGTGACGGCACGTGTTTATTGACTGTTCCGCTAAAGGTCCTTCGTCAATTATATAAGTACTTGCATTGAACCAGCATTGAACTAAAACCGCAACATCTAATTCATATATTTTTTTGAATATTCCCTATGGAATGTGCATCGAAGACATTCCATAATTTAGTCCATCTTCGAGCCGGATGCAATTTGAGTTAATTTAGTGCAAAGATTATCGAATAAATTACATAATTTGGTCCAACTCCGAGCTGGATACATTTGAATTAATTTCGTGCAAAGTTTAATGATCAAAACATTGATTTTTCGTTGCAATTATTGTTGAAAACCGCATTGAATTTTCGTTTCTTTATTTGTTAAAAGAGAAAACAAGTTCGGGATTCAGTCATTCCGTTAGAAATAAATTCGCATATTTCTTTTACCGCAAAAAAAAACTTACAAGAGATCGTTTTGTTTGTTTGGTTATTTTGCTAAATTGTTTTGAATTTATTTAACATTTGGTCAGATATTTACGACTTCAACAGTAAAAAATTGTACCTTTTTGGAATAGTATTTTGTTTTCGTTCTATCGTGTTAGATTTGTTCCGCTGAAAATTTACGTAAATTTAAAAATCATCGACAATCGGAGTTTAAAATTAAAAGTTTAGGATTACGGTCCTGTGTATTAACAGTCAGTACGTGTTTGCAGAGCTCCGGTGAAAAACTCTAATAGAGTATCAACCAGCAAAAATAAAAATTTGTGTGATATAAGAATAAGTCCAGTTAGAAATATAAAAACATTAGTGGTAATTACCCGGAATTAAACAGTGACATTTATGGCTTATTATGAGTTGTAACAAGTGCGATTCGTCAATAACACGTACAAAAATCGGTGTATTTTGCGCCGGTTTTTGTAATAAACAATATCACGTGGCCTGCGTTGGAATAGCTCCCGATGTTGTCAAGTATATTAAAACTACGGGTCTTCTGTGGTTTTGTGAAAAATGTTACCCTATGGCAAGTGATATTAATAACTGTATTGCGGGTGCAATTGACCTCAAACTAACGGAAGTCTTTAAAAATGTTGCGAAAATGTTTGTAGATATAAAGAAAGATATATTAGCCATGGCTAAGGAACACACTGGTAACCTCTCAACTGAAACCGTAAAACCTTCCTTTGCTCAAGTTGCTGGTACTCAATCTATGGTAGTAGTAAAGCCTAAAAATGTTTCTCAAAAGAACGCTCAAACAAAATCTGATATTTTGAGCAATATTAAACCATTGGATCTAAATATAAAAGTATCGAAAATTAAAAACGTTAGTGACGGGGGAGTTCTAATAGGATGCAGCAATGCCACTGATGTATTAAAATTCAAGGAGGTGGCCAACTTAAAATTATCGAACAGCTATGAGGTTAAGGAAGTTAAGAGCCGGAACCCGAGGATAAGGATTGCAGGTATGATAGAACAGTACCCACCCGACGAATTAATTAAATTTTTGAAGTATCAGAATAGCACCGTGCAAAGTGCTAACGTATGTAATGTTATAAAGATTTGGCCAACTAAGAAGAATAACAATATATATCAAGCAATTTTAGAGCTTGATAAGGAGACGTATGCAAAAGTTCTAGAACTCCACAATGTTTTTGTGAACTTTGATATCTGTCCTGTTTACGATGCGGTTGAATTGAAAATATGCTATAAGTGTAGTGGAATAAATCACCATCAACATTCGTGTAATCGAGACATTGCTTGTCCTAAGTGTTCAATGCAGCACCATATTAAAGATTGTCCGCCTAACTCTGAAATTAAATGTATAAACTGTCTCAATGCGAAAAATGTGGACTATCGACACTCTGCATGGGATCATTCTAAATGTACCACGTATCAGAAGAAACTGGAGCACTACAGAAATAGTATACTGTCTAAATAGCAATTAAAAAGCAGTTCTGATGTTGGTAAGGAACATAATTTTGTAATTTATTATCAAAACGTGAGGGGGTTAAATACAAAACTTATCTCTGTCTATAACCATTCGGCAACTTGTAATCAAGATGTTATTGCTTTAACGGAGACTTGGCTATCCTCATCGGTTTACGACTCTGAAATATTTCATGCAAACTATCATTTGAAACTACTAAAACAAAAAAGGGAGGGGGTGTATTGCTTGCAATTAAAAACAAATACTGTGTAGAGGTCATTGATTTATCTAAGTTGTCATCTGTTATACCTGATGTGGATATGCTTGGTGTAAGAGTTTCTATTTCAAAAAATAGAAGAGTATATCTAATTGTAGTTTATTTTCCTCCACAGTTAAGCCTCGATACCTATGAATTTTTGTACGACTTTATATCCCAATTATATAATAGCGAAGATGACTTACTTATTTTGGGAGATTTCAATATACCACAGTATTACCAAAGTCATTCTGATGTTACATTTGGAAACAGCTATGTTTCCACCCTTGAACGTTTTTCAGCATTTATGAACTTAAGGCAATATAATCAGGTACTAAACAATAATGGTCGGTTACTTGATTTAATCTTAAGTAACTTTAATGTAACTGTACATCGTTCAATAGATCCTATTGTTCCAGAAGATCAGTACCATCCTCCATTAGACATAACTATATCTGTAGCTGAGTCTTGCAACAACTTTGTAACTAACAATAAGCCATCGTACAATTTTAGGAAGGCTAACCTTCATACACTGTATGCAGATATAAGCAATATTGATTGGAATGACTTAGTTAACTGTACAAATATAAATGCAGCGTGTGACTTATTTTATTCAAAATTAGATTCCGTTTTTGATAAAAGTGTTCCGAAAACAGTACCTAGATTTAATTTAAAGTATCCGCCATGGTATACTAATGAAATAGTTAGAAGTATTAAAACTAAAGCCCGTCTTTTCTCTCGGTTTAAGCGTACATTTGATATGGATGTTTACAATGATTTTGGTATTTTGCGTGCTAAAATTAAAAAAGATATTGCAATTAGTTATCAAAACTACATGCGAAACATTGAACAAAAATTATCTAGTAATCCTATATATTTTTGGAGCTACATTGACTCACGGAAAACTAACCCCTGTATACCAAATTCAATGAATTATGGAACTACTTCATTAGATAATCCACAGGATATAGTAAATTCATTTGCTAACTTTTTTCAGTCGGCATTTATTAGATCTTCTTATACAGATGTAGACCTTCTGCCTTTTACTAATTATAATAGTTGCACGATACCATCCGTTTCTGATAACAATGAATTACAAGCCCTTCGCCGATTAAAACCAAAAACCACTAGGGGTCCAGACGGCATACCTGCTTTCTTGTTAAAAGACTGCGTCCGTATTAGTCAAACCGCTTGCATTTTTATTTAACTTATCTTTAAGTAGTAGAACTTTTCCGGTTCTGTGGAAATATTCTAAAGTTTGTCCAATATGGAAGAAAGGAGACAAAACATATATTGAAAATTATAGGCCGATTACAATTCTTAACAATTTTAGCAAGGTATTTGAAAATGTATTGTATGAATTCATATTTGCACATGTAAAGCCGTGCATCAGCGTAGAACAACATGGATTCTATCCAGGTAGATCTACAACTACAAATCTATTATGTTTAACGCAATATATTGCTGAGATACTAGATGCTGGTGGCCAAGTGAAAGTAATATATACAGATTTTTCTAAAGCTTTTGATCGACTGGACCATGGTATCTTATTGAGCAAATTATCGAAGCTTGGTTTCACTTCATCATTTCTTATTTTTTTACAATCTTATCTCACTAATCGCAATTTAAGAGTTGATTATTATGGTTTCCAGTCATTCAATTTTCAAGCTGCATCTGGTGTACCACAGGGTTCTGTTCTTGGTCCGTTGTTATTTGATATATTTATTAATGACATTGTTGATATTTTAAAGTGTAAATCATTACTATATGCAGATGATCTAAAAATATATAATTCAATTTATGATGAAGAGGCATGTAAAGTATTACAAGAAGATATTAATAGTCTTTCACATTGGTGTATAGAAAATAGGCTACCGTTGAATATTTCCAAGTGTAATCACATGACCTTCACGAGGAAATCAATTTCAATTGAATATCGGTATAACATTAATGGGAACCTCATTAACAGGTGTGCTACATATAAGGATTTAGGAACCACTTTTGATTCAAAACTAAATTTTGCTCAGCATATCAACATTATTCAGAACGAGGGGTATCGAAATTTGGGGTTTGTAATACGGAATGGGCGTCACTTCTCCAGAACTAGCACCGTAACTACTCTGTTCAATGCTTTTGTACGTTCTAAACTCGAGTACGTCTCCATTATCTGGAATCCTGGATACGAAACATATACTAGTGCTGTTGAAAACATCAATAGGAAATACGTTAAATATCTGTGGTTTAGAACTGATGGGGTGTATCCACATCGTGGTATATCTAATGATACGCTACTGCAACGATTTCAGTTAATGGATTTAGCAACACGTAGGAAATACTACTCATTAGTTACTTTGCATAAGTTATTAAACAACAAGTTGGACTGTCCAAGTTTATTTAGTCAAATCTCGTTTAATGTTCCTAACATCAGAACTCGCTTTCCCCCACTTTTTTACATGGTAACGCCCAGAACAAATCTATTACAAAATTCTCCGCTTTTCAATATGTTTTACAATTATAATGAATTACCGTCAGATATTGATTTGTTTAATGGGAATATTGGAATGATTAAGAGGCAAATGCTCCAGGGCCTTGATTCTTAATCATTTCAATGTATTAAGGAGAAATTTCATTTTTCTTGTAATGTCCTCTCTCGTATTTTTAGCAGTGTATATTGTAAGTTGTTGTACATAGTATTTGATTTTTATGTTTTTATGTATGTAACTTTATAATTTTCCATGTACACTAATTTAAATGCCCATCCTTGATTTGGCCTATGGCTGTTGGATGGTGTACTAGTAAATAAAAATAAAAGATTAGAAGATATTTATTTTGCTGCCGAGAAAGCCTTAAGAGGTGACGACGTTGAACTGTTTTTTAGCAAGATTGATATGGTTGATTCAATTCATTTAGAATTTTTTAAACAGCACAATTCGATTGTTGGATTAATTTCAGATGCAAACGATGATTTTGACTTTGAGGATGACATTCGCAATAAATTTGAAAAATTGTTTTATTCAATTAGGCCTATTTTTGCTAAACTGAAATCTGTTCAGAATTCTGCGCCACAAAATATAGCTCGGGAACAGGAAAGTGTTGCTTTGCCGCGAATTGATTTGCCTTCATTTAGTGGAGACATATTGGAATTTGGTACTTTTATTGATTTGTTTGATTCATTAATTCACAATAATGAAAAACTCAGTGCTATGCAGAAGTTAGCTTTAAAAGGGCCTGCTTTTGAGGTTATTAGGAATTTTAAACTAACACAAAACAATTACGTGAGTGCTTATGAAACACTTTTGAAAAAATTCAAGCGAACTCGTTTAATCGCGGAGTCTCATTGGTCAGCTTTAGAACAATTCCCCCAACTAACTTCAGATAGCCCTTCAGAGGTTCGGAAGTTATTGGATGACTTCAGTGATAATTTGGAAGCACTGAAGAATTTGGGTTTACCAGTAAATCAGTGGGATTTTTGTATCGTTCAAAGAATTTAGCCGCTAATTTGAACTTTACCATGGTACTGTGACCGCTCAAGATGACTTTCCGATCCTCTCGGAAGTTGTTGATTTTTTGTCGAGGCATTGTGATGCCTTTGAACATGTTGAATTATCCCGCAAGGCAAAGCAAAGTGTTGACAAAAAGTTACCATTGAATTCAAAGCAACATTCTTCCCGGTTCACTACATCTTTGTTTGTCACTAAGAATAGAAATTGTTTAGTTTGTAAATCCGATCATGCGATTTACAAATGTTCTGAATTCTTGAACAAATCAGTATCCGCGCGGTTTAAGTTTGTTAAAGATTTTAGACTTTGTTTTAATTGCTTGAGCGATTCTCATCAGTCGAATCGCTGTAAATCTTTATCCACTTGCCGCAACTGCAAACAACGCCATCACACATTGCTTCATTTTGTAAATCGTGGTGATTCAGGCATTCGGTCTGAATCTAGTGCTCCCCCCGCAAACCTGGCTTCCACATCTGGTGGATCCAGTACCATTAATACTGTTGAAAGTCCCGAAACTTCTCTACCGCAGACTTCTTGTCATAGTTCACTTTTGTCATACAATTCAAATGTGTTGTTATCTACCGCTTTAGTTGAGGTATTAGATAAGCACGGTTCTTATCAAACTTTGCGATGTCTGCTAGATTCTGGTAGCATGACATCATTCATTGCGAGCAAGGCTGTGAAACGCCTAGTCTTCCGACCTACGCCCGCTTCGATTCAACTCAACGGGCTAGGTTCTATGCAGAGTCCCTCTGCTGAGGGCTCTCTTACCCTTTCTCTTCGCTCTATAGTAAAGCGTGAGTGCAATTTTGTTGTTGATACTATTGTTTTACCCCGCATTTGCAATGATATGCCTGTTGCGCCCATTAACATGGCTAATATGGCATATCTAACCAATTTGAAAATTGCTGATCCTGGTTTCAATAGCCCAGGCGCTATTGACCTTTTGTTAGGTGCCGATATATTCTCTCAAATTTTGTTGGATGGACGCCTTCTGGGAAAGGAAGGTGTTCCTGATGCTATTAACACTGTGTTTGGTTACATCCTTATGGGTAGAGTGTCTTCGAGTTCTGTTAACTCTCAGTCAGTCATAAACCCAACTTCGCTTTTTTGTCAAATTGAAGATGTAGTATCATTAGATGATTCACTCCAAAGGTTCTGGACAATTGAAGATGTTCCTACCGCACTGGTTCAGTCCCCTGATGATCTTATCTGCGAAAAAATATTTTCCGAGGGATGCAGGAGATTGGATTCAGGTAGATTCGTTGTGCCTCTTCCTTTTCGAAATACACTTCCTGCTTTTGATGGAATGTATAATCTCGCCGTACAACGTTTCTACTCTTTAGAAAGACGTCTTCTACAGCAACCAGATCTCTACAAACAATATTGTGATTTTCTCAAAGAGTATTTGGAGCTGGATCATATGGAGTTGGTTCCTGATCCATCTACTGCTTCTGATTGTTACTACATACCGCATCATTGTGTTTTGAAACCTGATAGTAGCACAACCAAACTTCGTGTAGTGTTTAATGCATCCACTTTAAAATCAGTTTAAATCAGTTGGCTGATGAAGAAGACCGCCCTTTGCCATCAGCAGCCGCTATTGTTCGATCGTCCACATACGTAGATGATATCATTGCTGGAAGTTCATCATTTGAAAAGGCTCAAACATTGCAGTTAGAAATTATTGAACTCTTAAGACGAGGAGGATTTGAGCTTCGCAAGTGGTCCAGTAATGATTCACGATTGTTGCTACACCTCCCTGAGGAATATTTGTCGATGAATCCATACTCTTTTGAATCTGATAATCCTTTAAAAGTTTTAGGTTTGCATTGGAATCCATCCTCTGACTCCTTTTTCTTTACTAGTCTCCCACATGTTGATAGCTCTTGTACTAAACGCATACTTCTGTCCACTTTGGCCAGAATCTTTGATCCATTAGGAATTATCTCACCTGTAACGTTTTTGGTTAAACACTTGATTCAAAGATTATGGAGTTCGAAATTGTCTTGGGATGAAACCCCGCCTGCTCACATTGTTTCGTTATGGTCAAAATTCATAGGTGATCTTCCCTCCTTACAGAATTTAGTTTTGCCTCGCCTGCTTGCTATAGAAAACTTTTCTAGTTGTGAACTTCACGCATTTGGTGATGTTTCTGAGAAAGGTTATGCCGCTGTTGTTTATTTTGTGTTCGAAACCGCATCTGGATTTCGTCAAAGTTTTTTTGTGTTGTCTAAATCGAAAGTTGCCTCTTTGAAAACTTTGTCACTTCCCAGATTGGAACTGTGTGCTTCAGTTCTTACCGCTAAGTTGGCTCATTATGTTTATGAGCAATTCAATAGTCGTTTGTTGTTCAAGGTGATTCGTTGCTGGTCAGATTCCACGGTAGTCCTTTCTTGGCTTAGTTCTTCCCCGCACCGTTGGACATTTGTCAGTAATCGAGTTGCTTACATTCAGGAAAAATTTCCTTCTTCGCATTGGTTTTACCTTCCAATCTTGTGATAACCCCGCTGACTTGGGTTCCCGCGGCACTTTGCCATCAGAGTTATTAGGCAATACACTTTGGTGGAAAGGCCCACAATTGTTGATTACCGCTTGTTTGCCACATGCTTGCCCAGACTCAAGCATGTCACCGCTAGTTATGACTGAAGCCCGTATAGTGGCGCTTCAAGTCACCGCTTCACCAAATTTATTTGGTACTTTGTTAGAAGAACATTCTTCTATTAATCGCATTACCCGCATTATATCTCATATTTGTCGCTTTGTTGATAACGCCCGCAATCCAGACCATAGGGGCTCTGGATCATTTTTGGCTGCTGACTTATATCAGGCTCAGCTTCGCATTGTTCGCTATGTTCAAGATCAATATTTTTCTAAAGAGATTTCCCTTCTTCGAGAACGAAAACTTTTGCCCAAATCGCTTCGTAAACTTTCGCCGTTTCTTGATGAACAGGGAACTCTTAGAGTTGGTAGTAGATTGGCTAATGCTCCATTGCCGTTTGACACTAAATTTCCCGCACTGCTACCAAGTAAAAGTCGTTTGACTAATCTGATTGTCGAAGATTGTCATGTCACCAATCTTCACGCAGGAATCCAAACCGTTCAATTTCTTTTGCAGCAACGATTTTGGATTCTATCCGCAAAGAAAGTAATTCGTAGTGTTAAAGCTCACTTAAGACGTGTCGTTGGAGATGAAATCCTAACCTACGAAGAACTTTCTACTGTATTTGCACAGGTCGAAGCAGTTTTAAACTCGCGACCTATAACCCCTTGTAGCAACGATCCATCGGATCTTACCGCCTTGAGTCCTGGAATGTTTCTTACCATGAAACCTTTAACAGCACCTCCTGAATCTGATTTCTTATCTGTCCCATCTAATCATCTCAACAGATGGCAGTTACTGAGTCGTTTGCATCAGGCATTCTGGAAACGTTGGTCGCAAGAATATTTACATCCTCTTCATCAACGGAGCAAATGGACTGATCCCTCAGAGGTTGTTAAGCCAGGTACTCTTGTTATTTTGAAGCAAGACACTTCCCCACCTTTGAATTGGCCATTAGGGCTCATTATTGACGTACATCCTGGAGGTGATGGTGTTGTACGCGTTGCTACAGTTAGAACTGCAAGTGGTACTTTGAAGCGACCTCTTGTAAAGCTTTGTCCACTGCCAGTGGACCCTTAGTTTTGAAATAAGTAATTCAAGGCTTGCGGAATGGTGCGTTCCCGCAATTTGTTTAGTGTATTGTTTTCAATTTGATTCAATTACTTCATTGATTTTTAAACTTCTGCACCTTTTCTAAAACATTCCGTCGCGCTAATGCTAATTTTAAGTGTTTTTTTGCGTGTAAACTATAGACTGTATTGACTTTAGTGGTTCGCTTCCCTAGCTGTTTAGACGCTAGGGTGTTTCGTGTATTGTGCTCCGAACTGTTTGGACATTTTTGATTCCGTCTGAAGAGACGACGCTTATTGTTGTTTTTTTGCGTTACGATTTCGCGAGTTAGTAGCTTCGTTCGCAACGACCGCTAAACCGCTTTCATTTTGTTTCTTTTGTGTTTACAAAAGCGCATCATTTGTTGTTAAACCCGCATTTTTTGTATGCTCAATCAATGAACATTACGTCGCTATTTTTTGTGTAACGTGTTGTCCAGACGAAGAAGAAGACGGGGCTAGCCTCTGAAGAAAGAAGATCCAAGAAAACACCAGAGTTTCCGGACGTAAAAGGTTAGTGATAACTTTTATTTGGTGATTCGTTTATGTGACGGCACGTGTTTATTGACTGTTCCGCTAAAGGTCCTTCGTCAATTATATAAGTACTTGCATTGAACCAGCATTGAACTAAAACCGCAACATCTAATTCATACATTTTTTTGAATATTCCCTATGGAATGTGCATCGAAGACATTCCAGATACTTTAAGGAGCGTGCCTTTAAGGGAAAATTCACTAAAACTATTTTAGATATCAAACGAATTTAGCTCTGTGGTAGCCCTTGTCAGTTTTTCAGGCCCGTGGTTGGAGTCGTGGCGACAGTTCCCCATGAATTTTTTGATCGTCCGGGTTGTTCCTAACAGGACGGCTTTTTTGCATTACTTGGTGAAGACCGAGTTATTTTAAATTGGTTAATAGATGTTTTGAGACTACTGTCGTTGACATAACAATTGGTACAGTCCGTGTGTTGGTCATACCTTACTGTGTCTTTATTTGAAATTTCAAATCCCTGTATTTGGTTATTTTCTCAGCCTGCTTGATATTTATATTATTGTTGTTAGGGATTGCTATGTCAATTAAAGTTGTTTTCTGAGAGACTTTATCAAAACTATATCTGGTCTATTGTGAGAAAGTGTCCGATCAGTTAGTATCGTCCGGTCCCAGTACAGCTTGTAGTTGTTATTTTATTCTGTTTTGTATACATAGTATGGTATTCTTACCGACTGTGATAGTTTAAGTGCTAGTTTCTGGTGCAATATTTTTGCCGGGGGCTCAATATTTGTATAGAAGCTTTTGAAGCACTGACTTATAGTTCTCTAGCTATGAAGTCAGTACCGTTGAGATTTGTTGATGACATTTTTTGGTCATCTAGCCACATGGATAAGAGGCCTTGCAATTGTTCTAACCTAACATTCTTGGATGTTCTAATTTCCCGGTTAATAACTTACCACTCAGTATGTCGAAAACCAACACACCGCCAGATCTGCTCATGCACAGTAATATCATCATCTAGGTCATAAACGTTCAGTCGTTGACTGAAATGGAGTTAGGTCAAAAATACAAGACGGGAGTTAGTTGAGCTAGAGTGTAGTCCGCCATCAAACACCATCTCGTTAACAAAGCTCCCTTCCCAAAGTGGTATCTAGCAAATCTGTAGAATATTTGTCGTATATCACTAAGGTCATGGATATGATTGGAGAACTTTTCAATACGCACCAGATAAAAACGGTCTTCAAACCACAATTACCCCTCCTAAGTATAATAAAATATTCTTTCATCCAAGGGTGTTCATCCATTCTATGCCTTGTGGGGCAATATACATTGGTGAAACACGTTTATCTACAAATGCCTAGTGAACATAAACGTTGTTTGAGAACGGACATTCTTCCAAACTTGCTGTAGGGAAAGATCAAAATAAAACTGGTCATCAAGTTTTCTTTGATAGCCCGGGCCATATCTCCATATTTTTTTCACTAGAAAAATATGTGAGCCCGTTCAGACAGTCAAACGTCTCTGCAATATTAAGCCAGGTCAAGGTTTTGATATGTCAAACATCCGGCAACCGTGCATTTAATTTTCAGCACCAGTATTATCAGCATCCATAGAGATTATACATGCATTTACAAAACTGTCATAGAACATAATTTCTTAATGTCTACTACCTTTACCTAGAAATGTTTGATTTGTCAATTTATTTATGAGCTTAATTGCCTCAAGTTAAGTTCATTGGGCATATTCTTTTGCGTAGGCATTTGGAATTTCTGCATCAATTTTACAAGTTTTCAACATGAAGTTTTGGCAACGTGCTGTGTGAAAGGAGGATACTATATGTAGCCGCCGCAAGGTGTCATTTTCGTCTTTGAAAAAGCCCTTTACAAGTCAGGGCGAAAAGTCGGAAAGTTTGTTTATTTGTTTGTTAAAAATATGTAACATAAATCTGGGAAAAATTATGCCATCTAAATATGAAAAAATCAGAATCACTGATAAACATAGTTTTATCGTTATAAATTTTAGATGTTCATCCAATTTTGATTTGATATGTTAAATACATATATTTTATATAAAAATGTAGAAATCTGCTTTGAACCGATTTACTAATATTTAAACTAGATTTGATATGAAAAGTCAATTGTGGAAGCCGTTACTGTATGATAGTCAATCATAATGCTCAAAACTATTTACTTTGTTTTCTATCACTGGATTTAATCACATATCCTTCATGAAACAATTTTAACACATATTACGGGACTAGTTTCCTCGTCACTTTCAAATGTGTACAAATCAATGAAAATTAAAGAGTTAAAACATTTTAAACATTAGTAAAAGTTAAGTAACTAAATGTATGAACTGAACAAAGCAAAAGTACAATAAGAAGTGAGAAATTAATATAAATGAAAAATGACTTGTGATTGTCGAAACTAGTGAATAAATCCAATCATAGAGAACAATCTAATTAGTTTTATTTGATAATTTCAAACTCCGCTATTGATATGTATAAAAATATATGAAAACCCGAAGATTTAAAAAAAATATATTAGTATCCCCGTTTATCGTAAAATTTGTCCATTCATATAAACTAACTAAATATGAAATATGTAGCCTTCGGTTACGCCACTGCCCCACATTGGCTTCAATGCACTCGCTCTTTATTGGTGCACGTTATCGTCTTGTAGAATTCGCGATCTCATTGGACAGCAGGTTGAGATTCAGTAGTTTTGTTTTGAATTATTAAGTGCGTTGTTCCAGAATTACGAGAATTAAAGGTTGTGTTTGATCACAGTGATCACACCGTGGTTTGATCTGTGAATCAAAGTGTCAAGTGCAAGCGAGAGTGAAGGTCGTGTTTTATTTTCAGCGGTAAAATTAAAAGTAAGTAATAATTATTTATACGCCATTAATAAGTTTATTTGGGAGAAATACGTTACCGTATTAAAAGTTATTTTACTCTTATATTATTGCGACAGTTTTACATCATACTATTTAGCACTAATATGGATGTGCATTTTCAAGGTGAAAGTTATATAGCGTATTTCTCTATGAAGTAATGCATATTAACATGCAATGATTTTTTTTTGTTTGATTTTGCTTCCGGTCGAGGATAACATTGTTGCCTATAATTTTTCCTCTTAGCTATGAAAGTAATTAATATTTGCAAAAATGTTGGTCCTAAATTGAAAATTATAGAATAGGGGACATTCATAAAATACGTCACGCTAAATTTTTGCTTTTTCGGACCCTTCCCTCTCTCTTCGTCAAGCTGCGTCACACTGTCTGCAACCCCCTATAACTATTACGTCACTCCGTATATGATACATTGCGATTAATACTAATGTTACAAATATATATATATATATATATATATATATATATATATATATATATATATATATATATAATGAATAAGCATCTATAATAACAATCTTGCAGTATCTTCTTTGTTTTCGACACTAGCATTTATTTCATCTGCATCTATCCATCCAACTTTCATCCCCCAATATGCATAGCAGATCTTCACTTCAACAAGGAACCACCTTGTTTTCCTTTTTTCTGAATAACATTTTTGTAAGTGTTAAATAACTTTTAATAACTCACATCTTACAGATGCGATTTTTTTCGAAAATCTGTTAAATTTAAAAAATACTAAAATGAGTAATATGTGTAATAACGAGCACAAAATTAAATAGTCACTATTTGTTGACTATAAGTGACTAATGAGATAAATACAAAATAAATTATATTTAAAAAAATAATCGACGAAAACCGTTTAGAAACCGTGTTCAACCAATCACTATTTTCTGACATATTCTTTTTTTCTCTCTCGTTTTATTATTTGGACCACTTTCGATAAGTGTACCTTTAATTCACCCTATATTGCAACCACTGTGTATATATTTCAGTATTAATCCTCTCCACCCTATTGACAGTTTCTATTTTTCTATTGTTTAAATCACCCTGTATACCTATAATTTTACGCCTATGACGAAAAAAAAACATAATAAACCTACTAATAAGCTATTGTGTTTAAGATATATAAGTAAACGTCTTTATATATTTGCAAAAATTAAACATATGACTTTCTATCGTAACAGAAAAATGAATCAAAAACAGTTTAGAGAAAAATTAAATTAGATATGTTTGTATTGCGAACGTCACTATTTCTTAGACCCCCTCCGACCCCGCCTTGCCACATCCCGTCACGCTAAATTAGAGCCCCCCCAACCACCTTGTGTGCGAACTTTTTTTAGGAACGACCAATAATGAGTTGTTTTATTAGCGGTTTGCATTGGTACCCCAAGGCTAGAACCGAGTTTCTATCGATTCTATATATATCTCTTTGATTTTCATCTATATTTAGATTTTTCCAAGAAATGCATGCGCTATTGAAAAATTTACCAGAAATGTAAAGCTAATATTGATGTTGATTACATATCTGATTTGTATGTGAGTCAGGCAAGTGCAAGGAAGGCAACTACTCCCACAGACCTCTTGAGTATCATTGGCGCTTAGATATATGTGAAATAAACCCTGTAATTGCCGACTTTCCACCTCCCCAAAGTCAAAACCTATCATTTCTGGCGACGCCCCTGAGGTGAACGGTCATATGATTTTGGGTTATCGTATTATCTTTTTATTAATTCAAGGTGTAATGGGCGTTTTTCATCAATTTAGAACATTCTGTGGAGTTCGTTCTACACCTTGAGTAGCAAATTAGAAAAAAATCATATTGTATTTGAACTCTTATCTTTTATTAACTATATTTATTATTTACTGTTATTATCTCTATTATTACCGGAGAAACACAATTTTATAGCATAACGTATTAATATCGAAACAAATAATTAAATGATAAAACATTTTTTAAAAAAAATATAACCGACTTCTACCTATAACTAAAAAGCTAAAAATAATTATATCAAAATACAACTCTAGCAAATAAATAACACATTCAATGTTGTAAGGTACCTACCCAGGAAGTAACAAATGTAAACATTAAAAGGTGCTCATTCTGTACAAATTAATTACCTACCAATCTAGTATATTTTTGAAGTCTGTGCCAAGCAAATCTAAAATGCTTCATTGCGTACTTATCTACTAATTCATCAAACATGATTGTTGCTTGGCACCGACTTCAAAAATATACTAGATTGGTAGGTAATTAATTTGTACAGAATGAGCACCTTTTAATGTTTACATTTGTTACTTCCTGGGTAGGTACCTTACAACATTGAATGTGTTATTTATTTGCTAGAGTTGTATTTTGATATAATTATTTTTAGCTTTTTAGTTATAGGTAGAAGTCGGTTATATATTTTTTTAAAAATGTTTTATTTTCAACTTTTTAGTTTTTTTGAACTCAGGTAGTTTTCATTCTTTATTTTGTATGTATAACCTTAATAGACAGAACCAGGTAACATCGAAAGCCTCAACATTACACAATGATAATTTATCATTTAAATTGACAGGTAAATCTTTACGAATAAAATGTACCAGTACGCGTTGACTTAATAAGCCCAAAATATATTTATGCCTTATGGACTACGCCATGTAACTTTTCTTCAACTTTTTTGACAACCCTGTATAACTATAGATAATTCCACTCCAACCTATGTACCAACCATCCTGTATATACGACTGCCCACGGACAAGCATAAATTTGTTAGCTGTCTTCTGTAAAGTATAGGACAGAGTAGAATCCATCCTATATTTACGGAGTCAAATCCGTCCTATATTTCAACCATAGTATATAATTCCTTGTGGGCTACCCCATAAATTATTTAATTTTAACATTTTATGTTATCGCCCTGTGTAATATTAATTCCTCTCCACACTTTATGCAATTTCTTATAGGCTATAAAAGAAATAATTTTTTAATCACACTTTATAAGTATAATTCAACTCCAGCATATATTTCAACCATCCTGTATATGATTTGCTTATGTCCACATCATGTAACAGTTTTTTAATCACCCTATATAATTTTAATTTCACATTTTTTTCAACATTTTTATACCACCAAACTGTATATACGGTTGCCTACGGACCACTATCATTCTAGTCCGTCCTATATTTCAATTTTCATATAAATGCAACTCCTTCTGCCACTTTACTTTGTGATTTTGTTTGCTATAACTAAACACCCTGTCTATAGGCCACCAAGTACCAGTTTAAAGTTTGACATGTGTTGTCACTGAATTTCTATTAGGCCGGGAGAATGAGACAACAAAAAGTACCGTCTTCGCAAAATGGAAAAATTTGCATTTAAATAGGTATTTACCTGGTATACAAACAAAACGAGCTTGGTACTCATTGATTTAAGGAGCCGAAAATACTATGCTTTACTACCTATTTGGTTGAAATGTACATAGAAAATTTTCAAATTCGCAATTAAAACTTTCAGTGCCTAAAATTACCGCACTATTACGTTGGAATTAAAATATTTATGAGGAAATGTCTGTTATGTCATTTCGATGAAATTTTTGATAAGAATTTTGGAATTTTCGGCGATTATCTGCAAAACTGCAAGTAGCACGTCGCAGAAAAGTATATGAGATCACCTAAGGATCTTCCTTAATAAATTAAACGTTAAAAAACTATACACATCCATAAGGAGTTATCGAAAAATCGACTAAAATATTAAGGATATTGGTCGATTTCCATGCACGCATGTGTTCATTCACAAATTTTATCACTTTACCAATAGAATTCTTTTCTAAAATTTGAAGTTTCACCAATCCGGATATATACTCTATTAAACAAGACCATATTCATTCAAAACGGTGCAACACAGGAGAAGAAATCAGGTAACATACATACAAAAAAAAAGCGAAAAAATACACGACGAATTGATAACCTCCTCCTTTTTGGAAGTCGGTTAAAAATGAACAAAATTCAAACCAAAGAGTGGACCAGTGCGTATAAGAGTGTTGCCAAGGTTCAGGCCAAATGCTGGTTGGTTGAGCCTTTTTTTGCACCAATTTCCGGTTTACTATAGCAACGGGAGAATAGATGTTTAATGTTTGTCCCTTTGTTGCCAGATCTAATGAATTAAAGTAAATCTCACGATATCTGTATAATTTTATATTTTGGTGTTCTTAGTTAAATTTTATTAAATTTAAGTTGTAAAAATACAAACCACCTAAATTATAAAATGTTGAGAACAGTATTCAGTAGTTGTCAGACGATTGCAGCATTAAACAAATTTGATATTACAAAATATTGAGAGTTGCTGTACTTACGACAGTCGGGGAATTTAAAAATGAAACTACTGCCCCAATTAGGTTTCAGGAATTTTTTTTAATAACTCTGTTATCAATATTTTATTTTTTAAATGCAAAATTGGTAGGTACATGAAATTGTTTATTATCTATGTTTTTTACTTTGTAGGTAATTTTAATCTGGCAACACTGCATGATTTTTAAAAATCTGAAAAGTTGAATCTTGATGGTTGAAAATGAGGGGGAAATGGCCGTGGCTTTCGGGCTTTGCACCACTCTCCTTATACGCATACAGGAGTGGACCAGCGAGTATGCCCATCTGTAGTGCAAATGACGCTTTGACAACACCCATATATGTTAAAATCAGTGGCCTGTATTCAAATTGTTTCAGTTACACACACATTGATTCATTAATTACGTAAAGACGATTCTGCCTATTTTTGACCTCTAGAGCACATAGGACTTCTTGGACTTCCCCTCTCATTTCTTACGAACTATTTTATCTGACTTTAGAGAAGGATCAATTGCACTAAAACTCATAGTTCTACGCAAATCAAAATATAATTTGGGTTATTCGTTATACCTTTATATTACTATTTGATTTGGTTTACTATTATATTATTATCAGAAAAGTATATAGTATTTGGATAATTTATTATAACTGTATTAAATTAAAAGTAAGTTTTAAATAATTTAAAATCAAATGATTCCAACGAACTTAAACGAATTATACTTTGCCCAAAATATGGAACGGCTAGAAATAAAATATGTTTAAATAGAATTGTATATTACATATTAAACAAGTAAAAATATCTACCCCCACCATGTTAGAAATCACACAATTGTGTAAGAATGGCTTTCACCCCTGGCCCCGAAATTTAAGAGCATATTGAGATTTTAAAAACCCCCATCCCCTCGGGACTCATACGTAATTAACAAATCACCCCAAAGCTGGGCCATAGTGTTTAATTCCTTTTATAATTTCGTACTACTCGCATCCCAGATATTATCAACGGGATATAAATCCGGGTTTCTCGTTGACCATACCATGCTATAAATTCCCTCTTGCTCTAAATAATGTACAGCTCGTACAAGGTGCAGTTTGTCATTATCTTACATCTACATAAATTCTGCTTCTGTAAACGGGTTATAAGAAATTAAGTGGTTGTTTAAAATTTGTAGTATGTATTGTTCAGCTGTATATTTACGGCAAACTTTTTTATTGATCAGATAGGTGTTATCAGGTGTTAAGACGTAAAATACGTTCCAGTGCAGTTCTCTGCAGGAAGTTGCCCAATGACGCTGAATAAGCTGCTCAATATAGAGTTGTAGCGAGGTCTCGGAAACAAATAAACAGAGGCCCTCTCATAGGTAACAGTTTTAGTTTTCAGAAAACTAGAATATGATTTTTTCTGAATAATATTTGGCATATTTTTCAATGTCTAAGTACTTCTTGGGAGATAACACCACAGTTAAGAAAATTGCTGTATATTCCAAACGTTTCGGGGCCTATGTCAGACCCCATTGTCAATGGTTAAGAAACTATGGATAAAAAAGGCACAATTCTAAGATGTAAATTAAAATATTTGACAATATGTATTATTTGATTTCTGACGTAACTAAGAGAATTTTATTTGTAATATACAGGGTAGCACAGAAACTTCTAAAGATCACATAATCATAAAGTTCCTTTCAAATTGGAAGAATTTGAAAGGGAGATCTTCAGAACTTTATGTGGCGTTCCTAGGTGCGACTTCGGCAAATGCACATAAAATTCTGAAGATCTCCCTTTCAAATTCTTCCAATTTGAAAGGAACTTTATGATTATGTGATCTTTAGAAGTTTCTGTGCTACCCTGTATATTACAAATAAAATTCTCTTAGTTACGTCAGAAATCAAATAATACATATTGTCAAATATTTTAATTTACATCTTAGAATTGTGCCTTTTTTATCCATAGTTTCTTAACCATTGACAACGGGCTCTAACCTAGACCGCGACACGTTTGGAATATACAGCAATTTTCTTAACTGTGGTGTTATTTCCCAAGAAGTACTTAAACATAGGATATTATTGTTGTGTTGAACTGCAAAGATTGGTTGACTTTGTTTTATAAAAATTATTACATTATCATTTTTGTTTAAATTTTGATTTGTCGCAAAATTTTATGGAGTACGTTTTTATATTGCCATATTTTCAATTTTGCCAAAATTAAATATATTAAAGCTGTAAGTTGTCCATTATTTAGGACAAGTTCCTTGCGACCTGTAAATGAAATACCTGCCCACACCAACATGTGTCCGCCTTCAAATAATTAATAGGGGTTTTCGCGGAAGCCGTTCTGAATCGGTTCAACAGTAATATTACCATACTCTCTTCGTAATATATATATATATAAATATAATATATATTGTTTCTGGTCGGGAAAAGTTGCGCTTCCCACAATTGAATGTCCTCTCGAACACTTCTTTATGCATTTGATGCATCTCGTTAAATTTGAAGACGCGAGATGTAAAACCGACATCTAGGAAAGAGAATCAGTACACAGAGGTTCCGAATCTGGAGTCGTTCCGTGTAATTGAACTCCTAGGACAGAATTCTGTCCTAGGAGTGGGAGAACGCAATTACCGGAACGACTCCAATTCGGAAACTGAACGATGTCGGTTTTACATCTCGCGTCTTCAAAAGTAATATTACCGTAATTTTCTGAAAACGCCGTTCGCGGAACAAAATTACTGAAAATGAACCGATATAGAACTAAGTGAACGAATCCCAAATGAAACAACGTCCTATAGACGATAACCCCCGGTAACAATAGCAACCTAGAATTGTATTGTGAACCAAATCTATTGTTATAAAATTTGGTGATCTGGGTTACAGTAGTCTTGAGTTCGGTGTTCGTGGTAAGCAGTTATTGGTTCTGAATCGATTCTGAATCGATTCAAATGGTTCTTGTTCTTGCTCTGAAGCAAGGATTTTTAGTTCTATCAACCTTAGAGCATATATAAGTAAAAGTTCTAAGAATTATGCGCTTCGACCTGATTTCTAACCCACTCGGCTGTCCGAAGTCTATCGAAGTACGTTTAGTTCAGCTTTCGTTTGAATTTAGCAGTTGGAGTTAAGTGAAAATAGCCAAAATTCCGTCTGTAAATTATTTTTAAGTTAATGTAGAAGAAATAAAATTGTTGCAATTTTATTACTAATTCCTGTTAAAACTTAAAATAGTATTTTTTCAGAAATAATATTTTTAATTAACAAAGATATTGGACTACAGTTTGTTTAGTGATGAGGACTGATGGATATTTAGAAGTATATAATATAGGTACTAGAAGTGCCACAATAAATACAAAAATAATCAATTTTCAAATTAATTGGCAGAATTGATACCCAAAATTAAATCATTATAATCATTTAGGATTTGCTGCAAGTTAAGTAATTTCAAATATGTTGTTGACTGGTTTAACGTAAATAAAAAATATACTAGATAGGTAGGTAATAAATTTGTGCAGAATGAGCACCTTTTAATGTTTAAATTTTTTACTTTGTGTGTAGGTACCTAACAAAATTTAATGTGTTATTTACTGTCGAGAGTTATATTTCGTTATAATTATTTTCAACTTTTTAGTAATACTTGGAAGTCGGTTACATTTTTTTAAAAAGATTTTATTCTAAAATACTTTAGCATGTTCTTTGGATGAAAATATCCTTTGCTATACATTTACATTTTTTTAATAATACAATTTAAAATTTTCTAAATAGTTAGGATTATAATTTTTAATAAAGACACAGATATAACCAGGTCCTAGCTTTGTATACCACTACATTTTCAGAAGTTTTTTAATTGGAAAAAAATTTATTCCAAGCTAATTTAAAAATACACATTTAATTATATACCAATGTACATAAAGATTAGAATAAAGAGGTTGGGGTAATTTTCTGTTGAAGTAAATGAAATCTTCAAGTACAGATAAGCATTTTCCTTAACATCAGAAGGCAAATATATCAGAATTTAATAAGTGAATGTGAAATTTAAAAAAGAGGCAATTTTTACTTTAGTCTCGTTTTCAAAGTCGAATTTTACAGCCGATATAGTAGCTTGCCAAATATTTAAAGACCCATATGTTAGAATTTGGCATAGATTATTTTATATGTAATTGTGATGTAAATAATTTGGTCAAGTGCGAGTTGGACTCGCATACTTAGGGTTCCGTACCACCTTCAAGACTCTAATATTCCAGTTTCAGACAAGCAGGTAATAAGTGCATTTTCTTATATTTGCCCTAATATCTTTTAAAGAAAGCGTTTTGAATTTATAAAAAATATACACTTTCAGTTTCCACACATAGACTTTTTATTTTATTTGCTTCAGGATGCGCTTGATTTTTATAAGAATATATATGTATTTAATTTTCTAATTTGGCCCCGAAAAATTAACATTAGAGTTTTATTTTACTAATAAACTTTCAGGGAAACCTTTTATAATCTACTGTCTCAATTTTGAGGCTCTGTAGATTAGAAGATATAGGGCAAAATAGGTCAAGTTTTAAATAATAAATTATTAAATATATTATTCAAATTATTTAAAAATACAAATCAAATATATATTTTAAAATTTAAATAGTGTAGTTTCTAAAGTGGGAATTAAGTCGATGTTTAATATTTTTGTTAATATCTTTTCAGTAAATGATTTAAAAATATGATATATTTGTAATTCATATAATGAGCCTTTTATATGATATATTACATGATGCTTTAGAAAATTGAATCTTTATTTTCCATTTAATTATATAATTTGTTCCTAAAATTACTATGAGGGTTTTCTAATAATTTATTTTCCGTTTAATTGATTATTTGGGGGCCAAATAATAGAATTAGGGATTTTTTCATATTTTTCAAATATTTAGGTCTTATAGTTTGGGGAATAACGGGGGGAATGGATAATTTTTTTAAAATATTTTTTAATATATAAATATTCATTTAAAAAATATGAAAAAAATATATTTGTTTTCATCATAATGAGCCCTTTCATTTGATATATAACATGATGGGTTAGAAACAATTTTAATTTTATATTTTCCATTCTATAATTTGCCCCCCAAAATGAATGTTAGGGGTTTTTCCTTATCTTTCCAGTAAAGTTCAGGTGATATTATAAGGGTATCCGTACATTGTATATACGGAACCCTAAAAACGTATAAATGCACATTTAGACTTTATGAAATTAAACAGGCGCATTTCGTTATATTTTCAAAATGTAAAGTTTGATAGCCCATGCAGTTTGCTAAATATTGAATGTCGGATACCTGAAAATTTGAAATAGAATATTTTTTGAAAGAAATGAAATAATTACAATTTTAAAGAAATGCTCATTTACATTTTATCAAGATAAAGATGTATATTTCATTACATTTGCAAAAAGTTAGCTTGCTGAATATTGTATAACAAATACCGAAAAAAAATTTAACCTATAAATTTAACATTTATAAATTTTGAAATAAATGCAAAAATCAAAATTTTAAAGAAATGAATATTTAGATTTTATCAAAACAAAGATGTGCATTTCATTACATTTGCAAAAAGTTTAATTTTACAGCCCAAGTAGTTGCTAAATATTAATACCAAAATATTCTCAGATTTGTTGTCGTTTGTCGGCTATTTTCAGGGTAGTAATACTCGTATTTATAGGGTCAGTAATTTTTAAGCATTTTTTAGCTATAATTATGGTCTATATGCCCTTTTGTGGAGTCATTGGTATTAAATTTCTAGACAAAATAAATATTCCGAATAATAATGCTGACTGGAAAGAAATTTCTCTTTAGTGATATTCATTCAATATTTGAAAATTTAAATTCAGGAGATATTTTCAATTCCTAAAAATTTACAGGTTGTTCATGCGCACCGTTTACCCCATAGAAATTAACCACAAAATGATTTTTACAGATGACACGAAAGAAAACACTATGTGAACTCCGGTGATCCGATTTAGGGACAGAACAAAAATAGAACTAAAAATAATGAACCGATTCTGAATCGATTCAAAACGGCTTCCGCGAAAACCCCTATTGTATTGAAGAAATTTCACTGAGCCTCATTGAGATGTCTATACATTCGGTTCCTAATTGTGTCAGGTATTTACTATGACTAAGTTTCGTAGTAAAGATCGACCAAATGTGGAACGGTTTGCAATTTTTTGTGCTAATTACGACAATGTGAACAAAAAACAATTACACATCGCGTTTTCCAGCTATTACCAACAACGTTATCCTTTTTAAGTGGTGTGTTTCCAGTAACTGAAATGCTTGTTCAATTTTGCTTGCTCATAAAACTCTATGCCATTGTTTGTTATAGTAGCGGTTATCGAGATACGAGCAGGAATTTAAATTAACTTCAGTATGATATGAGTTTGTTAGAAATTGTACCGTCAGCTACAAAATTATCGAAGTAAGAAAATACAAAAATATATTTGTGTGGTGATAGTTATAGGTTATAGCAGATTGTCATGTGATCATTGAAAACAGTGTTAAAAAATTATGTATTGAATTATTTACAGGAAGATAATTTTCCATTAACGTAGCAAACTGTCACCATTGGTAAAGAAACAAATTAATACCCAATTTTGAGGTATTTCCGAAAAATTCTATTAAGAGGTTTACATTTTTTTGCCGAATTAAAATATATTAACATTAATTCGGTCCCTCAAACTGGGGAAGCTATAAATATTTAGTATCTTTGAACAGGGGCGTACCCAGCTTTTAGTTTAGGGAGAGGCAAATTAGAAGAAAAATACTCATAAGGCGGGCAAATCTGTAAAAAAATGTCCTAGAGAGAGGGATAATTCGGAAAATTTTTTGGTCCAGGGGGTGGCAAGTCAGCAAATTTATGGGACTGTTGAAGGGCTCACGGCAAGTTTTTTAAGTTTTTTGGCGGGGGGTCAGCTATTGAGGTTCCTTAGAAAGAGAGCGAAACAGTGTTAATTTATAGTTTTCATTATGACGCAGGATATGAAGTCATATTTTCGTATTCAAAAAAAAAGTTATCTAATACCATTGATATAATAATCAATAATATCATATCTATATTATAAAATAATAATAAATTAAGTGTTAAATCATTTAAATCATCTTACATTTCTAGCATTTAATTCGTTCAATGTTATTTATTTGTGTCGAGTTCCTAGAAATTTTACAGATACGATAAAAATATATCTATCTCTCCAATGAGTTCGATTTGGTGAATATGTTCGAGGTTCGAGTCTCAGTTTTGCATTGATTGCTATCTTGAGCAGCTACACTAAAATCTAAATTTGTAGGGTTTTTTATTGTCATTTGTTAAAAAGGTGAGTTGTCGTTTATTTCCAATTTAACATTTTTCACAAATATTTGACCCATTAGCACACGTCATTTTGTCTTAATTATTTTCTATGGTACCAGGTTTTATCTTGGATTTGTGACGTCACGTATTTTTAAATCTTCCTTTTTTTTGTTCATTACTAGTCATAACTCCTTATTTGGGTTCCGTTATACGATCGCGATTGAAAATATTTTATTAGTCTAATAATTTTTAGTGAATAATTGCTTTTTTTAACCGATTTCCAAAAAGGAGGAGGTTATCAATTCGTCGATACGTTTTTTTTTATGTATGCTCGGTGATTATTCAAAAACGGCTGGGGCAATTTTGACGATTTAAACGGCATTGCATTAAGGAATGTTACAGAAAGGTACCATATAATTTTCTATATCGTGAGATTTACGGTTTTCCAGAAAATCAGGAAAAAAAAGTAATTAAGGGAGAACACTTAAGTGAATTTTAATGAATCTACACTTTTTTCTCTAAAACGGCTCAATCAATTTGAATATTTTAAATTGTATTCTACAAATAGATATTCCAGCTTGATTCCGTATAATTTTCTATAACGTAAAATATACGGTTTTTTCTGGAAATCGAAAGAAAAAACATGTAAATGTCAAATTTTCATCATAAATATCCAGCTTAAATGTCAAGATATGCCATGAAAGTATATCAGATAGGGTGTTTGTAACCGTTTTTATTTTACGGGGCGATTTTAAGAGTATACGGTAGTAGGTGTGTGTGTGCGTGCACGGAAATTCAAGCAGCAAGCAATGTGCGCAGTTGACATATAGGGCGAGGTAAAATTACAGTTATACATGTGAGTTCACAAAATCTTAAAAAAGTGATATTGAGTGGTACATAAGCATATATAGGATGGTTGAAAATATAAGGTGGAATAGAATTAAATAAAATAAACAGAACAAATCTGAGACCGTAAGTTACACCAAGATACATTAAGGAATTCTATGAGGCAGTATAGCTGAAATACTAGGCATTTTGAAAAAAATTATTATGAGATTTTTAGGGTCGCTGATTCCAAATCCGAGGTCACTTTGATAAAAATTATATACGTTATCACTTTTTCAGTTATTTTGGGCCATTCAGATCCATGAATTCAAGGTCCAGATCATTCAATGTTTGAAGTATGAGAGCTTTCTGACATTGACGAGGACAGTGTCAACTCCTCGTCAGACACACTACGTAATCATTCTAACATCTTAACGTCCCCTGAAGGCAGCGTGCCATCGCTGGCTTTGTCACCACGTTAGTCTTGAAAACGAATCATTCTGCACATCTTCAATCGAGGAGCTTGTCATCTTTTCAAGTATCCATCGTGGTAACAGGGTTTTGAGTGCTGTTGTTGATTTGCAAATAATGAATACAAGTAAAAAACCTGATTTGCCCTACACATTGTATGACCATGACCCTAATTTAAAGAACTCATACCTGAAAATTTTGTGCTCCCTTTACCCAGCGAAAATGTTGGGGAATGGAGACCAGTAAGAGCTTCGCTCACAACAAGAGGTTGCAGTGCCATTGAATTTTTGTTCGATTTGATCTAAGCAGATATTGAGGAGAGACCAACTTAAAAAAGGGGAGAGTGTTATTGATAATCTCCTGTTGCAACAGAAGGGTGTCGAGTAAAATTTCCGATTTGTTTTCAAAAAGGGACCCCAGATTCGGAATCAGCGATCCCAAAAACCTCTTAATGATTCTTTCTAGATTTTTTTGAAGGGTTTTACTCGATTTGACGTTCAAATAATCTTGACACTAACCTGATAAGGTCAGACGAACCCCGGATTCGGAATCAGGGACCCCAAAAACCTCTTCTTAGAGCAGAATTGATTCCTGAAGTAGAAAAGATTGAAGGTATTTAGTTTTTATTTAGAATTTAGAAAATTACTGGGAATTTTAGGTAGATATACAAGTCGTAAAAATAATTGATTAATGAAATAATAACTAATTGAATAACAGCAATTTTTTGGTGCATTGATGTTCATTTTTTTCGTTCCATAATATTTATATTTGACTGTCATTTGGGAACATTCTTACCGATTAAGGAGAATACGTTTTTGAGTTATTCCCGAAAAGCGATGCCATTTTTTATTTTTAACAGCATTTGAATTTTTATAAAGTCTCTACATACCTTTCCGAATCGAATGACACTCAACCACAATTTTCATAGAAGGTGAACTAGATAGAATTTGTAAATAAAGTTCATAGTTTTAGGGGTCGTCCCCAGATATTTGATCAACGGCTTTTAAGATTTGTTTTCCTTCCAACCATGACACATTCACATGACCCATATTCGACGCAACTAATATATTGATAACAAGTATATATTCATATATATCTGAAGACCCTTAACTATTGAACTAAAGCTTTTCACTATTTTAAATCTGCATAACAAAATCAAAATATAATTCTAGTTCGGATCAACCATGTGATATTAATCCGCAAAAACTACCATCCATTTTATCAATTTCATTTATGTAACTAACTTTAGTGCACGATGTATCGTAATGGAATTCGATCCAGGTTGATGGCGAATAAAAATATTATTAATGTAAAAGCACGCGCCAGCCACTGACCTACGTTATCAAATATATGGGTTAAAATTATTCGATTATGAATTGAAATATCCGTGAGAAATAACAACTCATCAACTTTAATGCTGAGATCTGTTATTTTTAATACGCTTTTATTAAGTTCGCCTGTATGTATGTATGTACGGAAACTTTCAACATAATTTTCACCAACTTAAGTTGAAAATTGGCACACTTGTCAAGGACCAATGACAATACAATTCTTTAAGTTGAATTTTCCCGTTTGTTATATTTTTGTCACTGTTCTTGACTAAATACAAATTCGTCTATTAACTACTGTCATCTAGTCGGCAGTAGTAGAACTTGCTGCAATTAAATGGAAAGTTACGTAAACATGAAGTTAACTTTTTAATTATAAATACATCGTTATGAGACTAAAAACTTAAAAAATAATTATAGTTTAAAAAAACTAAGAAATACGCTTTAAACGCAAACCGAATCAAAGAGCAGAAAATAATTTTTAATTATGAACAGTTTATATTAGAGCAGTAGAAAGTGAAAAGCGTAGGGTGCATTTCACTATATTTGCATAACTCTCTTATAAATAGTGGCCAATAGAATAATTTTAAAATTTAATATTTCAAGCATCCCACGCTTTTTACTTTCTACTGCTGTAATATAAACTGTAAATAATTAAAAATTATTTTTTGCTTTTTACTTCGGTTTGCTATTAAAGCGTATTTTTTAGTTTTTTTAAACTATTATTATTTTAGTTAAGAATTTCTTTACCGTATAACGTGAACAAGGAAATATTAACATCTTATTATTCGATAAAATTTCACAAACAGTGGTACTCTATTCAGTGTATTATACTTGGCACGCAAAACAATATATAACAAAATTTTAAAATATAGTTTTGGCAACAGGTCTTAAACTGTAAACTTGAGACAATATAGTACTGTAGATATTATACCTTGTATTTAACTATAGACCAATCTTCGATCTTTAAGTTGGGAAAAAATTGATGAGGTATTTTACAAAAGATTGATTGAATTTAACAAAATGTGTAAAATCATTGCAAATCACCAATAATATTCATAAAAAATGGGAGCAAAGGATGATAAATTTCAGTTGATAAACTGGAGTGTGTTACGGTTTGTTAGCGTTTAGTCCATAACAGTTAGAAAATAGGCAATTTTAGCGGGTCGAAACTGGGGTTTCTCAGGGAACAATTGTTGGCCATTATGTTTATTTTTTTACATTAATGATATTTTGGTGGATGTACCATTCAATATAAAATCGAATGTAGGCGATACTATAATTATCTCAACGGAAAAACGTTTGGGAAGGAGTTGAACTGAAAATGAATGAGTACTATGACTATTCTGATAGCATTCCTGATATAAATAAAATTGAAAAAAAATATTATTACTAGAATGGAACAACATATTCAGAACATTATTCCTTGAAATAAAATATTTGCTAAACGTTCCATGTCAATCAACTGTAAAATCTTTAGAATGACCCCTTGGTAAAAAGCACACCACAGCACAATATAACTTTTGAACCTTGAGGTATTTACTACCTCCATGCCAAATTTCACGTAAACCCATGTTGTCCGAAAGAATTGCTACCCAAAACCGGTTGGTGACTGAACTAATAGTCTTCAGTATTATTCGTCAAACAGTAACCAATTGTTTTAAAAACAACCTCGACAAGTTGATTTAAAATACAACAATTTACTCTTATTTATTAATGACACTTTATATAGAACGCAATTGAAACATTGTATCAGAAGTTGACGGGTGATGTTGGCACCATTTTAAAATGCTAAAATCTGCAAATTATGAAACAAACTCATTGTTTGAATAATCGAAAGCTGGACTGAAGCATTGATGTAATGTAATAAGAGCAAAAACAAATGTGTTGTCCATGAACTAAGAAAATCGTGTTAATGTGCATTCGTAGAAAAAAAAACATTTAATTTGAGGATATGCTAAAGTTAATATAAAATTGTAGTAGACGAAAACTTGTGTCTATGTACTGTAATTCTTCTTTTGCGTTTAAAAAAATTCAAAATATCGTTCGTTTGATGAACTTTTCATTATAAATTGTTGATTTTTCAGAAAAAATGCCGGTAGTCACTTCAATGCAACCTTTTTCAGACGACGAAGGTATGTTAAGAGTTAGGAAGTTCAGCAACCAAAGAAGTTTAAATACGTGTGGATATCTCTTCGAAGACGAAAAAATACCGGGAGATATCTAGACGTGTTTTTTGAGTTTTTTTCTTTTAAACCTTTCAGATTAAAGGGTTGGCCGAAGCTGAGAGTAAATCCATTAATCTGAATATTGTTTGTCTAAGATTTGACGCTTTTGTCCGACAAGATGGTATTTTATATCCTTTGTGCGAGCCTATATTTTCGCACGGAATAAATAATCTGAGTAAGTAAAAATATAAGCTTTTTTTTTGGTATTAGCACAGGTGTTTTTGGTTCATAGTGAGTCTACATTTTTAGTCATAGTTACCTCCATTAGATGTAAGAGTTGTAAATGTTGCCGATTAACTGGTATTCGTTTGCCAAAATATCTGACTGAATTGGGTATAACAGCTCTGACTAATAAATTGTTATTAATTAAGGTCAAGGCTTGAAAACATGTATGAGGATTTCCTTGGAAGTCTTTATCGAAACCAGGTACTCAAGGTACTCAGCACATTGTCAATATCACGTAAAACGGGTTTGCCAAATTCTTCAGTTTACCAGAAACCTCGTAAGGTACAAAATCTGTGGTTGAACTAGTTTGGTACTGCATTAAATAAAATGCATTGCACTCTTCAAAATTCGAATAAACAGTTATTCTCACTTCTTCAACACCACGTAATGGTCCAGGACTTTTCTCAAAAAATATATTTTTCTTGAGGTCTGAGATCTGTTCAATAAATCATCACTTTCTGCCAGATTTAGGCAGAAAGTGTTCTTTGTTGACGTCAAAAATCTACTTCAAGTATCTCACCTCAGATATGTCCAGAACACATCTGGAATCTGCATCCAAAAACTAATAAAGTTGGTAATGTATCAACCAAGTTTTCTGTTGTACTTTACAATATAACAGTTTTTGATGGATAACAAAACTGAAAAATAATGAGATATCGTACCCTGTCTCGGCCTCTGTAGTTTTAATTATCCCCATAGAGAACTTGTATTCATTTCTGTTTTTGCCTCAATCACGTGTATCGAAATTAAGCTTTCTTTCCCTGTAGTGTTTTCTTTCAAAATGCCAAATTATAAAGGTCCCTTAAAAACTTAAGGTTCTCATCAGTCTGCAAAATTGTCGTAGCTGCAGTGCATCTGAAATTACTTTCATCGGTAACTAGAAAAACTGTTCTAATAGTGAGGTTGCTCACAAAAATTATTGTCCAAATCAGTATGTGGAGTGCAGGATCAAACAAATTGATTTATGATACCTCGTGAACGGATTTCAGTGATTCCTTTTCAATTGTACAGGAGCCATTTAGACATATATATTTGGTCAAGTTCGATTCTTCATTAGCTTAAATGGGCGAATATCACGCCATCTGATTTTGATGGTTCTTTCGTGTTGGAAATCAGTTACTTCAGTGGTGGTCTAGTATAAATATGGTAGAGATTTGATGATGATATCCATCCAAAACAATGGACGTCTTAGGACGTCGATAGTGAATGTTATGTTATGTTAGTATGGTCGTACTGTCGTACAAGTTTTTTATTTGATGTCTGTTTTGAAAAAAAAAAGATGTCATCCGTAAAAGTTGTGAAGTTCTCAGCTCTGACAAGTATGATTGTGTTCAATATACCGTATTAAGCTTTATGACTGAACTGAAAAAACACTGTTTTGCTCCCTAACACCAAAAGGAGTACCCCTTGATCATGATAACTTGTTGTTGAAACTTCGTTGAGTCTTTAAAATAAAGGTTTGGTGTTAGGGTGCAAAACTGTGTTTTTCATTTGACACACCAAAAGTTCCACAGCATTTTCATTTGTGACTCAAGTTTGTCGCATCAAAAAGCAGTCATACTTACCTATTTAAAATAGACTAATTGTTAGTTTCCGAGCCAAAGAGTCTTCTTATTAGTTCTTGCGATCTTATTAACCACCTAAAGGTGTAAAAAATATTTTTGTTGTGTATGTACACTCAAAGAGGGGTCTTTCAGGTTGACTAATCTAGACACTTTCAAAGCGTTTTTACCCACTATCACTTCCTGAGTTTTAACATTTTTTACTTATACAAGAGATTTTAACCCTATGATCACTTCAGTTTAGATACAGCTGCTTATACGGAAGAATGCTTTTGCAGCCAAGTTGGCTGTCGAAACAGTAGGTATATTCCTGCAGATGTTTAAACTCAAGTAGCTCTTCAATTGTTTATTTCCTCTCTCGATAGGTATTTATATTTTCAACAGTGCTATGTTCTTGCTTGATTCCAATGGGATGTGAATGCATTTTCTTGCAATTATTCCTTTTCAGATGAACCTATAGCGTTAACCTCCTGTAGCCAATTGTGGAGCTTTTAGTAGGCTAATGGATTTGTTTATTTTTTCGGTAATGGGTTCTTAAGTTTTAAACATTGGGCATACAGTATACTATAAATTGCCAGTGTGACATTAATTTATTCCTCGATTGCTTCTAGTGCTATATTTCTGATTATTGTGTTCTTTATTATAAGCTAAAGGTTTTGATGTCTTGATATAAAATTATTAATTAAGAAATAGATCGAATTTTAAGTAGTCAGGGTATTTTGGCAAAAGAGTACTAATGAGATTTTGCTGAATGAGGAAAGTATCTCAATGAAAATCGAAATCATTTCAAGAACACGAAATAGTTCACGAAAAATATTCATATTGTGATTTTATGTGATGTTTTGTTATGCACCTGAAATTGTACTATAATTATAATTATTTATCTAAATCATATAAACTGTTCGCTAAGACTATTAACGTCCAAAAATTATAAACAAAAAGGATGAATACAAATAAAAGCGAAAATTATAACTTGTAGTATATTAAGGTAGATTGAGAAAATCAGAAAATAATGACAAAAATCCATAGACGTTAAAGTGTCACCTAAATTTGCTACACAACTTTCTATATTGAAATATCAACAAATTTTTGCCTAGTCATTTCGTCGGAAAAAACGGCTTAGAAATGCAAATGAACCGAGAAAGCTAAATGTTTTATATGACGTGGGGGGTGCCTAGAAAAGCTTAACCTGAAATTGTCGACCAAGATTTCCTATGTGGGTTTTCCCCCATCTCGAAAAAAGTGGTGAAATTGTTTTTTCCCATTATTTGTTTAATAAATTCCATGTATGTGATCCATAATTTGTTGCTTTATTTATTGATATTATATAATATTAGTTCCTTGAACAACCTTCATTTTTTTTTGACGTGTAGATACAATCAACTGAACGGCTCGCTCTGCGCTGAGCGCGGACTCTGTGAGCCCACTGAAGATCGTAATTTTGTTAAAAAAAATAAATATATAAAAAACGAAATTGTAGGTCTGAATACGCTCTACAAGTTTCATCTCTGCGATTTTTTCGATATTTATCACCAGAAAAAAGATAATAGCAAAAAACAAATTTCATGTTCTACATTTTTTAGTTTTTCAGTCGATATCTCGTTAACGATACGGGAAAAATGTATGTAGATCATAAAAAATGCTACAAAAAAAGTATTCTACCAGAATTTTCGTAACTCGTCTGATAGCCGAGTTATTGTCAAAAATCCAATTTTACGACTTTTTTCAAGATGGCGGAAAACCCACATAGGAAATCGTGGTCGACAATTTCAAGTTAAGCATTTCCATATTTAACGTAACTTTCTTGACACCTTTTGGCATATTCAGTTTCCTATAAAAGAGTTGTTATAGTCAATCAGAAAATTTAATACCAATCATTTTTCATCATGGCTTATACGGAAACTCAAGAGTTTGACTGCTTCCGCGAATTCTGGCGAATTAATGACCGCATACTGGCATTGTGAGGAAGAAGGAGAAAAGGGACAGCTGGTAGAACTTTCTTAAGTATTTTTGATCTCTGAATGTAAATCCGAATTCAAA
Organism: Octodonta nipae; assembly: GCA_034190945.1. Taxonomy (NCBI): domain Eukaryota; kingdom Metazoa; phylum Arthropoda; class Insecta; order Coleoptera; family Chrysomelidae; genus Octodonta; species Octodonta nipae. The sequence goes on along the minus strand of CM067216.1, from coordinate 58,700,388 downwards.
TTAATTTTCGAGATAAATAATTTTCACTTAAAAAATAATTACAAAACAAAATTTTTGCATTCTTCTCAAAAAATCACTGGAAAACCCCCTAATTTGAATCCGGACGAAATCTACGTAAAAATATACTACTCTCGTCAAATACACATGATACATTTTTATTTATTGAACCTTTTTAATTATAAACATTCGAATCTAGCTTGCCTGTCTTCGATTTATTATTATTTTTTATATTTTCCTGCCTGTCTTACTAAGCTCGGTCTTCTATCAGTCTTTATCTTTAATACAGGCGTTTTTGAAAACGATAACATTTAATATTTACAAATTTTTCTAAGTTTTGTAGACAATAATCCTTCCCCGATAACAAATGCAATATTCATTAGGATAAATTTAAACTAATTACAGTTGATAACAAATATTCTTGTAATAATTCTAATCGTTTCATAAAAAATTCGCATAGCCAGTAAATTTATTGCAATAATGTAATATAGATTATCGCTTTTGATAACTTACACTGTAAGCCATACGGGAGAGATTAATTGTTTGGTTTATCTTCAAACATTTAGCAATGGGCATGCTTATTAATTTTCCAGAGTTTGGCGTGAAAATGCATTGGTGCAAGCAAAATGATTTGACAGGTAAAATGGTTTCATCAAGACTTGTTTGTAAATTCTTGCTTCTTCATTCTAACAATATTCCTTCTACCTCATTATTAAAATCCCTTGATTTTCGATCATGTTTTGTTATTTGACCTAAAGCATGTTGTTCTTTTATGTAGGTGTGCATTCCTCGTCTGTCTTCATCCCTAAGGATCTCAAAGGACCCCGCACTATTATGGAAAATGGCTTTCGGCTAATTTCTTGGAACTTTGCCATTTGATAGTTCTTTATTTGTAGTCTCCATGGGCTCAAACTCTGAAAGTCGTTTGTTTCCGATATACAGTCCTCCCCCAAAGTTGATATTTTTACCCCTCAGAGTTAAAAAAAGCACCCGATTCAGATAAACCATGGTAAGGCTGTGGTTTAAAATATAATGTACAAATTGTATTTTTTACAGATATAAATATTTTGTTTCACGTGCAAAATCGGAACATGTGTGCTTCCGAAAAATTCTTCTGCTTAAAACCAATTATTGTTTTATTCGTTTTTAGTATAGTCTTTTTGAAACTTAAATTTCTTATGGGACTCTCTGAGAAATCAAGTCTGATCTTTGACTTTTGTTGCCCACTTCCAGTTTTTATTTTATGATTCAATTTTTTACTATATATGTATTCTATCCACATTTTTCTCACTGTTTTGTTCAATTCTAAGAATCTCTTTCCTTATTCACATATTTGTTGTTAGTATATGTTATTTAATTTGACCTTTACTATTTCTAAGTAATTTTTAATTTTTTTAAATAGTAACCGTTGTTATATAGTGTTTGTGTTGTCAGTATCTTCAGTAGGTTGCCTTAGTCCTTAATAAATTCCAGCGCACTTTATTACACTGCCCTTTTTTCTAATGTGACATTAAATTTATGATATCACTTATTATTTTTCAGTATATTAAACATTTGTTATCAGAAACGTAACATATAAATTCTTTTCATGAAACTGTAGTTAAAAAGAACAGGGAATCAGTGAGCAAATCAAGATTACTAAAAAAACTAGCTGGAAAAATAAATGATTTCGATTTTTGTTGATACTGTATGTTTCACCACTTTATATAAATTTTGCTGTCTGACTACATGAACTGTTCTTCAAAATGTAACTTAACATAATTTTCCTATTAATTGTTTGTTTTGTTAACACAGAAAGCGCCTTGACTGGTGATTTGAAAATTGTCAGATTGGACCATGTCGTTTGCGAAGCCAAGGGGGGCAAAGAAATATTTTTACTGGTTGAGAGAGTTACAAAAAGTTAGTATTGTTTTATGTAACTTTTTTTTTTAATTCAATTTGTATTTATTTTTTCAGGGAACATAAAAATCAGGTTCTTTGAGGTAGATGACCAAGACCAAGTTATCTGGGAAGATTGGGGCCAGTTCAATGACTTGGACGTACATCATCAGTATGCAATCGTTTTCAGGTGGGTAACTTTTTTGTTTATTTAAAATGTAAGTAACTACGAAAAGATTGTTGAGGTCTTTAATTATTTTGTCTATTCATCAGAGTTTTCTCTCCTCAGATTTTTCTTCCATCAGATAAGTGTTTGATAATTGTAAATAGGGAAAAAAGTGTAATGAGGCAATTTGAAGAATTGCCCGGATTAGACGTTGTTTGTACAGATATTCTTCCTCACAGATATTTTGAGAGAAACAAGTATTCCTGTATATAGTGTTCTGTATATTGGGTGATGTGTGATACTTATCTGTTTGGAGACGTTTCAACTCCGACTCTAGATTCTTCAGAATATTTGTGACAAAAAATTTCTGTACAAACAACCAGTAATCCGGGCAATTTTTCGAAATTACCATTCGACACTTTCGACATAATTAACAGACATGAAAAAGTTAAAGTGTTTGAAATAGTCTAGAATAGAATGGTCCACCAAGTTGTAATCGTATTGAAAACTTTCTTAATGCATATAAAGAAATTTGAAAACAAGTTACTCTATTCCGATCAACAGAATACGAGTTTGGTTAAAATAATAAAAGTAATACCTCATTTTGGGTAATACCGAAAACTGCAACCAATGAAGCTATTGAATCATTAAAAGTTGAAAAACGAATACATTTAAAAAAACAAAAACCGACTTCAAAAAAGGAACTGAACTAAAAAGCAAAAAATATTATTTTCCTCCAACAATTAAATACTTTTTTGAAGTCGGTGCTAGGATAAGTTGAAAATAATTAGGAAAGTGCATTAATGAATTGTACTTTGCAACAGTGCTGTTCAGCTTGGCCCCGACTTTAGGAAGAGTATTTAATTGTTTCAGGGAAAAAATGCTTTTTAGTTAAGTTCTTTTTTTGAAGTCGGTTTTTGTTTTTTTTTTTATTTATATTAATGTTCAATAAGATCAATAAAAATTTGGCATGTAAATTATGTAGGTGTCACTGGTTAATTTGTTTTCTTTTTGAAAAAGTATGACGGATTCCATATTTGAAAAAATATTTAAAACCTTTTTTGCATTCTGGCGAATCTCTAGTTTCAATTTAAATATTAACATTATCTGCATCTAACCGTATCTCGGCAACTAAGCCTTTAAGAATTCATGTACCTAAAGAAAAATATAACAAGATTTCTTTGGGCTAGGGTGGATTTATGGAATAACCCGTATACGAGTCATTAAAACGCGTTGTGATTGAAAGTATTTAAAAAATTAATGACTAAATGAATTTAAATTAATACTTGCGGTTATATTTTTGTAGAAAACCCATCAAAAAGATTTCCTCTATTAACAATCATCCACTAAAATTGCATTTCATTAATAAAAAAATAGTTTAAAATAATAATCTTATGGTGGGATTTAGACTACAAACATTGGAGTGAAAGTTATAGTTCTGCGAAAATTTGTTGTTAATATTATTTTGAAATTTTGTATTTTTTTTTCGATAATAACTTCACATGATATTAAATAAAAGTTGTCAATTTATAATGTATCTTTGAAACTATACGGAAGAACAAAGAAATGCAACACCTTGTAGATGAATATTTATCTAAATCCAAACTAGTTCCTTTTATTTCTCATTTCAAACGAAATATTAAAAAAATGTATTAAAATCTGTTCTTTTTTATTTTTGTCCTTAAGAACAACAAAGATGAAATTAAAAATTTATAAGAATTTACAGTCGTCACGAATTATTATTACAAGTATTACAAGGTCGTCTCAGAATTTGATGAGACAGTGTACATCAAATAAGAAATGATCTGGTCAGAGATACAGTACATGCTCTAGGATGGGAGTTAATATACTTTTACTTTGAATAAGGTTGAGAACCAAGTCCGTAGCCAGGAATTTTTTTCAGTGTGGGTTTCCAGGGGGGGTTGTATAATCTTTTTCATTGGTGATGGGACTGCAAAACGTATATTTTTGTTCATGTATTTCCAGGATATATAAAATTGTATAAATATAAAATTATTATTCTTATGAAAAACATGATTAATTGGTTAGAATTGAATCTTGAAATCAAAAATTCTATTTTTTGTGTGTGGGGGGGGGGGTGTTGTTGTTTGCCTGCTGAACACGAATCTGTTGTCAGATTTGTCCCATCACCCTTCAGTTTTCAGCAAATCGCTGCAAATGTTCTGAAAATTGGAAAAAATTGGGTATTAGGATCATCTGCACGCGATACATGATTTTCGAAGTAACTTTCCTACCAAACCAAAATCCGTGGCCAGAATTATCTGAAAAACAGAATTTTGAGTAGTGGATCTGTATATTCAACACTTGATTCTCGTGTTTTTGCTTCCTGTACCAAAAATCCGTAGGCAGATCATTCGACTTTCAGCAAATCTCTGAAAACTTCTAAAAATCATGTGAAAAATAGGGAATTATAAGTTGTATAGCGATCCGCACAAGCGACACATGATTTTCGAATTATTTTGCTCCCTGAACCAAAATTCGTGGTTAGATTTGCTCCATCACAAGGCAAAATGTATGGAAAGAAAGCTATACAATGATGAGGGACTAAATTGCTTCAAAACATAACACCATCTTCTAGTCATGTAATTTGTGAGAATCAAATTTTGTGCCTTGAGCGGCGTCTGGTGCACCTCTATGCTCTATCATAATGTGATTTAATAAAACCTTCCTTTACTGCAAAGCAAAAGTGTTCAAACAAAATTGAATACGAAACAAACGTTGAGAATCAACACCAAACTTTTGTACGTAATACTGGAACTCAAGACTAAAGACAGTAGCCCAAATTTATTGTCAAAACAACATTCGTTTTGAACAACTATATATCGGGATAATCTAAAGGGTTTTTTCTAGGTTTTCCCTTATAACGATAATAGGATCACTGAATAAACATAACGCTTCTAGGAGCCTCAATCTAAATTCTGAGGACAACTCAAGTTCTTTCAAATTGAAAGCAGCTTGACTATTATATACCCTGTGTATCGATGTAAAATTTCTATGTAAAATTGTCAAAACGATCTAGCTTTTAATTTCAAGTTTATATTATTCAGATTTTAATGTCATTGACAACGAAGTCATAATAAGACTTTGAAACATTGTTTTTATGCAGCCTTTTTTTCAAGTGTGGTGTTATGTCCTAGTAAAACCATTAAAAGAACCTAGAAGATCCTACAAATCAACTTCAAAAAACGAGGTGTTACATTTTTTTGTTCTTCGTTGTGTAAGCTAAATGTTTAATATTTCAATTTGTTACTTACCTGCATTCAAAATTTTTTTAGCTACTTTTTTGCTCAGCCGCACTGTAAATCAACATTTACCCATTGATTATAACAGGTTCGTTTTTATTTACCTACAGAGTTGTCGGGCGTTCCACTGGGGACGTCGATGAAAACTTGAAGTTTATTCGGATTAAGGTTGTTGGCATTTTTTGATTCTATACCTTGATTCTTGAAATACGATAGAGCGGCAGCTTTTCTAATAAAATCTGTGAAAAATGTGTTGTCTGAAACAGAAAAAAATATATTTGTTGGTCTTGTAACAAATTTGAGTGGGGAAGTTCGTGGCATTGGAAAATATCGACCTTCTGAATCGATTCAAATCGTTTGACAAATAATCGATCCAACTAAATATCGAAACCAAAAGATCAAAATTGTAGTTTACAAATCAACAGTACTTGTTTCGCATAACCAAACAAAACCATCGGTGCCAATGAAAAAAGTTCGAAATTTATTTAAACAAAACAAGTGGTTGTTTAGTACCTTTACTGTGTAATCTTCAATAAATACCTATAACGGATTTGTATGGGTAATTTTTGGACAAACATTTTATCCTTACTATAGTAGGGGAGCCCAAGTGTTACTCGAGCGCGTCAGAAAATTATATAGGGAGAAACCTTACTCATTGTAATGTATCCCTACCATATATGAACCTTAATACAGGGGCATGCGTTGAGGGCAGCCCATCAGATTAGTAAAAAAATTGATCCTCCGAAAAATTCGAGCGCGTCACATGAAGATAAAGTAAGTTTAGTACATGGAGGAAAGTCTATATTTCAATAATCTGACGATTTGAGTGGGGCATAAGAAAATGGTCGAATCACAAAGTTGTAAAAAGAGTCACCTCGAAATACTCGAGCGTGATTGATTTTTTTTATTTGAAGGAAATTCTTTAAGAATTACGGAAAAAATATAATGTGACGTTTTTAATGAGGCAATGTAGCTAAAATCACCAACAAAGTGTGGAGAGTACAGCTGCTGGCTGCTGTGTATTTCCCACTCCGCGCCTCTCATAGCTTCTCACTCTTTCTTTATCCCTTACATCTCTCGCACCGTCTGTCGCTATGATGCTATCCCAGCTGATCAAAAAGACATGGTGGGCCAAGCTGATACTTTGCAGAAGCAGTCGCAGTTTTAGACTGCTTCGGAAAAGTAACAGTGATACATATCTGCTCCTTTTTGAAGCAGTGGCTTTCACATTGAGCGATTGAGCGTAGCTGTGGCAATATGCAATGCTTTCTGTTGGGGTATAGTCAAATAACTGGAAGATTAATTTAATTGTGTTTTATATGCTAAAATGAGAACAAGATTTCGACGAACTATAGTTATTTTTTATATCAATTTTGTTGAATTACTGGACATATAACATGATTGTTGTTAGTCTGAAGTTGGTAGACAATGTAACTCGTTCCTCGAAGTTTCCTTGGACTTCCATCGTCTTGAAGTTGTTGACGATAGCAGATACACAGCTGTTGAAACGTTGTGAGATCAACCACTTCAAGACAATGGATGTCCAAGGAAACTTCAAGGAACATGATTGTTATTCGCTAAAGATTCTCATATTTGAATTAAATATTAGGGTCTTACATTTTAAAATATATCATTCCCTATTTGAATTATTAACATTTTAATACACATTTACTTTGATTAATATTTTAATAAAATAAATGCTATTTTTATGTATTTTCATATCTATACGTGATAGAATTACAAATATTTTTATATTATTTTTATTGGTTCCAGTAATTAAAAAAAATCAAATTGTCAGATTAACAATATAATTGTCAGATTATCATTGAGGACGACTAGGACATCAAGTTGAACCATCACTATTAGTATAAATCTCACGCGCTCGAGTTTTTCAAGGTCATATATTTTTTTTACATTTTCAAAAATCGATCACGACTTTTAGTCGCGTCCAAATCATCAGTCATTTGAATAGGATAATTTTGAATCCACTTAATGTTTCCTCTGAATATCTGACACGCTCGAATAACTTTTTTTCAATGACTACTAATATAAATGGACCCGGCACTCTCATATACGACCAAAGGAAAAATGAGTTGAAACATGAGACAAAAATATTCCGGCTCTAACAGTAGCGTCCAAACTACTTTAAATCAAATGTCATGTTATTCAAATTCAAAATAATAGAACTACGTACCTAATCCAGAAATATAAATATATTAAAATCCATTATAATATATGCACAATAACAAAAACAATTAGTGGCTTAATTACTAATATGTAATAGTAATTATCAAACATTTATTTATTCACGTAAAATGTAGTTTTATTTACTGCTTAAATGGCCTTTTGTAAAATTCATTTAACACGTTTATGATTTATTTTAGATTTTCTTGGGAATAATACCACATCAGAGTTCAAACTTGTGTATATTTTAAAACCAAACGTTTCAAAATCCTGTCGGATTTCGTTTTCAATGGATATAAATTTATGATTTTGAAACGTTTGGTTTTAAAATATACACAAGTTTGAACTCTGATGTGGTATTATTCCCAAGAAAATCTAAAATAAACTAGAAGATGCCACAAATAACATTCAGAAAACGTTTATGATCTGACACTTACCGGTGAGAAGATAAGAAGATAATTCGGCAAACGATCATGCCGTTTTCCTGGATGTAAAACACTGAAATAACACTTTATTATTGTTTTTTTTTACAATTATACAAAATAATCACTGACTTCAAAAAAATTTCAACCCCAAAACACTTTAAAAATTATCAATTACGAAGTTAACCTCAAATCAAAATGTAAATAAACAAACTTACGCTATTGCCTGCTGGACATAAACGGCGTAAAGTATCGCCGTTCAGGCGTTCAGTCAATGCGTACATATACCTAGATTTACGTCTTAGTGGTTACAATGGAAAGAAGTTTGGCATTATTTTTTTTCTACCACTTTTTACAGCCACCACCCACTATATAATTGTCAAATTAATATCTCTCAGTTATCAGAAAGTTAATGCGCGTATACGCTATAAATGTCTGATGCCCTCGAGTATTTCCATGTGACTGTTTTTTTACATCTCCCCCCCCCACTAAAATCAGACACTTTACATAAACTTTCTTTCGTTTTAGGACCTAATCTTCACGATCCAACATGTCCCCATGACGCTTAAGTAACTGCAAATTTAGCATCCCGGGCTCCCCTGCTACTATGAGGCAATTTTAGATATTCAATTTTCATACTGAATTTACTAAACGAAACTTACTCTTTCGAGATAATTCACAAAAAATAAAACTTTAATATCTATTTTTTTGTTAACGGACTTCAAAAGAAGGAGGTTCTAAGTTCGTCTATAAATCCCGAAGTGGTCCCATATTTTTTTCAATGACATATATTATACCGTTTTTTAGAAAATTGCAACTTTTTATCGAGTTTCTTATGTGAGTGATTCTCAGATCACTGTGATTTTTACAAATCATTTTTTTTTTAAATCAAAAAAACTTGTGTTCTGGGTGCTATTGGTCTTTTATTTTAAATTAAGCCTGTAACGTCTACTACAACTTCAATAGAAAAGAATAAATAAAGTACAAGACATAAAAAATCACAGTAGTAAAATAGAATCCTCCTTATAATGTATCTCCCTTACGATAAAAACATACATGTTATCGCAATTTCCTGTTATGTTCATTCATAACTACAGATTTATCAATGAACATAACTTTAACATAATTTTAAGCAATTAATCATGTTTTTCATAAGAATAAATTTTATATTTATACAATTTTATATTTCCTGGAAATACATGAACAAAATTATACATTTTGCAGTCCTAATCAGCCCATCACCAATCAGCAAATTTATCCCGAGAACCAACCCCGAAAAAAATCCTGGCTACGGCCTTGACACGAACTGGTAGTAACAGGCATGTTGTTTACCTTGTTTATCACAAGGCGGATTATCTCTTTTCGGAAACGGAGGTGTAATAAATTGAAAACAGATTGGAATTAAATCAGAATAAATGTCAGGTAATCAACTTCAAGATGGAGGTTCTAAATTGGTCTCTATAACAGTGTGTCTTCATAAGTTCATCAAAAGTTCATCAAAAGGAAAAATTTCTTATGAATAATATTTAGAGAAAAAGTTATTCTTGATAAAAGATTTGTATGGTCTGAAACGTATACTGTAATCAATACATGTTACTTATTCAACTGTATACGAGGTTTGCCAGTAAATATGAATTTGACTTAAAAGTAAAGTACTTTTATTGTGAGAATATCTAAAATTGTTATCAAACTGAAGTAATTAAAATTAAAAATTGCATCTAATAATGCCATTTCACTATAAATTGTATAATAAATTTTCATGTTTGTTTTTCAACTATAGAAATGTTCAATTTTGCCTAAAAGTGAAGTATCTTTATTTTTTATAATGTCTTAAATTATTATCAAACTTTGTTAGAATTGAAAACTGCCTCCAGTTATTCTATATCACTAAAAATGTAAAATGGATTTTTTTATAATGAGAAAACAGATTTATTAAAACATTTTGCAGAGTGACTATTAAATGAGTGCAGTTGGAATTAAATCAAAATGTCTTCTAATTAATAGACCTAAAACAGTTGTAAGATTCTCTAATCTTCTACAAGACAGTAAGTCCACCTAACTTGGAATCAATGCAAAACTTTCTTAATACATATAAAAACAATATTACTCTATTCTATTGAATGAATGTTGCTTAAAACTAAAATACCTTATTTTTGGCAATTTCGAAAGAGTTAATTGGATTTGAAACCTGTATTTTTTTATTTTATTAATAAAAATTGGTTAGAATAAAATTTTCTACAAGTTAGTTTTTTGAAAATTAACATATTCTCAAGAAATGAGATTTTTTCGAAGAAATATGATTTTATTTTAAATTAAAGTCGATTTTGTCCTAATTCTGAAAGAAAACATTTTTTTTAAGTAGTTAATCCTCCCGAGAATAGGTCTTCCTCAGTGCCAAAGCAGTAATTAGTTGTTTGCTTTTAAAAAATGGCAGCAATTGCAAAATCTGACATAATGAAGAAAAATGGTTGAATTTTTTGTGTATGTAAAGTTAGTATTGTCAAAATATTTTGTTTAAACATTTTTTTATTGCTTTAAAGCATTTTTTTGTGTTTTCACAATTAAGTTCCCTATAAACAACATACATTTTTAACATTTCTTAATTCTTCAAAATTGTTTTTCGACAACGGAAGTTAAAGGTCTAGAATATATTAAAAACTTTCCACGTAACTGAAATTTGTTTACAAAATAAAGTATCTAGTTTTAATCTTTCCACATTTATATGCAAAAACAGTTTCATTCATTTGCACACGTAAATTGTAGCTCTCGTAATGTACTATAAACTGATTCAGCAGAAAAAAAATCATTCTAACTTTATTATCAAGCTTTTTCTACAAACTATAGGCACGAAGATTTACAAAAAACTGCAAAGACTATTTTTCAACTTTCATTTCTTTATAGAAAAATTTCCACATATTTCTAACGTTATTATACATATGGTCTAGAACCTATTTCAAAAAAAAACACTTTGCATCAAATTTTGCTATTTCGTTCGGACTATTCCAAAAAAGCTGCAATGGCAGGTGTAATTTATCCCCATAAGCGATAAACACAAACACGGTGAAAGATTTTATACTACAGCAGCTCAACAGAAAAACGATAAGCCAAGTGGAGCCGAAGTATTCTGCCATATAAACATGATAATAAAACTACAACTTTATTATCAACAAGGACGACCTTCTCGACTACCTACTTAAAATTTGATCACGCTTCGGAAAGCAAATATTAGACAATAAATAAAATTAGGTGTAAATGTTTGCAAAAAATATGAGGTGAAAATTTTCCAAAAGATAATATTTCGATGGAGATAACAATATTTTACTGATAAAAAATAAGTTGAAACTATTCGCAAACATAGATAAAACTAGTATTATTTGCTGATGCCAAATGTATTATTTTCATACAAACATTAGTGCACTGATAGAATTACAATTATGTTCCTGACAGTTTCTTATATATTTTGGTTGTAAACATACCTTGATTTAACTGATTTATTATATCTCCAGGGGCCTGAATGAAAAAAACCTTCCCACTAACATCTACTTTGATTACTTCCTGATTTACTTTGTGTTCTTTTAAAATCATACAATACATCGCATGGTTTTCTTAAACTGTTGATAAAATGTCATACTGACATTTAAACAAAATTGTACAAGTTGATTCGCTTGTTTGATTTTGGTGTATACAAGGTGATTCGATAAGGGGAATTCTTGTTAAGACTGACCAGTGGCGGACCCTGTAAAAAGTTTCTCATTTCGAACTTAATTTTTATTTCACTAATTCTCAGTAATTTGTGGCTTTCTGAGTGGCAATCATCACCCTTCCCCCTTGGACCCGCCTGTTACGGTGATTAAAATATAGATATTTTTAAATGACATAAATGTTAACAGCAAACCACAGTTATGCCATCACTTAATGTTCATAGGGGATAATTGTCGTTATTTTAACACAAAAAATTAGTAAAAGTTAATTATGTAAACAATAAAAACCCACACAAACATTTAGACTTTCTCTTATTTGCGCTTATACACACAACCAAACATATATAACAATAAATGCTTTTAAGATAAAAGTAGCTTATCCAAGCCAAACATATTGAAAAAATATTGAAAACATATGCAAATAATTTAATATTACACAAATAAGAAAAACGTGAATAATACTAAAATATAAAATTAATTAGAAAACAAAATCTGAGGACTAATCATACGATCTTGACAGTTTAATAGTCAATGTTACCACCTCTAGCATCAATGCAAGAACAAACTCGAGGTGACATGCTTTTTATGACCTTAATAATGTGTTCTTTCATTTCTCCATTCCTCTAATAATCCACGAGCTGCCCTACTTTGCCAGGTTGTTCTTGTTCTTCTTTTAAGCGTATCCCACAATTGGAACAAGCAGGTCATTCCAAAACAGTCACATCTTCCTGGTCTGATACCATCCCAAAACATTGCTGCCCCACCTTTCTGTATCGAGACCGATCGAGCAGCGTGGCGTATAGCTCGTCACCCATAACCTCTTAGCTCACAAATTCGCCGATGATCTGATTGTAGGCTGATTCTGGTCTCATCTGAAAATAGCACATTCGCCCAATCTTCAGTTGGCCAGTTTTGATGTTTCAAATGTCAATGCACAAACTAAGCCGGACAATTTTATTTTGCGGAGATACCTTTGGAATCCTTAACTGTCTTCTATTGAACAATTTTCGACTGCCAAGTCTCTTCCATATAGTTGCCACTGAATTTCTAAAACTGGTAGCTTGCAAAAATTGCTTTTGTAGCTCTGGATGGGATGTAATGGAATTTTTTCGTGCTGTTTACGTTCTTCCACGACTTCTCCTGGGCCTATTTTTGAGGGTTTTCATTTCCAGAAACCCTTGTGAAACTTATACGGTTCTTGCAATTTCCCTTTGCGTCATATCCTGTTCCAACAGCAATAATTCATCCCCTTTCGAATTTGATAACTCCACGTTTTAATTAGATTTTCCAAAGTAATATTTAATTAGCATTGACGCGCAACGAATACGGGATAGTTATACTGCCACTGAAGAAACAATTATTTTTACCCATGTACACCCACCTTTTTTTCAACAAATATGTTCACTTTTTGTCACGTTTGGCATTTTTTCCTTTAAAACATTCTTTTATAATTATCAGTTTGGTTGTGTGTAACGTCGTCAATGAACAGTTGTACATAATCTTAAATCATCATAAAACATTTTTAAAAAATATATAACCGACTTCTACCTATAACTAAAACGCTAAAAATAATTGTAACAAAATACAACTCTAGCAAATAAATAACAAATTCAATGTTCTTAGGTACCTACCCAGGAAGTAAAAAATGTAAACATTAAAAGGTGCTCATTCTGTACAAATTAATTACCTACCAATCTTGTATATTTTGAAGCCGGTGCCAAGCAAATCTAAAATCCTTCATTGCGTACTTATCTACTAATTCATCAAACTTGATTGTCGCTTGGCACTGACTTCAAAAATATACTAGATTGGTAGGTAATTAATTTGTACAGAATGAGCACCTTTTAATGTTTACATTTTTTACTTCCTGGGTAGGTACCTAACAACATTGAATGTGTTATTTATTTGTTAGAGTTGTATTTTGTTACAATTATTTTTAGCTTTTTAGTTATAGGTAGAAGTCGGTTATATTTTTTTTAAATGTTTTATTTTCAACTTTTTAGTATTTTTGAACTCATTTCATTCTTTATTTTTTATTTTGTATGTATAACCTTAATAGACAGAACCAGGTAACATCGAAAGCCTTAACATTACACAATGATACTTTCTCATTTAAATTGACAAGTAAATCTTTACGAGCAAAAATGTACTAGACGCGTTGACTTAAAAAGCCCAAAATATATTTATGCCTTATGGACTACGCCATGTAACCCTTTTTCAACTTTTTTTGACAACCCTGTATAACTATAGATAATTCCACTCCAACCTATGTACCAACCATCCTGTACATATGACTGCCGACGGACAAGCATAAATTTGTTAACTGCCTTCTATAGGACGGAGTAGAATCCATCCCATATTTACGGAGTCAAATCCGTCCTATATTTCAACCATAGAATATGGCAAGCCCATAAATTAGTTCATTTTTTACATTTTATATTATCATCCTGTGTAACATTAATTCATCTCCACACTTTATGCAACTTCTTATGGGCTATAAAAGAAATAATTTGTTAATCACACTGTATAAATATAATTCAACTGCAGCATTTATTTCAACCATCCTGTATATGATTTGCTTATGTCCACATCATATAACAGTTTTTTAATCACCCTATATAATTTAAATTTCCCATTTTTTCCAACATTTTTATACCACCAAACGTCTAGTCCACCCTGTATTCCAACCATCCTGTATATACGGCTGCCTACGGACCACTATCATTCTAGTCCGTCCTATATTTCAATCTTCATATAAATGCAACTCCTTCTATCACTTTACTTTGTGATTTTGTTTGCTATAACTAAACACCCTGTCTATAAACGTACCAAATAGCAGTTTAAAGTTTGACATTTGTTGTCACTGAATTTTCTATTAGGCCGGGAGAATGTGACAACCAAAACCACCGTCTTCGCAAAATGGAAAAATTTGCATTTAAATAGGTATTTGCCTGGTATACAAACAAAACGAGCTTGGTAGTCATTGATTTAAGGAACCGAAAATACTATGCTTTACTACCTATATGCTTGAGATGTACATAGAAATTTTTGATAAGAATTTTGGAATTTTCGGCGATTTTCTGCAAAACTGCAAATTGCACGTCGCAGAAAAGTATATGAGATCACCTAAGGATCTTCCTTAATAGATTAAACGTTAAAAAACTATACACATCCATAAGGAGTTATCGAAAAATCGACTAAAATATTAGTCGATTTCCATGCACGCATGTGTTCATTAAGGTGTTTCAAAAATGCAAACAATTTTTTTTTCTTTTGGTGTTGAAAAGTTGAAAGTACATAAAAAAAAACAAAAATTTTGGCACTAATTAGAACCCTTAATATTGATATTAAGGTTTGCCTCTATTCATTTGTTTTTTTTTTCATTTAAATAACACAGGAAATTATTTTTCTTATTTTTGAATTTTGATTACTTTAAACTGGTTCATTTGCTCGGTACCAAAACTTCAGATCTTATAGGAAATTTCACGCTCTACAAAAAAGACCTGAAGGTCAAAGCTCGTCGGAGCAACCGCTTCAAAAATATTTGCGATTGAAAATAACACTAATAAAAAAATTCACATTTTTTCTATTATAACTTTAAAGAAATATCTTTTGTTATTTTTATTCTATGTTTTATCTAAAATCACTTTAATTCTGTTAATCTAAAACTGTTATTTTTTTGCCAATTAATTCAATACGTAACATACAAAAAGCACGAATACGTAAATATAAAGATAAAAAAAAATTCTATATCATCTTCATTGAAGGTGTTACTCTCTGGCCTGAAAATCAAAATTTCTTAGAAAACCTGGAGTATTTTAAGAAGCTTCAAGTTGTAAATCATGTAGCAGAACGTGGTGTGGCATTGATAGAACAGTATAATCGTTGCTTAACCAAAGATGAAGAACAACTCCAATATTTGTTGCAAGTAGTCACAGAACACAGAAAACAATATCCGAATTGTAATAAATCTAATTTTGTGACACCGTATTATTTTAAAGTCAACAAAAGATTATTATAAGTAGTATATATTGTTGTTTATTATAAAGAATTAATTGTTTAAACAATTTTTTGTTACTTAGTGAAAAATAAAATGAATTTGTTATAGAAAAACCCAAAATGAACCAGTTTAAAGTTCATTTGCTTGGTACCAAAACTTCAGATCCTATAGGAAATTTCTCGCTCTACAAAAAAGACCTGAAGGTCAAAGCTCGTCAGAACAACCGCTTCAAAAATATTTGCGATTGAAAATAACACTAATAAAAAATTTCACAATTTTTTCTATTATAACTTTAAAAAAATATCTTTTGTTATTAGGGTTCCGTATATACAATATACGGATACCCTTATAATATCACTCAGGAATTCTGCCTCTGTCACATCACAGCCATTTTCTCCTAAACTACTGGACGGAAGAGGTTGAAATTTGGTATCAATGTATAGTTTGGTGACCCGATCAGGAGTACATATCGTAAAAGAAAAAAATTTGATTTTAGGGGTACTTCTGGGGCGAAAAACTAAAAAAATCGACCGTTCCCCTCTGATCTCCAAAACTACTGAGCCTAAAATTTTGAAAAAAATAGGAAATATAGAGCGTTGCCCGAACTTTACAGGGAAATTAAGGAGAAACCATTTATGTTAATTTTGGGGGGCAAATTATAGAATTAAATAAAAATTTAAAAATAAAAAAAATTTCAAACGCATCATGTAATATATCAAATGAAAGGTCTCATTCTGAGGAACACAAATATATTTTTTTTCACATTAAAAAAATCCCCCCTTCCTTATCTCCGAAACTATAAAACGTAAAGTTTTGAAAAAAAAATAGATTTATAGGTTCTGACCTGAAGTTTACTGGAAAAATAAGGAGAAACCCCTACTTTTAATTTTGGGTGGCCAATTACAGAATTAAATGGAAAATATAAAATTAAAATTGTTTCTAACCCATCATGTTATATATCAAATGAAAGGGCTCATTACGACGAAAACAAATATATTTTTTTCATATTTTTAAAATAAATTAATTAAAAGATATTAACAAAAATATAAAAAAATTACCCATTCCCCCCCCCCTTATCTCCGAAACAATAAGCTGGAAAATTTTGAAAAAAAAATGGAGGTATAGCCCCTCACCTGAACTTTACTGGAAAATTAAGGAGAAACCCCTAATATATTTTTTTGGGGGGGCAAATTATAGAATTAAATGGAAAATTAAAATTGTTTCTAACCCATCATGTTATATATCAAATGAAAGGGCTCATTATGACGAAAACAAATATATTTTTTTCATATTTTTAAAATAAATTAATTAAAAGATATTAACAAAAATATTTAAAAAATTACCCTTCCTCCCCTTATCTCCTAAACCATAAGTTGGAAAATTTTGAAAAAAATGGAGGTATAGCCCCTCACCTGAACTTTACTGGAAAATTAAGGAGAAACCCCTAATATTTATTTTGGGGGGGCAAATTATAGAATTAAATGGAAAATTAAAATTGTTTCTAACCCATCATGTTATATATCAAATGAAAGGGCTCATTATGACGAAAACAAATATATTTTTTTCATATTTTTAAAATAAATTAATTAAAAGATATTAACAATAATATAAAAAATTTTACCCATTCCCCCCTTATCTCCGAAACCATAAGCTGAAAAATTCTGAAAAAACAATGGAGGTATAGCCCCTCACCTGAACTTTACTGGAAAAATAAGAAGAAACCCCTAATATTCATTTTGGGGGGCAAATTATAGAATTAAATGGAAAATAAAAAATTATAATTGTTTCTAACGGGTCATGTAATATATCAAATCCCAGGGCTCATTATGACGAATAGGTACAAATATATTTTTTTAATTTTTTTTAAATGAATATTTTAAAATATATTAAAAAAATATTTTAAAAAAATTACCCATTCTCCCCGTTATTCCCCAAACTCTAAGACCTCATTTTTTTTGTTTATAGGAAAAATATGAAAAAAAAATACCTAATTCTATTATTTGGCCTCCAAAAAATAGAATTAAACGGAAAATAAGTTACTAGAAAACCCCCATAGTAATTTTAGGGACAAATTATACAATTAAATGGAAAATAAAGATTCAATTTTCAACCGCATCATGTAATATATCAGATAAAAGGCTTATTATGTGAATTACAACTATATCATATTTTTAAATCATTTGTATAAAATATATTAAAAAATTAAATATCGACTTAATTCCCACTTTAGAAACTACACTATTTAAAATTTGAAAAATATATTTTATTTATATTTTTAAATAATTTGAATAACAGATTTAATAATTTATAATTTAAACTTTGACCTATTTTGCCGTTTTTCTTCCAATCTACAGAGCCTCAAAACTCAGACAGTAGATTATAAAAGGCATTTCTGAAAGTTTATTAGTAAAATAAAACTCTAATGTTACTTTTTGGGGGCCAAATTAGAAAATTAATTACATATGTATTGTGATAAAAATCAAGCGAATCCTAAAGCAGATAAAATAAAAAGTCTATGTGTGGAAAATCAAAGTGTATATTTTTTATAAATGTAAAACGCTTCCTTTAAAAGATATAAGGGTAGGTATAAGAAAATGCACTCATTTCCTGCTTGTCTGAAACTGGAATATTCGAATCTTGAAGGTGGTACGGAACCCTAAGTATGCGAGTCCAACTCGCACTTGACCAAATTATTTTTATTCTATGTTTTATCTAAAATCACTTTAATTCTGTTAATCTAAAACTGTTATTTTTTTTGCCAATTAATTCAATACGTAACATACAAAAAGCACGAATACGTAAATATAAATAGTAGTTGCGTATACAAGGTGGTTAAAATAAGAGTAGAGCAAAACTATAGTTATTCAGAGTGGATAAAAAAACATTAAAAATATTTAAAGACACGTACCAAAGAATGACACCTCGAAGGGAGTATTAAAAATATTGTTAATTACGCATATGCGGTAAGAATATTTGAGTTATAAGGCGGACTATAATTACACTTATACGGAAAGGTTCAAAAAACGTTAGAAGCAGTTGCATATATAGGATTCTTGAAATATAAGATCGAGTAGAATTATAGTTACACAGGGTGATTAAAAATATATGTAATGTGAAGCATAAGTAGTTGCTTATACAAAGTTATTGATGTAAGTGTGGAATAAAATTATAGTTATTCAGGGTATATCAAAAATGTGTTTATAAGAATAAGTTGTTAGGATATTTGAATTATACGACGGGTGTAATAGAGTTATACAAATGAGTTAAAATAAATAGGAGCAATTGCATATACTAGGTGGTTAAAATAAATGGTAGATTAAAATTATAGTTATACAATGTGCTTCAAAAATGTAAAAAAATGTTATATGGGCGAAGTAAAATTATAGGTATACAGGGTGATGTAAACAATAGAAATATAGAAACAGTCAATAGGGTGGAAAGGATTTTTTATACTTATACGGGGTGGTTTTCAAGATATCAGGGCGGTGGTAACATCGTGTGGAGTTGAATTATAATTGCACAGGGTGGTTCAGAAAATGATAGACAAATGGTTGACCAATATACGGAAGCATATGCAGGGTAGTTACAATATAGGGTGAATTACAGTTGCACTTTAGAAAGTGGCCCAAATAACAAATCAAATAAAATTGTTAAAAATTATATGGAAAATGTTGAAAAAGAATACAAATTAGAGAAGCCGAGAGAGATGGAGAGAAAGAGAGATAATATGCTAAAATAATCAATAGAATTGTACCTTAAATCAGATAAAAAAAGATATGTCAGAAAATAGTGATTGATTGCACACGGTTTCTAAACGGTTTTTATTTTAAGTCAGTTGAGGTCGATAATTTTTTAAATATAAATTATTGAAAAAAAAGTAAAATATTAAATTTTTTGGTCCCCAGTATATTAAGATTTTTGAAAATATTAAATACTTTGGATAGCTTCATTATAATTTTTAAATCATTTTCCAGAACACCAAAGTACCATGACCAGAACATCAAAAAAACCGTCAGAGTTTTCATGGAGTTGGTCCGTCCCAGTGACGAAGCTCGTTCGGAAGCACGAGAATTCCGTTACATTCCTAACAAGGACATAAAGCCCGGAATGAAACGTCCTAGATACGATTACAGCTCGAGTTACACCAGTTCGGATTACGGAAGCGACGAGCTTCCGCTGACAATCAACAACGTGGTCAATACTGAACAACAGAACAAAGATCAGATCCAAACCGAATCATTCAGTTTGTTTCTACCCGAAAATCTTAGCGACGAACTTCAGAGGGCGCTACGAGATTACAATTCTAATGAGTTTCAGAATTTGTTCAGCACGAACAGAGACATGATTAATGAGTTGTTCGCGGTTGATGCTCCGCAAAATGTTAGAAATCAGTAAGTATAGTTATTTGCTTGATTATATCATACATCATTAAACAAATTAGTAATATACATTCAAATAATTAGGGGACTGACTTTGTATAAAATCAAAACTAGCGCTATTTGTCATTCGACTGCCGAACTATGTAGTTTCGCACCACAGTTGTGATTGTAACCAGATTTACCAGGTCTTGTGTTTGTCACCAAATTGAGAGATTTTTTAAGTGAAAAAAAGAAAATGTGTTTTTTTTTGGTAATACTTTGATCAAGCAGTCTTATATAGTGTGTGCCACAATTGCTATCTCCTATCGCGTTATTTCTACGAGGTCGGCTAAATTAGAGAAAAGTTGCCGTTTTTGACATCTATGCAAGAACTTTTTGCCGGTATGAAAAACTCCTAATTTCTGAGTTACGGAGTGACTTGTGAAAATTGCCTAAATTAAATGTGCAACATATTTAAAAAACTATTGAATTTCAAGACATCGTATTAATTTTAAAGCTATATAATTTTTTCGGCTCTACAACATGGTGTCTTCTAATTTCAGTTCTGATGTTTGGTGTTCTGGCCACCCCTATCAGCATCATTTTTTTCAGTACTGACATCTAATTTTTATTTGTTGTTTTGGGAGGAAATTTAATTTGCTAGTTAACCATACATTACTCGGATATATTTACAGATGTTTCTAATCGTAAAATCCATCATCCGTCCATGTTTCACGTTTTAATTCACAAATTTCTTTGAGTATACCTTTTATAAATTAAACTCTACGTTATTTGGACTAAAAATATATTTATGAAAGTATGCGAAGTAACACAAAACGTTTAACAATTATATTAACTGCATGCTTTTATTTATACATGAACTACGAAACATTTAACAAAAGAAAAAATAACAACTGTAAGTTTTAACATTCTGGGAGTAATTACATTTCATACTAGTCGAATTCGTTTAAACAGATGGACCTAAATTTTGGGGTCTAGTTTTATACACCCTACCTTTAATAAAACTCCTTATCGAAAAATCTATTGGGGTAATATCTGGTGATGTCGCTGACCAGTTTGTAGACCCATTTTTGCTAATCGATCTGTTGGGTTTAAAGATATTTAAAAACCTTATGCTTTGACGTTCGCGTTGAGCCGGCGCACCACCTTAGTATAAGTACTTACAATTTCAAACAGACAATGAAAGGTTATTTAAAATATTTTAAAGCGAAGTAGATAAAAAGTAAGATAAATATAACTTAGTCATAATTTCTCGAAATAAGAATGGACCTACAAGTTTTCAGTCCCGAGCCACACATTGATACCGAACCTTTCCTGGCAGTTTTTTAAAGACTTGTTACTATTACAACAAGGAAAATGAAACTGACAATGGATTTTACATCATTTTATTATAACAGATGTTCGATATGGTCACCATTGTATCGGCTGTTTGACGAAGAGTTCTATTTCGACGTGTAACTTTTGAGGTGCACCACTGGTATCACTTCGCATATAACAAAAAAATTAATAACATCTTTCGATAAAAAGAAAAAAAAATGCCAAAACCAAATGTCTTCGTCTCTTTGCATAGTTGCTTCTGTGTACTTATGTGTTACTTCGTTATTTTTCTTACTCGACAAAGTAATTTACACATTAGCGGAAAAATGGATATAATTGTGCTTAATGTTCAGAGTAAAAATTGTGCTAGAGAAACTGCTCATAGTTTCAGTGCATGGCATCCATTCTTATTACCTATTAATTGGAAAAAATGTTCCAAAAACCTTTAATGAATTTATGACGTCACTTTATTTAAACCAGATAGTAAGAAAGGTCGCATCTATCCATTGTTCTTCTGACGGTTGTAATACACTGGTAGGTCTATGAATGAGATTTTAAAAAAATAATAAAATCCGAGTTTAAAACATAATAAGAATAATGACACTAAAAAGTAAAAGATAACAAACATTTTAATCGAAAAAAGTGTACTGTAAAACTCGTGACTGAATTTGGTGCCAAGCTTTAATATATACTAGCGATCGCCCAGTGGTCGAAATTCGACCCTATTTCATTAAATTGTGAACTATACTGAGGTTCATTTGTCAAAAGTATATGTATATCAGTAATAAAGTGGAGGAGAGACCGGAGAAGAGGGCGTCACGTACCCCCCCCCATTTGTTTATGTCATATTGACAAATCTATTGAAATAAAAAAAATATATCAGAATTTAATCAAATATAGTTTTTGGTGGGATTGATTGCACTTTGTAACCTAAAAGTTTTCGTCACATTATAAAAAATACAATCTTTAATATATTTTCTTTCCTCCACTGATTGTCAATTTGTTACACCACACCTACAGAAGATTGTGAAAATAATGTAGTAATAAAATAATTAAATTCACAACAAAAACTTACAGAATAATTAAAAAGAAAGTTACTGCTGCTTGTCCGAAAAATCAATACTGATCTACTACATTGACTATTTTACTACTGAGCAATAAACAATGCTTGATGCTGATATACCAAAAATGGTCTTCACATGATTTAACAGCAGGTAACGCTTCTTCCATATGTAATAGTCCTTGGGCCACCATGCAAAAAAAATTTTTATGACCACACTCTCCAAACTTTTTCTATTTGTTATTTGAGCGGAGTCGGACAAATTCTGTGCTTGGCGCAATTTGGTAGTGGGGCGTTTACCTGCGAAGGTGTCATGAACATGTCAATTTTATGCAAGAAAAAAATTTACGACCACATTGGTAATTTTTTTTAATCAATAGATTTGACCATAAAAATAAGCAGAAATTTTTTGTCGGACAAAAATATTGGGGCGTTCGGTCGGTCGGGCACTCGAAACATGTCAAAATTATACAAAAAAAAATTATTACCACACGGTCGCTTTCAATAGAATCAACCATGAAAATTATTTAAAAAAATATGGTAACCTTGTCGGACAATTTTCACGGGGCATAAGCCCAGTCGGACGTGTCGAAGATGTCAATTTCGCGCAAAATTTGTATTTATTACCACAGATTGTTTTTTAATTTTTTTCAGTTTGTTTTCACGAGAAATCCATGTCAGATTATTTGTCCGACAAAAATAATGGGGCTTTTTGCAGTAATTTAAAAAAAGTCATTTTTTTGGCAACTGATATTCCTAAACTATACAGGCAGGATACAGTTCCTGCCTCCCTTATTTTTACAACCATTTTTCCGACAAGGGTGGGAAGTTACAACTAATAATATTTTTAAACAAAAAATGTATTTGTCTGACAAAAATTTCGGGGCAATCTAACAAAAAATTTAATTCTTTTATTATAAAATATAGATAGTCCCCAAATGTACAGGTAAGTTAAAGTATGTTATTTTATATATTCGAATATAATAAATTATTTATTAAAGTAATTTGAATTTCCAATTTTTAAATTTTTTAAATACATATTCAAAATTTTTTCAATTGTTTCAAAGTGTTCGTATATGCAACACTCGTACTTAGCACCTTCGGTATAGGTGAGAGCACCCAAAAAATCATATGCTCGCCAGAGAAAGTGGCTTAGGCTGTTATGTAACAGTACCCTGTCGGAAACATATAGAGTATTTCGACCAGCATATATAGTTTGGTGAATCTAAATTACATTAACACATTACATTACATTAGCCTGTATATCTATGTAGCTCATAAATACAGATATAAACGTCGTATTAAAGTAAATTTGGAACCACTAAGCTATATATATACTGGTCGAAATACTCTATACAAAAGAGAACTGTGTAACCTTGTACATTCAAAACAATTCCCCACTTTCAAATATTTTTTCGGAGCATCTGCCGTGAGTTCCATGCTTTGTACAGCGAGCGTTAGTTAGTTCTTCCCGTAAAGTTTTCAGCGTGCACGTTATTCATTCTCTTTTAATTTATACAGACAATTGTATTTTTTATTGTAGAATATTATTATTTGTAAGCTCCTACTATTGTCCGAAAAATGGTTGTAAAAATAAATGATACAGTAACCCTATAAAATTTAAGAATTTCGATGAGTATTAAAAATTTAGTTTTTTTGTCAGACTATCGATTTGCCCCTATATTTTTGTCGGACAATTTGATTTTTCGGTTTACAATACTAAAACTTACCATCTCCTATTTTTGTCCGACAAATGGTAATAAATAAAAATTTTGGGCGAAATTGACATCTTCGACGCGTCCGACTGGGATTATGCCCCGTGAAAATTGTCCGACAAGGTTACCATATTTTTTTAAATAATTTTCATGGTTGATTCTATTGAAAGCGACCGTGTGGTAATAAATTTTTTTTTGCATATTTTTGACATGTTTCGAGTGCCCGACCGACCGAACGCCCCAATATTTTTGTCCGACAATACATTTCTGCTTATTTTTATGGTCAAATCTATTGATTAAAAAAATTACCAGTGTGGTCATAAATTTTTTGCTTGCATAAAATTGACATGTTCATGAGACCTTCGCAGGTAAACGCCCCACTACCAAATTGCACCAAGCACAGAATTTGTCCGACTCCGCTCAAATAACAAATA
Organism: Octodonta nipae; assembly: GCA_034190945.1. Lineage (NCBI taxonomy): Eukaryota > Metazoa > Arthropoda > Insecta > Coleoptera > Chrysomelidae > Octodonta > Octodonta nipae. Next base: position 58,675,872 of record CM067216.1, on the reverse strand, counting down.
CAAAAAGTTTGGAGAGTGTGGTCATAAAAAAAATTTTTGCATGGTGGCCCAAGGACTATAATTACTCAATAGTTTGACAGTTTTCAATAAAAATATATTGCTTTGTGTATGTACACCTAACTTACCATAATAAATCAGTAGGGATGTTAAGGATGTGAAATTTCGGTTATGGATACGGATACGGATATATAAATAATATTATATCGGTTCAGTTACGGTTACGATATGAAATTATTTCGAATTATCCGATAGTTTCGGATAGTTTCAGTTATGAATATTAGATTGTTTGGAATTGAATTTGAACCCACAAACCACCACACATAATCCGTTATTGTAAATGGTAACTCGTCATCCCGTACTTCAGTAAGGGATTGTCAATCGGTTATTTTTCGGGTTCGGACAGCCTTATAGAGGGTCTATCTCATTTTGATACAAATCGGGCCTTAACCGAAACTATTCGAAACTTTTATATCAGATTCTGTTACGGTTTCGGATAGATTTTTATTTTGGGATATCCGGTAGTTTCGGTTACAGATATATAACATCTTTACAAATCAGTAAATGCATTGAATTTCTTTATCTTCTAAATACACATTGTTAAAATGTCAATGTCATGTTTATTTTAGGTAATAGTTAATAAAACCAGTATTTTGCAGAAATGGAACCATGTAATAATAATAAAAAAACAGCAACTAACGAATTCCTCACCTAAAAATAATTGGAAGATTGGGACTTTAAATATATTCAAATATGTAGTTATAACTTTTAACATAAAAAAATAAATCCCTTTAAAAATATTAACATTATATTAAATAATAAATCAATATTAAATGTAATATTCAAAATATTAGTTAATACCTATATTTTTCAAAAATATTTTTTGATTTGAAACTGATTTCAATAGTCTAAAGTAAGAAATAAAACGAAATTGTACCTTCATTCTGGCATTTCACAGTTAACGATTTCAGCTCGTACGCAGAAAATGAAATCAACCAACTCAAAAGTTAGTATTATATTCCAAATAACCACAATACATAAGTACTTATTAATAAACTTTCAACCAAAATTTCTTTAACTTGAATGAAACATAGTAAGCAATGACTATTTCTGTTTTGTATGGAAAATATAATTAAATATGAGCTGATAATTAATGATAAATAAGTAATACTCACATTTGTTAACAACTTTTCGCAGTGAATGACGCTGAAATCTTGAACTTTAAACATTGAATTAACATCTTAACTTTACCATCGTGCTATAAGAATCTTACACCAAACAATATTCTGAAATGTCTAAATTCAAATCAAGGCGCTACATCAAAGATAGCCATGAGTTCCTGGCTGCCAGACCTAACTATTTGTCTTATATATTACAATTAGTCCATTTATTGAATCTTCAAATTATATGAAATTTATTCGGTAAAAATTAACTCTTTAAATTAAAAGTTTAACATTAAAATTAATAAATTATCAGGAATAAATTCATCAATTGCAACATAATTATTATTTTAGTTGACAAACCATATTTACAAAGCAATGAAAGTTGCAAACTTGCGAGAACCCAATGAATGGCCATTATTATGCAATGTAAATTTTCCTGGGTTCTATTTCAATAGCATAACCATATACTTAATACTGCGTATGTGATCATGAGGATGTAGAATAACTCTAGGATCTTTTTTGTTTAATTTAATTCATCTTTCACATTTGAGTCAATCCATTATATGATTTGCACTCCAAACAATCTGGCGACACTGTTACTATTATCTATTTGGCATTGACAGTATGGACCTAAATAATGTTTTTTATTATATTTTATTAAATGACAACCAATATTACAAATAAATGTTAGCATTTTGCACTGAAAGTTGTCAATTGCTACTAAACAAACCAAAAATATAGAAAATCGATTGAGAGACACAGGACCGTTTTGTCTGCGTATTTACATATAGAGATATTTAAAATAGCAATATAAATAGCTTTAGTAATTGAGGTTGTTTATATTGCTATTTAAAATACACGTACTTCTTAGACTTGGCGTCAGCTTTAAACAGAGTTTTGTAGTTCCTATAATATTATTGGGTTTAAAATATCCAGTTTACTTATTTTTCCTTTTTTTAAGTCATTATTGTTGTTATGCATTTAAAGTCGTCGGGTATTTGTTTAAAGTTATATATAATACTAATTTCTGCCAACAACACCGGAGAATAACTATCAAGTTCCTGCATTTGTTTTTTTTTTTTCGTAGATTGTCTTCCTGTTTAGTGCATAAACATCAAATTAGGCAGCAACTAGCTACTGAATTAAACAGCCAAACTGTAAAATTAGAAGTAAACATAGAAGATAGACGAAAAGCTGCAAAATTCATGGACGAACTCAAGAGTTTCCTTAAAGCTAACAAAAATAATCTCGGAAGGGCACAAGGATTTTTAACGAGTTATTTAGGAAAAGATAAAGTAACCAAGTATGTTTTCTTATTGCAATACAATAACAGTATTGTATTTATATGATTTACTTTTAGTGCTCTTCACGTTGTGATCAGTCTCAACAGAGTTGGCGATGTTATGGAGATTCTGAAAATATTGAAACAGTCCAGAAAATTGGATCTCTTGAAGATACGGAACGAAGAGGAACAAACACCATTGCATTTGGCCGTTTTGTGTCATAACATTTATATCGTCGTTTTATTGGTGAAACTTTCAGCGCCTGTAGGAGCTGTAGATTCCGATTCGAATACGGTCTTGCATTATGCCATTAGAGAAGGCATCGCAGCGAACTTTGTAGAACAATTGGTGGAGGACAGAGATTGGGAGAAGGTCGAAAGTTATATTGACTTGAAAAATAATGGTAAGTACACAGATGCTAATTTTTCGAGCGCAACTGATGAAGGTTTTAGATTAGAAACAATATATTGTCTTGCGTTCAATGGAATGAAAAGTTAATGTGTTCGTTCATTGATAATTCCAATGGTTTGCAAAATTCTATGCCAATCAGAGAGCTCGGTAGTTAATTGTGCGAACGCTCGATTGGCGTAGAATATATCAAACCGTTGGAATCGTTGGCAACTGGCTACTAATAACAAGCCTATCATAATTCTTTTGATAGGTTTTAGTTAACTTGCGAATTTATTCGTGTAGTTTCTATCGCTATAGAATATTAAGTACTCAGATGCTGTTATTTTCAATTAAACACAACATATAACTTTTTGAAAAGAACATCTCTGTTGCATTTTAATTTTGTGTGTACGTCCTATGTATATCACTACGGAAACTATTAATGCTCAAATGTCAAATTAGTTAAGCAGTTTGTAAATGATTGAGGAGGTAAATAAGTATTTTGATTGATCGTTAGATTTGCTATCCTTAATAAACTTTGATTATTAAGAAAATCAAAGTGTATTAAGGGAAATTTGTGGAAATTGTCGAGAACACTAGTTGCTTTCTTATACAAAAACCGTCGCAGGATTAACTGAGAGAAAGTAGGTCGGTGGATTTGTCAACTAGTGTTCCTGTTATATTTAGTATTCAAAAACACGAACCCTACTTGAAACAAATAGCGAAGGCATGTGTACTTCAATGAAAGTTGTTTTGCACGGTGAGTGCATCTATTTTGGAAAATAACGAGTCAGGTGGAAAAATTTAATACAATCGGTTTGTACAGGGACGTACAAGGTAACCATTTGTTGATTGTTTCATAAAAAAATCTTTTACATAACTTTGTAAAACATTAAAAATTTTAAAAATGATTTTGTTATCATTAAATTTAATATAACGTATGTTGGATTAGGTTACGCTACTGGAGATTATACAATAACAAGTTTCACAGTTTACATTGTTGTTAATATAAAATGATGCCTACTCATTATTTTATATTATATATAGTATGTAACGATAAATTGTAGCAGAACTGGCCAAGTATTCCTCTCAATTATAAAGTATTGATACACATTTTATTGTCTTTAGCTAGTATCATTTTCGCAGCTGTCAATTCTAATTAACAGAGATCCCAATGAAGTGAAATTTGTCATTACACCCAGTAAATTTTACAAAATAAGAGAAATTTGCTATCAGAATGTTAAAACATACCTACCTTTATCTTTTCATAGGTCAATTATTTTTTAACCGATTCTCATGCTCTGAATTTCATTTTACTCACAAATATATAAGCTTGCATAATCTTACTTTTAAAGTTTAGACTCGCCCGTCACCTTGTTTTTAAAACTGATTTTAAAAATATGTAGTCAGCACCATAGACAAGAAGATAGATAAGCAACTCTGTGTTGAAAAATGTCTCATAAAATAAGACATGTAGCGCCTCTCTTCGTTGTCACATGAACTAAAAATGAGCAATTATTCAATTCTATGCTACAGAAACCTGTAAACATGCTCAAAAAGAACCTACACACGACCCACGTTTATTGTTTCCCAGTATTCCCAATAGAGGTCCACATTACCAAAAGAAATACAATTTTCAAAATTGAAACTTTTATTTAAAATATAAATATAATTCAGGGTTCAGTTATAAACATGTTTTACAATTATATGTGTGTATACACCTTGTAATTTTCAAAGAAAAAAGTTTCTAACCTAAAATGAACTTGAGGTTTTATTGATAGGATAGAAGTAAATCGTTCTTTGTAAAAAATTAGGATATTAAGATTTTCCTAATAACAATTGCAAACAGAATGCTCATTCTTTACTGAAATCACATAGCACAAAAACCTCATATACCAAAGTTTAGGACCTAATATTCTCTCAAATAAGGAAAAATAAACAGTAAGATTGGATATGATCATGAATGCCTGAATTAATGTAGAACGTAAAGAGATGATCTGAAAATATTAAGGTACTGAGAAATGCAAATGATGAGCTCAGTATATTTGTGAGAACCATATATAGACTCAAATGATTTAGAAAAGATGCTTTAGTTTTGCACGGGTTATTTTAGAACATAACTAAACACCAATGACAAATATTAACCTTAATTACAAAAATAATACTGTACAATTTTAATTTACTATAAAAATTAAACATTACATGTAACATATAACATAATTGGTTAGACAATGACAATAAATCATATGATCGTAAATTTAAACAAAGTATTAAGAATTAAAGAAAATACATTTGTTTCACCTACTTTTAGCATTATACTAAAATTGTTTTGTGAAATGCTTCCCCTGGAGAGGTAAAACAATGAAGAAGAATTTTCAGAAAATCAATGAGAATTACTGAAGAACTAAATGAAAGTTTCAAAAATTAAGAAAAGAATGCAGTTCTTTCACAGTTATTGCAAGAAGTTAAAGCTAAACTAAAGAATTGAATATAATTATTTGAATTAATGTACAAATAAACTTCCCTTGGGCTTTAACTTTTGATTTCTTACTTGAGTTAAAATGAAAGTTATAGCTGGACTATTAAAATTGTTTAAATACCCTAATTTAGATGTCCTGTTTTGTATGAGCAGTAAATGTCACTTAACACTCATTTTGGTGGTACTTCCTGCAATTCTCTTCCTCTTCAACAACTTTTTCTTAAATCTATGTCAATTGGGATGACACACTTGTTCCTAATTATTCTCTTTTTGCACACTGTAAAATATATCTAGACATTATGGAATATAATATTATTATTAAAATGCTGACCCTTGTATTGTTCAAAGCTCTTATGTGCTGAAAGTTCCATCACTTCTTCAACTCCAGATTGTAAGCAATCTTGTTTAAACAGCCTCTTCCTTTGAAACTGCACATGCAACTAATCATAGGAGGTGGAGGCAGTAGAAGAACCTTGATTTGGGATGTTCATATCATTTTCATCATAACTATTGGCTTCTTGGATCATCAAATGATAAAATGGTCTCCTGGGCTTCTCATAACAATTTAATAATCTGCCATGTACATCTCAAAATGTGCTCCGCACACTGTCCTATGTCATATGCGTCTCAAAAGAATCTTTTTGTTATAGTTTCTCTGTAGTAGGCTTGGGTCGTTCGTGAATGAGTCGTTCAAAACGAACGACTCTTCTTCATGTGCCACGAATGAACGGCACAGTTAAGTCAAATAGCTCGTTCAGTTCGCCATTAATAGAGTCATTCTGCTCGAGAGTCATAGGATGTGCTAAACGTTCAACGTTCAATCACGAACTAGACTCCTTGACTCGTTCATCGTTCAATCTTTCGACCGGCACAGTCACCTCGGCTCGGAGCAGTGGAGAGAAAAGAGCCGTCAGCCGTCTGGTTCATGAGATGAAAGGTATTTTAAAATTTGGTCAGAAGGTTTTATTTTCAACGAATCGATGAATGGGTATTTTAAATTTTTATTATGACAGGCACTAAGGCACAGGATTGTTATTGTTTTGCAGTGTTTTTGTTATATAAATTTCTATTTGGGTTATAAGTAAGCATAATAATTTTATTTGTTTTTAATGTTTAGGGTTTTTTTCTTATTTTTGTTACCAAATAATACAATAATAAAAATTTTGTATTTACGTAAATTAATGATCTTTAAATTATGACTCAGCAAAACTTTAATATTAGTTTGAGCAGTAAACTACACAAGTAGACATTATATAAATCCGCCTACTCTGTAGCCATATATCCTGGCATTTTTTAAAAAAAGGTAATTAAATACCATATATGCTATGAGTATCATATTTCATTACCTCTTGAATGTTTTATCATTACATCCTGGAACACAACAGGGCCGAAGAGCCATTGTCAATACTCTGTTCTTATATGCCTGGTGCAATAACAGTAATGATATTCTTTTAATAAGCCTGAAAAATTATTAACCAGAATACGTGCCCCCCAGATCTACAGCCCCCACCTCACACCTGTTCCTGCTTTTATGTTCGATAATTGACAATCATGACAGATGGTGATATGTCGCCACCTGAACAGCGGTGGATCAACCAAAAACTAGTAGATCATGTGGCAATGGTAAGATGGCTTGAAGATGATCACGGAACAGTGAACCACATTTCCCTATATGAGTTACCACCCCCTGCTCAGCACACTGACACCATCAATTGTCTCCTAAAGAAACCAACTTTAATTTAAATGGGTCCATAAATAAAATAAATTATAACATTTTTGACAACTCTATATAATTTTAGTTTTTATTTGGCTCATAAATTGATTATACAATTATTCTGTTGAATTAAAAATAAATACATACAAACTTCTTATAACTTCTCTCATAAACGAAAATATATATATATATATATATATATATATATATATATATATATATAAACTTTTTTTGGTTAACTCCAATATGTTGACAGCTTAACTATTAAAACAGCCTTGAGTGGTAAGGCATAGAAAATGTTTTGTTTATACATCTGTGACGCAGCACAATTTAGGGTATAACAATATAAGTAAATTTCATTATTTCTATTTTAAAATGAACGATCCGTAAATGGGATATCAAAATGTGTTTTTGTGGTTGCTTAATTTTGGCAGTATAAAAATCTGATATTCACATTCGTATTCGCGAATAACGAAAATAGGACATTCGTTACATCCCTAATATGTAGGTATGACTTATCGAAGAGATGTGGCATTGACAATAATGTACTAAATGTGTATTTTGGACATCCTTGGTTATTATGGACCATAGTGGTATAAGAGTTTTTTGTTTGATTTGGTGTATACTATCTTCACCTAAAATAAATCCTAATAAAATAAATTAACCTTCAAATAAAATAATAGTGTATCCTATCTTCACACTCAAACTATTTACCTACATGTGTATATGAATGATTTTATACAGTAAGACATTTAATAATGATAAGTCAAATTTGATAATAAAAAATCTATCACTTATAAAAATAATAAATAATTATAACCAAATATTAACCCTTTATAGTCACATTATAGATAATGGAAGATAATTCCATAGCAATATGAACGTTATTCCCATGCTAATTTTTCATATTTGATCCAATAGTAATTCATTTTTCTTATTTTTAGACGGTAATACTGCCTTATTCCTCGCCATAGAAAAGGGAAATCTCGCTGTTGTACAACTGCTATGTTCGAGAGGTGCCAATGTCAACACAGTCCATCCCAAAGATGGTTTCGTTCCTATCAGATCCGCCATCGACAAACAGGAAGTTGAAATCATTAAATTTTTACTTGGTTTACCACATATCAGCATTACGTCGGAAGATTTTAGCAGCGTAACCCCGTTAGGAGCCGCCTTGCAAAAAACAACATCTAAGGAAATTAACGCCTTATTTGAGCAATATGTTGTAAGTATATGTCCTCAGAATCATCAACAAATAGACCTGTTATACCTCAGATTTTCCTGATGTCACAGTCTCTTCCTGTAATAGGGAGTTTTTTAGTCTATTATGAACTCTGCAGTTCACTTTTTGTTATCTTGGCATTTTTAGGATTTAACGCTGCGGATGACATTTCATACCACAGACCTACGAATTAATAGACAATGAGTCATTTTTATGCGATCCAACATCCAAAATCTTGCATACTATCTCTTTTTATTCTCGTCACACTGTAGCCACATCAGAATCAGACTGGAATTTATAAAAGAAATTGCTTGAGTGATTTTCATATAATAACATAACATGCAATAGAAAATATAAACCGTAATTTATTTATTTATATAAAATGTTTATTGTGGCATTATAATATTTACTATAGAAATATCTAAAATTATTATCATATTGTAGTATAATACATAATACTCGCATTTGGCAACACTTTTACTGCAATTACGATGAAACATTGTTTACGTTAAGGTTAAGTGACTTTTTAGTGATTTTTATAGAAAAATATATTATTTAATGGCAAATATGGTGCGCTGTTGTGCAGGTTGTGGAAAAATAAATCACTTGTTCCGGGATTTATCTTTTCATCTGTTAGTGGTTTTGTTTACTTTTGTTTACTTTACGAGTACTATGGCTCAAGGGGGCACATATAAAGCTACATTTCACAAGTATATTTATTAAACATTAAAACTCCATATCTTTTTAACAAGGACTGTATACTTATTTATTGAAAAATGGTTCGAGATTTTGCTACTTTTTTATAGGAAAGTCCTATTTTTAGAGGATCAATAGAAAAAATCATGTAAAATTTTTACATTCAGTGCCATTAGAATTCATACTGCTAGTTTTCATGTCCATTTTAATGCCAAACAATCATAATAAAGGCTTGTAGTAGAGAATAAGTTCATATTAATTTACAGATTTGTCCCAACGTTACAACAACACTAATAAAATAATAATTAATAGTCTAATATGGCTAATTTAATCAAATTTAATACGAACCTGTTTGTACCGGGACCTACAAGGGAACCAGTTGTTGATTGTTTCATAAAAAAAATCTTTTTTTACATAATGTATTACATTAAAATTTTTAAAAATGATTTTGTAAATATTGAATTTAAAATAACGGATGTTTTATTACATTACGGTACTGCAGATTATACGATAACAAGTTGCACGGTTTACATTGTTGCCAGTAGGCATCATTTTTGTTTAAATTCAAAGCTCAAATGGGGGGAGTCCAATTATAACTTATTGATAAAAAATGTTTGCCATATGTCGCGGACTTTAATTTTATGGATTATGATTAAATAATATTACTAAATTTTTAAGAATATATTTTCACATTTTTGCAGGAAGATCATAACTTATGTGTTGAAGTTAAACAAGAAGAAACAGATTCTGAAGATGAAACAGAGGTGGGTGAATTTTCTAATTTTATTGATTTTTATGAATGTTTTTTTTTAAATACATTTAATTCTATTGTGCCAGTTGTTGAGATTAATTTCAACTAAGGGGAGCTCAACTGATAAAGGTTTCTTATTTGTGGTTTGTTATAAACTGTCTCTTAACATCATTGTTGCGTTATTGAGTTTCATTTTCACCCTAGTATTTACTTAAGGACTGTTGACATTTATCATGCCTAGCAGACGTTGTTCTGCCCTTGGCATGAAAGACATTTTGCTACGCTTGGCTGGGTAAACGTTCTTCCCTTGTCAAATTACTTGACTAAAACGCTACCTAATGGGGCCTAGCGTAGCTATGAACCACCGTCTCTTTAAAGAAAATACATTCTGTAAATATGCCTTCAATCTTTTCAAGTCCTTCAAAAGTTACATGATTACCAAGATGTACACGGTCACCTATCGGATCCTAATGTAACTATTAATCAAAGTTTCGGCCAAACAATTCTTTTTTTGAATAAGACTTCAGTCGGTCAAGTCGTTCAAAAGGTTTGCGGTCACTGACGTAGGTGCAGTGCCATCTATCGCATTCTAGGCTAGCTGCGAACCATCGTCTCTACAAAACAAATATTTTGTGTACATATGATTGGTCAAGTCGTTTAGAAGTTACACGATTACTAAAGCATTCGGTATTACCAGACCACAGCGCCACCTGTGTCAAGATGTTGGCATTTAACCTTCCTCAAAAGTTAAGCTATAAAATATGCAAAAAGAATTTTTCAAATTCGACTGGAATTTTTATAGACTGGAGTCTTCAAACAAACAAACTCGTCAGCTTTGTTGTCTTAATATAGATATTTAGCGCAAACAGTGAAGATGAATTATTGAATTAACTTCATAAAATGGAAGCCATACACTTTGTATTTATTACATTACCCCAACATTCAAATATCAAACTACTAAAACGAATTTTCGCTTAATTTTCTGTCTTAAGAACTTTTCTATTGAAACTGGCAATCGGACAGAATCATTCTAGAAAAACGTCCTTGTTAACTAAGACTATGAATGCATTTTAAGCTTCAAGTTAAATAAAATTTTACATTTTTAATTTTTTTTAGGATGACATCGATATCAAACCCGAACCCATGGCCGTTGACGATCTGGAAGAACTGTACAAGGCAGTAAAAACATTTACACCGAATTATCTCGATGATTTGTCAAAAATTTTGGATTCTCGAAACACTTGGGGTTCTTTGGTTCAACTGCTAGGCTTCGAACATTTAGTTAGTAGCGGCATAATCCGTGATACCAGTATGAGTCGAGCTGTGCTGAAGTATGCCACCGAGGTAAGCTATTTTAATAAATCTTAAGAAGTACGAGTTGGACGCGCATAATAAGGGTTTCTTTCATACCACCTTTGAGATTTAGTATAAAGTAGGTAAATTTTGTAATATATTTTTTTCTAATTTTCCAGTTTCAGACAAGCAAGAAATGAGTGTATTTTCCTTTATGTCTTTTAAACTATCTGTTTAAATTTATAAAAAATATCTATAAACTTTTATTTCTGACGAAAAGTCTTTTCATTTGATCCGCTATATATTTTTTGTTGATATTTTAAAATATTTCACTTTATATATTACATGATGTGTTAAAGAAAAATATAGTTTTTAATATTATTTTTCATTTAATTCTATAATTTATTCTTATGATATTGGGGGTTTTCCTTATTTTTCTGATAATTTTTTTTGCAAATTTTAGTCTCAATAGTTTCCGTGTTATGTAAAATTTCTTCCTAGAAGTACCCCTAAAATCAGAATTTCTTCATTTACCAAATGTACTCCTAATCGGGTCATCAAACTCCGATACCAACTTTCAATCTGTCCCGTCCAGAAGTTTCGGAGAAAATTGACTGGGATCTGACGGACGAACAGATCAGGAGTGATTTTATAATGGTTTCCGTATATTAGATGTACGGAACCCTAAAAATTCACATTCATGTTTGGTCGAGTTTTATCTTCTCAATTTTGTTAACCCACTGTTTTTTAATGTTCACAGACTATTCTCTAAAACAATTCCGCTGTGACAAACCAATATCAGTTAGGTTCGTTCTTGCGAAATACCTAACCTATCGATTCCTACAGCCTCCAGTAGAAATCCTGTATATCTGCGATTCTCGATGGCACACTATGACTCAAACATATCACAACTTTTCCTCAAATATAGTGCACATGTGTATGTGTGTGATAACCAGTTTTAAGCTATGCCATTTTTCAAAATAACTATTGTTTGTATTCGATCAAATATTGTGTATTTTTCCAGACGAGCGACGTTTCTCTCTGGGACATTAGAACTTTGCTGGACAATTTGGATGAAACAAAAGCTGTCCAGATGATTGACAGAATGGTACAAGAATTACGGTTTTCGTAATAAGTATTTACTTAATAAGAATTCTAAGTATTGTTTTCAATGTATTTTAATAGTTTGCCATAAATTTTGTTAATAAAAGTGATTTAGATATAGTTTGTATATATATGTCATTTAAATTGTTTTTTAATCAATAAATATATATCTGTATTTTTAATTGTGAATTTTATTGTAAAAGTAATCCCATTAATTTTAGCTCTGTTACGAATATAATATAATTACAAATTTTTTGTATGTACTACCTTTGCTTTAGTTCATGAAGTTTAAACACTTTCAAACTATGGAGTTCAAAATCCCAACAAGGTGCTACCGCAAAATTTTGTGAGATCTCAGGTGCAACCGGGCCATCAGTTACTGAAGCGAAAGCTTTTTAACGGAGGCTCACACTTACACATACAATAATACATAAGTATGGTAGTAAAATGCAAAAATTGCATTTGTATCGAGACTCCGACTGACACCACAGTTCCTTGATCTTGAAATACCCATAAAACTTGTTGTGTTTTCTGAAAAGTAGTTCTGGTTTGTCTAGTTTGTACTTTTCTGTTTTTTAGGGAATAACAATTGTTGGAAAGTCTATATTTCAAAAACTGTCAAAATGTTTCAGGGTCTAAATCGGACATGGCAATAAAAATTAACACAACCGAATAAGAAATTAAAAATTAAAGGTTTGCAATGACAAAATTTAATTAATTAATAATTTACTGCTAATTTGATATATACTGGGTAGCACTAAAATTCCAAAGAAAATGTGAAATAAAGCTACGGTTAAATTGGAAGAATTTGAAAGAGTTATCAAAATTTCATATGGCGTTTCTAGGTACGATTTTGTTATAATTTATTCATACGCCAAAAATGAGATCGAAGAAATTCTGATGTTCCGAAAACCCATTAAAATTATGTGGGAAAACCTAGGAAAAACTATCCCGGTACAGGATTGTTCAAAAACCCATTACCATTATTAATTTCTTCCTTGATTATTGGCGACAGCTGAATTCTGCAGAAGTAGTAGTGATACAATCGCTTTCATTTAATAAAATTAAAGCAGATTCAGCTTTCGTTTAGTATTGTGTTCTTGTTTGTGTAATATAGTTGAAGTTTGATATTGTATGTTGACCAAAGTTCCAGGTATGTTCACAAATTTTGTGACACTTCGTATTGTCGTTTCTTTATATAATTAGTGTTCATTTATTTGAATGTTTTTAGCTATAGCCAATATAAAATTTGTTACTTTCACAAGAAATGTTATAAATGCATTTTTTTACTTTTCTGAAAGACCCTGTATGTATGGTATGGTTGTTGTAATGTTATTATCAAGAGTATTAGTATTGTTTGGAGCAGCTTGGTGTTGGAGGTTAGTGATTGTTTTGTATTTGGTTTTATATAACTATTGATCAACTTTTAAGGATAGTTCATTTTTTATTAATGGTTATTCTTCAAGAAATTTATTGAAATCAGAACAGTTGGTTTTTGCTCTATCACATAAAGATTTATTGATGTATTTGGATGATTAGACTTAAACTTGAGATATCTGTGTGAGTCGGCTTTCTGTAGATTGCTGTATCAAATGACGATTGTGTTTTTATTATTTTAAATATCTAAGAAAGGTAAGGTAAGTTCTGCTCAATTTCTAATGTGATTTGTATAATTGGTTAATAATTCATGTAAGCCTTCAAGAGAATGTTACCAAATAGTGAATGAACTAATCTAAAGATTTACTCTCTTGTAAAAAGAGACACAATAACCCATGGCGAAAAGAAAATCTTGGTAGAAGTCATCGTTGAGTTGCAAATATGTTGTTTTTGTAGAAATTGTTAGTAATTCCATTATTGTGTCAACGCATAATTGTGGACGTTCAGTTAGTAATTAGTCATATTCTAATCGTTGTTTTAATATAGGAAGTGTTTTTGCGACACTGACATTGTATAGGTTTACTATGTCAAAACTTGCTAGTGAAAGTATCTTTGAATTTTGTACTGGATAATTTGTCTAAGAAATGTACACCGTTTTTAAGAGCAGAATTGGAATTATCTGTAAGTGGAGAAATGAACATTAGACGAAATTTTGTAGTTTACAGTAAGGAAAATTTATGGAAATAAACATTATAATTCTCAGAGATATTTTAAATTTGAGACTTGGAATATGGCAAAAGTCACAGTTTGCTGAGTTCATATTGTTACGAAGACCGTGAGTTTTTAAACAATTTTCACACCTAAAATAAAAGTCTACCGAATGTCCTATTCTTAATATAAAAAGTAACGATATTTTCACTCATCTTCTAGAGAGACATGATTACTACGGGAAAAATCGAGAGTGACTGCGATTGATTATATATGCGGCCTTTCAGCAACAGTAGCTCAGTAGATAGCGACATAGTGAAACAGATGATATCAAAGTCTAGGAAAAGTAATGATTTCTTAGCAAATTGGCGTCAGAAGTGGGATTATGTGTGGTTTAAAATTAGAAATTAATCATGATGGACGAGACCACTAAGGAATTAAACAAACGAGTTACCGATAAGCTGGGCGAAAAAATAAATAAGATCTTGGAAAAACTGGAGAACCAAATTTGAGAAGAAATTCAACAAAGGTTGAATATTTCGATCAAACATTAGATGATCTTGCTACCATTAAAAATGAATAACAAACTGATGCCACTACCACAAAAAGTGAAGTATTAGTTTCCAAATTTTAATTATAATTGCAAGATGACTTGATGAAAAATTCAACAGGAACAAATTGTGATAAAGACAAGATGAACTAGATTTCAAAACTAATAGTTCAAACAACTAATCCACTTAATAACAAAACCATGAATACAAGATTACAGTGTTCGGAATCAAACATAGAGACCAATCCATGGCCTCGAAAATAAGGTTAAATATGACATCATTTCACTTCAAAGCACAGTACAGTGTGAACTTAGCACTATCAAGAATCAAGTGGAAACGGTAACATATCCAACAAAACTGGCAAATATTCGTAAGTACCAAAGGTTGGATTAAACCATCCACCTTTAATAGCCAAGATAAGTCTACAATTTTAGTAATTTCGTTAAGGGATCCAGCATTAGAAATTCTCCAGTGCATTCTAGTGACTGAACAGGGTAACTTGAAAATGTCAGTTTTAGATAAGTATATCAGGTGCATCTGAATGGAAAAAAAATCTAGTGAAATGAATTTGAAGCAGACATTAGATATTTAACACAATTAGGGTACCCATACTTTCTAGAGGACATTAAAGCTAAAGAAAAGTTTATGAATAGTACCTAGATGTCGAGGTTCCACGAATTCTGAGACTTAGTGATATAAATAATAATAATGAAGATCTGTGAGGTATTTTGAAAGTATAACCTACCACACTGGAAGAGGCTAGGGGGCTCAAGCCCCCCAAAATCGACTGAATTATATGCTTTTCTTGTGTTAATTTTGCTAAAACCTCTCTTCAGCTGTGTCAAACCCTCCCAAACGAGGTTAAGCCTTTGTATGATCTGTGGATCCGCCACTGACTTGCCATATCCAAATCACAGGTACAATCAATTTCTTTCACTGAGGAGATCCATCCTTCAGGAAGTACTGTCCGGAATAAACAAAATATTTGACGTATGACAAACGAGAAACCAGAGTGGTAATGTGCTATTGATTTTTTTTAAATTTAATTTCGTAATTTGCCCCCTATAATTAACAACAAGATTTTCACTTCATTTTTCTTGACAACTTTGAGTTAAGCCCTATATTGCTATTTTTTTTCAAAATTTTACTCTGGATAGTTTCGGCGATAAACGAGAGGGATGGATCGATTTTTGTAAATTTTCGTTAATATCTTTAAATTAAGAAATTACTAAAAAGATATTTGTATTCCACATAATGAGTCCGTATATTTAATATATCACATGATGCCCTGGAAAAAACATTGAATTTTATAATTTGCTCCACAAAAATTAACGTAAATAATTTCCATTTATTTAGCTTTTTATTTAAACATTAGGTAACATATTAGCAATTTGTTCCAAAATTTTAGGCTTACAGTTTCGGAGATAAGAGTGTGTGTGTGGGGGGGGGGATGGTCTATTTTTGTAAATTTTCTCCCTAGAAGTATACTCCAAATCAGTATTCCTTCTTTTACACTTTGTACGGGCCACCAACTGCCCACAGAGCATTATTTATTACAACAATATCACGAGAATGTCACAAACTCCTTGTGATATTGTGAAGAATATTTGTCAGATTGCAAAAATATTAAATGACCGCTAGTATATAGTTATATTGTCTAAGTGCTTCTGGGGAAATAACACCACACTTTAAAGAAAATTGCTGTATATTCCAAATGTTTCGGGGTCTAGAAAATACGGATTAAAAAGGCACAATTCTAAGATGTAAATTAAAATATTTGACAATGTGTATTATTTGATTTTTGACGTAACTAAGAGAATTTTATTTGTAATATACAGGCTAGCACAGAAATTTCTAAAGATTATATAATCATAAAGTTCCTTTCAAATTGGAAGAATTTGAAAGGGAGATCTTCAGAATTTTATGTGGCGCTCCTAGGTGCGATTTTGTTATAAGATAGTGCATTCGCCAAAAATGCGACCAAAGAACTTTGTTGATTCAGTGATCCCATTAAAATCATAAGGGAAAACCTAGGAAAAACCTTATGAACTATCCCGATACTGGGTTATTCACAAGGACATGACCATTAGCAATTTCTTCCTTAATCATCGGCAACCAGGAACGACTGAATTCTACGGAGGTAAATTAAAGCAGACTCTTTTAGTTTTCTTTTGGTGTTGTGTTCTTCTTTGTGTAATATAACTGAATTTTGAAACTGTATTTTATGACCAAGGTCCCAAGCATGTTCACAAATTTTGGATTTTTCAAATTGTCGTTTTTTTATGTAATTTTTGTGTTCGTTTATTCGAACATTCAGAGGTCTAGAGGTTTCTCCAATATAGAATTTATTACATTCACACGGGATTTTATAAATGCAATTTTTTGTATTTTGTGTTGTGATATTTGGTGTCTTTGATATATTTGATTTTAGTGTATTTCTTGTTTTAAATGATGTTTTGATATTATATCTGTTTCCCACTCTTTTTAGTCTTTCTGATAGACCCTGTATGTATGGTACAGTTATTGTATTAATGTGATTATCTTGGGAGTCAGTGTTGCTTGGTGAAGTTTGATGTTGGTTGTTAGGGATTGTTTGGTATTCCATTTTCTTTAACTCGTTATTAATAAATTTATTTGGGTAATGATTAGCAGAAAGTACATTTTTTATAAAATAATAATATATATATATATATATATATATATATATATATATATATATATAAAATATTAGAACAGTTGGTTTTTGCTCTGTCATATAGAGATTTAATGATACCTCTTTTTACTGAACTTGGATGATTAGAGTTAAAGTTGAGATACCTGTTAGTATGAGTTGGTTTTCTGTAAACTTCTGTTTCAAATGTCGATTGTGTTTTGGTTATTAAAATGTCTAAGAATGGTAATTTGTTATTCTGTTCAAGCTCTAGTGTAAACTGAATAGTTGGTTCTGTGTTGTTTATGTCGTTAATGCATGTAAATCCTCAAGATTATATTCCCAAATAACGAATATGTCATCAACATAACGCCATCAACCCCAAGGTTTAATCTGTTTTGAGAAAATTGTTTGTTCTTCAAATTTTTCCATAAAAATGTTGCTTAAAGCGGGAGACAAACAGGAACCCATTGCCATGCCAAAAAATCATGTTGGTTGAAGTCATCATTAAGTTGAAAATATGTTGTCTTTCTACAAAATATTAGTAGTTCCATTATTGTATATAATATAGTTATATTGCCAATAATATTGGAAGAAATATTACTTATTTATATATCATCATGTAATATTTCTGCAATATCAGTTTACCGCCAGTATTGCAATATTTCTGTCATATATTTTGCTATGTGGGTGTGTACTGACCAAATTTTAACCTTTAATATAGATGAACAGGCGCAAGAGTGATTATATAAGCCGTTAGAGTTTATTTTTTGAAATAAATGATAAATGTACAGCCTACAGCCGTAGATAACAAAAGTATGAGCGCCCAAGGTCATTTTTTATCTGACTTCCAAAAAGGAGAATGTTATCAGTTTATAAATTTTTATGATTTATTGAAAATTTTATTAAGGAATATTACGGAAATGCACTAAGTAGGTATATAATTTTCTATAACAATTTATTGTTTTCCAGTACATCGGACAAAACTATTAATAAGGGAGTGCAGTTCAATAATTCGTAAATTATTTCTCTAAAACGGCTCAATCAATTTAAATATTTTATATTGTATTTTATGCCGTATATTTTTCTATAACGTAAAACATACCTTTTTTACAGAATTTGTGCAAAAACGCTAAACATCAAAGTACATGTCACGGTGTAATAATACACCGTGGTAAATGTTAAATATTTTCCCCAAAAATTACTAAAATTAAATGTTAAGGTATGTATGTCATAAAATCGTATTGGTGGTATAGGTGTTTATAACAGTTTTCATTTTAATCACATGAAGTTAGTTTTTTTAAGTCAACAACAATTCTAATGGTGGATTGAGAGGTCGATTCACATTTTTTTATAACATAAAACACTATTTTTCAGCAATTGAAAAAAAAAGGAAAGCTCGGAAACGGCACAGTAAATGTTACATAAATTAGTACCCAAATATCCAAATTTAAATGTCAAAATATGTGTATATAAACGATTTTCATTTTGATTTATTTGAAGTCGGTTCTTTTTTAAATATATATTTATTAATTTTGGGATGGAAAGCTTTGTTGAACTATTTTCGATGAGCTACTCTATAGGTACTTATTAGGTCAACTTTTCAGTACGTTTTTGACGTCGTTTAGATATATTTTCAATGCTTTTATCCATTTGTCGTTTGGTTATCAAGATCATTGTTTTTGCAGCGAAAGCTTTTTAACGACGACTCTTGCTTACACATATGAAAATAGATGAGTATGGCAATGAAATCGGATTTGTTTCGACACTTCATACCAACTGACACCACACTTCCGACCGACACCACACTACCTTGATCTTTAAATACCAATAATGCGACTTATTTTTTTTTTGTACAGGAAGCAGGAATCAGGTTATTCAATAAGAATCTCATACTTTGTAGAAAATTAATTACTTGTATTAAACAAAAACAAATATAAAATCCGATTAATATACAAAACCTGCACACAATTTGCTTTTCATTCTAATAAACATTCTCTGTTTACCATTTTTTAAATTAGTGACTTGACGTACGTTAGAACAACACAAAATGGGGCAAGTATAGATTGTAGCAATAAGACAAAGATGACAAAATAGAACTCCACAAAAAAGTTAATAGATGGTAGACAAGGATAACAAACTTATATAGGGATTAAACTGAAAAGGTGTCCAGCTGACACATTACATAACAAGTTCAAGAAGTGACGAGAACTGCTACATAGTTTTGTCTTTTTTTCAACCAAGGCATGTAAAATATATATTTTTAGCCGACTTCCAAAAAGGAGGAGGTTATCAATTCGTCGCGTATTTTTTTATTTGTTTTTTTTTTGTATGTATGTTACCTGATTTCTTCTCCTGTGGTGAACCGTTTTGAATGAATATGGTCTTGTTTAATAGAGTATATATCCGGATTGGTGAAACTTGAAATTTGGGAATAGAATTCTTTCGGGAAAGTGATGAAATTTGTGAATGAACACATGCGTGCATGGAAATTGACCAATATTACTAACATATTGGACGATTTTTCGAAAACTCCTTATGGATGTTTATGGGTTTTTAACGTTTGATCTATTAAGGAAGATCCCTAGGTGATCTCATGTACTTTTCTGCGACGTGCAACTTGCAGTTTTGCAGAAAATCGCCGAAAATTACAAAATTCTTATCAAAAATTTCATCGAAATGACATAACGGACATTTCGTCATAAATATTTTAATTCCAACGTAATAGTGCGGGAATTTGAAAATTTTCTCTGTACATCTCAAGCATATGGCAGTAAAGCATAGTATTTTCGACTCCTTAAATCAATGAGTACCAAGTTCGTTTTATTTGTATACCAGGCAAATACCTATTTAAATGAAAATTTTTCCATTTTGCAACAATCAAGTCTGATGAAGTAGTAGATAAGTACGCAATGAAGGATTCTAGATTTGCTTGGCACCGACTTCAAAAATATACTAGATTGGTACGTAATTAATTTGTACAGAATGAGCACCTTTTACATTTTTTTTACTTCCTGGGTAGGTACCTTTCAACATTGAATGTGTTATTTATTTGCTAGAGTCGTATTTTGTTATAATTATTTTTAGCTTCTTAGTTTATGGTGGAAGTCGGTTATATATTTTTTTAAATGTTTTATTTCCTAGATACTTTGATATATTCTAAAAAGCTGTTACTACGTCAACGGCACCCTAATTAAAGCATTTGACTGACACTGTTGTTAATATCTTTAAGATTGAACTACCTATATTACAAAAGCTATTTTGAAGCATTGTCTGGAGATGTGATATTTAAAAAATTACTACCTAGAAAATGTTCCCATAATTAAATCTATTATAATTACAATTGAAGTGACCTCCTTATATATTGCCAGAATATTCAGTAGGTAAAGTATGTTTAAAATAATATAATTCAACAAATTTTATAATTTAATTACAAAGTATCTTACACGACATGTTCTTTTGCAGTAATATTTAAATTAAGAATTAAATTACACATTATGATTAATACTTGAGTCGTAACAAAATTGGGGTACTCATTTTAATTCTTCTGAAATTTATGTCTATTTTTAAAAATGACTCAAAGAGAAACATATACAGGGTGATAACGAGAAACGGGTAGTGTATTTCGTATGAAGCTTTTACTACCATCTTTCATCTGCCGCACTTTTTTCTTGTTCTATACCCAAACCCAATCGAATTGTAATCTGTATTGAGATTGCAGTACATTTGAAGTCAAAGATAAATAAATAAATACCCTTTTTCAAATCTCCGGAATGCCTCGAAGTATTCTAATCCTCGAATATAAATCCCACGACGCCGGGCATGTAGCAAATCGCCACAGCCAACTATAAGTACAAGACCTTTACATACGTATATAGAAGAAGCAGAAGAATGTAATAATAATCCCGCATGCTGCATCGGCGGCGCAATCCAGTTTGGTTTGGTCGAGTTTGTTAATCAAAAAGTGGTCTTTCGAGCCGGATTTTTATTCTCATCAGAGCTTTTTTACTTTGGCAAAAACGTATGTACATATTTATGTTAATATTCACACAGCGAAACCGCCGCAAATGCCGTGTGTACGTCGAGGTAATAATATACCAGGAGAAATGAAAGGGTTGGACGACATATCGGGCTACGCAGTTTCGATCGTCAGTTCGTTCGCTCGTACGTACGTTATTTTTTTTACTTCGTTAATTAGTAATTTTAAAGAAACATGATATCTACTTGAAAAAATTACAGAAGAATATCAATTAGTTGGTATGAAAACGATAGCAATACATTTGCATTTTAATATGGTTGGTTCGGTATAGACGGGATTGTTGTGGAAAAAATAGGTGTGAGAAATTTTACACGTTTGAATTTTTTATCTGCTTCTGAGTTTCGTGCTGCAAAAACCTCTTATCAAAAGTTAAAGCACGAGTTGATCGACAGCTTTTTCTATGTGGAACGAAAATTTGTAAAAGTTTTTATATTCGCATACAAACAATTACAAAAGTTATGAATCAACATATATTTTAAAGAGAGTGTCTACTTTTTCGCAATTAAGTCGAAAACTGTAAGTGTTAGTACAAATTTGAATTGATCCTTGAAGGCAAAGGAGTGGTAAATCACAAAATTTCAAATCCTGAATGTTGAATAGCTTTGGCTGTTACTTGATGAAAATCTATGATACTAAACACAAAAATGAGAAGACAGTTTAAGATTTATTTATCTATTTTTGATTTAA
Source organism: Octodonta nipae (assembly GCA_034190945.1). Classification (NCBI taxonomy): domain Eukaryota; kingdom Metazoa; phylum Arthropoda; class Insecta; order Coleoptera; family Chrysomelidae; genus Octodonta; species Octodonta nipae. The sequence continues at coordinate 58,653,768 of CM067216.1, read as the reverse complement.
TTTTCGCAATTTTTTACTTTAAGGGGTCATAATCCCCCTCAAACTGCCTCTGAATGACTATATAATAATGCACTTGGTATAGATTTTTCAGTATATTGCGTAACTTGATAAATATATTGTATATCGAAACACATGTCTTAGTGAACACAATAAATGCAAATTTTAAAGTTTCTTTTCATTTTTGTGTTCAAATCGCAAAACTTTTTGCAATTACTTATAATTTTCACATGATACTAATGACTATAGAATAAAGAATATAGACGGCTTTCTAACCGAATACGACAACAATACAGAACGCCATAGCCTTAGTTAGCATGGTCAAAATTCATAAGTTTTGACGAAAATAAATTTTTCATATCACTAAAAAGAAACGCAGGAATGGTTTTTGCTCACTATCTCAATATCAAGAGTTAAATGAGAATTAAGTATTGAGTGTAATGTAGCGAATTTGTGAAATAAAATAATTTTCTTTTTAACGGATATCACTCCGGATTTCTGCCTCTGTCACATCACAGCAATTTTATCCTAAATTACTGGACGAAAGAGGTTGAAATTTGGTATCAATGTATAGTTTGGTGACCCGATCAGGAGTACATATCGTAAAAGAAGAAATTTTGATTTTAAGGGTACTTCTGGGGGGAAAAACTAAAAAAATCGACCGTTCCCCCTCTGATCTCCGAAACTACTAGCCTAAAATTTTGAAAAAAAATAGGAAATATAGAACGTTGGCCGAACAGGAAAAATAGGAGAAACTATTAATATTAATTTTGGGGGGCAAATTATAGAATTAAATGAAAATTTAAAAATAAAAAAAATTCAAACGCATCATGTAATACATCAAATGAAAGGTCCCATTCTTAGGAACACAAATGTATTTTTTTCATATTAAAAAAAATTAGTTAAAAGTTATTAACGAAAATATAACTAAAATTTACCCCCCCCTTATCTCCGAAACTATAAAACGTAAAGTTTTGAAAAAAAATAGAGGTATAGGGTCTGACCTGAAGTTTACTGGAAAAATAAAGAGAAACCTGTACTTTTAATTTTGGGGGGCAAATTACAGAATTAAATGGAAAATATAAAATAAAATTGTTTCTAACCCATCATGTTATATATCAAATAAAAGGGTTCATTATGACGAAAACAAATATATTTTTTTTCATATTTTTAAAATAAAATAATTTAAAAATATCAACAAAAACATAAAAAAAATTATCTCCGAATCCATAACCTGGAAAATTTTGAAAAAAAAGGAGGTATAGCCCCTCACCTGAACTTTACTGGAAAAATAAGAAGCCCCTAATCTTCATTTTGGGGGGCAAATTATAGAATTAAATGGAAAATATAAAATTAAAATTATTTCTAACCTATCATGTTATATATCGAATGAAAGGGCTCATTATGACGAAAACAAATTTTTCATCTTTTTAAATAAATAAATTAAAAAGTTATTAACAAAAATATAAAAAATTTACCCATCCCCCCCCTTATCTCCGAAACCATAAGTTGGAAAATTTTGAAAAAAATGAAGGTATAGCCCCTCACCTGAACTTTACTGGAAAAATAAGGAGAAACCCCTAATATTCATTTTGGGGGGCAAATTATAGAATTAAATGGAAAATAAAAAATTATAATTGTTTCTAACGGATCATGTAATATATCAAATCACAGGGCTCATTCTGACGAATACAAATGTATTCTTTTAGTTTTTTTAAAATGAATATTTTAACATATATTAAAAAAATATTTAAAAAAATACCGATTCCCCCCATTATTCCCCAAACTATAAGACCTAATTTTTTTGTTTACAGGAAAAATATGAAGAAATTCCTAATATTAATATTGGGTTCCAAATTATAGAATTAAACGGAAAATAAAAAAATATTTTTTAACGCATCATGCAATACCTCAAATGAAAGGGCTCATTAGGAGGAATACAAATATATATTTTTCATATTTTTAAAATTAATTGTTTACAAGATATTAACATAAAGATTGTTAATTTTTGTAATAAATCTGAAAACACTTAATATTTCCGAAACAGTTGAAGATAGGTGTAGGACATTGTACATGCATTATGCTTAAAATTTTCTGGAGAATCCAAAAAATAAATAATATACAGTGGCTTCCTATATAATTTTTTCGTTGAAAAATGCTCATTTAAAAATACAAATCGACGTGTCCAAGCGTTTTCCCCTAGAAACCCTCCTTTATTCGATATTTAATTTATTCCATTTGGCTGTTCCACATTGTCTGTGCTTTGTATACTACACGACCTTTGATAGCATTCTGTGGGATTAACTGAGGTCGATCCTGGTAGACATGGGAACTCCGAAACCATAGAGTTAATACTGATATACTTCTATCGGCCGTAAGCGGAAGGGTCACCTACTAAGAGAGACAGCAGATTATACCGTCTTACTGTACCTAAACCATTTTGCGCAAGCGTTGCCAAGAATTAAACAGAGAGAAAACGGATACTTTGTGATCTCCACAAAAATTCCTATTTTTTCCTATAGTCAATGAAAAAAGAAGTAGGCGGTAACGCAATGCCATACACCTCTGGTGTAACTTTCAGTCCGCCATATCGACGAGAATACATGAATTAAAAAAAAACAATTCAACCATTTGTACCAGGCTAATTTTTGTACAGCTAATCTACGTCGAGTTGCTATTCCCGAAAATCAGCATGCCTTATTTTTCCGACGGTTCCAAATGGCCGCCATAGCGCCGCAAATGAGAATTTTCTTTGCAAAAAGGTTTTTTACCAGTATGGCATTGGTTTTTGGAAAGCATATAATACAATGCAACCGTTATTATATTTGACATATTTCTAAGAGGGGAAACAAGTGGCGCTATACTTAAAAACGTATTTATTCGGCACGTTTTCAAAATACGACTGTACAATACGTTCAATCATTTATTGAAGTATGGAATCCTTTTATTTAGTTTGTTTGGAAAAAATTCTCCCAAAAAGATTATCTCATTCTGAGAGGTTTTCTTGGTGTTGAAAAATTAACCTATAGGTGACGACGGGGCTGGAGCTGCTACACTCGCTGTGATATGTCAACAATCAATTCAGTCTCGAAAGAAACCATTTTTCGAAATAGCGCACCTGTAATATCGTGAAAGACGTGAAGGGGGCCCGTGAAAAAAATTATATGCAATATCAATATAAATGCCGTTTATTCTGAACGATATACAAAACTTTAAACGTCTCTGAACCGGAATCCCCGGCATACTCGATTTCGTTTGCTTCGTCCTTGTCGCTGCTTACTGCATCGGTATCTGTAAATTATTGGAACCTCAAATTACAGGAAAAATTAGTGCCATACTGGTACAAATCGATGGAAATACGGATAAAATCTCACAATTTGAATTGTACTAATTCTCCACATCCTACAGGTACGGCATTATTATACTTATATTTATATGATCATACAAAGAACTGGTAAAAAATGATGGGTGGTACAAATCGTTTTGCAAAAAAAATTCCTCTGCGGCGGAACCGTTGGAAAAGTGCGGCCTGATGATGTACGTGAATCGATGTTCGACGATTATTAGTTGTGCAAAGATTTGCCTGGTACAAATGGTTGAATTTTTTAAAAATAATGTGTTCTTGTTGGTATGCCGGGCTGTAAGCCACACCGAATAAGTATGGCATTTCGCTCCCGCATACTTCTTTTTTCATCGACTATCGGAAAAAAGAAGAATTTTTGTAGGACAAATAGTTTGACACTCGTAATTTATCCGCCACGTTCGATTAACGCCCACGCAATTCGTCCGCCGCCAAGTACAAGGGCTATGACCATCATTTTCCTTTTCGTCATTAGGTAATTAGACCCCTGGAGAGTCGCCATACTGGTACATATGACCTGGAATTTTGTATCACCTTGTCCCGGTCTATTATTTACATACAAGACTACTTGTTGATCATATATTGTAGACATCTCTTTCTGTCAGAATAGCTGTTAGTAAGAATTTGTAGTAATCTGGGCAAATTTTCGAAATTGTTCCCCATTTACAAATTTCAAAATAAACCCAATAAGAATCCATCCCAATATTATTTTTCAGATCTCAAAGAAATATATGTCCATAAGAAATCTTTTATGGAACAAAAAATGAGTTCTTTAGGAGATCTTTTAAGAAGTTGTTATGAATAATTACTTTCGACTTCTTGGAGACGTCTTAAAGAATTTATTTTAGCTTTGAGTTGGATGTCCAAACCTTAAATAAAGAATTTTTCTATCTATTTTTTTCTGAAGCGTTTTGGGAACCACTCTTTTATTTTTTATTGTCTAAAACTCTTGATTATGTCATCTTTTGTTCATTTCCACATGATCTTGAATTAAGCGAAGCTCACAAGCTCACAAGCTATCATAAAAATGTTTTATTGCTGTTGAAGAATTTCCCTGACATTCACCGACATAAAAAATTATCATTCCTACATAATCTACAGTTCCAATCAATTCTTTCGAATAGCAAATGACATTAAAAAAAAGTTCACTGAACGAGCCTTAGAACGCCATATACAGAAACGCGAAGAATTCCACATCATCAAATTTTATATCTTCACATTAGCAACACAGATAATGAATGTTTCTGCGAAGCCTTTTTTCTTTCCAACTTCCTAGCGAACCATTATTGGATCATTATCGGTACAACAACCTGTTATAAATGAATAAAAGCACAATACCGAGTACTAAGTACACCATTTAACAACAGTAGGTACTTGTTGAAAAACTCATAAAGTACTGCCATCGAGTAAACCGTTTCAACATTTTTTTCTTGTGCGGCTATTAATTTATCCGTATTTGTCTTTCGAGTTAGAGTGTAGATGGCACTAGTCGCTGCATTAATGGTTGTTTATGGTTTCTTCTGCGAACAACTAGAGGAAAAGAGGTTTTTGTTGTCGATGGTACGTGGCTTTTTCAGATTACATTACTGTCGAGTTTTGTTCTTGATGGAAAAAAGTTTTATTGCAACTCGAACGTGTTCTGTTAGTTGCATGGTTCTTGGAAGCTTTTAAATCCTTTATGGTTGATGGTTCGTAAACATGTGTAGAAATTGTCTAAGGGGGTAGGAATTGTCTGGATTGTTCTTGGGCTCTCGTGAATATTATGAGTAAGCATTACCCGTGACTTAAGTACTTGCATAAATTATAGTGTTGTTCAAAAAAACCTCATTTTTTATATTATAACTTTTCTATTTGTGTACCGATTTTAATTAAAGGACACCGCCGAAATCCTTATGTAAATTGGTTTTCGGTCAAATAGTTTGAAACCAGGTGGTTTTTGGAGCGTTTGAGTAGTAGATTAAAAGGGTCAAAGGGCGTCAAGTCCTAAAAACTCATGGCTCAAAGTTAGCTCTCTAAAGCTACAGTGCTTCAGATATCAGATTTCACTACCTGCATAGTATGTATGTATGTTTAAAAAATACCACATAACGAAAACCAATAACCCAATAAATTACCTCCTACATATCGAGATCTCTGCCTCAAAGGGTTAGAACTTTATTGAGATTAGAGGTCGCCAAGTGGTCGAAATTCGCCCTTCATTCATTAAAATTATAAGTTGAACATTATTTTGTCTGTATAAGAAATAGACGTCACAGATCATACAGATAGACGTGAAGAGAAAAATTAGAACAGTAGACCAGTCTTTTGCTATCCTTATTATTTCATTTGGCTTACAATTTTTATTTATGTATATTATTGTAGGATTATTTTTCCATAAATCTGTCATATACATTATCACAGATGTAATAGTGTCTATGCAACATGTTCGATGCAATTATCGGCGGATTTTTCTTTCTCATCTTAAAGTTTCCGTCATTTACACACAAAGGATTTCAAAAACAGAGATGCCAAACAACACAATGATGTCTAATGTCTAATGTTTAATGTCATTTCTATTGTCCACTGATTAATGATTTGTTGCACAACACCTTCAGACTATTGTGAAAATAATATTATATTAATTACTAATATTATTTTCTACGAAAATTAATACTACTTGTCCGAAAAATCAATACAGCTGCCACCCCCTACCCACCGGACCTGAAAAATCTGCCATGAGCCATTAAAGCTTCCCATAAAATTGCTAATAGAAGTAAATTATATGGGGCTTAAAAACCCCAAAAATATGGGGTATTTTCGTATTCTGCTTGTGGGGTAAAACGTAATGACCTGTTTATAATGTCGTCAATAGAAAAATTGCAGAGAATCAGAAAATCTTTAAATTGAGTGTTTATACATTTTGATCACAGCATTTCTCATAAAGAAAAGCTGGAAAACCCGATATAAAGCGAGTGATTTTAAAAAATTCATAACTTAGTTTAATAATAGCTGGAACCTAAATCTGCCTCCTAGTGATTAATAAGGCAAAACATAATTTAAATAATGTATAGAAATATTTTGCAAAACGTATCGTATTAACCAAGGAAGTTCGATAGCGAAATGCAAAATATATTTTGAAAGCTTATAATATGCACTTCACTTCATACAATTTTTGTCAAAGTAATATTTATTAATACTGCTTTTAAAATTTGGCTTAAATGACGGACCCTGCGATGTCTTGGCAATGGCGGATCCAGCCAGTAGAAAAAAGTAATTAATTAATATCAGTAAACAGGTCACCATTAATTTAATAAACCAAGGAAAAAATAGACCAATATGGGCACCCAATAGTTATGTAAATAAAAGCCTAATAAACTGCAGAGAAAAAACAATTTAATACAACTCACCATAATTTTCATCTCGTATCCCAAAATATCTTAGATCCTTCCATGTGCCTTGATAGCGATTGTCAGTGCACCGCTGGCTGGTTGTCGGAAATTCGTACTTTTAATGCCAATATTTACTATTATTTTAAACCAATTTCCCGGCTTTTAGCGAAAATCCAAGATAGACAAATTGAAGCAGAATTTATGAGCTTTCAAAATTTCTTTAGTATATCCCGATCGAACTATTCTCGTTAATACGAGGGAATGTGCAAAATATCTATCTAAATTTGAGTCCATATAAACTTAAGATTTTTAACTATCGTTTTGATGGTGATTAATATTACACTGTTAGTTATAAGAAAATTATGAATTTTGAAACAAAAAATCCACTTTTGACCAGTTTTTCTAAGTTTATTCGGTGATAAATGATCCAATCAGGATGCATAAACGCTCTTTTCTGTTTCTCTACAACTTTTCTTCCTTTTTTCATTACTTTTCATTATATTGTAATGTTTTTATTTTCACACTCGGGTTCAGTTCAGTTCTTGGATTTATTTAAAAACACAGTCTAACTCACTCTAATTTATTTCCACTACTTTTACACAAATTTATATTCACAGAAACTACTATTTACATTTTATCTTAACGAACCATCGGGAAATTCCATCACGTTCTGGAAGCTTTAAAGGAATTCCCAGTAACGGCAGCGGTCCGCCGGTTGAGAGACAAACATTTCGGGTTCCCAGAATTTATCGGAATAATGTCCCTTCCATGAACTGGTTGATGGCGGATTGCACCAGCGGTCGGATGAATTCTCGTAACATTGCCCCCTCCTTAAGACCGTTTCGTCCCGGAATGTCCCATAATCCTTCCTGGTGTGACGATATTTGCAGGACTCTTCATTTCGGCAACGGGAAGTTTGGTGGAAGTAACAATCAACGGCCTTCGAACCTGGGCTGCGAATATTGAGACAGCATACCAGGATGTCGACGCCACTGAATCGAAAGATCGTTTCCATTATACTTCTCACCACCCTCCAATTCAGTCCATCCAACCCGCAGGCTATCTTTGGGACCGCCAATTTCATCAGATTCTTCTCCATCATTACATTCCTCAATTCTACCGGAGTCTTCCAAAGATCGCTGTATGTTGGCTTGTCCTGCGAAAATGTTTTCGTTACCAAATAAAAGATGTCTCTGGTACCCACTGGTTGTTTATCTTCGAGATGAAGGACCTTCCCTACCGCTGGATCTTGCTCCCGCAGCTTCTGGAACTGGCCGTACTTTTTGGCAAACACCTTGGCTATTCCTCTGGACATCCGGAGATCTCGAGCAACACAATGAGCCAGGGCATATTCTATGGGCACCTCAAACAGGTCTCGGGGTTCCTCTGTGGTCACGTCGTGCTGCACTTTCTGCCCATTAGAGTACAGAGTACAGTACAGCTAACCTGTTGAAATGTACGACCTTTGGTTTTCCCCGAGGCAGCTTCTTTATTCTGTAGACAACATCGTTGATTTTCTTCACAATTTGGTACGGCCCCTCCCAAGATCTCTGTAGCTTGGGCGAATATCCACGATGACGTTGCGGGTTATACAACCACACAAGATCATCAACTTGGAATCCGCCGCTCTCGGCTTTGATGTCGTAGGCTTCCTTCATTCGGGCACTGGCATTCTCGATGTTTAACCGGACTCGTTCATGGATGTCGTTCATCTTTTGACGTAGCTGGCTGACATAGTCTTCATCTGCGGTCTCTTCTCCTGGGGGACATCCAAACTTCAAATCGCATGGTAGTCTTAATTCTCGTCCCATCATAATACTGGCCGTGGTCTGACCCGTGGACTCGTGCACAGACGAACGATATGCCATTAGAAACAAGTGCAGATACTGGTCCCAGTCTCTTTGGTGGTCAGAGACTACCTTTGACAAATGGCGGTTAATGGTTCTATTCATCCGTTATACCATTCCATCGGATTGCGGGTGTAATGCTGTCTTCTGTGTTTTATTGATCTTCAAGAGCTTGCAGACGTCTTGGAAAAGAGTAGACTCGAAGTTTCTACCTTGGTCTGAGTGCAACTCCAAGGGAACACCAAAACCACTGATCCATTCCTTGACAAGGACATCAGCAACGGTCAAGGCTTCTTGATTCGGCAAGGCATAGGCTTCGGCCCATTTACTAAAATAGTCCCTAACCACCACACTGTATTTATTTCCACAGTCGGATTCAGGTAATGGACCGGCAACATCAATGGCTATTCTTTCGAATGGACTGCCCACGTTATATTGCTTCATAGGAGCTTTTGGTCGCTTCTGAGGCCCATTACTTGCTGCACAAACCGTACATTTCCGGCACCACTCCTTAACATCTACTTGGCAGTTTACCCAACTTCCCCAGGGTTTTCGTTACTCCCAGATGTCCTCCAGTTGTACCGTCATGTAGTTCTCGCAAAACCTCTGGTCTCCTATTTTTAGGGACTACAATCTGCTTTCTGTCCTTGCCTTCCTCTGGGGTTTCCAGGACGCGCTTCAGAAGTCCATTCTCCAGGATGAGAGAGTTCCACTGAGCCCAGTACGACTTTATGGTTGGTGAGTATCGGGAAATCTCTTGCCACGTAGGTTTGCGGTCTTCTTCCTTCCACCGGATAAGCTATTTTAGATCTGGATCTAATTTCTGGTCTTTCTGGATCTCCGCAGATTGCCAATGGTCATCGATGGCGGTAGTTCTACCGAGAACAGCCCCTTTTTCTTCTGCTCGCTGACAATGTTTGCAATCATCAGGGCATGGTCTCCTCGATAGGGCATCAGCATTCTTGTGGCTTGTTCCAGCTCGATGTTCAGTCTCGAAGTCGAATTCTTGCAATCGCTCAATCCACCTGGCCATTTGTCCTTCGGGGTTTTTAAACTGCAAAAGCCACTTCAGTGCTGCATGATCAGTCCTCAGGAGAAATCTTTTACCATAGAGGTACTTGTAGAAATGTTCTACCCCCTTTACCACAGCCAAGAGTTCCCTGCGTGTAACGCAGTAATTCCGTTCAGGCTTGCTCAAGGTCTTGCTAAAATAGCCGATGACTTTCTCCTGGCCGTCTTGGATCTGCGAAAGCACCGCACCAATTCCGACATTGCTTGCGTCGGTATCCAAAACGAAGTTTCCCTCTGGCAAAGGATAACTTAAGACGGGGGCACTCGTCAATGCTCTTTTAAGTGCCTCGAATGATCGCTGGCACTCCTCGTCCCACTGGTATTGTACCTTCCCCTCTGTGAGTCTAGTAAGTTGCTTGGCGATGTTGGCAAATCCGGCTACGTACCGACGGTAGTACGTGCATAACCCCAGGAAACTTCTTAACTGGTGGATATCTTTAGGTATCGGCCATTCCTGGACGGCTTTGATTTTCTGTTTGTCAACAGCTACTCTCTGTGCGGAAACTACATGTACAAGATATTGCACTTCTTCTTGGAACAGCTGACACTTCTTCGGGCTTAACTTTAGTCCGGAACTTCGAAGTCGCCGAAATACCTCCTCCAGGTTCCTCACGTTGTCTTGAAAAGATTTTCCAACCACGATAATGTCGTCAAGATACACCAGACACGTTTTCCATGAAAGGCCTTTTAACACTGTTTCCATCAATCTTTCAAACGTTGCTGGAGCATTACACAGTCCAAACGGCATCACCGTGAATTGATAAAGTCCTGAGCCGATGGTAAAAGCAGTCTTTTCTCGGTCTTCTTTAGCAAGTTCCACCTGCCAATAACCGCTCTTCAAGTCCAGGGTGGAAAACATCTTCGATCCAGCCAACGTATCTAGGGTATCATCTATTCTTGGAAGAGGATAGCTGTCTTTCTTTGTAGCGTGGGTTAATTGCCGATAGTCCACGCAAAATCGAGTCTTTCTTTTTAACCAAGACAACTGGAGAAGCCCAAGGGCTGTTGGATGGTTCAATAACACCTTCTTCTCTTTTAGCAAGGGGTAGTATTCTCGCCGACTGTCGAATAGGTTGAGCGTCCCCAGTATTAATTTTATGTTTCACCAGATCAGTTCGCCCTCTTTTTCCATTCCCTATATCGAAGATATCCTGGTAGTTTCTAACGATGTCCCTCAATTTTGCTCTCTGAGCAGTCTTTCCAGTTCCTCAGATAGTTTACCTGGTGGTATTTCTGCATGCTGTGTACTTCTGATTACAGAGGAAACTGTTGAACAATGGCCCAAAGTTGTTCCTTTCTTTAGCACAACCGAGTAATGATTCAGATTCATTACTCTTACTGGCACAATATCCCGGGCACGAAACAAAGTCTTCCCCAGTGCGACTCCTCTGCCTACATTTCCGTCGTTAAGTTCGGGATCAAACATCATTACTGTTCCGGCTTTAGCTTTTCCATCTAAGCAAGCATCTATAATGATTTCAGCTCTTTCCGGAACATTGACATCCTCTGCTAAGATGGCTCGAAGCATTATGTCATCTTTTCCATGCAGCACCACTTCGTCATTCACTCGCAGAATTCCATCTTTAAAGTTTAACTGGAATCCCTTGGTGCTTATGACATCCATTCCAATGATTACTTCGTCTTCGATGTCTGCCACTAATGCCCGATGTAGAAAGGTTGTGTTTCCCAAGGTCATTTCAACCTCTATTTCACCATGGACTTTCGCTGCTTCTCCTGTCGCTGTTCGCAGTTGCCATTTTGTCGGTTTTATCATTATCTCTAAAACAATGTTGGGCTTTATTACTGTTTTCGTCGCACCAGTATCCAGCAGCATTGAAAATTGCCTCCTATTAATAAGGCCATCTACGAAGACACTGTTAACGTGGTTGCGTAGCGAAGCGACATATGCGTTGGTAGTTGACACTTGTTTGCTACAGGTCGACGATGGTCCCTTTACATAGGCCTCCTTTAGTTTTCCCGCCGAGGAGGTCTGGACTCTGTTGCTCTCCTTGCAACGACTCTGGACATGTCCTACCTGACGACACTTCCGACATCTCACTAGTCTTTTTTCGGTAAGGACTTTCTCTATTATCTTTCTTACAGAGGCTTCATCGTTTCCGCCATCTTCAGATTCTCCATCAACGATTCGGACTCTGGCTTGACCTCTGCAGGTATTTTTCGCAGCCTCGAATTCTAAAGCTCGAGCCAGTGCATCTACTAATTGAGTCGGTCGAGCTAGGGTCAATGCTTGTCTGACTTCGTGGTCCCGAAGTCCATCCAAAAACGCTTGCACTCCCAACCTTTTTATCACATTTTCCGGTGTGGCTGGATAGGCAAGGCGAACCAGGCGGGCAATATCGGCTTCAAACTCTTGTAGCGATTCATTAGATTTTTGATGGCGATTTTTTAGTTGGGAGTGGTACACGTGCTCCAAATGGGTCTGTCCATACCTCAGCTCTAAGTGTTTAACCAATTGTTCGTAGTCTTCTTGCTCCGAGGTATTCAATGTTTGCAAAATATCTGTAGCATCCCCTCTTAGGGCGAGGGTTAATGCTATTGCTTTTTGCTCTGCTCACCATCCGTTTAGCTTTGCAGCAGCCTCGAATTGGCGCCGATAGTTAGTCCATGACGATTTTCCATCAAATTGTGAAGGTTTCATTTTGTGTCTTGTTCCCTCGAGTCCAATTTTCGAATCCACTACTTCCGAACTGTTTCTGCTTTCGACCTTTGGTGGAGTTGCTTTCCTTTGTATCGAGACTACTTGTTCTTTTATTTTGCTGATGTCACCCTTCATTATTTGTTTTAGCTCCTCTATCCGCGTTTCGTTTTCGAGAGTCGTCTGGTTGAGCTCTTCGACCATTGTCTGCTTTAGCTCTTCCATCCGAGCTTCATTCTGGACTATTTTCTCTTCTAGCATGTCTGAAGTTTCTTGAACCATGCTTTTCAAACTTTCTTCTAAGGATTGAGCATTTTCGTGTAATTTCTGCAGCTTATCTTCCAAAGTCTTCGAATTTTCTAGTAATTTGACTATTAATTTATCTTCTAGGGTTTTAGAATTTTCTTGTAATCTTCCTACTAATTTTTCTTCTAGGGATTCAGAATTTTCTTGTAATGTTTGTAGCTTATCTTCTAGGATCTTAGAATTTTCTAGCACTTTATCTTGTAACGTTTCTTTTAAACTTTCCTCCATTTTTTTCAATAGCATACTCATTCCCCATTACCAGAAACTTCAAACAAGTATCGGGATCGTTACCTTCTTTGATTAGGGCATCTCGTAGTCGTTGTATTAGTTCACTTTTCTTCCCACTAATTTCTAAATCCCTTTCCTCAAGTTCTTTTTTTAAGTCTGTCACTTTTAATTGGTCCAAATTCACTGTTTTAAACATTGTCCGTCTATTTATTTTTCACTTCTAAAGTTCCACAAATACACTGCACACCTGTCACCACTGTAATGTTTTTATTTTCACACTCGGGTTCAGTTCAGTTCTTGGATTTATTTAAAAACACAGTCTAACTCACTCTAATTTATTTCCACTACTTTTACACAAATTTATATTCACAGAAACTACTATTTACATTTTATCTTAACTGTACAAACGACCGACGAAAACTGAATTCTCCTATCGCTAGCTCTTCTTAATTATACATTTATCTTGGAATTGTCTGGTACGTCCACGAACCATCGGGAAATTCCATCACGTTCGCCGGTTGAGAGACAAACATTTCGGGTCCCCAGAATTTATCGGAATAATGTCCCTTCCATGAATTGGTTGATGGCCGATTGCACCAGCTGTCGGATGAATTCTCGTAACAATATATATATATATATATATATATATATATATATATATATGTATCAAAGAGGCCTTAGATACCAACAACAGCCATTTCAAATACATTATCGGCGACTTCAACGCAAAAATAGGGAAAAAACAAGACCGAGAAGGATCAGTGGGGAACTTCGGGTTCGGTGAACGAAACGAAAGAGGTGAGAGATTAGTACAGTTCGCACACTATCAGAACATGTACATATCAAACTCCTTCTTCAAGAAAAATTCTAATAGGAAATGGACTTGGGAAGCTCCAAATGCGTCAGTCAAAAAAAATTGACTTTGTCCTGACAAACAAGATTAATACCATCAAAGATGTAAGCACGCTAAATAAATTCAGGACAGGAAGCGATCACAGACTTGTCAGAGCAAGGATTGTCCTTCATACGAAACTGGAGAGATTTAAACTTACTAGGAAGACGCCCGCTACTAGCATAGACATTAAAAACCTGAAAGAAAATTCTGAAAAATATCAGACGCTGATAGAAGAGAAGCTCCGGGAACAACAAGACAACACACAACTAATGAATACAATACTGACCTGTGCTAAAGAAATAGGCGGAAGCCAACAACGAAACGAACACAAGAAGCTTAGTTCGGAAACAAAGGCGTTGCTTCAGAAAAGAAGAGAACTGAAAAGGACAACAGACATCCAACGCATAGAATACAGTGAACTATGCAAGACAATAAGAAAGAAAATTGCAGAGGACATCAAAAAATACAACGAAAAATTGGTAGAAACTGCAATTGAAAATCGGAAAAGTTATAAAAACGCTAAGAAAGCATTGATAATTGGGAAAAAACAAGTAATCGCATTGACAGAAGAAAATATCAGAATAACGGATAGACACAAAATAATGGAACATGTCACGAAATTCTATAAGGATCTATACAAAGCCCCTGAATCCCTGGAAATACAGCTGACGAAAGAAGAAATACCTGAAATACGTGTGGAGGAAGTGGAATCAGCGGTCAACAAAATGAAAAATGGCAAGACAGCAGGTAACGACGCAGTAACGGCTGAACTACTAAAATACGCTGGTAGAGAAGCATGGAAACGCCTAGCCAAAATATATACGAATTGCCTAAGAACCAGACACATCCCAGAAAAATGGAATAGCGCCCTCATAGTATTAATCCATAAGAAAGGCAATAAAGAAGACATTCGGAACTACAGACCGATAAGTCTCCTGCCGGTAGTGTACAAAATATTCACTAAAATCATACAAAACAGAATACAGAGTACACTAGATTCCGCTCAACCCCGAGAACAAGCCGGATTTCGTAGTGGCTTCAGCACAATCGATCACATACACACTATCAAGTTATCAGTCAAATACCACTTGCCTTGGCCTTCATTGACTTCGAAAAAGCGTTCGACACTATATATCCGAAGGCGGTAATCAACGCCCTGAGTGAACAAGGTGTAGATAAGCCATACATAGAAACGTTGGCTAATATATACAAGGAAGCCAAAGCCAAAATCAGAATATACGAAGGCAGCCCTGAATTTCCTACTAACAGAGGAGTGAGACAAGGTGACTCAATATCACCGAAGCTATTCACAGCGGCATTAGAGAGTATCTTTCGACGATTAGACTGGGACCACAAAGGACTGAACCTAGATGGAAAATATCTAAACCATCTGAGATTCGCCGATGACATTGTCCTAATTGCCAATAACGCAGGAGAACTACAAAATCAAATCAATGAACTTAGCAGAGTAAGCAAGGAAATAGGCCTAAAAATAAATATCGGAAAAACAAAGATAATGTATAACGAACTAATAGACACACAAGACATCACAATAGATAACACAGTTCTGGAAATAGTAGAACAATATATATACCTAGGTCACTTAATACACATATCAGGTTCGCTACTACCAGAAATAAACAGAAGGATCAAACTTGCATGGATGACGTTTGGAAGAAACTCCATAATCTTCAAGTCACGAATGGCATTCCGCCTTAAGAAGAAAGTATTTGATCAGTGTGTTCTACCAGTACTGACATACGGTTGTGAAACCTGGATTCTGAAAATCGAACTTACAAGAAAACTACAAGTAGCACAAAGGTCTATGGAAAGATGCATGATCGGAATAACGAGAAGAGATCGGAAGAGAATAGAGTGGATAAGGAACAAAACCCAGGTAATAGATGTTATCCACAGAGTGAAATCTCTGAAGTGGCAATGGGCAGGGCATTTGGCAAGAAGACAAGATAATAGGTGGTCAACAAAAATCACACAATGGTATCCTAGGGGTGTTAAAAGACCAAGGAAACGCCCCAATGTAAGATGGGACTATGACATCAAGAAAATAGCAGGCATAACCTGGTCCCAAAAAGCGTACAACAGAACAACATGGAGAGATTTGCGAAACGAATATGTAAGAGAGGCTACACCATAAAATAATGGTCGAAATTAGCTGCATATGATGATGATGATATATATATATATATATATATATATATATATATATATATATATATATATATATATCTTCACAAACACAAATGCTTTTTTAAAAAAAATATTTTTATTTAAAACACAAATTAAATATTTTACTTGAAAGTTACGTTATAAAATATAAATGAAATAAATGAAAGCGATACACTTAATGATGCTAACAGCCATCGCATGTGCATTTATAAGCTATGTGTTGCTTTGTCAGCGTCAGCAGTTTTACACGTGCGATGGGCATTTGCGTATTTCCTGGGAATTGCTATATCGTGTAATATGACACCATGTAAACGACTCATTTGAGTGTGTTGTCATATTATTATTCTAAGTATTGTTTACGACGTATATAACAACTCCCCTCACAAAGAAAAAGTTGCTGTTTTACAGGAACTTTTCTGAAAATAGTATTTGTAAAATAATAAAATATAAAGGTTGTATACATATGAAATTTGCAGAAAGCAAAAGTGAATAAAATAGCGCAAATTGTATAAATGTATAAAATAAAAATATAATTAGCATTAAGGTCATTAATAATAAAACCTAAAATAATACAGTTTTTAGCGATAAATAAGTTTTACAAAAAAAATTTTGAAATTATTTTGGGGTACTTAGCTCGATGTCTTCAGTTTCGTTTGGTCGAAGGTTCGGTCTCAATCTTGACAACAATTTTGAAATTCTGGTTGTGGGTGATGGACTTTCGCTGGTTGTATTGCGTTTACGCCAAAGCGTTTGGAGGACAAATACAGCGACAATTATTATTATGGAAAATATTGTCACGTATGTGAACCAAGAAATGTTCTTTTTGACGAATGGCTGATTTATTAATTCGTCTAGGTCCTTTGAATAGTCGTTAAGTTTGTGGTTTGCGACGTTTAACTCCTCGAAATTCAATTCATGGAGTTTCAAAGGTTTAAGTTTGGGAACGACATTTTTGTCTGGTATGGTATCGCAGCAGTTGAAAGGGATAAGAACTGGTTGATAGTTGTCAAGGGTGTTGCTGCTTTTTGTGGCTTCTACTTCGATTTTGGTTATTCCAATGAAGCGTTGCAATCTTTCTGAAGTTTTAATAAAGAGTTAACATTGAGTGTTAAGGGTTTTGTATTGATGTCGGTACAGGTGATGGTAATGCTGAGAGGCTCGGTAACCATAATTAACCACACGTTGGTTTCGAGTTTTTGAACGTGGTACCCTTAGGCAGAAATCACGGCACTGTGACAATTGTCCGGCACTTTTTTAAAATTTCTTAAAAGTTGGGCCTCGCACAAAGCATTTGAGTCTATCGGATACGCATAGAGTTCGGAACACAATTTATTTTGATTGTTCAACGGTTTGCACGCACTAAGGTCTTTTATCGGAATATACAGTAAGGAATCGTCGTTTTTTTGCTATATATTTATGAGTGAATGAGAGTACATGGTATAACCCAGTTCTATCATCATAGATGGGGATTGGGTATAAGCGGAGAGCAGTAAATGATTGCTGTTCAATAAGTGGAATTCTGAGTATAAATACAAGGTCGGAATCTGTTTGAAAAGCTTCTAATTCTGTAATTTCTAAGTATCGTGCAATACTTGAATATTTGACGGGCAAAGGTAAATTATTTTTCACGAGATTCTGTGATATTTCCTGTAAGGCGGCAATGAAATGTTCGGGAGTTAAAATTGAAGTATGGATAATTTTTAGACGGGCAAAAGTTATGGAATTAAGATTTAAGTTGTCTTCTAGAAAGAGATAATTTTCCATCAGTTTTTCCGTCATTTCTAGAAATGAAAGTTTTGTTTCCACGTACGCCATTTTGCCGTTTACTTCACGAATCATATTTTCCATTTTTCGAATATTTTCGTTAAATATTTTCTCGTCGACCTGAATGTGTTGAATAGTCTCGTTAAAGTTCTTTATAACTGAGGTGGTTACACTGATTTGGTTTTTCAAAAGGTTTTCGATCTGCAGTTGTTCTTTGTTTAAACTATTCATACTGTTGGTGAAGTACTCGCCGTCGGCGGCGTCTAAGTTACCAGTTATGGCTTTGAAAATTGATCCGGCGCTATCGATTAGTCCACGTTAATACCTTCGAGTGTCCATGTGGATTTCGGTGAATTTGTTTTTGACAGAGTTTGAGATTTGGTTAAGTAAGTTAATGTGTGATTGAACACGGAAAACATTGGTTGGGTGGACGTTAGTTTTTAGTGATAAAGTTAGTGCATCGAGAATTCTGTCGTTGGTAGTAAAAGCTTGTTCTAGGGCGGGGAGATTTTTATGAACTAGAAGAGGCCATTTGTGATTTGACACGGCTATGCGTGATTCTTCATGATAATAAATCCCTATGGTGTTATTGATTGGCTTTATTTCAAATTGGGATGCTGCCGATCTGAACAGCAGGATGACCCTGTAAAGAAATCAGTCTTCTGTGAAAGGTTTCATACGGTCAAAGTTTACTTTGGTTTTTCGGTTAGTACGAGAATTAAGTAAAGTAGCTGAGTTTGTATGTAGTTCTACTATTTGAAATGGTCCGTTAAATTTGTTTTGTAGTTTATCTTTGAACTGAGATTCGCGTACGTAAACCTTGTCACCTACTTGATAATTTGGGGTTTTGTCCGAAACATGTTTATCGAATCGAATTTTGGCTTTCTGTTTTTGAGTATCGGTTCTTTCGCGTGCTATTTTGTAGTACTGTGAGATACGATTGTTTAAGTCTGATGTATTTAGAAATCAAGTCCTTTTCGTTATAGAGGGTTTCAGGTGGTCGGCTAGACGTGTGTCCGAAAACGAGTTCATAGGGTGTGAACCCATGAGTTTTGTTAGCGGAGTTATTGTAAGTAATAATTGCGTATGGCAGAATATTGAAGGAGTGTTCGTCAGGGTGCTCGGCTTTATGAATACGGATCATATCTAGCAAAGTTGAATGAAAACGCTCTAATGAGCCGTTAGATTGGGGGTGTCCTACACTAGAGTAGGAAAGTTTAATATCGAACAATTTGCAAAGGTCTTTGAGGAGTGCATTGTCGAATTCACGACCGTAGTCGCAGTGTATTCTCAGAGGCGTTCCGAAGTGTTGGAAAAACACCAAGAGTGTACTAACGACGGTTTTGGCGGACTTGTCGCTAATCGGGTAGGCCTGGGAATATTTAGTTAATTCGTCTCGGATAGTGAGGGCGTAATTTCTGCTAGGAACTTCGAGAATGTCGATGTTTATTCTTTCGAAAGGGGTTCTTGGAGTTTCTGTTACTACTAATGGATTGTCAAGGTTTTTACGGAAAGCTTTAGTTGTCTGACAGATTTGACAGTTTCTAATGAAGTTTTCTACGTCTTTTGTAATTCCTTGCCAGTTATACTTTTCTTTAATTCGTCTAATAGTTTCGTTGATCCTTCTGTGTATGTTGTTTTTACCGTTATGGAATTGATCTAGTATTATTGGCACTTGATCTCTTCCTACTGTTTTTGTTATGTTCTGACAGACTTTCCACTTTATGTCTGTTTCTGCGAATATAAACGAAAGCATTTCGAGTATAGGTTGGTCTAAGTTATTTTCAACGCAGTATAGTTCAGAGTCAGTTAGAAGGTCTTTGCTCCTGTAAATTGAGGCAAATAATACCTCGTTCACAGTGTCGAAATCAGTCGGTAGGGGAATAATGTAATATCGTCTTTTTCGAACGCTTTTACTATTGAAAATATTGATTTTGAATTGCTCGAAGTCGGCGTTCTCTTCAAAGATATCCTCAAGAATTTGGTTATGAAAATCTTTTAAATTGCCGGATTGAAAGAAAACTAAGATATTTTTGTTTTCTCTATCAAGGAGTTGACAGTTGGAGTACTGAATTTTACTATAGTCGATAAGTGAGACGGTCTTATACCGTTCTACGAATGTCCGAAATTCTGTAAAAATTGAGTTGTCTTCGTCGTCGGTTTCAAGTTGTTCTGTGTCACTGTTTTCGTTTTCGTTTAAGGGAGTTATCGTGAAGTGTTGGAGTTTGGTGTTCGATTGGAAAGTCATACATTCATCAAAATGGTTGATTCGAATGCGTGAAAGGGCGTCTGCGTTCTTATTTACTTTTCCCGGTTTGTATATAATTTCATAATCGTACTCCTCGAGTTTGAGGCGCCATCTGGCAAGTCGACTATCTGGATCTTTAATAGAAAAGAGCCACGTTAACGGGCGGTGGTCGGTCAGAAGTTTAAACTTTCGTCCAAAAATTATTGGCCTGAAGTGTTTAACGGCCCAAACAATAGCCACAAGTTCACGCTCTATTGTGGAGAATCGGGTCTCAGGCTTGCAGAGGGTCCTAGATGCGTATCCAATTGGCAAATCTTTGCCTATTGGTCCCTGTGAAAGCACAGCGCCGATTGCAAATGCGCTAGCGTCAGTTGTCAAAATAAAGGGCTCATTGAAGTCGGGATAAATTAAAATTGGGGTCGAAGTGAGGGCTTGCTTTAGTTCATTGAAAGAATTAACGCATTCAGAACTGAAATAGAATGAAACATCTTTTTGCAGCAATTTTGTTAGTGGTATGAAATTTTAGCAAAATTGGGAATGAATCGACGATAATACCCGGCTAATCCCAGAAAGGATTTGATATCTTTTTGATTTTGGGGCTGGGGAAATTTCAATATACATTCTACCTTTGATGGATTCGGTTTAACTCCATCTTTGGTAATCAGATGTCCGAGATAGGCGACTTCTTTGCGAAGAAATTCGCACTTGTCGGGTTGAATTTTGAGGTTTGCCTTTCGTAGACGTTTAAAAACATCAGTAAGACGAGACAAATGGTCGTTGATAGTGGAAGAGTATACGATTATGTCGTCCATATAGACGAGACAACGTTCGTTTTGAATGCCTAAAAGAATGTTGTCCATAACCCTCTGGAATGTTGAAGGGGCATTCTTTAGACCAAAGGGCATCCTTACGAATTCGTAGTGCCCATTCTCAACGGTAAACGCGGTTTTGGAAATGTCTTTTGGGTCAATCTCAATCTGATGGAATCCTGAGGCGAGGTCAAGTGTTGTGAAATATTGGCATTTGCCAAGTTGATCTAATAAGTCCGAAATGTTAGGGAGAGGATATGTGTCATCAACCGTTAGTTCGTTGAGTTTTCGATAATCAACTACAACGCGCCATTTTTGCTTTCCTGAAGCGTCCAGTTTTTTCGGTACTACCCATACAGGGGAGGACCAGGGCGAGTTTGAATGGCGTATAATACCTTCGTCTAGCATTTTCGTTACTTGGGATTTAACTTCCTCTTTATGAATCTGAGGGTAGCGATAAGATTTCGTGAAAACTGGTCTAGAGTTGTTAGTCTCCATGGTATGATTAATTTCGTTGGTAAATGACAGATGGTCTCCTTCGAGATAAAATATGTCAGAGTAGTCAAGACATAGTTGCGATATTAAGTCGGATTCTGCTTCGTTTAAGTGGTCCAGTCGAAGTTGATTGAAAATTTGCTCTTGTCGTTCTAGTATGTTGTTGTCTGTTGGTTGGGTTTGTGAAATAGAATTCACACTGAACTGTTGTAAAGGTTCAAGTTTAATGTCAGTGAAATTTATAGTTTTAGGGATGGCATTTGCATTTAATACGGATGTCAGAAATTGGTCATTAATATCGACTTTTACTAGAGCATTCGGAAGATGGACTTTTTCAATTTCTATGCCTGTTAATAAGGCGTCTGTATCTCTAAGGTTGCAAGTAAGTTTACAGATTTGCTCTGTACGTGGTTGAATAGAAATTGTGTTGACGGGGTCACATGAAATTTTTTTGGGGATGTCTTTACTGATTAAATCTGTTACTTTATATAACGGAAGTGTTTTGAAGTTGGTTATTAGTTGCTTCTTTTCGAAATCAACGATGCAATTATAATGTTCCAGGAAATCGGAACCTAACAATCCATCGAACTCGATATCGATATTGCAAATGTAAACCTTATGAGGATCATTGATATTAAACGGGACGAGAGTCGATTCGTTGATATGAATTTTCTCGTTAGTTATTCCCTGGATGACGACATTTTCTTGGAACCTTTCCCTGAATCGTTTGCAAGTTTCTGGCTTAAAAATAGAGAGTCTTGCACCGGTATCCACAAGAAGTTTGTAAGTGTTGGATGCATCCGTGATGTAATATAAGTTCTTAGAGTTTACGGACAAGAGGGGTCTTACAGAAATCTCTGTTCGGGGATATTCAGGTTGGGGTCGAAGCTGTCTAAATTCAAGGTTTGAATGTGGGTTTGAAGGTCTGACATATCCGGGGGCTCTGTTTGAGGGGTAGTGTCCTGAAAATTTGTCGATGAAATTTCGTCGTAGTTTTCAGAGTAATTTTCGCTTTCGAAGTCTGGTTTACAGTAATCGTAAAAGTCATTGTGGGAATTGTCGTAGGAAAAATAGTCGGTATTGTCGTAATCTGTGTATTGGTACTGGTTGTTTGTTGAGTTCGAATAGGTTTGTTCAAATCAATGATATTCGAACTCATGATTATTTAGGTGATGAGTACGTTGTTTGAGTACGTTGTTGGCGGTAAAATTAGGGTTCGGTTTAAATTGGTCTGTATTTGGGGGTTGATTGCTTGTTGATGGGCGTTGTTGTTGGAAACTCCTATTGGGAGGAAAGTTTGTTTGACGAGGTTGCTGGTAATTTTGTTGGTTGGAATGTTGGGCGAATGGAGGGCGAGGTCTTTGGAAAATTTGTCCAAAACTTTGATTTTGTCCAAAGCTTTGGTTTTGTTGGAATTGCCTCGATCTAATGAGGCATTCAATAACTGAGTGGCCCATTCTCTTACAGAATGTACATTGTTTTGGAGGTGGCAATTGATTCGGTCTTCTAAAGGACGGAGTCGTAGTTTTGAAATTAGAAAATTTTTGAGTTTCGAGATGGTTCAATTATATTTCTCTTTTGATTCTACAGATCGCGGTTAAAATATCTCTCGGGTCACTTGCTCGAATTAATTGCCATTTTTGGCTCTAGGCCTGTAAGCAGGCTGTTTAGTGCCATAGGTTCAATTAAATCTATCTGGGCTTGTTTTTCCTTACTAGTCAAATTTTGTTTTGTGACCGCTGCCAGCATTTTTGCCTGGTGGGTTTGAATTCTAGTAGAAAAAGTTAAGGGTGATTCGGATGGTAATTGTTTCATACGTTGGACATCCTGAATGAGCGCTGATAGGTCTCGAGGGTCTCCGAAATGGTTTTCTAAAAGAGTTACAATGTCAGTCAATTGTGTAGGGTTTGGCGAATTTACTAGTTCCGCTGCCCTTCCACGGAGTTTATTTTTTATGTGGAGGATAAGTAGGACCTGTTGGTTATCGGTCGCCATACTGTGGGCAGTGTTACAAGATGTAATAAAAGTATTTAAAAAGATAGGGTTACCGTCGTACTCCGGCACTATCGCAAAAATCTCGGAAATTTTATAGGGCTCCACAGTTGGAGTGGCTGCACCTTGCCTTGTTGTAGTCATATTGTTTTAAAAATTAAGTATTTGCACAATATTAAAAGTCGCAATAAGATTATATTGTCAAATTGACAATGCAATAACTTATAAATAAATGTGAAAATAGATGGATATTAAAATAATTAGATCAAGTTATTATAAGTTGTTCAAAATAATGGTATAAGTTTAATATGTAATTATCAATATGTACCTAAATTGCTCACAAATATATATTTTTTTACCTTGCACTTATATTCAAAATAAATGATCAATATATTAAAGGTAGTGATGTAATATGTTTCAAATATTTAAGGAATATTAAAGGATTTATCTTTGATGATAGAAATGGTGATTAAGTGAATCAATAAATGGAAATAATAAAATAATAATAACGTAATCCTTACAATATAATTCCTGGCATGGACTGTTCTGTAAGTTGACTGCACTGGTTAGCCGTTGCGTGTTCCTGGTGCTAGCTCGCTTCCAGTTGTGTCTCCAGCAAGAGGTTGATTGTCCCACGAAGGTTTGGAAACCACCACGACTAGTTAGAATTCTCGTGTTCTAGTCGTTTTGGAACAATCCTACTGACTGCGCCAATTTTATATCTTCACAAACACAAATGCTTTTTTAAAAAATATATTTTTATTTGAAACACAAATT
This sequence comes from Octodonta nipae, assembly GCA_034190945.1. NCBI lineage: Eukaryota > Metazoa > Arthropoda > Insecta > Coleoptera > Chrysomelidae > Octodonta > Octodonta nipae. Next base: position 58,629,767 of record CM067216.1, on the reverse strand, counting down.
AAATATTTTACTTGAAAGTTACGTTATAAAATATAAATGAAATAAATGAAAGCGATACACTTAATGACGCTAGCAGCCATCGCATGTGCATTTATAAGCTATGTGTTGCTTTGTCAGCAGTCAGCAGTTTTACACGTGCGATGGGCATTTGCGTATTTCCTGGAAATTGCTTTATTGTGTAATATGACACCGTGTGAACGACTCATTTGACCGGTTACACGGTGTTGTCATATTATTATTCTAAGTATTGTTTACGACGTATATAACATATATATATATATATATATATATATATATATATATATATATATATATTGATGGTTTCCGGGAATTCATCCGCGTAGTTGATAACTGATCCCTGCGGGGATCGATGGTAAAATGACGACGTTTCGGCAGAGTCACATCTGCCCTCTTCAGGTCGGTTTGCATAATTCTCGTAGCCTTCTGCTTTCGCTTCTAGTTACTCGAATACTCCAATTTGGAGTTCAGTTTGACTCATTGATTAATAACAATCAAATTAACCTTATAATTGGCAATGTTCCCACAGACACCAATACATAGCTACTGAATTTGTCCGTTTCTCTAAACCCACGGTTTAGTGGTGCTTTACGTTCTTAGTTAAAAGATATTATTTTGTGCGCTTTTAATGGGATTGGATTGGATCCCCCCTACTTTTAAACTTATTTAAAATGTTTCTGCACTTCAAAAGTCTCCTAGCTTTAATTTTAAGACAAAGTTTAAATGATTATTCTAGTAATTTCGACAATTTGCGGAAAGCTGAGACTAGTCCCAGGCTTCTTTTCAGGGCTAACTGCTATTTCGAAATACACAGGATATTTTTCTAAAACTTCATTAGTTCATTGTGTTAGTTGAAATTTTTTGATAAAATGTTTTATCCAAAAAATGTATCTTTCTAAAATTCAAGTTTGAATAAAAATTAGTTATTATTAGTCATTTATTTATGAATTTCTAAACATTAATATCAAATTAGCTCTTTGACTACTTCGCTAAACTGATGAGACCCAGAAAGTCGAAAGCTACCGTAAAGAAATGGGATCAATACATAACGCAAGGTTAAGGTGAAACCTTAGAATTGGACCTAGTTTCGAAAAGGCTACATCAAAAGTCAAAGGCAAAAGCATGGGTAACGGATCCACAAAAAAACAAAATTCGATGGTGCTAACTGATCTTTTATGCTAAAAGCCAAGGACAAGAGATGAAAACCAGTCACGTTCATATTCTGGAATGGCTTGTTTCGAGTTTAGTTCGTCTCTCCAGTCAAGGTAGATACCCAGAGACAAGTTAGGATTGTTTTTCTGAGAAGTAAATCGTTGGAGAAGTTTTGGAAAAGAACAAACATCAAAAATCAAATTTGAGATTGACTCAAATTTTTTTTTTCTCCAGATTTGTAGTCTTTGTTGGTCAGTTTGGCTCAGTATTTAATTAAATATTAATTTATCTCATTAATTCAAGAAGTATTTCTCAAAGCAACGAGCGAAATTGGCTCAATTACTCAAAGCACCAAGACGAATCTTGTGTGTGCCGACATCGCAGGGTTCTACAAATCTAGAGGATGTATTTATTTGTCCAAAACTCTTCTAAACATCTTTTTATATTTTGTTAATGAACCTTTCTGGTAAAATAAGAACGCATTCTGAGGAATGCAGATTATTTAATGAGATTCACTGCGACAGTGGGTGGCGATCTTGTACAAAATTTAGCTAAGTAAGGGAAGAGATTTTCCAAGGTTTGGGATACATTGTACGTTCTAGACTATTGTATTGCATTATTAGATTTTCCGACCCCCATTGCACCCTTTTGATACATTCCTGAGTAGAATATAACAAAAATTACATCAAATTGGAACTGTTAAATATTTTCCCAGACTGAATGACGAAAAGAAACTGGATACTTATATTGTTAAATGTTGCCGCAGGAACCTACAATAGGTTTGTGACCATCATGTAAGTAAAAAGAATTTTCAAAAAAGAGAAATTCCATCCATATAAAATTAAGCCGGTTCAGAAACTAAATGACTATGATCCTAATTGCACATTTGTCAAATAGTTACGCATAGGTGCCAAGAGAATCTGACATCTTGTGAAATTCTAATTACAGGATCAAAACTGCCACTTCAGTCTTTATATTATTGTTCTTTAGTGTAGCAACACCACAACCAGTCCCGTCCCCTTTGTATTTAATAGAAATGAGTTTAAAGTTTTTCAATCAAATTAACAGACAAATGTTGGGACCCAATATACTATAAAATAAACTGCTAATTCTATCTGTAAACACACAAAAACGAATGAAAACTATTTCTATGCCAGACATCTATAAAAGAACAATGAAACAACCTGCAGAAAACGTTCAAAATTGTTTAAATGAAATGTAATAGTATTATGTTCAACGGATGAAGATAAACATTTCATTCCCAGGTGACGTGATGGGCAAACTTGGTCACATTTAGGAATACTAGTTGGCATACAGGTATATTATGTGTATCATGTTTTCAACAAGATGGAGCTATATCGCATTTTGCAGCATCAGTAGGAGATATCTCAAGTTTTTCCGCATCGATGGATCGGTAGACTTGGCGAAATATAATGGCCACACCGTTCTTGCAATCTTACCCCAGAAATGTTGCAAACCGTTGCCCAATAATTTTAATACCGTCTATTTTTTTGTCAATAATTATTGTAAATATTCTTAATTACTGGAAATTTTTATGTCTGTCTATGGCATCATTAATTATCTTAAAATTGAACAATTGAAAGTTCATTTTTCTTATTACAAATATCCAAAAATTAAAAAGTTTTCTATTCCTGAATAAAGATTTGAAAACCCTTTTAAATGCGATATCACACGCTACCGCTTTTATATTAAAATTTCTTATGGGTAATTATTATCTCTAGGGGGTTGAAGTGTCACGTGAATAATTTTAATCGAAAAATGTAGTTTTACATATAAAAATTGACCTGTTTTAGGATTTTTCATATTCATTCACAATTACGTAGAAAATGTATGTATCCTTTACTTTAGGAGGTTAGTGTATAAGTGGGAGCCTCCGTTGAGAAGCTTTTGCTTCAAAATAAGTTGGATTTTAACATTTCTTTTCGTTTCTACATCCTTTAATTACTCATAACGAAGCATACATGTTATAAATTACGTGTATTGCTACTGGTTGTAAGATGACAAGTCTTGAAGCCCCTCAAACTCGAATAGATACTAAGAAGATCACCAGTCTTACGTTCTCCTTCAACAGAAGAATAACCAGTTATTTAAAGACCGAAACAGCATCCTGCCAAGAGTCGCTAGTCAGCCATCTTCAATTCTTACCGCATTTTTTTCATATAATTGTCTGACGATTGCGACGCTACATTGCCATGAGAATTTTCTTTCTTATTTCGAGTTCTTTTTCTCTTCTTTATCTGTGCGTTCCTTTTTTTCCAATCTCCTTCTCTCTGTCTCGGCAAAGACACGCGGGCGAGTTTAAGGCCGTTCAATCGTCGCAAAAACTTGGTACATAATGCAAACCGCAGTTGCTGTTGCTGCTGCTGCTGCCCGAAGAAGTATTGCAGGAACGCAAAGGTAATTTAAGTCGAGTTCCGATGGTCATGTGAAGAGAATTCAGATCGTTTTAATTGTTATGGTCTTAGCGAGCGATACTATAACTGGATGTTTATGTTAGGACGTTTCCTTCTGTGGGGTTTTTATGGTCGAAAATAATATTCTAATTTTAGCACAGCAGAATTTGTGATGAGTATATTTAAATTTTGCTTGAATATACTGGGCAACACCAAACATGAAATGTTTAGTTTCCACGAATATGTGGAATTTACAATGGAGATAAAATCTACTGCTGAAGAAACATTAATAATTGCACACAGAAATCCTTGTGATGACCTACACTTACTAAATATAGATAAACATAAGTGGGGTAAGGTAAGGTACACCAGTATACTTAAATGAACTTAAAACAAAAATACAACAAATAATTTTTCTATTACTATAATTTTAAAATTTTTGAAAGTCAATAATTTCAGGTTGTCCTGTTTTTCTATCTGTGATGATTTAATTGGATCACAGCTTTGGCTACATTGTCCATTTAAAAGCTAATCAATTTTTGGATTATAAGCATAGCGTTAGATATTAGCGCATATGAACCATAACCACCCAGCGTCCTCAGCAGGACTCGAACCCACTAGGTTAAAGTGAGATTCGAAGCGTAAACTTCAGCTCCTTCTGATTGTTAGTTCAGGTTAAACCTTTTGAATACTTGGGATGTAGGGCGGATCCAGGATTGTCATTGGGGGGGGGGGGCTTGATCTCGTTTGGAAGGGGCTTGACGTCACTGAGGCACAATAAACACTAAAAAAGCATACAATCCAGATGATTTGGGGTTGGGCTTCAGCTCCTTAGCCCCCCTCTGGATCCGCTAGTGCTGAGATGCATGTATCTGATACATATCTTTCAATATGTAGACGCTTAATTCTAAATTAGGAGTTCCGTGGTGATAGTGATGATTATTCTTGAACTGGAATCTCTATCAGTTCTATGTGTTTGTTTAACAGAAAGTACTTGATCCTGTACCTACAACGCTAACCCTTAACAAAAATAGTTGTGTTTCGTAACACATAACATATTTAACCAATGGCAATTTCAAAAAGTATATAAATACTCACTTTTTCTGCTAAAAACCATATATAAATATCCACCACGTGCTATTATTGGCAGTTATTTTATAATTATGGGTTAAAGAACTAACATTTTTTGAAAATCAAAGTAAAAACATATGTATAATATAGAAAATTGTGGTGGAGGCGTAGGTATAATCAAAAATTAGATATCAGATGAGCTTCATGATACCAAGTTGACTTTATTGTCTGTCATCAAACTACATAGTTAGTGTAGGGAACTTAGCATTAATTTAATACCATTTTTGCATAAAAATTCCACAGGTGTTTGAATGGTTTTTCTTGAAGAAGGTACGCCGCTTAACACAAAAAAAGTTTTGTTAACAAATTTTTACTTCTTAGTTAATTATACTAGGTGTTTAAAATAGCAAAAACCCTAATTTTGGCAGTTTTTGTGATTTCTCAGCAACAGAGTAAAAATTTAAAGAACCAAAGCTAAGTGTGTTAATGCGCATTTTTAGAACCTACTAAATGAGATGTTGATCGATAGGATTGGTTAATTAATAAATAAGTTATTCACGAAAAATGTGAAAAAGGCGCATTTTTCAATCACTTCAACAGCTTCAGTGATGTATATACGTGGAGTACTTATGCAAATTATGACGATTACAAATTATTCAACTTTTTAAAGCGTTATATCTCTAAAACGATGGCTTTTAGGGAAACAGATTTTGCAGAGAATTTTAAGATCTACATTTTTTGACTGAGGTAATTTTGCGATAAAACTCACCGTTTTACTGAAAATCACCAAAAACTTTTACCTTTTGCCATCGAGCCAATTTTTCCCACAAACCGGAAGGATGAGGACTTTTCAGATTTTTTTTTAATTGTGTTTTGAGCAATTTTACCAAGTTACAGCTTCTTATGAATATTTGTCCTAAATTGACGGGATTATTTCGGAAAGGAAAAAACAAAAATTTTAAGTTATCCAAAGGTATAGGGAGAGATAGACCATCGGAATAAGGAGAGCCTAAAAGAGGATAGAGTCGATAAGAAAAAAGACCAAGGTAATAGATGTCATCTGCTCAAATAAAATCCGTGGCAACAAGAAGCAGTCAATGATATCCCAGGGGAGTGAAAAAAATCAAGAAAACGATCTAATATAAGATGTGACTAGGACATCAGGAAATTAACCGTTATAACCTGGTTCCAACAATCTAAGAACAGGACGTTGAAATAAATGATAAATGAATTAGTAAGAGAAGCTACACAAAGGAATACTGGTAGAATATGATGATGATGATAACATGAGAAAAGTCAAATGATAGAAGTGTAAAAATTCAGAAAATAAGTATTTGATCACTAGATATTGTTCTAGATATCGTAACTAATGTAGAGCACGCCTATGTTCTCGGTTTTTATTAACGCAAATCGTATACTTAGTTCAATTTTTATTTTCCGTTTATTTCCTGCTGCAATAACTCAATTAATTTCATTTACCAGTAGCACATAACGATTTTGAGTTCTCTCTTTGTGCAACTATAAACAGCAATCTTCCACCACCTACGGACCTTCTTTTCTACCCAAAAGCTAACGCAGATTTCCGCTCGGCAATAAACTGTTCATGTAGAAAAGTCACTAATTAATTTGTTTGTTCATCCTGTTCGCTGGCATGTGAGATGTGAATAGAGCATGGATGCTTTTTTAACTTTTATTGCTTGACTTTTGCATAAAGAGTTTGAATGTGGATTATTAAATGAAAAAGAAAGTGTACCGAGTGATTTAAGTTTTAAGTCATGTCTTTATCAACAACTTGATAAATTAAGCTTTGTGAACATTATTTTGGTTACATACAACTTTATTTATTAGCAATATATTGTCTCAATATTACATATGTTTCTCAACTGAGTCTGATCTAACCTAATTTGGTCCAAATCAGATTTTAATTGACTTCCAAAAGGAGGAAGGGGTTATCTATATCACTTAATTTTTTTAAATACCTTTTATGTATGTTGGCTAATTTTTTCTCTGTTTGTGAACCGGTTAGAATTATTTTATTTAATAATATAATAATAGTGCGTACATCGGGATTCGTGAAATTTCAAATTTGGCATTCTACTGATTCTACCCATAAAGAGTTGAAATTTCGTTTTGAAGGCAATAAATAGTTTATAAGTCATAACTGACATAATTTTAACAACAAACTCGTAGAAGTAAATTATTTGAGCCTTAAAAGCCCTAAAAATATTGGGTATTTTCATTTTTTGCTTATGGTGTAAAAAGTAATGATGTGTTTGCAAAGCTCTCAATAGAGAAATTGTAGAGGATCGGAAAATCTTCAAAATGAGTCTTTACAAATGATGATCCCAGTATTCTTCATAAAGAAAAGCTGAAAAAACTGACATAAAGTGAGTGTTTTTTAAAGTATTCATAACTGGGTTGTAATAGTAGCTGGAACCTTAATCTGCATCCTAGTGGTAGCTAATAACGTTGAGATTAATAAGGTTGAAGATCGATATTGTCCGTTAAGTAGATCTTGCAGAATTGCAATATGAGTAATTTGTAGAAATATTTTGCAGAACGTATCCTATTAAATACGATAGGTCCATAGGGATATGTAAAATATATTTTGAAAGCTCATAAAATGCACTTCACTTCGTACATCTTGGATTTTTGTTATAATGCCGTAAATGGTATGAACACTACTTGTGAATTTTGTCTTAAATAACTGATCCTTACTTTTCTTCAGATTTCTTGACAATGACGGATCCAGTCAGTGGAGAAAAGTAATTTGATTAATAACACTAAGGAGTATACAGGTAACTATTGACTTAATAAACCACTGAAAAGATAGACCAATATGCGCAGGTAATAGTTATATAAATAAAAACCTAATAAACTGCTAAGAAAAAATATATAACAATACAATTTAGTATAATTTTCATCTCGTGCCACCATCTCAAGAAAATCCGGGCTAGTCTCGTTAATACGGCAGGATGAGCAAAATATCTCTCTAAATTAATGAAATTCCATTTTTTTCAAAAACTACATATTCCACAGTATCCATCGTGATCCCACATAAACTTAAAGTAGTAAGCTATCATTTTGACGATCATTAATATTCTAGTGTAAGTTATCAGTTAGTGAAGAAAAATTCACTTTTGACCAGTTTTTCTGAGTTTACTAGTTGAAAAATGATCCAATCTAGATGTATAAACGCTCATTAAGAAGGATTTCTGATTCGAGTTTACTGTTAAAATCTTATCAATTATTCTCTGTAAACTGTTACTGATGTGATGACTGATAAGCCTCCTACCAGCAATGAGCAAAATGACAGTCATCTTGGATAGACTCCAGGAACACACCAGGAATTTAGGTATACTTCCTAACGAACAATTTGGTTTCAGAGAACAACATGCTGCCGAACAGCAAGTGCTAATGATCGTAGACTACGCAGTACACGGCCTGAACAAGAAGATGGTCTCAGTCTTCGCCTTTTTAGATGTCGCTAGGGCCTTCGACAGGGTCTGGCACGAAGGACTAATTGCGCAGATGGCTGAATTAGGATACCCCGTCAACATCATACAGATAGTGAAGTCATATCTCAGGGACAGATTAATCCGAGTCAAAGTAGGCAACGAGAAGTCAGGATACCGGCCCACTGAAGCAGGTGTCCCGCAAGGCAGCGTCCTAGGACCTCAACTATATGCCATCTACACTGCAGACGTCCCCAGGCAGGAAGGAACAATGCTTGCGCAATACGCATATGACACCGCATTTGGGAGCCGATCGAAGTCCTTCAATATAGCAGTAAGAAGAGTACAAGAAGCACTGGACGACATAGCAGAATGGTGCGTAAAATGGAAGATAACGATCAACGGAGAGAAGAGCAAAGCCATCCTCATCAGAGGCAGAAAGCGAACAGCACCAACGCAACATCTAGGGGTCTACGGAAATCACATTCCATGGGAAAACGACGTCAAATATCTAGGAGTCACCATCGACAAAGGCCTAAACTTCACAAAGCAGACAGACGCAACATGACAAAAAGCCAGGGCGGTAAAACCCAAACTCGCTCCACTGACGGTCAGGTATAGTAAACTAAATCTACGACACAAGCTGACCCTAATCACGAGTATCGTCCTACCGATACTAACCTATGCTTGGATAGCATGGGGACACACCTGCAAACACAACAGAAGAAAAAAACAGCGACCGGAAAACTTGAGCTTAAGGCAAGCCGTGGATGCACCATGGTTTGTGAGCAACAAGACCATCTTCCAAGACCTCAAGTACACCCCGGTACTTGTATCAGTGAGGGAAAGAGCCAGAAGGACATTCAATAGACTGGATAACCACCCGAATCATCACCTGAGACAACTGCTAGACTACGACCCGAGATTCATAAACAAATACAAAAGGCTGAAGAACTAACTACACTTTGAAGACGACCACCAAGAGCAAGACCAAGACCATTTACTAATGACTTTCCCTTTAAGATTTTCTCTTCGAGAATTTTTTTTTCAGGATTCTCTTTCAGGAATCATAGACACACTGCAAACCCGGGTCCTTACCCAAGAGGACCACACACACATAAAAACAAACAACAGACGATAATCCCGCAAAGAGAAGTGCTTTATCACAAGCAATCAGAAAGATAATCGTACACTCAAAAGGCAATGGCTTAAGGCCCTAGAGGCCAAAGCCAACAACAAATCAAGCCATAGATACCACAAGAGAAGACGACGCTGTACAGGATGGTAACTGAGTAGCGTGAGGACCTGGACTTTAGTCCAAAGGGTGGTGGAAAGGGGGCTGGAGGTGCTCTTCGAATAAACCGAAGGATAGCCTCAGTTCCCGGGCTTTTTTTTTTATCCGAAGAGGGGGGAAATACATTCCGTACTTAGCTAGCACGTGCTGGCCGTCGTGCGGGACTCCCGATGCAATGACTTCAACGCAAGAGTAAATCGTTGCATTGAAACCAGTATACCGTATACCCGCTAAAACCCTAACCTCTTTCTCCTACAACCATGGTCCCCTGCGGCACTCTTAGTCAATACTACTTCGCAAGGGTGGTTCATTGCAGATGTTTACTGCTCTTACATTGAAAGCCTCTAAAGCCTACTCCTCGAACGTATTGCGGAGTTCTTTGAGGATAGTCTTCGCGTAATCTGATACCATGTTCCAGGCTTGGGGGCCCTTCAGCATGGCTTCTACTAATTGTTCTGGAACGATATTACTCTCCAGAATCCTCTCCACTTCAGCACGTTGATCCTGAAACCGGGGGCAGGAGAAGAACACGTGTTCTGCGTCCTCTATAACGTCCGTACAGTGTGGGCAGTTTGGGGAGTTTGCCCTCCTGAACCTGTGCAGGTATGCTCGAAAGCATCCATGTCCAGTCAGGAGTTGAGTGATGTAGAACCCAACCTCCCCATGCTGGCGGTTGACCCAACGACTGATGTTAGGTATCAATCGATATGTCCACCGGCCTTTAGTAGAGCTGTCCCACCTCTCCTGCCATTGCCCTAGACTCATGGCTCTTTCATCGCTGTTTCCTGTCGGTTGGTCTTTCTCTAACTTTCTGCGATAAAGCCGTCCCCTTTCTGCAGCCAGGATGTCGATTGATAGGGTAGAGGCAATCACACTCACCGCCTCGTAAGACACAGTGCGGTAGGATGATGCCACTCGAATCGCTGAGAGCCGCTGGACTGATTTCATTTTCCGGCGGTACGATGGTAGCTCGAGCGATTTCTCCCATACCGGTGCCCCGTACAACAAAACAGAAGTAGTTACTGTTGCCAGTAGCTGTCTTCTTATCTGTCTAGGGCCTCCGACATTAGGCATTATTCTAGATAATGCCCCCTGTACCCCAGCTGCTTTCTTGCTGGCCGCGATTATGTGCTCTTTGAAGTTGAGCCGTGCGTCCAGGAGCACCCCCAAATAGCTGTTGAAGGGCTGCGACTGTATGTAGGAGTCGCCTATTTTGAGGGTGATGGTTTCCCTTGCCTTTCGACTGCTAACAAGAAGTGTTTCGGTCTTTTGTTCTGCTAAACTCAAGTCCGCTGCGAGCATCCAATGCTGAATTGTGGCTATAGCGAATGAGAAGGTTGTTTGTATCTCCTCTATGTGCTTGCGCACTATGATCAATGCCACATCATCGGCGAATGCCACTAGCCTGACGCCCTCAGGCAGACCGAGCAGGAGCAGGTCGTTGTACATTACGTTCCATAAGAGGGGGTCAAGAACAGAGCCCTGAGGTACACCTCCTGTGATCTTATAGTCTACTTGCCCATTTTCAGTTTGGTACAACAAGATGCGGTCCTTGAAATACGCTGAAACCATTCTGCGCAAGTACTGCGGAACTTCCATCCTGACAAGAGCCTCCAAAATGCGGTCCCAGCGGGCCGAGTTAAAGGCGTTCTTGATATCCAGGGTGGCTATTAGACAGTACTTTTTTCCACCTCTTCTCCATCTCTTTCCCGAGATAGCCTCCCTGGCGATGCTGGTAACGAGCTTCACGGCATGGATGGTTGATCTCCCCTTTCTGAACCCGAATTGGTTGGTGGAAAGTTTCGGCTCAACGTAGGGCTCCAGCCTATCTGCTATTATCCTTTCAAGGAGTTTTCCCGCAGAGTCCAACATACAGAGGGGACGATATGATGACGGTTCGTCGGGAGGTTTCTTTCCCCCTTTAGGGAGGAGCACAAGCCTCTGCTTTTTCCACTTAGTCGGGAAAACCCCCTGCTTTAGGCAGGTCTCATACATGTGTAGAAACATGTCAGGCCTATTGGCTATGGCGCATTTTAGCGCGATGTTAGGTATGCCATCTGGACCGGGAGCCTTACTGTTTTGGAGCCGGTTGCACGCGCCCATCAGCTCACTCATAGTCACTGATGGTATATCTTCGTCCTTCACCTGCCACGAAGGATAAGCGGGTAGCTCAGGCTTCGCAGGAAACAAGTGAGTGACAATGCGGTGCAATGATTCGGGGCAGTTCGTTGATGTCATGGGAGGGGCCTTAATTTTATGCATCACGATTTTATACGGTTTTCCCCATGGATCTTGATTAACTTCGTCACACAACTCCTTCCAGTAGGATCTCTTGCTTGAGAGAATGGCTCTTCGTAGTTGTTGTCTTTTGATCTCATAGTCGAGCCTTAGTTCTTCTGTTGTGACCCTGTCGCGTCTCCGTGCTCGTTGATGCAGCCTTCGTGCTTTGAGACACTCTCGTCGGTGTTGTGAGATAGTGTCGTTCCACCAGTAAACTGGTGGGCGGCTGTTGTTCTGCCGTCTCCTTGGCATGGAAGCATCGCAGGACTTGACAACGCTTGTCATTACCTCTTTGGCAGTGGCTTCTGCGCTTGTTGCTATTGACAATGGTTCCTGCTCCATAACCAAGGCGAATGAATCAGCATCGAAAGCATTTTTGTTCCAACCGACTGGCTGTGACCTCGCACGACTGACACACAATCTTCGTTTGGGAGTGGTGTTGATTTCCCATATAATAGCTTGGTGGTCGCTATTAGTAAACTCCTCATCGACCCGCCACTCACAGCCCCCTTTAATTAGGTTGCTGCTAACGAATGTCACATCGATAATGGAGCTGGCTGTGCCTTTGCGATATGTGCTTACGGCTCCTGTGTTGAGGAGTACCAGGTTGAGCGAAGACATGGTCTCAAGGAGAGCTCGTCCTCTCGCGCTCGTTTCCCGACATCCCCAGTCAATTGCCCAGGCGTTGAAATCTCCTGCGATGGCGACCGATTCACGCTTCCGTACATCCTCCGCCAAGGTGTCCAAGAATAACTCGAACTCCTCGAGCTGTGCACTAGGAGGTGCATAGCAGCTATAGAAGTGAACCCCTCCCACTTTGGCTCTCACAAGCCATGGTTCGGGGGTATTTGGGAGTTGTTGGAACGGAAGTTTACCGCAAGCCCATATCGCTGCTCTGTCCGTTGTGTCATTTACCCAGGACAGGGTGTCGAAGTTTTTGTACTGCTCGCAGATTATGGCTACGTCGCAATCCAATTCCCGCACCCGCTGTACCAGTAGGTCTTGGGCTGCTTCGCAATGGTTGAGGTTGAGTTGCAGTACTTTCATTTACGGGCTTGTGCTGCTCTCATCGCCTGTTGGTAGATCGGACATTTCCAACTACCCGCAACGTGCCGGCAGTCTGACCTACTATCTTTCTCTTTGCAGAGTAAGCACTTGGCAGGTTGTTGACAAGCCGAGGCATTGTGACCAGCGCCTCCGCATCTGTGACAACAACTGCTTCGGTCAGTCTTGCCTCTGCACGCCTGGGCGTTGTGCCCAAAGTGCCAGCATTTGAAGCACCGTCGAAGGCTGATCCTCTCGCGAACACGTACTGTGCCCCACGCAAGTTTCAGCTTTCCAAGTGCGATGGATTTCTTGGCCTGGACCTCTGGGAGACAAACAACTGCCGTTTGTGTTGATCTATATGCCCGTCGAAGTGATTTCACTGCCTCCTCAGTGATCTCTGCCAGGCCGTCGATATTATCTTTGAGCAGCTTTACCACGTCTTCCTTTGTACTGATCTCATCCAGGTCTTTAATTTCAATCTCGATTTGCGGTATTCGAGATTGTACAGTGGCCCCGCTTGGGAGCTTATTCTTGATGGCGTTACAGTAGCGCTCCATCTCCTGAGCGTCTGCCTTCGCGAATAAAAACAGGAGATCTCCCTTAGCTGTTCGTCGGATCTTATTGACTTTTTTGCCTATATCCTGCAAGGTGGTATCATTTTTGATATCTCGCAAGATATCTGCATGGGAGCTCTTCTCGCCTTTCTTTATAAGCAGCGTACAATGTGGCGCTGGTTTTTGCTTATTGGTCCTCGGGGCCTTTTTCCTCTTTACCAGTTGCCATTCAGTCAACTGGTTTGAAGGTTTGTTTCTGGTCTGCGGTTTAAACTTGGATTTTAATCCATTGTTTCTCTTCGCTTCTGGATTGACCACCCTACTTGTTGTTGCCTGGGTGGTTTGCCCGATGTTCTGGCAACCTTCTTTACCGGGCTTTAGCTTGATAGCTAGCACCGGTTTAAGAGTTTGTGTCTTACTTGATGAGACTACTGAAGGCGAAGGCGAGGCCTTCGGTGGCGAGGTCCTTGCTACCGAGTCTCCCGGCAGTGAGGCTACTTTTATTGAAGCCGCCTGCTTTGGGGCCGCCGGTGTTGATGCAGCCGGTTTTGATTTAGCTGCTTTTGAGGCAGCCGCTTTTGGGACCTCCTTTTGCTTTTCACCTTGTGTCTGAGTGTTTGACACCTTTACTGGCGATGTCTGTGTTGTAGCAGGTTTCGCTACAGGAGATGGCTGCGTCGTTGACGTCAGATATTTGTCATATTCTGACTTAATGGCGTGTGCCAGTTTCTTGATCTCAGTTCTCGGGCTCGCGCAATGTGTGTGTGTGTGTGTGCTGTGCTTCAGTGATAAAGCACCTGATGATGATATTTTGACCCAGTGTCGCAAATGAACGGTTGCCAAATGGGGGAAAGATCAGAACCTTCGTCTCGGTTAATATTTTGCCATGACAAAGGCGGTGTTACAAATATTTAATTTAATCTTTTGGGAATGTTTGATGATCTCAATTGCCTCGGGAAATAGTATGAAGGCATTGGAAGTGTTACAGAAAATTTAATGATAACTATGCTTGCTATAAAATTTTTTTCTTTAATTGATTTTTTTTGTAACATCAGAAATAAATCGCAAAAACTATATTAAGTTAAATAACGAAATTAATGCATTTTTTATAATTAATATATCACAATCATATTACTTTTGTTGTATTAATTTTCACGAAGTTTATATTGGGATTAAATGAAAAATTCAAATCACGTGATAAGAAATTAAAATAAATTTTTTTTCTGAATGTTCTTCAGCTAGTTACTGAATACTGAGGGGTGATTAATGAATTCTGATGTGAAATTCGAATTCAGCAGGCTCAGGAATAAGGTATAGTTCGCATTACGTGTAAAAAATATTTCCAAACAAAATTTTCAATGTTTCTGAAGTTTCTTGAGAGATTTGCTGAATTCTGTCATGTAAAAAAGTAATTTTAACCTATACATATACAGCGGGCAATAAATCTTAAAACTTATGTATATTTAAGGAGTAAATTCCTTTTTGATGTGTTTAACTATAATTTCCAAAAAGCCCTTATTTTTCCAGTATTTTACTTCAATTAATTTTCCCTTAGAAAAAAAGTATATGGCTATTTTAATTTTCGTCTGAGCTTTTGTCACGGGGGAGCTTATGGATATAGAAGTGAAATTATTGAAGAAAGGGAGAACAGAGAAAGGAGAAAATATTATAGAGGGACAGGACACAGTCTACTGCAGATAAGTAGATTCACCTGGGAACAGGTGGAGCAAAGGAAAGGAACGAACAGAAGGAGAGATTGGGTGTAGGATCGACAAACGGACAGGGGCGGATATTATGATTGAGGATTGAGATTGTGTTCTTGCTAAGTATTCAGTCTTTTTTAAATTGATTTCCATATTCCCTTCTAGTTGCCTAGACATTTAACGTAGCTCAGCAGTAGAAGGCATATATGTTAGTTTTGAACTGTTTGAAAGAACTTTCTCATTTTTAATTATACTTTTATTGATTTCACATTGTTTTAGTATAGCTGTGGTGAGGGTGCGTGGTATTATAAAGTTTTACCTACATTTCCAAATTATTGATTTTGGAATTTTCTGAGGGTGACAAAGGCTAACTGTAATGCCATGTATGAACCACACTCCGTTTTTCACTTATAAAATTCCTTTTCTTCAGCATATATGTAAAAAGATCATATAGTTTTAATTACCGATCTATTATTGTTTCTTATTGTTTTGTGAAATTATGGTTTCTTGTTTTTATTTCAATTTTAATTTCTTCATTAAAGTTCCTTTATTTATACTTAATTTGGTCACCTTACAAATTTAATTTATTCATTTACATTTTAATAGTTAATTAGCCATCTGCCATTGTAACCAAAATACTCGCCTTGTACACAAATGATTCACTCAGTGTAAACAACTGGATATTCGCATAGGCAGAAATATCTAAGTATGTTTAATAGCCGGCAGCAAATATAGCTTATATCTACAGGATATACCATCACAGTTTATTGACATTCATCTGTAACCTTGAACGTGCCGATGTATTTTTATTAAATATATTTTCCTAACGAGCTAACAAACGGATGTATAAGACTTCTTCTTGATTTAAAAGTAAACATCTAACAGGTATATGATTCTCAAAAAACAAGCATAGTAATAACATAAATATTGCAATGTTAAATTTACCGTTCAATTCTGCTGTGTTTAAATATAATAACTATCACAAATATTTGCGGAAAAGAATGAAGACTGCAGTCATGTATTAGCAATTTTCTAATGACTAGACGTTCGTTGTTGGCGATTTTGCAAGAGCGTTGAATTACATTAGCTCCAAAAGATGGAAATTGTTGAGTATTTTATTAAACAGTGAACTTACTCTGAATAGATTAGATCAAAAAAAGGTTTTTTGAAGATCGGGAATATATGTGTTTTTTTGTAAGAATGGGTTCTATCTAGACAATATTTATAATGTGTATCTATGTTGGGGCTTTATTACTTAAAACCCTTTTTTAAAAAACAACAGAATTTATTTGAAACACAACTATCACTACTTGTTACAAAAAGGACTATTTTATAATGATTAATATAGCAAATGAACAGACCAAATGTTGTGACTCTGAACAACGTTAAAAGTCTTAAGTTGAATTCAAAAAGCGTCTTGTTTAGGAATATTCTCCTATTTATAATCTCTGCTGAAAAAGGGGGAACTATGCAGAATCATCATTTATGCAGGTGCATCTAGTAATATAATATATGTATTGTTTTAGTTTCTGCGTAATTCCTTTACAATGGATTATTGTTTTATTCTAGACATTAATCAGCATATTATTATTTATAAGTCATGAAAGGTGATATGTAACACTCCTCCCCCTCTTATTTAAAATTTGGAGTCTACATTTGACACAAATTTTTTGATTTAAAATTGATAAAAATTACAAAATTCAAAATTAAAATTAGTAATATTACATTTGTTGAAACTTACAATTCGTTTAATTAGATTGCGGGTTCTTGCATTTCTATTATGTTTTCATCTCGAATTGAAGATCTTCTTTGTGGTCTGAATCTTCTTAATAGGCTTCTGGATTGCCCTGGTTCTGCGTTTATTGTTGGGAATATAATTGCTGGGAACTGCTTTCTACATCTTTTTCGACATTTGTAAATAATGAAAATTGAAATAATTAGTACAATTAATACGATACACAAAATTGTTAACCACTGGGTATGTCTTTGGGTAAAAAAGGTCTATTTATTATATCATCAAGTTCTTCGGAATAATGATCTAATTTATGTTCTGCAATATTAAGTTCATCAAGTTCAAGTTTTTGAATTTTTAAAGGCTTTAATTTAAACACATTTCGCGCACTTTTTGTTTCTTCGCAACATTCATAAGGAATGTTTGGAGTTTCGATGACTCTGGAATCTTCTGATTTGTAGTTTTTGCTTGACTGTATTCTGATTGAACCAACGTAACATATACAATGGGGTTGTAACTTCAGGATTGAATTTGTATTTATATTTATTGTTTTCGTCGTATCTTCTTTGCATTGGATACTGATTGGTAAAAGGGCATTGGTGACGATTAACCATTCATTTTCAGATATATGTTGTACCTTGTAGTCTTCAATATTAACTTCAATGGTTTGGCAATTTTCTGGTAGCTTTATGGATTTGATTACTTTTATTTCGCAGGGTGCGTGTTCATCGATTGGATATGCAATTAAGTTGTAACATATTTTTGTTTCTGATTCGATGCTTTTGCATCTTTCCAAATTATCAATTGTAATATAAAGATTATTATCTCTGCTAACAGCTATATATTTATATGTGTTTAAGATAAGGTGAGACAATTTGGTTTTTTGATTAAAAATTGGTAAAGAGTAAACATGTAGGAGTTTGTATTCTTCAGGCTCTACTAAAGAAATTGGTAAAATAAAGACGATTTTATTATCGGATTGATAAGCTAGAAGTTCAATTATATCAAGGTATTTTGGAATATTTTCTAGATTTGGTAACATTGGTAAAATATGTGTGCTTAAACTTGTGGAAATTAGTCTTAATTGGAATATAAGATCTTCGGGTTGAATTACCGATGGATGGATGCTTTTGAGTCTTGCGAATGTGACTGAATCAATGATATCGTTAAGTTCATTTTCTATTAGAATGAATGACTCTAATAATTGTTCACATATATTTATAATTTGAAGCTTTGAATCATAAAAATTTTGGTTATCTGATATGTTAAAAATAGCGTTTTCTATTTTGTGAAGATTTTTATTAAATGTTTGCTCGTCTATTTGTAGTTTGCGTATTGTATAGTTAAAGTTTTTTATTACAGAATTAGTTACAGTGATTTGATTTTTCATTAAATTTTCTAGAGCTCTTTCGTCTTCTTCGACTTCATTTATGACTTTGTCGTAGTATTCACCATCTGTACTATCTAGATTTCCCGTAATTGCTTTCCATACCGAACCTATAAAATTAAAAGCTCCTCGTTTCGTACGAGTGTTATTTAAATTAAATTCTTTTGGGTCATAAGGGTTGATATCATTTTTAATTTCACTGAATTTTTGACTGATTGCCATTATTATTTTATTTAACATTGTAATATGAGGTTTGACTTCAGTGGAAAATGCTATAAGTCTTGGAGTGTCTCTTTCAATTAATTGCTTTATGTGGTTTAAAATTGAGATATCATTTTTGAAAGAATCTAATAAAATTGTAATGTCTTTGACAACTAGTAATTTCCATTTTTCATTTGATACTTTTATGTCTGATTCATAGTAGTATTGTATTCCTAGCGTGTTATTTAGAGTTGAAATTTTATAATTACTTGCTTGATTTACTGTGATTAGTACAGCAAGAATGATGACGTATTTCATCTGAAAAGAAAGAAAATCTATTTTAAGATTGAGCTAACTTGATCCGAGTTAATTGTAAATTCTCTGTTCGTTTCTAAGTCTTTGATTTTTAAGGCATTATTTCCTAATATTTGTATCACTTTATAAGGACCATTCGATTTGTTACTTAGTTTATGTTTTATCTGTGACTCTTTTATGAATATAAAATCATTTACTTCAATATCTTTTGGTTTTGGTTTCGCTTTTTGATCGTGACGTTCTTTAGATTTGAATTTTTTCAAAATTGTTTTTTCTCTCGCTACTTTATAAAAATATGAAATTTTATTATTTAGTTCACGTACATATTTCGAAATTAGTTCTTCTTGATTCAATAATTTTTCAGGTGGTCTTGAATTGGTGTGACCAAAAATTAGTTCATATGGCGTATAACCATGGGTACTACTTATAGAATTATTATAGCATATAACCGCATATGGGATACATGTTAGTGGATGACCTCCCGGTTTTTCAGTAACTGTTGATCTTATCATTTCCATAAGGTACTCATAAATCTTTCGATTGAGCCATTGCTCTGTGGATGATTGACTGATGAAAATGTTAGTTTAATATTATAAAGAGTACATAGATCTCTCATTAATTGGTTATCGAATTCTTTACCCCTATCACAATGTATTCTTAGTGGCGTACCATAGTGCATGAAATATAATAATAGTGTATTGACAACATTTTTCGCGGATTTATTTTCAATTGGATAAGCTTGGGTAAATTTAGAAAATTCATCTCTTATCAAGTACATAATTTTTCTCTGGTATTTCTAATATGTCGAGGTTAATGCGTTCAAACGGTGTTTTTGGCGTTTCTGTTATTACTAAGGGATTTGATAGATTTTTTCTACAAGCTTTGGATTTAATACATACTTCGCAATTTTTTATGAAATTTTCAACGTCTTTGATTACATTTTCCCACTGATATTTTCGTTTTATTCTTGTTACTGTTTCTTGGATACCTCTATGCATGTTTAGTTTGCCCGTGTGATTTTCTTCGATAATTATATTTCTTTGTTCTTTTTCTGGGATTATAATGTTTGGGTTACAAGTTATAAATTCTATTTCATTATCGGAAAAAATGAAAGATAGCATTTCTAAAATTGGTACATTTTTTAATTCTTCCATATAGTATTTATCGTTTTCTAACAATATCTCTTTATTGTAGTAAAGAATTTCAAAGATTGCTTGATCAGGATTTAAATGTGGAACGATGATATGCGTTTATGCGATGCACATAGTTTTGCGGATTTTCATTGTTTCCCTGTTTAATTTGTTGTAAATCGTAGATTAGACTTGTTAAGTCTCTAGAATCACCGAAGCGTGTTTTTAAAATGGTTTTGATTTGATCCCAATTTTTCAAGTCGCGTGAGTTTATTAGTTGAGATGCTCGTCCTTTTAGTTTGTTTTTTAAATGTACAGTAAAGAGATATGTTTGCTGGTCTGTTGCTACGTCAAATGCTGCGTCACAAGAATTAATAAATGTATTTAATAATATTGAATCTCCATCATATTCTGGTATAATGTGACATAATTCACTTAACCTATATTCTATAAGATTTAAGCTTTCTTGGCTCATTTTTATTTGTTTAATTCCACCCCAATTTTAACGAAAAACTTCAAATTAAAATTGCTCGAGTTACTTCCGATATTCCCTCGAAAATAAACTCGCGGATCTCGATTCTGTCCGATTTTCGCTCGACTCCAAAATCTAACCCCTTTAATGAAATTGTTACAAAGTTTACACACGTATTTTTATTTAACGACTTGGGAAAATAATTGGATTTAGGGAACAAATATATATCAATTTTCACAGAATAATAACAAATCTTTACTCACTTTGATTTTTCTGGAAAATGCTCTGTAGTGCGTGCGGTTCTTTCCGGTTGAAGGTTTGGAAACCACCAGATCTTTTTGGAATTTCTCTTCTGTTTTTCTTGGATCACCAAAAATCTCTGTTTTTCTGATCCTGCTGACTGCGCCAATTGTTGGGGCTTTATTACTTAAAACCCTTTTTTAAAAAACAACAGAATTTATTTGAAACACAACTATCACTACTTGTTACAAAAAGGACTATTTTATAATGATTAATATAGCAAATGAACAGACCAAATGTTGTGACTCTGAACAACGTTAAAAGTCTTAAATTGAATTCAAAAAGCGTCTTCTTTAGGAATATTCTCCTATTTATAATCTCTGCTGAAAAAGGGGGAACTATGCAGAATCATCATTTATGCAGGTGCATCTAGTAATATAATATAGGTATTGTTTTAGTTTCTGCGTAATTCCTTTACAATGGATTATTGTTTTATTCTAGACATTAATCAGCATATTATTATTTATAAGTCATGAAAGGTGATATGTAACATCTATATCCTCCATACCAAACAGTTGTGGAAAATTATTTATAAACAATTAGAGGTTTAAAAATTGACATGTTTCAGTTTTTTTTCTATAACTTCGTTGCTATCGGCTACAGAACAAAAAGTTGGATAGAATAGAATTTTATAAATAGTAGAAGACATTAGACTTGAAAATTAACACATTTTCTCAATAACTGGGATTTTTTCCAAGAAATGTTTATTTTGTGAAAATAAAATTTGGTGCAAAAAATGTATTCCAATTTTGTCCTAATTCTGAGTTAATCTTCCCGAGACTAAGTCTGTATCAGTTCTCCACCAGAGCAGCAATTAATTGTTTGCTTTAATAAAATTTGAAAATAGCAGCAACTGCCAAATCTGAAATAATGACATATTTATTTTTTGTCACATAAAGTTAGGATATGTGAATTCAGTGCAATTGTCAAAATGAACTGTTTAAATATATTTTTATGTAACAGTTAAGATCCCTATAACATCTATAATTTTCTGGATCCATTTTTACTATTGTTTAATTCTACAAACTGGATTTTCGAACGTTGGTCTATCTATCTAACTTCGAATTAAGTAATTTCGCCGGTTTCGACTTCAAAAATATACTAAATAGGTAGGTAATTAATTTGTACAGAAAGAGCTTCTTTTATGTTTACATTGTTTACTTTGTGGGTAGGTAATAACAACATGGAATGTTTTCATTTGTTCCTCAATCAGTTTTAGTTTTTTGGTGAGCTCGTTGTTGGAGGTTTCAGTACTCTTTTTGTCATTTTCTAGTTCTGCAATTTTACTCCTTAGATGTTTGGAATTTTGAACATTGGCTGTATTTCTATTTCTATATTCATTTGCAATTTTCTTTTCATTTTCCAGTTCGGACTCTAGTTTCAGAATTTGATCCTTCAGATCATGAATCATATTATTTAAATCGCTGACATATTTCTCATGACCACCTCGTATGTCTTCCAGTTTTCTTTGAAGGTTCTCTATTGCAGTCCTCGATTCTTCTGTTAGCTTTTCTTGGGATTTCAACTGTTCTGGAAGACAAACGAGGTGGTCATGAGAAATATGTCAGCGATTTAAATAATATGATTCATGATCTGAAGGATCAAATTCTGAAACTAGAGTCCGAACTGGAAAATGAAAAGAAAATTGCAAATGACTATAGAAATCGAATTACAGCCAATCCTCAAAAGTCCAAACATCTAAGGAGCAAAATTGCCGAACAAGAAAATGACAAAAAGAGCACTGAAACCTCCAACAACGAGCTCACCAAAAAACTAAAACTGATTCAGGAACAAATGAAAACTAAAGAAACACAATGGACCAAAAGAAAAGGAGGAACTAACCAAAAACATGGAATGTGCTGTTTATGTATAATGTTATGTTTTGTTAGTAATTTTCGATTTTTTCTTAGACTTAGAAGTCGGTTAATATATTTTTTAATGTTTATTTTTAACTTCTTAGTTCTTTGAGAAGTCCGTTAATTTTCATTCGAGTCTTTTAGTTCTGTTTTGAATTCCGGTAGTTTTTATTCGTTATTCTTTATTTTGCATATATAACCTTAATAGACCGGGACCAGGTAACGCAGAATTGACAGGTAACTGTTGTACAAACAAAATGAATTTGGTCGGCGTTGACTTAATAAGCAAAAAATACTTTTAATTAAATTAATTATTGTTGCTATGACTTTTATCCCTTTACTTTGTGAGTTTGTTTGCTATACTAAACACCCTGTGTATAGTTCCACCGAATAGCAATATAGAGCTTGGCATGTTTAGTCACTGAATGTTCTATTAGACTGGAAGCCGGTGACATCAAAAGCCCTCTCTTTGTAGAGCTGAAAATGTTTCATGTACATAGGGTTTTAACAGATTTTGAAACAAAATGGGCTTCTTACTCGTTGATTTAAGCAGCTGAAAATATATTTAATAAAATTAATTATACTGTATTTATCTGCTTGAGACGTACGTAGAAAGTTTTCAAATTTGGGTCTGTAGTTTTTGTACTATAACGATGAAATTTTATTTATGAGAAAATTTCAATGATATTGTTGATATATTAGCTTTTGTTTTCTAAACGTTGTTTGTGGCATATTCTTGACGTTTTATTTCGATTGTGGTGTTATTGCCCAAAAAAACATAAAAGTAATATTGGCTTTTGCAGCGATCTTCTGAAAAAGTGCATGTTTCAAGTCATCGAGAAATATATGATACCACTTCGGGATCTTCCTTTATAGAATGTAATTTAAATAATTTGGTCAATTGCGAGTTGGACTCGCATACTAGGGGTTCCGTACCACCTTCAAGATATTTACCCTTATATCTTTTAAAGGAAGCGTTTTAAATTTATAAAAAATATACACTTTGATTTTCCACACATAGACTTTTTATTTTATCTGCTTTAGGATTCGCTTGATTTTTATCACAATACATATGTATTTAATTTTTTAAATATATTTTAAAATATTCATTTTAAAAAAATTAAAAAAATTTATTTGTATTCGTCATAATGAGCCCTGTGATTTGATATATTACATGACCCGTTAGAAACAATTATAATTTTTTATTTTCCATTTAATTCTATAATTTGCCCCCCAAAATTAATATTAGGGGTTTCCCCTTATTTTTCCAGTAAAGTTCAGGTGAGGGGCTATACTTCCAGTTTTTCAAAATTTTTCAGCTTATGGTTTCGGAGATAAGGAGGGGAATGGGTAAAATTTTTTATATTTTTGTTAATATCTTTTAATTAATTTATTTTATAAATATGGAAAAAATATATTTGTTTTCTTCATCATGAGCCCTTTTATTTGATATATAACATACTAGGTTAGAAACAATTTTAATTTTATATTTGGGGGTTTTGCCTTATTTTTCCAGTAAAGTTCAGGTGAGGGGCTATACCTCCATTGTTTTTTCAAAATTTTCCAGCTTATGGTTTCGGAGATAGGGGGGATGGGTAAATTTTTTTATATTTTTGTTAATATCTTTTAATTAATTTATTTTAAAAATATGAAAAAAAAATATTTGTTTTCGTCACAATGAGCCCTTTTATTTGATATATAACATGATGGGTTAGAAACAATTTTAATTTTAATTTTCCATTTAATTCTATAATTTGCCCCCCAAAATAAATATTAGGGGTTTCCCCTTATTTTTCCAGTAAAGTTCAGGTGAGGGGCTATACCTCCATTTTTTTCAAAAATTTCCAGCTTATGGTTTCGTAGATAAGGGGGGGGATGGGTAAATTTTTTTATTTTTTTGTTAATATCTTTTAATTAAATTATTTTAAAAATATGTAAAAATATATTTGTTTTCGTCATAATGAGCTCTTTCATTTGATATATAACATGATGGGTTAGAAACAATTTTAATTTTATATTTTCCATTTAATTCTGTAATTTGCCCCCCAAAATTAAAAGTAGAGGTTTCTCCTTATTTTTTCAGTAAACTTCAGGTCAGAACCTAAATACATTTTTTTTCAAAACTTTACGTTTTATAGTTTCGGAGATAAGGGGGGGGGAATGGGTAATTTTTTGTATATTTTCGTTAATATATTTTTAAATAATTTTTTTTAAATATGAAAAAAATATATTTGTGTTCCTCAGAATCAGACCTTTCATTTGATATATTACATGATGCGTTTGAAGTACCCCTAAAATCAAATTTTTTTTCTTTTGCGATATGTACTCCTGATCGGGTCACCAAACTATACATTGATACCAAATTCCAACCTCTTCCGTCCAGTAGTTTAGGGGAAAATTGCTGTGATGTGACAGAGGCAGAAATCCGGAGTGATATTATAAGGGTATCCGTATATTGTATATACGAAACCCTAAAAACTAGTTTTCGAAAAATCGACCAATATGTTAGGGATATTGGTCGATTTCCATTCACGCATGTGTTCATTCACAAATTTCATCGCCTTACCAGTAGAATTCTTTTCAAGATTTGAAGTTTCACCAATCCGGATATATACTCTATTAAACAAGGCCATGTTCATCCAAAACGGTTCACCACAGGAGAAGAAATCAGGTAACATACATACAAAAAAAATACGCGACGAATTGATAACCTCCTCCTTTTTGGAAGTCGGTTAATAAAGCAACTATTCATTGATCACATGATTGTTCCTATGCTTGCCTCATCATTAGTTTGGCATGGTTTTTATAATTCTATTTTTTTTAAGCGCGTTCACCACGTATACGTCTTGCCAACTGTATGTCCTTCGGCATGATGGTTACACGTTTCGCTTGGATAGCACACAAATTTGTATCTTCGAAAAGACCAACCATATAAGCTTCGCTAGCTTCTTGTAAAACCATTACTGCTGAGCTCTGAAATCTTAAGTCGGTCTTGAAATCCTGTGCGATTTCCCTAACAAGACGTTGGAATAGCAGTTTTCTGATCAACAATGCGGTGCTTTTTTGGTAGCGACGAATTTCACGAAGAGCTACTGTGCCGGGTCTATAACGATGTGGTTTTTTAACACCGCCTGTTGCGGGCGCACTTTTTCGTGCTACCTTTGTTGCTAATTGTTTTCTAGGTGCTTTTTCCATTAGTCGATTTTCGGCCGGTTTGCTTGGTACGGGCCATTTCAGTATGATAAAGAAATTAATGTAAAGTATGCGACATCACCACGACGACGACGTTCACACTAACAATGAATTCCAATTTTAAAACCACACTTTACTTTATTTACTTTCTGCAATCTTTAACATTACAGTTCAGAAATAATCATTCACGTCCGTCAAACACAAAGATACCAGAAAGTTCTCCACAGCGACGAATGATATCTCTCTTTTTTAACCGCTGTTCGAGCATTTTCTTCGACAGCTATAGATCTATAGACTTCTTGACTTCTCCCTATTCTTCTCGTGTTGAACTGACCCTAAATTGAAGTTTGGGCGGAGACACAAATTTTAGCAAAAATATGATATTTGTTCCAGTTACAATCCCTGAGTTTCTTTGTCATTCATATAACTTCATTGCTATTTTTTTACTTGAGAATGATCGTACTTCGAGTTTTAAAAAAATAATTTTAAAACTTGAAGTTTCTAGTTTTGAAATCTTATGATAAAAAAAATTTGAAGTCACGTGTACCGCGCAATCCTAACGAATATCAAAAAAATTTTTTTTTTCAAAATTTTTTCGATTTTATTTTTTTGGTCTACGAACTTGAAACTCTTATTTTTACTCAACCGCTATATGGTTCGGATAAGTTATATATTCAGCTTTAATTTGCTTTATGGAAAAGTTCAATACGACCACTTCTTGCTGAGATATCGAACTTTGAATGGAAAAGGATCTTTTTGTCTTTAACCATCAATATGTAAGCAACCGCTGACCGCATAAGAAAGTTAAAGAAGGTTTTGAAATCTTGAAAAAACTTTCTACAAAAATCATCTACGGTTTTTTGAAAAAAAATTCTTTAAATTAATTTGAAAAATTTAGAAAAGAAGGACTTTTGGTGGCTTTAGAGATCATCAGGCGCTAAATTGGAAATATCGCTCAGTTTCGTTTCAATCCATCGAGCCGTTTTCTTGTTTTCTTCGATTTTTGAAGAAAATTAAAGGATCACTGTTTTGACTTTAAATAACCTTTAACAAAATACAAAAAGATATGTTTTTTAGTTTTTTATGCATTTTCGTTGATAAAAGTGGGGAAAACAAAAAAAACTTTGTGGGGGTTTTTGTGGACATATTGAACTGTAAAAGGCACACACTTAACATTACTGGTTTTCTCGATATTTCTAATTTAGCGCTTTATGATCCCAAAAGCCACGTTCTTCATTATTCAAATTAATGCAAAATAATAATTATTTTGTTTCATAAAAGGTAGCTGATTTTTGTGGGACGTTTATTCAAGATTTTAAAACCTTCCTTAATTTTCTTGTGGGGTCAGCGGTTGTTGAGATATTGTTGATTAAAGACAAAAAGATCCTTTTCCATTCAAAATTCGATAGCTCAGCGAGAAGTGGTCGTATTGAACTTTTCAAAAAAACAAATTAAAGCTGAATGAACAACTTATCCAATCCGTATGGTGGTTGAATACAATTTTTTTTAAGTTCGTCTACCAAAAAATAAAACCGAAAAATTTGAAAAAAAAAATTTGGTGTTCGTTAGGATTGAGCGGTTGCTTGAAAAATTTTTTAACCATAAGATCTCAAAACTAGAAACTTCAAGCTTTAAAATGCTTTTTTCAAAACTTCAGTACGACCATTTTCAAGGGCCACCTGAAAAACGTCAAAAAATTTGGAACTATTTTTAACCTTTAATTTTTTCCATTAGTTTAGTTAGTTAGTTTATTTGACTACCCTTTTGGTAAAAACACAGAGAGTCAGAAGCACTGTAAAGAAAAAAGGAAAATCTATTAAAAAAGTCGGGTGCTAGTTTTTAACCGATTGGAAGAAAGAGGTTCTCAATTCGTCTTTACAGGTTTTTTTAGGAAACGGCCCAAAGAATTTGGAATATTTAAACATGATTTTGTTAATGGAGATCCCGAGGTGGTCCCAAATTTTGTTCAAGAAAATTGCTTATATCATTTTTTAGAATATCAGCAAAAACTTTTTAACCGAATTTATAACCTTTGATGAAGGAAGTAAAAAAGAAATCTGAGGTATATTTAATTGAAAATATATTGGAATTAAATGAAGATAATTGTCAGATAATCAATTTCAAGATGGAGTCTTTATCACTTGTAATTAAACGGAAAACTTTCTTATGAATAATATCTAGAGAAAATCTTACTCTTCGTAATAAGATTTGCGTTGTCTATCCAACAGGACAAACATCATCAATGCAATGCTAAGACTTTGATACTGATACTACTCGAAGAGATGCAATTATGCCGACATTATCATGCTGTCAAAGGCCAATAAGGACGGTACTTTTTCACAGAACTGTCGCCCTATTAGTCTACTACCAACCATGAGTAAAGGAGCAGAAATGATCTTCGCGAATCGATTCCAAGAGGCCATAAATGAACTGAATGTGATTCCAGACCAGTAATTTGGATTCAGACATCGACACGCCACCGAACTCCAAGTTCTACGTCTTGTAGAATACGCCTCAGATGGACTTAACCGGAATCGAAGACCAGCCTCCATCTTTCTGCATGTAGCAAAAGCCTTCGACCGAGTATGGCATAACAGACTATTGGTCAAGATGACCTAATTAGGATTTCCCATTAACGTTATCCAGCTAGATGGATTTTTAAGACATCGAAGAGTAATAGTACGAGTAGGCCAGGAGCACTTAGGATACCGGACCACACTGCAGACATCCCAAGACCAGCTGACCCTAAAATTGCCCAGTTCGCAGACGACACCGCAATAGGATGCCAATCTTTTAGATTCGAGCCAGTTTTGAGCAAGCTAATGACGATTTAGCAGAATGGTGCCTTCAGTGGAAGATAACCATTAACGAGGACGAAGCCCAGAGTTGAAGACAGGTGAGTATAAAATCAAGTACATAATATTCTATTTTTCAGAAGACAAGGAGGGGACCCGGGTGGGGGAAACCAATCGTATCAAGCAAAGAGAAGACGAGAAGGACACCCACCCACCAAAAATCAAAAGACAACATGCACTCCCACAGAAGGATAGAATATGCTATAAATCAAAGCAAAGAATGAGCCACGAACCCCAAATAAGACAGTTGCTGTACTACCAATAAGGTAAAGCAACGGAAACAAACCAAAGCCTAGCTATCCCAACAAGCAGACAGCAATTTTGCAGAAGGAAAATTGTGTTAATTCTCAGGGGGTGGATGGCAAAGGAGCTGGAGTGTCCTCAGTAATTTTCTGAAGGGCAAATCCAGATCCTGGGCTCGCGTAAAGGGTGTGTGCGTTGTCTAATATATATACTGTAATTATTACATACTAGGTTTGACAAAAAATACAAATTTGCATAAAAGTAAAGTACCATCATTTTTTGTAATATTTCAATTTAATTTTTTCTCAAACAAAGTTTATTGGAATTGAAAACTGCCTCCAATTATGCTATGCTACTAAAAATTGTATATTATATTTTTTTAGTAATAATTAACAGACTTAAAAGTGGGTCCACCTTAGTTGGAATCGTATGAAATACTTTCTTAATACATATAAATATTTACAAAACAAAAAGTTAAGAGTAACATAATTTGGGAAGTACATTTATGAGTTATACTTTGTAACTTTGCTGTTCAGCTTGGCACCAACTTCAGAAAAAGTATTTAATTGTTGCTGCTTAATTTGCTTGATTGATTAATTTGCTTGATTGCTTAATTAATTTCAAAGCTGTGGTTATTTAATTTAATGCTAAAATTCATTTAGCAAGCCATCTGTCCCTTCTTTGAAAGATTATAAAAAATATTTTTTAATCCAGTATAAACACTTCATTCAAATGCTTCTCTTATAATGTCATATGGGAATTTAAAAACCATTCACCATTTATATGAAACGCCCTTTTGCTCAATATGCAACGAAATTCCCACACTGAATATTAGCAAATCATTGTTTAACTATACCCTATTATCATAAATATCAGGATTACCATTTTCAAGTATTGACTATGGTTGACAAAAACGTTGGCGCCTGTTTATTTTTATTTTTGTTTCCAACATAAATTAAAAGAATTTATCACAGGGAATTGAAAGTCTTCAACCTTTCGGAATACCAGCGACGTCATAGAAAACTGGTCTTGCGACTTCTACATCTTATGAATTTTATTGAATATTGACAGCGAATAAAAATAAAACCAGAAAATTGTCGAGATGGAACGCAAGAACGACAAAACTCAGTCATGCTTTTCAATAAATTTTTTAGTTTTAGAGAATGCAGTTTTAAATAATGCTACACTGACAAGTTAATATATTTGGAATATTTGATATAGCTTATGGTACTGTTATGGGAATGATGTTTCTCATGCTGATAAACTTGGTATAATCTTGCCCGATATTAATTAAAAGTGAATGCAAAATGTGCAGTAGGTTATGCACAGTGAGGTCAGCTTTGTTTTCAAGACGTGATGGTCTAAAATTTTCTTTGCAGCTATTAACTCTACGAAAAAAGTTAAATTGAAAAGTTTTAGAGTGAAGATAATGCCACTGAAATTGTTCCCTGTTTATTTATTCTTTTTGGACAAGCGGCTTTTTTCCCTTATGGAATGCCCCAGATCTTATTAATAGAGTGGCCTTTACTTCTTTTGGCTTTATACACCGAGAGATCTGAATTAAAATTTCAACCACGATTTTCTTTGTCCTGCCTTCTGGAGTACTAAAAAGTTCTTGAGGTACCTACAATCCATGGAAAATCCTAGAATTTCCTAAGGGATTTTACTGTGACAATTAGATTTTCCAAACAAAAAAAGTAGTTGCTGCGACTATTTTCTGAGTACTGCCATTTTAATAGAACGATAGGTTACAATCGATAGTATCGCAAAATTTTTTTTGGAAGGAGGCTAGTAATGGATCTAAGAGTTAAAATCGATATATGAACATTTCACAGGAAGATCCCCTAGGGAACTCTAGGATTTTTCCATGAATTGTAAGTACCTCATAGAACCTTTCAGTACTACAGAAGGCAGGATTAAGAAAATCGTGGTTGAACTTCTAATTCAGATCTCCCGGTCTATTAGATGGAGGAGACTTCGCTTTAGACATAAGCGAACCAAATGATGATGACGAAGATGTTGTCGATGGTCTGGATTTCGGAGATAAAGTTTTCTTTTGTTTTCTTTTCAATTGCGGCAACTTAGGTTTTCTCTCAGTTTCAGTCTTTTTGGCCTGCAGCCGGAAGTTTCTTTGTTTAACGTTGGAATCTCTTCGTTTTATAGCTGTCTTCTTTGCTCTACTTCTAGTTTCAAATTTTTTTCACCGCTGGTCTGTTTCAATATTAGTTTGAAACGTCAAGATGCATCCATTCCTTTAGTTTGAACTATATATACTCTTGAAGCGACTGCCGACTTCAAGTATTTATTGATCAAAGGAGTTACTTTCTCCCCCACATTCCATTCAACCATTGATGGCATTGTTGCCTTTGTTCATGGCTTTTTTCTCCTTCTTCATTATCTTCTAGTTTTAAGGTCATGAATTCTAAACAGAAGTTGCAAAAAAAGTCCAACTGAGTTTCCCTACGAGACATGATGATGAATAATTGATATTAACTCTTCTAAAAAAAAGTAAATGGACCTCGCAATATTCTTATGGAGAGTCTGTTTAGTAATTTTTTTTGAAACTCAGGTTTTTAGTAGTTCTTAATGTGTTCTCAAAACTTTCTCTGATCACAAACTCTGTCACAAAGGACTAAAACAAAGTCTAAAAGTTGATATCTAAACCTCAAGCGACATGAAGTCGGAAAATTCATTGTTTTTAGTCTACAGCCTCTCAAAATGGATTTTTGTACTCTTTCCGCTACATAGGAGGTAAGTACATTTGGGTTTTTAAATTATGATATATGACAGTTCTGAACACGTGGAAAGAAAGTCTTAATGGACAAAAAGTCTGGCAATATTTTGATTTACCTCTTATGGCATCATAACTGTAGTCTTGATATCCAGGTCAAGGGGTAAAAAATCAAATTTGAGTGGCTGTAAATCGAAAAAAGACCTTTAGACTTCGTGCTCAAAATTACTTTATTGATAGGGATTTTCAAAATTAGCAGATTTTACCCTATGCATTCAGACCTATTAAACGGCACAGTTAAAAAAATAAACCGAAGGTCGTTTGATAAGTTGGATTCAATAACACAGAAACATAGTTCTCGGTATTGATTAACTTGCTAGGTAAAGCTTAATGCCAAGATTAATAGGTGTAATATGCAGAAAATTGAAGTTAGCATAATCACTAAAAAATAATTGAAACCAGTCCCACTAACATTATAAACTAGTGAACATCTAATGGTCATACACAAACTCCTAATTAGATTGCTGTAATTGTGATTTTCCACTAACAATAGTGTTTAGTTTTTTACCCCGTTATTACTTGTACCGAGTTTTAAAATATATTTAAGATGCTCATGGATTAATTTAGATTTGTAAACATTCTTCTGTAAAAATCCAAACGCCTCAAGGTCAAAGATGTAAACACTAAAAAGATTAAATCTTACACCTAAAGGCTTTAAATAGTATTTTCTTTGGACCGAAACAAAAATCAACTATTTGGTTTAATACATAACCAAGATATACCAATGTATCCGAAACTATACTGAAGTCCCTTTCTATACTTAAGTAAAAATCCTACAATCTCGCCCCCCCCCCCCTTGACACACTGAATCACCCCCCCTGAATCTTGTTTCTGGATCTGTCTCTGGACTGACGTGTAATCAATCATTTCTATTTGCAGTTCCGGGGATAGGATTTTCATGTCAGCATCAGATTTTAAAAAAATTCGCTGAGAAAAAACTTAAAACTTAAAGTATCTATTGTAAAATCGAAAGGAAACTCTGTATCGGTAGGATGGCTGAATGTTTCACATGTTTTCATAAATGTGATTGAAACAGTAATATTTTCTGTCAGCTTTTCATGTTAGTGTCTAAAGTTAGTGTTATCCTTGCAATGTTAAAATCAGTTCGTTTTTATAATTTTTATGTAAACATAATTTCACAATATCACGAAAATGGTGAAATTAGGTACAATCATCGGGAGATCGTGAGATTTTACTGAAAATTGTGAAATCCCACAATAAATCGTGAAATCTAGCAGCCCTGCTGATGGTTGCTCCGCTGGGTTCCTCTTACTGCCATTTCGACTTAAGTGGAATACACCAGAACTTTCTCGAACCATCGAGGTTATTTTCGATTGTTTAATTGTAACTGCGTTTTCGGACCTACTACTAGTGCCATCTGTTAGCCCAATAATTGAGTTTGTATGGAGAGGGTACTGCTTCCACTTTTCTCCACCAGATGTCTAAGCGGTGTAGGCCCTTGGAGCTTACTGGAGTAATCAGTATGGCCCTAAGAATGGGAAGGTTTCAAAGTGCTCAGAATTTTTGGCAATTAAGACACTATTAGCAAATATCAAAAGATTGACAAACTAGTCGTCCTTTGTTGTTCCAATGTAACTTTCGAAATATATTTTATAATAACTCCGTGAATTGCTTTTGTGAGATTGTCTTCAATATTATGCTTTTGGTTTTGACTTCCCCATATATATTTATTATATATACTCAGAACATTGATTTAGTGACGGTGGTAATATGGCGTCTAGCCCATTCTCCAAGTATGTGGAAGCTAAGGCGCGTGATATTTGATATTATTTAATTCGACTCATAATTTTCCCTAAATTATATATGCGGAAGCCACTACATAATCCTGCTTCAATAAAATTATAACTTGACGGTTATAAAAATTGCAGGGGCAAACAAATTATTACAACACATATTTGTTGTACAAATTGGAATAGATTTTCATTACAGAGCACCACCAAGTACACTGTGATTAGAAATTAATAATGTAAAAATCTATACAAAAGAACAAATAACAGCAAATTCTTGGATAAAAGCAAACGAAAACTTAAAACTCCATAGTTTTACATGTTTGAAAAAAAGGTAAATCGTTTTTTACATACCGAATTATACACTAATTGATGAAAAAGGACTGCTAGCTAGTGTAAAAAAGTACATTTTCAATTAAGTTATGAGATTAAAAAAAACAGTGAACCTAACTAAAACTGAGAGCTTTTGTTTTAGGAAGGCAGTTTTAATGGTAAAAAAGAAAAATTTTAATGAAAAATATTTCCTTTACTCATTAAACGATTAATGAGTATTAACAAATAATAAATGGGTAAGAAAAACCCTATACTCATTAATTTTATTAATCTTTTAATGAGTAATTTATTGTTTATTACTCATTAAAAAGCGGAAAATTAATAATAATAGACCATATAGTCCCAGTTTACGCGATGAAACTGTGTCTATGATTGTGTTACTCAGCTATTAACTATTGAAGAATGCTTTTGGAGAATAGTAAGTTGAAGTTACCGAAAGCTTTTGGAATATAAAGATTTCAAATGTCTTATCGAATTCGTGTGTTAGTCAAAACCTCTGGCGTGTGCTATTGATCGTATTACTTCGGTTTTACTCAAGTACGAAATGAAAATTTTAAAAAGAAATAGAACTGCAAATCACTCGGTCAACGATCAATAATTTCTTGGCATGATTTGCCCAAAAATTCAACGGAAAATATTTACCTTATTTTCCATCCTTAGTTTAAAGATTTATAGTTTATTATTATGTTATATTTTATTGTGCTTTACTTTCTTTTAAACAATAAAAAAATGAAAAAACTTATCATGTCATAAAAATAGTATATTGACTATCAGTAAATTAACAATGAGTAACGAAATACTCATTTATTATTTATTTAAAATAAAAAATGATAATTGAAAAGTGGGTAAATTACTCATGAACATATAATAGAAAATATTGATTGAAAAGAAGAAAATGTATTTCTCAGTACAAAATAATAGAAATTAATTGATGTTGCATTAAAAAAAAATTAATGTGTTATGAGAATCGAATTCATCCTCATTATAATAATAATGAGTACTGAAATGTCAACATTGAATACAATAACTGATTTTTTAAAATGAAATCAATATATTTTTTATGCAATTTAGAGCTTCAGAATTACAAGCTATAAACAGACTGAAACAATTGTCTGAGCAATTGTTTAAGTATTAGTAGCTATCTAATTTTTGGGCAGAACTCATTATGCGCTACCAGCTACCATTACAAACTATTTTAACACATCCATCACAAACCGTTCGAAGCATTTTCATTAACCATATGGTCTTTTAATTTATAGCCAAGCGAGATTCATACAGAACATGTCGGTTGGAATACCAGTTTGAGTTCTTTTAAACGTCACTTGCAAAGCTTGTTATAATTTAACAATTCCTAACATAGAAGCAAAGAAAAAACCGTTTGCCACCTCAGCTCGAGCTAGTCGACAACTGTGAGTCGTTTTAGGTAAATAATTAACGGCATCAAAAATTCATTATGTGTTTACGGAGAACTAGTTTCAAGTCGTGCCGAAGAATATATCAGAGAGGCCCCCCTCCTCCCTCCCATTCGTGGTTATCACACTGAATGTCAATAAACTGTGAAGCAAGCGGATGGATGGATGAACGAACAAGAGTTGAGCTATTATGGTGTTTTTTTTTAAAGCAATTAGTGTTCAGGGTTTTGTAGAAGAAGTTGCGGTGGGTCATTTGAGCGCGGCGAATTTGATGAATAGTAACGATATTTGTTTGTATTCAAATCAGTATTATAAATATCTCTGATATGCGGTCAGAATGTATTTATATAGCATGAGGTCAAATTTAAAAAATGGTTCCAAATTATGTTCAGAAGGCTATGTAGAAGTTAAGTCATTCAGTCCATGCTGTTTGATGGATGTCTGTGGTTCTAATCTTTAGCTTTTTTATGAGAACACATATTAGGTAATAAACTTAAGCGATCCGAATATTGTGTAATTATCTCAGACAAATCGATTACAAATACCTGATAGAAAGAAATTTATGGTTATGAAGTGAGGTGATTGTTGATTTGTGTAATGTGACAATAGTCCCTCATGTAAATTAATAGAAACCAACACACAAGTCAAAAAGAGTTCATTTACAAGACTCTCTGAAGAAGTCCTACAAATGACGTCTTAAAGATGCCATTTACAAGAAGTCTTAACTAAGAGCTGCTGAAGATATAATTTTTCTACTTCTGAAGAGTTCGGAAATATAAGAGCATGAGCACCTCTTTTCTCTGACTTCTTTAAGAAATCGTAAAAATGAATCCATGTCTTCATTCTGAACTTCTTTTTCTAATTAATACAAATATAAGTGTATGTCATAAACTAATATTTTAAGGTGTATGTGGTGTTGTTGGATATTCACAAAGAACTGAACAGTAAGTTTTATTTTATTAAAAAAAAACATTTTGTGGAAGAAAAATCAGATATCTTATACAATTTTTCTTGTGTGCCACTGCCAAGATTTTTTGACACAAGAAAAATAGAATCATTGTGAAAATTTGCGAATATAACTCCAACTAAAACATACAGGGATTGATAACTACTCAAGATTTGGAGTTAAAACGTTTCCAAACACTAGTGATGGGCTTAATCGAATGATAATAAAAATCGATTATTACAACTCCAATGATTTTATTAATCGAATGATCGCTGGAATGACCGTTCACTCGGATTTTACGGTTATGATTCTAATGATTGTTCCTTGTTTTATTCTGAAATCCTTAAGCCTTCGCCACACAGAATGCGTTATAACGCGACGTTCAGGGAACGCGCGTTTTCCTCGGCGTTCAACGATATGGCTACGACACACGCGCGATTCAGTACTGCGTGTGTGTTTCTATTGCAAGTACATCTCTGAACAGAAAGCAATGAGTAGTTTGGATGAGAAAGAAGCTGTGCTTCTTCTAGCTTTGAGTTGTGCAAGGAAAACACTGTGCACCCTATTAATAAAAAGAGGCATGAAGTTGGTGAATATCACCGTCTGTGTTAGGAGCTGCGCTCGCATGAATATCGTTTTTTTGTGTATTTCCGCATGTCACGACAAAGTTTCGAGGACCTACATGATCTTCTGCAGCCAAATATTAGAAAGATCATCACGAACTGGAGAAGACCTGTTGAAACTAGGGAAAGTCTAGCTGTTTGTCTGAGGTAAGTTGATTAACAATTTATGCTTGCAACGTGTTTATTTGTACACTGTAAACATATTAGGTAATATTAGATAAATAAACAAACTAAAGTGACGGAAAATCAGACCCACAATTTTCATACAATTGTCATGCACTATCGATCGAATCACTGGTTAAGGAACTCATATTGTGATAAACTGAGGGAGATGCGCTATATCCTGGAGATGGTGATGATGAGGTGTTGGACGAATATGGTGTTGATACTCCAGTTGTAGGAAATAGTGTCCCAAGTAGCCAGTTCCATCTTCATCAATGCTTGCGTCGATGGCGGAAATCTCCTGAATGTTTCTGCACAACTAAGGAACAAGTGGTCAATACCATCCAGCTCGCGCCTTGTTTGTTTACTTTGCAAGTAATGAAGGATTCTGTCCACGGCCATGCTTGGGGGTGTATCATGATGAGCCTCAATTCGTGTTTTTTTTGGGTGGAGACGGAGGTACCACTGGCGATTGTGTGAAAAGTGTTTCATGTTTCTCAGCTTTATTTTGAAGTTCAGGAGTTTCGTTTTCCAGAAGTAGAGTTTTCAATTTCGTCACTTGGTATATTACTGTTAGTATGACGGCATCGGAGGGTTTCATCCAAAAAATTCATTTGTTTAAAATTTGAAATACCCAGGTCTTCAGCAATCACATTCCATGCCTCCGCCTTCTTGACGACATTTTTGTACAACTTATGTGAGGTATCATACATATAAACAAACTCTCTCTCGTGCTTTTTCTGTTTCTTCACATCTTGATTGAAAAAGAGGCAAGTAATGCGGCGTTATTTTGTATTTTCTTACAACCCGAACGCCTGACGTCGCGTTAGAGAAGGTAATGCGACGTCATAACGTCTTGAGTGTGGGAGAGATGATGCAAGCTTGAGTAATTCAAACATTCTTTACGAAAAGTTAGCACCGCTATCTCAGAAAAATAAGCAAAAAAATTTTGTGAAGCGCCTCAAATTTGGAGGTATTTATGATCTTTTAATTGACGTATTGCACGTCAACCCCAAAATTAGTCTAAGGGGTAAAAACCACCCCCGAAAAAATATTGAAATTTACTTTTAAATTTAAAACCTGCTAAAATTACCTGCGAATTACGAGCTCTTTACTGGTGCAATGCAGATGAACACCTAATTTTATTCAAGGGGAGAAAACCAGCCCCAAATTATGCAGTAATTTCGAATTTAATAATTTATAAATTTTGAAGTACCAGCATAATCTACGATTCACGAGCTTTTCAACGGTGTATTACATGACTACATTGAAATTACTGAAAGTGGTGCAACCAAACCTCCCCCCCCCCGTATTTCGCAGTTTTTCCAAATTTTGTGATTTACGAGCTCTTTAACGGGATATACAAATTATAGTAAGGGCTGTAAGCAACCCCACAACTTATGCCGATTTTATGACTTTCGAATATTGAAAAAGCAGTCCTGCTCTACGATTGACGAGCTTTTCAATTGTATATAACACCACTACTTTCAAGTCATTGTAAGACGTGCAAATAAATGCCAAATTATGAATTTTTTTCAAAATTTCTGATATCTGGATTTTAAACTACCATCTTAATCTACGATTTACGAGCTCCTACACGGTATATTATACGACTATTTTCAAGTTAATGTAACGCGTGCAAACAACCCACGAAATTATGCAGTTTTTTTCCAAATTTGTAATCCTTAAATTTAGAAAACTGGTAACTTAAACTACGATTTAGGAGCTTTTTAATGATACATTGTAGGACGACTTCAACATAACCTGAAAGGTGCAATATTTTCTGGTTAGTTTTTAAATATAAGTAATAAAGGAATTTCATCAACGAAAGATAGAGATTAATTTCAGTCAGCATTCTTCAAACAGCCTTCGCCAAATTTACTAAATCAGTTAAAATTGTATATGGCATGCTGTTTCCGAGTTCACTCAGTTTCAGATAGAAAGAATATAGCTTATAAAAAATAATTCAAATATCATCTTATTTTTTGTCCAACGCGGACCTTAGAAAATCGGGTGTATCTATACAACAACAAATATAAAACAGGATGTTGATAGCTGAAAGGGCACGGCAGTGCAATCCAGTATATTACCGTATTATTTTTTAAATCATAAATTTGATAGTTATCAGATTTCGAAACCCACTAAATTAAACATATAGATAGTTAGGGAGTTATCTCCCCCCATACATTATTTTGGGTAGTTTACTACATTTAAAAATCGCAAAATTTGAAAAAAATTGCAAAATTTGCGGGACGATTTGTACCCTTCAGAATAATTTGAAAGTACTTGTGTGATACACTCTTAGCCAGCATTTAAATTGTAGATTAGGGGTTGGTTTCACTTCTGTGTATAATTTAATAGTGGCTGTTGGAAAGCTCGTAAATCGTAAAGTAAAATAGTAATTTTGAAGGTTGGACTGTCTCAAAATATATTTGAAACAAAAACTGCATAATTTGGGAGTTGATTGCGTTCCTTTCAATGACTTTAAAGCAATAGTGTAATATATCATTGAAGGGTTTGTAAATCGTAGATTAGGATGGTAGTTTGGCAAATTTATAAAAAAACACAATTAAAAAATATATATAATTTGTGTAAGGTAATGTTGAAGACCTCGTAAATCCTAGATTAGCGTGGTAGTTTTGAAGAAGAAAATTTCGAAAAAATGCAAAATTTGGAAATTCTTTGCACTGCTTACAATGATTTGAAAGCATTAGTGTAATATACCCTTGAAGAGCCCGTAAATTGTAAATTCGTAAGTAGTGTGGTTTTAAAAATTCAAATTCGAAAATCGCAAAATTTGAAAAAACTGTATTATTTGGGGGTTGTTTGAACTCCTTACAATAATTTGAAAGTAGTCATGTAATATACAGTTGATGATCTTGGAAATCGTACATTAGGATCGCAGTTTTGAAAATTAAAAATTACAATATTTTGAAAATATTGCATATGTTGGAAGTTGTTTATACCCCTTACAATAATATGAAAGTAGTTACGTCAGAATCAGTAAATATGAGAAAATTGCGAAATTGTGGGGTTGTTTGCACCCCTTCCAAAAAATTTGAATGTAGTCGTAATGTGTCGTTGAAAAGCTCATAAATAGCGATTACCCTGATGAGTTTTAAAATTTGTAAATCATAAAAACTGAAATAACTGCATTATTTGGAGGATGTTTGCACCTCTGAAAGAATTGAAAGTAGTCGTATAATATACCGCTGAAAAGCTCGTAAATTATTCTGCTGGAACTCACAATTTATAAATCATTAAATTAAAAAAACTGCATAATTTGGGGGTGGTTTTCATCCCTTGAATATAATTAGGTGTTCATCTGCATTACACCAGCAAAGAGCTTGTAATTCGTAGTTAATTTTAGCAGGTTTTAAATTTAATTTTTTTTCCGGGGTGGTTTTTATCCTTTAGACAAATTTAGGGGTTGACGTTCAATACGCCAATTAGCTTGTAAATAGCTCCTAATTTGAGCCGATTAACACATTTTTTTTGTTTGTTTTTCTGAGATGGCGGTGCTAACTTTACTGACCTAAAACATCGCTCACCTAAAAAGTTTTCTTTTCGATAGACCAATCTAACATTTTGTGCCATTTCACTCGACTGCAATGAAAACCGTTACAAACACCATGATGTTTACAATTTTTGTGCATATATTTTTCTGATTTTCAGAAAAATAGTATGTTTTACGTTGTAGAAAAATGTACGGAACCAAGTTTGAACATAAATTTGTATAATACAATTTATAATACTCAAATTGTTTGAGCAGTTTTAGAGAAAACAGTGAAGATTCAATGAAAATCGCTGAAATCTAGTCCCTTATTTACTTTTTTTTTCGGATTTTCTAGAAAACCATAAATTTCATGTTATAGATAATTATATGGGACCTTTCTGTAATGTTCCTTAATATAATTTAGTTTAACTCATCAAAATTGCCCAAGTCGTTTTTGAATAATCTCTCGTAATACATAAAAAAAATTGTAGACGAATTGATAACCTCCTCCTTTTTGGAAGTCGGTTAAAAACAACTAAAAAACACATCTCAAAATTCAAAAAAGTGCATTTATAAAATTACTTGTGAATTTATTAACTTTTATATTGGAGAAATCTCTAGACCTCTAAATGATCATAAAAATTATAAACGGCAGTTCGAAAAGTCCATATTTGTGAATATGCATGGCACTTTGGTCACAAAATACAATTTCATAACTCATCTAAATTAAACACAACAAAAACGAAGGCTAAAAGAGGTATTTTGCTAAAACTATCTATGCTAAAAATGTTATCTTATTTCTGTTTAAAGTATGCATAATATAGCACTTTATATGAAATATTCAACAATTACAAGTCAGTTTTTATTGTTTTTTTTTATTGTTACATGTAAGTATTATTTAATTAATAATTTGAATGTTAGTTAAGTAACAATCCATCAAGGAGAGGCATAATCTATGAACCACAAACACATATCTGCAACTAACTGAAATAAACAGGAATTTAAAAATATACTAAAGAATTGCCTTTAAAATGAAGTTTGGGTTTCGATTTCGGCCAAAATCTCAACACACACCGACATTTTGTTTCTGTTTGAGTTGAACACTACTTATTACAAAGTCGAACCTAATAGGGCTAAATATTTCTGAACAAATATGTTTCAAATTCTAGGAACTTGAAATGATCTTTAATATTTACATGAGCTTCAGCAAATTTCTATGGTATCCTGTGTATATCTGTTTATTTTGACACACATTTTAATTTTAAAGTTTTCATTTTCTTGTAATTGTTATTGAGAACCGGACCCTGAAATCTATGAAATATGCAGATATTTGCATGGACGTGTAGTGTGATTATTCCCAAGAAATATATGATTATTGGATAAATATTATTAGAAAGATAATAGTACATTCTTAGCGCCATTTCGGCAGATTGTCAACGCTTTGGGAAAAACTAAAAGTGATGTTACGAGTATATTGTTTTAATTTTCAACATTATGTATATGCAAATTACTAGTTTTACCCATATACCGCTGTCGTTGAAAACCTTGGTAAAATCCTTGAAAGTTGAAATTTGAGCAACTTCTGAACCGTTGTTCTTTGATATATTTGTAGGTGTGTGAGTGTGTTTTTGTCTCGTACTTGAACTTTCTATATTAACAAAACGCAAGTCGATTAGGTAGGTCAAGAATTAGAATACATATTTCAAATTATTAGATCCGAATTTTGCAAGTTTCAAGTGGGAATATTTATGAATGTAATATTGATTTTCCATTTGTTACACGCCTCTTGAGATTCTGTCATCTCTGAACGAGAATAATGAGTTTTATATTCATCAATGCAAATTGACAATGTGATCGGATTTGTATACCAGCCGTCCATAAAGTAAGCAACAAATATAATATGGAATTTAACTAAATTCCACATTATTAACTACAGATTTTAAATATTCAGAAGGTAAATTGTTAACAATCAAAGTTCCTTGGGTTAGTATTTGACAGTAACAATTAAAAAAGTTCTTCTTCTGTTGAGTGATTTTATCCTTTATGTGGTCTTCGGGTTGTTTGTTTTCCGTCCCCGATTTTTTTACTATTTCCCCATTTGATAATCTTCAAATGAGATCATTTCAGGTGTTTGGACATATACGCCATTTCCAATTATTGTGGTGTTATTCCCGATAAATGCATAAACTTTAAACGCTTTGTAGCATAAAATTTTTCTTCGGATGAGTATCGACGAAAAAACTAACTGCGTACCCTTTTCAAACGCAAAACTCGGAGAATTGATGTCGTGAGATGGATTAGATATCCTGCTATTTTAAATAAAGGTCGACAACGGATCTTCATCTCTCAAATCTCCTATAAGTGGAAACACGCCCTCTCGATTCTTCTGCGAGGTAACTTCTCCAATCGTTCGCCCCAAGAATCTTTAAATATTCATTTCCAGTAGGTATTCAAATAAAGTCTGCACAAAAATACCCTGTTCATACAAATGAACCACGGAGACCGCAACCGAATAAGATGTTTCTTTCTCTACCTCAGTTTTTGCTACTGCAGTCTCTTTCTTGGTTGTCGTTGTCTATCATAAGTCACTGCTGGTTATACGAAGACTATTTACATTTTTATATTTGCTTTTACTCATTGCCCTGTTGTCCATATACAATCCATCATAGACCTCATTTTATTTAGATTGTGTGCATCTACATGTACCTCAACGTAAGTGAGTTTAATTGATCTATAATTTCGTGCTGTACAATAAGTTTGATTTGATTGTTTCTTTAGTGATGGTAAATAGATAAGCAACGAGAGTTCTGCAGCGGAAGTGGGCATAAAGGTACCCAGTCATCGAGTTCTCGTCGGGAGCTGTTGCCGAGCTGTTGGTGGTTGTTCTTTGGATAAGAAGAAGAAATGAAA
This sequence comes from Octodonta nipae, assembly GCA_034190945.1. NCBI lineage: Eukaryota > Metazoa > Arthropoda > Insecta > Coleoptera > Chrysomelidae > Octodonta > Octodonta nipae. The sequence goes on along the minus strand of CM067216.1, from coordinate 58,586,675 downwards.
GACATTAGGTTTGTTCCTACCCGATGCGAAAGCGCATTCAAGAAAACCTGTTCCAACCAAGTTATGACAGGTTCAGTAAACGATGCATCACGGTGTTCCAACCAAATAATGTACCGTTTCTCGCATCGTCATTTCAATCCTTGGTGAAGAGCAAGAATCGTTTGGTGATTCTTACTAATCATGCGCAGTAGAAACTGTCAATAAATTAAGGATATGGAATGCAGGTCGCAGAGTTCAGACAACAAGCTTGTCAGAAAACCGTTCCTACTAATATTTTTTGTTACTGTACAATGGTAGTACGTTGAACGATGCTAAATTCGCAGTTGCGCACAACTTCGATGCAGGCGATTTCGTGACAGTTTCATGGCGGTACGGATACTGCAGGTACGAACAAACCTATTGTATTCTGTGTTGTGTGCGTCGCAAGGGTGTGCGCCATCTTGCGGTGAACGTGTTAATTTAAACGATGTCTTTGATTTATTATTCTTATCCAAACAACAACTACCAACAGCTCGGGCCGCAGCTCCCGGCGAGAACTCGATGACTGGTTACCTTCATGCCCACTTCCTCCGTAGAACTCTCTTTGCTCTTCTACTATGGCAATTTCTTTAATATTTGCGACGGATATCTTCATGTTTAGAATTTTAGCAAATTTTGTTAAATGTATATCGTAGTGTCTATTTCTACCTCTGTCTTGGTCGTTCCCTGTCATTAGTCACTACTGGTCATACAAATACTATTTACATTTTTATCTTTGCTTTTACTTATTGTCCTGTTGTGCCACATTATTGACCCTCCTATCTTGTATAGCTCTAGGTAACTAATAGTTGTTGTAGGTAGTTATCAGTTTCCGCAATAGTCATCAAAATAGACTTTATAACCACTGCTTCCTGGTTTAACTTCGTTGATTACTTCACGCATTATTATATTGGAATTTTTTTATCGATTTTTGTTTGGTGATGTGCTTCCTTTGTCGGCCATGTAACAATATTTTAATAGGTAACTGTATTAATTGTCAGTTCTGTCTCTATAAGTTTATGTATTTGTTTTTGTTTTCCAGTCTTTTTCAAGGACTTGCCTAATGAGGTTATAGCACCCAGTCTTCATCCATTCTTTCGTATTTGCGTTGCTTGGAAAGATATAGAATCTTCTGCTTATTAGAGAAATTAACAGTTTTGTGAATAAGGTTCTGGCTCAAATAATTGTCTCTTTATTTTTTTTTTATCCACTTGATATGGTCAATGAAGATCTTTTTGTACATTTTAGTGTGCTTTACCACTAATTATGGAAGTTCATTTGGGATGTCTTGCACACCAATGCTTTTGATATTTATCATTAGTCTTGTTGCCTCGAGAGATATGTTTGTTATTTCACTACACTTTCACTAACGTTGATACAAATTTTCCTGTTTTTCAATAAAAATTGACAGGGAGAATTTGGTGTTTGGTGATCTCTTGATACTGAGAGTAGCGTTTTTTGGTCTTCCAGCAAGCTTTTTTTCTATCCCTAATCCAGGTCAATTGAAGGTGCCCTGGTTTCCAGGTTATTTACCATCGTATAGCTGGATTCCTGGATATTTCTCTTTTTAAATTTTCTTCTTTCTACCAGGACTTTGTTTTATCCTTCTCTATCCTATGGCTGCCGCTGCGTAATACATGGATGGCCAAATTTGATTTGTACACATGTTTTCTGGAAATGTAAATTCGTATTCCTTTGCCTTACTTCTAAAGTTTTTTTATAAAATTCTCTAGATTTTCAGTAAATTGAACACTATAAAATCATCTTATTCATAGATGGGAATAAATAAAAATATATTTAAACGACTGTCTAAGTATTGAAAATGAATGACTTAGACAAATATTGTGCATTGATTGTACATGAAATAACTTACAACAGAAAGACTTTATAAAAGAAATATGTAGATCTATAAAGTTAAGACAAATAAATAGTAGACGAGAGATACAAATACAAAAATATGTGTTCGAGAGGGCATTCTCCTGTGGGAAGCGCAACTGATAAAGGTTCCCTGACCAGAAACAATATTTATATTGTCTTGCGTACCTCGAAGAGGGTAGGACAAATAAATTGAAATGTTTTGCCGCGAAATGAGTATCGACATGTAGGAGTTACAGACATACCTAGCTCCAAATTGGGTCTCGTATTCTGTGTGTAATGTCATTTTCTTGTGATCCGTAGGACAGAAATCACACGCAAAAATTCATAGGTTAACTAAACACAATCGCAATAATTATGGTACAACGTTTTCAAGATTTTACAATCCATTGAACGCAAGGCAGAATATTGTTTCTAGTCAAGAACCCTCATCAGTCGCGCTTCCTTCAACTGATTGAACTATCGAATAAATATTTAAGTATTTAGTACATATAACTGAATTTAACAATTTATCGCGAAATGAATGGCGACACCTAGGAGTTTTAGGAAAAACTAGCTCCAATTTAGATTGCAAGGTACGCGTGCACATAACTTTTTACTTTATCTTTCCTTCCAAATAAATTTTGCGGGGCAACTGTTGCCTCCTTGACCCCCCCCCCCGAAAATACGCCTATGGTGACGTCATAAAGCAACCGATAATTATATTTTCTATGTAATTATAAATGTAAATGTAAAATCCTGCCATAGGTCAAATTTTATATATGAAACTGCACTTTTTCCACTTTCTGAAGGTAATACTAATAATTATCTCTAAAAAAATATAACTGACAGAGGGTAGCCTGTGATACCGCCTTTAAAGGGGTTTTCAATTCCCTATTCAGCAATATAGGACTTTTTGATGTTTGGACCTTGGTAAAACGCAATATCAATTTTCAATTGTTAATTTGTACAATTTGAAGTAATTTACAATATTTATAATAAATCATATGCTCAAAATGGGAACTGATTATTTCTTGACTAAAAAAAAAAAAATACAGCATCTCTGCGCTGATTTGATTAATCTCTGGGCTTATTCAGTATTTTAAATCCTCAATATTAATTGGTTTATTCTTGCAGATTTTTTATTTTAAATAATCCAGTGGAGTCATTCAATTTTGCCACGTCTGTCAATCCACCCATGCGGAAAAACAGGATTGAGATAAGTTTGTACTACTGCTAGATAATGCAGTGTATCTTCATATTGTGGAAACGATGTGCTTCTATTAATGTCTGCAGAATTAACGGTATCAGGAAAAAGTTGTATTAATTTGTAAAAAAAATGCAATTGACTCGCCCCAGGGCTACTTGTTTATACATAATTTATATTTAAAAAAGAACCGACTTCAGCGGGCTTAAAATAAAAACCATTTAGAAACCGTGTACAATCAATCATTATTTTCAAACATAACTTCTTTTTTATCTGACTTAAGGTACAATTCAATTGAAAATTTTAGCGTATTCTTATCTCTCTCTCTTTTTCTCGTTTTTTCTTTGTTCCTCTCTAATATTATTCTTTGTGTATACTTTCCAAATATATTTCAACTTTTTTTATTTATTTTATTATTTCGACCACTTTCTATAAATGTAACTTGGTTGGTCACCCCTATAGGTATAACTTATTGGTATCATTTTCTGAATCAACCTGTACAACTATAATTCAACCCAACACAATATTACAACGGTCCTGATATCTTTAAAACCTGTTTAAGTATAAATGCTCTCCATGCTATTGACCTTTTATATTTTGTATTGTTTAAATTATTCCTGTATGCCAATGATTTTACTTCGGCACATATGTGTAGTTTTCCATTTATGCAACTGCTCATGGTCTACCCTATGTAATAAAATTCACCTTTCTGAACCACATTTTATGACTATAATTGTACTCCATCATTTATTTCAACCACCCGGATATGCAATTGCTTCTAAAAAATTTTGAACCCATGTCTATATTTATACCCCGTCCTACGTTCTATAATTCAAATATCCTAACTGCTTAGATAACAATACACCCTGAATAACAATAATTTTACCCCAGCCTTAGTTCAAACACCTTGTATAAGCAACTACTTATGTTCCAAATTATATAACTTTTTTTAACCGCCCTGTATAACTGTAATTCTACTCCACCTTATATTTCAACCATCCTGGATATTCAACTGCTTCTGAAAATTTTTGGGGCCTTATGTATAACTAGAGTTTTGCTCCACTCTTATTTCAACTTACTTACGTGCCACCCAATACAATATTTTTAGAACCACCCTGTATATCTAATTCAATTCCAACTTATACTTCAACCATCCTATGTATACAACTGCTTATGAACACCTAATATTACATGCACGAACGCACTCACGTACAACCGTATACCATATAAAAGAGTTCGCCGACATAAAAATAGTTTTGATAAACTAAGGGAATATTTTCTGCCATTTCACGCGACTATAAGCCTCCTAACTTTACTTCATCTCTAAAAAAACTTACTTCAAACGAATTAAAATGAAAAACACCCTCTACGATATACTTTCATGGCATATCTTGACATTTAAACTAGATATTTATGATGAAAATTTTACATTTACCGTTAAGTTTACAGTTTTTTTGGCATATATTTTTCCGATTTCCAGAAAAATGGTTTATTTTACGTTATAGAAAAATATACGGAATCAAGCTGGAACATATCTTGGTAGAATACAATTTATAATATTCAAACTCCTTGAGCGGTTTTAGAGAAAACAGTGAAAATTCATTGAAATTCACTGAAATCTAGTCCATTAATTACTTTTTTTTTCTGATAATCTGGAAAACCGCAAATCTCATGTTATAGACAATTATAAAGGACCTTTCTGTAATGTTCCTTAATATAACGCAGTTTAAATCATCAAAATTGCCCAAGGCGTTTTTGAATAATCGCTCCTTATACATAAAAAAAAGTTGCAGACGAATTGATAACCTCCTCCTTTTTGGAAGTCGGTTAAAAATAAAAAATATGGCGGGAAAGAAAATTAATAACCCTTTTAAACGCGGTATCCCACACCACCCCTTTCATTTAATTATTTTGCCTAGGGGGTTGAAGAGGCAGGTGACATTTTTTCTGCAAAACGTGTAGTTTGATAAATAAAACTTGCCCCGTTGCAGGATTTTTCATTTACATTCATAATCACGTAGACATCCTTACTTTAGGACCTCACTGTATCAATTATAAAATGGTCAAAATCAAACCATGCGTTCCTAGTCTAATGATAAAACCCGATAAAAGATTTTAAAAAATATCATTTATAACTCATAAAAAGATATAATTTATTCACATTTCTAATAACTTAAACGACTTTACAGAAAACGTGTTTCATTCCTGTCAATCAACATTTTTTACGGTTTCTCCATTCGCCTCGAAATAGAAGTTGACCACACGGCTGCTTGAGTCTTGAGGAGGCCTTTCGATGTTCTCTCGACAACGTTGAGTCGGCGACGAGGTTAAGGAACTCCTCGACCGCTGGCATTTCAAAATCACGCCAACGGTGGTGGAGTTACCAATCCTCGAAACACCCTGTATATGTAGCCGGCCAGGCGGGTTTCCCAAATGCTGAAAGCAATGATTAGAATAATTATAAATTTCCGTAGACAGAGTTTATTAAACTTATGAAATTTATGATGACATTTTCAAAATGAGTGTTACATCATTATTATTTATTACAACTGATTTATCTCATTCTTTGTAGAATTTTTGTTGTGTTTTAAGGTAAAAGGAATTTGAGTATGGAAAGTTTTCGGACAAGCTTTTATGGCATTGAAGGGAAAAATATGTGACGTAAATAATATGTTTTCTCGAATATTATGTCGTTAGAAGGCTCTTATCAAGACCGAAGCCCGGCTGGGGGAGTTTTGAGTTTAGAAATGAAATTTTAAGGAATTCACTTTTTTTAAATTAGTTTTATATATTATACATTTTTCTACACTAGAAATAAATGAATAAAAAGAGCAGCAGTCATTTAAGACTGAACGATGGAAGCGAAAGCTTCTTACGAAATGTACTTCTCGTTTCGCGTTCCTTTGTGTCATTCTGAGTAATAGATATAAATATCAGGAGAAATAAAATAATTGTCAGTATTTTGTTACGACTCAACTATTAATCTTCATTTGTAATTTAGTTCTTAATTTAAACTAGTGGTCGCCCAGTAGTCGATATTCGACCCTATTTCATGAAATTGTAAAAAGCATATTTTTATAAGAAACAGAGTTGTGGAGAAATCGGAGAAATAGATGTAATGACCAAAATTGTTCAGTCATATTGACAAATCTGTTGAAATAAAAAGATAATAAAAATATAATCAAATATTGGTACTCGAAATATTTTTGACAAATGAATGACACCTCAAATTTTTGACTGGAACCGCTCCTGGCAAAATATTCTATATAATAATTATAATTGGAAGATTGTTCTTTGCAACCTAAAATTATATATTAATCAAATAATTAAATTCACATTAAAAACAGAATATTTAATATGAAAGTTACTGCAACGCGTCCGAAAAATCAATATTGATCTACTACATTGACTATTTTACCACTAAACTATAACAACGCTTGCATGCCACTTCCAGAAGTACATGCTCTAAGAATATATCTAACGATCGCTCCCTTCATATATAATTACTCAATGTTTTGAGATTTGACCGTCTGGCGGCGGCGGCACCACAGACACAGATCAAATAGGCGCCACTTTCAGTTGACAGTATGGACGTAAATAATGACTTTTTATTATATTTTATTTAATGAATGAACCAATGTTATAAATTAATATTAGCATTCTGCACTGAAGGTCGCCAGTAGCTACTAAACAAAAATGAAGAAAATCGGTTGAGAGACAGAAGAGAAAATGGTACCTAATCGTTTTGTCTTTGCCTATTTGTATAGAGATATAACTAATATCAACATATGACCTGTAATTTTTAATTACAATATAAAATTTGTTAAAAATATTAAAATATTTTAAACATACTTCACTTATTTAATATTCTGGCAATATATCACGAGCTCACTTTAATTATAACAGATTAAATTATGGGAACATAATTTAATTATTTTTTCTGTTCATTGGGTTTTCTCTCCTCAAATTTTTTTCCTGCAACAGATAAGTATTTAAAAATTGTATATGTAGAACAAAGTGTAGTAAAGCAATTTCGTAAAATTGCCCGGATTACTGGCTGTCTGTACAGAGATTCTTCCTCACAGTTATTCTGAGAGAAAGAGATGTCTACAAAATGATCAACCAGTATTCCTGTATATTAGTAATGTATTGTATACTGTGTAATACTTATCTGTGTTTGGAGACGTTTCAACTCCGAGTCTGGAGTCATTGTCAATCGTTTAGTGTTGTTTTCGAGGTTTTTTCTAAAAAAATTTAGCTTTGATCTTGAATTTGTTGTTTGTCAAAAAATTTGACAATGACGATTTGGCGTTTGGCGATCACTTGACGCTGAGGTTACCGTTTTCTTGCTCTGTTAGCAATAAATATACAGTATACAATACATTACTTATATACAGGAATACTGGTTGATCATTTTGTAGACATCTCTTTCTCTAAGAATAACTGTGTGGAAGAATCTCTGTACAGACAGCCAGTAATCCGGGCAATTTTACGAAATTGTTTTACTACACTTTGTTCTACATATACAATTTTTAAATACTTATCTGTTGCAGGAAAAAATTTTGAGGAGAGAATACACAATGAAAAGACAAAATAATTCAAGACCTCCTCAACAATCTTTTCGACACATAATTTAAGTACATATTTTTTAATCTCCAGTCTATTCAAAATAACTGTTGTAATATACTTTAATCAAATACATACTGAAAAAAGTGTTCATCATAATGCTGATGGGTGGGGCTGATCTCATACATATTTAGAAAAAAAATGTACACACCTTGTTTAAAAAACAGACAAAACCGGTGGCTTAATATTATTTTATATTTAGCAATTCACATCATAATCTCCTTCTACACCAGCGTCGATTTTGGTCACTTTTTGAACTTGTTATTTAATGCTTTCAGTTAGACATTTTTATCATCCTTTTTTTGTCGCTTCCATCTATATACTTGCCCTTTTTGTGATGTTCTATGTCCTGACGTATGTTAAGTCTCTAATTTAAAATATTACAAACAGAGAACTGTAATGGTTTTTAGAACGAAAAGCCCATTATGTGCAAGTATTGTATATTAATCGGATGTAATACTTGTTTCATTACTTCTACTAAATTATTAATTTTCTATAGACAGATAGAAATACAAATTAAGTAGGAGTTAAGAGAAATAATAATTGTTGTTTTTGAAGCAATGCGGGATGAGATGCGACTAGAGACTACGACTGTAGCACTCAGAAAAAGATGTAGCGTTGCATCCGTAACGATGGAAATCAGTTTGAACAAAATTTATAAAAATGATTGCAACTTGTATGTTTTAGTTTTTGTTGTTCTAACCTTGTAAGTTACAATCTCAAATTTTATTATGATACTAATTACGTTCCAATACATGTGGTATATCGTTGGCAAGAGGCTGAAGACTACCTATAAGTTTTTGTACGCATTCGAAGTTCTTGATGTGTTTCTTGTTTTGTAATATGATAAAGTGTTTAACTGAATGACTTTTTTACATAACTTCGCTATTTGTGGACTTTTTTCACACAATTACTTGTGTCAAATATCGATAGCAGGAAAGAAAACAAACATCATAGATTAGATATAAGTTTACTTTGTGCAGTTACAGTGAAAAATAAATAAGTTACAAAAGTTGATATGAAAAAACCTAGGAATTAAAAACAAAAATGAAATTAAAAAAGAAAACAAAAACCGCAAGCTATGCAGATGTTTTACATAATACATGACATGAGCCCATCTACCCGCACTCCATGTAGAAGGTTCGCTCTACAAAACACCTAGTATAGCTGTTTTGTACAAAATAGAAACTACACATTGCATCACAATGTTGCGAAAAAGCACATTTTGGAAATCATAGTAATTCTAATACACCTAACCTACTATGCGATCGTAGCGTCGGTCTTAGTAAGAAAATTCCGTAAAAATATTTGTCTGTGACTTTTTATTTAAAACACATATTCCGACAAACAGATCTCTCGTTTTTGCTTCTGAGATAGTTTACTGATTTGTAAATATTAAAAGAATTAACTTGTGGTTAAACAAGCTGGGTTTGACTCTATTGCATTTCAAAGTATAAAATTATTCAGTAAGCATCTACATGTGTTAGAAGCATAAACTTAATCAGTTATACTAAAACTAAGACATAAAATAGCTCATAAGAACTTTATGGTTGCATTCAGCGAATCGCGTTCTTTTTCGATTGGGGTATCATTTTTGCTAAATTCATATAACCCAGGTTTTTAAATATTGCAATATGCAAAATCAGATATGTCAATCAGATTTTGTGTATGGTGAATTCTTTTTCCTTCGGTTTGGTTACGCCAAAAATTATATTGCAGTATTAGTTGGATAACTAGTAGGTTATTTTAAATATAATTAAACAAATAGCAGTAAATAATGGTTTCGAGGCTGAATTAATAGGTTATTATTTATTTTATTTACAATTGCTATGCCAGTTTTATTAAGTTAATTACTTTGTTAAAATATGTTAAAATACTCATACTCTTTAACACTGTATTTATCATATCAGATCACTTCTTTGGTAGTTGTAGTTATTTATCGTATTGATTATATTTGCCCATATTTAATATAAAAATATGTTATATTTTCTGATTTACTTCGTATTTTTATAATTTTAGATAATGTAAATTTCGAAGGTGCCATATCAATCTATTGGATATTTATGCTGGAGTAATAATTTCACAATATATCATTAAGTTTTAAACAGTATCTAAATATTCTTTTGACATTATTTTTTGAAAAACATCTTGAGATAAAGTTAGAAAATTTTATAGTTGAATAATTTGATATATTTTCATTTGAACGAATTGACTATATTCAAATCATTGGAGATTTTTAAGGACTGTGCGGCCAGTATGAAAATCATACTACCCTATGATCTCTAGCTATACGAGCTATACATTTTTCTGAATAGTAGTTTTCTTTATTGCTTCAATTATGAAATTGTTGTTGTGAAAATTGAAAAGTAACAAATCATTCTTGGCATTGATGTAATGTTATAAATATCAATATCAAGAATGTAAAGTTTAATTCAAATGACCAAAAACATTAACCAAAAGAAAGTACAAGCACAATGCTATCTTTTGAAGAAATTTGGCAAAATAGACAAGTTATTAGAACAGTATTTGTTCTACCACAAAGCAATATTATTCTATATTACAATACTTTTGGTAAGAAACTACATGTAAACAAATTATTTAATTTCTGTTTCAGTAAATAATATAACAACTGCAACTCCTATAAAACCATCGAACTTTAATATCTGAATATAATTCAGATTACTTTATTTGAAAACATTTCGTATGAAAACATATATTTCAGTATGTATATTTAAACGGAATCTGTAAACAGCGGAATCTCAAGAATTGACATGAAATATTAGTACCTAAGTAAAATTATTTGATCCAAGTAAAGTAACGTAAGCATTTCAAGCAGAATCAAACATTACACCTACTTACATATTTCACACTTAAACACACTTCACTAACACTTTTAACAATAGCAAATCTTCAGAAAACTAATCAATCTAAGAAAATTTATAAGACGAAGTCAACTATGAATCGTTATCATTACCGCATAAAAGAACCATCGGATATTCATCAAAACGTATCACCTGCCAAGCACCCGAAGTTCCGCCGCTGCTCTGAACGTGAACTTGATGCCATTTACCTCGGCCATGAAATAGTACTTGAAGGCTAACCTAGCGTACACACCTCTCGCCATCGAGCCTTTCTATCGGAACGACGTTGCTGTGGTCAGCCACTAGTACTTGGCTATCAACATCAACACTTCTACTGGTACCCGTAGTGTCTTGGGTACCGCCGCGGACTTGCTTATAGAAGTGGAAATCTCTTCGTATGCTATAACGATCTCGAGGAAGCCCTACCATTAGTTGACTGTCTTCGGGAACCGAGTTGTGGTAGTCTGAGCATTGGCCTAGAAGTCGTAGGTACTTTTGGTGCTGCGACTTAATGGTCATTTCAGGAATGCTGTCGATTTTTTAGAGTTGCTTCCATTTACATCCGTTTTATGATCTCACTTTTCACTTTAGTTTATGTTTTTGAACTATAAGTTCTTTTGCAACCATCGAAGAAAACAATAATTATTTTTTCGATACGTTCAATTTCAGTATATTTTCTCTTACTTTAACATAAAATTTCCTTGTTTATGTTACTTTTAGTTTTAGAATTAAACATACTTGCTATTTTATCTAGAAGCGACGTTTAATTGTAATATTTAATATTCAATTATCTATTTTGAGTTTTTTTCTTCAAATGTAAGATTTTTGATTGATACTTTGTAACAGAAGAAGAAGTTAGTAAAGTTATAAAAACATTAAAGAATTTAAAAAACAACACCCGGAATTGATGGTATAGAGTCAGTAACAATAGAAAGTATCGCTGAACAAGTAGTTAATTAAACCCTTGACTTCTCTTTTCAATATAATACTTGAAACTGGACACTTTCCTTCCTCTTTTAAAATACGAGTACTAAACCGCTGTTTAAAAACAGTTCAAAAACACAAATCTCAAATTACAGGCATATTACAATAATTAGTAATATTGGGAAAGTATTTGAAAAACTTTTGAAAGTACGATTAATACGCCACTTAGATAAAAACAAACTACTATCTACAAAACAATTTGGTTTTAGGAAGGGAATGACCTCTAGTGCCATTTGCGCACTTATGTCTCAAGTGTATGAAAAACTTGACAACGAAAAACCATGTTTGGCCGTGTTTTTGGACCTCGCGAAAGCTTTCGATACGGTGGATCATGTTCAGCTAATTGAGACGTTGGCTGAATATGGTTTTCGCGGAAAAACAAATGATCTACTTAAAAGTTATCTCGTTCAAAGAATACAATGCGTTGAAATAAATAAAGGATATTGTGATAAAGGATATTGTGATATAAAAAAATAATAAAAATTGGAGTACCTCAAGGCATGGTGTTGGGACCCATATTGCTTACATTTTATATAAATAGCCTACTCGAAAGAAAGAATCGGGGGACGCTCATAAGTTTTGTTGACGACATTGCTATTTTATATGAAGGTAAAGATTGGGATGAGTTTACTAGAATGCTCAATTTTGAAAAAACTTACTTCATACCTTTTAATTGTACAAGTGTAAACAATCCAAAATTTAATAAGTTATCCCTTTTCTCCAACAATTGAGTAATCAACCTACATAAAATATTTAGGAATTCAAATTGACAGATATTTAAGAAAATGGACATTACATTAAGAAGCATGTTATATAATTTTAGGTTCTTCGTAATTCTTCTAGATTCAAAAGATCTGAAAATTCTTTATCATGGTCTGGTATAATCGAAACTATCGTATGGCATAGTCGCTTGGGGAGGACTTGCCACCTCACATTTAAAATTCCTAAATGTTGTACAGAAAAAATTCCTTAAAATAACGTTCAATGAATCTAACCTTTACCCCTCTAATGCATTATATTCTGAGCATAAAATTCTGGACCTAAGGCAAATACACTTCTTATAAATGTGTTGTACAATTATACAGAAATACGCAAGAAATTGATTATGTTCAACACAATTATAACACACGTCAGAAAATCGATAATATTTCAAAAACTAAATTCGCCTCAAGAACTCTGGGGCAGAGAATTATCTTGCTAATAGACTATATAATTTTATTCAGAAAATTATAAGAGACATAGGAACTATTTACTCATTTAAAAAGCAGGTAAAGTTGTGTTCATGATCAAATAAATCCTAATAATTCTAATAATTTTTAATATAATTTACTTACATTTTAATATAATTCTAAAGTTATATTAAAATTTAAGAATTTTAAAAGTTGGATACATTGGGTACAATTATTACAATTATTTGTAATCCCCATACATAGGTTTCACCTTCTGTGGGTAAACAGAAAATTTATTCACTGTATGTCTAACTATAGTAATTTTTATTGATACATAAATCTTTAATTTTGTTGTAATAGTGAAAGAATTGTGAGTTTATTATTTTTCCAACGGAAAATACATCCGGGTATGGTTTAAATATGAGTTGAACATCTATATATAAATAGGCAAAGACAATATGGTTAGGTACCATTGTCTCCTCTGTCACTCAACCGATTTGCCTTATTTTTGTTTTGTTTAGTAGCTACAGACGACCTTCAGTGCAGAATGCTAAAATTAATTTATAATATTGTTTCAATAATTAAATAATAAAATAATAAAATAGTCATTATTTACATGCATACAGTCAATGCCAAACAGTGCCGCCAGACTGCTTGGAGAGAAAATCATAAGGTCGGTTGACTCCAATGTGAAAGACAAACTAAATTAAATGTAAAACTAAAATTTTTAGCCCTTCGCTAAAGTTATCCTACATAGTCATACTATTGAAATAGAACCAACGAAAAATTATAATACATAATAATCGCCGTTTATTAGGCGCCCGCAAGTTTGCAGTTTGCAACTTCCATTGCATTGTAAATATAGTTTGTCAACTAAAATCAGAATTATGTTGCACCTCATCAAGTTATTTCTGATTTCTTCTTTATTTTAACCTTATACTTTTAATTTAGAGTCCTTTTATTTTTGTCATATAAATTTAACTAAGATTACAGAAAATTGTGAAATTATGCACAAATTCACGGTAAATAGGTAGATCTGACAACATTGAATACTTAGCCGGAAATTTGTTTAATTTTTGACATTTCATTACTTTTGTAGCGATTAAGTTGAAAGTTTCCAATTCAGTGAGAAAAGATTAAAATTATTTTCAAGGTTTCAATTTCAATTCCCAGAAAAAAAATTCTCAAAAAATAGGTGTACTATTAATTAACAGTATGTTATTCCTATTTCTTTATATTTTCCACATAAAACAGAAATCGTCATGGGTTAATTAGTTAATACCTTGGTAAGTAAATTTTTTGTATTGAAAATCATTCTGAAAATTAATGTTTTCTGACAATGTGAATATCTTATAGTTAATTAATTTTACATTACATGGTCCCGTTGCTGCAAAGTTCTGAGTGTTAAAAATCATATTAAAGATTTGTTTGAATATATTGGGTTAAGTTAGGTACATTTATTCTAGAGTAAAATATATGTTTTTACATATATTACCTTTCAAATCGTACACTGCTGGGTTTAAAGTTTGCAACCTAAATGTTCAAAAAATTAATATCCAAAACGCCCTACATGACAACAGAAACCACTGCGTACTTATATATGCAAGGTTGGTTTTAAAATGATGAACACGGCAATGGCTGGGTAACGCTCTTTCAGACCAATTGATGACCATATTTTACTATCTTTGGAGTTGCCTATAGTTCAATAGGAAAATATTTAGTGTTGTAAATTATAGATCAGTATTGATTGACAAGTGGTACTAACTTTCGTAGAAAATAATATTTGTAATTTTTTGTTGTGATTATAATTCTGTCATTAATATCATATAATTTTCACAATAGTCCGAAGGTGTTGTGCAACAAATCATCAATCAGCGGATAATGGAAATGTCATTAAATATTAGAGTTTTCATTGGGTTGTTTGTCATCTTCATTTTTAAAATCGGTTGTGTATAAATGACGGAAACTTTTAGGTTACAAAAAGAATCCGCCGATGTTGCATAGACATATTTATGTAAAAATAATCCTACAATTATATACATAAATAAAAAAATATTTCGTGAATTATTCTATATATATATATATATATATATATATATATATATATATATATATATCTATATTTATTCTATAAATGTACTTTAAATGAAGTAATCGGAATAGCAAAGGCCTGGCCTAGTTTTCTAATTTCGCCTCAACTCTATATTTTATACAGACATAAAACATTTTTTAAAAAAATATAACCGACTTCCAAATATAACTAATAAAACATTTAAAATATATATATATATATATATATATATATATATATATATATATATATAACCGACGTCTACCTATAACTAAAAAGCTAAAAATAATTATAACAAAATACAGCTTTAGCAAATAAATAACACATTCAATGTTGTTAGGTACCTACCCAGGAAGTAAAAAATGTAAACATTAAAAGGTGCTCATTCTGTACAAATTAATTACCTACCAATCTAGTATATTTTGAAGTCGGTGCTAAGCAAATCTAAAATCCTTCATTGCCTACTTATCTACTAATTCATCAAACTTGATTGTTGATAGTATAGATAGACGATACTGTACAAGAAGTGGGGTTTGGTGAACTCTGGTAACATTAGTTACTAAATCTTTTAAATGAACAACAACAAAGCATATACCAATAAATTAGTACAATTACCAAAGAAAGTGTGTCACTGCATTGTATTTTTAATAGGTCTTTAGTTACATGTAACATGGTAATATTGAATTAGTAAGTGAGAAAAGTCATTACAATGTAATAAAATCATTCAAGTCAATTATATTTGAATTAATTAAATATCTAACTGCAAACAAAAAATATGATCGATTGAAAACAGTTTGTTGAAATAAAAAATGTATTAATAGAAAATACGTACAATTAAGGTTTAATGAACACTTAAAGATATTACCACACTGATTTGTAAGTTATAGAAACCACTATATGTGCACCTATAAATAGTGTACCATACGCTCCTGGGTTTGAGAGACTTCGCACAACTATATTTTTTCAAAAGGATGATCTTCCTATATATTCATACAATTATATACTAGATTCAAACACTACGAGTAAGCCTTTGAGATGAAAATATTACGCAAAATACAAAAAACATTGCCCTAGGCTCCAATCAGAAGACGGTGTTTGTTAAAAAAGATATGCCACAATATCTCTACAGGTATTAATGGCAGATTTTATACTATTTACTCCGCTATAACCTTATACTGCAATAAAGGAGCGTTCTCCAGATTTAGCAATGATCTCTAGGGCAGTAGGTAAAAATAAATTTACTATTGCACCCTACCATCTACAGAAGCAGCTGCATAACCACAACAACATTCGTTCTTAACCAGTTCAACAGTAGTATGGAGTTGGACAAACTAAACCTGATCCCATTGCGGATGTGAAAGAAATTTCTATCTGCGACGTTTAGATCGGTACTAAAGACAATGAAAATGCCCTAAATTTTGTAATAGAGCATTAAGATATACGGTGAGTCATTTTAATCGAGCCACCAACTTATCACTAAAAATGAAAAAAACGGCTTCTGAGTAATTTTTTTACATTTTACTTTTATTTGACCTTCTAAAGATAATATCCAAATAATAAAATGTATTATTTATCAGAATATGGGGTTAAAGATTAGGGATCTCATTTAAAAAAAACACTGTGACCTTCAAATGATCTTGATAATTGACCTCAAGGTCAAGATGCCTAACATTATTGGGTCATAAACTGAAACATTTACTCACTCACAATCGTTAGCAGCTTAAAGAAAACATCTTTTGAACAATTTTTCTATATTTAACCTTGTTGTTGCTCATCATAAGAAAAAAAAATAAAGTAAATTTGGACCTAAAATTTCCTGCTCTTTTTGTATCCCATGTCAAAAATAAGGATTATCACTAAAAAACTTACTTTGACGTTCATATGAGACCTTAAAAATTAATATCCAGGTCAAAATTCATTGTCCACAACGATTTTTTTTAAACAACTTTATTTGTATAGCATAGCGCCAATTTTCCGAGATATTTGGGTGGCTCGATTAAATCATTCACCATGTATGTTGTTAAGGCATACGAGGTTCCACTTATTCTACCTCATGGAAATGAGTATTTTGCCAAAACGCCTGTAGGAGTAGAATTTATGCCGCTTGTACGCTAAAACTAAGTGATATTACAAATAAAGGTTACCACAAAAATTATAAGATATTTTCCCTCGTTTAATTTATTACATATATTATCAAAAAAACTGTTTTTAGGAGCCATTTTCCAATATAGACGTGCAGAAATTCGGAATGAGCACATTAAAAGTTATAAAATCACCATTTCAAAAAGCCCGGTAAGTAATTTCTTTTTTTGGGCACCAAATTATTGTAGTTTATTGTTAGCAATATACAGGATGTTTTGTAGAAGGATCGCCAAGGTTGACTCACTTGCATATTATGTAGGCCATATAACATCTGGATAGCTTACTGTTTTTGTTGTGTTAATTTAATTGTTTTTCATAATTTGTTTTTGTTTCACTGTAACTTCACCAAGTAAACTTAAATCTAATATATAATGTTTGTTTGCTCTTCTGCAATCGATATTTGACACAAATAATTGAAAAAATTATATGATTCCACAAATGGCAAGATTCTATAAAAAAATCATCAAGTTAAACAATTTATCACATTACAAAAAAAGCACATCGAGTACTTCGAATGCTTAGATAAACTTCTATATATCTATCTTCTAAACTTCTATAATTAGTATCATAATAAAATTTGCGATTGTAACTTACAAGGTTAGGGCTACAAAAAATAAAACATACAATAAGTTGCAATGATTTGTTATAAACTGTTTTCAAACTGGCTTCCACCGCTACAGATGCTTCTACATTCATAGTCTCTAGTTGCATCCCATACCGCATAGTTTCAAATGCCACATTTATTCGTTCTCTGAACTGCTCCTTGGTTTCTATTTCTATCTCGTAAACGACTTGAATTAAAAAAAAAACGATTTACCGATCTTATTACATGAAGTGTGATTGGAAGACAGACAAATAATAAACAAAACGATAGCTTGCCAGCACATTATACGCGATCTGTTAGATGGTTTCTAGACAATTCATTCCCAAACGCTTGCATTGGGAGAGCTGATTCTATACTCTGGCCTCTACAGTCCTCAGACCTGACTCCCGTTGTTGTTTTTTTGTAGGGTGACGGACCTAACAACTCGCCTACGAGATAGAAATAGAAACCAAGGAGCAGTTAACAAGAAGAATAAATGTTGCTTTTGAAGCAGTGCGGGATGAGATACGCCTAGAGACTACGACTGCAGCAGTCAGAAAAAGATGTCGCGCATGGATCCGTAGCGGTGGATGCCAGTCTGAACAAAATTTATAACAAATTATTACAACTTGATGAATGTTTGTTATTAATTACTTTCCAATACATGTGGTATATCGTTGGCAAGGAGCTGAAATATAGAACTGTTTTCAAGCACTCGAAGTTCTCGATGTGCTTCTTTTTTTGTTGTTTTGTTGAACCTCGCCATTTGTGGACCCATATAATTTTTTTTACCCAATTATTTGTGTCAAATATCGATCGCAGAAGAGCAAACAAACATCATAGATTAGATTTAAGTTTATTTTGTGAAGTTACAGTGAGAAGTAAACAACTTACAAAAGCTGATATGAAAAATTCTGGGAATTAAGAAACAAAATTAAATTTAAAAAAACAAAAACTGTAAGCTATCTAGATGTTCTGTGGGCTACATAATATAGCACATGAGCCCACCTATCGCCCCCCCCCATGTTTGACGAATCTTCTACAAAACACCCTGTATAAAGTCCAAAGTCTGTAATCACTATCCATAACCATCGCTAAACACAATTCGTGAAATTAAAAGCTAGATAAACCTTTAAGCCAGTTGCACAATGAGACGCAGCTTTGTGACTTGACGTGACGTGAATCACGACAAATTCTCACGGACAGAGTGAATCACGGCGATTTACATCGCAAAACAGATCGCAGTTTCAGTATGGCGGCGGTTTCTGCATGTATTGATGACATGTCTTGATGGCCTTTATCATAAACTAGACAGATTTGCATTGCATTCATTAATTTTTCTTCCATTTTTAGGGTTCCGTATATACAATATACGGATACCCTTATAATATCACTCCGGATTTCTACCTCTCTCACATCACAGCCATTTTCTCCTAAACTACTGGACGGAAGAGGTTGAAATTTGGTATCAATGTATAGTTTGGTGACTCGATCAGGAGTACATATCGTTAAAGAAAAAAAAAATGATTTTAAGGGTACTTCTGGGGGTAAAACTAAAAAAATCGACCGTTCCCCCCCTGATCTCCGAAACTACTGAGCCTAAAATTTTGAAAAAAATAGAAAATATAGAGCGTTGCCCGAACTTTACAGGAAAATTAAGGAGAAACCATTAATGTTAATTTTGGGGGGCAAATTATATAATTAAATAAAAATTTAAAAATTAAAAAAATTTCAAACGCATCATCTAATATATCAAATGAAAGGTCTCATTCTGAGGAACACAAATATATTTTTTTCATATTAAAAAAATTATTTAAAAATATATTAACGAAAATATACCAAAATTTACCCATCCTCCCCCTTATCACCGAAACTATAAAACGTAAAGTTTTGAAAAAAAAATAGATTTATAGGTTCTGACCTGAAGTTTACTGGAAAAATAAGGATAAACTTCTACTTTTAATTTTGGGGGGCCAATTACAGAATTAAATGGAAAATATAAAGTTAAAATTGTTTTTAACCCATCATGTTATATATCAAATGAAAGGGCTCATTACGACGAAAACAAATATATTTTTTTCATATTTTTTAAATAAATTAATTAAAAGATATTAACAAAAATAGAAAAAAAATTACCCATTCCCCCCCTTATCTCCGAAACCATAAGCTGTAAAATTTTGAAAAAAATGGAGGTATAGCCCCTCATCTGAACTTTACTGGAAAATTAAGGAGAAACCCCTAATATTTATTTTGGTGGTGCAAATTATAGAATTAAATGGAAAATTAAAATTGTTTCTAACCCATCATGTTATATATCAAATGAAAGGGCTCATTATGACGAAAACAAATATATTTTTTTCATATTTTTAAAATAAATTAATTGAAAGATATTAACAAAAATATAAAAAAAATTACCCATCCCCCCCTATCTCCGAAACCATAAGCTGGAAAATTTTGAAAAAACAATGGAGGTATAGCCCCTCACCTGAACTTTACTGGAAAAATAAGGAAAAACCCCTAATATTTTTTTGGAGGGCAAATTATAGAATTAAATGGAAAATAAAAAATTATAATTGTTTCTAACGGGTCATGTAATATATCAAATCCCAGGGCTCATTCTGACAAATAGGTACAAATATATTTTTTAAATTTTTTTAAAATGAATATTTTAAAATATATTAAAAAAATATTTTAAAAAAATTACCCATTCTCGCCGTTATTTCCCAAACTCTAAGACCTCATTTTTTTTGTTTATAGGAAAAATATGAAAAAAATACCTAATTCTATTATTTGGCCTCCAAATAATAGAATTAAACGGAAAATAAATTACTAGAAAACCCCCATAGTAATTTTAGGGACAAATTATACAATTAAATGGAAAATAAAGATTCAATTTTCAAACGCATCATGTAATATACCAAATAAAAGGCTCATTATGTGAATTACAAATATATAATATTTTTAAATCATTCGTATAAAAGATATTAAAAATATTAAACATCGACTTAATACCCACTACACTATTTAAAATTTGAAAAATATATTTTATTTATATATTTAAATAATTTGAATAACAGATTTAATAATTTATAATTTAAACTTTGACCTATTTTGCCGTTTTTCTTCCAATCTACAGAGCCTCAAAACTCAAGTAGATTATAAAAGGCATTTCTGAAAGTTTATTAGTAAAATAAAACTCTAATGTTACTTATTGGGGACCTAATTAGAAAATTAAATACATATATATTCTTATAAAAATCAAACGAATCCTAAAGCAGATAAAATAAAAAGTCTATGTGTGGAAAATCAAAGTGTATATTTTTTATAAATTTAAAACGCTTTCTTTAAAAGATATAAGGGTAAGTATAAAAAAATGCACTCATTCCCTGCTTGTCTGAAACTGGAATATTCGAATCTTGAAGGTGGTACGGAACCCTAAGTATGCGAGTCCAACTCGCACTTGACCAAATTATTTTAAGATTTGAACACACTCACAATGACAAACTGCGGCATAAACATTGCGTTCCGCAGGTCTCGGTGAGCATAATCTGCGTCACCTCACTCTGCGTTGCCAGATATCGGAGTCGCATATATTCTCATCCTGCGTCACGTCACGAATCTGCGCCTCATTTTGCGGCTGGCCTTATAGACTTTATTAGCCATTAAGAAATATAATTAATAACGAGCTAATGATATAATGAATTCGAAATTCATGAGCGACTTGAAGAAATAGACAGTTACGCAGAAGAAGAAAATATTTATTATTAAAATATTTTAATTTTTAATGAAATAAAATACTTAAGTTTTATTAAATAAATATTTGATATATGATTAAGATTTTTTCATAATTATATTTTTTGTAGAGACTGTATAAACGTATGTCTTCAAAACAAGGACACCCGATCTGATGAGACTTTTGAGCCAAACTCTCAAAAAAGGTTTGTACAAGTTTGTAGGAGATTATCTTTCGTTCCTATGTGATAGCCATGTAGTGCCTCAACTAAGTTAAATACCTGTACAACTTACTTGACGCTATTATAAAAGTTAAATAATATGAAGTTTAAAGCTGTATAATCGCAAATTTCAAAAATCACATATAAGCATTAAATACAACAAGTAAACTGTGAAGAGTCGTTAATCTAAATCTAGTGAATTAATTAGTTACTTAATCAGTTGAATATTTATTAATATTAATTTTTCCTAAGGGTATTTATAAGAAGCTGTTAATTTATTTAAAAAATGTGAATGTACATAATTACGGTGTGTTTTGTATTTATAAATGATTTTTTTATAAACGCCGTTATTTTTTTAAGCAAATTCTTTATATAGGAGAAGAAACTTCTGGGGTATAATGTGCGTGTTTAAAAAAAGTATGAGTTAAAAATAATTAATTATATTTTTCTCAAAGGCTGACATTTCTTTAAGGATTCTGCTTTGCGCAGACTCTTCATCAGACTAACCTAATAAATCTCAGTAAACCAGTATATAAGTCAAATAAATCAATATTTATTTACCTGGATCTAAACTACTGTATACCATAATAATACATTTTGATGACACAAGACTTACTTTTATTGTGTAGAATATACAGGAAAAAATATTTCATACCAATATGATTATTTACAGTACCTTTTTGAAATAAAATTAAATTATTTTTCTTTCATTATGTAAACCATCAATACGACTACATTTGTCGTTCACTGTAAAAAGCAAATCAATAGGTATCTTCAAATGTTTAGTTAATATTGCCGCTTGTATCGCCGAACATAGTATAGTGATTTGGAATTGCATTTAAAGTAGTATCCTACATTATATGTCTGCGTTTCATAACTGACACTATTTCCTGCAGAATTTCTATCCCTAAAGGGTTAAAAAAAATCAAGATTGGCAAAAACGATATACCTTTCTTTTAAATATATCTACATTATTTAATTCGACTAATTTTTCGAAAATGTATTTTGCACATTTTTCATATTTTCGCAGTATGTCCACCTTCATTTTTTTCACTGAAAGTTATGATTGATAGCTAGCTTCATTGTCTATGTTTTTGGGCATTTTAACTCATATAGAGCAATGAAATACGAACTTTTATGTAAAACTCAAACCAATATTATAAATCTGTCACCCCATAAAGCTGCCATTTGCCTTAATCATAAACATTTTTAATGTTTTAATTTGAAATAGTTTACTATATTTTAAAATATTTTTCTATTTGACTCTAAACATGTCATTGATTTTTGAATATTTAATTGGTATAGAATTTAAATTTTGTGGGCAAAAGTTTGAAATCTTTTTGGATTTCCGATATAAGTTTTCAATTTACGTAAAGTTATTTCAAAATAAAATATGTTTGTCAGGATGATATAGAGAAACATCGATATGAAATACGTTAACTCTTTCAACTTCCATAACGTTTACGATAATTCCTTAAGTTAACACAAGCAACTTTTTGCCATATAAAATAATCAAATAAAAACTTACGAAACAACTACTCCTGGATGATAAACAGGTTTCTCAGTTAACTTTTAGCAAACTTTTGCAGTCAGGTAAACAGTCAGAAAAAATGTGCCAGGTGAAGATTGAGCCCTTCTGTCACTGTCTGAAGAAATTATTTGACATCTAACTGGTATTCAGCGCGCACTCCTTCATATTGGTTGCCTACTTGCTTGCTGCCTCTCAACAGCAAATTTTGTTCAAATCATTAGGATAATCATCTGAAACAAGATGTACCTAATATAAATCTTAATAGTCAATTTTATTAAAAAGTTAAGTTTTCACATCAAAATCAATATGAACATGTAATTTGCAAAATAAAAACATATTTTATGTTATAATTGCTTATGTAAAAACAAACAAATTATGTTATTAGTTTTTTTTCACTTGGACATAATTTGTAAACGTGTAACTTCTCAATTTTATAAGAAATATAATAATCTGTTCATGTACTCTATTACCATTTTTAACTGACTCTGATATTCCTCATTTTATATGTTATTTATTCCTTGTACAAGATTCAACTAATTTCTATAGTTTAAACTGTCCCATATATTTTTTTCAGAAAATGGAAAAAACTATTTTACAATAAAATTGGTGGAAGATTAATAATTGAAAATAAGATGAAAATAAGTGATAATTAACCGACTTAAAAAAATATTAAGTTTAAATTGGAATCATACGAAAAACTACATGGTCAGAAACATAAAATGAAATCATCAATTGAAACTTTTTTAATTATATGTTAAGGTTGTCACAAAATGTGATTTAAAATATAAAAGTAGCTTGACTAAAAAGGAAGAAATATCATTTTTATGTAACAATAAATACATTACTTTGACTTCATCTAAAAATTTGAAGGTCGTGGTCATTTGAGCTTAAAACTATTGTAGTATATTGGATATTACGTGAGGTATGGGAAAGTCAAGGTACTAAGGGTTTCAGATTTTTCCCTGGCAATCCAGTGGTGCCTTTGGATTTTACCAAATCATTTTAGCAGAAGACAAGGAAGGTTTCTTATAAACGCTTATGAAATCTAAAGCAGAATACCAATCACCGAGTTTAACTATGAATATGGTGAAGTCTGAGTACCTTGTTGTCAGAAATCACGTAATCGCAAACTTAATTCATTCCCTAAGTTGAAAGCGTACGAGGCGTAGTATGAAGTGAGTGATTCTTAATTCTTAATAAATATGGAAATACTAAAGACAACATAAGTGAACGAAAAATGAGTAACTTATTATAAAAATGTACATTAAAGCCTGGGTACAAAGTGTCATTTTATATTACCTAAAAATTTGGGACGTATCTAACTTTAACAAAAAGGTATTGATGGAAACGGTGATGGATTTTCTCAGGATAAGATGTGGATAGTTAAGAGCTCCAACAGAAATGAATATAAGCCGAAATTGGACAAAGTTCATTGATTGGTTTTGGAGATGTGATGTGAATAGTAAATGGTAGGTGACCCTAGAAAATATTAGAATAGAATGGTGGAATAGATATGGTTTTCATTTTAAGGTAATGGCTCTACGAAAACCAATTTCACAAAGAAACCGCCAAACTTGGTGTAAAGAATCCATAAAAAATGCAATAGGAGATGTGCGAAATGGGAAAATTGGCTCACTGAAAGCTTCTAAATTGTACAGAGCTAAAGTAGATCTACCGACCCATGTGGCGTCTTGTGCAAAATTGGGTAGAAAGCCCAAATTACCACAAGAACTAGAGAAACAGTATGTGTTAGCAATGGAAACTAAGTTGTTTTGTTTAGTACTAAAAGATGTCATGAGTTTAGCCTATCAGCTGGTAATAAATAACAATATAATCCATAGTTTTTCAATAAAAAATGAAAGCGCAGGTAAAGATTGGCTAAAATCTTTTATAGAAAGGTACCCAGAATTTTCTTTTCGCCGCCCAACGAGAACTTCATTTGCCAGGATTCAGGGATTTAATAAAGAAAGTGTGAATCATGAAAAATTTATAGATGACTACAAGTTCCCCCAAGACAAAATTTTTAATGTGGACGAGACTGTTAGAAGTGTTGTTCCATCACAAATGCTCCAAGTTCTTAGTCAAAAGGGGAAACGGCAAATTGGTGTTTTAACATGTGCTGAAAGGGGTAATAACTTGCGTGACAAGTATGAGCCCTGGAGGTTCATTTGTTGCGCCCATGATTATATTCCCAAGAAAAAGAAGACGCCCACTTCTAATGAAACCCTTCATGTTGGATTCAAACCAACTTATTTACCAAGTGGTTTCACCACTTTATTCAACACGTAAAACCCACTAAAAAATCTCCAGTATTGCTTATTCTAGATGACCGTACAAGTCATACAAGAAATATTGAATCAATAGATCTCACAAGAAAATATCATGTCCACTTATAATCAATTCCTCCGCATTCCAGCCACAAAATATAACCATTAGACAAATCATACGTGAAAAATTTGTTTCTGCTGAAATACTATCATAGGTCAGGAACAATTCACAACCACTAACTCAGTATGATATGATGGAAGTATTTGGGCAGGCGTATCTAAGCGCTCAAAGCTGTGAGATAGCTGTTAGTGGTTTTCGTGCAACAGGGTTGTATCCTGTTGACAAAAATGTTTTTAAAGAACACGATTTCATTAGTACGGATAATCACAGCAAAGTCAGAACTTGATAATGCCATTCGAATCATCTCCAATCCCGAAAATAGCACCTAGAAAATCTAGCAACCGAATAAGGAAATTTAGTAAGTCGACATTGCCTCCTTCATCCACGTACAAAAATGATTTGCAAGACTCATTAAAAAAGAAACAAGACAAACTGAAAAGTCTATGGATAAATGAAAACGAAAGAGGAACGGTAAAAAGCCAAAGTCCAAATCTAAGGCAGAACGACAGTTCTGATGAAAGTCCAGATAGGAGCAACGTTTCTGATGAAAAGTGTTTGTATTGTGAGGATCTGTATTCTATGGATAACAGAGAAGAACCTTGGATTCAATGCCCTATTTGTAAATTGTGGGCTCACGAAGAATGTTCAGGAGTGGAAACAGACGTTTCATTTTGCGAAGTTTGTTCTGCAAAGTAATTTAAGTTTTTTTTAGTTTTTGATTTTATTTGTTATGGGGAGCAATACGGCTCACTTCAGTTGTGGCCAGTATGCCCCTAGGCACTGGCGATTCCAGATGGGGGGGCTAAGGGGCTGAAGCCCCTCAAAATCATCTAAGTGGAATGCTTTTTTAGTGTTTATTGTGCTAAAGTCAACCTTTAGTGAAGTCAACCCCCCCCAAACGAGATCAAGCTCCCCAAATGACAATCCTGGATCCGTCCCTGGCCCTAGGCCATATTGTTCTACTATGTTTAAATTTTATCGATTATTTAAGATAAAAAAAAGGTTATTAACAATCAAGGTTAATAACCTCGAATTTTTATTTTATTGAGTTCTAGGGACAGATTTAACCAGTAAAGACTATTTTATCTCATAAATTTCGAGTTTTATTTTCAAAAAGGCTTATGGTGTGCCATATTACCCGAAGTTACTTTACTGTAAATTACTTTTGTGTCAAATGAATACGAAAGTAACTCCCACAGGGTTCTTATTTCAGTTAAATTCTTTTTAATACTCATTTCTTTATTAACAACATAGCTGAAAAACTGGAATAGGAATATATAACGCAAATTATATGAAACTGTTCTAGGAAATCCCGGTATTTGAAAATGTGTGCAGCCTTTAATAAAAGTTCAATGAATTGTACAAGTTAGTGATATATTGTTAAACGTGAGGTAACTTCTTAGCCATTGTTAGCTGAAGACAATGTAACTCGTTCCTCGAATTTTCCTTGGACTTCCATCGTCTTGAAATGAGTCTTTAAGCCATCTTGAAAAAATGATAATAAACAAGACGGAGGGAGTAAAAAATGCTATAGAAATATTGAAAACCACCACTTCATGAGAATACTACGGTTTCTAATATCATATTATCTTTTATAACATTTAAATTTATTTATTTAAATCATTTATGAAGATATAGACTTATCTTTTTATTTTAAAGTAAATAGTATACGTACAGAATCACTCTGTAAAGTTTAATTATTGTTTGGCTTATCAATTCTAATATTTAGCAACATCAAAACTGTAACATACTTATAGTGCACATAAGTACAATTAAAAACCCACAGAAATGTATATCTAAATTTGCCCGTGTAACATTTTAAATGCTACTTTGAATTACCCTATTAATCAAAGTCCTCGTTTAAAAATAAACACGAAAAGACAACTAGCAATCAATTTGGACCAGGTGCTAAATCATGTTTTTTGAATATATTTGTCAAATATCATATGGTGTCAAATAAAAAAACAAACGAAAATAATGGAGTCAATTACGAATAAATTAATGTTTCGGTTCACAGAATTTATTATACATATTCCTCCATAGCACTCCAGGATTCGTTATATTAGCGTTATTAATTGTAAGTAAATTATAGGTCAGATCGACCTCGAATTATAAAAAAATTAATCATATATCGAATTTGGTATTTTTAAATGTCAGAATATCTACTTTTACTGTTCAATAGATGTCGAGAATAAATATAACAAAATTTTGATTGGAACATTTATAGAGATATTCATTTATATGGTGTCATTTAGTATTCTGTTTAACGAATTTCTAAAGTGTGTTATTAATTACTTATTATTAGTGTGTATTTGTAATTGTAAAATACAAAATTAAATTGATTCGAAATATTTGCTAAGCAAGTTACATAGCAATATACAGGCAGGGACAATTGAGTTGCTAAATATTTAATAAACAGTTTGGAAAATCCAAAAAAATGCCCTACACTTTTATTATATTAAAAATTAACAAAACAAAAAATATCATAATAACAAACAATTCAAAAATAATAAAAAAGAAATAATGTTTGATTACCACTAACATCATTTTAACGGTTATTATGGTAAGAAATAGGGTTATTTCTATGGGTATAATAATAATAGAAAATAAGAAATAATTAAAAAATAATAAAAAATAAAAATAAATAATAAAAAGGAAAAATTAATCGATGTTCTTTAATACCCTTTAAACATTTCAATTATGGTACTAATTTGGGTTCATCATAAGAATAAATGACAATTTATTCTAAAAGATTTAAAACAATACATTATATTTATATATAATATAAGATAAAAAAGTGCACAGCTCAACTGACAGACGCACTGATAATTTTTTATTTACCTTTTATGTTAAAGCTAGTAAATAGAAAAATTCAAGTTTATAATTTAATACCTCTAGTTTCTGAAACATCTTTTTTTTATATTGATTGGACGTCTAACTTGAGATATAATAACGATTTTATGACGCAAAATCGATATGTAGCAAGATATCGAGAGTAGAGCACCCAATAATTTTAAAGTTTAATTAATTATTTCAGTAGTGGCCCTTGTATGCAAGTATATGATTCTGAAATCACTTTTAGTGAAATTAAAACAGCGCCCGCTGAAAAGAACAGTAATAACGCATTAAATGAAATCTAAGTACCTAACCTTAGAAGCCATCAAATCTACTGAAAATAAACTACTAAGAACCCTCAAGCTGATTTATGAATATCGTATTAAAGAAATACTGTTTTACTAATCCACTGGAAGCGATCACACTTCTAGTGGCAAGTTTTGAAGTAAGCATAAAGAAGAAGGAAATAACTAACATGATATTCAAAAAGAAAAGCGAGAAATGGGTAAATCCTGAAAACAGATTTTTGTAATCAATCTTAGTATGGAAACAATATGACGATATCGAAATATACGAGAACGGACGAAATTCTACCAAAACAGCTATTGGAAAATTCTGCCCAAAGAAGTGAAATAACAAAAATAACCAAAGAACAAATTTTTTAATGAAGCAGAGAGTGATATGCAGGAGAAGATCACACCAAAGTATTGTCACGAATAGAGTGATAAACTGTGTCAGTTGATAATAACATATTGTTACGAAATTTACCCAAAATGGTTCTCGAAAAGACTCGGCACCTGTACGAGTGATGATAATTTTTACTGGAGAATTCGACGCTGGTTTTATAAAGGAAGCACGCCACAATCGCAGTTCAGTTATACCACGACGACTAGCGTATATGGGAATCTATTGTGATATTTGAATCAGCTGTTTTAATGTAAATAAAGTTCTAGAAAAGTGAAAGTAAATATTACTTTTATATTTTTAAATTGAACCCACGAACTTTACAACAAATTTGGTGTCAGAAGTGGGATTAAGTGCAGTTAAAATCGTAATTTGATTTATGGAAACTCGTAGTATGGAAAAAACCGACGAAACTACCAAAAAAATTATCAAACAGGTTACGGAGGAACTAGACGAAAAAATAGCACAGATTCTAGAAAAACGTGACAAGAAGGAGAAACAACATCAAGAAGAAATTCAACAAAGGTTAGTGAAATCTTTTGATGATAAACTTAAAGTTGAATTAGGAAATTGTCATCGATGAAAAACAACAAAATCTTGTTTCCACGATGGAAGAAAAACAACATAATTTAATTGAAGGATTGTTCTTGAAATTTGAACATAAACAGGATCAAACTGAAGAAAAAACACAAATGCAATTAGAACAACTAATGCAAATAGTATCACAAGTTAACGAAACAGTTAATGAAAGAATGCAAATAGTAGAATCAGATATAAAAGAGATAAACGACGACATAAAGATCCTAAAAAATAATGTGAAGGCCCTTGAAACCAAAGTAGATGACATCGATTCCATACAGAGCTAGGTGAAATTTGAAATCAGGTAGAAACAGATATCAAAAAAAATGCAACAGGACTTACAGCGAGGAAAATACCAGCACACCGTGAGTACCAAAGGTTCCGTTAGCAAACCGCCCATATTTGATGGCAGCTCATCTTGGCCCATGTATAAACGGCAATTTGAAGCCGTGGCTACAGCTAATGGATGGGATAACCAAGAAAAATCCACGTCTCTGGTAATTTCGTTAAGAGGTCCGGCCCTAGAACTCCTCCAAAGCATTCCAGTCGATGAACAAGGCAAGTTCGACAAGATTATCGCCATCCTGGACAAACGTTACGACAATCAATCCTTGAGCCCGGTATACCAAGTCCAACTGAGTGGAAAAACTCAAAAATCCGGTGAAAGCCTCCAAGAGTTCGAAGCAGAGATTAGACGGTTAGTACACTTGTCCTACCCAGACCTGCCAGAGGAAACGAAAGACCAGTTGGCCACACAGAGTTTCATTAACGGCATCAGAGATGTGGAAGTACAACGAAATCTAAGACCAAGTGGCGTCAAGAAAAGTAATGAAGCTCTATTTCGGGCTTTGGAAGTAGAGGCCGTCATGAAAATGTCCAAGCCGAGGGTCCGAGCAGTTTCCTTTAACCAGGAAGAGTCAGAGTCACCATTTGAAGCGCTGCTGGCTGGTCTAAACAAAATATTAGAACGGTCACAAAAAACTGGCACCAGAGGGGTATGTTACCGCTGCGGACGGACAGGACACTTCCAACGTGACTACCGAGTGAGGCCACCTGAACGATCACCGACCAGGGGTAACCAACAGAACAGCCACATGTCCAGGGACCGTCAGCCAGTCAGCATAAGGGAGCGAATGCTGACTGTCCCTCCACCAGCCCCCAAAACGTTATCCATTCGGGGATTTTGCCGAGATAGCGGCAGCCTAGTCATCAGAGGCACCATCAATGGGCGAGCAGTTACCATCACCATCGACACCGGCGCCGCTGTGTCCATTGCCAAGGCCAGGGTTTTGAGAGCATCAGAAATTCGGCCAGTTACCAATAACATCCAGTGCAGAACAGTCACCGGCGAGTCCATGTCAATACAGGGTGAGGCAGATGTTGTGCTATAGATAGGGGACAACATGATCCGGCATAGGGTCCTGGTAGCGAATATTGAGGACGATTTTATACTGGGAATGGACCTAATTAGCCAGCATGGATTTATGTTCGACCCGAGATAAGATGTTCTTCGGTTCCTAAATGAGGAATTTGTATTGACATGGCCCGTCAACACATCAGTCACCCCCATAAAAATTGGGGCAAAGTCTTCAGCTAGAATTCCCGGTCGAACGGAACAGATTATTCATGGGCAGCTAGATAGCAATCCTGGAAGCTGCGTTGGAATGGTGGAGCCCGTACACTCAACTCATGACTACTTAGTTGGACGGGCTATAGTTAAAACCGGACGAGATATACCAATCAGAGTCCTGAATTTGTCCAACAACGACATCAGAATTGCCAATGGTCAAGAGATTGTTTCGAGCCAGTAGAGACCATCATCAATTGCGAAGAAGAGTACCAGACATCGGTGAAGGAGACAGGGCCCAGTAAAAAGTTCCTACAACAGTTTGCTGACCATTTGACACACCTGACACCAGAGAACCAGAAGAAAGCCAAACAATTTATCACAAAGCACTGGCAAATTTTTAACAGTCAAGATGGAACCACCGGTCGCATCAACATCATCCAGCATCGAATAGATACCGGAAAGGCTCAACCCATCAGAATACCACCTAGACGACTACCATTGGGACAACAACAGGCAGTCGAGGAAAACATCCAGCCCATGTGACAAAATGGAGTTATTGAGCCATCCATCAGCCCATGGTCTGCTCCCGTCGTGCTGGTTAAAAAGACGGATGGAACCACCCGATTTTGTGTGGATTACAGGAAGCTGAATGACGTCACGAAGAAAGACAGCTATCCACTACCCCGAATCGATGACACTTAGACCACACTAGCAGGCTCCCGTTGGTTCTCCACACTAGACCTAAAAAGTGGATATTGGCAGGTTGGTCTACACGCAAACGATAGAGAGAAGACAGCGTTCTCCACCAGTAAAGGGCTGTTTTAGTTCACGGTCATGCCTTTGGGTTATGTAATGCACCCGCTACATTTGAGAGGCTAATGGAGTATGTACTGAGCGGGTTAACATGGAGGACGTGCTTAGTATACCTCGACGACATTCTAGTCATGGGTCAGACATTCGACGACCATCTGAAGAACCTGGACGAAGTATTCTCCAGAATTAATAATGCCAACCTGAGACTCACCCCGAAGAAGTGCTCCTTGTTCCAAAAAGAAGTAGAGTATTTCGGCCACGTCGTGTCCGAGTCAGGAGTCCGCACCAACGAAGACAAGATAGAAGCCATCCGTGATTGGCCAGTCCCAGAGACAAGCATGAACTCCGAAGCTTCTTGGGCCTATGTTCCTACTACAGGCGATTTGTTGAGGGATTTGCCACCATTGCTGCGCCTCTACATCGGCAGACCACTGAGAAAGAGACCTTCCATTGGAATCAAGATTGCGAAACATCGTTCAGGCGACTGAAGGCAGCACTATGTTCCAGCCCAATCCTAGCCTTTCCAACACAGTCCGGCAAGTTCAACTTAGACACCGACGCCAGCAACACAGGTTTGAGGCCCGTCCTATCCCAGGTGCAAGATGGTGAAGAGAGAGTGATCGAGTATTACAGCCGTGGATTCTCGAAACCGGAAAAAAATTATTGCGTCATCAGAAAAGAACTTCTTGCAATAATAAGGGCTGTAGATCATTTCCACAAATACCTCTATGGTCGTCATTTCTTAATCCGAACAAATCATGCCGCACTCAAATGGCTGCTGGACATGAAGACACCGGAAGGACAACTGGCCAGATGGATGGAGAAATTACAGCAATACGACTTCAAGGTGGAACACCGTGCCGGCCGTTTGCACATTAGCACATTAATGCCTATGCCCTATCCAGAAGACCCTGTAGAGCGGAATGCAAGCATTGTCTGAAGACGGAACAGCGAGAGGGTATCTCCATCAGGGAGATCCGAGTGCAGGCCAATGAAGACTGGACAACGGAACTGTGCATCCAGGACCAAATGGCTGATCCAGACATCGAACCAATCTTGTCACTCAAAATGAGAGGGGCACCCAGGCCACGATGGGACGAGGTAGCTAGATACTCAGGCGTGCTGAAATCGTTATGGGCTCAATGGGACTCTCTAAGAGTAGACAATGGAATGCTCAAGCGAGTCTGGGAAAGCGCTGATGGACGAGAAACCAAGTCCCAACTGGTAGTTCCGAAGAGTAAGGTACCAGCCATCCTGACCGAAGTACATGATGGGATTACCGGAGGCCACCTGGGCATGAATAAACCCCTGGACAAAGTTCGCCAGCGGTACTACTGGGTGAACTACTTGCGCCACCTGTGCAGCCAGTAAGGGCCCGAAGACCCGGACCAAGGGCAGAATGCAGCAGTACAATGTGGGCGTTCCATTTGAGAGAATTGCCATCGATGTCGCCGGTCCGTTTTCCGAGTCTGAAAGGGGGAACAAATACATTCTGGTCGCAATGGATTACTTCAGCAAATGGCCTGAGGCATATGCGATACCCAACCAAGAGGCAACCACGGTAGCGACGGTGCTAGTAGAACAACTATTTAGCAGGTTTGGCGTCCCGATGGAACTACATTCAGACCAGGGGCGAACGAATCGAATGTATTCCAGAAGGTCTGCACGATGTTGGGGATCAGGAAAACGAGAACAACACCATTACATCCACAGTCAGACGGAATGGTGGAAAGATTCAACAGGACCTTGGAACAACACCTATCCAAGGTCGTCAGCAATAACCAGCGTGATTGGGATGAGTATATTCTCCTATTCCTGTTGGGATATCGCTCTGCCGTACATAATAGTACAGGCCTGATCCCAGCCAGGGTCCTGTTCGGAAAGGAGCTGCGATTACCCTGCGATTTGGCATTTGGCTCCCCCGAAGAACCTCCCCAAGACATCAACGATTATGCCGACCAGCTCCGACATAACATGCTGGCAATACACGAATTAGCCCGAACGCAGATGTTGGCCACCAGTGACCGGATGAAGACGCGATACGACCTCAAGGCCAAATCAGCCGGGTTCCAGGAGAGGGACAAAGTCTGGCTGTACAACCCCCAACGGAGCAAGCGTAAATCCCCAAAGCTTACACCCGCCTGGGATGGTCCATACGAGGTGGTCAAGAGGCTTAATGACGTCGTCTACCGGATCCGTCGAAACCCCAAGGCTAAATTGAAGGTGGTTCATTTAGATCGACTCGTTCCCTACCATGGAGGGGATGTTTCTGATCGGGACGATGAGAATTAAAGGGGGGGCAGTGTTATGAAATTTACCCAAAGCCGACCCTGTTTCATTTCAATACGACAACAAACGCTTTCAGATAAAAAATGGTTCTCGAAAAAACTCGGCACCTGTAGGAGTGATGATGATTTTTACTGGAGAATCGACGCTGGTTTTATAAAGGAAGCACGACACGATCGCAGTTCAGTTATACCGCGACGACTAGCGTATATGGGAATGTATTGTAATATTTGAATCAGCTGTTTTAATGTAAATAAGGTTCTAGAAAAGTGAAAGTAAATATTAGTTTTATAATTTTAAATTGAACCCACGGACTTTACAAGAAAATAATTTGGTCAAGTGCGAGTTGGACTCGCATACTAAGGGTGCTTAAAGGGGCAATGAGAACATTTTTTATATATTTTTTAATATCTTAATATTTATTTTAAAAATATTAAAAAAATAGAATTGTATTTTCATAATGAGCCCTTTGATTTGATATACTACATGATGCGTTATAAACAATTTTAATTTTATATTTTCCATTTGATCCATTTTATATCTTTGTTAATATCTTTTAAACTAATTAATTTTAAAATACGAAAAAAATATATTTGTGTTTCTCAGAATGAGCCCTTTCAATTGATGTATTACATTATTCGTTGAAAAAAAATAATTACTAAATTTTCATTTAATTTTATAATTTGCCCCCCAAAATTAATATTAATGGTTTCTCCTTATTTTTCCTGTAAAGTTGGGGCAACGTTCTATGTTTCCTATTTTTTTTTAAATTTTAGGCTCAGTAGTTTCGGAGATCAGGGGGGGGGCAGTCGACTTTTTTAGTTTTTCCCTCCAGAAGTACCCCTAAAATCAAAATTTCTTCATTTACGATATGTACTTCTGATCGAGTCACCAAACTATACATTGTTACCAAATTTCAACCTTTTTCGTCTAGGAGTTTAGGAGAAAATTGTTGTGATGTTAAATAGGTAGAAATCCGGAGTGATATTATAATGGTATCCGTATATGGTATATATACGGAACCCTAAAAATGAAACGGTTAGGAGGTGGACAATAGGTGTGTTGGTTGAAACGCACTACTTTAGTGTACTTCAAGTGTTTCCTTTTTACGATCGGTCGAAATTTTCAATTGATTATGTGCGCAAGGCAGCATCTAGTACAGGTGCTTATTACCCAGTTACTCATTTTGTTGTGCAAAAGCTGCAAAGTGTTCTCTAGATGTGGCCCTTATTCAACTTAAAGAAAATGAAAACACTAAAGTCAAATAATAAAAGCAGTTATTTTTCATAAAATTTTAATTAATTCAAAGGAAATACCAATAACAGGCAATGTGGGAGATTCCGGAATATCGTAAAATTGATGAAGAAAGCCTTATTAAGCAAAGCAACAAAAAGAGAGAAACATAATACATATATTGAGAAAAGGCATGGAACTGTGAATAAAAATTCAAACTCAAATATCGGAAAATATACTTAGCTGTATAAGAAAAAAATATATAAAAATAAAAATTGTTTATGAGCGACACTCTGTATAACCCCAACATATATCGTTTCTTAATAATGTTATTAACAATATGCTGATTACAATACACCTACGTAACGAAACATTCCGTATAATAATTAAATAAATAAATAATTTAGCAACACATAAATAAATTAAGTTCCAATTCATATCATTATATATGATGTAAAGATAATCTGATCGACTACGATTCTAGTGCTGATTTTTTACCGGTTGATTTTCTCAAACATCCTGCATACCGATTCGAATCATATTAATGTAACAATGGAAACTATTTAATTAAACAGATTGAAGGAATTTTGATTAATTGCTCAATTTACGATCATGCGGATGCTAGTAAATATTGATTTTAAGCAGACTGTGAATGAAACCACAAACCATAGTAAGTGTTTGAGTTTTCGTCCATTCGCTTACTTGCAACTGATTGCGGTAAAGCTGAGATTGTCTAAATTGACATTATGGAAAGTAATAAGACGAAGAGTGACCATTGAATGAAAAGATTTTTAGATTATATACAGTATGTCCCAAAATTACATGCCAAGCGCTGATTAGACGAAAGGCTAGACTATAAAAGTTCAGAGGATCTATAAAGCAAATAGAACGCATTTTTAGGCACGATATAATAATAAAAAATGAGCAGAAATATATTATTTTTGCTTATGTTATGAAAAGTGATGAAGAGATTGTAATGTTAAATGGAAAAATTGCAGAGTATCAGAAAATCTTCAAATTGAGCACTTATGAGCCCTAATTAAGTGCTAGTATACCAATCTAGACTCCTAACTGGTTGAGTCAGAGCAAACTCGACGTTTTAAAAGAAATTGTAAAGCTAGGCTACTCACAACGTCCATTATTCTCATTGGAGCAAGGGAGCAAAGAAGGAACAAATGACATGAAAGAAATGTACAAGAAATTTCTGTCCGGGATGAAGTCGTTGTTGGGAAATACCACATGCATAAATGATGCCAAGACTACTAGAGCAATATGTTTCCGGTATGAACGAACCGGACTTTTTTTAAAGAAGTTTGCAGACTAAAATTGTCATCTTTCAGGAGCAGTTAATTCCATCAAACGACCAACCCAGAAAACATGCAGCGGTATCCCGTCAAGACTCAGCATAAAAGACAATAATCAGAGATACAGTCAATGAAAAATTGACTACAGTGCAAAACAGACCAACTGAAAGACCCAGACATCGCACCAATTTTGACAAAGAAGAACGAACGAGTGGACGATCCTCGTTGGAACGAGTCAAGGGATAGTTTAATTTTCTTCGATTTGAGGAAGACATTTTGGAAAGAATCTGGAAAAGTGTCGATGGGACGAAAACTAGATCCCAGTTAGTCGCATCAAAGAAAAGTGTATCCAGCTCATTAAACTAGGTACATTTCTGGAAGCCACTTAGGTATGAATAAAACATTTGAAAAAATATGAGAATCTTTCAGTTTGGTAAACAATTACAAGAGAATAGTAAAGTAAATGTGATATACGCTTAGCCAGGAAAGGGTCTAAAAATCGATCAGTTGGAAAAAGAACAACCTGGACACATATTTTGAAGGAATAGTCATACACAAGCTATTCTCAGAAACTATGAGGGAGAACAGACATATGTTTGTTACTGTTGATTACTTCAGCCAGGGGCCCGAAATATTACCGACTAAGAGGCAACCACTGTAAGAACAGTCTATCTTAGTAGAGCACCTGTTTAGTCGATTTGGGGTATCAATGGAACATCATTCTGACAGAAATTTTGTGTATCTGAAGTATTCCGGAAGGCCTGCGACTTATGGGCTTCAGGAAAACCAAAACTACGCAGTTACACCCACTGTCAAACAGGACTCTAAAACACATCTTTCCAAAATGGTCGACAGTAACCAAGGGGATTGGGATGAACACATACCTTTACTTCTGCTCGCACACAGATCCGCTGTACATGACAGCACGGTTTAACATCAGCTCATATTTTATTCGGAAAGGAAATAAGACGGCTGTATGAATTAGCTTTTCGAAAGTCAGATGAATTCTACGACTTAATAATTATCCAGATCAATTACGGGAAAGATTATGGGCTACCTAGCATGTAAAAGCAGCTCCACAAAGAATGAAGCGCAAGTCTCCGAAGTTGGGATGGCTTGAACCCTACGAAATTATCCAGAGAATTAAGGAATTTGTATACCTCATCAAGTATAGCCCAAGTAAAAAGATGAAAGTAGTGCACCTGGATCTCGTCTAGAACCTTAACCGGGTCAATGTGTATCTAACCAGGACGCTCAAAACTAAATAGGGATGAAAGTGTCAGGGAAAGTGATAATTGCTCTCCAGGCCAGACCTTAAACATAAAAATTTACTGACTGGTCGTCATACCGACAATGGTAACTGCCATTTCGAGAAAATTCTTGACACAGGTAGGGCTCTGACATGGAACATAAAGAATTCTCCGTGAAACTCAATAACCACAAAACTGAGACAGAAGAGTAAAATTTAGTATGATAGTGAATACCAGTTCGAGATTTGAGATTAGTTTATAAGTTGTGGTGTTTTGTAAATTGTTGATTTGTTTACGTCATTATTTGTAAGACGAGTTACAATTTGAACCCAATAATCCGTAACAATGTTTTACTTCAACGATTGGGCGATGAAACGGGTCTTACTATGAATACGCACATTGAATCTAAGATGAAAATCCGACACTAAAAATGAATATCAACTAAGCTATGAGGTATGCATAATTTTTTAAAATTTATACGTTAATCTGAAATTAACTGTCGAATTGACTCATCACAAAGCAATTATACCTTTCATCATAGTTTAGAATGGAAATACATACTAAGTATGTTTACGATACAAGAATAATATTTAAATCAGATTCATAAATATTTTGACCCGTTTACAAATTACCATACGAGGTTGGTAACGACATTAAAAGAAAGTTGACAGGATGTACTTGTTACATACGTACTAAGAAATAGAAATCGCCTAATTCTTTGCTGATATCAAAACTCAATTAAACTCACAATAAGCAACATTTTTGTTGTTCCAGTTTCGACTGCACTGTATACGTTTAATTGTATGTTTATTCGACTAATTTATTCGTTAACCTCGTCAGGTGAATTCATACACAGGAAACGGGGTGGAATGTTTGTCTTTCACCTGAAAACCAAACAGAACACCTGTATTTTACGTCTCGACCATAATGGTATACCCATGTTATAATACTTCACCTTAATTTGTTTAGCATTATTAGCTTTCGTCAGACAATACTACAGACCAGGTAAACTACATAAACTGCATTTGGAGGTAAACAATAAAACACGACTTGTTTGTAGATTCAAAAGGGACTAAAAAAAATTTAGTGTTGAAATTGGATTGCTTTAATTTACACTATTACTTATGATAAAAGTTGGTCGGTTTCTATTAGCTACGACATGTATTTACTTTAAACAGTTTGAGACTTCTTACGATTGATGCACCCCCGTTTTCCCAACTTTTTCAGAAATTTCATTCTTTTCTCTCTAAAACTGTTTTGAAAACTGAATTGATATAAAATATATAAATAAACAAATACTAGCTTTATTATTCAACAGTTGCCCATTTACTGAATAATATACAATTTAAATTATACCTAAAGTAATCGAATAGTGATTGAAAAACTAAGGTAATTGCAACAATAAAATAAAGAAAGCAAAGAATAAAAGCACAAAATAAAGTAAATTATAGAATAAAAACAGTAAAAATTAAAATGTTCAAAGTAAGAATAAAAAATTGAAACTTATATAAAATTATATGTAAAACTCCTACAAATTTTCCACTGCAGCCTTCCGACTGAGAGTACACGCGAAAATATCAATTGTAGAGCATAGTACATTAAAATTATAGCACGCTTTGTAAATTGGTGAACTCACCAGTATGTTTGTTCTAGCTCTGCTACATTTTGAAAGTACTCACAGCTCTAGTACAGCGACTAGGTACATTAAAATTGACCATACTTAAGATAGCAGAACAGTCGATCTGTCCATGAATAACTTTCGAGTCATCTCCTATGTTCCAGCTGTGTCATACTCGTCCTGGTACATAAATCATTAGTACTAATTCCCCTTATTGGATAAAAGCTATCCACTTTAAAAATAAGAAATTTTTTAACTCTTCTTTAGACTCTCTCCATAGTTAGACTGTGCTTTTCGTAAATTGGACTCCAGGTTACACTCACATACTCTAATTTAGATCGTACATACCCAATATAGCATTTTTAAGGCATTGATGTTTGTGAATTGTCTACAGTTACGAATTAAGAAACCGTATGACTTCGTGGCTTCCGAAACCTTGATTGATATGTGGTGTCTAAAAGACAAAGTTGAGTCTAACACTACTCCAAGGTCCTTGACTGTATGCCACATTTCTAAGTTAAAACTGCATATTCGATAGTCGAATGTTGCCTTGTAAATCGATATACAGAAGACACCATTTTATTTACAGAAACTGTCGAATAGATGATAAAAATATAGTGCACTGAATTTGATATTACTTCTGTTAGGTTTTTATACTAAATATTTTGGGGTTTTATTATGTTACAAAAATATTTCTTTCAAAATGAATTATTGTACTTAATTTCAAAATAATATGAGTTATACTTAAAATAAAATACTTGCTTTTATCCCATTCGCTGCAAAAAGCGTTGTTTCTAGAGATAATTTAAAGGTACTACCTTACGATAATCAGACAAGTGATTTTACATTTTACTGTAGAAGGGCAAGCTGAAATACCGGAGACATTTGAAATTAGGAACTGAGTACATTTTAGGTCTGTATGAAGGCTATAGACACCATGGCCGGCTTTTTTACAGTTTTTAAGGTTTTTACAATCAGCAAAGTGGACAAAAGCATTTCAAATGAATGAAATGGTTCAACATTGTTATATGCAGTAAAACATGTAACTAATTTAATACTACTTAAATGGGATAGAAGAAGACAAAAACACGTAGACGGTTTATACAAACTATTTAAGAATAATTCCTGAATTCTTAGAAAAATTTTTCTTTGAGGACAAAATTAAAAAAAACATATCAAAATGGGTAATGGAATCTTAACCAGAATTAACAGAGACATGGGATAGTCGCTGGTGCATACAGGGCGCGAGTATGCTATTGTAGAACCATGAACAGGCAAGTCAATTTCAGGCAATTGACTATTTTGTTGATTAGATTTGACAGAAGTCAGCAATTTGGAAGTTTATTATAATTGCAGTTTACTCGTTCTCATTCCACACTTCGGGGTGAAAACAAATGTAGTTAGTCCTTGAGTGAGCGAGCAAAGTTGATAAGCGAGTTTGATAGGATTTATCAAATCAAATTGCTAAGTGTTAATCTTAGCATAAATGTAGGTATTAAAAAAAAACAATTTTTAATTTACAAGAAAACTTAATGAAGAAAATGTTGTCATTATAAATAAAGTAGGATAAAGACGTAGTAACTAAAGGTAAAAAAATATAGTAGAAACGTTACAGCTCGAGCTGACAATTGATTTTGATAGGCTGTAGGGAAAGTGGTAACGTAAAACAAGTACCGGATGTACTATATATTATGTTTTCACTAATGTGAACGTTATACTTCATAGCTTTAAACAAGCCGTCAGATAGAGATGAATTCTATCCCGGCTGTTTTTGAACTTCCACTTGGATATAATTTTCAAACAGGCCTTGCAAGACTAAGACCTTCGATTGAAGATCAATTGTGAACTAATTAATACTATTTAATATGCCAATGATACTGTCATCTTTTGCGATACAATTCAGATCCTTTTGAGCTGTTGAATTCTGAATACATAAGAGGATGAATAATGTTGTCACTAAGACAAAATTTATAATATTTAGTCTTCAGTCCCACACCAATGTTTCTTTACAGGTAGACCAACAGCATATTGATTAAGTGAAGAATTAATGCAGCTCGCACAACTTTTCTGAAAAATTAAATAATTCTTCTGTAATGACAACTTAAATCTATAACTGCGTTCAAAAATGATTTAATGTTACGTTTTGTCTGTGCAGTTATGTAGAGCTGAGACCTGGACTATAAACACTGTTACGATCAATCGCTTGAAAGCATACGAATGTGGTTGAATAGAAGAATGTCTCGAATACCCTAGGCAGCTATGCTGACCAACGAAGCAGAACTAAATACTTAAAACTATTAAGGTGGTAAGAAAGAATCACACACCTCTACAAAATCATTTAACTTAGATAATAGGTAAAATCAAGGGCCGCATAGGAATTAAAAAGAAGCAGATATCATGGCCAAGGGACATTCGAGGCTACTGGACAGGGAAACTCAATGTTCTAAAGCTATTTAGATTAGACTTAAGCCGAGAACTACTCGTCAGTGTAATTGTCAACGTTAGGCAGGCTTGGTATGGCACCGAGACTAGAATGTTACGTATCCTGCGATTAAACAAACTTTTAAACTAACTTTATTTTACCTAGAAATAGGTAAATGTTTTTTTGTATTCTCTATTGTAGAAGCAGTATATAATTAAAACTAATGACATGAAAGAAGTGAATGTAATAAGGGTGGATCCAGCAAAGAGTTTCAGGGTCACATTAAATTACCCTGAGAAAGGCAAGGGGGTGTGTCTGTGGTTATGGACTCATTATATTCTCTGGACTATTGCATTATAAATGATATAAGATTTTCTCCTTTTAGCTTTAGACTTACTGACTGTGAGGCTTTTGATTGGTGCGATCGACATCTTTACATCTTCCTTCCCTGTAATCGAAGCTCTCTGGGAGATAACTGTTTTGTTTCATTTAAAGGAGATATACCTACTTAGTGTTAAGTAGTAATTTAGTTTAACAAAATATCAATTTCTCTCGCTAGACATATTATATGATGTTGAATTACAATACTTCTCGTGTAGTGAACCAAACATCCGAAACAAAAAAAGTGACGTGATAAGAACAGGTTTTAATAAACAATAAATATTCATTATTTTATCGTACATATGCAAAAAAGAAATGCAAATCAACGTGGTACCCCGATTTCCTGCACCCATAAAACATCAACCAACCTTCACCAACAAATACAAATTAAACGTCTATCATTCGAAACGCATTTTTTTCGTTGCCTTCTTTGGAGTATCTGAGCGTCGCGCCTCTGATACACGGTACCATGTGGGTTTAGAGACCCTCTAGTACTTCTTTCTCCCTCTTATTAAAAAAATGTTCACACGCAGGTTGCCGGTACTAATGGGTAACCTTGAGAGATTAACCCCACCTGTAACGGCCGACAGGGCTTCTTTGCTTGGCTCGTTCTTGGTCTTTCGTATTATTTTTTAGGTCTTTAAGACCGCAGACAAGACTTTATATGAAAGGCCTTCTTAACTTGTTAAGTCATTTCAAACGGCATACGGAGATATTATGGATGGTTGGCGATTCCAGGCATGTCTTTTTTATTGTACGCGAAGAATCGGAAATATGTTGGCGGGTAAACGTCTGAATACTTTGTATGCGTTTTATGTTAGAGGAAAATATACTGTAGACAAACGGTAAGAATATAGCTGAAATATTTTTATTTTATGTTGAAATGAATTTTTCAATTGGGTATTTGAGTGTATTAAAAAAATATGGTTCGAGCAAGTATAATCCAAAAAGATAATTATTTTTCATGATTAGATTAAGTAAAATTAACATTTTAAATAGCAGTCACTTGATCAAAACCGCTTCTACCAAGGAATTTCGATAGTGCACTATCGAAATTCCTTCTACCAATCATCCAACCTTTGGAGGGCAAAACATCATCGCACGTCAAGGACTCAAAGCACTTTGTCGAAATCATCGGATCCATGGAACTTGGGCCAGAACATCCCTTAGTAAGTTTCGACGTTGAAAACCTTTTCACGAACGTACCACTAGACGAATCTCTCAACATAGTGAGAAAGAAACTTACTGAAGACGAAACCCTGATGGAGAGGACGGAGCTGCCAATAGACTCAATCATGGACTTGCTTGAATGTCGCCTCAAGAACTGCTACTTTCAGGAGAAGGACCGGTTCCTCATGCAAGAAGATGGATTGCCTATGGGTTCCTGTTATCACCAACCATCGCCAACATCTACATGGAATGGTTCGAAGAACACGCACTGAGGAGTTTCGAGAAGCAGCCTAAGCTATGGTTGAGGTAGGGATGTCGGAACTGTCAAAAAGTATCGATATATATTGTATCGATATTTTTTAAAAGTATCAATATCGATATTGATATATCGAGAAAAAAATATCGATATATCGGTACTATTTTAGAACAGTAGTCTATATATATATATATATATATATATATATATATATATATATATAAACTTAGTAATTTGTTTAACTAATGTATCGGATAAAGTTATATGCAAACAATTTATAGATAGATGGTAGGTAGACTGGATTACAAAATTTAAAAATATTTTATTTTGAAACTTTTTTACAGCTTAAGGTAGTAATATATTGTTAA
Organism: Octodonta nipae; assembly: GCA_034190945.1. Taxonomy (NCBI): domain Eukaryota; kingdom Metazoa; phylum Arthropoda; class Insecta; order Coleoptera; family Chrysomelidae; genus Octodonta; species Octodonta nipae. The sequence goes on along the minus strand of CM067216.1, from coordinate 58,542,519 downwards.
ATTAACTATATACTACTACTTCTCATATTTTCTGAAAATTTTGATGTCGTCCTAGTGATCATTTATACACTCTCATATATACCTCGCCTCTACCTCATGCATTATCAGCAACATATTTAAAATTTATTTTAACTTCAAGCACTTAGGCAACATATAGCATAAATATAATAAATTAATTATACTTGAAAGAATTCTGCTAATCTTTGTGTACAAAGATCATGTATCTCAACTTGTTTGACAGTATATTGGCTGTTTTCCAATTACCGCACAATTGCGCACAGTGCGGCTCAGTGCTGAGCACTAAGTGTTTCAATTACAGCACTGGCTCGCACAAATGGGCACAAGAAATAACTGTGACTTTGGGATGTTTTATGTAAGTACTAAGTAAACATAAAACTTTATCATAAAGCATGAAGCATGTTATTCCAATTAACGCCCGAAAATTACGACACAGAGCGACACAAAAACACTTTGTGCTCTAGTAATTGGAAAACAGCTAGTATTTATTTTATATAGCACGTAACAAACATACGGAAAAATATCGTTTTTGATAAGTTTTCGATACTTGGTTTTTATATCGGTATATCGATATATCGAATAAAATTATATCGTGTAAAAGTATCGATATATAAAACAAAAAATATCGATATACCGATATATCGATATTTTTCCGACATCCCTAGGTTGAGGTATGTCGATGACACCTTTATTATTTGGCAACATGGAGAGACAGAACTACAGGCACTCCTAGAGCACCTGAACCAATCCCATGGAGATGGAAGAGAGTAGGTGCCTACCATTCCTTGATGTAAAGTGTCAAAGGACTAGGACCGGAATCCAAACAACAGTCTACAGCAAGGCTACGCATACAGGATTATACCTTAACTACAATTCCAACCACCCATCAGCAACGAAAACCGGCATCACCAAAACACTAATCTATAGAGCCAAAAATATCTGCAGCACACCAGAAGCCCTCAAAGAAGAACAAGTGAAACTTAGAGAAGACCTTTTGGCGAATGGATATCCGGAAACGATCATTACCAAGGCGTTTGGCAAACCAACTAGGCAGGAAGAGGACACCAAGGTAGCAACTCTACTATTACCGTATACTAAAGGCCTGTTGGAGAAACTTAGAAGAATTGCACACAGCTATGAATCAGAATTATCTTCAAAAGCAACGACACCTTGAGGAGCATGATAATAAGAACGAGGCACGACGCACCAGCAATACCAAATAACTGTATATACAGCATACCGTGTGAATGTGGCAATATTTACATTTGAGAGACAAAGCGACACCAGGATTAAGGAACACCGCACAGCTACTCAAAGGGCAGAGGTAACGAAGTCTGGGTTAGCTAATCACGCATGGACCGAACACCATAATATCAACTGGGACCAGGCTAGAGCAATTCACAAGGAGGAGCACTGGTACAAAAGAAAATTCATAGAGACGGCATATATAATCTCGAACGAAAATATAATTAGCGAGCCCAGCATCCAACTTAAAAATATTTGGAGAGCTCTTCTTCGGCCTCTGCCGCTACGCATCACCGGCAACCAACCTCCAGGTACGACGACACTGATTGGACCAGATAATACCCAATGACCATGACCGGCGACGCATGACCGGTTAAGGGTATAATATAAATACGACCGATACTCTGAATTTCCTATCATTCACCTGATGACGATAGCAGATACGCAGCTATTGAAACGTTGTGAGATCAACCATTTCAAGACGATGGAAGTCCAAGGAAACTTCGAGGATAGTAGTATATTCTTTACACTCTTAATATTCTGTTATAACTCGCCGTTCGTTTCTCCGAACAAATGTGACATATAAACATGCCTAGCTTACTGACCGCCGCCACGATTGTTTTTATGTATCGGTTCTTGTCAGAAAATTTGGTTCTAAGTGAAAGTGATAAATAAAATCGGTTGTGGATTGTGAGTCCGAGTACGAGAGTATTAATTTGTGACAAATAATGGAAAATTATACAAATGGGAAAAGACATGACATGTTATTAATTTGTGGGGTAAGCATATGTAACAGCAAAAATGTTGGATTTTGAATATCTACTATGAAGAATACGTTTATTCTCCTAAGCTCTATCATAATGACATATCCTGTAAGTACATATGTATTTATTTGTCTAACATAAATAATATTAATTTAATGAATAAAAATTATTTTTCGAATAATTTAACAGATAAAAGAACTACTTATTAGAAATATTTTGTGTTATATACTTTGTATCCAATTATTTCTATATGTATGAGTATTTATAATTGGCGATTTATTTTACACTTCAAGTTGAAGAAGAGAGGATACAAAGTTGTTTACATATGAATTATTTGTATATCATATGTAAACAACTTTGTATCCTCTCTTCTTCAACTTGAAAATAAATCGCCAATTATAAATACTCATTTCAATACATAGTTGTTAAAAGCTTATATTTTTGAAAATAATATTTCATTATCTTTGATTTACCTAAATAAATCTAACGGCACTCGAACCAATATAATTATTCAATACACAAAAAATCACAAGTGTTCATGTTTTTGTGGTGAATCATTTTTTTATTATTCGCGCTAAATGTGAATCTGATTTTACCGCGACGTTGCCGCACTGACAATAATTTACTTAACATGTGTTTGGAATTTTCTAGCTTATTAAGGTCTATAGACCATAGTGTTTTATTTGGTGTATACTCCACCTAAAATATGTGCACTCAAACTATTTACACCACGTATTTATTAAAGAAATACCTAGTTTGCCTCTATATTTTTAAATGTATTTCTCTATTAATAATTGTGTATTAAAGTTGTATTAAATAAGAAATGGATGTATTAATCACACTGTCGGATCTTAGTAGTTTATATTTGATGACGAAAATAAAAAAACCTATAAAACCTGATATCATAATCAATTTATTTGTTAATAATAAATGTGCAGTCAGCATGGGTCTCACAAGAATTTCAAAAACATAATATGAAAAAAATTATTATAACATCACAGAAATACTTAATACATTTTATTAAACACTTACTTACTTACGATGATGTTTTGCATTGGCAAAGTATGTGATCATAATTTATGTGTGTGGGTTAGTTTTTAATAATTTTCCAACTTTGAAAAGAATTTCTTGTATCTTTAAATTTACCTCTAATGAAATGGTTTTTCATATGACTACAAGCCATTCTAATGGAATTTGCTGAAAGTATTACAAATTAATTACAAAATTATACAGTTATATTAAACATTATATTGTATTAATGAACCATTATGGTTTCGTAGTGGATTTAATTATGTGAAGATCATAAATTACTTCGGCATAATATAGTTAGTAACAATGCACCAATCAATCTCGACATATAAAATAGAAACAATCATTTTAGAATAATTAATGTGGTATTACTTATTATAAATTATTTTACGAGTATAATTATATCGTGATCGTATAATTTCATTTTGTATTGTAAATCTAGTAATTGAATGTTGGTTCAATCTATTCGCAAGTATGTACCTTCCCCATTTCTTGAACTATCAAATATTAGTAAATGGGTAATGTTGGTACGTCAAGAATTCCATCAGTAAGTATTTTAAATCCTACATTATTTAATGACAGATATTTGAATACAATGATAGAAAGTAAGTTATATGTATGTGTTTTGGTTTGTTATGCAACCTGACACACACACACACACACCAAAATACAAAATACTATTCTAATGTGGTTACATATCTAATAGTTATTTCTACTGAAACAGGTAAAAAAATTATGCTAACAATTATTGTTTTGCAATTTTTATGCTACTTATTTGCACTGAATGTGAATTTGTAGATTATGAACATATTTGAATAATTAAATACTGCATAGAAATTCATTTATTTTTTGGGTGTTGCCGGGTAAGACTCGAAATAAAATACATTTAATATATTTGCTTTTTTATGAAAAAAATCATTAAGCGTTGTTAAAACATTATAGTTGATGTTATTACAACATACTGTTTATAATGTTTTATCACGATGCTGTTTTTTAATAACTTTAATAATAGTATTACTTAAGAAAATTAATATAAGTGTGATTCAGTACCTTGTACAAGTATGTAATAACTTGACAAGGAAAAATGGTGAACGTATAGGTGAAGAATTCTAATAGGCTATTTATTGGTAAAAGGGTATTTAGCCTTTAATGCGTGTGTTATATGACAAGTATATAAAATATTATATTCATATTCATAAGTGATACAGCGTAATTCAAATTCAACCCTCGGAAAATTCAGGAGATACGAAGAAATGGGACAAAATTTGCGTAATTTAATGTTGGAGGAAATGCCGTTTACTTTTTTAAATTTTCCGTATACTTTCGAAGATATCAAAAAAAATTGGAGGATTTGATTTTATTTTTTGTAGCATTATTCGAGGAGGAAAAGTAAAACAGAAAACACTTTTTCATCTATACGGTGAGCTTGTCAGATTTACCATCTGGCGTTTCGTTTTTCTATAGAAAATTAGTGCATTTCATTCTGATTTCACTGGTATGCAACTGGTTATAATTTACTTTCACAAAAGCAGAAGTATTAAATTTATTTTAAAAAAATATAACATTATTTGGCTTTTTGACTCACATAGCTTCAAGCACAGGGAATTTCACAAATGAAGAAAAAGATGATATTTTAAGTGTTTATTCTCTACAAATTTGATAGAACCAGTACGAAAACACGTAACTGTGTTTATGAGTTATATCCGGAAAAGCTACACCAGCGAATGAATTCCCGGAAGCCACCTATGCTTTTTAGATCATTTTAAAGATTTATTCATTATTACTTTGTTCAAAGATGTATTATATTTGTCAATATTTCGTTATCAATGTGTACGTTCCGTTTTGATTTCGGGTGTTGATATATAAAGATTTCTGTAAAGGAAAATGTAGAATTTACTAGTTAACGTTTTTGATAGATGGCATGAACACAATTTCAACACAGATTCTTATCCTTATTTTAATGTTCTGGGATCTTCAGTTCTTCCCATCACTCATCTAGTGACAATTGAAATTTATCGAAAATTTGTTAACCAACCAACATGTAGGAAGTCCAAGAAAACTCCCAGCAACAAATTCCCTCGTCTACCATTTTCAAGTAAACACTTACATAACTATATCTTCTTCCATAAAATATTTCTTTTTTTTTTTCATAAAGTTATGTTGGGGAAATTAATTCGTCACACCTTCTGCATTTACCTGAAGCCTTCTAACATTCCTGGATGGAGTAAAAAATTTGTAGTAATAATATCACAATTTATTACGGCATTGTTACCAAAGACCAATAAATACTGAAAATCATGGCTTTACTGAACTCATTTATCATAGTAAACCGTGGCCATAAGTCAGTTAACATTAAAACGGCAATACGTTACGTTTATAAACCTTCCCATTAAGGTAATATTACCGATGGTAATCTATATATTGACATTAATTATTGTGTGCAACGATATACCTTTCAACGGTAATATCGCTGTATTAATAATCCTGTAAGAATTTTCAACTTGACCTAGGAATAGTTCAATGTTAAAAACGTGACCATTCAAGTTCATAAGAAACATCATGACGATTAGATTTCAACATTTGTAGTGGATATTTTGATATTTATATCTCGTTTCTAACGACTATATTATGATTATTAGTTTGTTGTGTAATATTTTACGTTACTTTATGTTTTTGTAAATTGACGGAGAGCTTTTTTGGTACCTGTTACGGAGACGGTTGGTTCTTTGGTTTGTTTTGTTATGATTATAAAATATACCTAAAATATTCTATAGTGATGTAGTCAATTAGGAACCGTGGTCGGTTGAATTTTGGTCTTCCATTATGCATGATGAGTCAAAAATATGGTTTTGTACATGATACTATTAGTCGGTGAGATCTTTTGGAGAAGATACATAGGGAATTTTTGTGAGTGACTAACACAACCACAGACCTAAATGGAACCTCCAACTAATTTGGAAAATTGGCCCACCCGAGAAAATATGACAATTCTGGTATTGATTTTAATTGCTTTAAAACTTTATAAGCTAGGTTAATAATAGCTTTATCAAATAGATATTTCAACAGCAATGAGGCTACCTCATGATTCCGGGCACTCTTGATCACTGGAGGAAGAAGTTTTATAATTTGGAGAATAGCAATAAAAATTGAGAAACTGTTTACCCTACACTTACACTTCGTCGATGAAGAGGTTATATTGGCAGATCAGGAAATGAAGATCGAATATACATAAATATCATAAATCATAAATGAGTCAGTATAGAGGGAGCGGACTGAACCACTTACTTAGATAGAAATTATGGAGTATTTTAGATAGTTCTTTAACCAGATAAACACTTGCTTTGATGGTTTTTAGTAAATACACCACACAAAAAAACATCACAAATAAGCTTCAAAAAACAAACAAGACACTTTACTGGTCTTAAGACCTAAGCCCCACTGATAATAATACATCAACACAAAAAAGGAAATATGGATAAAATAAGCTCTACATGATAAACACCATAAAAATTATCCTAAAAATAGTTTGCGTATGGATAAGGCCATGTGATTCCGACGCAAAATTACATAAAAATATGGGTACGAACAAAATGTTAAAAATTTTAAAGTCGCAAAAAACTATAGAACATATGATCAGGGGATGTAAACTGCTAGCGTTGGCAGAGTAAGTACTCCATCCAATACATATAGTTGTAAATAACTCCCAGCAAGAATTAGCCCTCAAGGATAATAGTCCAGTCAATGAAGGCAAAAAACGGTAATACTGGGTAATTTCTCCAATCAACACCGATTTTCCTAAAAATTTTGATAGGTACAATTTTTACTTGCCCTCTATTTCAAAGTTGACCCTGTGCCCTGGGTTGTTTTTATCCGGGGAGGGGGGATGCTACCCGTTCTCAGTGTAAAAAATATTACATGAAAAAAGTCCGGGAATGAATAAAACTAATTTTAAGCACTCTTGTTCCATAAAGTTTTTTCTGAAAGTCAATTCTTTTCGAGTTAATCGCAAGAGAAATTATCGATTTTTCAACAAAAAAAACATGTTTTCATACGGTTTTTCGTAAATAACCAATTACAAAGGAAGTTATAGCTTGTTGAAAATTGTCAAAACGGAAATTGAAAAGTTTATCGTGAAATAACTGAAAAACAATGCATTTTATGGCAAATGTTTTTAAATACTTTTTTAAAGTGCTTCAAAAATTCTTTAATTTGTTTTTTATTACAGTCTCTAGCATGAGAATTAAACGAGTTATGACATAAATAAGATTGTTTTTTTTTAACGAAAAAAAGTATTAAATCGAGAATGTATTTAACTATAGTACTATTTACAAACATAATATTAAAATGATTTTAGTTACAGCCCCTAAAATTGATAAAGTTCTTAACAACATGTTAATTACAGTGCTCTGGTAGAACTTCGGTGAATTCAAGAAGCCAGTGTACAACTTTGTTGCAGTAAACTGTAAATTTGAAATAAAGAACAAAAAATCCGAGGAAAATAAAATTAATTAAAAATACATGCTGTCAAAGAAATAAAGCCAAAAGGAGATTCACCCTTTTGGCATATATTGAACAGCAATTTCTATTTCAGCTTTTAATGTGCAAATGAGTAAATGGCAGGATTTTTCTTTTTATTGCGATACGGACAATAGCGTTTTTTTTGTTGCAATATATAACAAATGAAATTGTAGTATTAAAAAGACCTCGTAATTGAAAAGTACCGCACAAGAGCTTCTTTGTTGTGACGCCACTGGTGAGCAGTCTCAACACAAAGATGATAATTACATTTACAATATTTCCACTCACATACCAGCTCCTCTGTCATCAAATACAGCCGTGGCAACCCATTGTTCGAAACAATTGCACAATGACTCTTACAAGTTGTATCGGATGTGGTGGTACAGAAGAATTCTTTTACATAAAATTGCCTTTTGGCTTTTTATACACTCGTCCGTCGAGTTACTATGGTTACAAGGTGGCGTTGAAAGTAAAAAACAAAATGAAGACAAAAGTAACAAAAGACCAAGTCGCGTCTGCGATTTTCCTTTTGTTTTATTGTGCGGTTGGGCGAGCCTTCATGGTTGGCTTGATGTAAGGACGGAAGGAATTTGTATTAAGTTCTGTGGTATCAGACAAGGGCGGAGTTTCAGAAAGATGTCGAATGTTTGATTTGTGCCTCAAGGTACAAGACAAACAATATCCCCTACTGTATATATAGGCAACATTCTTAAGATCAGAAGTAATACTATGTAGAAAATTCTGTATTTGCATTTAGTGTAGGTGAATTTTAATTTAAGAAGTTTAAAATAATAACGAATTCTTGTTGTAATTGATAATAAAAGTAATCTTAGTTTACTCTATTGATGTAAATCACCAATTAAAATAATAAATCATTTGTACCAAATGCTCTAATTCAGTTGAAATTTAAAACATGTTATGAAGTTGTTTCTTCCGACTTATGTATGACATCTCATATTTTCCCCTACGCGTCTTTCTTAAATTAAAATCTCCCTGGCGGGTACACTAAAATGTTTTCATGAAGTGTGGGCGACTTGCTTTTGATTTTGAACAAAACTAGGCAACTCTAATGCACCAGGATAGTCAGGTGGCAACAACCTCTGAATACATGTAAACTGATATTGATGCATTTTTTTTAATCTGTACTATAAAATTGTAAGTTTGTCTGTTTGTTTGTTTGTTTGAGCATCACGTAAGAACTACTGAACTGATTCTGCTGAATCTTTTTTTTTGTTGCATAGTTGGACTTAAAATCTGGTAGACATTTTATCTCCATAAATTGACAGAAACGGAAGATATAACGAAAAAACGTCTACCATGTTGGGTAATAAAATTACTCAATTGGTTCCACCGCACGAACAAAATATAAAGCTTAGCTTTTATTCAAAATTCGGAATGTGCCAATGCAACATGTTTCGATTTAGCAAAAATCAACTGATATAACAAACGTAATTTTACAGGGTGTTCTGTATATAGGAAACTTAGAGCAGAGTAGAATTAAATGTATTCAAAAAATCTAAAAAAAGTTATATTTGGTGTCCTATAAGCAGCTGCATATATACAATGTGGTTGAAATAAGGGAGAGTGGAATTAGTTTTACGGGGTGGTATAAAAGGTTGTATTGAGTGAGCCATAAACGTTCCATATACCAATTGGTTGAAAAAGGGTAGAAAATTTATACGTGATGATGAAATGAAATTAATTACTTTGTTTACTATCACTAACATTGTTAGTGAACAAAGTAATTAGTTTAATTTCATCATCATGATTGACTATCACAAAGTAACGGCTTCCACAATCGAATATTTAGACAGTTTGGATAAAAAATCTATGAATTACGTTCATAATAAATGTAAGAAGCTGTTTACATAGGGTGTTTGAAATATAAGAGGGAGTGGAATTATAGTTTATGTTGAGTTTAAAAACTTGTTTTATATCCACAAGCAGTTGCATATATAGAATGGGTGAAATATGTCGCGGAGTATAATTACATTTATACAGATGGGTTTAAAAAATAAGTAATGTAATGATCTGCAAGCTGTTCCATTTACCAGATGGTTGAAATATAGGGTGGGGTAGGATTCTAAGGATACAGGGTGGCAAGTAAGTAGTTGCATATAAAAGGTTGTTATATTTTACAATTCTGCTGAAACCGAATAAAAAACTATGTTCACTGCTTTATTTATTGCATTAGATGCAAATGGTGTCAGGAATAAACATTTAGAGTTTTTGGACAAATAAATTACAATGTTAATGTCAGTTTTACCGCATCTCAATTTGTATGTATATTTAGTACTTTTCAACGTTTTTTACCAGAAAATATATCTTAGCTTAAAAAAACTGCAAGACTGTTTTCGCCAAATTTGGACCCTTGCTGTTTACTAACGCACACTTTTTTAATCTTTAAAAATATAAGAGGGTCCATGGTTATTTTTTAAATTTAGTTATTTTTAGTGATATAGTGAAAAATTGGATCGTTTCATAGCTATTTTCGATACTGCCAAAAACAAAGGAATGTTATCTTTAAGGAAATTTTCATATTTTATGACAAACAATTATTAATGACTTTACTTTAGGTTTCAGGCCATGCAGATTTTTTATGGAGAATAACGGTTTTCAAATATTAATAATTGGAAAAATGTTCAATTATTTCAACTTACACCCAACATAGTGTATAAACAGAACCCCATTGTAAACCTATTACTTGAAGTCAGTTATTTAACATATTTGGAATAACGACAATTCATTCATTTAATATTCTCCTCTACCAAATTTTAACATAACATTTTTTCCGATTTTCTGAAAAATTGTATGTGTCATGTTATAGAAAAAATTAGCGACTATTTCGGGAACCTTTCTAACAGAATACCGTTTAAACTGTGCAAATTAGTTAAGCCCTTGGACAGACGAATTGTGAACAAACTTCTTTATTTAAAATCGGTTAAAAATATTACTGTTACAGTTACACTCAGGATTTATAAACCAATCAGCAGGAAAAAATCGTTTGGTGAACCAATTTGAAAAATTTGTTTGAATATTTTTACAGGGGTTTTACGCTGACATTAACCGTAGCACTAAATTATGAGGCATTGAAATTTTCAAGTGCACATCGTGATTACTTTACCTACTCGATCGATTTTAATGCAAGTTATTTAACATTAAATGTCAATAATTGAACGCTCCTGTATTGAAAGTTTTTTATTACGGTAATACGTCGTGAGCGAATATTATGTACCTACTTTAATGGCATAATTGTTTTTTACCTCTTTATTTAACCTAGTGCTATGGTGATTGTTCATATTGTACATTAATTGAAAACGATTCAATCAAATCGTAACATCAACGAAATACCTAAATGGAAGAAAAAAATCACTTAGTTATAATAATTGACGTACGTTTCAACAAAGATGTCATCATCGTCTAAAGTAAATAAAACACAAGTACCTAATTTCGGAATGTTTGTTGAGGAGGATCTGATTATTGTGCCTGCAAATTAGGGTTTTCTCTCGCCGGTTTTTTTCCTGGAACAGATAGGTATTTGAAATCTGTAAATAGGGAGCAAAGTATTTTAAAGCAATTTCGAAAAATTGTCCGAATTCGCTCATCAATTCCTGTTCTTGGGAAATTACGTATAATTGAGTAGGTATCGTCTGCATAGCATTGATGTTTACAGTATTGTATACACATAGCTAACTGGGATGTATAGGTAGGTATACACTGTACAATAACGCACCCAATATGAATCCCTTTGCTATTTCTAAAGCACCCAACACTTCATTGTCAAAGTCATGTATGTGACTTGAGTAATTCCTAAAAACGTAAGTACAGATAAATACAATAGGTATATGTTTTAAAGTTTTTGTATTGTAATTGTAAAGTAGAATAATATCTACTATATTACATCGTCATAGCATTTGCAAGCGCAGCAGAACAACTTTCTGAAAACCTGACTGAAAATCCGCTTCGGAATTGAGGCTTAATTTCCTTATCTACTTACTGGTCTAAGGTCTGTGTAATTACGAATTTTTGATGAATTTATGAAATGGGGTGATAAAAGCATTTTTCCAAGTTGATGAAAAATTATTATTGGATCAACAGAAATGTATGGCACGGGTCAAGTATATAGAGGGAATAGACATCATCAAATTATAAAACTGTCCCAGGCATTTGATTTGATACTCAGGTCAAGTATTGTATTCGTTTTTAAAAACAGAAATTCTACAGAGTATATACAGTTAGCAGTGTGATATTGAAACTACATTTTATGTGTGTAGGTATATATGTAAGTACTTAGTCTTGCAAACGGACCAAATTGATGTAGAAGTCGTTTAAAACTACATCGTTTAAGTTATTGGTTGGATTCTGTTCTGCTTTAATAATTAGATGGGGATGATTTAGGAGCTGCTTATAATACCTACTTATACCTAGTCTATTTCGCGGTTAGCTAGGTTACGTATCTACTAATGATTTTTATCTCTTAATTGAGTTTTTCTTAACATTTTCTTTCAGTAATCCATGACTTTTATGAATTTTTCAAAGTTTTAACAATACCTAATAGATATGTACCTACCTATTTTGAAGGTGTCATAATAAGATCTCTTAAAAAATCTTCTTTTTCACCCACTGTTTCCATTTTATATTTTAAATTCTATGGAATTGTGTCCTACTTACCATTCTGTTTATCCAGTGACAGAATAAATTTCGAGAGCGCCTTAGAATAGAACCTCTGGAACCTAGTTACATGCCTTATGGCTAATCCGATACTGAGTTTTTCATAGATATTTATTTTTCTGCAATCTCTAGGTAGGTACCTATATGTATTTTTAGTGTTAATGCTGTAATAGCTTTTTTTTTTTCAATAATAGAATAAAATGAGCGGGTCCTTATCATGTAGGTACTAATAGGTTGATATCCAACTTACAAAAGGTAAATAACAGATGTTGCTCGGAGTATTTGGAAAAAATACTGGTTATCATACCTACTATACCTATGTAGGTAGGTAGGTAGGTACTATAGTTCTATTCAGCATTGAGTGAGTATTAAACGAGATAACTTAAAGCGATACTGTGTACCTATTAACTAGTAAAAAACTATTACACACTAGGGATCGTGTTTTGTGCTATCACTTTATGACTAGTAGACCGAAGTGCAAGTAGTATTATCTACTGCAAAAGTAGAGTTTTTTATAAATACTAAAACTTGAATGAATAAAACTTGTAACGGAAATGTGGTGTAGGTAGGTAATCTAGTTTTTACTACCCAATAGTTAATTTAGTTTAGGTACCTATAGGTATAGGTACACATTTTACCCTAAATTGACATTTTATTATTTTTGAAAACAGTATCTACCTAGGTATATTGAAAAAACCCCATTTGTTTTCTCTTGAGGAAGACGTAAATGTTAAAAGTAGTGGTACCTAACAGGTTGACAAATTGTTAGAAATGTTCTAAATTTAAAGAAATAATAGATAAGTAGATACGTTTTTAGATATACCTACATACCTACGAGGCAGATAAAATCGTAGGATATTTATAAATTTAACTTTTAAACAATGGAATACGAGATTTTTACACAGAGATATCTATATTCGTCAAGGCTACAGTCCGCTTAACCTTTTTAAAACAAGCAGCTATTGTTCTTTTTCACCGACTAACATGTCCATATACCTAACAACATAAAACCCACGGATTAAAACATCCATTGCTAATTCGATTTGTTGAAATGCCGTGCAACAGAAATCCTCACCGCAAACTTTAAACAAGAATTTATGTTTATAAACACAAAAATAAAAACAAAACTTACCATCTCTCGGAGACTTTAACCTTGACCATCACCGCACCAGTCTTTAATGGTATAAAATGTCACTTTCACTTCAAGCGCACGCAATTACGAATCAATCGGTACTGTTTAGATGGAGTACCGTCTTAAGGGAAGTACCTAAACGTGAACATCACACGGTACAAATGGTTCACAACCGTCAGGTTGGTATTTTGTGCGAGCGAGCTACCTCTGAAACGTACCCAGACAGATGAAGCACTGTCTACTCCTGCTGGCAGGTAGTACCACAAGACCGATACAACAGGTGGGGCTGGCTTGTAAAAGAAGTCGCTGGGGAGTGCTCAGTGCACAAAAGTTAGACGCTGTGAAGGCAAAAAGTCACTATACGTTGACTCGTTGAGAAACCGGTCTCGACTTTGACTTCTCGCGCCTTTCTTTTGTTTTTCTTTGATAGGCGGTTGAAGTCTACCTTTCTCTTTCTGTTCGATGGTCGCGTTTGAAGTCTAAGACGACCGTTATACCCAGTGGAGCGAAGAAATACGATGCGAGGGATAAGTTTCTTGTCTGACTGCCTGTTGGGGTCTCTGGCTATAGTCATAATGAGTATTATTTTAGAATAATTAAAATTTATGCTTTTGTTAGTCGCTAATGATGGGAATTTTGACCCGTCTGTTGTAGCAAATCCGTTAGAGAGTCTACGTTATTTGCCTTATCTTGTTTAGAATATTAAACATGAGAAGATAATTTTACAAATTGCTTGGAAATTTGAATTTTAACTGAAAAATGTTCGAAGTACCTATTGCAACGTTTGAACAAGGTTTGTTATTTGAAAATCATATATTTTCTAAATATGATGAATATGTATGTACCTACTTAGATTAACATAACGGATTTCGTGATAAATCGATCCAAAATATCTATCTGTTAAAGAAATCCGTTGGGGCTACTATCTATAATTTTTTTAGGATAACACCCAACTCTTGGATAGAAAAACTAACATCGACTGATCAATTGATCATTTGCTATAAACAGGGAAGAAATCAGTGACTTCTATGGCATACAAACGTTGTAAAAGAAAATAATTGAATCTTTAACATGGGCGTCACTGAGGTTAAAATAGACAAAGAATGAAATTCTAACTACCTATAGGTACTAAAAGAACGAGATCCATTTACTCTTTAACTTTGTAAAAAAAAGGTGATACCTAGGTAGGTACATTGATGATCGCAACTTGCTGCAATGCAATGGGTAGGTAATTAATTTTCTTGCTGTAGTGGTGATAATGAAAAGGGTTCGTATGGACGATAGGTCGTACCTATATATAGCTACTAGTAAAAGTTATAGGTATAATAATCTATATAAATGCAGATTTATTTATGAAATCGTTACGGGAGCATTTAGTCGCAAGGAAATTTTAGGAAAAAGTTTTGCTCACTTGGAGAGCCATACTGACATTTTTCTGTGGATGATGTGCTAGAAATAGCAAAGGATACCTAATAAAATTATTCTCCTTTAAATATTATTAATGTTGATTAAAGTCTCATACCTATATTCTAATTTTATTTTCTTGTAAAGATCATTTATTCCCAAAAAATGTGCTCCAGGGCACAAATACCTGTTTATGTAGGTAATGACTATTCTATAAAAATCAGTGCGGGGTGATTAAATAAAGGACCAAAGTAAACGCACATAGAAAATCATATGCGTTTTACTTGTGGTATGAGCAAAATAAAAAGAGTGGGACATATCTTCCGAATTTGCCCTACAGCAAAGTTGTATTGTAGCTGTTTGAGCTAGAAAGCTACTATGCATAAGCGTTGGTACAGAAAAAATCAGGGGCGGATCCAGGAACGTACTTCCGGGGGGATTTCATGTATCAGAGGGGGGGGCGATACTGTACTGAATTATACTAAATACGAGGGGTATTAGTAAAATAAGGTTCTCATGATTTTTTGAATTAGACAGCTATATATTTTTACTTAGTGTTATACATCAATTTAAAGCTTAAAACTTACGCTATTTTTCCACATTATCGCTGTTTTTGTTTAAACACTTTTGCAGACGATGCTCCAACTTTGCTATCCCCATGTTGTAGAATTCAGCCGCCAATTATTTGAGGAATCGATTATTGAAGCGTAGGCCACCCAAGTGTTCCTTTAATTTTGGGAAAAAGTGATAATCACTTGGGGCTAGGTCCGGGCTGTAGGGGGGGATGGGGCACAATAGTCCAGCCAAAATTTGTCAGCAGTTCTTGAGTTCTTTGAGAAATTACCTTCTTTTCGGTTATTGGAGTTAAGATTACCTCTTTTTAATATTGAGTTTACTAATTTTGAGGCTCTAGAAGGGGACAATCGCCCCCAATCGCTCATTGGATCCGCCCAAGGAAAAAGCAGGGTAGATAGAGGAAGATGTATTAGATGGTATTTTGGAACACAAAGAAGAAGATACTGCAATGCCGATTATAGATAATTTTGAGCATGTACAGAAAATCCCTCGCCTTCCGATAATTAACAATTTATTTAATCGATATTATAGATTTTTGTGCATTATAATATATTATATATATATATATATATATATATATATATATATATATATATATATATATATATGTTTGTGTATACTGTTTCACGGATGGAAATATGTGGTTGATGATTTATTCCGGTGTACATCCGTTCGTCTGTATTCGTTTGAAAAATCACTTGACGTTTCGCCAAAATCATATTTGGCTTTCTCAAAAGATACTAAGTAACTGAAGAATTTCTGGTTCTTGATCTCAATTTATACCTGCCGTGTGAGCCCTCATTAGTACTTAATCTCTCAGGTACTTTATCTTGTTTATTAGGTTGGGTTAACTGATGGTCAATTAAAGTGCAATTACGGTGTTTATGGCTTTTGTCGGTAATTTGGGTAATCGGATTATTTGGGTTTATTGCTGGTTTTGTTTTATTGTTATTCTGATATGGGATTACTGCTTTCCAAAATGGTGATAATTTTAAAGCTTCGTCTCTCTTGTTTATGGTATCCCGGGTTTCAATTTCAATCGCTTGTCGTATTGTTCTGATTTTGTAGTTTTCGACATTGGCGATTTCTTTACAAGTATTAAACTCTATTTTATGCCCTGTTTCTTGTTCGTGTCTGAATAAAGTAGAGGTGGTCTGTTTGTTCTTTATGTATAGTTTGTGTTCGTCTCGACGGGCGGATATTCGCCTGTTTGTTTGGCCGACGTATAACTTGGAACAGTCTCCACATGAAATGCTGTAAACTCCATGGTTCTCTAAAGGCATTTTATCCTTTGGGTTCCCTAGCAATTTTCCGATTGTTGTTTGGGGTTTGTATGTTGTTCGAATTTTGTGTTTACTCAGAAACCTCCCTATTCTGTCCGTTGTACCTCTAATGTATGGTAAACTTACATGGGCTACGTAGTCTTGGTTATCATTTTGTTTCTTTTTCTCATCCTGTTGTTTGTTTATTGCTTTTCTGATGGTGTGGTTATTGTAGCCGTTTTTTCTGAGGATAGTTTTCATGAAAGCTAGTTCTTCTTTTCTAGTTTGCTGGTCTGTGAGACGTACCGATCGTGCTATAAGGGTGTTTGCTACTCCTTGGATCTGTGCTGGATGATGGTGTGAATTGCCGTGTAAATATCTATTGGTGTGTGTTGCTTTTCTGAAGACGGTGTGCTGGAAACTTAGGTTGTTTCTTGTTAGAAGGACATCTAGGAAAGGAAGTTGTTGGTTGTGTTCTGTTTCTAGGGTAAATTGTATCTTGTTATGAATGGAATTCATATAGGCAAGAAAATTATTGAGTTCTAATTTCCCGTGAGGCCATATAATGAAGATGTCATCAACGTAGCGAACCCACAGTTTTGGTTTTAATGCTGCGTTAGCTATGGCCTTTTCTTCCAGATATACCATAAACAAGTTGGCAACAACTGGTGATAGAGCCGATCCCATAGGAGCACCCTGTATTTGTCTATAAAAATGGCCGTCGAAGGTGAAATACGTATTTTTGAGGCAGTGGTCGGCTAATTCTATTATGTGGTGAGGTAGGTTTTCGTTCATAGCTATACTGTCCAGTGCTTCGTCGAGTGGTATGCCCTCTACCCCAGCATAATATATATATATATATATATATATATATATATATATATATTATTAAATTAATATTTATTTATAATTTATTGTCAGGAGGTTCGCACTTTTGTGCCGTAATATTTTTATAGGGGTCACAGAAAGTGTGACGAAGGGGGAAATATGAAACTATTTAGTCTAAGAATCAGCATTCGTTGCAAACTCCACTCTCCTCTACCTTAATTGCAAAAACAATTCTCTTTACAACTGCAGAACAGTCACAGCTTGCATTCTCATAGATTGCAAAAAATCTTCAATTTTGCACTTAAGGTCTGAGGGATCGAAGGACTGAGAACAGTCCTCACCCCATAACTCAAACGTTAATCAATTATATCCCCATTACTATTTAAACTGCAATGAAAATTAAAAAATGCCTCTAGAGTAAATACACAGGTTTGAAGCGAAAAACTTCTTAACTGAAGCCCACATTTACTTATATGAAAATATATTAGTATGGTAATGAAATGCGAAAACTGAAATTGCAGTTGACTCGACACTTCGTTTCGACCGACACCACAATACCTTAATTTTGAAATAGCCATAGGTACATCGTATGAAACAGGGACCAGTTTATATATTAAGACTTTCTTCTTTTATATAAAAACAATAAATTGTATTAAATAAACAAATATAACATCCAGTTAATATACAATAACTTTACAAAATTTGCTCTTAGTTGTAATAATATTACAATTTTCAATTTACAATAGTTTAAATTAGTGACATGTCACACGTCAGAATCAAACAACAGCAGAAAATGGTTAAGTTTATGGATGGTAGAGATGACTAACTAGAACTCCGCAAGAAGGTCAAGTTTATAGATAGTAGTGAGAAGAATGACAACTTATATGGGGATTAAACTGAAAACGTGTCCAGCTGAAAACATTAACTTGGTATTTGGTAGTTTTATAATTACCAAAGCACAAAGTGACTGTGCCGCAAAATGGCAGGCGTTAATTGAAACATACTTCACATTTTATGCTAACGTTTTCTGTTAACTTGGTAAGATTACATAAAAATCCTATGGCATAGCTATTTCTAGTGCCCGTTTGTGCGAGGCAGAGCTGTAATTGGAGATGAGCATATTACCGCATTGTGCATTGTTGTGCGGTAATTAAGAATCGAACATAACTGCTTCCATTTTTTGGTCATTCTACTTTAGTATCTTATTAATAACACTAAAATGATTGATTAGAAGAGGGAATACGTTTAATTTTAATTCTGGCAAGAATAGTATTGGTTTTCTCATATTTCGCTTAGTTTCAATATTGCTCATGAAACGACTTGTTAAGAGCTTTAAAAAGTATCATATACGTTATTTGTGTTAAATATGTAAATTCTACTACCCCCAAAATCACACGTCATCTTTAATCATTTCCGTCTCGCTTTGTATTCAGGGGCGAATCCAAACACGTGCTTCCGGGGGGATTTCATGCTCCAGCAGGGGGGATCCTGGACTAAATTTACCTAAATATAAGATTAAAGACAGATTTCTTGGACTGTTACGTTAAAAATAGTCGTTCTGAGGTTTAAACCTATACAAGTAAGCTTCTTCTAAGGACTTTGAGTTAAGATTACCTCGTTTTAATATTAAATTTACTAACTTTGAGGCTCTCGGAGGGGGCATTCGCCCTTAACGCCCCCTCCGCCCCCTTAGATCTGTTCATGTTTGTATTGCATTAGAGCATTCATAAAAAATCTCTTTCTTTTTTCATAGCCTCGTTTTGGTTCATTACAATTTTTGATATAAAGCTTAGTTTTTAAGTTAAGTTAAAAAACTGTTTTGTTCATGAAAAATGTAACGTTACAAGTGTCAAAGTCAAAACAGAGAAATCGGTGCAGTCATAAAAACTTCAGAGGAGAAAACCCCCAGTAACTGGATTAATTAGTTCCAAAGAGTGCTCACTGGTTGAATGAACAATAAAAATAATAGATTTTAATTCATCAGCTTATATTTGTTTCAATTTGTGGTATCTAATGTAAAGTGAATCCTTAGTTGTTTTTAACCGATTCCAAAAAAGAGATCTTTAGTTCGGCTGATTTTTTCGTACGTAAAATCGCTGATCATAACCCTATATGTTTTTGTTTTGCTTTAATAGACTACACAATTAATATTGGTGCCCTATTAATTTGAAAAAAAAAAACGTAGTGGTAGCCTATTAACGTATTTAACAAGGTAGTCCTACATATTTTTTTTGCAACGTAAAACAAAATCGAACAATTTATAAAACAAATTATAAACGACACAGCTAATAGTTGTAAAAATATCTGTACAGGGTGTTTGTTAAAGAAATCACAAAATAACTGGATACTAAAATATCTAAACTTAAATATATTTTTTAAAATGGGAAAGAACCTTCAAAAAAGGATTATAGAATTGGAAAATAATTAACAAAACACAACACTGACACTAACTGGTCATGCAGTACCAGCACACATAAAAGCTAAGAAATAGTACCAAATTCAGAATCTATTAAATACAGACAACAGTATGTGTTTATTAGGTATTTGCAATTTTCCTACATATCGAGTATAGTTTTGAAGTTGGTGCCAAACCCAGCAACTATCAATTCAAAAACCTGTTTGAAATCTGAAACCTATTACTAACAAGTTTGACAAATCATGAACATAAGTAGGTATTCGAGTTTTCTTGGCATAGACTTCAAAAGTAAACTGTATAAGTAGGTAATCAACTAGTACACAATAAGGAACTATTGTTATCTGTATTTATTATTTTGCTATGGACTTTTTGTATACAGTACTTCTCAGGTACTTACCTCATAACTAGTTATTGTATAGTTTTATGTGTTATGATTTCCAACTTTTTAGTTAGTTTTTAGGGTTCCGTATATACAATATACAGATACCCTTATAATATCACTCCGGATTTCTGCCTCTGTCACATCACAGCAATTTTCTCCTAAACTACTAGACGGAAGAGGTTGAAATTTACTAACAATGTATAGTTAGGTGACCCAATCAGGAGTACATATCGTAAAAGAAGAAATTTTGATTATAGGGGTACTTCTGGGGTGAAAAACTAAAAAAATCGACCGTTCCCCCCCTGATCTCCGAAACTAATGAGCCTAAAATTTTGAAAAAAATAGGAAATATAGAACGTTGCCCGAACTTTACAGGAAAAATAAGGAGAAACCATTAATATTAATTTTGGGGGGCAAATTATAGAATTAAATGAAAATTTAAAAATAAAAAAAAATTCAAAGGCATCATGTAATACATCAAATGAAAGGTCCCATCCTGAGGAATACAAATATTTTTTTTTTTAAATTAGTTAAAAAGATATTAACGAAAATATACCAAAATTTACCCATTCCCTCCCCTTTATCTCCAAAACTATAAAACGTAAAGTTTTGAAAGAAATTAGAGGTACAGGGTCTGACCTGAAATTTACTGGAAAAATAAGGAGAAACCTTTATTTTTAATTTTGGGGGGCAAATTACAGAATTAAATGGAAAATATAAAATTAAAATTGTTTCTAACCCATCATGTTATATATCAACTAAAAGGGCTCATTAAGATGAAAACAAATATATTTTTTTCATATTTTTAAAATAAATTAATTAAAAGATATTAATTTTTTAAAATGAATATTTCAAAATATATTAAAAAAATATTTAAAAAAATACCCATTCCCCCGTTATTTCCCAAACTATAAGTCCTACATTTGTTTGTTAAAGGAAAAATATGAAGAAATCTCTAATATTAATATTGGGGGCCAAATTATAGAATTAAACGAAAAATAAAAAAATATTTTTAACGCATCATGCAATACATCAAATGAAAGGGCTCATTATGAGGAATACAAATATATATATTTCATATTTTTAAAATTAATTGTTTACAAGATATTAACATACAGATTTATTTCCGAAACCATACTACCTAAAATTGTGAAAATAATTAGGGATACTGGAGCTCACTTGAAATTTATAAGAAAAATTATTAGAAAACCCACATAGTAATTTTAGGGACCAATTATACAATTAAATGAAAAATAAAAATTCAATTTTCAAACGCATCATGTAATATATCAGATAAAAGGTTCATTATGTGAATTACAAATATATCATTTGTTAAAATCATTTGTTTAAAAGATATTAACAAAAATATTAAACATCGACTTATTCCTACTTTAGAAACTACACTATTTAAATTTTGAAAAATATATTTTATTTATATTTTTAAATGATTTGAATAACAGATTTAATAATTTATAATTTAAAACTTGACCTATTTTGCCCTTTATCTTCTAATCTACAGAGCCTCAAAACTCAGACAGTAAATTAAAAAAGGATTCTCTGAAATTTTATTAGTAAAATAAAACTCTAATGTTAATTTTTGGGGGCCAAATTAGAAAATTAAATACATATGTATTCTGGTAAAAATCAAGCGAATCCTGAAGCAGATAAAATAAAAAGTCTATATGTGGAAAATCAAAGTGTATATTTTTTATAAATTTAAATCTATCTCGATATTTAATCAACGTTCCTAATTTTTTAAAAGCATACTTGTTGAATGAACCATCACAAGCATAAAGTAGACTTTATTGAAAAAATTACTTTGAAAATTGGTATGTACACAATAAATCCGTATACCAATACCAATGGAAGAAACTAGGTAAAAATAATAAAAATTCTTAGTATCAAAGCAGCCTCATACACCCCAACGAGCACAAAATGATTATAGTAATACACGCCATTCTAAAAGATTACTTGGCAAATTCCAAAAGTGCCCGTCACTAAAATTAACACGAAGAGAATTTCCATTAATTCTTTCAGATTGCAAATTGATTGTTCTATCAATGCATCAAAGTAAAACATGACATCTCGTATGTAGCAACAAATTGTGATCGCTTGGTATTCTTCTGTCATAATAACCGGTCGTGTGAATAAGTAATGAAGAGATTTTTGCGTGCATACGTTCATTTCTCGAAAAGGGCATTAAAGGTACACACATACACATATACACATTCTCCGCATTTCTCTTGTTTGTAAAAACACTGTTGCCAGAAAATTTTGTACCACCAGAAAACCACTGGCGCTCTGTAAACGTAGAAATGGAAAAAAATAAGTTCCAAAAACATTATTCTATAATTTTAAACTGTTTCTTGTGTTATTAACAGTTGGCAACCAGTCTTTTATTACTGAATCTTGAATACAGCTATCTGGAATTTTTTCTTGATATTGTCAAATAATTTCAGAAATTGTAAAAAATCAAGACCAACTAAATTACTTAGAATAACCAAACAACAAGTAAATCTCTAAATCCTCGAAGTTTCCTTGGACTTCCATCGTCTTGAAGTGGTTGATCTCACAACGTTTCAATAGCTGTGTATCTGCTATCGTCATCAGGTGAATGATAGGATTATCCCTGGTCACAAGAAGAGCTCGCCAAGTATTTTAATTTGGACGCTAGGCTGGCTGGTTATATTTTCGTTCGAGATTATATATGCTGTATCTATGAATTTTCTTTTGTACCAGTGTTCTTCCTTGTGAATTGCTCAGACGTGGTCCCAGTTGATATTATGGTGTTCGGTCCATGCGTGATTAGTTAGCCCAGATTTTGTTACCTCCGCCCTTTGGGTAGCTGTGCGATGTTTCTTAACCTTGGTGTCCAGCGGTCGCTTTGTCTCTCCAATGTAAAGATTGCCACATTCACACGGTATGCTGTATATACAGTTATTTGGTGTTGCTGGTGCGTCGGGGCTCGTTCTTGTTATCATGCTCCTGGAACATGGAAACTAAAACTAACCTGGAGACTGAATTAAAAAATTATAAATGTTTGAACAAGACAGTTCAAACCACAAAGCTGGTCTATTTTAGACAATGATTGAAATCTAAAAACTGGCACCAACGAGATATTTTAAACATGGAAAATTTGCTGTACAGATCTTTAGAAAGACGAAGAGACTCCGACATAGACCTTATGCCGAAATAACCATGCCGAAGAGCTAACAATGCTACCTCCTGAAATGAAGGAAGCAAATCAATTGCTAAAGAAAAACAAATCGCCAGGTATTGACTCCATTCAGAGGAATTTTTTCAAATGTACATTAATTAATAGCCTAAAACATAGCATGAGTCCGCTTGGGCCAAAAACTCGCAAAATAACTTGCAACGGAACCAAGAGTCAGTCAATGATATCACCCGACACTTTTAACATCTAGGGCGAGTTAGTCATGTAAACGCCTTTGGTTGATCTGAAATGTACCATTAACCGGAAAAAATGTCCAATTTAAAGTTTGCTGATAACGAACGAGAACCTAACCTGCTAAATAGTATTTCGATATACCAAAGGCTCGCCGGTACTTGGTTTCGGCCTCTGTCGTCCGCAGTTCTTTTTAGAGGGGCACCACTTTCTTGCAGCAACAGAAGACGGAATGATATAACTTTTTAAATGTATTGAACACAAATGCAAAAAAGTTCGCTTAAAACTTAACAAAAGTAAGACTAAAATTATAGTGGTCGATAGATTTAACACCTTTATCAAAGAATAGGAACTAGTACAGTTTTAACTACATAGGCGCTACAGCAAAAACGAACATTCGATGGCGCAAAATAATGTAAAAACGTTAGTGACCTGCTCATGGTACAAACGTTTCTATTTTAAGTAAACTCAAGATAAATAATAGATTGCCATGAAATTTGCCTGCTCACTGCTTCCATTTTTTGGTCATGTGTTGAACGAGAGATTGATTGATATCTTGAAATTTTCTAGGAAAATAAGCAAGAGGTAGATTACCAACTGACTGGACTGACTGAATTCAAGAAAACATGGGCCTCTCATTCTGCCAAGCTTTTCGGGAAATAGAGGACAAACAAAATGCAAACATCTTGTAGAGGGAAATCACGACCCTCAGTGACGAGGAAACGATTAGAGAGAGAGAAGACGGTCGGAGATAAATCTGGATATCTGATAATGGACGATAGGTCATTAGCAAGAAACTGTACAAAATACATATATTAAGGAGCACTGATAACGAAGAATGGAGGAAATTGCTAACAAAATTTCAAAGGTTCATATATAAAATTGCAATTGGGATTGCATATATGAGTCTGAACTGTGGGCAAAATTTGAAGGAAATTAAAAGTGATGGAAAAACTGGCGACGAAATTGAGGATGATGGATAAAATAGGAAACGAACATAATAGAAACAATAAAGGCTAAACGACTAAAATGTTGAGACCACATAATGCGAATGTCGGAAGCTAGATGGCCATGTAAGACGCCAAAAGATAAATGGCGACGAAAACATGGAAAATTAGCCGGTAGAAAAAAGGAAAAGTAGACGGCCTCGATGATCACGTAGAGAAGTGGTAGAAGATACAATGAAACGAATGAGCATCTGATTATGAGGATTGGAGAGACATCCGTTGGAAACTAGGGTGCGAGGTAGGCTGAATAGTGTAAGTCAATTTTGAAATTAAACGTGAAAAATCACTGAAGGAAATACATTTTTTGCGAAACTTAACTAAAATGTGTACGGTGCAAATTTAATTTAAGTTTAATCTTAATTGGAGCTAAGCCTAACTGCTGCAAACAGGAATAAGTTGGCACCATTGTATTATAAGCTGAAAGCTCAGTCACGCCACTGACGTCGATAATTCCTCTTCTATCTGCCTTTCTTTAATATCTATTCCTGCGAGAGTCGAAAGACCATTACGGCAGAAGTTATTTGACCGTTGGTTCATTTCATTCGCGGGTTCGTTCGTTGCTATGCGCTTCGCTGAAAATCTTCTTAAAGAAGTGTACATGACCTTGAAGGGCTCTGGCTTCGGAGTGAAACATCGTCGTCGTCTCCCGAGACGCCGGCTACATATATATATATATATATATATATATATATATATATATATATATATATATATATATATATATATATATAGATATATATATGTACGTGTTCGAAAAGATATTTTAAAAAGAGTCCTACAAAATTTACGATTACCAAATATGTACAGTTAAAAAATAAAGTCTTAAAATGATTCTACGAGAAAATTTGTATTTTTAATTAGAAAAAAAATTCCACAGGTGTTTGATTGGTTTTTCATAAAGAAGGTACAATAAAAATCTGTTCTTAACAGTAATTCTCGTTTAATTAAATCAATTTCTTAAATTGCTAGTAGGTCATAACTTTTGTTTAAAAATTTTAGATATTTGACAAAAAGTTTCCTGTTTATAATCCAAATAAAAATCAACTCCGACTTGACCATACAATGTATGGCATCACACTCCCTCTAAGGCATAGCGTGCCTTTAGGGGAAAATTCAGTAAACCCCAGATATATTACATATCAAAAGGGGTTAGCTCTGTGGGAGCCCTTGCCAGGTTATCAGGTCCGTGGTTGGTGTCGTGGCTGTAGTTCCCTATGAATTTTCTGACCGTCCGGGCTGTTCCTAACAGGACGGCTTTTTGCATCAGTTGGTAAAGATATTCGTCCAGACCGAGGTATTTCAAATTGTTTAATAGATGTTTTGGGACTACTCCTGTTGTTGACATAACAATTGGTACCGTTCGAGTGTTGTTCCTGTCCCATTGTCTCTGTATTTGAAATTCTAAATCCCTATATTTGGCTATTGTTTCAGCCTGCTTAATATTATTGATAGAAATTGCTATGTCAATTAAGATTGTTTTTCTAGAAACTTTATCTACCAAAACTATATCTGGTCTATTGTGAGCAACAGTCCGATCGGTCAATATCGTGCGGTCCCAGTACAGCTTGCTTATTATATTATTTTGTATATTTATTGGTGTTTTCTCACATCGCTTATTTTCTATAACAGTTTTTGTAATTTTTATGGTGACAATGTGTAATAGAGACAATTTCGAAAAATTGCCCCGATTACTGGTTGTCCTTTATAGAAATTCTTCCTCACAGACAGAAAGAAATTTATACAATATATTCAATCAGTCTTATTGTATACAACAGTATCTCACATTGAATTTAGGACGAGAAGCATCACCAATACCTAATATCACAAATTTTGGCGCCGAATTTGCACAATGGTGACAATGCTATCTATCTATAGCTATATTAATATATAAACAGGTAAAATTTGTTTGTTTGTTCGGGGTAATCTCTGGAAGTAGTGCACCGATTTTAAATTTTTTTTTCATAAGCTACGCTACTTCATCTGCGAGTTAACATGGAGGGATGGGGGATGGGTTGACTAATGTTTTTACTTAAATTTAATATCTTGGAAGTAAACTGTGCTACACGTGGGAAAATTGGTGCATATACTCTTTTCCCCAAATATACAAAAACGAGTTGAATCATTTTGAAAATTATCAATTATCTAATGGGAAACAGGTAGGGAAAAATTTTTTGAAAAATTTATTATTTTTCGGGAACCTAAAACAATAGAGCCGTGAGAATTAACAGGTTGATTCCTTTCTTTAAGTGAAGTAGTACGTGATTCGTCATTTTGCGAAATTTGAAATATTAAATGGTGGAAATGGGGTTCACTATTGTTTTAAGGAGAATTCAAGATATTACAAATATTAAGTACTATGGGCAAGGGCGTACCCAGGTTTAGGTTTGGAGGGGGGGGGCAAATTAGAAAAGAAAATGGAAAATTGTACCGGGGAATGGTAAATGCGGAACAAAAATTGTCCTCCACAGACGAACAAATCAGAAATTTGTTTGCTCCAGGGGGGCAAGTCAACTTTAATGGCCCACGGCAGGTTTTTCAGGTTAGGGGGGTAAGCGGGGTAGTTTTTTAAGAAAAATTCACTATTTCTCGGTAACCGAAAATAATACAGATATGAGAACTGCGATATTAATTCTGTAAATTAATAGCGAAGTGATGTTATTTTGCAAAAAATCTGTTATTTAATAGAGGGGGGGGGGCGGTAGTAATTTTTAAGGACAAAAAAATATGCAGGTATTGATTATAGTTAGTATATATGCTATTCTCCTGAAATGCCTAGACCTGAATTTAATCACTTAATGAAAATAACGTTTAACAGAGAGTTATTTTGAAACATACACTCACAGGTATTACACAGAAAAACTAGTTGACAAATCCTGATTTTTCTCAGTTAATACGGCGAGGTAGTTTTTCTGGAAGATCGCAATTAGTGTGATTTGTAATTATTCAACTTATATGATTAAAAATAGAGAAAACCGAAATGTATAGTCAAAATACACATTTAAGAAATAAGACATATCAATCATTCGGAAATTACTTATAACTTTTGATTGTGGATATTTATGAATAAAGGTTTTATAATATTTGGTTGAGGTCATTGGTTTGTCCGATTTCTTATAAGATTTACGTAAATGAAAAATATATGGAACCACTTCAATTAAAACTCTAAACTGGTGAGCATACACAATATGGTACTTACTTTTTTTGAAGTCGGTAAATAAAGGGTTGGCATCATGGCCAAATCAAGCTCTATCGGTATCGTGAATCAATGTCGAATCTGACACTATTATTTCATATAGTTGAAGACGGGAAATATTAGATAATATACCAAATACACCTGACTTTTTTTGATTTTACAGAACTAAGCAGATTGAACTAAGTTTCTACAGACTCTATTTCGAAATTG
Source organism: Octodonta nipae (assembly GCA_034190945.1). NCBI lineage: Eukaryota > Metazoa > Arthropoda > Insecta > Coleoptera > Chrysomelidae > Octodonta > Octodonta nipae. Next base: position 58,514,458 of record CM067216.1, on the reverse strand, counting down.
CCAACTTCACAACTTCTCAGTGTATAAATGAGATTTATTTTGAATGTCCCAAATTACGGACAGACACACAAACATAAAAACAACAAATACAGCTTTTTTCAGAGTGCCATATCTCGGGAACATTGAATAAATAAATTGAAATCTTCAGGAAATCCTCTGATGGGGCCCACATCACATTCCATTTTCACTTTGAGACAAGGATGCTCAGGAAATGTTCTCTGAACATCCTGCTTTTCAAAATTTGCATACGTTTGTATATATCTATAGTGTCGCCATTACCTTGTTCACTCAAAATAGTTACTTGTTTCAGGAGCAAATGTTTGCTCATGATTGCTACAGAGTTACGGAAATAACTCGATTATGTATTTTGATTCTAGTTCATTGAAATGTTACATTTTTTGGGCCTAGCCTACATTTTTCAGAGGACACAATATTATTTTTTAGATATCAAAAGGGTGGGGGTTGTTTAAAGTTAAATCCAAGCTTGTGGGATGGAACCCTTGTCCCACGGCTGCCATCACTGAAAAAGGGGGTCCAAATGGTTTTTATGGTTTATCTGACAAACTATAGGTCTCACCAAATAAATTTTATAACATTTTTCGTTGCAAATAAATTATTTACAACTTTTGTTAAGCCACTTTTAGTCTCAGAAACATAAATAAATTATAAGAGAAAATCAATTAAAATTAGAGAAAAAAAAATTATTGGTGTATATATTTTTTTATGTAATCATTTTTCAAACAAATGATGGCAGACCATTTTTATAGATGGTGCTTTAAGGAATAATTTTCATTATAAACTTTTTAAATGTATTCATTAGTAAGGTTTTATAGAGCTGTGAAATCAATGCTATTCTTCAGTATTCATACCTATACATTAATATTAACGATTTGTCATAATTTTGAATCATCTTTTTATTTTTTATGATACTCTGTTTAATTATTGACAATGCAATATTGTTATTATTTATTAATTATTGACTCTTTTCCCCACCACCTACAAGGTAGAGTTTGGAGGCGCATTTTTTTATATGGTATCCCCAGTAGGTATAATCCACGGTGATTTTCTAAATTACAACTACTCTGTCCTCAGGCATTTTGATAGCTGCGGCTCAGCATTTGGTTGGCCTTCTATATTAAATGCTTGAGAGAGAACCGGAGAAATAAGAGGCGTCATTGTCGGCGGTTCATCTTCAAAATCATTTTCTTCAATGAATTTCGAGAGCTTTATTATGTCTCCCCAGAACATTTCAGGCCTGCTTTTCGACATCCACACATCGCTCCATAGTTTCCTTTGCATATGCAGAAATTAATATTAGAAGCTGAGGTGGTGCTGGAGGTTTTTAGCTCTGCACTGGTATCAATATTATTCCACCTTTGTTTTCTAGCCCCAGTCTACAGGATCGTTATAATTACTAAGCCACGACTGGGCCGTTACACTTGTTAACTCCAGGGTTTTCAGATTTACGATTACTCATATTGTAGGCAGCTGAAGTTGTGTCACATGCAGAGCCAGTGGAGAGCTCAAAACCTCCAGCGCCCCCTGAGCTTCTAAAATAATTTTCCGCAGATTCAAACGAAACTGTTTTCAATAGAATTGTACCTTAAATCAGATAAAAAAGAAGATATGCGTGAAAATAGTGATTGATTGCACACGGTTTCTAAACGGTTTTTATTTTAAGTCAGCTGAAGTCAGTTCTTTATTAAATATAAATTATTTTGTTTCTGAATATCTGAAGAAGTTAAATTCTTGCATGACGCGTAAAAAGTGTATGAAATATAACTAGAACCCTGTTCTGTTTTTGCCGTTTTGAATCACCCAGTATAACGCAACAAAGACAAAACCTACAGACTTATTACTTATTAAAAAAACCTACTTGTTCTAATCGCTCAAACCAATAATTACTCCTGATTAAAAAAAGAAACCAAAAAAATCTCCTCATCAATCAGAAATAATGATGTAAAGTCGTCCACTTTGCATATGAGAGATCAAAGTTAACATGGAAAAAGACAGGAGATACTCGCGCATTTTGATGATGGGCTCCACCCAATTAGTCCGTTGGACAAAGTCGATGCTGTCAAGTACTGAGACGGTTCATTTTTCAATTCGATAACGACAAAATTAAATCGTCATGATCGGTTTTAATCATGGTGATCGGACTTTACTGAAGCAGCCATTGTTCGGTAATAGTCCGGTTATTATAGACAAGTCATTTTATTGTAATTTTAACGTTAAATATCTACATGAATATCTGAGGAATCTCAAAACATTTGCCGCCTATTTGGTTCAACTGGACTCAAGATGGCACACCATGTAAGAAAGGAGCTACGAAGTAGAGTGGGTATTATTGCCTATATCATCTTTCTTTTCACGTTAGGTATTAGGCATATTGCCTGTGACGGTACTTTTACATGATAAAACCACGAAGAACAAATTATTTTATTATTTTGCCTGTTCATTAGGGTTCTCTCTCCTTGATTATTCCTACAAAAGATAAGTATTTGAAATTGTAAATGGGGATCAAAGTGTTGTAAGCCAATTTCGAAAAATTGCTGACTACTGGTTGTCTGTACAGCAATTCTTCGTTTGGTGATCACTTGATCCTGATGTTACCGGTTTTTGCTCTTCTAGCAATAGATTTTCATATCCCAAATCCAAGTCAATGTAGGTGCCCCGATTTTATTATTTTTTTATTTTCTTCTTTCAACAAGATTGTTGTTTTATCCCAGTCTATCCCATCACCCCCGGTGCTGGTTAATACATCATTAGTCAAATTTGATTTGTCCACATGACTTCTGGCAACGTTATATTGGTCTTTCTTTTTCCTTACTTCTAAAAGTCTTGAAGTTTCACCAGTGTATGTATCGTCACAATCACAAACAAGTGTTGAGTTTCGTTAAATGCCTTCGTATGTGTAAGGAAAAAGCGTAATGTATAATTTGCTTGAAAAATCGTTTTAACATCGCATTTATTTTCTAAAAGCTTCAGTTTTCCAGATACACCCGGAACATATGAAATTATTTGTTTTCTGAATAATATTTGTGGCATATTTTTCAATGTCTAAGTACATCTTGGGAAATAACACCACAGTTAAGAAAATTGCTGTATATTCCAAACGTTTCAGAGTCTAGGTCAGACCCCGTTGTCAATGGTTAAGAAACTATATATAAAAAAGACACAATTCTAAGATGTAAATTAAAATATTTGTATTATTTGATTTCTGACGTAACTAAGAGAATTTTATCTGTAATATACAGGGTAGCACAGAAATTTCTAAAGATAATATAATCATAAAGATCTTCAGAATTTTATTTGGCGCTCCTAACAAAGAATTTTGTTGATTCAGTGATCCCATTAAAATCATAAGGGAAAACCGAGGAAAAACCTTTTGAACTATCCCGATATTGGGTTGTTCACAAGGACATGATCATTAGCAATTTCTTCCTTAATCATCGGCAACCAGGAACGACTAAATTTCACGGAGGTAGTAGCGATACAATCGTTTTCATTTAAGAAAATTAAGGCAGACTCTTTTAGTGTTCTTTTGGTGTTGTGTTCTTCTTTGTGTAATCTAACTGAATTTTGAAACTGTATTTTATGACCAAGGTCCCAAGCATGTTCACAAATTTTAGATTTTTCAAATTGTCGTTTTTTATGTAATTTTTGTATTCGTTTATTCGAACATTTAGAGGTCTAGAGGTTTCTCCAATGACAGAGCAAAAACCAACTGTTCTAACATCAATAAATTCAATGAAGAAAAAACGTTTATAAAAAATGTACTTTCTGCCAATCATTTCCCAAATAAATTTATTAATAACGAATACCAAACAATCCCTAACAACCAACATCAAACTGACTCCCAAGATAATCACATTAATACAATAACTATACCATACATAGAGGTATAGAAGACATACAGAAAGACTAAAAAGAATGGGAAACAGATATAATATCAAAACATCATTTAAAACAAGAAATACACTAAAATCAATTATATCAAAAACCAAACCAAATAACACAACTCAAAATACAAAAAGATGCATTTATAAAATCTCTTGTGAATGTATTAAATTCTAAATTGGAGACAATTTGAAAAATCCAAAACTTGTGAACATGCTTGGGACCTTGGTCATAAAATACAGTTTCAAAATTCAGTTATATTACACAAAGAAAACAACACCAAAAGAACACTAAAAGAGTCTGTTTTAATTTTGTTAAATGAAAACGATTGTATCGCTACTACCTCCGTGGAATTCAGTCGTTCCTGGTTGCTGATGATTAAGGAAGAAATTGCTAGTGGTCATGTCCTTGTGAACAACCCAATATCGGGATAGGTCATAAGGTTTTTCCTAGGTTTTCCCTTATGATTTTAATGGAATCACTGAATCAACAAAATTCTTTGGGCTCATTTTTCGCGAATGCACTATCTTATAACAAAGTCGCACCTAGGAGCCCCACATAAAATTCTGAAGATCTCCCTTTCAAATTCGTCCAATTTGAAACGAACTTTATGATTATATGATCTTTAGAAGTTTCTATGCTACCCTGTATATTACAAATAAAATTCTCTTAGTTACGTCAGAACACAAATAATACATATTGTCAAATATTTTAATTTACATCTTAGAATTGTGCCTTTTTTATCCATAGTTTCTTAACCATTGACAACGGGGTCTGACCTAGACCCCGAAACGTTTGGAATATACAGCAATTTTCTTAACTGTGGTGTTATTTCCCAAGAAGTACTTAGACATATGGAATTATGTTCCGAATTTTGTTTTGTCCTTGTGTTTGCTTAGTATTATTTTATTACAATTTTATTATATAAAGATACATTATTATAATGTGTATTACGTGATTACTTTTTTACCAAATTCCTTAATAATTTTAATAAAAAAATTAGTCATCATTCGCTCTCCATGGTTATTTATGTACTCTTTTATTCTATTTGACATTGATAGAATTTGGTGGACTATACAATACTGGGGAATACTCATCCAAATCATCCTTATGCAACGTCAGGGGTCTTCCACGTTTACTATACAATATTGGGGAATACTCATCCAAATCATCCTTATGGAACTTCAGGGGTCTTCCACGTTTGTTGGAAATCGTCCCAATAGAGAAGGTTCCCACTTACCATATTTCATACCTATTTGATATGGGACAAATCAGGCAATCTTGATGGTCATTCCAGAGTCTCTACATCAGATTCTTGTATTAAAGACATTGTGTCCCCAACAGTATGAGATGTTTTTCTGTTTTGGTATGCTTTGTAGATAGTGATGTAAAACCAGTTGCAACACTTCATTAATTTACCGCCGAGTGATCAGATTGCACTTTATAAAACTAAAGGTGATCTAGTGCCCATATACCATGTCTTGCAGTCTTACATTCAACAGCCAAATTTTTATTTCGTCACACCTTACAATTGGTCATTGGTCGTTCCAATTTTGTCGAGTTCTGCAGTACTCGAGGTGGCCAGCCTTATGTTTTGGTGTCAAAGATAGTACCAAAAGGGGTCGGTAAGTTCACAGCCCCATCATCATTAGACAACTTTCTCTTCGTAACACTGTTAATTGATGGACATTAATTCTTCGTGAAATTTTCCGTAAACCAAAATCAGTCAGTATAATAAGAAAATTGATCACCACCTCGAATTTTTGACCTTTTAAATATTGAATCTAACCGTAAACAATTTAAAACAATCCGAAACTACTAAAAAACTAATTTAAAATATATAGATATAGTATCTTAATCTTTCTTGTTTTTAAGCGACAAAAGTAAACACAGATACAAAAGGTAAATTTTCTAAATGTACAAAAAATTATAAAATATTTTTTTAAGATAAGACACAAAAAGAAATAGTTTCTCTGTATATTAACATTAATATACAAGGTGTTTTTATTTTCCAGTAAATTTTAACTACAGGAGGTCTTCTTCTCTTCTGTCTAAACATTGTTTCCAATCATTCCTCATTATTTGGTTCTGATTGAATAATTTTAACCTTTGTTTTTTATATTTCCTATTCTTTTAGCTATGAAACCACTCTGTGTTCTACACTCTTCTTCATTCTTGTCATTTTGTTGTTACTGATGTTGTGCTGCAACAGCTGATTGTAAATAAAGTATCATTAGATATGTTGCATTCACTATATATGACATTGTTCACTTTTTCTATGTAATGTGTTTTGGGTTTCTTCTGATATTGTGTTTCCTCTAGACCTAGAAGGGCAAAACTTTTTCAAAGAAATTATCACGTCACATCTCCTGCTTATCCCTCAAGATAATTTACAATTTCCAAGGGGTGGGGGTGACCTATTTAGGATGATGCCTTTGTACCAATCGAGAGCAATTAATATATATAATAAAAATAAGTTTGAGGTCTCAGACTAAGTTTAACTGTGTTGGTAAGCGCATAACATGAATTTTCCCATAATATCCCACGCATGTTCAATTGGCGACAGATCAGGAAATTTTGATGGCCAATGCAAAAAATCAATTCGATTCCAATCAAAGTAGCCCAGGGTAACTCTGGCCAAATGCGGTCAAGCATTGCATTCCTAAAATAAAACATTACGAAGAATTTTAATATAGGACAGAACACGTATTTCCACTACGTATTAGACTTAGTGTTGGCCAAGTGTGATATGCAATAGCTCCCACACCATTAAGGCCGGTTCACACGCTTCTTTTGAATTGGAATTGGATTGGACTTATTTATTTTGCTTGCAGATGGTTTAGAAATGACATCTAAATATTCCGTGCCCTTCAAGTTTCTTCCAGTGGCAAGGAATCGTAACAGTCTTTCATCACAAGATATGACTTTTCTCATAACACTATCAATTTTTACAATAAAGGGAGAAACCAACACATTCTTCTTGGTTTTCGCAACTATTTCTCTTGTCTCACTACACAACAGATAGTAAAGACCAAAACACTACTTCCTCTATGGAAATGAGCTTTCTCCACCGCAAAAGCGGTCAACAATGAAGATTGGACAAGGGATTATTACGATTTATTGTAGCGTATAAAGACAGTCTTACTCTTGGGATTTATTGTATAAATTAATTTATCGTTACGGGTTATCATAGCGTAAAAACCGGCCTTAATTCTAACAGTATGGTGCACATTCCTTACTACAGAAAAATTGTGACGAGGCTTTACAGCACGTCATCTTCTCACCCAAATAGAATCGGGATTGTTCTATTTCTGGCTCCACTCTACCCCGCCATTCCAGTATGCCTTCTATAAATTGTATGTAGTGAACCAGGCAGATTATGATGAACCCACTCGTTCTGTATATTTCACCAATCGCCTACAAATATTTTTGAATGGTCGACCGAGTATCTAACAATTGCCTGGCGAGATTTGCTTCCACTACCTTAGAAACTGATATTTTTAAAATTGAATATGAACTTAGAAAGAAAAACCTCTAATGCAACTGAATAAGCATAAACATACATTGTTAAAAATTTAAATTTAATTAATAACGTCTTTATTCTGGATTTTAAGAGCAAATGAGCTGATAAATGACAATCGAATATTGACATGAGCAGAAAAGGTATTACTTTCCCATCTCATTTATGGGTATGTTATATTGTAGATCTGTCAGATTCGGCGGCATTTGTTGTTTCACAAATTCATTCGGTATTACTTATGCTCTTTATTAACAAATATTTGTGAAAGGAAATATCTGACCGGGCTAATGGCCATGAAATAAAACTTTTGATCGTTCTGCCCTCCCGATACAACAAAGGACAGCAGGTAAAAGAGTGATAATGGGTCACGATAAAATTTAGGCCGTAATAAAAAATCAAATGTGGGAATGATAAAATGCATACCCACATTTTAAAGACACTTTTTTCGACCATCGCCTATCTGAAGCGGTTGATTCATTCAGTTTCGGATTTAAACTTACATTAAAAACAGCTTCTCGAAATTGTGGTTTGACAGGGTTTTTTATTTCGTTCTTTAATGAAGAAGTCACGTTATGTCATCGATTTTGGTTTTTAAAATTGTGTATGGGGCGTGTTGGATTAATTCCGAAACCAATCGGCTTACAGATTTGTTCAAATTTAATCACTACCAATGATTCCACATATAAAAAAGAACACTGAATAATTTTGCTAAAATATTGCAGTATAGGTAGAATAGGTAGGGTGCTAAATATTGGCACAATTGTTGGGCAATATTGCTTTATTTGAACTGCCCCAATAATTCATCTAATATTTTTCAAAATATTCTTTGTTTCTGCTATTTCCAAACTTACAGTTTCCTAAATTTTTTTAATACCCCTGCTACTTGTACGTTTGATTTTGGATCCCTTTATCTGCATTTTCTGGACCAATCTTAAGTTTTGTAATCACACTCTTATGTATTAGTACAGTTAATCTAATATCTTAAGTCCTTTTCAAATAGATTCATACATACATTCATACATACATAATTGCCAATAATAATAATAATATAACAGATACATGCATGCATGCATACATACATATATGTATGCATATAGGCATACATACATACATACATACATACAACGGGTAGCAGGTAAGCACTCCCTGTGATCCCGGCAGGGGTAGGCTTACTTCAGGGTGCGACCCTGCCCACGCGAGCCCTGGTTTCTCCTAAATTCTTACCTATTAGGGAAACTAGGTCATCTACCTCTATCCTACCTATTCTGACCATCTCCTTACCTTATCCAACCAATTAAGATCCCAAGCTACGACGTTAGATAGCGTGTCAAGAGCTGAATGGCATCAGGGATATATGGTGTCGCAAACGGTTCCCCTGGAGTACCAGGTCGCACTCCAGATGTATGAAGGCCTTATCCCAGTAGTCGGGGCTCTATTGGGGCGGACTGCCATTTCCCTAGATACTCGTGGGAATCCATGAGTAATATAATCAAACCAAATAAAAATACACAAGAAGACGTAAATAAGAGAAAACTAGAGTTAGTAAAACTTGGGGAGCAAATTGAAGACCTTGTCGATTTTGTCGGTCCTAGAAATAATGTACATGGAGACATTAAAAGGAAGATAAACGCGATGCATAGCACCTACAATAGACTGGTAAAACTGGAACACACTGCAATATCAAAGCACGCAGACGACACCAGAACGTATACAACAAGTCGTGAATATTACACCTTATGCTGGAACAAAACAGAAGGAAAGAAGTAAGTGGAAAGAAATCTCTCCATTAAATGGATCAGGCAACAATGGAAAAGTGAAAAGGCACAAAGGGCAGAAAAACAGCGAAGACCCTGAAGAAACACTCCACCGCACTCAGATGGAAAAGCAGGTAGAAGTAAACTATCAGTGGCAGAAAGTAGAGCGCAAAAAAACAGCAGAAACAACAGAAGCAGATAATGTTGCCCAACGCCCTCATCATACAAAAGAAAGGGCAACTCAGTTACGCGGAAATACTGAGTAAAGTGAAACAAGATGACACACAAAAAGAAATAGGACAAAATGAATCTAAGATACGTAGGACGCTAGCTGGAGACATGATTCTAGTGCTGGAAAAGACCAACGAGGCCATGGTAGCCCAGTTCTGCACAGCAATGGGAAACGCACTAGGAAATGAGGCCATAATAAAAAGCCGTACACAGCAGGCCACAATTGAGGTCAAGGATCTGGATGAAACTGCTAGTGCAGAGGAATTGTTGGACGTAATACAGAAAGCTCTTGGAGACAACAATAAAGAGGGAGCAGTGAACGTTAAGTCCATGCGTAAGTCGTTTGGAGGTACGCAAACAGCAGTGATAACAATGCCTGCTGAACAAGCGTTAACGATAAAGTTGGATGGGTTGTTTGCCGAATTAGACAGGTTAGAAGACCAACCAAGTGTTTCAAATGCTGGCAGTACGGCCACTTGGCTAAAACCTGCGACAGTCCAGTTGATAGATCAACCTGTTGTATGAAGTGTGGTAAAGAAGGCCATAAAGTGGGATCCTGTACGCTAGATCCACATTGCGTATTGTGCACAGGAAAAGAGAAAGATATAGACACCAAACATGTAGCCGGGAGCAATAAATGTACTACTTATAAGGAGGCATACCAGAGGCTGATTCAAAACCGTCGATGAAGATATTGCAGCTTAATCTCAACCACTGCGAAACGGCATAAAATCTGCTTGTACAGACTGTGAAGGAAGAGAAAGTAGACGAAGTGATAATTGCAGAACAGTTTCGAAACCTAGATCATGAACTATGGGTAGCAGATGAAAAAGGTAAAGCAGCTATTTGGTCTTGTTCTGGGTATCCTCTGCAGGAACTCACTAAAGTCCCAGAAATAGGCTTCGTAAGGGCTAAAATTAATGGAATATACTTCTACAGCTGTTACATGTCACCTAGCTTGCCACAGGAGGAGTTTGAAAGTATCCTTGATCGATTAGTTGTCGATGTAATAGATCGAAAACCTTTAATGATAGCAGGAGACTTCAATGCTTGGGCCACAAACTGGGGAAGTAAAAGGACGGACCGAAAAGGACAAACTCTTTTAGAGGCGTTCAGTCTCTTGAATCTGGTCTTACTAAATGACGGTAAAGAACCCACTTACACTAGAGGGGAATCGAGCTCCTTTATAGATTTAGCGTTCGCTAGCAAAACCATTATAAAAGGTGACTTGCGCTGGGGTGTAACAGACACTTATACGCATAGCGATCATTGTGCTATTATGTGGAACATCGGAAACAAGGAGACGTCCAAGAGAACTGCTTGCAGTAAATTTAAAGGCTGGAAAGCGGCAACATTTGACAAAGAGGTGTTCAGTCTGATAATAGATCATAACATGCTAAGAAGCAATTCGGCTGACAAAAAAGCAACTGAACTCATGGACAGGGTTGCCAAGGCGTGCGATGCTACAATGCCACGAAGAACAGGAAGAACTTGACAGCTACCAGTATATTGGTGGAGTGAAGCGATTGCTGATCTCAGAAATAAGAGCAACCACGCGAGAAGACTAGCGCAACGCGCTAGAGGAAAGCCCACGTATGAAGCGCTTACGTCTAAATACAGGGAAGCCCGTCACAGACTTACTAAAGCCATCAAAAACAGTAAACGACAATCCTGGAATGAGCTAATAGAGCAGGTTGATGCGGATCTTTGGGGCAGACCCTATAGAGTTGTAATGACAAGACTGAGAAGTTACCCAAAACACCAACCCTCTTCTCGAGAACAGCTTAGGAGAATAGTTGGTGCACTGTTTCCACAGCAAGAAGCCTGTTACTATCAGGTAGACGTGGAAACTAACGTAGAAATACCACCTATCCCAAACAAGGAGCCTGCAGCAAAATCGGGAATAAAAAAGAACCAGGAATCGATGGCATTCCCAACATTGCACTTAAAGAGGCAATCATAACAGCACCAGAGCCATTCCTTCACCTGTATAACACATGCATAACAGAAGGAATATTTCCTGAGCGATGGAAAAAACAAAAGCTAGTACTCATACCCAAGAACAACAAACCACTAGATGATCCATCATCCTACCGACCCTTATGCATGCTAGACACTGCAGGAAAAATACTTGAACGGATAGTACATGATAGGATCGAAGCTACAATCGGGAAGTTGCTTACAGATAATCAATATGGCTTCAGAAAGTCTAAGTCAACACTAGATGCCATTGAGCATGTTGTTACCACAGCGAGAGAAGCCACCAAAGGAAAGCGTTGGAAGAGAGGATCCAAGAAATATTGCCTGCTTGTTGCTCTCGATATTAAAAATGCATTCAATACTGCCAAATGAGATGTAATTTGTTCAGCGATAAAGAGATTCCAGATCTAAAAAGAATGATTAAGAGCTACCTTAATAACAGAGTCCTAATATAAAGTAACAGGAGGAGTACCTCAGGGTTCCGTGATTAGGCCACTACTGTGGAATATGATGTATGATGGAATGCTTAAACTACCATTGCCACCAGAAGTAGAGCTTACTGCATTTGCGGATGATGTTATCGTAGCCATTACCGCAAAACACCACGAAGAGTCGCAAAATAAATTTGAAGTAACATACATACGACTAAAACATTGGATGGATTCTGTTGGCTTAGCTCTGGCAGAACACAAAACTGAGGCATTGTTGGTCACAACTCGTAAAAAAGTAGAGACAATGTCGATTACGTTGGGAGAGCATTGCATCGTTTCTGGACCGTGCCTTAAGTATTTAGGTGTGATATTAGATGCCAGGCTGAACTTTAAACAGCAGGTGGAGTACATTACAACAAAAGCAGGGAGGACTGCAGCCGCATTGAGCCGACTTATGCCTAATATAGGTGGTCCAGGCCAGGCAAGAAGGAAGCTATTGGCATCAGTAATAACATCTGTACTGACATACGAGATATCCATCTGGGGAGATATATTAAAAAATAGAAAAAGCCGAAGAAAAGTGGCAGGTATATACCGCATTGCTGCATTAAGAGTCTCCTGTGCTTTCCGAACAATATCTGACGACGCTATATGTGTCGTTTCAGGTATGATACCCCTGTTTATATTGGCAGAAGAAAGGAAGAAACTCTACCAACATCGGAGTAAGGCACATGAAGTAAGAAAAAAGTATCAAAAACAGGTAAAGCAGGAAAGCCTATGGCAGATACAGTGGGACGCCTCTACCAAAGGCAGGTGGACCCATCGTCTTATCCCACATATAGAAGTTCATCTGAATCGGAAACATGGAGACGTAAATTTTTACCTTATGCAAATATTGTCAGGCCATGGATGTTTCAGGGCATACTTGCATCGATTCAGACATGAGGATAATGCATGGTTTCCTGCTGGATGTGGAGTACCGGAAGACGCAGAACACGCCCTTTTCAAATGCCCACGTGATGCACGGAGGGAGGGAGCTTGAGAAAACCTTGAAGGAGCCATTGCTACCGGAGAACCTGGTGCAGACCATGCTAGGAGACTTAAATTGTTGGAATGCCGTTTGTATAGTAATGAAACGTCTTCGATTCCAAGAACACGAGAGGAGGCAAGCAATTGTAAATATATCGAGTATTGATTAGAATAGATAAGATGAAAAGCAATAGCTAGACCGCATCCGCGAAGTAATGCTTTGCGGCAGTTCCATGGATGCAAGACATGGTCGCAGAGGAACAGAGGTTAGGGTTTTAGTGGGTATGGAAGAGTCCTACACACGGGACTCCATGTCTTATGGTGCGTAATGCATTTCCCCCCTCTTAAAAAAAAAAAAAAAAACATACATACATACATACATACTTACATACATACATATAAATCCTCTCCCCGTGAAGTAATGCCTGACGGCGGTTTCCGCGGGGAATCAGAGGCCGGAGAAAGAAGAGGGTTTTTTTTGTCGGTATTAGCCATCTGAGTCCGACATACCCAGGCCAGGCAATTGGAGGCTAACTGGTCCTGCTGGATACGCAAATGTATTTTTACCAACCTCAAAAATAAACATACATACATATATACACACTTACCTACATAATGCAAACATGGGCGGATCCAAGGGGGGAGCGATGGGGGCGATCGCCCCCACCGAGAGCCTCGAAGTTAGTAAATTTAATATTAAAACGAGGTAATCTTAACTCCAAGGGCCTAGAAGAAGATCACTTCTGTAGGTTTAAGCCGCAAAAGGGCTATTTTTTAATGTAATAGTCCAATAAATATGGGTTTAAAAGTATATTTTGGTTAATTTAGTACAGGATCGCCCCCCCTGAAGCATGAAATCGCCCCCCCCCCGAAGCACGTGTCTGGATCCGCCCCTGACTGCAAAGGATTTTGTGGGTTTAAACATTTACAAATATTCACTCTTACTTTCAACGTCTTTGCTTTTATCAAAATAAAACACTGTGTACAAACACAATGAATAATACTACAGTTGTTCACATTTTTTCGCTGCCGATTCAATCACACAGCGCAAATTGTTAAAACTATTCAACTTGTACAACCGTTGCCTTTAAATAGTCAGTATAGAAAATACCATTCGATGATAATTTCTGATTTGTCACAGAGTATTTAAGAAAATTATAGTCATTTTTACTTCCATCGAAATTTCGGGATAGCCGTTGTGTTGCTCTTCTTTTTAATTTCAACCGGTTTTTATCTCTACCTGTTGTTTTTATTCGAACAATTAATTTAGAAGGTTTCGTATTTTTTTTGGCGGCATTAAATGAATTTTATAACAATACAACAAATAGTGAGAATGATTAACTTTTTTATATATCTTAAGTAAATATATTACTTAAAATGTACTTTGTAAGCACATTTTGAAGAACAATTACATGGCGTATCAAAATTTTGCATGTCATTTTGATTTCCTTTTTGCTGTTTGTAGGCCTGAATGGATATTTTAAATCTGCACACATTTTGCCATTAACTGTATTTTTTTCTCAATATACTTCATCACTACTTTGGCAGTCTATTTTCGGATTTTGTATTTTTGCCACCTTAATTTTACAATTATCGTCTTTACCAACTGTAAATTTGAACAGATATTGTTTTCTTCCTGTGGCATATAAAATTCCAATGTCTATTCGTTTTGCCTTCAGTATCTGACAGGTGTCCTGTTATTTTCTGTTTAGCAACCTAATGTTTTCGCAGCTGTTATTCTTTTTCGAAGAACCGGTTGCTAGCATTCCCTTTCATTCCACACCCCAATTTTTATCTAGTGCTATTATATCTACCAACAGTAATACCTGGTTCATAAGAAAATAATTCAAAAATTAAAATAATTGAGGAAAAATGTGAGAATAGTGTTAGATGAGCTCAAACTACAAAAAATAATATCCTCGGAACTTTCTTGTTAATATAAAAAACTTCGCAAAAACTCTCTTCAAGAAGTTAGTCCGAAATTAAACTAGACAACAAAAAAGTAATTTTTCATTAAATCTTTAACAATCTGTATCTGCCCATGATTTTGTTTCTTGATAGATCTCACTACAGTTGCGAAAATCTATATTGAAGAACAGACAACGAAGAGCTAGATACGTAATGCAAGCACTGGCTTATATAAACCAATTGCAACTCTCTATTAATTTCACTATGGGGACAAATCAGGGTGGTTACCTCTCCTTGAGGTGCAGATATATTTGAACTACAACTCTCACCATCCCATAATAATGAAAACTCGCACACACGCATTACTCTACTGAGCCTCTAGATGCGTTCAAATAAGACACAATAGAAAATACAACATCTACTAATGTTTGAGACGTGTGAGAAAACTAAATGGGGCACTTCTGACTGAACAAAGTTGTATCTACATCTAGATGCCTTGCGAGTGACTTAATATCAGGGTTAGAGAGCACCGTAAGACATTCACGCGAATTCCGAGTCTAGCAGTAAGGCGGTTGCACACGAAGCCAAGGCTCGGAGATCCGTGTTCTTCGAGACGCCATCTTACACCGGCCCAGTACGTCCATCTGAATCTGCGTCCCAAGCCCAAAAAGCCTCGATCATGAGAGTTACGGACCCCTTTTGTCAACCTCCCTTCCCTCTATAGACTAAAGGCTGTTCACCTATTATCGAGGGGAGGTCCAGACATCACTTGCAACTGGGATGTTCTTCACGTTACAAACCATTTCTTCTTTCTAGAGGATTTCATGGAACTCTAATTCTTAGCGCAAAAGAAAACTATCTGACCCCATTTAGGTTTCCTCGACGAATTCCCTTTGCGAGGCCCGAGTACTGAACGGTTCCGTTGCTGGGTTCCAGAATAGGAACCCTTTCGCCCGCCGCCTGGATCGAACACTACAACATTAACTGAGACCAGGCCAAGGTAATCTGCAATGAGCAACGTTAATACAAATTGCCCTTTATAGAGGCGTTATTCAAAATTTTCAAGGACAAAATTATCGGTGAATGCAGTAGCCAAATTAGAAACTTCTGAAGGCACTACCAAAACTTTTGCTTGGGGTCCTTGGGTTCTTTTAGGTTACTCCGACAAACCCTTTTGCGATAACTGAACGCTTCCGCTGTCGGGTTCCGGTATAGGTACCCGATTTCCTTTCTCCGGGTTCATGGACCAAACTCCACAACCTTAACTGGGACCAGCTCAAGGTAATCTACAATGAGCAGTTCTGATACAAAAGTCACTTTATAGAGACGTTATTCATATTTTTCAACGACAAAATTATCAGTAAATACAGTGTTTAACGCAGAAACTTCTCAAGCCACACCTAAACTGATAATAGATCTCACGAATGCGTCCCTGGGACCTTTCGGAGTGCTCCAACAAACCTCTTGACAGTATCTGACTATTGAACTGCTGCGCTGGCGTAGACCGAACACCAGAACATTAATTGGAATCAAGCCAAAGTAATCCAAAATCAGCAGCACTGATACAGACAACAATTTATAAGAGACGTTATTCACAATTTTCTACGACAAATTATCAGTGAACGCAGTGTCCAAAGCCATCCCCTTAACCAGCTGAAACCAGTCATCATCGAAAGATGCCAATTAATCGACTTACGACGCTTATTATCATGGTTTGCACGGACCAGTGAGCATGACCTGATGATGGCAGATCGGATGCTATCAAAACATTGTAAAAATAAATAATGATCAACCAAATCTAAGGTGAACAATGTCCGTATATTTAAGTATCAACTTACTATTACACCGATATTGATACAAAATAGAAATAATACAAATTTGATAAATTTTACGTATTTTTAAAATAAATTGTCAAGAACTTGTTTTTAATGTAACATATCACATAATATATATATCCCTATAAAAAATCTTAAAATACGATACGACCTGCAGCAGACTTTTGACTATAAAGTTAATAAACTCTCAAAAATAACCGCTATCGGGGCTATATTAAACTCGCTATCAGAATTTCAAAGAACCATCAGAGGAAAAAGCTGCCCAGATGAGACGTAAAACGTGACCATAAAGATAGTCACTCGACCCGATCGCGAAATGCAACCTTACGCCATTACCAGTTTAAGATCAAGTCCTCCAATTTATAAAATTGCATTTTCAAAGTCGTCGTCGCAAGTCGCGATTCGAGTTGATGGAATTCCATGTGCGACAAGCGGGGCAAGCTTTTAACGAACAAGTTTAAGGCTTTATTATTATAACTCCAGCAATTTTACCATATTTTGAAACAAAGTCATCTTGGTTTTAAGTAGGTTCATAATACTTACAGGCATGGGCGTCGGTAGCTTTTGGTTTAGAGGGGAAAATTGGCAAGTTTTGGCTAGCAGGCAGTGTTTAAATTTTTGACGGATTACCGCCCATTAATTTGGCTCTTTTCTATCAAATACCTGGGTAGTCGCCTAGCAAAATGGCGCTTCAAAAATCATACACAAGGCAGGGAAAATCAATAAAACTTTCCTTTCGCCCATAAAAACAACTCATTTTAACGAATGTATCAATTTCCAATTAATCAACATCTTTCAGATATTCTCAGTAAACTTCCTTAAGGAAAACTATTTCACCGGGTCGGAAGAACTTGAATCAAATATCGAGGATATTGGCCGAATTTTTCGTACATTCGTAGAACTGTACACAGACAATTTCTATCAGACTAAAGTAAAATTCATTATTTTAACTGGACAGAGATAAATACTAATAGTCTGGATTATTTCCTAAAACACAATCTTAAAGTTTTTTAAGAAGAATGATCTCTCCATCTTTCGAAGGGCAATGGAATGCCGTTTTAACCACCAAATCTTGGAAGATATCTTTAAACAAAATGCCGACTTCAAACAATATAAAATTAACGTACTGTAATACTTTTATTTTCACACACGGGTTCCGTTCAGTTCTTGGATTTATTTAAAAACACAGTCCAACTCACTCTAATTTATTTCCACTACTTTGACACAATTTATATTTACAGAAACTTCCGAGATTGCTTGCGTCGGTATCCAAAACGAAGTTTCCATCTGGCAAAGGATAACTTAAGACGGGGGCACTCGTCAATGCTCTTTTCAGTGTCTCGAATGATCGCTAGCACTCCTCGTCCCACCGGTATTGTACCTTCCCCTCTGTGAGTCTATTAAGTGGCTTGGCGATGTTGGCAAATCCGGCTACATACCGGCGATAGTACGTGCATAACCCCAGGAAACTTCTTAACTGATAGATATCTTTAGGTATCGGCCATTCCTGGACAGCTTTGACTTTCTGTTGATCAACAGCTACTCCTCTGCGGAAACCACATATCCAAGATATTGCACCTCTTCTTGGAACAGCTGACTCTTCTTCGGCCTTAACTTTAGTCCGGAACTTCGAAGTCGCCGAAACACCTCCTCCAGGTTCTTGATGTGGTCTTCAAATGATCTTCCAACCACGATAATGTCGTCAAGATACACCAAGCATGTTTTCCATGAAAGCCCTGTTAACACTGTTTCCATCAATCTTTCACACGTTGCTGGAGCATTACACAATCCAAACGGCATCACCGTGAATTGGTAAAGTCCTGAGCCGATGGTAAAAGCAGTCTTTTCCCGCTCTCCTTTAGCAAGTTCCACCTGCCAATAACCGCTCTTCAAGTCCAGGGTGGAAAACATCTTCGATCCAGGCAACGTATCGTCTATTCTTGGAAGAGGATAGCTGTCTTTCTTTGTAGCGTGGTTTAATTGCCGATAGTCCACGCAAAATCGGGTCAAACCATTTTTCTTTTTAACCAAGACAACTGGAGAAGCCCAAGGGCTATTGGATGGTTCCATAACACCTTCTTCTTCCATCTCGCGGACTATCCTGTCGACTTCTTCTCTTGTAGCTAGTGGTAGTCTTCTCGCCGACTGTCGAATAGGTTGAGCATCCCCAGTATTAATTTTATGTTTTACCAGATCGGTTCATCCTCTTTTGCCATTCCCTACATCGAAGATATCCTGGTAGTGTCTAACGATGTCCCTCAATTTTGCTCTCTGGTTTGGTTTCAAATTCTTAGATGAATCGGTGATGAGTCTTTCCAGTTCTTCAGATCCTTCTGACTACAGAGGAAACTGTTGAACAATGGCCCAAAGTTGTTCCTTTCTTTAGCACAACCGAGTAATGATTCAGGTTCATTACTCTTACTGGAACAATATCCCTGGCACGAAACAGAGTCTTCCCAGTGCGACTCCTCTGCCTACATTTCCGTCGTTAAGTTCGGGATCAAACATCATTACTGTTCCAGCTTGAGCTTTCCCATCTAAGCAAGCATCTATAATGATTTCAGCTCTTTCCGGAACATTGACATCCTCTGCTAAGATGGTTCGCAGCATTATGTCATCTTTTCCATGAAGCACCACTTCTTCGTCATTCACTCGCAGAACTCCATCTTTAAAGTTTAACTGGGATCCCTTGGAGCTCATGACATCCATTCCAATGGAATTACTTCGTCTTCGATGTCTGCCACTAATGCCCGATGTAGGAAGGTTGTGCTTAGCAAGATCATTTCAAGCTCTATTTTACCATGGACTTTCGCTGCTTCTCCTGTCGCTATTCGCAGTTGCCATTTTGTTGGTTTTATCATTGTCTCTAAAACAATGTTGGGCCTTATTACTGTTTTCATCGCACCAGTATCCAGCAGCATTGCAAATTGCTTTCTATTAATAAGGCCATCTACAAAGACACCGTTAACGTGGTTGCGTAGCGAAGCGACGAATGCGTTGGTAGTTAGGACTTGTTGGTTACAGGTCGACGATGGTCCCTTTAAATTGACCTTCTTTAGTTTCCCCGACGAGGAAGTCTGTACTCCGTTGCTCTCCTTGCAACGGCTCTGGACATGTCCTACCTTACGACACTTCCGACATCTCACTAGTCTTTTTTCGGTAAGGACTTCTTCTATTATCTTTCTTAAAGAGGCTTCATCGTTTCCACCATCTTCGGATTCTCCGTCAACTATTCGGACTCTGCAGGTATTTTTCGCAGCCTCGAATTCTAGCGCTCGAGCAAGTGCATCCACTAATTGAGTGGGTAGAGCTAGTGTTAAAGCTTGTCTGGATTCGTTGTCCCGCAGTCCGTCCAAAAACGCTTGTACTGTTAACCTTTCTATTACATTTTCCGGTGTGGCTGGATAGGCAAGGCGAACCAGACGGGCAATGTCAGCTTCAAACTCTTGTAGGGATTCATTAGATTTCTGGTGGCGATTTTTCATTTGGGAGTGATAAACGTGCTCCAAATGGGTTTGCCCAAACCTCAGTTCAAAATGTTTGACCAGTTTTTCGTAGTCTTCTTGCTCCGAAGTATTCAAGGTGTGCAAAATATTTGTAGCATTCCCTCTTAAGGAGAGGGTTAATGCTATTGCCTTCTCCTCTGCCGACCATCCGTTTAGCTTAGCTGCAGCCTCGAATTGGCGACGATAATTAGTCCATGATGATTTCATTTTGTGTCTTGTCCCCTCGAGGCCAATTTTTGAATCCACTACCTCTGTACTGTTTCTGCTTTCTGTCTTTGATGGACTTTCTCCCCTTTGTATTGCCACTACCTGCTCTTTTATTTTGATGATCTCGCCCTCCATTATATGTTTTAACTCTTCTATTCGGCCTCATTCTCGACTATTTTCGCTTCCAGCATTTCTGAATTTTCCTGAACCACGGTTTTCAAATTTTCTTCTAAGGATTGAGCATTTTCGTGTAATTTCTGGAGCTTATCATCCAAAGACTTTAAAATTTTCTGCTAGTTTATCTTCTAACGCCTTCTTCAAGATCTTAGAATTATCTTGAAGCTTATCCTCTAAAGTCTTAGAATTTTCTAGCAATTTCTCTTCGATTTTTTTAAGTAGCATACTCATGTCACCATTACCAGAAACTTCAAACAAATAAGTATCAGGATTATTACCTTCATCTATTAGGGCATCACGTAGTCATTGTATCAATTCACTTTTCTTCCCACTAATTTCTAAATCCCTTTCCTCAAGTTCTTTTTTTAAGTCTGTCACTTTCAATTTGTCCAAACTCACGTTTTTAAATTGTCAGTTTGTTTATTTTCCACATTTTATCTTAACTATACAATACGACTGTCGAAAACTGAATGAATCCTCTCGCCAGCTGTCCATTTTTATATAATTGTCTGGTAAGTCCACGAACCATCGGGAAACTCTTTCATGTTCTGGAAGCTTTAAGGGAATTCCCAGTAACGGTAGCGGTCGGCCTTTTGAGACACGAACCATTTTGGATTCCCAGAAGTATTGGAATAATGGCCCTTCCACGAACTGGTTGATGGCCGATTGCACCAGCTGTCGGATGAATTCTCGTAACAGTACGCTAGTTAGCTAGTAAAAGCGTTAGAAAATGTCGATCTTATATTATTCCCTGTCTGACATCGACACCGTGAATAAAATTGAATGTTCCTCTATTTACAAAAGTAACGATATTCTTATCAAAGACTTAAGTGAGTGCAAACCCCTAGTGAAAAGTTCCCAACAGAATTCCATACAGAACTACAATAACTGTAATATTAGATGTGGAAAGAAAATTTGCTCGATAAAACCTATTTTGAACCTATTAGAAGTTTTCTCTTAGTTCAAATATGGCGACTTTTCTTTATTGGATTAATAGGATTTTAATGTAGTCCATAATCACATATGAATTCTATCCGTTTAGAATTATAGAGTTTACGCGTATTTCCAAATACAGAATAAAAAGGGTTTTAGATGTTTTTCCATCATTAGTAAGTTTAATGATTTCTGTTTGTAACAGCTCTATTCTAAATGTTGTAATGTTTTTATTTTCACACTCAGGTTCTGTTCAGTTCTTGGATTTATTTAAAAACACAGTCCAACTCACTTTAATTTATTTCCACTACTTTAACACAATTTATATACACAGAAACGATTTACATTTTATCTTAACTATACAATACGAGCGTCGAAAACCGAATGCCTCCAATTGCCAGCTGTTCATATTTCTCTTTGAATTGTCTGGCAAGTCCACGAACCATCGGGAAACTCTTTCATGTTCTGGAAGCTCTAAGGGAATTCCCAGTAACGGCAGCGGTCGGCCTGTTGAGAGACAAAGCATTTCGCATTCCCAGAAGTGTCGGAATAACGTCCCTTCCACGAATTGGTTGATGGCCGATTGCACCAGCTGTCGGATGAATTCTCGTAACAATATATAGAACTTAATATTTCGCTCAAAAACTTCCAGGTATGTGGATTGACAGCGATAAAAGCACATAAGGTTCCCATGCAATTTTTTTTCTAAAAATGTATCGGATTTTTATCCAAAGGGAGTTGTTTTTCAATAGAAACTTGTTGAAGACATCGAGCTACAAGTAGCGAAATAATTTTATTCCAAATTCTCACTTTTAGCATTTTTATTATTTTATACTTCATATATTTTGCCTATATTTTATGCAATTATTTGACATTTTAAAAATTTTGTATTAGCTAAAGATTTATACTTTTGACCCTAATAACACAGGTCTTCAATTTTTGATCCTCTTTAGGTCCAAATTTCCCAGACGTTAATCGGACGTTCTGGGGATGACCTTTACCATGTCAACATGGAAATTTAAGAAGGGACCTACTCTAGTACGTCCCAGGGGCGTCTAGCAACTTTATTCTTAGGCTACTCTTGAAACAGTAGATCCCTACATTTTCTGATAATTGAAATTATTACCATCGTATTTCACAATACATATTACCCTATTTTATTATTTAATTTTACGTTCATAGTTTCAATTAAACTTATATTTGTTATAATTATTTCCAAATTACTTCAATACTATTGCATAAATTCAAAAAGCCCGAATTTTTATAAAGATTATTTAAAAACCTGAAAATGAGCTTAGCCAGATTGTGATTAATTTCTAGTTGGAACTCACCACAATGCTGGATAAATATGAGTAATTATTTGTAAGTATCATAGAATATTAGTGTTTTAATTTGTAGTTGTCTTAAAATCGTTTTAGTAGCTATATATTTTGCTAATATTAATTATTTGAAATGAGATCCAACTAATGTAGGTATATTAAAGATGGGTTGTTGTAAGCGACAATACTGTTACATAGCTGACAGCGTATACGCTAGTAAAGTATCTTTGACAATAGGCATTTGCACCATCTCGTGTTTTATTTGTGGAATGCTGGTTCTGTCAAAGCCGTAATTTTTGTTTGCTGTGTTATAGATTAAAATTTAGTTATCCCATAAAATGGAAAGAAGAACATCAAACCGAAAGTGCTGTGTAGTTTATTTTGAAAATACATCAAGGAATAATCAAAAATTACAATTTTACCGTTTTCCTGGATTTCTATAGCAATCAGAGAGGAAGGAAAAATGGATTACCGTCGTTTTTAGTCATTACTAAATACATAAAATTAATCACAATTGTTGTTCTCTTAACAAAAATAAAATTCAATAACACTTGTAATCAGAAAAGTTTATCATGTAAATACATTTCTTACCAAAATAAATTGAAATTTAAGGTTAACAAAATTTTTAATTTTTTAATTAATATTTTCTTTTAGGTATAAAGATAAAAAGTAACTTTTTAGTTACAGGAGGGATGAACAGGCATGGCAACCAGGAACATATTCAAGGATCTGCTGTGCTCATTTTGATGGAGCAGAAAAGTCAAACAATGTAGATACATAAAGTTTACAATTCAACTATCTTTCCTGTAATAAATCAATGTTTATACTCTTTTAAGTAAATAAGACTTTTTATTTTCATTATTTTTATATTTTTATGAGTGCTTCTTTATTATTAGTTATTACCAAAGTTATAAAGAATATATAATCAATATTCATTTCTTTGTGAATTAACATGTATACTTGCATCTGTTGTTGCTTTATTATCCTTGTTCCAACTTCAAAATTTTTATCTTGGTCCATTAAAACTTCATCCTCAGTGAAATCTACCAATAAATTATATATAATGAATAAAGTTAATTTGTTTTTTTTTATATATATAGTTACTTACTATTGTTAATCTCAATTGGAGTTTCATCGACTCCTGAAGATGCAATTACATATTGCAGGAAATAGAGTTGGATTGTAACTTTTGTTATGTGCATTGTTTACTTTTTTCCCAAACAATTTGACCACTGCAAATCATTGATTTGTTTCTGGTTGAGATGGATTGCCCCACTGCTGTAATTAAAAAATATGTTTTGTTAATAGAACAACAGTTATGATTAATTTTATACATAAATAATGACTAACAACGTGGAAATCAAATTTATTTACCCATGATGTCGAACTGCTGCAATTCATTTTTTCTTCATCTATTGCTATGGAAATCCATGAAAGTGGTATAATTGTAATTTTGGGTTTTTTCTTGGTGTATTTTTTACAATCAACTACACCCTTAGATCATTTACCATCTAGATATAGCCTGTCAAGCATAAAATCGTGGCAACACTAGAAAGAGAGGGCAATAGAGACAGTAAGAGGCTATTTCACTTAGTGGGTGTATGGTCGGTGGACGCCGCCAATGAACAACATGCGTTTTTGGAAGCAGCTCCCAACCGAGTGAAATAGCCTCTTGCCCTCTCTATTGCCCTCTCTCTCCTTAGTCTTACCACGACATTTGTGCACTACAGGCTATCTCTAGAAAGTAAATGCTCTAAGACTACACCGCACTTTCGGTTTGATGTTTTTCTTTCCATTTTATGGAATAACTAAATTTTAATCTATAACACAGCAAACATAAATTACGGCTTTGACAGAACCAGCGTTCCACAAATAAAACACGAGGTGGCGCAAATGTCTATTGTCAAAGATACTTTACTAGCGTATTCGCACACTGAAATTGTATATATTTTAACATTCAATCAGTCAACCATTGCATATATGCGACAAGTACTTTGTGATGTATAAGTATGATTTAAAAAAAAATAAAAATGGTCTATAGATCTTTAGAGAACTGCTGTGTTGTCCCAGAAAAGACTTCTCCGACGTCCTACAAGATTTCCTTGGGACGGACCACGGTGGACGGACGAATACTTAGGTCTTTTCGAAAATTTTTAGTGGCCATGCGTCAATTACTGTCATTTTTTTCGGGCAAAAAAACATTGTATTTACATGCCAGTGGTGTGAGAACTGCTCTCAAAAATAACGCATGGGAACAAAAACTTTTCGAATTTGAAAAGACCTATTATTATTAACATTCGACGTCTCATGTACCTACGTCCTGAGAAGCAGATCTGTGCTGAGAAGTCCGGAACCAACAACGGACGTTCTGCGAATGTCGAATATCCGAAAATGAACGTAATTGGTACGTACATGTGCTATTGGGGGATTTGTTTTTGGTTACAAATTACATATTTTTATAAAAAAAGTTCCTACAACACAACTTGGTTCTGTCAGTTTGATAAACCACATTTAAATGGAGTAAAACCTTATAATATAAATATTCAAAGAGTAGAACAATCAGACTATTAAAAATGCAACAATTGACCTAATAAAATGCAATGAATAGGCCTTTTCATATTCGAAAATTTTTTGTTGCTGTGCGTCATTTTTTTCGAGCAGTCGTCAGACCATTGGCATGTAAATACAACGGTGTTTTGCTCGAAAAAAATGATAGAAGTTGACGCTTGTCCACTAGAAATTTTCGAATATGAGAGAGAATACTTTAAATACTTTTATAAAAGTTTGGGAATTTTTTGATGTTAGATATAGGCCACCAATCCGACAGTAGACTAAAATATGTGTTGCCCATCTACATGAAATACGCTTGACGTTTTTACTGTAGGTCATAAAGAAAGTAGTTCTTACTTTCTTTATGCTGTATTGGTGGTTATAT
The DNA here is from genome assembly GCA_034190945.1 of Octodonta nipae. Classification (NCBI taxonomy): domain Eukaryota; kingdom Metazoa; phylum Arthropoda; class Insecta; order Coleoptera; family Chrysomelidae; genus Octodonta; species Octodonta nipae. Next base: position 58,488,793 of record CM067216.1, on the reverse strand, counting down.
TTAACCTTAGATCATGTACCATGTAGATAAGCCCTGTTTTCCAGTGTTCCCCAATTACAGCACTATCTCGCACAAATGAGCACAAGAAATAAATGTGCCTTTGGGAGGTTTTATGTAGGTTTACCAAGTAAACATAAAACTTTATCATAAAACATGAAGTATGTTCCAATTAACGCCCGAAAATTACGGTACAGGACGACAGAAAAACACTTTGTGCCCTAGTAATTGGAAAACAACCATTATTGAATTATTCTGTAAATAATTTACGTACACATAAACGTCAATTGATAACTTATGAGTAATACACTTTTAACCTTGTGATCAGTGTACTCTACCGGTTGGTTTTAAAACAACCATGTTCCAATTAACGTCCTAAAAATTGCCGCACTGTGCGGCACAAAATCACTTGTGCTCTGCTAACTGGAAAACAGCCATAGCCTGTCATACAAAATATCGTGGCAACTCTAGAAAGAGAGGGCAATCAAGACAGTAAGAGGCTATTTCACTTAGTGGGTGGAAGCAGCCAATGAACAACAGGCTGAACGTATTTCATTGGAAGCAGTTCCCAACCGAGTGAAATAGCCTGTTGCCTTCTCTCTCTCTTTAGTCTTACCACGAAATTTGTGCACTGCAGGCTATCTCCAGAAGGTACATGCTGTAAGTATTTAACACAAGTTTTCAACAGAGAAACATTTAAAAATTTATTTTGCATTCTGTTTCTCTGTATTTCCAAAACTAGAAATGGATTCGAACAAATGTAAATTTTTGTTTCCACTCAAGCAACTAAAATTGTCGCATATGGCTTGCAGACTAAAGAGAGAGAGAGAGAGAGAGAGAGAGAGAGAGAGAGAGAGAGAAGGCAATAAAGCACAAACTTCTCTATTGTATCATCTGTGGCACAAACCATCCAATAATTTGTGCAATAGAGAGGGCAAGAGGCTATTTCTCTCGAGTTGGTAGCTGCTTCCAATATACATATATAAATCACGGATTTATATATGTATATATAAATCTCTTATCTATGCTTCCAATAACATACGATCAGCATGTTGTTCATTGGCTCCTCCTACCTACCAAGTGAAATAACCTGTTACTGGGCTCTATTGCCCTCTCTTTCTTGCCTTGCCAGGAATTTTTGCATTGCAGGATATCTCCAGAAGGTACATGCTCTAAATCTAAACTAATTTTGGCATGAGACCTTTCTGCCATCTCGTGTTTTTTATTTTAAACTCTGGTTCGGTAAAATCGGTAGTGTCATATGTTTTACTTGTACTAGAATGAAGATTAGTGCTTTGAAAAAATGGAAAAAAAATCAAATCGAAAGTGCTGTGTTGTTGATTGTGGAAACACACCGAGTAAAAATCCAGATTTACAATTTTACCGTTTTCCTGGATATCCATATGACATAGAGAGAAAGAAAAAATGGATTGCAGCAGTTCGTCGTCAAGAGTAATTAAATTTAATTTACACATCTTTAAATCTTAAATTAGTAAATATGAACATAAAATTTATCATAATTGTTGCTGTTTGTGTGAGTAGTTGTTATTTCAGAGTAAATATTCTTGAAATTTAAGGTTAACTCAGTACACAAAATGAGTATTAAATCATTATTAATATTTTCTTTTAATAATTCAAAAAAATATTTTATTGGTGAATAAGTATCTCAATTTAACAAGTAACATTAAATATAGACCTGATGGAGAGCCATGGAAACCAGGAGCAAATTCAAGAATTTGCAGTGCTCATTTTGTCGGGGGAAAAAAATCAAACCATCCACATAATGAAGCTTACGATCCTACCATATTTCCTCCAATATATAAAAAACAGCAAAATCTGGATGCAGGTTTACAGGCTGAAAAATTACTAAAAATTAAATCTTCAGTAGTCGATGCAGCTCCAATTGATATTGACAATAGTAAGTAAATAATTCAATTGATTTTAAAAAAGACAACATATCAACTTTATTTGATTATATAAAACTTATGTATGGTATATGGTTGAAACATTTCCAAAAGTATGGATAGTATTAATATACATCTAGGGGGCTGGTAAAAGTAGTTCCGTTTTTATAGTTATGTAACTTCTTGTCAGACAGTTTATTCCAAATCATTGATGGATTGGTTTTTAAACATTATTCTCAAAATTCACATTAATACAAATTGCTGCATGCTTACAAAATATGTTTCCTCATTTGCAACTGCATGTAGTATTTTCTAGGAGTGTCCACAACCAGCTAAAAATAAATAAAAAACTAAATTTCTTATGAAAGGAATCAGATGAGAATTGTGATAATATAAATCATTTCTTTCTGTGTTATCAATGTATGTCTTTAAAAACTCTAATTGGATTTCTTGAAAGCCACTAATTATGTTTTTCACCGACATTGTACATTGTATTGTCGCAACTGTGTAGGTTAATAAATTGGTACTTTAACTTTACTAGCGGTTTGAATATAAATACTTTTGTATTATTGTTACATAAAACACAAAAAACTATTAAATCCCAATTTCACAATTTATATGGCAAGCCAGAATCTCTAATTAAATTAAGTAGTTCGATCCGAATTTTGATTCCTACACTTCAAATGTCAAATCATTTCAAGTGAATGCTGAATCCAGTAAACAATATGACCGAAAATTTACTTGATATTATTAGTGATAATAAAATTTTCTCTCACCGTTATTGTGCTGTACCCGGTTGTTATGAAAATTATGCCAACGAAAATATATCTATGCATAAACTACCCAAAGATCGTGAATCATTTGACTTATGGGTGAGGTTATGTCACATAGAGGAATCGGTAACAAAAAACAGTCGGATTTGCAGTGAGCATTTTCAAGAAAGTGATTTTTTCAATTACCGTAAGTTGTAGACGTACGAACATTAAACTGTTATTTACGGCAAACTTTTTTATTGATCAGATAAGGTCTTAAGACGTAAAATACGTTCCAGTGCAGTTCCCTGCAGGAAGTTGCCCAATGACGCTGAAGAAGCTGCTCAATATAGAGTTGTAGCGAGGTCTCGGAAACAAATAAACAGAGGCCCTCTCATAGGTAACAGTTTCAGTTTTCAGCAAACTAGAATATTATTATGTTGACCTGCAAATGTTGGTTGACTTTGTTTTATAAAAAATATTACATTATCTTTTTTTTTAATTTTGATTTGTGGCAAGATTTTATGGAGTACGTTTTTATATTACCATATTTGCAATTTTGCCTAAATTAAATTTATTAATGCCTAGACTCCTAAGAGCTATGATCTACAATTTCTACATAGAATATAAGGGGTTTTCGCGGAAGCCGTTCTGAATCGATTCTGAATCGGTACATTATTTTTAGTTTTAGTTCTATTTTTGTTCTGTCCCTAAATTGGATCACCAGAATTCACATAGTGTTTTGTTTCATGTCATCTGTAAAAATCATTTTGTGGTTAACTTCTATGGGTGCGCATGGACAATCTGTAAATTTTTCGGAATTGAAAATATTTCCTGAATTTAAATTTTCAAATATTGAATGAATATCACTATATGGAAATTCCTTTTCAGTCAGCATTATTATAAAATATTCGGATTATTTAATTTTTATATATTTGTCTAGAAATTTAACTCTAATGACTTCAAAAAAGGGCATATAGACTATAATTATAGCTAAAGAATGCTTTTAAAAATTACTGACCTTATAAATATTACTACCTTGAAAGTAGCCGACATACGACAAAAAATCTGAGAATATTTTGGTATTTGTTATACAATATTTAGCAATCTAAATATTCATTTCTTTAAAATTTTGATTTTTGCATTTATTTAAAAAATATTAGGTGTTAAATTTATAGGTTCAATTATTTTGGGCATTTGTTATACAATATTCAGCAAGCTATATGGGCTGTAAAATTAAGCTTCTTGCAAATGTAATGAAATGCACATCTTTATTTTGATAAAATGTAAATGAACATTTCTTTAAAATTGCAATTATTTCATTTCTTTCAAAAAATATTCTATTTCAAATTTTCTGCATGGGCTTTCAACTTTACATTTTGAAAATATAACGAAATGCACCTGTTTTAAGTCTAAATGTGAATTTATACGTTTTTTATATCACAATTATGTATAAAATAATCTGTGCCAAATTCTTTGAAAACGAAAACTAAATAGACCTCTTTATTTTCATAAAGTAAAAATTGCCCCCTTTTGGGGTTCCGTATATACAATATACGGATACCCTTATAATATCACTCCGGATTTCTGCCTCTGTCACATCACAGCAATTTTCACCTAAACTACTGGACGGCAGAGGTTGAAATTTGGTATCAATGTATAGTTTGGTGACCCGATCAGGAGTGCATGTCGTAAATGAAGAAATTTTGATTTAAGCGATACTTCTGGGGGGAAAAACTAAAAAAATCGACCGTCCCCCCCTGATCTCCGAAACTATTGAACCTAAAATAAAAAAATAGGAAATATAGATCGTTGCGCGAACTTTACAGGAAAAATAAGGAGAAACCATTAATGTTAATTTTGGGGGCAAATTATAGAATTAAATGAAAATTTAAAAATAAAAAAATTTTCAAACGCATCATGTAATGTATCAAATGAAAGGTCCCATTCTGAGGAATACAAAAATATTTTTTTCAAATTAAAAAAGAAATAAAAAAAATATACCAAAATTTACCCATTCCCCCCTTATTTCCGAAACTATAAAACGTAAACTTTTCTGACCTGAAGTTTACTGGAAAAATAAGGAGACACCTCTACTTTTAATTTTGGTGGATCAATTACAGAATTAAATGGAAAATATAAATTTAAAAATGTTTCTAACGCATCATGTTGTATATCAAATGAAAGCGCTCGTTATAATGAAAACAAATATATTTTTTCCATATTTTTAAAATAAATTAATTAAAAGATATTAACAAAAATATAAAAAAATATACCCATTCCCCCCTTATCTCAGAAACCATAAGCTGTAAAATTTTGAAAAAAACTAGAGGTATAGCGCCTTACTTGAACTTTACTGGAAAAATAAGGAGAAAACCCTAATATTCATTTTGGGGGGCAAATTATACAATTAAATGGAAAATACAAAATTATAATTGTTTCTAACGGATCAAATTATATATCAAATCAAAGGACTCATTATGACAAATACTAATATATTTTTGTATTTTATTTTTTAAAATATATTTAAAAAAGTATTTAAAAAATTACCAATTCCCCTTCATTCCCCAAACTATAAGACCTAAATTGTTTTGTTTACAGGAACGCATCATGCAATACATCAAATGAAAAGGTTTATTATGAGGAAAACATATTTTTGATATTTTTAAAATTATTTGTTTACAAGATATTAACATAAAGATATAAAAATTCTCATTTCTCGCTTTATTTCCGAAACCATACTATCTAAAATTTTGAAAATAATTAGGGGTACTGGGGCTCACTTGAAATTTATAAGAAAAATTATTAGAAAACCCCCATAGTAATTTTAGGGACAAATTATATAATTAAATGGAAAATAAAAATTCAATTTTCAAACGCATCATGTAATATATCAGATAACAGGCTCATTATGTGAATTACAAATATATCATATTTTTAAATCATTTGCTTAAAATATATTAACAAAAATATTAAACATCGACTTAATTCCCACTTTAGAAACTACACTATATAAATTTAGGAAAATTTTATTTGTATTTTTAAATAATTTGAATAACAGATTTAATAATTTATAATTTAAAACTTGACCTATATTTTCCAATCTACAGAGCCTCAAAATTTAGACAGTAGATTATAAAAGGCTTCCCTGAAAGTTTATTAGTAAAATAAAACTCTAATGTTAATTTTTGGGAACCAAATTAGAAAATTAAATACATATGTATTCTTATAAAAAGCAAATCCTGAAGCAGAAAATAATAATAAATAAAATAAAAAGTGTAATTGTGGAAAATGAAAGTGTATATTTTTTATAAATTTAAAACGCTTCCTTTAAAAGGTATTGGAGTAAATATAAGAAAATGCACTCATTCCCTGCTAGTCTGAAACTGGAATATTAGAATCTTGAAGGTGGTGCCGAACCCTTAGTATGCAAGTCCAACTCGCACTTGACCAAATTATTCGAATTTCACATTCACTTAAAAATATGCTATGTTAAATTCTGATATATCTGCATTCTGATGTTAAGGAAAATACTTATCTGGTCTCAAGATTCATTTACTTCAACTGAAAATTACCCCAACCTCTTTAATCTTTATGTGCATTGGTATATAATTATATGTGCATTTTTAAATTAGTTTGTAAACTGTTTTTTCCAATTAAAAAAGTTCTGAAAATGTAGTGGTATACAAAGCTAGGACCTGGTTATATCTATGTGTCTTTCTTAAAAATTATAATCCTCACTATTTAGAAAATTTTAAATTGTATTATTAAAAAAAAATGTAAATTTATAGGAAAGGATATTTTCACCCAAAGAACATGCTAAAGTATTTTAGAATAAAACGTTTTAAAAAAAATGTAAATGACTTCCAAGTATTACGAAAAAGTTGAAAATAATTATAACGAAATAGAACTCTAGACAGTAAATAACAAACACATTCAATGTTGTTAGGTACCTACACACAAAGTAAAAAATTTAAACATTAAAAGATGCTCATTCTGGACAAATTAATTACCTACCTATCTAGTATATTTTTTATTTACGTTAAACCAGTTAACAACATATTTGAAGTTACTTAACTTGCAACAAATCATAAAATATTATAATACATTTCAATGATTTAATTTTGGGTATCAATTCTACCAATTAATTTGAAAATTGATTATTTTTGTATTTATTGACACTTCTAGTACCTACTACTTCTAAAAATCCATCAGTCCTCACCACTAAACAAACTGTAGTTGAATATCTTTGTTAATTAAAAATATTATTTATGAAAAAAGACTATTTTAAGTTCTAACAGGAATTAGTAATAAAATTGGAACAATTTTATTTCTTCTACATTAAATTAAAAATAATTTACAGAAGGAATTTTGGCTATTTCCACTTATCTCCAACTGCTAAATTCAAATTCAAACAAAAGCTGAACTAAACATACTTCGATAGACTTCGGAGAGCCGAGTGGGTTAGAAATCAGGTCGAAGCGCATAATTCTTAGAGCTTTTACATATATATGCTCTAAGGTATGATCGAACTAAAAATCCTTGCTTCAGAGCGTGAACCATTTGAATCGATTCAGAATGGATTCAGAACCAATAACTGCTTACCGCGAACACCGAACTCAAGACTACTGTAACCCAGATCACCAAATTTCATAACAATAGATTTGGTTTACAATACAATTCTAGGTTGCTATTGTTACCAGGTGTTATCGTCTATAGGACCTTGTTTCATTTGGGATTCGTTCACTTAGTTCTATACCGGTTCATTTTCAGTAATTTTGTTCCGCGAACGGCGTTTTCAGAAAATTATTGTAATATTACCGTTGAATCGATTCAGAACTGCTTCCGCGAAAACCTCTATAGAGTACTTATGCGGCGTTGCCAATTAATTTCATATAAATTCAAATTCACAATTAGTGGAGCTAACATCTAGCTTATCCTTAGAGGATGTACCTTCTGGAGATAGCCTGCCATTGACAAAATCGTGACAACGCTAGAAAGAGAGGGGTAAGAGTCGATTGGCATGTGGAGCCAATGAGCTCATTGGATGCAGTTCACAATCGAGTGAACTTTCTATCCTTGCCACATTTGTGACTGCAGGCTACTTCCAGAAGGTGAAGGCTCTAAGGGCTAATCGAGGACATCCAATAGGCCTTTTCATATTCGAAAATTTCTAGTGGGCAAGCGTCAACTTCTGTTATTTTTTTCGAGCAAAAAACCATTGTATTTACATGCCAATGGTCTGACAACTGCTGGAAAAAAATGATGCACGACAACAAAAAATTTTCGAATAGGAAAAGGCCTATAAGCTGTATGTAGTATGTAGTTCATTGATAGCACCTACCAAGTGAAATAGCCTCTTGCTCTCTTTATTGCCCTCTAATTAATAATACATCCAGAAGTATATGCTCTAAGATTTGTAATTAATCTAATTAATCAGTATTCTTTTTAATTATTTATGGTTGAGGTGTCATTTGATACGGAATAGCAATAGCTACACGGTTTTTAAACAAGTTCAAATATCACTCCATTAATTTCAATATAAGTAATTTATATTTAAAAAAGAACTGACTTCAAATGAATCAAAATGAAAACTGTTAACAGTCAAATACATTTTATGACATCTTAACATTTAATTTTAGAGATTTCTGTATTAAAAGTATATGACGTTTACCGTTTTCAACCGACTTCCAAAAAAGAGGGGGTTATCAATTCTCGGCACGTTTTTTATGTATGCTCAGTGATTATTCAAAAACGGCTTGGGCAATTTTGATGATTTAAACGGCATTATATTACGGAATGTTACAGAAAGGTACCATATAATTTTCTATAACGTGAGATATACAGTTTTCCAGAAAATCTGTAAAACAGTAATTAACCACCCTGTGGTTCCGAAATGATAGAATTTATATTGGATGAGTAATAGACATATACAAGGTGGTTGCAATGTAGGGTAAATTAGAGTTACATTTATAGAAAGTGGTTCAATTAATAAAGCAAGTATTAAAGTTAAAAATAGTGAAAAAATAAACAAAAAAATGCTAGAGAGAGGGGGAGAAAGAGAGAGAGAGGAAAATAGAGAGAGAGATAAGAATACGCTAAAATACTTAATAAAATTGTACCTTAAATCTGATAAAAAAAGAATATATATTATATATATATATATATATATATATATATATATATATATATATGTTATATGCAAAATATATCAGCACTTAGTTCACACAGTCGAGAAGTCAACGGAATTTAAAGCGTACGTGACTTCTCAGGGATATCAAATTTCATCTTAAATTATATGCAAACAACTTCCCGGAAACCTACACGAGTCCGTTTACCCAGTAAAAACGCTGACTTGCATCAGCACTTTTGTTAATGTTATAAAAGCAACTGGAAACGTTCTCGTGTTGTCATTCAAATAATATCATTTATAGCATTAAGTTATTCAAGTACTTTAACTATTTTAATTGTTCACTTTTAATATTGTATGTTTCTAAATAAATAATTTTTTTAAAAAGTGAATTGAATCAAAGTGAATATAAAATTGGCGCAGTCAGTAGGATTGTCCAACACAGTTAGAACACGTGAATACTAACTGTGGAGATTTCTAAATCATTGTGGGCAAAACCTACTTGAAAAGGACAACAACTACCAAGTACTAGCAAGGGAACACGCAACCAGGCTAACCAGTGCTAAGTGACGCGGAGAACAGTCCGATGCGAGGAATAATAACGTAAGAATCACATAAAGTAACTATTTTTTATTTTGAATGACCACCAGTTCTTTCATTTATATAATATTTTATTCCTCATAACCTTACATTCCTAAATAATATTGAAACTATATATTTTACATAATCATATTATTTTATTACTTTGACTTACATATTTCGAAGTATTTGAAACATTATTTCAAGTTTATTATTAATCTACCATTTATACATTCCTATTTCAAATTTGTTATTACCCTATTAAACATTGCTCGATATTGGATTTTGATAAACTAGATATTTACCATTTACATTTAAAACCTCAACATTTAATTTTTATTTATTGTGCGAATCTATACAATTATAAAAATGGCCACTACTAGACAAGCAGCTACACCAACCGTAGAACCATATAAGTTATCTGAAATATTTGCCATAATTCCCGAATATGATGGTAATCCGATATTTTTGAATACTTTCATATGCTCCTGTAATACTGCTTACAGCATGGCAACGGATAATCAGCAAGTATTGCTAATTCTCCATATAAAAAATAAGTTACGCGGTAGAGCGGCTGAGTTAATTAATTCGCGAAACCCTAGTCAACTAGCCGAAATTCAAACCCTCCTAGAAAATCATTTTGGAGATCCTCGGGATCTCTCGGCTCTCATACAGGACTTGCAACGAATGCGGCAAACTCCTAATGAATCCCCTCTCACGTTCTCTGCTAGACTCCAGACGCATCAAGCGAAAATGCTAGCAGCTATAAACAAACAAAATTTAACTATCAAAGAAAAACAAGCACAGATTGACTTAATAGAGTCAATGGCTCTTAATAGCCTCCTCACGGGTTTAGAGCCCAAAATTGGTCAACTCGTTCGCGCTAGTAACCCGTGCAGTACTCTCACTGCCATTTCCAGAATTAAACGAGAACTACAACTATCACATTTAGAAACCCAGAAATTTTCAGGTAATAGAAGTTTCCAACAACCCCCTCGTAAACCAAATAACGGTCCACCTCCAAAACAATGCTCCTTTTGTAAACGCATGGGCCATTTAAGCAACGAATGCTTATTGAGAATGAGACAATTTCAACACAACCCGAATTCTAATCAGAACTATTCGAATTACCGCCCTCATTTTTCCAATCAACCTGCTAATCAATCTACAAATGTTAATCCCAGTAAACAATTTTCACAGCAACAATTTCGTCCATCTACCAGTAGACAACCCCAAATGTCTGGCAATTACAGACCGAACCCGAGTTTCTTTAAACATCAACAACGCCAACAACCAAAGACTCATCACTTGAACAATCTGCAATTCGGACCATATCACAATGACTATAACTACTCTCAAAACGAAAATAATTACACCTCTTTACCCGATGAGTACGGAAACGTACAAGGTTATCACCCTAATGATTTCGAACAAAACAATGAACCAGAATATTTCAATACTGAACAGTTATACGAATTTTATTCTGACGAACCTGATTCTTCTCAAGTAAATTTTCATTTGACCCCCACTCAGTCAGAACCCCCAGACCAAGAAATTTCAGAAATTCAAACCCAAATTCAGACAATGAATCTGGACGACTTCAGCCCCAATGTCAACTTCCCAGAACAGAACTTTCTGTAAGACCCCTTCTTTCCGTCAACTCAAAGAATCTTTATTATATTACTGACTCTTCAAACACCTATAAACTTCTTATTGATACGGGTGCAGGACTTTCAATTTTTAAACCTGAAACCTGCCAACGCTTCAAACAACGATTTCCCGAAAACGTAGTCATCCAAGGAATCACCGATCAGAAAATCTTAATCAACGAATCCACCCTTGTACCTTTCAATGTCGCCGACCCACACAAGGTATATATTTGCAACATCGACATTGAATTCGACGGATTACTGGGTTCAGATTTCCTTGAACACTATAACTGCGTTATAGACTTTAACAGCAAACAACTTGTCACTAATTTTAAAACTTTACCTCTCTACAAAGTTACGGATGATACTGTCATGCGTATTCAGAACCCTTCAACTTTCAATAACTGCATCCCGGTTAATACAATCTGTTTAGAACCCCGAACAGAACAAATATGTAAATTAAAATGTAACCTCACTAATACTGATGCTTTCCTATCATCTGCCGAAATAGAAAAAGTTTATCTTCCCCGTACCCTTGTTAAAATTAATGAAAAAGGCGAATTCCTTACTTCAGTTTTAAATGTTAATTAAATGTTAATTTCGACAATTTGGAACTCGAACCGATAAACAATTTTTCCGTAAACATTCTTTCTGAAAATTACTTTCAAAACTTGACCCAGCCTGATAGACAAACTACAATTATGGAACAACTTCGGTTAGAACATCTGAACGAGGAGGAAGCCGAACTTATTTCTCAACTTTGCCTCGAATATTCCGACATATTCTATTTAGAAGGTGACCAACTGACCTTTACAAATGAAATCAAACATTCGATAGACACTAATAACGCAAAACCCTCTTTCACAAAGTCATATCGGTACCCCCAAATACACAAACAAGAGGTAAAAAGTCAAATATCAAAGATGCTTGACCAAGGCATTATACGTCCGTCTAATTCGCCATGGTCATCCCCGGTTTGGGTAGTTCCCAAAAAACTAGACGCATCTGGTACCCAAAAATGGCGTGTCGTCGTCGATTATCGTAAATTAAATGAACTTACTGTTGACGACAAATATCCCCTACCGAACATTTCGGATTTACTTGACCAACTTGGCAAATGCCAATACTTCACCACTCTCGACTTAGCTTCAGGGTTTCACCAAATCGAAATCGATACTAAAGACATCCAAAAAACAGCATTCACAGTTGATAATGGCCATTTCGAATTTGTTAGAATGCCCTTCGGTCTTAAAAACGCTCCATCCACCTTCCAAAGGGTAATGGATAATATTCTCTTAGGTGTTCAAAACGAGAGATGTTTAGTCTATATGGACGACATTATCGTTTATTCTCCGACTATACACGAGCACATAGCCCGACTTTCTGAAGTTTTCAAACGATTGCGAAAAGCCAATCTAAAAATCCAACCCGACAAATGCGAGTTTCTTCGCAAAGAGGTCGCGTATCTTGGCCACCTTATAACTCCCGAAGGCGTGAAGCCTAACCCCTCAAAGGTAGATTGTATCTTAAATTTCCCCCAACCAAAAAACCCAAAAGATATTAAGTCCTTCTTAGGGTTAGCTGGTTATTACAGGCGATTCATCCCCAATTTCGCCAAGATTTCAAAACCTTTGACAAGATTACTTCAAAAAGACACACCTTTCCAGTTTGATTCAGAATGTGTCAAATCTTTTGACGAATTAAAAAGAGCCCTTACTTCTACTCTCATACTCATATACCCTAATTTTGAAGAGCCATTTATTCTTACAACCGACGCCAGTTCATTTGCTATCGGCGCAGTGCTCTCTCAAGGCCCCGTAGGTAAAGATTTACCCGTAGCCTATGCCTCCAGAACTCTCTGCAATGCTGAAACTAAGTATTCAACCATAGAACGAGAACTCCTTGCAATAGTGTGGGCGGTTAAACACTTTCGTCCGATAATTTTTGGCCGTAAGTTTTTACTTCTGACCGATCACCGCCCGTTAACTTGGCTGTTTTCTATAAAGGACCCTGGAAGTAGACTTGCAAGATGGCGCCTTAAGCTCGAAGAGTACGACTATCAAATAATTTACAAACCCGGCAAAGTAAATAAAAACGCCGACGCGCTCTCTCGCATTAAAGTTAACAACTTTAATGAATACATATCATTTCAAGCAAATAATCATCTAACACCATTTACAGTACTCCCAACAAACGAAACTGACGATGACTCACAAGAACCCCAGACGAGAAGTCCCATTAATCTCCAACAAATCTCCGAAGAATTTAAAACTTTTGTCGAGCGATATCAAACCGTCTCTCTCATAGATTACGACAAAATTCAATTTTCTAATTGCCAACTCCTAGACCGAGGAAACAAAAACATCTTAGTATTTCCCCAAGGCTCTCTCATGAAAAATTTTCACCATGACATCATCGAAGACATTTTTGAGGAAAATGCCGATTTCCGTACCCCTAGAGTAAATGTCTTTGCAAGCAAAAGTGTCAGAAAAAGACGCTATTACATCGTCCCTCTCCCTTCTGACCCAGAAATAGTCAACGAGATTCTTTTCGCATCTCTGTATAATAGTAGAGATGTGTTTACTGAAAATGAAGTATTCTGTGTTGAGAATAACATTGAACTGCCCATTTTGGAAATGCTTTCGTTTATCTTTTCCGAAATCGATATCAAATGGAAAGTTTGCCAAAATATCGTCCAAACGGTTGAGAAAGACCAAATACCCATCATTCTTGACCAATTCCATAACGGCAAATATAATATACACCGAGGTATCAATGAAACTATCCGCAGAATAAAAGAAAAATACAATTGGCAAGGACTGACTAAGGACGTTGACAATTTTATCAAAAACTGTCAATCTTGCCAGAGAGCAAAAGTTTACCGGAAAAATCTCGACAGCCCACTTGTCATTACTGAAACCCCACGGACACCCTTTGAACGCGTCAACATCGATATTCTAGAAGTCCCGACAAAAAACTACGCATTAACTATCCGGGACGAACTAACAAAATTCTCTCAGGCCTACCCCATAACCGACAAATCCGCAAAAACCGTTGTTAGTACCTTACTACTCTATTTCCAACACTTCGGTACTCCATTACGGATACATTGTGATTATGGCAGGGAATTCGACAACACACTAATGAGAGATTTGTGTAAACTATTTGACATCAAACTATCTTATTCTAGTGTGGGACATCCCCAGTCAAATGGTTCATTAGAACGATTCCACTCGACCTTATTAGAGATGATTAGAATCCATAAACTAGAAAATCCCGACGAACACCCTTTTAACATCCTCCCTTATGCAATCATTGCATATAACAATTCTGTAAACAAAACTCATGGATTCACCCCTTACGAACTTGTTTATGGACATACTTCGAGTAGGACTCCAGAAACTCTCTACAACCAACAAGCCCTGATAACTAAGTACATCAGAGATCTCAATAATCGTATCTCTCACTATTATAAAATAGCTCGCGAAAGAACAGAAATCCAAAAACATAAAGCGAAAGTCAGATTTGATGAACACGTTTCTGAAAATCTCCCTAACTATCAAATAGGCGATAAAGTCTATATTAAAGAATCCCAGATCAAGGACAAACTCCAAAATAAATTCAATGGTCCTTTCGAAATCCTGGAGATTCACAGAAACTCCGCAACAATACTAAACCCTAAAACTAACCAAAAATCAAAAGTAAATTTCGACCGAATGAAACCGTTCTCAGAAAGTTAATTTCTGTTTCAGGTTTTGCCTGCTGTTCGGGTCAGCAGTACCCCAATTTCAAATACAACCAATAAACAATACTTTAGGTATCTACTTTCATAACGAAGCAGAAATAACTGTATCCAATGATAAATGGACACTTTTAGTACTCAGAAACATTTCTACATTAGAACAAGTATTTACGACAAATAACAGAATATTACAAACTCTTGTAAAAACTGTTAACTTCAATTCTTTTGCTATGAACTACTTTCGCGCAGACGTACAAACCCACATTAACCTTCTCAATCAAATTTCTAACTCAATCAAACAAAAATTTACTGACATTCACATGGACACTAAAAGACACAAACGAGGTATACTTGATGGGGCAGGTACCCTTTTTAAGGCAATCACCGGCAATTTAGACGCCGCCGACGGAAAATACTTTACCGAAAGCATAAATCGCTTAAATCAAGGCCAACTTCAAATTGAGAACTTACAAAAAATCCAAATAAGTGTCACCACATCCGTAATTAAAAACTTCAACGAAACTATCCAAAATCTTAGAATTGACGAGAAACTTTTTAACGATAACATGATAAAGCTGGAAAACACTATCGGAAAAATTAATGATAAGGTCGCCTACGTCGAATCAAAACTCGCACTACTTGAAATGTGTGAAAAACTTATGGAGAATTATCTCTACTTAGAAGATAATTTAAATGATGTTTTAAATTCTATCACATTCGCGCGTCTGAAAATAATTCACTCTTCAATTTTAACACCAGAACATCTTATTACCTCATTACATGAAGTATCGCAAAATTTAGTCAAAAGTAACCTTCCATTGGCTGTAAAGTACTCGAGCATCGCACAATATCTAGAAATCATTGAACTAGAGGCATTTCAAACATATACCGATCTTATATTTGTGTTAAGAATCCCTTTAGTCGAACAACATCCTTACACAGTCTTTCATTTATATCCTATCCCTATATACGATGAAAGAACAGGTTTACATCATATGCTATCCTTCACTCAAAAATATCTTGCAAAGAATGATGATTCTTTAATGTTTATTCCGATCAAAGACTTAAGTGCGTGTAAACCGTTATCCACTCGTAAGAAACTGTGTTCTGAACTTTACGCATATCCTATTGACACAAACGCGTTATGTGAAGCTCAACTTCTAAAGAATGTCCAGAAGGTACCCGACAACTGTAAAAGCTCACTAATATTCACTCAAGGATACAACGTTCAAAAACTAGAACCCAATACATGGCTCATAATTACTTCTGAACCCATAAGTGTTACAGTGAATTGCGCTCAAACAAACCCAAAAACTCTTACAATCTCCCTCAACTCCATATTGACTCTTCAATCAGAGTGTAGTGCGTTTATAGGAATTACAAAAGTCCAAGCCGAATCTGGTAAACAAACCGATGTTCTAGAAAACTTCCAACCAGTAACAGTGCCGTTCAACTGTTGCGACGCAGTGCCAGAAAAAATTATAATTCCTGAACTTCAGCCCCTGAAGCTGAACACGCTTAATGTAGAAGAATTAGACGTAGCAAATCACAAATTGGAACAATATTCCAGAGACCTCGATGGTCTCATAAACCAGCCGTTTGTAACCAAAAATATCTCTTGGTTTACCTATACAACCATAGCTGCTCTCATGATCATAGCAGCACTCATCACCTTCCAAGCTGTCAAAAAGAGGATTTTAAAACCTCCGAAGGACTGCAATCCTGACCAGACTTCAGTGCCTCAGTCAAGACTCAAATTCTTCCCCAAGCTTAGGCCTGTTTTGAAAACAGAACAAAGCTTAGAGACGCAAGTTTAGGTATACCCTTTATGTTTTCTAAAAACACCATTTTTAATATTGACTTATATCATTAACCTTTTTATTTTTCTACACATTATTTTTATTCACATTTCCTTTTACTTTATATTTTATTTTGATATGTTTAGGTTAAGCATTTAATTATTACTCGTACTATTTTATTGCTCATTTATTTTAACATATTTTGATTTTATTTTACAAATATCAATTTGATTTTTACCTATTACTTTATTTTATTCATATTTTATACACTTATTACTTATTATTCTTCATACCATTCAAACATCATTTTATATTATTTTATGTTTCTGTTCCTAAAAGTTGATGTTATAGCATCAACTTTTGATATGTAAGGGGAGTTGTTATATGCAAAATATATCAGCACTTAGTTCACACAGTCGAGAAGTCAAGTCAATTATATGCAAACAACTTCCCGGAAACCTACACGAGTCCGTTTACCCAGTAAAAACGCTGACTTGCATCAGCACTTTTGTTAATGTTATAAAAGCAACTGGAAACGTTCTCGTTTATATATATATATATATATATATATATATATATATATATATATATATATATATATCAGATAATAGTGATTGATGTCTAAACGGTTTTTATTTTAAGCCAGTTGAAGTCGGCTTTTTTAAATATAAATTATTTCAACATAATTTTCCAGTTTTCTGAAATATTATGTCATTGTAGAATACAGTTAAAAATATTCAAATTATTTATTCATTTTAGAGAAAATAGTGAAAATAATTACTTATTTACATACTATGCAATGTTTGTTTATAACTGTAGTACTATAAAATTCAAGTTGAACTGGCTATTTTGTGGATGGGTGTACTTCCCAAACTACATATCGAGTGTCGTCAGCCATCGCTTAATATTTCCAATGCAAACCGTCAAAAAATACACAAATTCCTCAATATTTCAAATTCTTTTTTTTTCCGCTTTTGGAATCCAATTTCAAAGCCTTTAAAACCATTTTTAAGTTTTGATTTTTCTCCTTGTTAACAATTTAAGTGACATTAAATTAAATAAAGTTATCAATAAAACTTTTATCCATAAAGTATTTATTTTTTCCTTTTATGATAACATCAAACTATATTAAAATATATTTTTAAATTTTTGTCAAATTATTTAAAATATTGATACGGGCAATTTTTATTAAAAAAATAGTGAAATGTGAGGGATTTTTTTTAAATTATTGTTTAAAAAGTATTTATTGTTGATAAAATTTTCTACGTTAATATAGTGTCAACAACTGCTTTGTTTTATAGTTTGTATTTTAGATATTAGTTGTGAAATACAAAACCCATTTAGTTTAAAGGATAGTTGGACTCATTAGAATGATAATACCTGTGTGGAAAGGTTTTCTGTAAATATTGTAACATATATTGTCATTTTCTAACGTTAAAATGCGATCCAGGAAATGTAGTAAATTATACTGTTGTATCTATAGCGTAAATTTTATGCTGTCCAAAAAAAGGTTGACAAAAATGTGTTTAGTTGAAAATATACTTTAAATAGGTTTACTAAAAGTAAAGTAACAACATATATTTTTAAATACCTACAAATTGGATGATTTTTATCAATGGTTCCTTTTGCTACCGTGTTATATAAATTCCTCCGATTTTTTTATAAATCTGGCAACACCGGAATCTTACCTAGTATAATATTAGGAGTTTTCGCGGAAGCAGTTCTGAATCGGTTTAACGTTAATATTACCGTAATTTTCTGAAAACGCCGTTCGCGGAACAAAATTACTGAAAATGAACCGATTTAGAACTAAGTGAACGAATCCCAAACGAAACATCGTCCTATAGACGATAACAGCCGGTAACAATAGCAACGTAGAATTGTATTGTGAACCAAATCTATTGTTATAAAATTTGGTGATCTGGGTTACCGTAGTCTTCAGTTCGGTGTTCACGGTAAGCAGTTATTGGTTCTGAATCGATTCTGAATCAATTCAAATGGTTCTTGCTCTGAAGCAAGGATTTTTAGTTCGATCATACCTTAGAGCATATATACGTAAAAGCTCTAAGAATTATGCGCTTCGACCTGATTTCTAACCCACTCGGCTCTCTGAAGTCTATCGAAGTATGCTGAACGCTTTCGTTTGAATTTGAATTTAACAGTTGGAGATAAGTGGAAATGGTCAAAATTACTTCAGTAAATTATTTTTAATTTAATGTAGAAGAAATAAAATTGTTCCAATTTTATTACTAATTCCTGTTAGAACTTAAAATAGTATTTTTTCAGAAATAATATTTTTAATTAACGAAGATATTGGACTACAGTTTGTTTAGTGATGAGGACTGATGGATTTTTAGAAGTATATAATGTAGGTACTAGAAGTGTCACAATAAATACAAAAATAATCAATTTTCAAATTAATTGACAGAATTGATACCCAAAATTAAATCATTGAAATGTATGATAATTTTCTATGATTTGCTGCAAGTTAAGTAACTTCAAATATGTTGTTGACTGGTTTAACATAAATAAAATATATACTAGGTAGGTAATTAATTTGTACATAATGAGCACCTTTTAATGTTTAAATTTTTTACTTTGTGTGTAGGGACCTAACCACATAAGAATGTATTGTTTACTGTATTTACTGTCTAGACTTATATTTCGTTATAATTATTTTCAACTTTTTGGTAATACTTGGAAGTCCTCTACATTTTTTTAAAAATGTTTTATTCTAAAATACTGTTCTTGGGTGAAAATATCCTTTGCTATAAATTTATTATTTTTTAATAATACAATTTAAAATTTTCTAAATAGAGAGGATTATAATTTCTAATAAAGTAATAGATATATCTAGCTACTAGCTTTGTATACTATTACATTTTCAGAACTTTTTTAATTGGAAAAAAACTGTTTATAAACTAATTTAAAAATGCATATAAAATTATATACCAATGCACATAAAGATTAGAATAAGGTTGGGGTAATTTTCAGTTGAAGCACATGAAATTTTAGTCCAGATAAGTATTTTCCTTAATATCAAAATGCAGTTATTATCAGAATTTAATATAGCATATTTTTAAGTGAATGTGAAATTTCAAAAAGGGGCAATTGTTTACTTTATGAAAATAAAGAGGTCTATTTAGTTTCGTTTTCAAAGTCGAATTTTACAGCCGATATAGTAGCTTACCAAATATTCAAAGACCGATATGTTAGAATTTGGCATAGATTATTTTATATGTAATTGTGATATAAAAAACGTATAAATGCACATTTAGACTTTATGAAATTAAACAGATGCATTTCGTTATATTTTCAAAATGTAAAGTTTGAAAGCCCATGCAGCATGCTACATATTGAATGTCGGATAGCTGAAAATGTGAAATAGAATATGTTTTGAAAGAAATCAAAGAATTGCAATTTTAAAGAAATGCACATTTACATTTTATCAAAATAAAGTTGTACATTTCCGTACATTTACAAAAAGTTTAATTTTACAGCCCAGATAGCTTGCTGAATATTGTATAACAAATACCGAAAAAAAATGAACCTATAAATTTAACACAGAATATTTTCGAAATAAATGCCAAAATCAAAATTTTAAAGAAATGCATATTTAGATTTTATGAAAATAAATATGTGCATTTCATTACATTTGCAAAAAGTTTAATTTTACACCACATGTAGCTTGTTAAATACTATATAACAAATAGTAAAGTATACTCAGATTTTTTGTCGGATGTCGGCTACTTTCAGGGTAGTAATATTTATAGGGTCAGTAATTTTTAAAAGCATTTTTTAGCTATAATTATAGTCTATGTGCCCTTTTTGAAGTCATTAGAGTTAAATTTCTAGACAAATATATAAAAATTAAATAATCCGAATATTTTATAATAATGCTGACTGAAAAGGAATTTCTATATAGTGATATTCATTCAATATTTGAAAATTTAAATTCGGGAGATATTTTCAATTCCGAAAAATTGACGTTCATGCGCACCGTTTAACCCATAGAAATTAACCACAAAATGATTTTTACAGATGACATGAAACAAAACACAATGTGAAGTCCGGTGATCCGATTTAGGGACAGAACAAAAATAGAACTAAAAATACGCTGTTTTCCAATTACCACACAATTGAGCACAGTGCGGCAAAGTGCTAACACTGAGTGTTCCAATTACAGCACTGGCTCGCACAAATGAGCACAAGAAATAACTGTGCCTTTGGGATGTTTTATGTAGGTTTACCAAGTAAACATAAAACTTTATCATAAAACATGAAGTATGTTCCAAATAACGCCCGAAAATTACGGTTCAGGGCGACAAAAAAACACTTTGAGCTCTAGTAATTGGAAAAAAGCCATTATTGAATTATTCTGTAAATAATTTACGTACACATAAACGTCAATTGATAACCTATGAGTAATACACTTTTAACCTTATGGTGATCAGTGTACTCTACCGATTGGTTTCAAAAAAACCATGTTCCAATTGATATCCTCAAATTGCCGCACTGTGCGGCACAAAATCACTTTGTGCTCTGGTAATTGGAAAACAGCCATAATGAACCGATTCTGAATCGATTCAGAACGGCTTCCGCGAAAACCCCTATTAATTTTACTTTATGTCTCATGTTCTTGTTTTGTGAAAATACAAAATACGATGTTGACGTTTCCAGTAAACAAAAAAGTTGAGGTTAAAATGGTCAGAAGTAAGTTTTGCAATTACTTAGATAAATCTTTTTTATAGTAGCTGTGTTTGTTTTGTGTGTTATAAATAACGTTTGTTCAGACAGTATATAATATTTCCCGGCTTTTAGTTCAGTATCAGTGGAAGAGGTATTTTAATCACCTATTTGTTATTTATAAAATAAACTTACCATATAAGCGCAATTGAAATATATACCAAATATAAACCAAAGAAGAACCTAATTACTCTTGGTTGATGTTGATACGTAATTTGATCAAGTAGTGTTAAATATGACTATGACCATTGACATTTAGGCTTACCTCGACAGCAGGCAACTTTTTATGCACCCAGGTGAATGGTACCAACAAATATAGACATATTTTCATTGTTGGCCATTCTGTCTCAGTCTCATGTACGGAGTTTTTTATATATTTATTTATGCATTAAAATATGCATAGCAGGAAAGACGCGATTCACCTTTTGGCCATTAAATTTCCTTGTGAGCTCATTCTAAGTATAAATAAGTAAACCTGTCTTTCATTTGTCACAAATTTCCATATGTACCCCAGTTTCAGCAAAAAAATTGCCTGTATAAGTTTAATTCTTTTGTTAGTTTTTTCTGCAACAGTATTTGAAATTTAAAAATGGAACAAAATGTAGTAGGGCAATTTCAAAAAATTGCTGTAATTACTGTTTGCCTATACAGAAATTTTACCTCACAAATGTTGTAGATGTCACATTCTCTCTGAATCTCTGTGAGAAGAATTTACCACTAGTAAGCCAGGCATTTTTTTTACACTTTCAAATACTTAAGTATCTGTTGCAGGAAAAGCTTAGGTAAGAAATCTCACATACAGCCAAATACATTCTCACACATATTCAAACAGTACATAGGCCCTTTATTTTCAAGTGAAGAATGATTGATACTCTGTAAATTTACAAATGTGACGGAAGCATGTGAAAATAAAGACTTTAAAATTATACAAAAATTTCATTTTATATTGGCTTGTCTTCACCATTTAATTACATTAAATTGATTAGATAGAAAACTGTAGTGTTTGATTGATTACTGACATTAGTTGAAAGTGAATACTTTACTGAATTACTTGTTCACAAGTGACAAAATAATTAATAAATTTAATATAAATAAACTCTAACTGATGCAATATAAATATTTGACAGTACAACCAGTCAGCTGAAAGAATATTAATATTCACAGTTTATGGCTTATTTTCTTTCTGTGTGTGACTCTATTAAGGATCTATTTTCATTGTTACTAATGAATTGGCTTGGCAAATGATTTTAGAAACTATTACTTTTGGACATATGTTTTTATAATGAACTATTTAGTTTAGTTACCAAATAGCATAGATTTTTCTTTAAAAAATTAAACAGCAAACTTGCTGACCATGTTTTAGGAGCAGCCCTATAGATGAACTTTTATTTGACTCCAGTTGAGGTTTGCACATTTTTAAACAATAAAAATGCCAGAAAAGTAATTTTTGGTTTTATGTGTATATATTATCGTGAAATGAATTCTGACATCCAGGAGTTTCAGGAAAATGAATTTAAAATCTCAAAAAGCTAGTATTTATGCGTATATCATGGAAACATCTAAATGGATTTCATAACTTTCAATGCTCATTTGTAGATAAATAAAAATACTTAGAAAATTGATTTTAAAAAACACCAATTGGGCAATTTTGAGTTTTTTTGTTAATATCACCATGTTAACCTGAGCTTCCTGATTTGAGTTTAAAAATAGATTCATCACAAACTTTAGATTTCAAACAGGCATTGAATCAGTCATTTATTATAAATAATAAGTAGCTGTTTGTTATTATTTATATTTATTACTTTATGTGAATATACTTAACAAGCGTGCGACACTATTTCGTCTAGTTGTTTGTATTTATGTATCTACATACATTATTTATAGGGTTGTGTTTTTGTGAACCGTTTTTAAGATTCTATTTCATTTTTGATGTCAGTTCACTAAAAGAAAGCATTACATATACACAAATCGAGTACAGCTAGCTTTTTGCATTTTTTGATTTAATTTTTTATTTCAGACTTTAGTCTTGCACCTTAGCGTTAAATCAGTTGTATCACTTAATAAATGGGTTTAGGTCGAAAAACAGCTAGTGCCAAACGTGCGCAACGAGTTAGAGAAAACGAAACTGTAGATAAAAGGAGACAACGTATAGCAGCCATGAAGGAACATGCTCGCCGTAGTCGTGGCAGTGAGATTGAAGAAAAACTCGAAAATCCTTTCATTTCTCAGTGTGAGTATGCTTGTAAAACAAGGGATGTAGTAAATGATATGCCAGCTCAGACATGCATAAACAAACTCAAGAACCATTGTCACTTCCATGGTGAAAATGTTCATAATGCTAAATAGAGTTAATGAAACTCAAAATAACAACAAGCAAGGAAATTGTCTAAGATGAGTGAAACCGCCTACCAATAGATGCAGTCAGATCCATGATGAGATAATTTAAGGAGATTTTGTTTTCATAAATAAAATATTGCAGCAAAAACTTATGTGTTGAAGTAGACTTGAGGTATCTGATATACAGCTATACAGGAGATAATCTTACACAACAATATTTCATGAGAGCTAAGTTGCTTGAACACGTTTCAACGTTTAAACGCACGATAAAGAGTGTTTAGTCGGAACTTTCATTTCAAATGCAGCACGTGAGGTCTCTGAATCATTAATTGTTTTTTACTGTTTGGAAATAATGACAAGAGGATTAAAAACAATTATAGGAATCGTATTTAAATTTGTGGTGTTAAAGTCGCAAATTACAGAAACAGCAGAAAATCATCTACAGATGAAATTTCCAATAAACTGACAAATTTCCTCTTAAGACATTAATCTTAAAATTCATAAACTTCATTGCCTATTTCAAAATATGTATTAACAGAAAAAGTAGTCAAGAAGCAGGAGAAAGTGTTGCAAAGTTTGTCCCTTAAAATGGACCATCCTGTTATAATCAAACAGGAATTGACTCAATATTTATGGATTTTTGGGAATAATCATAACACTTAGAACAGTCTAGGTGAGACTCCGTTGTCAAGGGAATTATATGAAAAATGTAAACAAATGCACATTTTTTATACAGTGTGATGCGTTTCGACAGCTGCCTCTCATTACTTGATCAATTTTGATGCAAAAAGAAACTGGAATGCTTTTTAAGAAAAGTAAGGCCTACTGAATCACATTTTCTAACCAAAAAACGTACGCTTGGGATTATTATATTCAATATCTAGCCAAACCATTGTATTTTCCGACACTTACGTAGTGCCGAATGTAAAAATATGTTTATTAATAACGACGTATTTAACAGTTTTGTAGAATGATTAATGTAAATTTCGAGGCTATTTCTTGATAGTGAAAAGTCAGTGGAAAATATTAGATTTACTTGATGCGAAAATTAATAAATTAAATAAGAATTTCAGCATTTGATCAAATAAGAAATTAATTAAAAAAAATACAATACTTCCTTTGATTTCGAATTCAAGACCTTCACTTTCATAACCTATAATTTAATTCTATTTCAAAATTCATTTTGTTTTCTTTGAAATATTGAAAATATTAAAAATTACAACAGTTTATTAAGTTTTTTTATTGAAAAATCTCAGCTTTTCAATTTTTTTTTGTTAGAAAATGTATTCCAGTTGGCCGTTGCTTTCGTATTTAAACATTTTAATCCCTAAATGAAATGGATATTTACGTACGTTGTAAAAAAAGATGGCATCAAAATTGGTCAACTAATAAAGATAATCAAAATAAGTCACACTGTATAAAAAACGTAAATTTGAAATGTATATTTTTTATACCATCCACTCTCTTTACCATCCAAGTTTAACAATAAAATAACAAGCTGCAGCCTTTCTACCCCTTTTTGTTCTGATGAAATTATGATCCCCTCATGAACTAAATAAGTTACAGATACCTTTTCAGTAGAACCATTTCTGAGGAAGGTTTCTCATGAAAACTGTCAACACCTATTTTATTTCATATTATTGTTGCTTTTTGAAACTTGTATTTTCCACAAATATGAAATTAAAAATAATAATTAACTAGCGTAACTTAAAATAAGTCGGTAGGTTTGCGTGTTGTCTGTTATTTTTTACTTTCTAAGAAAACAACATTTAATAAATTTAAATATTTCATAATAATGGTTGGTTTGACTGATCCGAAATTCTCTAGGTAGTATTATTCGATTGTTTTTCGTAATGACCTCCGCTTCTTTGTTACTTTGTTACACTGGCTATAAATAACAAAGATATTGAGATAATCTTCGTTGGAATAATTACACCTATGACGCTTCGTGTTTTTTCTAGTGGCCACGGCTAACTTGATTTTTCCAAGCAAAGTCGACATCATATTTTATGGGCGGCTTTTCATAATTTAATCGAAAGTTATGAGGTTTAGATATATGGAACGTAATACAAAGTTACTTTCATTTTTAGTGCTAAGATTTGGACAAAAAATTTTCCATTTGAAAAATTTTGAGTTTTAAGCATATTTTGAATGTCGTAAAAAAAGGGGTGATTTTTCAGCGCTGTTTACTGGCTTGAGTCTTCCAATAAGGCATGCCAAAAAATCGTTTTAAAACATATGGTTGTTTAGCGAAAATTGTCGATTACCCGCAGGACTGCATCTGTGATTTAGAGATAACATGTGATGAGTAAAATGTATCTAGAATTTAACGCAGCATCGAAATATCCAATAACATACAGGGTGTTCTATTTGATATAGGAAAGTATAACCGGAAGTGTTACAGTTATGAAAATATTTTAGTCACAGAACCTATCGGCTTGCCTACGTTGTCATTTTTGAGAATTTTAATGTCGATATTTTTTGAGTTACGGGTAACCGCCCACCTTCGTGGGACACTGTATAGATTACCACAGTGAAAGAGTCCAGAAAATCGATCGTATAACCCGTAATTTTAAAATCTAGAGTGTAGAAGGCATTATTCAAAATTTAAATATGTTGTCCCAGTACAACAGGTTCATTTCCATTCTTACTGGTTCATTCATTTAAAATTCAATCATGTTTGAGTTTTTAATGACAGAATCTCTGTAGCAAATTTGAAATATGTATAAAAGAAAGTAATTCTAAACATTGAATACTGGATAAAAACCTATAAAGATCTTGAGTATATCTGGCACTTTTAAAATAAAAAAAGTCCCTGTCTAAAAATTAATTCCACATCAAACCAAAAAGTTTACGTAAGTGGAGCTTCTTTACTCAGGCCAAACAAGTCGGTCTTTAAATCAGAGTTTTGGAAATGATGAATTTAAAGAAAAAAATTAACAAAGAAAATCATACTTACCTGAAAATAAAAGTTAATAGCAGGTCAATAGCACTTGTTCTGTATATAAACGATGCACAAAATGAATAAAATATTCAGTATCAGGCTTTCCGTTAAATTACTGTATTAATAATTTAAAAAAATGAACAAAACTGTTGTTCTTTATAAATACAAAGCAAAATTTAAAGTATATTAACTAACTAACTCTGAACCATTAGTTTTAAGTTAAATTTTTATGTTCATTTTTATTCTATTATTTTTCTACTTCACTCGTTTTGAATGAATAACACAGCCCCACAAAAAAAGTCTTGTGCATCAGACCGGATGCTGAATCCGCATCCGGGGTCAGTTTAACCTCATCAGGTCAGGGTCAAGGTCAGTCCAAGGTCAAATTGCCATGATCTAATAAAAAAATTTGACAAAAATCAAACAAGCAGTTTTGGGTTCGCTGAATCCGAATCCGGGGTCGGTTTGACCTCATCAGGTCGGGTTCAAGGGCAAGTCAAGGTCAAATCTCCAAAATCTTATCAAAAAATCTGAAAAAAATCATACATATGTTTTTTGGGTCGCTAAATCCGAATCAGGAATCAGCTAAAGTGGTACTCCAAAGTCATCCTGAGATATTTCTAATGTCAATGACATCGAGTTTTTTTTTGGTCTAGTGTATTGGTTCAACTACAACCCAAGATCGAATTAACTTGAAAAAAATTAACGAAACAAATTGCAGTAAATTAAAATGTCTTTTAAATTTTACATTATAATGTCATTGACATTAGATATATCCAGTATGATTTTGGAGTAACACTCTAGCTGATTCCAGATTCAGATTCAGCGACCCCAAAAACACTAAATGAATTTTTTCAGATTTTTTGATAATATTATAGCAATTTGACCTTGGAATGACCTTGACCCTGACCTAATGAGGTTAAACTGACCCCGGATTCGGATTCAGCTACCCCAAAAACGTGAGCCTACATAGATCCGGTCCGATGCACAAGACTTTTTTTTGTAGGGCTGTGATAATATTGAAAAATCACTTTATCTTATTTTTTTACCATTCGGCAGAAGTTGTAAAAAAACCCATTTCATTCATCGCTCAAATACTTCCAAGGAATGTATGTTAAAAATTTTGGCTACTTGTTGCACTAACGATGCAAACATCTGAAGTGAAATAATTACAAATTAAATTCAAGAGAGACGATAAAAAATAGCTATTATCGAACCAAAAAGTCCCAAAACTCCACCATTTACAGAAGTATAGATGTGTATAATGTATGTAATAATTTTTTCTCATAAAACGGCATTTAAAGGACTACGAAGGAGGGCAACAACTAATTATATCATATTACATGGTATTTATTAATTGGTGAAAAATATCGTTACTAAAAGCATTTAAAGTTCATAATTATTTTCCACCATTGACACACCAGTTTTGATGTCGTAACAGGCTGTTACACTTTTGGCATATTTAAGATCATTCTTATCATTTCCTCTCACGCTTTCATTGATGCTAAGATCGAAAGAGATGTTTCAGTTTAAATGATATAATTATGCATTCGTTCATGTTCTGAATCATTCAGAACATTTCGATGATATGGAACAATGAATCTTTAAACCGAAGGTCTACACACCTCGCTACGTGCAAAATTATTTAAAGACCTTTGCAATATTTTGCATGGAATTTACTCTCTTTGCATGGATTTTATTAAATTTATAACATTGTTTTAGCTCGTGCCCGAGATGATATAACAACACCGCAGACAGCAACTCCTTCGGCGGGGCCAGCCGAAGAATTTAGTGTCGAAAAAATATTGGACAAAAGAACGAGAGACGGGAAAATCGAATACCTTTTAAAATGGAAAGGCTACAATGAGTAAGTAAATTAGTTCTAGTCTTAACTATTTAATGTTGTGTTTTTAATAGTCTCAACGAAGTCTTCATTTTGTTTCTGATTCCATTATTTGTGTACATACTCTTTCGCTGATATTTGAGTTCTCATGTAATTTATTTTAGAGTTCAATTTAATCTTTTGTATGACTAATGACTGCTTTTATTAAACAATGATTACAAATCAGCAATTTCAATACCTAACAACTAAGGTATATACACCAATTTCAATCGAACACTCTGACTTCTGTGTCAAAATAGGTAATTCTTATAAGTGGGGTGGGAATTTCACGAAGATTCACGAACTCTGATGTCTGACTGGACGTGAACCTACGTAGTTCTAATTTTCCTAATCGTAGATATTCCGAAACACAGATAGAAATTCTGGCCTTCGTTGTATTTAAGTTCCAGGCAAACATTTCGGGCTATTTGCTGAAATAATCAATAGCAACAACGATATATGTTTTCCTTCTTCGTTCCTGGAAATGGATTCCGGGGTTTTTCAGCTTTTCACCGGTGGTGTCTAATGAATATGCCATTTTACTGTTCAGTTTTTCTGCATAGTCCGCACTCTTAACAGCAAAGTCTTCTGGATACTGATGCAGTATCACTTTAGATACTATTGGAATCTTTTCAGTTAGCAGGGGAATTGTCCTTCTAATGTCTTCATGTCCAAGAGCCAGTTTTGTGTGGCATGGTCAGTTGGTGTCGAGGATAAATTTGCTATGTTCTATTAGGAACGCTAGAATGAGGCTCAAACATAGAGGTGTTTTCAGTAGCCTACATTTGTTGTTTTATGTGTAGCGAAACGGCGCCGGTAGCAAATCCTTCTACAAATTCTCCAAAATAAGTGCAAAGATTCAAGAAGCAACGTAGTTCTTATTTTGTGGTACTAACCCATCATTAATTGTCCTCATCTAATACCTATACTTAGTGTAGTTTATTTTTAATTCAACAGGACTTTTCATTACCTTTTTTTAGCTGTACCAATTGCTGAAATTCATATTTCCAAAATTTTATAAATTGTTCTTGTTTTTTGCCTTTTTCTCCTTGTGCTGTATGAGCAATTTCTGTTTGTTGAGACTGCTGTGATTCAGTGGATTTGGCCGTTTGAATGGAAGGGCATTGTTCACATCTCAACATCGATGTCCCTACTCTTATTATTTCATTAATGCTGTTATTTATTAAATCTCTAAGAAAGTAGTTGCACCACTTTTGAAGAGCTTTGTGAACCACAATTAGAGTACCTTTGGGATAGAATTGAAAGTCATGAAAAGAGCATTCTGAAGGTAAATCTTTGGAAAATGACTTCAAAACTTTTTTTTGGTACTATTAAGTATGTTTGATAAAATCTATAATTCATTTTTTGTTTTAAGAGAGGACAACACTTGGGAACCCGAAGAAAATCTCGACTGTCCCGATCTGATCGCAGCTTACGAAGCTCAGTTTGAAATAACACCCTCATCTAATGAAGATGTGGACAAATCAAAGAGGAAAAACATAACAGAAGACAATAGAGCAAGAGGTTTCGATAGAGGCTTGGAACCAGACAAGATCGTGGGAGCCACAGATGCTAGTGGAGAACTCATGTTTCTGATGATGTGGAAGAATTGCAAAGAAGCTGATTTAGTGCCAGCAAATCAAGTGAACACCAGGTGTCCTGAAATTGTTATAAATTATTATGAGAATAAAAAACCGTGGCAGACTAAAAACTGCGTCATAGAACTGGACTGAAAATTCGATATTTTAACTTTTTTGCATATAATTTAATGTCTTAATTGAATGAATTTGATTTATTATTTTACAAATAAACCGATTTTCCTTTACAAAACAAAACTTGCCTTATTTGACTAACCAAGTTCATTCATTTTAGCGCAGTTAAAAACTTGATATAAAATACATATTTGTGTGTTACATTAGAGTGTTTATTATATGCCAATTCTAGCATTTGAAATAATTAAATAACTTACACTAACAAGGAAGAAGAATAAATTTGATAGAAAGTTTTGCGCAGGGTCAGCAGTTAGCGCTCACTGAAGCGGGACTCAAAAGACCGACGTTTTACTCAGAGACGAATCATGTTTGTATTTAGAGCAAGCCCGGATATCCTTGAATATTTCATTAAACGTTTTGACTTGAGTACTCAGAGCTACAAATTACCGAGCCATAGACTTTCGGATCATCTTGTGAAATAACCTTATTTCAGCTGAACATAAAATCTTCAACAATAACAGAACATAAAACCTTCAACAAGAACAGCCATCTAATGCTGATCTAGTTGACAAAACCCAAATGGGGAGAGCTTTTCTAGAGTAAAGTGGATCACATCGATAGAGTAGACCAACTCTTCCCAAACGAGGAAATTCGAAGAAACTGAATATTGTCTTAGGGAGACAATGAACAAATTTCTCCATGTTTTAGGCGACATTATATTAGACATCATATACGATCATCTTCTGAACTATCATAGCTATCTACAGAACAATGATAATTGCAATGAGACTAAAGTAAGCCTTATTTAAACCCATCATATCCCAAACGTGTTCTATGGGCGATTCACATGGGTCTCTTCAAAAAAGTTGAAGCTAACCCGAACAAAATGAGGCCGAGCATTATCTTGTTGAAATATGGAATCCATGAGCCGATTAAGTTAAGGGAGTACATACGGCCCCACTACTTCCTGAGGATATGAACATTCCAATGTTGTTGTTCTCTGCACCATTGTAGTCGTTGTTGTCAATCCTCAGCAGTCAGAGGTAGCACAAG
The DNA here is from genome assembly GCA_034190945.1 of Octodonta nipae. Taxonomy (NCBI): domain Eukaryota; kingdom Metazoa; phylum Arthropoda; class Insecta; order Coleoptera; family Chrysomelidae; genus Octodonta; species Octodonta nipae. The sequence continues at coordinate 58,457,567 of CM067216.1, read as the reverse complement.
ATGCTGCAGTCAACAACCTTATACGGCGGTAAACCGTTCGGACACTTACAAGATGGTATTGTTCTGCTAACTAACTATTCATCAGCCAAATTTTGAGTTATCGAAAAAATTTGTTAAACTGATGTTTCATGTTTGGATTACAATAAAAAAACAATTTGATAGTTAATATATCTATATTAAATATGTATATAAATGGAATACAAAATAAATGCAATACACAATTTGCTATTCAAGTAAATATTTACTGTCAAATTTGCAATTAGATATCTTAAAAAACTATTTTATATACTTCGGCAATTTAAATTAATTGCCATAAAAATACACAAGTAAATTTTTACTTGAACATTTTCTTGGAAAAAGGAATGAATAAAAAACTAAAAATAACTTATTCGTTAAGGTAACATCAATATATTACATTACCTTTTTCATTTTCACCGATTCCTCACATTTCGTATTAAATTTACCGGATGTAAAAAATATGAAATATTAGTATGAAAAAAAATCACAAAGCAGTTTTTGACAAACAACCTATATACCATTTTCGACAACTTAAATGATTAAATAAATACAAAGCGATTATTTAGGATCTTACTAGTCTTGTGACTTTGGCATTACCCTTAAAAAATATTAAAATCTAGTGGTTTATAAAAATAATTTGATAGGTCTAACTAATGTAAAGTAATAATTGTTTCAAAAAGGATATAGAAATACACTGATTGCAGTTCGACAGCATTTAAGCAAAGTTGTATATTTTTTTTATATAAAAGTACAATTTGTATTTTAGAATGGGTTTCCAGATCACTATATGTTCGGAGTGTTGTTATTTACTCCTACATATAAAAAGAAGAATTTTAAAAACAACGAATATATAATATAATCTGAATACATCGTCGTTACAAATGCTAATTATTAAATGTACATTTACATTTTTAATCTGTAATATTTTGTAAATGAATAATATGTCGTTCAATTTCGTGAATACTGAAAACGCTCTATTTGTATCAACGATATATTTGCAAATTAGAAGGCCTGATTCCTGTTTGTTTTATAACTATTACTCTCACTAGTACAAATTTTTAATTCAATTATTAACCATGTAAGAAATTGATATTTTTTTATCATATTGACAAGTTTAATTCAATTCACTTGGCAGTTGAGGAAATGTAGAACAGTCATAAAAGCAAGCAGTACTTGTATGTCTTTTTAATATGGTATGAGCATTATAAGTAATCAAAATAGTTAAATCGTTTTCATATTTTTAAAAGTTCTTGGATATGCACTGCAGAGTCTGTTGCATCAAAGAGCAGACTTACTCTTTCTCACATCTCACTATTTTCAATCCTAAACTAGGTAAAGGGAATCAAACTTCTCAAAAGAGAACAGGCCAAGTTATCAAGATTAGTCATTGATCAGAAGGATGTATGATTAACTTACTTTATAGATTCAACATTGTTATGCTATTAACAAAGATAGTAACCAAATCTCACTTCTTACACTGATACCCTGAATTTGTGACTAAAGTTTATGAAACAGTGGAAAAGGAAGTTGTTCAATAATACACAATAATCCGACTGTTACAATAAACCAGATATAGTTTTAGTGGATAAAGTCTCTAGAAAAACAACCTTAATTGACATAGCAATCTGTGACAACAATAATATAAATATAAACAGGCTGAAAAAATAATCAAGTACAGGGATTTGGAATTTCAAATAAAGTGTCAGTGGGGCATGAACAACAAACGAACTGTACCAATGGCTATGTAAACAAGGGGAGTAGTCCCAAAATATCTATTAAACAATTTAAAATACCTCGGGATGGACGAACATCTTTCTTTACCAAATAATACAAACAGTCGTCCTGTTAGGCACAGCCCGGACGGTCAGAAAAGTCATGGAAAATTGCAGCCTTGATGCCAACCATGGGCCTGATAACCTGGCAAGGGCTCCCACAACTAAATCCTTTTGATATCAAATATATCTGGAGTTTAGTGATTTTTCCCCTAGAGGGAGTGTGCGTGCCCTACATTGTACAGTCAAATCGCATAAATATTGTAATTGAAAATTACAAGTAACTAAGGTGTAAGTAAGTAACTAAGTGCCAAAATTTATACATTTGAGTTATAGTCGCAGAAATGTTGATCAATAAACATGGCCTGAGTAAGATAGTATGTGCTTTGTCTGGGATTATGCTTCCGATAATAAAAATATGATGGAGCAACTCGTAAGTGTGAATGTTCTTTTCATAGGGGGCAAGTGACAGTGTGCGGCAATAATTCTAACGAAACCAAATATTTAATAAATGTAGTCTTAGTGTTGACAATAATAGAGAAAATAATATGAGAAAAGTGGTGGTTGTTCTGGTTCTGAGTAAAAATGTTTAAAAGAAGCAAAGCTTATAAAAAATATAATAATACGCAGACAATGACACTTACGAGGAACCAGCGAGCAGCAAATGACGATAGTCTATACAGCATTCCAAGAGAAATTAAAGATTTTGTTCAAGTCTGCAACGCGATTCTTATGAATATGTTTATTCTGACAAGGAAACAGGTGGATGTACATGTCATAAAACATTAAAATTTTCTAAGACTGATCATGAAGCCTAATAGCCCAACAGTAACTCATCTAGGACTTTTCAAAAAAAGTCCTGTAACTGCAATGACAAGGTTCTACTAGTCCATTTTTATTATAGACTTTCCTAAACACTTAATTTCGCCAGCCAAGAAAGGAGACTCCCCTTACTTTTGATTGACTAAATTGTGAAATTGGTGTAAATATTGCAGCTACAAGAGGACTAGAACTTTATCAAATGAAAACTATGAGAGCTAGGCAAATTTTGGATTTTTGCTTCCAGGAGGCCTGGTTTGTTGCTTATTAGTGGATCTTGAATATGTGATGTTTGTTCCCACTTTGGAATGTGCTGATATGTTTATTTTTAACTTCGAATTTTGGACTACTGCTGCTGCATTTTATATTAATAAACTATAAAAATATAGTAGCAAAGAATTTTTGGCTAGTTGGGTTAAAAAATAATGTATTATCACTCTTTATTTTGGATTTGAATGCATTGATATTTCAACGTTGTAGGTTAAGGTATATCAGATTAAGTTTAGTTTTAAAGTGAGTTTTGATGTTAATAAACACTGACACGATTATCCACTTATGATTTACTTTTCTCTTGAATGTCTTGATGGGTTTATTTTTGTCACTTACCACCTTTTTTGCTTCCACAATTGTCCTCGAATACAGTATTCGAGTAACTAGAAGCGAAAGCAGAAGGCTACGAGAATTATGCGAACCGACCTGAAGAGAGCAGATGTGACTCTGCCGAAACGTCGTCATTTTACCATCGATCCCGGCAGGGATCAGTTATCAACTACGCGGATGAATTCCCGGAAACCACCTAAAACATTTAGTGCCCGCGAAAACTTAAAAACAAATATATATATATATATATATATATATATATATATATATATATATATATATAAGTACCCGCAAACTGAAATTGCATATATTATATAGGAGTGTTTTATACAGGGCATCCCAAAAGTACAGGAACGGCTAAATATCTCGCTTAGATTATATTTCGGAGAAAAATGTTTCAAACAAAAGTTGTAGGAATTTTTCCTTGCTATTCGGTGGCGACCTTGGTTTTGACCTTGACCCACAAGGTTAAGTTACATTTTGAAATAGGATTCCATAGTTTTCGCTAAAATGCAAACCGAGGGAGATCACAGAAAGAAATTATGTTGACCTTGGAGTGACGTTCAAGGTCACAATCAAGTTCATATCGAACGCAACATTTTCCGCTCTTTCCAAATTAAAAATAAAATAGGGAGTCCCATTAAAAAAAGCAACTTGACCTTGAAGATCCAGGTCAAAACCAATTTCGCCACCGAATAGCCAGGGAAAAATCCTACAACTTCTAATTGACACATTTTTCTTCGAAACTCAGATATTTAGCCGTACCGGTACTTTTGGGACACTAAGTATACTTTTTTTTCGAAGCCATTCGCTAGATTTAGCTAAAAATTATATCCATTCATTCTAAAGCATAGCTGTAACAACGCCAAGTTAGGTATTAAATGAATGATTGTTTTCTCAGTAAACGTGTGTTACAATAATTTTCCTGCATAATAATTTAGACAGCCACTGCGAAGTGTCTTATGGGTAATGTTTTCATCAAATTTTTATGCATTTGGCACTAAAGAACAGGAAAATTAAAAACAGATTAGGATAAACTGGTTTCCCGGGTTGTTTTGCGTTGGTTTATTGGAATGTCTTCTAAACATTTCATATGCAAGTGCGACAGACATCGTTACCAGCGCTAGTGTAAGTTATCCCTCGGAGTATGCTCGAGGTGAATACGAACGTCGAGCTGAGGAGTACTGACATTTAATTCCTGAGGAATAGCCTGCCCTGATTGGTCAATGGCCATCGAGGAGGCGGAGTCTCCACGATAGCTTTGGTATCCCACATTGGAGAGTAGGATACCATAATACGTTACCCATTGACACCGGCCACGAATGCTTACAGACTTTGAAAAGTAGATTTAATAATCTTCTTTACATGAATCTGATCTAAAATCATTTTGAGTGTAACTATCCAGAAAGTGAAACTAATATAATTGTAATCAGCTATAAACCGTAACCTTTCATCACGTAGCTCGTGTGTCAGTGTTAATGATGTCTTTAACAACAGGTGATAAAAATATATTAAATCACTTAAAAGTGATGGTTATTCACTGAAAACAAATGAATATCGATACTGAATATTAAAAAAGACCGGCTTTCTTTATTCATGCATCATGTGATCTTACATCTGCTTTTTATAGAAAAGTATCCTGGGATGAACGGTATTCCTGGTTCACTCACCAAAATTGAATATGATACCTCACGGGTATTCAAAGGCACTCCAAATAATAGTTAAAAAAACTGTGGAACTATCGAGAACCGATAGAAAAAAGCAATACCCGGAACAATTACAAAATACATTGCGAATGTTATAAAATACAAAATCTAAAATTATCTACAATCAGCGCTCCTGATTGTGTGATCTGAGAGGGACCTAAACTCCTTAATTTTATGAAGTCATTGCTTACCTTGTCAGCAGGGGTGGATCCAGGGGGGGCGATCGCCCCCTCCGAGAGCTTCAAGATCATTGAGCTTAACACAATAGAATGAGGAATTCTTTCATCCACAAGTTTCAAATAAAGCAATTTTTGAAAGTTTAGTGAAAATCCACTATCTTTAATACAAGAACCTAGGAAATACAATGTTTTCGAAAACCTACAAAAGTTTAGGTACATTTCGTACGAGACTGCCCCCCCCCTGACGTACCTGATCGACGACCTGACGTATCTTGTCGCCCCCCCCCCCCCACCAGAAGCTCGACTCTGGATCCGCCCCTGCTTGTTTGAATCATAATACTTAACTAGCTGGGTTTATTAGTCTGCTGCCTACTCTTTACTGTTATTAATTAGTTTATTTCATATGACAAAGCTCTAGAAAGGTTTACTTTGGCAAAAATTGTTAGAGTGTCTCTATGTCAACTTTTGAGTTGATTTCGTAAGAAAGGATTTTTGTATTAACAGTACATTTTTTGTTTTAACAATGTAAATATTTCTGTGCCTCTAATGTTTCTGATTAAAAAACATCCATATTGGAACTGTTCATGAGAAGTAACACGTATTAACGAGTTAGCGCCTAATTTGACTCGACTTATTGAATATCGCAGACGACTACAACCGAAATTTAGAACTAAATAAAAGAAAATACTAGTGAAGAGCACTTGTTTCTGAAGAAGGGCACTGCATTCTAAACACAAAATACATTGAAAATAATAGTGCGAGATTTTAAAAGAATGGGATTTCAATTAGCAAATTGTGAGGAAATATTAGTATATAGATAGAAACAGTGTTAAGTGTTTCATTTTCTGCTAAGATGTTTTGAATAGTCGTTCAAAGTATTGCCTATGAACCACAAACTCAAGTGCACAAGAAATATAGAAGCATCTCTTAGAGGTGAAGTGTTATGTAGAACTTTTGAAAATGTTTTCTTATTCTCTCAAATGTCAGACCGACATTTAAAGTTTTGTTATTGTATTGGTAATTCGATCTTTAGTTAAACAATGGCTTCTTAAAATCGCCATCATACGCCTAATTTGTTTTTACTAAAATCAGCCTTTTACATTGATTACCCTAACAGTAACATGTATTGTGCAGGAAACGAAACAAGCTTTTGATACATGCACCGTGGAGCAAATTTCTTTCCAAATTATTAAAATCTGTTAGAAAAACAACTGCTATCTACTCAGATTGATTAGTGAATACCACTCGCTCGTTTCGGTTGTCAAGTCTAAGGTGTTCAGTTCTAATTCGACTCCCCCCATAAATTCGTTTTCTTGCAGTGGGTCATAGTTCCAGACGGTGGCTTGTAGGCGGCGAGATTTTACGAGGTCAAGGCACATACGATACTCCAACTGAAAAATATATATGTTTATAAGTTTTAGGGTATAATTGCTATAATCCTCAGGATACCACCCTTTTTTATTAATAAACATTAAAATATCTTTAAAGGAGACGGTGAAAATTGTCACTTATGCAAAAATATCGGAAAAAGTAGCTAACAAACGGCGTGGGCATCAAACATGCCGATTTGGTAAGGGCAAAATTTTTATAACTTAGTTTTTTTGTAGAACTTGAAATACTATGATAAAATCAAAGAATTTGTCGTACAAAACCGATGGTTGGTGGGCCTGGTCCTCCGACTCCAGCACTTCGAAATAACGGGTTGAAAATATGGTTTACCAGCAACCTATTTTTTTTTTTCGCTAAGAATTGCACTATTAATGAAAGATGTCATTGTCCTACAAATTGAGCGGTAATTGTTCGACTCCTCAGAAATCTTTGTCTAACAATGTTTTTTTCCTAGAGCGTTTTTAAGCAAGTTGTGATATTAGTTCGCCTGTTTTTTTACAATTGTGAATATTGTTTGACAATTTTGAAAATTGACACATTACAAAAATAAGTATTTTGCAATATACGTTCAAACATACTATATAGGAAAACTAACAATGATAGACCTACTTTCTTTGAATTAATCCTGCGATTTAGTTTTTCTATGAGGATAATTCTCTGGACACTCAATCGCATGGTGCCGCCAATGTACAATGAACGCCAAATATATTCTTATGCATGGCTGCCAGAATAATGATTTTAAAGGAGATCTTAAGATTACATGATATCTGAAATATTTTCACGATTTTTGTAACCTGAGTTCAAAGTCATGAAGTTTAGCCTATAAAAACGCATAGAAATTGTTGTCAAAAGTAACAAATTTAATTAGCCAATTGCAACACAGTTCTGATTTCAGTTGACAGACTACATGTTAAAAATACAGTATTGCAAACTTGCTATTCCCAGTGAATTATAAGAATTTGACAAAAAATGGTAATTATTACGTAACATAAATTTCTGTGGGTTCGATCACAATCAGGATGACGATGTAGAACAATTTTGGATATAATTTATATTTAAAAAAGAACCGACTTCAACTGGCTTAAAATAAAAACCCTTTAGAAACTGTGTGCAATCAATAACTATTTTCTGACATATATTCTTTTTAATCGGATTGAAGGAACAATTCTATTGATTACTTTAGCGTATTCTTATCTCTCCCTCTCTCTCGAATTTGTATTTTTTTTCTATATTATCCACATAATTTTTAACTTTTTTATTTGTTTTATTATTTGGACCACTTTCAAATAATTGTACCTCAAATTCACCCTATATTGCATCCTCCCTGTACCCTGTATGTGTTTGTGTATTGGTCACCGAATATAATCATTTTCTGAATCACCCTGTACAACTATAAATCAACTCAACACGATGTTGCAACCGTCCTGTATACATATATTAATTCTCTTCACCCTATAGACTTTTTATATTGTTTAAATCATCCTGTATACCTATAATTTTACTTCGCCCCGCATGTCAAGTATAAGCAACTACTTATGTTCTATTCTATATAAAATTTTTTTACCATCCTGTATAACTATAATTCCACTCCACCTTATATTTCAATCATCCTGTATATGCAACTCCTTGTAACATTTGTTGAACCCTCCGCCCTATAACTCGAATGTCATTACTGCATATGTCTTTTTAACAATTTTTTAAAAGTTTTTTGATCCACTTTATATAACTACAGTTTTACTTCACTCTTATTTCAACCACCTTGTATGCGCAACTACTTATGTGCCATTCAATACAACATTTTTTGAACTACTCTGTATAACTTTTCTATTCCAACTTATATTTCAACCATCCTATCTATGGAACTGCTTATGTACCACCCAATAATCACATTTATTTGAAGATTTTTTGAACCTAACTGTCTAACTGTAATTGTACTTCGCCCTACATTTCAACGAAAATTACTTGCTGCTTGAATTTCGAAGCAGGCCCACACACACAAACCTACCACCCTATACCATACTGAAAAATTCGCACACCTAGCATTTTTCCTTTCGGTACAATATTGGAATATTTTGTACTATTTCACTCGACTGCAAGGTCTATAAAATGAAAACTGTTACAAACACCCTGTACGATATATTTTCATGGCATATATTGACATTTATGATGAAAATTTGACATTCACATTGATGTTTATCGTTTTTTGCAAATATTTTACGATTTTCAGAAAAACTGCGTGTTTTACTTGATAAAAAATTATATGAAATCAAGTGGGAACATCTCTTTGTAGTTAAAATATTCAAATTGGCTGAGCCGTTTTAGAGAAAATATCTTCACTGTTTTCTCTATTTCTTGAAATTCAAGTGTAGTCCCTTAATTACTGCTCTTTCTGATTTTCTGGGAAACTGTAAATCTCACGGTATAGAAAATTATATGGTACCTTTCTGTCATATTCCTTAATAAAATACAGTTTAAATTATCAAATTTGCCCAAGCCGTTTTTGAATAACCACTGAGCATACATAAAAAAAACGTGCCGACGAATTGATAACCTCATCCTTTTTGGAAGCCGGTTAAAAAATTTACCAAAAAAAAATCATTATCTGATGACGATTATGTTCATTAACACCAAATGTAAGCAGACACTATTTAATATGACAATATAATTGGATTAAATTGATACTACTTGATACATCCAACGATTTCTCACGATTTTTGTCAATCCATATAAGCAGTCTGGCATCTCTGGCTTATTCTTATATTATAGGTTCGCAAGTGAGTATCCAACTGAGCGAGAATTTTAAATTGAAATGCCTAACAAATATTATTGCTAATGCTTGATCTTTAAAATGTGTTCCTTGGAAATCACATTTCGTTGTATTTTACATTCTAGTACCTTACACATTTATTTGGCATCTTCCACAGAATCATCGTCATAAAAAGGCAAACAGATACTCAAATTCTCAATTCTTCACAAATCACCAAGGAGAAAAAAAAAACAATGAGCAATTAAAATAATTATTTACCTCCTCAATCATGTAGAAATTATTTAACGTCTATGTTACTCAATGTTGAATATTTTATCGGTATGGGCATAGATAAGGATTGTTCCTAGGGGGAGACGGCCAGCTCAACAGCCACAGCAAACAGTAGGAGGCAGTGCCCACTTCGCCTCCCCCTCCCCGCTACACACATAATCATGTTCAGATTCGACTAAAAAAGTAACCGTTGGTAATTAAAATGTTGCTTTCCCCAAATCGACATGAACCCTGTTATCTACGTTTTTGAAAATTCTGTAAAAGGAAAAAGTTGGACGTCTAGTCCAAAGAAAGCTGCTCAAAAATGATTAGGTTATTAATAAAAAGGGATAATACTGTGGTGTGTAGTATTATATCGTGCAACTGAGAAACTTACCATTTCCATAAAACTTGGATGGCAATTCTTCTTGACAACCTTGGTTTTCCGTTTCGTCGTTTTTGGGTTGTCAGGTTGAAGATATACTTTGACATATGTTGAAGGTTCTTGGCCATTGGCAAGACGTGGTAATCCTCTGGCATGATGTACCATAACGCAGAAAACACCTTTTTGATAGACCATAGAGAGTTTTAATTGGCCTTTGAGACGACCAGATTCACTGTCGAACCGATCTAAAACTAAATTCATTAATTGTTTTAAATACGTGGTTTTTGTTACGTACCTTTTGCTTTTTTCGAATATTCGTCAGGATACTGTTGATCCCTCAGAAGGGGATGGAAGAAAGTGTAAACTAAATCGGAGTGAGCAATTTCGTGAGCACACAGAAACAAGGATTTGATGAAGAGACTGATTTCTTGGAAGCGTTTTTGAGCTATGGTTTTGATGTTTGAGCGACCCATGTGCAGACCAGTGGATAAACTGAAATAAAAATTGTTGGTTTGATAAAAAATTCTGTTAAATAAATTAATAGTAAACCGATTTTAACATCTACTCGGGACGCAGTTGTATATTATACTTTTCTAAGATATGAAATGAAATTGGCGCAGTGTTTACTACAACATTTTAAGAAATGATACTGTCAATACTTTTCGCGGAAATTCTAGTTTTTATTATTTTACATATTCTTCACTGCAATCTAAATAGCTTTCAGTCTTTCGATGTTCCAGTCATGAGGCACTTTAAACTAAATGTTAGTTGTCCAAATTCTTTGGCTGATAAACCCTCTAAGAAAGACAAGCCCGGAGAGTGGTACTATCTTACAACGTTTCCTTTGCCCCAAATAATATCACTTCACGATTCAAAAACCTATCTTTTCAAGGAATGCCTTTCAGAAGACGATTTTGATGTTGTAGAGATGTAGACTGCCGTTTTATCACCATTCTACTTCTGAAACCATAAACATTGCAATTATCTGATAGTAATGAACTGGTCTCTAATATTGAACATCCATTAGGTTTTAGTTATGTAGTTACATAAAACCAATCAAAAGTTATTGAGACTAAAAAGCTTTTAGCATCAGATTTAATTAAAAACGGCAATCACGAATCATATTCTATAATTCAAAGTATTGTTACGAAATTTACCCAAAGCCGACCCTGTTTCATTTCAGTACGACAACAATCGCTTTGAGATAAAAAATGGTTCTCGAAAAGACTCGACAGCTGTAGGAGTGATGACTGATTTTACTGGAGAATTCGACGCTGGTTTTATAAGGAAGTAGGCCATGATCGCGAGTTCAGTTGGTGGAGCGAAGAGCTTATATGTAACATTGTTATTGTGATATTTGAATCAGCTGTTGTACATTCGATGTAAATAAAAGTTTCTAGAAAGTGAAAGTGAATATTAGTTTTATAATTTTAAATTGAACCCACGGCTTTACAACAATTCGCTGCAGATATCAACTTACCAGCAGTAAAGCAAGTAGCACTTCAGAGACGTATTGTTCTAATTTTAAGTTTGGTTAATTATTTTTGCACTAATACTGATTTTAAGTTTAATTAAAATTTCCTATTTATTGTTCATGTTTTATTAATTATTGCATATTTTGTTTGACAAACGTTATTTAATTACATTAATATATATGCTAAAAATGTTTATTTTTAGCATGTATATTTTAGACTGATTCGTGCAAAATTTAATAATATTAGTATTACGTTGTAATTTTATCAACAACTGGCTGACCCGATAGGCGGTGTTTTGTAAGTTCAGGTCTTCACACTGGTAGCATTAGATATCTACCCTTGCCCGATATGTTGAGCTGTTTAGCTTCTCAATGTTTGTTTTAGCTATTTTAGATAACTGCGCAGTATTTTCTCTAGATCTTCCGGCTGGTAAGTATAGTAATACCATAACGAGTATGTAAATATTTCATTTCTCAGGCTCCTGCCGCTGTCGCTCGTTCTGCCTGGCACTCCCCAAATGAGAGGTTTTAGTCCGGTAGTAAAAGACGTCTTCCATTGCGAAGTAAGGAAACAGTAAGTAAACAGTTCACTCCCTAAGATCCTGTCGCGACAATAATTACGGCATTCTGCTGGCAGTGCGAGTAACAGGTGCAGGGCAACAATCTAAACGAGCTATATGAATAAGTAAATTAGTCTGATATTCAAGGGCCGCCGTCGCTTAACTGCACACCAAATTTATTAAGCTTTTAATAAAGTTAAAAATCAACACAAAATGTTTAATAAATATCATTTCAATAACACCGAATTTATCAAAAAACAATTTAAGCTCTAATCCAAACTTGTATTAATACTTATATTCGCTTGAAAGAAAATTTCACCGTGCACTTCGGCTAGCGCACGGTGAAACTTATATAGCTTCTATGAGATATGATATAACACGCTTAGCGCGTGAGATAGAATATAGGTAATGCAAACTATATGGAGTAAGGAGCTGATTCTCGTATGCCGCACGGAGACACCGAGCTGTGCTGATATTGACCGGACGTATCCGAACGTTTCAATAATTAAAATTTTGGTTTACGTGATTTAATTAATGGTTGCTTTGTTTTTGTCCTCGTAGTTTATGAAAGAATATTTAATATACTGGGTGTGTGTGTGTGTTTACATAACTGTGAAAATGAGTATCAACTTTAACATTGACTATATTAAAAACAATAATAAATCGTTTCAAAACAAATTAGATATAAAATTGGCTGGTCCACCTAAGCCATATCTTAATTGAGAACAAGAGTGCAAAATGAAAAATAAAGTATTTACACGAAGTTTTTGAAAGTGAAATTTATTATAAAAAGAAATGGTTGTGTGGATGTGATCGCATCAATAAATTATTTTGTTTTCCTTGCATTATTTATGGCGGGGAATCAATTTGGACGGAATTTGGAGTGAAGGATTAAAACGTTTCTTAGAAATACGATGTCTCAGGACTGGCTAAATGCTCTTTCTGTGCTTTGTATTGAAAAAAATATATTCAATCAATGCCAGACTTCAATAAAAAGGTCATTGAACATTTCCCTTTCGAAAAAAGTCGACGAAGATTTTAATTAATAAAAAATAAATGCAGTATTAGCAAAGCTATGGTTTGTTTAGTTGCATCTTTGAATCCCAATATTTGACCAGTATAGTGCACCACAAGTTTCATAACCCACCAGTCGCCACTGCTGATATTGTGTTCCTAGTTCTAAACTACCACAGTTGTGTCTTAAAGTTACTCTCTGAAGAAATAGGGTACAGCGCAACACTTTTTTAACGTTATTATATTATATGTATTACTTTATTAGAGCTGTTATTATTATACACTAAATTGTAGGTAAATAAATTCCATAATATTAAGAATTAGATAGAAATACACCGTTTCCTCTACAAAGATTGTTACAATTTTTTTAGCGAAAACCTTGATTGAGCATGATAAAATACTTCTAAAGCACATATATGAAAAATATCCTACTGGTGGGCATCCCAAAAATTAAAGATAGTGATGATAAAAATTAAATAATTTGGTCAAGTGCGAGTTGGACTCGCATACTAAGGGTTCCGTACCACCTTCAAGATTCTAATATTCCAGTTTCAGACAAGCAGGGAATTAGTGCATTTTCTTATATTTACCCTAATATATTTTAAAGGAAGCGTTTTAAATTTATAAAAAATATACACTTTGATTTTCCACACATAGACTTTTTATTTTATCTGCTTTAGGATTCGCTTGATTTTTATCAAAATACATATGTATTTAATTTTCTAATTTGGCCTCCAAAAAGTAACATTAGAGTTTTATTTTACTAATAAACTTTCAGAGATGCCTTTTATAATCTACTGTCTGCGTTTTGAGGCTCTGTAGATTGGAAGAAAATGGGCAAAATAGGTCAAAGTTTAAATTATAAATTATTAAATCTGTTATTCCAATTTTTAAAAAATACATATAAAATATATTTTTCAAAATTTAAATAGTGTAGTTTCTAAAGTGGGAATTAAGTCGATGTTTAATATTTTTGTTAATATCTTTTATAGAAATGATTTAAAAGTATGATATATTTGTAATTCACATAATGAGCCTTTTATCTGATATATTACATGATGCGTTTGAAAATTGAATCTTTATTTTCCATTTAATTGTATAATTTGTCCCTAAAATTACTATGGGGGTTTTCTAATAATTTATTTTCCGTTTAATTCTATTATTTGAGGACCAAATAATAGAATTAGGGATTTTTTCATATTTTTCCTATAAACAAAAAAATTGAGGTCTTAGAGTTTGGGGAATAACGGGGAGAATGGGTAATTTTTTTAAAATATTTTTTAATATATTTTAAAATATACATTTTAAAAAAATTTAAAAAAAATTGTATTCGTCATAATGAGCCCTGTGATTTGATATACCTATTACATGACCCGTTAGAAACAATTATAATTTTTTATTTTCCATTTAATTCTATAATTTGCCCCCCCCAAAAAAATTTAGGTGTTTTTCCTTATTTTTCCAGTAAAGTTCAGGTGAGGGGCTATATATACCTCCATTGTTTTTTCAAAATTTTCCAGCTTATGGTTTCGGAGATAGGGGGGGGGTAATTTTTTTATATTTTTGTTAATATCTTTTAATTAATTTATTTTAAAAATATGAAAAAAATATATTTGTTTTCGTCATAATGAACCCTTTCATTTGATATATAACATGATGGGTTAGAAACAATTTTAATTTTAATTTTCCATTTAATTCTATAATTTGCCCCCCAAAATGAATATTAGGAGTTTCTCCTTATTTTTCCAGTTAAGTTCAGGTGAGGGGCTATACTTCCAGTTTTTCAAAATTTTTCAACTTTTCGGTTTCGGAGATAAGGTGGGGAATGGGTAATTTTTTTTATATTTTTGTTCATATCTTTTAATTTATTTATTTTATAAATATGAAAAAAATATATTTGTTTTCTTCATCATGAGACCTTTTATTTGATATATAACATGCTGGGTTAGAAACAATTTTAATTTTGTATTTTCCATTTAATTCTATAATTTGTCCCCCCCAAAATATTAGGGGTTTTTCCTTATTTTTCCAGTAAAGTTCAGGTAAGGGGCTATACCTCCATTGTTTTTTCAAAATTTTCCAGCTTATGGTTTCAGAGATAGGGGGGGGGATGGGTAAATTTTTTTATATTTTTCTAAATATCTTTTAATTAATTTATTTTAAAAATATGAAAAAATATATTTGTTTTCGTCATAATGTGCCCTTTCATTTGATATATAACATGATGGGTTAGAAACAATTTTAATTTTATATGTTCCATTTAATTCTGTAATTTGGCCCCCAAAATTAAAAGTAGAGGTTTCTCCTTATTTTTCCAGGAAACTTCAGGTCAGAACCTATAAAACTATTTTTTTTTCAAAACTTTGCGTTCTATAGTTTCGGAGATAAGGGGGGGGGAATGGGTAAATTTTGATATATTTTCGTTAATATCTTTTTAATTATTATTTTTTAAATATGAAAAAAATATATTTGTGTTCCTCAGAATGAGACCTTTCATTTGATATATTACATGATGAGTATGAATTCTTTTTGTTTTTAAATTTTTATTTAATTCTATAATTTGCCCCCCCCCCCAAATTAATATTAATGGTTTCTCCTTATTTTTCCTGTAAAGTTCGGGCAACGTTCTATATTTTCTATTTTTTTCAAAATTTTAGGTTCAGTAGTTTCGGAGATCAGGGGGGGGGACCGTCGATATTTTTAGTTTTCCCCCCAGAAGTACCCCTAAAATCAAAATTTGTTCTTTTGCGATATGTGCTCCGGATCAGGTCACCAAACTATACCTTCATACCAAATTCTAAGCTCTTCCGTCCAGTAGTTTAGGAGAAAATTGCTGTGATGTGACAGAGGCAAAAATCCTGAGTGATATTATAAGGGTATCCGTATATTGTATACACGGAAACCTAAAAACGTCCCAATAAAAAAGCCAATGTGATAAATAGGTCCGATCTATAAAAAAATGGGAATATTTATATTGATTACTGTCAAAAATTTTCTCAGTAGTTACTAAAATTTACAAAATTAACACACATTTCAGTATAAGATGGAAAAAAGAAACCGAAAGGGTTAAGTAAGATGAGAAAGTATTTAGTTAATTCAAGTTTCTTGACTTGTGCTCACTCTGTATAACCACATATTGTTACAAGATAAATTTATGATAAGAAAATTGAAAACTCTCAATAAATTCAGCCAAAACTTTTACACAATCATAATATGAGATAAAAATCGTTGAATTATGACAATGGTAATACCCATTATTAGAGATAAAGAAAATTAAACGGTAGACATTTCTAATCATTTCTACATTTTGTCAGTGACAAATGGATGTGTACGTAATATGTGATTATGTTGTGATTTTGTAAAATTTTCGTGGGGAAATTGAAAAATATGGGGCTGTTCGGAGGTTTTAAAGCTAAGTTTACGAGTAATGTGAGAGGCAAAAAGAATAATAACAACAGCAATAATAATACGGAGGACGTCGTTTGCACCAAGTATAGGATAAGTTCAGAATTTGAAGATAATAGTGAGTATTGATTATATTTTGTTTTTATCACTATTACCAGAAAATTCAATAAATTATCGCTGCAAACTTATGTTTAGATGGTGACATCATTCACTTGTTTCGAAATATTTCGAGGTTAACTCAGTTTCTACAAAATGCAAGGAATCAGAAATATGGTTAATATAGATAATTCTGTTGACATTTTCTTTATTTATGCCATCATAAGTTCGTAAGGGCGGTTTTTTGATAGTTTGAAACATAAATATGGGTGTTTAAGTACTTTTTGGGAAATAAATACACAAATCACGAAAATTGCTGTATATTTCAAACTTATATATAGGTATTTACAAGAAAAGGGTAGACAAAAAGAAACGGACATAAATTATGTCAACGAAAAATGAAAGAACAAATCATAAACATCAGGAAATGAATTTTCTGACATAACTAATTAGCTAAGACAAGGTTTTGACTTAGTCCTCTAGAATATTATTTAATATCAGAAACAAATTGGTGGAAATATAAAAATAGTTATATTGTTTAAACAATAATTATGTCATTTATATAAAAAATATGTTATTATTGATATTTGGAAGTGAGAGATATCCAAGAACAGAATAGTAGGAGTAGTGAGTGATAAATTGTTTCACAGCGAAGCAAAAGAAATTTCATATACTGTTGGCCAGGAATTAATCAAACCATGGCTCACTCAGATAATGTTAGAAGAATAATCAGAACCAAACATGAAGTTCATTACGGTTTCGAATAATAAGCTTAGAATTGAATATTACAGCAGACATGGTCACAAATAATAATAAAGTTATCACCATTTTTTGCCATTAGTTGCGATTATTTTATACACAGTTAATTGTGTACTCCCAATCTTAAGAGAATATGGAAAACAGAAAATATGCCTAAGGATTGGACAAAGCAATCATATGTCCTATTCATAAGAAAGGAGACAAACTGGAATGTGTTAATTATAGAGGCATAGCACTATTGGAGACATGCTACAAGGTACTGGCGCAATGCATTACAAGCAAACTGGGAGAGTACGCAGAAGGAGAAATAGGCGAATATCAGGCCGGCTTCAGACATAATAGATCTGTAATTGACCATATTTTCACACTAAAAGAAATTCAAAATAGCTGCTATGATTACAAAATCCCGCTGTACGTCCTATTTGTGGATTTTAGACAGGCTTACGACCGAATCAGCAGAAAACAGATTTATTGCGCAATGAGAGAGCTGCGAATACCAAGCAAGATTATCAACCTCACATTAATGACACTAGAACAGACTATAGACGAAGTTGCATTGAAAGGCCAAAAGTCAGATACAGATGGCGAGAGGCAGGATGCCAAAAATAATCATAAACCGAAAACCCATAGGAGTGAAAACAAAAGGACGACCTCGGAAAAGATGGCTGGACAATGTAACAGAAGATCTACGGAAAATGGGTATAGAGCAATGGAAAGCCATGGTTGCCAATAGAGACGAATGGCGGCATGTAATTAAGGAATCACTGTATATATTGTAGTTGTATATTGTAATTGCCACATAAAATGTAATTCACGCCCTAGGTCTTCAGGGCCTGTTGTGCGTTATAAATAAATAATCTTTGACACTAAATGTCTAATTTTATCGAAAAAACTTGCAGTTTACTGTATATTTTATCGCGAAATGAAGTTGGACATGCAACTTTTATTAAATCTTGAAGTAACTTTGATTTTTAAGATTGACTTGAAATTATTATTACCCAGAAAATTAAACAATGAAGAATGCAATTCACATATCTAGTTTTTAAATACACTTCAGTTGTATAGTTTAGTTTCCAATACCTTTTGATGAAAAAAGGTTAAGAATTGGGTTCGACCTTCACAATCAAGGTCATAAAAGGATAATTGCTAAATCTTCCTAGTTTTTTTATTTGACTTTAAAATCAATTCATCTGTACACAGTACACATACACGAGTGTATAGAGCAAAACTGAACTCATTTTAGGACACAAAATTGAACAGCAATTCGCTTATACCATCACATCAGTAACAGTTTATAGAAAATAATTTTAATGTTTTTTTGTTTACATTATGAAAACTAATGAACGGATCGTAATGCAATCAATGGACAAGTTGTAAACAAAAGAAATCTTTTTTAATGAGTGTTTATAATTCCTGAATGGATCATTTTTCACAGAGGAAAGTCAGAAAAACTGATTGTGTTTTACTTTTCAAAGATTCATTATTTACTAGCAACTAAGACTGTAACATTAATCTTCGTCAAAATGATAGTTTATGATAGTTTATGATGTTAAGTTTGTATGGGCGCAAGATGGATACTGCGGAATAAGTAGTTTTTGAAGAAATGTAATTTAAATAATTTAGAATTAAGAGAGATATTCAGCAACGCGAACCGTATTAAATAAGGTAGTCCGATTGGGATATGCTATAGGTATTTTGAAAGCTGATATAATGCACTTCAATGTGACTCATATTATTTACTGCTACGAATTTGTTTTTAAAATTGTCAGTATTTGCGTGATGGTGGAAGCTGTTTGCTGTTGAATGTATGTTATTAAAATTCTCGCTGACTGGTGCAACAGTTTGGTGGGATTTTTAACTTAATACATTATTGTCGACTCTAGGTCAATGTATAGTATCACATATTTTAAGCAGATTAATGTAGATTTTATAGGAAGACCCTGACAAAGACGCACAAGGTTACAACAGCAACTGACAACCGATTTTGAATGATAATTACTATATAAGTGATTACTGTTAGTTTCAGAACGTTAAATACAGGTTTAGAAGCAAAACGGCTTGCTAAAGTTTCAAGAGTACCCTAAATAAAAAATTATAAGATTTATTAAACAGTTTTGTTTTAGACAAATAACATTTTATATTAAGAAATGTTAAAATAAAAAAAAGTGAAATATCCAATGAAAAATTCTCACATTGCGTAATTATATCTCTATTATTAATAATTTTAACAAATAAAACTTTGTTTTGCACTTAAATATTAATTTAACACGACGTCGAAACCAAAGCCCAATCATCTCAATGGAAACCGGCAGATGAGCCAAGACTGAACGAGCACGTCAATATCGGTCAAATGAGAAGGTTTTGCTTATTGTTTTCTACATTTACTTTAGCGTCGTGTATCATGGGTTCTTGTCCAAAAAGTCGTACGATCAATAGGGAATATTATTTTTAAGTTATGCGCCGTTAGCTTGAAGAAATGCGAAAAAAAAACTCCAGGATTTATGGCAATGTACCTGCGCACAAGTCGTTGCTTATTCTGAATTTCAGGGAAAGAATAACACTGTAAACATGGCTCAGCCACTATATTCACTGGATTTGCCCCCTATGACTTTTTCCTGCACGTCGTTGCTTCTTGTGAATTTCAGGGAAGAAATAACACTGTAATCATGGCTGAGCCACCATATTCACTGGATTTGCACCCCTGTGACTTTTTCCTGCACCCAAAACTGAAAAGAGCTCAATTGTAATTATATCAGAGGGAGATTACTTTGAAGGAGACAAGATAGATATTAATGGATAAATGAATGTTTTTCGACAGTTTTAAGTCCAGGCGGAAGACGGATGAAGTACATTCAGTTTTGTATTCAGTTATTCGTCAGTCTTTTAAAATTAGACATGACGGATCGTAACCAGTTAGTAACAGCTGCAGTGGCTGTAGTAATTAGAAAAAGAAAACTACCCAAAGAATAGATCTTACAATCTCAAAGTTTATACCAATTGTGTTGGGGACTGCTCTCGATATCCGGACAAGATCACGTCCATATCTCAACCCTCTTATCACATGCGAGACTTATGCCTATAGTATTTTGATGTTTAGTTGCACTATTGAATTCATTTTAGTCAACATGACAGAGGCGAGAAAATCGGAGCAAAACATCCTTTTTTCGAAAATGGGAAACGAGTTTTACCTTTGTTAGCCAAGCCGTTCTCTCCCAAGTTTCAACTCAGTGTATTTAACAATAACACACTTTTCAACCCCCTCGAGGCAAAGCGAGAAAATGGGGGACCAAATAAAAATAAACTGTAAGATGCCATAACTATCAATAAAAAAATAAATAAATATTGCTTAAACTGAATTTTAAAAAGTATTCTACAAATAATTTTTATTATTGGGTGTTCGTTTTGTATTATCACACTTAGTACACTATGCCAGAATATGTAATAGTTACTATTGCTATTAATCTAGATAAAGCCGATAAAACTTATCTGATGTGTATACATCTGATCGATTACTGTTTAATTGAAAAAAAAAAACAAATAATCATCATACAATTAGATTCACTGCATAAATTTACAATTGTTATCGTAATCTTAATGTAAAATTCTAAAATGACAATTATAATATCGATGGATTATGTCATGCAATTAAATATGAAACATTTATTTATTTTCAGCACCTGTCGTTTTCAAACACAATCCACGCATTCGTCTAACAAAACCCAAACGAGCTCTAGAAGGCAACGACGTCGAAGTCAATCGAGGCCCGTCAAAGCAGTACAGCAAATCGCTCAGCGACCTGAGGTTCAATTTGGAACAGAAATCGAAAAATCATTTATCTACACCGAACCCTGTACGTAAAGCTGAATCTGTGGCAATCGAAACAAAGTCTCCACAGTCTCCGAATTCCAAATCGAATAAAGAGAAACCCCAAACGATCAAAATACGGCCTCCATATCCACTGCCAGAGACGACTACAAATAACAATAACGAAGAGTATGAAGATCCAGTTGATGGAGCTGCAAGTTCATCCAATGCAAAGCCAGAAGTAAAACTACCACCGTTACCTAAATCCCCGCCCCCGCTACACATACTCAAAGAGAACCGTTTCCAGCACGAATACGACGAACCTGATGAAAATACATCTTCAAACAAATTTGGTAACTCAATGTCAGTAGCTTCAACGAAAAGCACTTTTGAAAGGAATACTAAAACGCTATCGAACGGTGATGTTGTACAGAAAAAAGAAGTCATGGAGACTAATACTTTCTACATGAACAATTCGGTAAACAATAAACGAATTGCCTTCAATATCACAACTGACGATTACGAAGACATAACGCCTGTGGATGAATACAAGGTCAGCTTCCCCGTATCACCGGAACCAGATCTAGAACCATCGACATTGATTTTAATGACACAACGTAGTGGGGAAAGTGCTCCTACTACCCCTGCGCCAACTTTTCAACTTGTAGAAGACCACGAAGATGATTTCAAAGTTAACTTCGTCAAACACGATCACAAGAGAAATTACTCGGTGTCTGAGGATGAGATTTCAAACAACGAACTAGATTTTGATGACGTGAGTAGTTATACGCAGATGGGTTACACTAGTCAAGCTGCTAGTATATTCTTTGGTTTCGATGCGGAAGCTCCGGTGCCAAAACCCAGAAAGGTTATCTTGCATAAAACGACGGACGATGAAGAAGACTGTTGATTTCACCACTATTTGGCCAATTGGAAAAAAATGTCACTATTTTATATGAATAATTATTTTATGTTATAAATTGTATTTAATAATCTAATTTTGTTATCTTATACTGTTTTGTATTTCAAATCAAACCTATTCACTCTGAGACAGTTTCGCAAGGTACTCATTGCTACCCTTATGGACTTTTATGGTTTATGATTTAAATAATGCTGAACCTCATCGCATTAAATGATTAGTTTTATTCAAAACGTTTTGGTCTAAGAGCTTATAAGTGATAATTGTCTAAAATATATTTTATTTAATATCCAAAAAGTCAACATTTGATGTCGCCAAATGCGGATAATGTATCAAAATTTCAATATTCAAAATTGTTCTCACAAAATGGAGTTTTTTACAAAATGTTAATATTTATTTTGCAAAAAATGCACATTTCCCGAAATTAATTTAAAAAAAGCCTACAAAGAAGGTCGCAGAAATTGAAAACATGGCTTCTTTTTTTAAATAACGTTTTTTTTTAATTGAATGTAGATAACTTGTAATTTAACTGACGTTTTCCAGGTTATTAACATAACTACTAAAAAACCTTTTTCGAAAATATTAAATTTTTGAAAAAAATTATTTTAAACTTGTGTAATTAACGAATACGAACAGAATGTCAAATTTAACAAAAAATTAAATGAAATATTCAAAATGATGAATTTTTATACAAATGATTATATATTTTTGTAATTTATGATGATTATAGAAAAGTATCACTGAACAGGCAAGTAAAGGCAATTACTGCACATGCACATGATTTTCATTTAATTAAATTGTGTCTATTTAAATTCAACTTAAGTCTACAAATACAGTAAATTCAATTATAATTAAATATATTAAAACATTTTTATTATCATCAAAATCTGAAGTCTGAACAATTTTAAGAAAGTTTTCAAGTAAAATGATTATTTTTAACAGCTGATAAAGTAAAAAATATTAAATCTAACTTTTTCATACCTATTGTTACAAAAAATGTTTAAAAACATTGTTATTTCAGCAAAATCATTCCTTAATGATTCGATGTAAAATTTTCTCTTTCAGTGGACATTAAGTTTTTCACAATTTTTTAAATATAATTGGTTATGTTTCCAAGCGGTAGAATTTTGTGTAATTTTAAAAAATTATTCGAAATCTAATATTTTGTCATTACGAAACGAAATTAAATAAGTTCAAAAAATGGATATTCTGATTTTCTCAAAATTCACTATAATGTAAGATAAGAAAAATACCGATTATATAGAAATCATAATATACATTTTAAGCCATCTACTGAAAATTAAAATAAAT
The DNA here is from genome assembly GCA_034190945.1 of Octodonta nipae. NCBI lineage: Eukaryota > Metazoa > Arthropoda > Insecta > Coleoptera > Chrysomelidae > Octodonta > Octodonta nipae. The sequence goes on along the minus strand of CM067216.1, from coordinate 58,434,341 downwards.
ACTCTTTTATATGACAACAAAAATTAACTAGAATTTCAAATGGCAATCAAATTTTTCGGTATACTAATGCCAATTTTGGTTATTTGGTCTATAACAAATATGTGAACGATGTCAGTTGACCTTGGAGGTCTTGGTCAAATTTTAAGTAATGAAGTAATCACATAATAGCCGGGGGAAAACCTATGTCCCAAGAGCCTTATTTGTTACCTACCTCTCGAATTTTTCCGGTTATCGTACTTGGACTATTTGATTTTGATCTTGTAGTGGGCCTCCAAGTTCAAATTGCAAGTAAATCAAGCTCACGCGGGTGTAGTCATACCGGTGTCAAAAATATGGGATCCCAGAACAGAAAACAGTTGACGTTAAAAATTACCTTGAACTTTAAGGTGCAATTCAATCTCACCACCGGATAGAGCTTTACTTCTTCTCTACCTCTCAATTTTTTCCAGGCATTCTGTATGTGTGTACTGATATATTAATTTGTAATTCAAAACAGTACTGACTGTGAGGTTTGGTGTCGGTGACACCCCAAAAGTTAGTAGCATTTCCAGTGGTACAACGATTTAAAAATATAAGTGGCAAGTTGTTGTGTTAAGTAAGTAGTTATTTTTGGTAAATCATAAAAGAACATTATTACTAATGCATAAAAAGTTAATTTCGACATCTAAAAGTTTCAAGAAAAACTAAATACATAAACAATTATTCGAGATTTCAATCAGTTGAGAGGGGCGCATATGATGAAAGTTCTCGACTAGAAACAATATATTGTCTTGCGTTCAATAGATTGAAAAATCTCGGAAAGATCATCAGTAAGAAGAGAAGGCATAATGGCTCTAAAAATAATAGTAGAGAATCTCTACTAGAGGTAAGTCTTACTAAAAGATAACCAACATATATTGGAAGAGGCTTTTCGAATAACTAAATAAGATAGGATTAAATTATCGTGACTGGCACCTACAAAGAACAGAAAGCTGTAATAAAAATTGGTAACATAACAAAAGAAGCCATGTTAAAGAAGTGAATCTGCATTAGTATGCTTCTCTTTACATCCAAATTGCAAGTAACAGATTTAATCAAGAATCAGACACTGATAATACAATACACGGTAAGCATATTACATCTTAGTATTACATCAAAATAATAATTATAAAAGAGAAAATTGGTAATATCGAAAAGTGTTTCACTACAAAAAAAAAAAAAAAAAAAAAATAAAACAATTAGTGAAAACTTTCAAAATATGAAAGAAGCCCAGAAGCGTTCGAGATGTGGTGGTAGAGACAATCTGAAGATCTGGACAAAAGATACCACAAATGAGGAGATGTAAGCACGAATGTAATAAAAAAGAAAAGAGACACCCGGGTGGGACGTATACTGAGGCACGACGGCTTATTGACAACAATTATAGAAGGAACTACAGCAGGGAAAAACGCGCCGGGAAACCTAGAATACGATATGTTAAACTGCAATACCTACCTGCAACTGAAAATATTAGAAGCAGATAGGAATCAGTGGTAACTAAAAGTACTGTACTGTACGAAACCAATCGAAGCAATTGATAAGTTAGAAAGAGACAGGCTGAGATTATATTTTTTAAAATTCGAAGTATTTCAAGTTTGAAAATCCAAAGTGGACGATCAGTATTAAATATTAAACAACTTTTTATATATTTTTTATCAGTACTTGCTGATAAAAGAATAACTTAGGTACAAGAGGACTTGCAATCAATCAAATTTTTATTAATAGCTACCGAATTTGTTTTACTTTCAACAAAATCAATATTCCCATCTGGACAAATGAGATTAACCAAATGACAAATCGATTAGTATATTTATACAAGGATGACTAGTCTTATTGTACTGAAAACTGTTGTAAAAAGTCAAGCTTACTAGATATTTTGAAAAAACGAAATTCTGTCGATTTAGTCAAATCCCTCTAGCTCCTTTGTTTTCGATTTTATAAAAATAAATATCAAAATTGAAGGGAATTGTATCCCGAATATGATTGTCATGTCCTCGTTTGCGTGACAGCTCTCGTTTTCGAGATATGACACAAACTTATCTTTTTTTGAATGGAAACCATAGTTGGCTATGACCTCAAAAAAGCGGACATTTTTAGAGCTTTTCAACGATATAACTTGATATCGTTATTCATAAAAATAACGGAGTTATGAATGCTTTTCTCTCTTATTTTCACTTTTAACGTAGGTAGCCATGAAAAAGATTGTTTTCACTTTGACGTTTCCTCATTTGAGAGTAATTCCATTAGTAGTGCTGAACTGACAGTCAATATTGACAAGTTTTCGTGATAAAATGGAATATTCTAATGAAAAAAAACTGAATATGGTGGAATGTTATATCATATGCCATAAAAATTCAGTTCAGTTCAGTTTAGCTGAGAAATACTTTCATAGATATTTAAATCGTCGTCAACCTGCTCTATGTACATTTAAGAGACTTTACGATAGTTTACGCAGATATGGATTTTTTACTAAACCACCAAAGGAACGTAATCAAATTAACGAAGCAGCACAAATAAATGTTTTGGCAATGGTAAATCAAAATCCATCTACATCAACTCGTACTCGTGAGATTGCAGCAGAAGCTGACACATCTCAACGAACTGTAGTTAAGATACTGAAAGCGCACAAGTTCCACCCGTACAAACTTTCAGTTTTTCAAACTTTGCATGCTGGTGACGAACATCGACGTATTTTGTTTTGTACATGGTTTAGAGACATGTGCCTTGGCAATCCACAGTTTCCATTTAAGGTGTTACGGTCAGATGAAACTAGATTTACTAACTGCGATATATTCAATAGACACAATGAGCATATCTGGGCTAAAAAGAACCCTTTCCATGTAGAACAAAGACGACCCCAGATAAAATTTGGTTTTAATGTTTGGTGTGGTATCTAGGGTCTACTATTCTGGAGCCTTTTATCTATGGCGAATCACTTACTGGGGAGCGCTACTTGCATTTCTTGCAATACACTTTTCAAGACATGTTGCATAATTTGAATTTGAGAACTCGTTTAGAAATTAAATTGGCGGTTATAGACTTCTATTTATAGGGTGCGCGGTAAAAAACAAAGTATACAAAAGAAAGTATGAGACAATGCAATAAATCATCAACACTTCTCTTTTGCAGCTGTTTGGACTATCAATAATTTAATATTCGACTTATTCAAACTTTTTGGGTAATGAACCAGATTTGATCTTGACAAAAAGGGACATGTGATGATTTCCGTTTTTTATGAATAATATATTTTTTCTGAATATTATTAATAACAAAGTTTGCCATTTGATTACAACTTATGTAAAGGCACTAATGGATAACATTCATTTTGAAGTCGATTAATTAGTATTTTTTTCCAGATTTCGATCAACTATAAATACTTCGCCAAAGTTTTCTGTATATACAGGTTTTTTTTTCCGATTTTCTGAAAAATGGTAAACGCCATGCCATTGATACAAAGTATGGGACAACTTCTTTAACAGAGTACAGGTTAAACTATTCAAATTATTTTCGAGTAATCACTGAATACATAAAAAAACATATACACAAACGAATTGCAAAGGAACGTCGGAAAAATAGACATCACATATTGTAGGTCCCTAAGGACTTGTAAACAAATAAAAACTAGCTTAGTCAGTTTTATTCTGACTTTTCCGGTTGGCAACAAGAAAGAAAAACAACGCCGTCTATTGGACGGTAGTATGCAATGAATCCATTTTACTGGACAGATATTGTGAAATTATTTCATATTCACATCCGGATGTCCAGATCCCTTAACCATCGGACCACTTCAGCATACGCTTTGTATAGTTTTTGTATTGAGCCGGAGAACCTTCTGTCGGGGCAGTTGATGGAAATATGGTGAGGAATTTGAGAGGGATCTTCGCATCTGCAGCTGGGATTCCAACAAGTCCTTATTTGGGCTTCATGTACTGAGTCCTTGGTTCGGATGCGGTTGAGGGCCGCCCAGTCCGTTCTGCTGAGATCAAACCCCGGGGGACCGTTCTCTTGAGTCCGGTATTATATGCAGACTATTTGGTCTTGCTGCCGCGCACTCTTTCCTCCAGGCATCAGCCGAGTAGAAATCCCAGAAATCCACATCAATGAGTTGGTGGCCAAGTCTCCATGTGGCCTTTTTTGATGTTAGCCTGGTCACTAAGCAGTTCTGGTTCTGATGAATGGGGAGCAAGGCATTGCAGCAACACTTCTGTCATTCCTTCGACAGTGCCGCTTTGTGTCGGATTTCATGAAATAAGTCTCATTGAATAGAATAGACCAATACACGGGCTAAGGTTTTAAGAACAGTCGCATCAGTTCCCCAACCATTTCCAAATATCTTGTGAAGGATATTATTTGTGGTATTAAATTTCATTGCTGTTTTGTAGAGATGGTCTCTGTATGTAAGTGTTCTATCGATCGTCACGCCAAGATATTTTGGCTATATGCCCCAAGTTCCCCTTGAAACATTACTTTTGGTACTATAGTTCTTACCTGATGCAGAGCTGAAAATAAGCAGACTCTGTTTTCCTGATTTTGCACTTTAGTTGCCAAGTTGAAAGAACTTGTCTATTATTTCCAGATCGATGCAAAATCATCCTCAGCTGTCTAAAAATCTGTATACTGGCACTCTAAAGCTATGTAATGATATCTGCGTAAATAAATTTCGTTGGGATAGTCGCTGGTAAATCGCAGGCGGCCAAGACTGATCTTGCAATAGACCGTCATTGAGTCTATATTTACGGGTAGTGCAAGTACTTGGTACAGCAGCTTCTTCCGGATCTAAAACCAGTATGTTCCCGCGCTACCTGTCGGATCCTAGGGCCGCTATAAACCATTCATTACACAAAACACATTGCCTATATATAAGTTCATTCGGTCAAGTCGGAATCCCGATTTTTGAGTATATATTCTTTAGCGCGTCTGCTAGTTATCGTGTAACTTTTGAATTACTTGACCGATTAACGTCGTATTCACAACATATAGTTGTTTTGCTGAGAGAATATGGTATAGCTATGTCAGGGATCCGATAGGTGATACTGAGTTAAGTTATTATCAAAATGTATATATGTTACAACCGTGAATGACCGAAATTGGAGAATGTCAATTTTCACCGGTGGATGTCAACAGATACCAAATACGTCGGTGAAAGATCGAATATTTCATTACATTGTTGTACATTCGGACCCTCTCCGGTGTGTGTCGGCAATCACAGATATACACTGGTGGAGGTCCAAAACAGAAGAGTCAAAAAACAAGCGACTGGCTCTCTCCCGTCAAATCCTTTGTTCTGCTCGGAGTCAATCAGCTTAGTCAGGCTTATGCAAGGTTTGATAACGCAAGCAACGTTTTCTTAATTTTTTTTAATACCCTAATTTATACTAAATAGATCCTGTAGTAAATCGTGATCTTTTCCATGAAAAGTTAAATGCATTAATTGCGGGTAAAGAAAAGTATTCTAAAATTCTGTCTGAAGTGGTTTCTGCTAAAATTTAATGCAACACACCTTTGGATTACAGACGATCAAAACGTTTTGATGTTTTAAAAAATTAATGATGAAGTTAATTATACCATTAAAACCAGGGGGAACGAACATACAGTACTATTTTACCAATGAAGAATTGTACAGTATACTATGTAAAACTCACACCAGAATAGGCCACGGAGGAAGTATGCTTAAATAGTTGCAAGTTAAATACAAAAATATTATTGTTTTCTGAATGTTATTTGTGGCATCTTCTAGTTTATTTTAGATTTTCTTGGGAATAATACCACATCAGAGTTCAAACTTGTGTATATTTTAAAACCAAACGTTTCAAAATCCTGTCGGATTTCGTTTTCAATGGATATAAATTTATAAAGTAAAATTGAAATATATATATATATATATATATATATATATATATATATATATATATACAAATATATATATTTCAATTTTACTTTATAATTTATATATATATATATATATATATATATATATATATACAATTTTACTTTATAAATTTATATCCATTGAAAACGAAATCCGACAGGATTTTGAAACGTTTGGTTTTAAAATATACACAAGTTTGAACTCTGATGTGGTATTATTCCCAAGAAAATCTAAAATAAACAAAAATATTACATATGAAGTTGTAATGTTGTATTTAAATTTATGCAAACAGTGTCAAATGAAACAGTGTACCTAAGAAAGGTATTGTTGTGAAGTCAATGGTTAATTCTGAATTAAACTCAAGATGTCAAGTTGATCTGATAGATCTGCAGTCAAACAGAGATGGCGAATATAAGTTCATAATGGTGTATCAAGATTATTTAACTAAGTTTGTCTAGCTACGACCTTTGAAAACTAAAAGAGCTGAAGAAGTAGCGCATTACGTTCTTTCAATATTTTTAACATTTGGTGCACCAGCAATATTGCAATCAGATAATGGTAGAGAATTTAGTAATCAAGTCATATCCGAAATATGCGCTCTGTGAAGAACATGTTAAAATAGTTCATGGAAAGCCTCGTAACAGTCAAACACAAGGCTCAGTTGAAAGGGTCAATCAGGATATACAGAATATGCTAACTGCATTGATGAACGATAACGATACAAATATATGGTCAGATGGTTTATCCTTTGTTCAATTTGCCAAGAACACTACATATCACGAAGGAATATTCCAGAGTCCTTATGAAGTTATGTTTAGCTTTGGTCTTTTGTGCCTGGCGAACAAATTGCAAATATTGAAACTGAAGAACAACTCGAAGAAATGGCCAATACTTCTGAAACCGAAGAACAGCTACTTGAAGAAACTGTTGATGCTTATAAAAAAATTGAGCGATGGTTATAAGGAAAACCATATGCCAAAGAAAAATATTGAAGAGGACCTACAACGTCTTCACATTAAGTTCTGACTAAAAAACACGAGTTGATTTCTACAAAAACAGCGGCCGCGAAAGAAAATGTTCTACTGCAAGCAACAAAAATGTTACGAACCTCACGAAAACAATTTCCTGGTGCTCAAATTGGTGATAATGTACGAATACAAGTCCCTGATGACGACCGTGGTCGTACAGATAGCCGAAATGTGTTAGCGGTTGTTGTTGTGAGAAGACTCCGACTTCTATAAACTGGCAAATAAAAATAGTACCCTCAAGCAGCTTTACACATGTAATAAGTTCGTATTTTGTAAAGAAAAGTTACTTTCCATAGATGAGATTTCTTTTCAAGAAATGTCGCTGAGGGATGCAGCTGCAGCTAATTCGAGAAACAGAGGACAAGGCTATACACGCTGTCATTGCAAAAGGAAGTGTTCCACAAATAAATGCAGTTGTAAAAGAAAGGGACTCTTGTGCAATTCAACATAAGTAAGTAATTTTTTTATTATTATATATTATTTTGTTTTCTCATGTAGAATGTAGTTTGTATTTTTGTGTGTGACGTTTTATAGCGACTGAATTACGGCGAAGAAAATATAAATCTCCAACATGTTCAACATTCACCATTAGTGCATGGGTGAATGTCAACATTTACCGCTGTATGTCAGAAATAAGGGTATGTAGCAAATATTTCGGACATACACCAGCGACTATGTGAATGTTGACATTCACCGGTGAAAGTCGACATTCTCCAGATTTCGGTGTTTCACTGTAGCATATGTTTATAATACACATATGTTCGAGTGGTCAACAAAATGAGTTTGGTATATGCTGCCGCACGATAAATGACCTTATTTATCTTTGTTACTTACCGGAGAGGGAAACACTGTATGTATGTTTTGCGTTTCTGTGTACTTAATTCGCTATTTGAACATGACACATTTAGTGTTTTTTTTTTGGTAATTATGGTGAACTCATGAATTCTATAATCGGCCTACAAATTAGTAACATAATGTGACACACTTACCTGTGTAGTTTAGCCAGAGGAAAATATATACACAATTTCTGGTGCAACTCACAGAACTCCTTGTAAGTTCTCTGAATCTCCATGGGTTGTCTTTGGTCCTTCCTGTACACTCTTAACACATACACATAATACTTGTCTGGATCATATCTTTTCCTATAGTCTACCATTTCTACGTGAACTAATTGACCGTCAGTAGCCACACTGCAAAAATAATATCACGAATAATAACAAATTGATATCTAGCTTAAATTTATATTACGAACCTGTACGTCTTCGGTACAAATGAAAGCAAAGATCCACTATCAGTGTCAGCGGTGAATTTCAATTGAGCCAAGTTGTGCAAGAAGAAATTAAATTGAGTGAACCTTGTTTTCAATGACTCTTCAATGAGACGAGTGAAATAAGCTGCAGCTTCAGGATTAGACAGCTCAGGCAGTAGAGCTTTGTGCATGTAGCTGATAGATTCGGGGGTTATTCGGCAAATTCCGGAAGAGGTTATCTGCAAAAGAATTGTATTATAAATAGAGAAAGAAGTGAAGATTTTCTGAATTACCAGAAACAAAAACAAATTTCTGTTATTTCTGATGATGTTGAAAGCTTGACAGCAAAGATCTACGAATTGGTGGAACTTTTCAGTCGGTCTGTCACCTCCGTTAATGACGTATGCCATGTCTGAGGTTAAAACAAACGGCGCTCGATCCCTAAAATTAAAATAAATAAAATAGAGAACGAAAATAGTGTTCATTGGGTCAAAGTATAAAAAACGCATTTCTAAATGTTAATTGTATAGTACATGTGTAGAGGGAAAGAGTTACTTGCCTTTTAAAATTGCCAAACATTTGAGCATCGCCGAGGAACTTCCCGAAGTCTATGTGGAATAAATGTCCAGAGGTTTTTAACATAATATTGTCGTTATGTCTATCACATATACCCAAAATGTAGGTTATCACACAGTACCCTGCACATGATGCTGCAACAAAATTATATAATAAAAAATTATATCTACTAATGAAATATATTATAGTCTAAAATCAAACCAACAAATTATTTTTCAAATTACAATGGGATTTGAATAGGTAATCGTTAATGGAGGAATACTTTCTGCCAGGTTGCCTATCAAAATCTGACTGCAAATATTTTTAATTAAAATTTTAATAAATTTTTTCTTAAATTCCGTTCACTTGCATTTTAATAATAATAAAGTAAAGTAACTTCAATGAAACATTGAAAATCCTAGTTTTGAACACCAACGAATTATTTTAATGTTGAAAAGCTTTTACATAAGATGGCGGGACAGACTCACGTGTACATAGTTAGCTATTAATTAATTTGAGATTTTGCTGTATACAACACGAAACACGTTAAATAAATATGACAAAAAACGAAAATTTAATTTGGGAATATACGGACAGGATAGGATAGATTAATTTACAACCAAGTTTGTAATAACATTAGAGATTATTAAGCTATGGATGTTTAATTTGTAGAAGATAAGAAAAAACGCCCAGGAAGGGATTTGGGATAGATTAATTATATCATATTTCTACCCCAAAAAGACTTTTTTAAGTACTGATAGATACTCAGAAAGTGATTAGTATTAGTGAGAATTCCAAGAACAGTAAGCACTAATTTGGTGTTTCATTCCATAGCAGTCCAAGGTTAGCTGTCCTGGATGTAAATTTATTTATCTGTTTTCTAATGATATCAATTATACACTAAAAAGACAGAAGGGAAAAGTTAAGGGAGACCTCGTTGGTTTTTATTTAAAAAATGTAGATTTAATATTAAGACCACTATATTTTTGTAGTTATAAGCTAATAAGACCATAACACTAAAGCCATCCGGACCAATTTTCTTGCCAAAAAGCCAGAGGAAATGTTTATACCGAGAGATAAAATAACAACTGGAATTTGTGGTTTTATGTGCAACTAACGCATAATAGTTTAAAAACAATAGCAAACACCGTGTATAAGATACATTTTATAGTGATATATTTTCCGAATATAGTTAAATAATGTGATTATTTTTTAATTAACTGTTAACTGACTGAGAGAGCTATGATTGTGGTTCAAATAGAATGCTACAAACCTGTGAAGTTTTGCACAGCTCTCCCATACTCCAACTCTGAAGGATTATGTTTGGCCAACCATTCAGCTATAGGTTTGTCTTTGAAAGATCCCGTAAGGCCGTGCTCCACTTGGATTTTTCTGAGAGTTTCTGCTTTCGTAACTAATTCTATCATTCCTGTAAATAAGTAGTTCTTTATTTAAATTTATTAGTCAAATTCATGCATGTCACTAGTTTTATTTTCATAGGTATCTAATTGTTTACTGATGTTTAATATGAAGAAATTAATCTGTATAAATATTTTCCAGAGTAATTGAACATTGGCAAGAGAATACGGGCAACCTAATAAATGGAAGAAGTCTCAATAACCTCAGATTTGCTGATGAGATTGTTCTTAGTGCAAAAACTCTTGACTTGTTGCAAATAATCTTAACAAAGTTGTATAAGGTAACATGTGAAATCGCCTAAATCTCAATCCAAAAAAAGCTAGTCATCTGCAATAGATCTTCAGGACGCAAAATTTTTAACTTAGTGGTACGAAGTCGTTCTCAGTACTTTGGAAATTGAAGCAGTTAATGGATTTGTCCAAACCAAAGGTGAAAAACTTTGTTTCGATCACATGTTTAGAGAGCTGCATAGTCAGAGTGACACAATGGTCGTAAACCAGAAACAACAATGACAACAGAGTAGAACATTTCCGCTGTGAAAACATAGACAACCGTACAATTAGGCTGCCACACTGTTCGTCACCCAAACGTCAATTTACTAGTAACCATTCACTAGTCCGCAAAACAGTAACCAGATGGAGATTATGTGAAGACAGCAACCGTTTAGCGATCGAGGGTACCATCAATGGTAGACAGTCATATATCATTTTCAAACATTCGAAATCTAGTCAATAGTAAGGAAGTCTAGATGCGAAACATAACTAATGAGTCAATGTTAGTACAGGGTGAGGCAGAAGTAGAACTACAGTTAGGTGCGAGATTAGAATCCGGCATAATGTCCTGGTGCAAGACATTGAAGTTGCCTTTGTACGGGGCATGGATCTCATTAGGCAGCATGGGTTCACGTTTGATTCGAGGTACAACGTAACGCGATATATGGATATTTCAACTCTATGGTTTCACTAGAACCACAACCTTCCACAGTGAAGATGAGTTGGTTGGAAGAGGCAGAGATAATATGACTGCATTTTAATAGATTTTAGACGTTGTAAAGAAGTTTTAGGTCTAGATTCGTTTAGCACCTAGCGAACAACCAAACCTGAGACTAGCACCACATGCTGTACCAAGTAAAAGGGATTGAAGGGAGTTTGGCTAAAAAACAGCGTGTGAAGATTAGTGATAGATAGATAGATGGTGCTCTGAACGCAGGCGATCGATCATCTCTTTTAGGAAATGTTTTAAAATAAAAGGTAATTTGGTAAAGAAATTACTGATTGTGGAAGTGTCCAGCTAGTTCGATTGGCATCGTACCAGGATGAAGATATGTCAGATCGGAATGATCGGACTTGAAAGGGGGAGGGAGTGCTACGAAGGTACGACCGACAACGTGGATACGCCACTGAATGAAATTTCTTTATCGAGAGAGAAGCACTGAATCAAAGAATCTGGTAGCGTTAGAAAGTTCGTAGCATTGAAAGAAAGATTTATAGATTAGAGGTATGGCCTAAATACATATGAGGTCATAATTGTACGGTTTGGTTGTTGTGAGTTCAATAAAAATAGCTAATGTTTAATGTTGTATTCTGGGTAAGGACGTAACCAGAAACTTTTTCCGGGGGGTTGACGACACGTACAATTTTTTGAAGATGAAATGATTTGTTCCGCAAAAGTTATTTTTCTATTCATGTATTTACAATATATAAGAAATGTCTAGAATAAAAATATATTTTTAAGAACAGAGTATTTACTTTGTTAAAATTTAATCTTCAATACAAAAATTTCGTGGGAAGGGGGGTTGAACACCCCAATTCGCCCGCTGACTACAGCCTTGACTCTGGTTTAAGGTCTTTCAAAATAAGAGCAGTTAAAAACAAACTAAAACAAACCCAAGTATAATGCAATTCTTTAAGAAAATAAACCTTCTTTTAAGTACATCTAGTAGGACTGTTTTCAAAGATATATAATTTGAATATTACTAGAGAAATTTTTGACAAATTACAAATCAAAAAATTACCTTTCTTTTTAGACGTCGGTATACAAGTGAACGCCACCATTTTTAAATCTAAACCCTTGTTCAACCACAATTTATCCATCAGTCTTATCATTTGAAGGGTCAACATATCCTGTTGCAGATCGTCACCAACTTTATAAATGGCTGGCCGTATCGAGCTGTCCTCCATGAAGAAATTGATCTTCAACGGCAGAGTATTCGAAGGAAAGTACGAGCACGATTGGACGTCGACACCTTTGACGCGTAGCGTTGGCGACAAGGGTAGACTAGTCGCGTTTTCTTTCAAATCTCTGTCGATTTGAATCAGAGAGTTGTGGAGAATTGTTATGCGGTGAGACTCTTTCGTTTTTTGAACTTCTTCAGCAATGTCGTTCAATTTCTGAAATAAAAACAAATTAATATCTTCATTGGCAGTGTCAATAGTCATAACCTACTTTGACTAGAGATTGTTGTGACAAGAAGCAGTCACTCAGAGATCTTCCAGAAACAGCAAGAAGTGCTCTAAGCAGTAATTTTAAACGTCTGTGATATCGCAGTTCTCCGATGTTGATTTCGTCCTTGATTCGCGGATCTGGGATCCAATTCTAGAAATAAAGATCAATTATATAAAACATCACTCAAGGGAAGAGCTGCCCTTACCTGTGGAGAATCCCCAGGCAAACTGTGACACAGCAACCAGAACAAATGATGCCCGAATCGAGGGGATCTCAAAGAGCGATCCAGCAGAAATTGAGCTAGTGGAGAATTTTCGTAAGTTTCATGTCGTAAAGCCACAACTAACTGGGGTAAATAGTCCACTAGTTCGTCATTTGTTAGGCCCCTTATCCATCTAATGGCCATTCTACGAACTTCCAAGTCTGGATAGCTGTAAATAAACCAAAAATATATTAAAAAATGAAGAGCTACGGAATTAGACTTTAAGCAACTAAAAAATGGTAAAAACTCAGGAAGAAGTGAAATTACCATGTTTAACGAAAAATGGTAATATTTGCTTTTTTCTCTACCTGACATTTTATTGGAATTGAAATAATATTAAAACATATGGAGGATGAGAATTACTTATCTGTTAATTTTATTAGAAAGTTTAAAATAAAAAAAAAACATTAGTTTATTGCTATTCAATATTTTGATCAATTTCCAAATGAAATTAAATATTTAAATTTGAATAAAAGTAAAATGACAATAAAGGACGTTTTTTTAAAAATGGTTGTTGAGAAAAAATTATGGTAAAAGTAAACAGTTTTAAGATATTAATTGTAAAATATAGATAATTAGTTAAATAAATTTTGTTATGTTGCTCTAGAGAATTAATTTTGTACTTCTAATCAAGTTCTTCCAAGCAATTGCACAGTGTTATCTTCCTTTGAATGTTGATAAAGTGAATAGTTACTTGTTATATTTATTTGTATTAAATAAATTAAAAAATCATGTTCTTAATAAACTTTTAACCTTAAAATACTTTTTGAAGGTTTTAGAAAGACATACAATTTGATGGCGGCAAGATCATTTTGCTTTTTTTTTTTTTAATAAATTCCAAATTGCCAAAACGCCTGTTTTGCAATTGTTCGAAAACAAAGTTTTCTCATGAAAGGGTTAAATAACCTCGAGTACCAAAAGAGAGATGCGTAGTGGCGCACTCTAACACTTGGTTTGGTAACAGCGTAACCTGGTATTTCAGCTATTAGTCAGTTGGTACTGTTGGTAGTACTGCTCAGTTGGCAGCGATCAACTAGCAAGGAAACGTGTGTGCGCTAGTGTTGCCAACTTAGTGGAATTTCCAATAAAACTGGTGGTTTCGACCCTCCTTTTAGTGGCAAAATATTGCTTTTAGCGGCTAGTGGATTTTTCTAGTCGTTTAATATAATTCATTTTTAAGTACTAAAAAGGCGAGCGATCACACTTAACCACTAAGCGACTTACACGGTTCGAAAACATATATTTTTTACTTCACACTTAATTTCAAGAGTATTTACATTTATTGGATAGGCTATTTAATAATGCTTTTAGGTTTTGATAAACACAATATTTGCATGTTTTGTAATGAGTATTAGAAAAGATTTATTAAATAGTTTTATTATATTTCTAAACTCTGTTATAACATTTATTTAGTTAGGTACAACTTCCTTTAGCTTGTAATTTGGGAATTATGTCGATATCATCACTTTGATAAAGTATGGGGAAAACTCAAGCTGGACCTATAGGGATTATCGTTATTTCAGGGCGTTATATTTACCTAAATATTAATTGTACTTTAAGGGTAAAATTTAATATTGTTACCGCCGTGTAGCCAAATTATTATTGTGATTTGGCAACTCCCATTCTCCCTATCGTAATTATATCAATGTACTAGTTTTTGTATATTTTTATTTTAAGTTAAGGTAAAAAGTTCCAAGACGCAAGTTCACTACTTAATTCTTAAATCTTGTATCCCTCATCCGTTTAATAAATTGTTAATTGTTAGTTTTCAAAAAATCGTAATTTTATTTCAAATTATGTAATAATAATGGAAACTAATTACTTATATACTTACTGTTTTCTTTCGCAAAAAATGTACTTAGTGGAAAATTTGGCGATTATGACAATAGGGCGGTTTTTTGTTAGTGGTTTTCTGGTGGTTTTAGAAGTTGATTCTAGTGGCGAGCGAGTGTAACTGTTGGCAACACTGGTGTGCGCAGTAGCAGTAGCGCAATGGTAATGTAGGAGAAGAGAAGAAAATGTCGTAAATAATTGTTGTAGATAATTAGTGTAATTTTAGTGGTAGTCAGTTAGTTATTGGGCTTCAACCAGGTCATAAGGCATTTTGGGAATGTAGACCGTTGAACAAAGCAGTATTAGTTAGTAGTACATCGAAGTAAATTGCAGAAAATTCATAAAGCTTGTGAAGTAGAATTGGAATACAAATCAATGGCGTTAGTCAGCCGTTGTAGTTTTTGAACATTGTTCAAGTGTGATCTGCTGCAGTACGAGTCAATCAACAACAGATGTAGAGAAGATTGTAATATAGATTGTGATTTTTATAGATTAATTAACTGTTATTGTTGGAACAGTGTCAATGATGTACCCGCAATTACGTAGAGAAAAAACATAAATTCCCATCTTCAAGGTTCAAATTATAGCTGACCTAAACGGGTAACCTCCCCGTTCACAAAGTTCAAACGAGCTGGATTGAAAGGAATCCCTCCCCGTAAACATGGTCCGATAACGAGCCGGATTGAACGGGTAACAGCAATATTATTAATTATTACAAACAAATGTTATTATTTTTGTAGTTCGAAAATGATGCATTTTTAATATCAAATCGACTGAGCATTTGTAAGTTTAGATCAGTTGGTCTGTTACAGATAATGCAATTTCTTTGTCTAAAAACTCTAAATGTTTATTGCTCAAACATTTCAACTTCTAAAAATACTATACCTATATTTTACACAACAAAATTTAAAAAAATACATTTTAAAAAAAACAAAAACCGACTTCAAAAGAAAATTAACTAAAAAGCATGAAATAATATTTTGCTACAATTAAATACTTTTTATGAAGTCGGTGCCAAGCGAAAGTGAAAATATTTTGTGAGGTACATTGATGAGTTATACTTCGCAACTTCGCTGTTCAAATTGGCACCGACTTCATAAAAAGTATTTAATTGTAGCAAAATATTATTTCATGCTTTTTAGTTAATTTTCTTTTGAAGTCGGTTTTTGTTTTTTTAAAAATGTATTTATTTTACAATTTTCAGTGATGCAATGTCTTGTAATTGTTAATGATTTATCCTACAGCTGTAACATTCTATTAACATTTTTTTAACCATCCTTCATAACAATATTTGTACTCCGCCCTGTATGTCAGCTATCATAAATTTCCAACTGCTATGAGCTACCTTATATAATTATTTTTTCTTGTTTTTTACTAACCATCCTGTATGATATAATTACATTCGACGTTATATTTTAACCATCTTGCATAGCAAATCTTATGGATCACCAACATTTTAATAACTACCCTATATAATTTTATTTTTACACCACATATGTATATTTATATGCATCAAATTAATATGCAAATTCATAAGATTTTACTCATTCAAAAATCGCCCGCCTCGGCAATTTTATCACTTTGAAAAGTTGAATTCTCCAGGTGTAAAAATATAATGCTAGGAAAATATGAGGTAGGCATTAAATAGTTACTTGTTTGGAACATAGAAATATATTTTGTATTGGAAAAATGATTACAAGAGCAGTTTCACTCTCAAATCACCCTGTATTGAAATAATTTTTACAAGACGAATCTCACCTTTAAATTAAAAATCAGCTATCTTGATTGTCGCAAACTGCCAATAACTTTTTTAATTATTTAATTTCTCTGCAAAACAATTTTCCCAAATATGAGACCCTAACCAATCGATGTCTATCTATTGAAACTTCTAAATAAGAAAATTTCATTGAAATCGTTAGAGCCTTTTTTCCAGAACTCAATTATATATATATATATATGTTATATACGTCGTAAACAATACTTAGAATATGACAACACCGTGTAACCGGTCAAATGAGTCGTTCACATAGTGTCATATTACACGATATAGCAATTCCCAGGAAATACGCAAATGCCCATCGAGAGCGAAAATTACTCTGAAAACTATGACGAAATTTCTCCGACAAATTTTCAGGACACTACCCCTCAAACAGAACCCCCGGACATGTCAGACCTTCAAACGCACATTCAAACCTTGAATTTAGACAGCTTCGACCCCAATGTGAACATCCCCGAACAGAGATTTCTGTAAGACCCCTCTTGTCCGTAAACTCCAAGAATTTATATTACATCACCGATGCATCCAACACCTACAAACTTCTTGTGGATACCGGTGCAGGACTCTCTAGTTTTAAGCCAGAAACTTGCAAACGATTCAGGGAAAGGTTCCAAGAAAATGTCGTCATCCAGGGAATAACTAACGAGAAAATTCATATCAACGAATCGACTCTCGTCCCGTTTAATATCAATGATCCTCATAAGGTTTACATTTGCAATATCGATATCGAGTTCGATGGATTGTTAGGTTCCGATTTCCTGGAACATTATAATTGCATCGTTGATTTCGAAAAGAAGCAACTAGTAACCAACTTCAAAACACTTCGGTTATATAAAGTAACAGACGATTTAATCAGTAAAGACATCGCCAGAAAATTTTCATGTGACCCCGTCAACACAATTTCTATTCAACCACGTACAGAGCAAATCTGTAAACTTACTTGCAACCTTAGAGATACAGACGCCTTATTAACAGGCATAGAAATTGAAAAAGTCCATCTTCCGAATGCTCTAGTAAAAGTCGATAGTAATGGCAGAAATTACGCCCTCACTATCCGAGACGAATTAACTAAATATTCCCAGGCCTACCCGATTAGCGACAAGTCCGTCAAAACCGTCGTTAGTACACTCTTGGTGTTTTTCCAACACTTCGGAACGCCTCTGAGAATACACTGGGACTACGGTCGTGAATTCGACAATGCACTCCTCAAAGACCTTTGCAAATTGTTCGATATTAAACTTTCCTACTCTAGTGTAGGACACCCCCAATCTAACGGCTCATTAGAGCGTTTTCATTCAACTTTGTTAGATATGATCTGTATTCATAAAGCCGAGCACCCTGACTTACTTACAACAACTCCGCTAACAAAACTCATGGGTTCACACCCTATGAACTCGTTTTCGGACACACGTCTAGCCGACCACCTGAAACCCTCTATAACGAAAAGGACTTGATTTCTAAATACATCAGACTTAAACAATCGTATCTCACAGTACTACAAAATAGCACGCGAAAGAACCGATACTCAAAAACAGAAAGCCAAAATTCGATTCGATAAACATGTTTCGGACAAAACCCCAAATTATCAAGTAGGTGACAATGTTTACGTACGCCAATCTCAGTTCAAAGATAAACTACAAAACAAATTTAACGGACCATTTCAAATAGTAGAACTACATACAAACTCAGCTACTTTACTTAATTCTCGTACTAACCAAAAAACCAAAGTAAACTTTGACCGTATGAAACCTTTCACAGAAGACTGATTTCTTTACAGGGTCATCCTGCTGTTCGGATAGGCAGCATCCCAATTTGAAATAAAGCCAATCAATAACACCTTAGGGATTTCTTATAATGAAGAATCACGTATAGCCGTGTCAAATCACAAATGGACTCTTCTAGTTCATAGAAATCTCTCCGCCCTAGAACAAGCTTTTACTACCAACGACAGAATTCTCGATGCACTAACTTTATCACTAAAACCTAACGTCCACCCAACCAACGTATTCCGTGCTGACGTTCAATCACACATCAACTTACTTAACCAAATCTCAAACACTGTCAAAAACAAATTCACTGAAATCCACATGGACACCCGAAGGTACAAACGTGGACTAATCGATGGCGCCGGATCAATTTTCAAAGCCATCACTGGTAACTTAGACGCCGCCGACGGCGAGTACTTCACCAACAGTATAAATAGTTTAAATAAAGGACAACTGCAGATCGAAAATCTCTTGAAAAACTAAATCAGCGTAACCACCTCAGTTATAAAGAACTTTAACGAGACTATTCAACACATTCAGGTCGACGAGAAAATATTTAACGAAAATATTCGAAAAATGGAAAATATGATTCGTAAAGTAAACGACAAAATGGCGTACGTGGAAACAAAACTTTCATTTCTAGAAATGACGGAAAAACTGATGGAAAATTATCTCTTTCTAGAAGACAACTTATATGATGTTCTTAATTCCATAACTTTTGCCCGTCTAAAAATTATCCATACTTCAATTTTAACTCCCGAACATTTCATTGCCGCCTTACAGGAAATATCACAGAATCTCGTGAAAAATAATTTACCTTTGCCCGTCAAATATTCAAGTATTGCACGATACTTAGAAATTACAGAATTAGAAGCTTTTCAAACAGATTCCGACCTTGTATTTATACTCAGAATTCCACTTATTGAACAGCAATCATTTACTGCTCTCCGCTTATACCCAATCCCCATCTATGATGATAGAACTGGGTTATACCATGTACTCTCATTCACTCATAAATATATAGCAAAAAACGACGATTCCTTACTGTATATTCCGATAAAAGACCTTAGTGCGTGCAAACCGTTGAACAACCAAAATAAATTGTGTTCCGAACTCTATGCATATCCGATAGACTCAAATGCTTTGTGCGAGGCCCAACTTTTAAGAAATTTTAAAAAAGTGCCGGACAATTGTCACAGTGCCGTGATTTCTGCTCAAGGGTACCACGTTCAAAAACTCGAAACCAACGTGTGGTTAATTATGGTTCCCGAGCCTCTCAGCATTACCATCACCTGTACCGACATCAATACAAAACCCTTAACACTCAATATTAACTCTTTATTAAAACTTCAGAAAGATTGCAGTGCCTTCATTGGAATAACCAAAATCGAAGCAGAAGCCACAAAAAGCAGCAACACCCTTGACAACTATCAACCAGTTCTTATCCCTTTCAACTGCTGCGATACCATACCAGAAAAAATTGTCGTTCCCGAACTTAAACCTTTGAAACGTTGTATTTGTCCTCCAAACGCTTTGGCGTAAACGCAATACAACCAGCGAAAGTCCATCACCCACAACCAGAATTTCAAAATTGTTGCCAAGATTGAGACCGAACCTCCGACAGAACGAAACTGAAGACATCGAGCTAAGTACCCCAAAATAATTTCAAAAATTGTTTTGTAAAACCTATTTATTGCTAAAAAGTATTGTTTTAGGTTTTATTTTTAAGGACCTTAATGCTAATTATATTTTTATTTATACAATTTACGCTATGTTATTCACTTTTGCTTTCTACAAATTTCATATGTATACAACCTTTATATTTTATTATTTTACAAATTCTATTTTCAGAAAAGTTCCTGTAAAACAGCAACTTTTTCTTTGTGAGGGGAGTTGTTATATACGTCGTAAACAATACTTAGAATAATAATATGACAACACCGTGTAACCGGTCAAATGAGTCGTTCACATGGTGTCATATTACACGATATAGCAATTCCCAGGAAATACGCAAATGCCCATCGCACGTGTAAAACTGCTGATGCTGACAATGCAACACGTAGCTTATAAATGCACATGCGATGGCTGTGAGCGTCATTAAGTGTATCGCATTCAATTATCTCATTTATATTGTTTAACGTAATTTTTGAAGTAAAATATTTAATTTGTGTTTTAAATAAAAATTTTTTTTTAAAAAAGCATTTGTATTTGTGAAGATATAATATATATATAAACAAACCTTGTTCGTAATATAGTATTAGATTATTTCTATTTAATAACAATTTTATATCTTAACAGAAATGAAGATAGTTTAATTTGTAATTAAAAGCCCTCTTTGAAGGCAAACTTTGTCTACAGTTAATAAAAATTGACATGGAATGATTACTGTTTATGTTTTAGACCATGTAAAAAATCTGTTTGTGAAGAATAACTTTTTTCTCTGAAAATTATGAATAAAAAGAAATCTTTGATTTATGAATACACACTGTATATTCATATTAACTGACACGTATTTTGATTTAGATTAATTCATCTTATTTACAATTTACCCCAAGTTCCGAATAGTTAATACTAGTAACTCCATCTCATCTTATAATACCCGCGACTCCACCAAGACATAGAATATAAGAAAATAGGTAAAAAGTTTTTCCCCATTCTATAAGAAACGATAGAAGCTATGTTATTTGAAAAAAGTTCTGGCCACTTTGAGATATCACGGAACTAATCCAATCCCTTTTCAATTTGCCCCACGTTCCGAATAACATTTTTCAAATTTTATATAATAATACCGGCTCCTCCACCACGGCATAGAGTATATGAGAATAGGTAAAAATAGTTTTTCCCCATTTTCTAAGAAACGGTAAAAGCTATTTTAATGAAAAAAATATGAGACCACTTCGCTATCCCCCCAAACAGGATCCAGTAAAATGGTCGAAATTCCTCGAGCCGTTTCCGAGTAATCGGTGAACAAACATAAAAAAAACATAGATACAGACGAATTGAGAACCTCCTTCTTTTTGAAGTCGGTTAAAAAATATGTTTAATGCTTTATTTATTGCTCTAAAAACAAGTAACTAGAAAACAAAATTGGCGTGAAACATTTTCTAATGCTGTAGGATAACTAACAACTAACGGAAAATTGGAGTAGCAGATATTTTTCAAATCAAGTCGAATAGAAAGTTTCCTCCAAAATTAATGTGTCTCCCCTTCCCATAATTCACACACAATATAATGTTGATCAGTAAAGCCTATCTGAAAAATTCTGGAAAATTACAATTATCGATATGTATTACATTTAAAAATAAACTTATTTTAAACATCTAGAACGTCATTATTTCTTCAATGATTTTACTGCAATTTTGTTTTTTAATTACCAGTTTATAAAGAAATGAATAATTAAAATGCAAGTCTTAAGGAACAGAATGAGTTTTTATAGAAGTTGGAATGAAAATATATGAGGATCCATATTGCATTCCTGCATACAAATAAGAATTGCTTAAATCCGGCAATTAATATATGACATGAAAAATTACCTACAGCCTGCGCTATACTTACACTGGCAGGAGCAGCTCTAAGGCTTGAATGGGTTTTAACCTGGACCAAATGTGGAGCATACCGTGCAGGTCTGGCAACTGCCCATAGTCCCATCTGTTGGCTGCTAGCAAGACTTTAGGCAATGCGTGAGGCAAATGGTATAAATAATGACGTTTCTCCCAAAGAATCTATAAAAAATAATCTCAATACAAGATTTAGGGGAAAAGGAACTTACCTCTCTGATTTCTGGTGGAAATTTATACAACATATCTTGGTCACAAGCGTCTTCTAGCAACTGGCGAGTTTCATTATCCAGACTTTCAAAATCGCATTTTTGAACGGCGTTATATAAATCAGGAGATATCGAAGGGAATTGAACTCTATTTGGGGCCACTATTTCAATGCCGATCATTGGATTATCTAAGCGAGGGTGTATCATCAAAGGTGGCGCCGGTCCGTAGACGTGTTCGTTGATGTTGGCGGTCTCTTTGGGCCAGATGGAGAGAAGAACCGATCCCTGCGCCATAACTCTGAAGTTAGAATGAAACAATGATTTTGTTCGTTAATGTTTCGGAAATTTGTTATGCTTACCCTTCGTAGTTGAAGAATTGCAGAGCCGCCCAACCGATTTCGTCCTCTTTATAGACTGGCTCGTTAGAATTCTTCGATTCGTCCGAATCGGCTGGGTTTAGGGTTTTACCGAACAGCTGTAACACTAATCGCGATTCTCTTGCTAAACTGTTAAACGGGACGTCCTCAAACTCTAACCTATATATAAATGAAGGTGATTAAACACAAAAACTACTTGAAATAGGTTTTATTTTTTAAGGATTCATTACGAACATCTGTTTGAATTGACAGCAGCGATATATGGCATCATTAGTATTCGTTCCATGCAACATAGGTTAGAGTTTCCGATGTAACGGCTTTGTACGAGAGCTCATGTATTTAGTAATCATCCAATATATATTGTTATATAAAAGCAGAATTTAGGTAGAGTGTATTCACTTATTTATTAACCCGCAATGTTACATTGTCCACATGATCAATTCCACTTACTCTGCGTCCAACAACTAGGGTAGCAGATAGGCACACTCTACGGTTCAGGGGTGCCTATATTCTACATAAAATAAAAGGAGGACTGTAATTCAAAGGTTACAGAAAAAAGGAATAATAAAATTACTACCGAATTGATTCATAGAAACCGATCGCAGCGCCACCTACCCGATCCAATTGTAAATCTAAACCATTCTAGGAACTCACTTAAACTCACACTAAAACTTTTATCAAAATCGGCCCAACCTTTTGGAGGTAAAAAAAAACACAACTCGATTTCAGCGCTCCCACCGGGTCAAATTGTAAATCTAACTTACTCAAACAAACACAAAAGTTTCACCAAAATCGGTTTAACAGCTTAGGAGGTTTTTTTCTATAACACAATCTTAGTGCCAGCTTACGGGTTCAATTGTAAATGTTAACCATTCCAGGAACCCACTAAATACTAAATCGGCCAAACTTTTAAGCACACACACCCATGCGAGAGCCCAGGAACTAGATTTGCCCTTCAGACAATTTTACTGATGAACACTTCCAGCCCCCTTGCCATCCACCCCCTGAGACTTAACTCAGATCCTTACGCTAACGCAGTTTTCCTTCTGCATAATCGCTGTCGTCATGTTGGGATATCTTGGCTTTGGTTTGGTTCCGTTGCTTTACCTTATTGGTACTACAGCAACTGACTTATTTGTGTTTCGTGGCTCATTCTTTGTTGATATATAGCTAATTGTGCCCTTCTGTGGGCGTGCACGTTGTCGTCGTTTGAACCTTTAAGAGTTAAAGAAAGATACCATAGAAAGTTAAGTCGTTAAGTTATCTGAAAATTTCCAATTTTCTGTGCATATTCTTAATTTTTCTTTTCCTACGAACCTTCTATTAGAGTATTTAGATCAGTCGAAATCCTACATAAAAGTAAATAGATACATATTAGGAAAATCACTAAAAAATGATAGCTATAATTATAATGTTCGGTTATATCTAATAATTTTAAAAGCGCAAATAAATAAAGAGGGAAAATGAATTTAAACTAAATTTATTACTTGTGTGTTACAACATTTTAAAATTGGTTAATAACGGAATATTATAATTACAAATATTAATTTTCCTAATATTGTACCTTCGTAGATCTATATTGTTAAAGGTGATCTGGATTGATCTAGTTTATTATCTTCACTTCTGAAATATTGAATAAAAAGTCATTTTATTTAGACTGGTTTGTCAAAACAAATACGAATCGTTAGTAGTTTTGGTATCTAGATAAACTTCTATCAATGCCTTTTGGTTTTTACGTATTTTGTTTATTGATTCAATTTAAAACACATTATGTATTGCCATCTGTTTAATTATATTTAATTCTTGTTGAAAATTAACTAGTGATTGCTGTATGGACATTAATTAATGGTGAAAAAAGTGTAATTGATCTTCATATTAGTATGAGATGGTTTATGAAATATTGAAAAGCCGTGCTTTTAGTCCATTTTGTTGATTGTTAGGACAATGAAATTCATTTTGATGTTCTGTTCAAATTCAATAGTACACTTAACTTTCGAGTTAAGTTTCAACTCAAGCCAACAAAATGTAGAAAAACTCGTAATATGGAAGATCAAGAGCGACTTACCATTTATCAAATATAATTCTAGCTGGCCAATATTTGTCTCTTTCGATCTTCTTGCTTGGTTGCGTCAGCTGACAACGCCCAATTTTCTTGGTCCCATGGTAAACTTGAGCAGTTATATAATACTCTTCGTATTCTTTTTCAAAAGCTGGCCTATAGATGGCACAAATCCTCAAAACCAGTGAATCCATGATATCATGAATGTATTTGATCGCTGAAAAAAATGGATTTAAAAGTAATATTATTGTCACCGAAGATTTAATGCACTCACGTTCATTTGCTGCAACGTTTTTGACCTCAAAATCAACTGAAAACACCTGACAATACATTTCGATGAGATTCTGTATGGCCAAGCGAATCTGGTTGCAATCGTTGCAAATTATTTCCGAAAACATTAAACTGTTTGATGAAATGAAATTCCTACATGAATCTTCCAAACCTTGGATAGTTTGCATTATATCCAAAGTGCACAGATCGCCCATCAAGTTGACTATGTATTTGACAGATTGAATGACGTTTAAGGGTTGTAAGGCGGGCATCAATGAAGAATTGCTGCTGCGAACCATTTGCATAGCAGCTTCTTCAAGTTTTTTCATCTCATTCTCAACAGTTTCTAAAACAAAATAAAGTTGTTTGTCAGGAATAAAACTACGGCTTTATGAAAACGACAGTATTAAATGAATATCTTTTATTGTATTTTATTTGAATATCTAAGAACTGCATTCATTTCTAAAATTACTTAAGCAGGGTATGTTTGTAGCTATCTTACCAAAATTCATCACTTAACATTAATCTAATGTTTGGCTTTGAGCAAACATTTGTCATGAAAAAGCTGAAGAATATCCATTATCAAATAATAAAATGAGGGCTTGTTTTTGAAAATTTTATATTTGGAATTTAAAGTGAGTGCGATAATAATCTAATGTGTTCAATGGTACAATAATAACGTTTGTTGTTGCTATATCTCTCTAGTCACATGACCCGAACTTGATTTACCGTACGTAAGAAATGTCTTTCAAAAAAACCTTATAAATACATGGTCTTTCAAGCCAAAGAACAAAGACAAAAAACCTGTTAATTTATATTAATGTGGGGACACCTTTTACACGTATCGGTCACCCTGCAGTTTCAACCCCTAAGCTGGGCTGAATATCATTTCTAAAATTGTTTTCTGAATGATGAAATCAATAATGGTAATATCCTTTTGAACAACCCTATACAAAATTCAAGATGGTCGACGAAATTTTCTTGAATTTTGTCTATTGGATTCGTGATCAGTGAACCCAAAAACCCCTTACAATAAGTTTGGTGCAAATTTTTATTCGCCATTTTGAATTTTGCAAATCTGACCTCGGATTCAGGATCAGAGACCCTAAAAACCACCCTAAACCAATCTTGGTGTAATTGGCAATTATTTTCAAAACAATTTTTTACGGTTTCTAGGTCAGGCTCTGTAGAAAACATTCTTGTTTTAAAAAATGATGTGTCAAAATATTGGCAAAAAGAGACCTTCAAAAAGAGGAATCACATGATACCCCTTTGTATTTAAACTTTTAGAAGTGATATTCAAAACTGCAGGGTGACCGATACGAGTAAACTGTGCCCCACCGTATATATAAATTAACGTGTTTTTTGTCTTTTTCTTTTAAAGATTATTTAAAAGTGATTTTATGTGGCTAGCTTTGAAATGAAAGAGAGTACGTTGTGGGAAATTCGACGATGAAAGGTCGCAGAGAAGTATGGAAGTCGAAAACCATTTGTTTAGAACCTAGAGACCGATCAGTGTTGAGTATAGCTTGACACAACAAACCTATTGAATGGAAATGTATTGCCGCACCTGTAAATACAAATTTAAAAAAGTATCATTTGGAGGAAAATTGGCTACTGAACTGAATGGTAGATATCCATCACCCAGGCGATCAACTCTAAAAATGGCATCTCCAGACAGAATCCTTTAGAAGATCTTTTATAGAAACTACTAACAGTGGAGCTTATATATGTCCACTTAGTTTGTCTAGCTCCATAACAAGGAGAAGATATGTCGGATCGAGACAATGAGAATTAAGAGTGACAATAAGTATTACACCTTGGCCATGAGTCTACCACTGACCGATAGAAGTTTCAAAAGTGAAACAGCTCAAAATTGAAATAACATTTTTTATTGGATAATTAATTGTGTACAATCTGTAGCTTTTGAAGATTTACATATTGCAAGTGAAATATTGTAAAATTAGAGTGGTCACTCAAATAAAGATAGTGGATATTTTATGTTTTGTATTTTTAATCGAGTTTAAAAGGTTCAGATTAAATTAAAATGCACTGATTAAACCAAAGTGTAAAACAATGTTACATAAGGTTTAAAAATCCACACAATTGGAAAGACGCTTTACTTACCTAATAATATCTTCAGCTTTTCGTGAGTTAACGTTATGGTGTTTTCGTCTGGTATTACGTTTTCGTATTTCAGAACACTGTCGTCGTTGTCATCTTGAACCTATAAGTACATAACAAATTTTACAATATTTTCAGGATTAGCAGGAAATACGTACTGTTCTGGCAAACGATTTATCTTTCTTGGAATCCGGTATCAAAATGAGAACGATATCTTCGTCAAGTTTGATACAGTCATGAACGTATTCGTAGTCACTTAAGAATGTTGTTGGGACGAGATATTCGTTGCAACCCCAAACCTTCAAAGTGTATTGCGTGGTGGAAGGTGCGTCCAGTCCGTAGGTCAGTTGCAGCGTTACATGTTCTACACTCGAGTTTACTAAAAAGCGGAGAAAAAAAATATTTAGCACGAAAGTACTGACAGTAGAAATACGTTTAAAAACCGTGCCATGCTGAAAATAATGTATTATAAACATTTTGTCCACTAAACTAAGCTGCTTCTTCAGGAGAAGACAAAGTAACACTAAGTTGGTGATGACATATCGATTTTTATTTAATGTGCATTTTTTTATTCCGGCATTATTTTTCAGCTCTCAGTAGTTCCATTAAATTTCACGCCTAATCACAGAATGACTGTATTTGAATACATTATTAGGCAGTCTGCTATAACCACATAACAAAGAATAATGCAAACATCTTTCGACAAAAAAGATTTAGTTTGCCTTTGTAAGGCTGCCGGTACACACATCTTTGGTCCGCAAGATGCCAGGTATAATTCGGGGATACTTTACAACCTTCTACTTACATAAAAAATGTATCGCGAGCACCAGTTTTTAATACACACAAACACGTCCCTATACCTACATCGTCCGAGAAGATGACCACCAACGTGAAAATTATTAGGATTCAATCTACCAGTGAAAAGAGCAAATTTAAAGGCATTTCAATATACAAATTTTAACGGTTATTAAGTGTTATATCACTTAAAAACCTCAAGTAACTGAACTATGTGGTAAGCTTTCTTTCTTTCGGCATTGGCAGATTTATATTTTATTGCTTTTTATTGCACTCTGAATATTTTGGCCTGACAGTTATTGAAATTTCCTACTAGGAAACGAACCGAAACCATCGATCCATTGCATCGAGTCCCGCTTTTGTAGTTACCGACCTTTGGCGGATAGGACTGACGGATCGAAAAACACCTGCAAGAATAAAATTAACACCGAAGGCAAGCAAAAAAGGGTACAAATTGGTCGAAAATCTTTCATCCTCGCAAAATGTTTGGGTAGTTGACGGAATAGAATGAATATATCCATTTATAAAAAACGCATTTTAAAGAAGGCTACGAACCCCAGGTGGGTGGTCATGTTTTGCGGACGACGGACGTGTGTACCATCAGCCTAAGAAGGGAGAGACAATTTAGACATGTAATAAATAAAGCTTGCGAGAGCTAATACTACTAATACTAGAAGAAGGTCACTTCTATGGGTTTAAACTTCAGAACGACTATTTTTAATGTAATAGTCCAAGATATCGGACTTTAAAATTATATTTAGGTAAATTTTGTACAGGATCGCCCCCTGAGGCATGAATTCCCCCCACCCCTCCCCGCAAGCACGTGTATGGATCCGCCCCTGTCTGAGTCTTATCATTCTTTATGACTGTTAATTGTAGTGACATTCATTCCTCTCTCACTTTTAATCAAAACTCCTATTTGATGACAAACCTCGACCTCGTCTACAGTTAAAAACGTGACATGGAAAGATTACAGTGTACATTTTAGACTATACAAAATTGTTTATAAAGAATAACTTTTTCTCTTAAAATTACTAATAAAAAGAAACCGTTTGATTTATGAATACACACTGTATATACAAACCAATCGAAAATCTTCACTTTGAAGTTGATTAACTGACACTTATTTTGATTAATTCAGTTTATTTACAATTTACACACAGTTCTGAACAGAATCATTTTCATATTTTTAATACCAGCAACTCCACCAAAGCTTACTGTATAAGAAAGTCGTTAAAACAGTTTTTCCCGATTGTCTAAGAAACAGTACAAGCTATGTTATTGAAACAAATATGGGACCACTTCGGGATATCCTGGAACTAATCCAATTTCTTTTCAATTTATCCCATGTTCCGAATAGAAAAAATTTCATATTTTTAATACCAGCGACTCCCCCAAAGCTTACTGTATAAGAAAGTCGATAAAAAAGTTTTTCACTTCGCGATCCCCCGGAACAGGATCCAGTATAAATGGTTGAAATTCCTTGGGCCGTTTGCGAGTAATCTCTAAATAAACATAAAAAAAACATAGATACAGACGAATTGAGAACCTTACCATCACAAGTAAAACTGATAGGTGTATTGAAATCAGCACCTTCGAAATCGGGATGCACTTGCAATTTAATACTCAGTCCGTCCGCATATTGATAATTAACCATTGGACTTATGACGAGCCCCATATTTGTGTCTGGATCGTTATAACGATACTGTTCTACAATAAAGGAACGTCAGCAATTAAAAAGATTTGCCTTTTTCGCAACACCGTACTTACTTCTTGTGTTGTAGACCATCGTATAGAATGCCTTCAGATCTGGATCATTGCTAAAAGCATTCAAGTTGACTTCTTCAATGATATTTAATAAATTACGCTAGAACCAAAACAAAATAACAAAAAACCGATTTTGTTAGAAGATCTTACTTTGGAATATTTCGTCTTTCGTCTGTCAATCGTCGACATGCGCGCTTGAGTTGGTGATAACGGTGCACTGTCGACTTTGTAGACGATGGCATAAATGGGATCGGAAATGCTGTTGCTACCAGAACCGGAGTAAATAAAGTCGTAAGGATCATAATCTTCGTAGACACTGTTACAAACCGACATTGAATCGTCAACTGTAACAAATAACAGTTATCAGAACGAAATGAATGTAATGAAGTCAGAAAAAACACCTACCAGAACAATCCGGACTGATCGCTCTCGAGCTGCACGAACTGTAAAACGAATCTGAAAGAGGATCGAATTCTTTTAAAATGCTGACTCTAACGCTGTTCTCATCATCAGGTTGAACGAAGTCTATCAAATTGAGGGGATCTGCCTTAATTTTACCGTCAGTCTTTGTTGTACCCTCCGATCTTGCTGGTGAACGTGACGAAGATGTTGATAATCTCGAGCTGGCTGAGGAACTACGCGGTAGCACCAGAGGTGGTGGTGGTGTAGGCTGGTTTTTAGGAGGCAAATCTGGTGGCGTCTGCAAAAAAATAATGGTTAGCGACTACTGTTGACATGTTCTAAAATAATGTTTCTGTAAAGGTACACTTCGAATGATGATACACACTAAAAGAAAAATAATTTATATTT
The DNA here is from genome assembly GCA_034190945.1 of Octodonta nipae. Classification (NCBI taxonomy): domain Eukaryota; kingdom Metazoa; phylum Arthropoda; class Insecta; order Coleoptera; family Chrysomelidae; genus Octodonta; species Octodonta nipae. The sequence continues at coordinate 58,404,152 of CM067216.1, read as the reverse complement.
AAAAAAGACCCGAGTTCCACTGGCTTAAAATAAAAACCGTTTAGAAACCCTGTGCAATTAATAATTATTTTGTGACATTTTTTTATCTGCTTTAAGATACAATTCTATTGATTATTTTAGCGTATTCTTATCTTTCCCTCTCTCTCTAATTTGTATTTTTTTCAATATCCACATATTTTTAAACTTTTTTATTTGTTTTATTATTTGGCCCACTTTCTATAAGTGAAAGTCTAATTACCCCTATATTGCAACCACCCTGTATATGTTTCTGTGTATTGGTCACACATTATAAATTATTTGTCTATCATTTTCTAAACCATCGTGTACAACTATAATTCAACTCTACACGATATTGCAACCGCCTTGTATAAGTATTAATCTTCTCCACCCTATTGACGGTTTCTAATTTTGTTTAAATCACCCTGTATACCTATAATTTTACTTCGCTCCATATGTCAAGTATAAGCAACTACTTATGTTCCACACTATATAGCATTTTTTAACCACCCTGTATGACAATAATTTCACTCCACATGATATTTCAACAATATTCTATAGACAATATATTTTAACATTTTTTTAGACTCAATAGTTTCTGAAATAAGGGGGAATAGTTGATTTTTGGTTTGTATTACTTTTGGGAAAATTAATTTGAAAATTAAGTATATGATAGATAATGCGCAAGTCAAACACTAAAAAATCAAAATTGTGATGATTTTAAAATGTCAAAATCGCATAAAACGTGATTTTAAAACTGAGTAATGTCGGAAATATCTAAAATGTCAAACCCGACAAAAATGATAAAATCTATAAGAACTTAACGTATATTGGTAAACCAAGTCATAAAATAAAGTCGATCTTAAGTAAACAGGATTTAAACGTTGCAGTTTAGGAAAGTTTATCAAATATAATAAACAAAATACACATAAAAATAGTAAATCAGGGGTGCATAAACTGAATTGTGGTACATGTCCCAAAACCTACATCTGTCGCACATATAAAAATTAAAAAAAAAACGCATGTCTGAGCGTAGGAGTTATGAGACAAATGATCAAAAATCTAACTATGCCGTACATTTAGCTTCTGAAAATCATCAATTTAACGAAGATTTCGAAATTTTGCATACACAAAAAAGAGTTTAAAATTGAATTATTTAGAAACTTTAGAAATTAATAACCTTAAATATTCAGGCCTTTAGTTAAATAACCAACTAGATACAAAATCCTCCCCTCTCTTCACTCTCTTTAATGGTTCTGTATGAGATTACTATAAATAAAATAAATTTGGCGTACAATAGTAGTTGTTTAAAATACGTTGTACACCTGACGAAGCCATAATATGGCAAAACACGTGTAGTGTAAAACATTTTTTATGTGAAAATTTCTGAACTATACAGGGTGTTCCTAAATTGGAGGTACAAACGAAAATGGGAGATTCCTTGAACAGTTTTAGGAAGAAAAAGTCCCATAAACATGGGTCCGCAAACGTTTCGTTTTCAAGATACACAGAGTGTTAAAGTTTGAATTTTTTTCAAGTTTTTTTCTCATAGTATCTGCACTTCACAAGATATTCAAATGAAATTTGGCATAGATATTACAATTAAGAGTTTACACTTTGTGACATGCCAATTTCGATTGCAAATCTACAGGGTGATATTTTTTCGGGAACACTGTCCACTGTTGTCCTTCAGAACTTTTTTATGGTGAGCCACTGGTACTTTCAAAAATTGTAAAGTAAAGCTTTGTTCTTATACCAAACTTTATGTTCTCTTGTAGTTTTATCGTATCTACTACCGGTTTCGAGAATAAAATTTTGAATGATTCTCTTGAAATCCTCAGAAAATTCCGAATTGTCATAGAAATCTAGTTACCTACCTAGTAGGCTGTGGTGAATGAATAAATTTATTGTTAGTTTTGACACATCAAATTAAACTCCTGTGTTTTGAAAATTAAAGATGGTTGCATTTTAATATCAAAACATGCCGAATTGTACGAATTCCGAAATGGCTGACATGCATTTCTTGTATGGTATGGTAATTCAAGAGAAGCTAAGCGTCGTTACGTGGAACGCTATCCCAATAGATTGATGCCTGGTCATCGGATGTTCTTTAATATTCACAGGCGTCTTTCAGAAACTGGATCTTTTTCTGCGAAAAATATTAATGCACGTAGACCACGAAGTGTGAGAACACCACGACTCGAAGAGGCAGTGCTGAACGAAATAGAAGAACATCCAGGAACCAGTACAAGCAAAAATAGTGTTACCTTAAATACAAGTCATCAAGTTGTTTGGCGGATCTTGCGGGATTCTTTGCTCAATCCTTATCACATTCAGAGGGTGCAGGCGCTCGTGCCTCGAGATTGTCATCCAAGAATTATTTTTTGTCAGTGGTACCTCAACAGACTATTGAACAATCCTCATTTTGATTACCAAATCCTATTCACTGATGAAGTCTGTTTCTCAAGGACTTCAATCATAAATTTTCATAATGAACACATATGGGCTGAGGAGAATCCACATGAAATTGCAGAAGCTTATTTTCAAGAGGAATTTTCATTAAATATGTGGGGTGGTAATATTGGCAATTATTTGATTGGTCCTTTCTTCTTGCCAGGGCGACTTACTGGTCAATCATACAGACATTTTTTAGAGAACGATTTGCCCTTGTTATTGGATGATATACCTCTTATGATGCGACGTGAAATGTGGTTCATGCACGACTGTGCTCCTGCTCATTTTTCACTTTTGGCTAGGGAGTATTTGAACGAAAATTATGTAAACAGGTGGATTGGACGAGGTGGACATCAGCCATGGCCCGCCAGATCCCCAGATTTAAATAGTTTAGATTTCTTTCTATGGGGCCATCTGAAATCTCTAGTGTACATAACGCCAGTGAATACCGTAGACGAACTGAGAAATCGTATAATAGGCGCGTTTGATACAATTAGGAATACTCCAGGAGTGTTTGAAAGAGTTCGATCGTCTATGAGAAGAAGAACAGAAGCTTGTATAAGGGTTGGGGGAGGACATTTTCAACAATTGCTGTAGTTTAGTTCCTTTGTTGTTGTTTAGTTTTTTATTATGATTAATTTTTGAGTTGTACGTTTCTTGCAGTAATACATTTTTTTATGATTATACCAGTTTATCGAATCTTTAAGAATCATTGCTAGTTTAATATTTCAAATTTTTTTTCTCGAAATCGGTAGTAGATACGACAAAACTACAAGAGAACATAAAGTTTGGTATAACAACAAAGCTTTTCTTTGCAATTTTTGAAAGTACCAGTGGCTCACCAAAAAAAAGTTCTGAAGGACAACAGTGGACAGTGTTCCCGAAAAAATATCACCCTGTAGATTTGCAATCGAAATTGGTATGTCACAAGGTGTAAACTCTTAATTGTAATATCTATGCCAAATTTCATTTGAATATCTTGTGAAGTGCAGATACTATGAGAAAAAAACTTGAAAAAAATTCAAACTTTAACACTCTGTATCTTGAAAACGAAACGTTTGCGGACCCATGTTTATGGGATTTTTTCTTCCTAAAACTATTCAAGGAATCTCCCCTTTTCATTTGTACCTCCAATTTAGGAACACCCTGTATAGTTTGTTAGTGTAGGATGGATTTTCATAAAGTATCGGCCATAACGATTCAATTCTTGCTTCAAGGTTACGAAAACTGAAGCACTTACAAAATTGTATTACGCATTTTCCGATAATATAATCAAATATGAGATCTTATCACATTCAAGCTGTTTAAAAAATTTTAACGAATAAATTTAACAACCATAACAATCATTTTTTATCTTGGAGGGCATATCCTCAATTGAACCTACAAAATTCATTACTGAAGATTGATCAAATCATGAACTAAGATACTAATATTAGGAATAAGACTATGCTAGTCATCAAAAACAGATTTATAAGACAAATTAAGGTAAATTATAGACTGCAAATGAACTAAAATACTTAACCCATTCTTGGTTAACTTAAAATTGGAAATTATGAATGAATAAAAATAAAACAAGCATTGTTCATTGCTTTAGTTCACCAAGAAGTTTATCATATTATATTTTTTCACTAACGGATGTTCTGAAATTGGTATTATTAGTTTAGGTGATTTTTACACGATAACTTCCATTGCATCTGTGGGGATTACATCAATATTTGTGCAATTATTATGTGAATAATTTTGATTAAATAATTATATAAATATATTTTTATCTCTAAAAATGTAATCACAACACAAGTGTTGTTAGTGTAATAATGTGTAAACATAGAAGTTAACTTATTAATGTATCAAAAGGATTTAAACAATTACCTGGCCTTTCACGCATTTTTCGCCGGCTTGAAGCTGATGATAAACTCACACTCAAATATATTTTTTTCACAAATATCATGAATAATTTCCAATACAAAAATATTTTATTCGATTAATTGTAAACGGAAATAAAATCGACCATACCTTATCTAAATATTTCCTAATATTGCGATAATATCTTTATCGGTTCCATATATGATACTCGTTTACATAAATATTTCTAAACACGAACCGCCTACAAACTGAACAGCTATTGAAAACAATATTGACATGCAAAATTATTGCTAATAAAGATTATCACAAAGCATCCACCTAAACAAAAAGCACTTAAAATAGAATACAGTAAAATTGTTTACCTTAAATTCTCAACAAATCCACCTTTTCCATTTGTTTACGACAGTTGTAACGTATCGCACCGGAGTATTTTCCAAACCATTATCGATAATGATAAGCGAAAAAACTAGTTCAAAAAATACTTTGGAATTCGATACAATTCGACAGGCGGTCGATGAAAAGTCAACAAAGCTCTTCGACGTCGTTCGCGAGAGATTTCAACGTATTTCAGTTCGGGTTGTCGTGGCGGTACCGTCATGTAAATGTTTCAGTGCTGATGGGTTTTTTTTCACCAGATTTTAATATGATTCGGATACAATTTGACGAAAACAATACGATGAAAACGATGGTCATTGCGTAACGATGTGATGAATAATTAGTATGCACTCGATGGATCATTATTTAATAATTTACAGTAAATGTGGTGGTAATTGTTCAGTGATGAATATATCGGAATTATTACGATTTTTCTTGATAACAATCAATCGTTTGAATTATATGGGTAATTTCTCAATGGCTGAGAAAGTGATATAAGGACTAGAATCTTGTCCCTTTTGGTAAATTTCACTTTTCATGCGAAAATTGTACAAACTTGTAAAAAATTAACTTATTTATAAACGTACAATTTTACTAAACAAAAAAATAAAATCAAATTGCATATTATTTTTAAAGGGCTATCTCTCGTACTTTTTCATCGATGGCGCTGTACTTGAATATCGACTTTACTACGATTCTATTTGTACTTTTAACCCAAAGTCTTTAATAAAACAATTATTTTACATTTTATCCTCAGCAAAGAATAAAATCTTAACTACCCTGTGTTACTCTCTGAAAAAATCCTTAAAATAAGTGTATTAAAAATTGATGTACCTCATTTCGTACGACTAGTAGTAACTATTAAAAGGAACAAGGCCCTTTGCGGGGAAATAAAATAAGCTAGACGAAATGGTCACTTCAGTCATCTGAGGAGGTAAGTGTGTTTATTGGGTGACCGCTGAGTTACCGCTGTCGAAAGGTAAGTAAGATTTGGAGATTGACATAATATTTCTTTTTTGTTTTTCCTTTTAGTGCACATTTACAAAATAATAAATTATTTACTACTACAGTTGTATTGGTAACGCAGTTACTTTAGATATATTTTAAAATTATTAAATGTATTGTACTACGGTTACATTACTTCCTATTTTGTAGAATTCTACAATAAATGGCTATGACACTCGCGGAAAAGCAACGTCGTTATCGGCTGAAGTTAAAGCTAGACTCCGTACAAAATAAGAAACGACGAGATCGTCAAAAAGCTGCACAACAAATAATCGTGATCATACCGGCTTCCACGCCACTCAAGAACCTCAACTTCACCTAGGTCTAGAAACCGAAAAATAAATGTAATACTTGTAAAATGAGATATCAAAAAACTAAAAAGTTAAACAAAGTGCAATCTCATCAGTTTAGAGAGTCACGGAAACAAGTGCCGTTATACAGAGGCGGTCTGAGAGGACTCATAGGGCTGATAAAGCTCTTGAGAGAATTACAAAAATTAAATCAAAAAGAGGTAACAGTTTCTAAGTAAAAGAAAAACAATTGAATTAAAAGGAAAATATCAGATGGTTTTCATGTTTTAGTTTAGAATTAATATTTGTTTTTTGTCATTATTTTACTAAAGCAATTTTTTAACTTTGACTTGGAAACTATAAAAAATATTTCATTGATTTGATATGTTTGTGATTTAGTTTTATGGGTTCTTAACTGGTAGTACTGCTGTTTAAAATTGCCATATTAAAGATTTTAATTGTATAATTTTATAAATAAAGTTTAAATTTTATGGAAAGTAACGGTTGTTTAATTTTTCGACCACTTCGTGTATAAATTGCCAAAAATATCGTGGGGTCATTAAAAACATCGCTGCAAATGTCAGTACGTAATAGATTAAACTATTGCCATGCTATATTAACAAAAGATCATTAACAAATATATTTGTAAATTTCAGGCATTAAAAAGTATATGACCCATAAATATTTTTTTCCAAAAAAGTGTATTTATATAATACTAGCCGTTACCCGCGGTTTCACACGCGTATGGAAAGTAGAATTCTTTGCAAAAAGAAACAGCTTATGAAACATATGGGCTATCCAATATAACAATTTCTTCTAACTTTGTTGAACCACTTAACATAACTATAAATCTACCAATCCCGAATACATTTCACCCAAACTGCAAGTGCTTATGGGCCACATTATATAACAAATTTATTCAAAATTTTTTTGGAACCACCTTGTATAGTTGTAACTCTGCTTCACCCTATAGTGCAACCATCCTGTATATGCTATTGTTTATTTGTCACCCAATATAACATTTTTTAATTACCTAATTATAGTTCTACTCCACCCTATACGCTATATAACAATTATTTCTGATAATTTTTGAGCCACTTCGTAAATTATAATTTTAACCGGCCTTTATATGAAATTTTTTTAAAAACACAATATATTAATAAAATTTTGCTTCGGTCCATATTTCAGATATTTAATATGGCAGAATGCAACTGTTCCTGGTCTACCTTATACAACAATTTTTTAAATATTTTTTAATTAACCCTGTAAAACTATAATTCTACTAAGCCCCGAACTTAACCACCACATATTTGCAACTACTTATGGGCCACCTAATATAGCTTTTTTTGTACCACTCACTCACTAAATTCACTAATCCCAACCCATTTCACCCAAACCGCAACTATTGATGGCCACCCGATATAACAATTTTATTCAATATTTTTAAGAACTGTCTTCTATAGCTACTTACATCTATATTTAAAATATCTTGTATATACTGCTGCCAATTAGTCACCCACTTACTGGTCTATCGGTTTTTGAACAATTCTGTATAACTACGCTAAATAACCATTTTTGAGATATTTTTTAGCCATCGTGGAAAATACAATTTGTCTCCACCTTATATATCAACTACCCCGTATATGCAACTATTTCTAGCATGTTTTAATCACACTGTATGACTATAATTTTACTTCGCCCCATGTTTCAGATATTGCATATATGCAACAGCTCATGTTCTATCTTAAAACAAATTAGCACAATTTATTATCCACATTATTTAACTATAATTCAACTCCACCCTCTATTTCAACCTCCTTGTATGTGCAACTACTTATCGGCCACCTAGTGTGACATTTTTTGTACCACTCTGTGTAAATATATATCCATCAATTCCCAATTTATTTCATCAAAACTGCAACTGCTTATGGGGCACCCTATGTAACATTTTTAAAGATTAAACTACTTAACTCTACTCCTCCCTATATTTCAAATATCATAACTGTGCAAACGATTATGAGCTACCCTATTTCACACGTTTTCCTCATATTTTTTTAAGCACAGTATGAAATATAATTTCTCTTCATTTAATCCATCCTTCATTTGCAACTGTTTCTAACCTTGTTTGAATCACACTGTGTAACGATAACTTGACTTCGCCCTATATTTCGGGTACTTCATATATGCAACAGCTCATGCTCTACCCTATATAACAAAATTCTTCCAACTTTTTTACCCATTTATTATTATACTCCATGTTATATTTCAACAACCTTGAATATGCAACTACTAATGGGCCACCCAATATAACATTTTTTCACCACTCTGTATACTTAGAATTCTAGTCCACCTTATAATTCATCTATCCGCTATATGAAACAGCTTGTGGATCACAACATTCCTTTATAATATTTTTTAAACCTTCCTGTATAACTGTAATCATACTTTGCTACATATTTCAACCATCCTATAATATGCTACTTGAAAACTTGTGAACTACTTGTGGATATAAAACAATTTTTTAACCACCCTATAAACTATAATTGCACTCCATCTTATATATATATATATATATATATATATATATATATATATGTATTAGATGGTTTCCGGGAATTCATCGAATACAGTATTCGAGTAGTTACTCTAGTAGTTACTAGAAGCGAAAGCAGAAGGCTACGAGAATTATGCGAACCGACCTGAAGGGCAGATGTTGTGACTCTGCCGAAACGTCGTCATTTTACCTTCGATCCCGGCAGGGATCAGTTATCAACTACGCGGATGAATTCCCGGAAACCATCTAATACATTTAGTGCCCGCGAAAACTCGAAAACTTAAAAACAAATATATATATATATATATATATATATATATATATATATATATATGTTATATAAGTTTATACCATGAACTTAGTACGAACTTATATCGCAACGATAGTTCAACACTCCCAGCTGACTCAGCGACACGTGTGGTGTCATATTACGGCGCCGCCAACATCCGTGGGAATCGCAGCGTCGACTTTGCTTATTCGGCATATTATATGTTATAAATTGTAAAACTGCTCTAATGTTGTATTCATTATTACTCAGTTACTCTGTCACTTTATATTGTTATTTTCATTTACATTTTCAAAGTTATAATTTTTGTATTGTTATTAATAAAATCTTTTTTAAAAAGTTAATATTGAGAAGTGTGATATAACAAATTGGCGCAGTCAGTAGGATCCGTCAACGTTACTAGAACACGAGCTTACTTCTAACTGGTAGCGGCGGATTCCTATCCCTCAACGGAGCAAAGAACCTGGAAGAAGTCCCAACTGCGATAACAAGGAGAACACGGATCTTCCAATGTTCCTGTTGATGTGAGTAGTAGTGAATCGTCTAACGTTTAAGGTTTTAACAATTTATTTAATTGATTTGATTGATATATTTGATAATTTGATTTTTATCTGATTATTTTATTTATTTGGTAATATTGATATATTATTTTGAATTGATTTATTATATGATCATTTGAATTGAAATATTTATTTGATATATTCTGATTTACGCTTACATATTTATTTTATTACTCCATTCTTTACTGTTCTATTATCCAAAATATCGTTTATTTCCCATTTACATACACTCTATTAATATTTTTTTTACTTTTTATACAATCCCTCGTTTGTTTTATTATTTTTTTTCTTTTAACTTGTGTACATATTTTAAATCTAACAAATCACAATGGCACAAGCAACAAACAACGTTGTTTCCGATGAAACCGAAAAATACCGGTTATCGGAAATATTTTCAGTCATTCCCGAATTTGAGGGAGACCAAATCTCCTTGGCCACCTTCATACACGCATGTAATTGTGCGTACAATATGTCGACTGCAGAGCAAAAATATCTGCTAGTCATTCATATTAAAAATAAATTAAGGGGAAAAGCGGCGCAGTTAATCAACTCGAGGAATCCTGCGTCTTATCTCGAAATAAAACAACTTCTAACTCTTCATTTTGGGGATTCTCGTGATCTTTCCTCATTAATACACGACCTTCAACGGTTAAAACAATTATCCAATGAGTCTCCCCTAACATTCTATAATAGGCTTCAAGTATTGAGTGCGAAAATGCACTCATGTATCCAAAAAGCTCCTAGTCTGAGCACCGAGCAGAAAGACGCTCAAACCACTCTCGTTGACACCATGGTTTTAAACACATTACTTACCGGTTTAGAACCTCGATTAGGCCAAATTATCCGTGCCAGTAATCCGAAGGATCTTCTTGAGGCACATTCACGGATAAGAAGAGAACTTCAACTATCCTATTTTGAGGAACAAAAGATACATAAATCTGTTCCACCTAAGCCATCTTTTCAGGCTAGAAAACCAACTCCACCCCCTAAATGCTTAAATTATGGGCGATTAGGCCACATTGCTGCGGATTGTCGCCTGAGATATCAAAATAACCCTCAGCCTTTCAATCAAAATAACAGACCAAATTTCGTTGGGCCGAATCAATCTTCGAGGCCAAATCCAATCAATAATAATAACAATCATCAAGGTCAACAATTCCGACCAAATAATTTTCAAAGACCTCCTTTCAAGCCTAACAACTTTCGACCGTCTGTAATACAGACAAACCCAAATTATCGTCCCGAAAGAACCCACCATTTTAACAACCATCATAATGTCAACTATTCTGCAAATGACTATGATTATTATACTGATAATAACCAGCAGAATTTCGATTATAACGACCAAAACTATGAAAGCCCTGAGTTCGACCAAATAGTAGATGATACCCCTGTCGAACCTTTCAGTCCTCACGAATACCAGGATTTTCTAGCGCTTCCGTGCCTAGATCAGCCCCCCGATTCGACAACTACCCTCTCAGAAGTCCAAACTCAAATACAGAACTTGAATTTGGAAGACTTCAATCCCGATCTGAACTTCCCAGAACAAACATTTCTTTAAGAATTTCTGACTTCGATAATAAACGCGAATGCAATGCCAAAAACTGTTAACTTTTCCAATCTTCATTTAGAACCCCTTGACAATACACACCCTCTCTTAAATCTGAATACACACGATTACTCTGAATCTACAAACTTAGACAGAAACTTTACTATCAGGGAACAAATTCGGACAGAACATCTTAATTACGAAGAGCGAGAACTTATCACGAATCTCTGCTTAGAATTCGAAGATATTTTCTATCTCGAAGGCGATGTTTTGACGTTTACTAACGCCGTCAAACACTCTATTGACACCAATAATGCCAAGCCCGTTTTCACGAAATCGTACAGATATCCTCAAGTGCATAAGGAGGAAGTGAAAACCCAAATTTCCAAAATGCTTGATCAAGGCATTATCAGGCACTCTTCTTCTCCTTGGTCCTCCCCCGTATGGGTCGTCCCTAAGAAACTCGATGCTTCTGGTAAGCAAAAGTGGCGAGTTATTATCGACTATAGGAAGTTAAACGAACTAACTGTAGACGATAAATATCCTCTGCCCAACATTTCTGATCTCCTCGATCAACTTGGTAAGTGTCAATACTTTTCGACACTGGATCTCGCTTCCGGGTTCCAACAGTTGGAAATCCTTGAGGAAGACATTCCCAAGACCGGTTTCTCTGTTGACAATGGTCATTACGAATTCGTTCGTATGCCATTTGGTTTGAAAAATGCACCTTGAAAATTCAACCTGACAAGTGTGAGTTTCTCCGTAAGGAAGTTGCTTACCTAGGTCATCTGATCACCCAAGAAGGAGTAAAACCAAACCCTTCAAAGGTTGAAAGCATCCAGAATTTTCCTCAACCCCAAACTCCTAAAGATGTTAAATCTTTTCTTGGTCTCGCCGGTTATTACCGACGTTTCATCCCAAATTTCGCCAAGATCTCAAAGCCCCTAACGAAACTCCTGCAGAAAGACGTCAAATTCATCTTCGACGCAGATTGCAAGTCTTCCTTCAACGAACTGAAGCAAGCCCTTGTATCTGACCCTATCTTGATCTACCCAAATTTCGAAGAACCATTCCTGCTCACTACTGATGCTAGTGCTTTTGCAATTGGAGCGGTTCTCTCACAAGGCCCCGTAGGAAAAGATCTTCCTATAGCATATGCTTCCCGTACACTCTGCGCTGCAGAAACTCGATATTCCACTATCGAACGGGAACTGCTAGCCATTGTTTGGGCGGTCAAGCACTACAGACCGTATCTTTTTGGGAGAAAGTTTACACTCCTGTGTGATCACCGTCCGCTTACTTGGCTCTTTTCGATCAAAGACCCTGGCAGTCGTCTAGCCAGATGGCGCCTCAAACTAGAGGAGTATAACTATAAAATCGAATACAAGCCCGGCAAGGTAAACTTGAACGCAGACGCTCTTTCCCGTATCAAAATTAATCACTTCAAACAATGCACCGACTTTATTTCTAAAATCAACATCTTTGCAAATAACGAAACCGACCCAGAACAACCAGATTCCGATAATGATCAAGAACCCGATGATCATGACGAACGAATGACAAGAGAATTTAATCGATTTGTTCAATTATATAAAACCGAGTCGATAATCGATTACTCAAAAATAGAAATTTCTAACGCCCAACTCCTAGACAAATCTCACAAACGAATAGTCACTTTCTTCTGGCAAAATAAACTCAATGACTTGCATGACAAAATCATCGAAGACATTTTCGAAGAAGACCCAAATTTCATTACCGACACGTTAAACATTCTAGCCAGCAAATCTGTCCGGCATAGAAAATATTTAATTGTCCCTTTACTATTCGATCCCGAAACTGTTGTCTCGCATCTTTTTAACATCCTCTATAATAACCAAGATCAGTTCGACGAATCAGAAACCTTCTGCATTGAAAACAACGTCGAACTACCTATTCTCGAAACACTATCTTTCATACTCGCAGACAAAGACATAAAACTAAAGATTTGTCAAAACATTGTAACAACCCCTTCTCAAGACGAAATTCCCATTATACTGCAACAGTACCACTGCGGCAAAAATAACCTACACCGTGGAATTAATGAGACTATTCGACGTATTAGGGAAAAGTATAACTGGACTGGACTAATCAAAAGCGTAGAGCAATTTATCAAGTCTTGCGAAACTTGCCAAAAGGTAAAGTTTTGTAGGAAAAACTTAAGTGCTCCTTTTGTCATAACCGAAACACCAAAAACACCCTTCGAACGTATCAACATTGATATTTTCGAATATCCAACGAGAAACTACGCACTGACTATTAGGGATGAACTCACCAAATTTACTCAAGCTTACCCTATTGGTGACAAAACAGCTAAAACAGTCGTAAACACCCTCTTAGTATTTTTCCAACATTACGGTACCCCTCTTCGCATCCATTGCGACTATGGACGTGAATTTGACAATACTCTAATAAGGGACCTGTGCGAACTATATGACATAAAGTTATCCTTTTCAAGCGTCCACCATCCCGAATCAAACGGTTCTATCGAAAGGTTTCACGCGACTTTAGCGGAAATGATAAGGGCAAATACAGCCGAACATCCGAACGAACATCCATTCAACGTCCTCCCTTACGCAGTTATCTGCTACAACAACACTAAAAACAAGACTACTGGTTTCACGCCCTACGAACTCATCTTTGGGCACACTTCTAGTAGACCCCCCGAAACAATATACGATCAGGAAAAACTCATTTCCAAATATGTTAGGGACCTTAACAACAGAATGAACTACTATTATAGACTTGCCCGCGAAAAAACCGACCAACAAAAACAAAAATCTAAAGTTAGATTTGACAAACATGTTTCGACTAACCAACCAGAATACAAAGTAGGCGACAAAGTTTACGTGAAAGAATCTCAGATTAAAAGCAAATCTGAAAACAAATTCAATGGACCTTTTGAAATTACCGCGATTAGAAAAAACTCTGCCACAGTTATAAACTTACAGACTAACCAAATCAGTAAAATTAACTTTGACAGACTAAAACCATATTTTGAATGAATCCCTTCTTTTCAGATTCTGTGAACTGTTTTCAGTCGTGAACCTCCAACAATACTCTCTTACACCCGTTAACAATACAATAGGAGTTTTCTTCCATGAAGAAGGCACACTTAAAATTTCAAACGACAAATGGTCACTTCTTGTCTTCAAAGACCTCAGCCCTTTCAGAGGTGCTATTTCAAATAACGACGCCATACTAAACCGAATTTTAGAGACAATCAACGAAAACACAACTAATACAAAATCATTTAAACCAAAAATACAAACACATGTTAGCCTCTTGAAACAAATTTCTAAATCCGTTAACTCTAAATATACAGACATCTTCGCTGACACTCAAACTTACCCTACTAACAGAAGAAAACGTGGACTTATTAACGGACTGGGATCAGTTTGGAAAGCTATTTCAGGAAACTTAGACTTATGGTGAATACATAAATGACTGTATAACTAAAATTACTAAAGACCAACACCAAATTCAGGACTTAGTAAAAAAACAAATATCTGTAACAACCTCAGTCATTACTAACCTCAACAAAACTTTACAAAAATTTCAATCCGAGGAGAAATTATTCTCGAATAACATTGAAAAAATAAGGCAGTCAATTTTATACATTTCAAATGATCTTGATTTTCATGAATTTCAAATCAATATCTTGGATCTGTGTGAAAGCCTAATGGAGAGTTACATATTTATCGAAAACACTCTCGATGATGTTTTAACTGCAGTCTCTTTCGCCCGCTTAAAAATTTTACATAGTTCGATCATAACCCCAGTAGATTTGGTCGATTCCCTTCAAAAGATTTCTCAATCACTACATGAAAATAATTTACCACTTTCTATTTACAGTTCAAATGTTGCTCAGTACATTGATTTGATAGAATTGGAAGCTTTTCAAATCAACACCAAAATCATTTTTGTACTCAAAATTCCTTTAGTTGATCCTGAGATTTACACCCTTTACCACCTTTATCCGATCCCAATTTTGGATGATCGAACAGGGTTTCATCATATACTTTCAATAAAGACAAAATTTATCGCGAGAGATGACGATTCGTTATTATACACATCCTTCGAAGACCTGGGTGACTGCAAGCCCTTAACTAAACATCATAAGATTTGTTCCAAAGCTATATCACATCCAATAGACAAAGATGCCATCTGCGAAGGTCAGCTTCTCAGACAGCCAGCCACACTTCCAGACCCCTGCAAAAGTTTGATATTGTATGCAGCAGACTATAATATCCAAGAGATTGACGTAAACTTTTGGTTGATCTCGATTTCAAGACCACTGGCCATCACCATCAAATGCAAAGGGCAAGATGTCGTGACACAAACCATATCGACAAATTCAGTGTTACAAATCCAACCCGACTGCAATGCCTTTATCGACAACACAAGGGTCCATGCTACAAGAACTTCTAAAAATGTCCAAAACATCACATACAGAAACCACCCAGTGGACATTCCTTTCAACTGCTGCAACGGCATGCCAGCCGCCAATGAGATGCCAAACCTGACACCCCTACAGCTACAAGAATTAGATGTACAAGACCTAGATGTTGCCAACCATAAGCTCTCCCAATATTCTAAGGAACTGGAAAAGCTGATGGAACAACCACCCTTAGAAAAGCATACGTCCTGGCTCACAATCACAACGACCAGCTTAGTAGTAATTGTGATTATCCTGCTCATAATGAAGTCAATCCAGAAGGGGTTCAAGGATACCACTACACCAAGCTCCGCTGTCCAGCACACGCCACCGACAGCACCACCAAACCCTAAGCCCAAAGGAAAGCTACACAGCCTCCTGAATCCAACCGACGATACAGAACTCCAGAACTTGACGTAAAAGTTGATGCTGTACCATCAACTTTTTTATATGGATGGGAGTTGTTATATAAGTTTATACCATGAACTTAGTACGAACTTATATCGCAACGATAGTTCAACACTCCCAGCTGACTCAGCGACACGTGTGGTGTCATATTACGGCGCCGCCAACATCCGTGGGAATCGCAGCGTCGACTTTGCTTATTCGGCATATTATATGTTATAAATTGTAAAACTGCTCTAATGTTGTATTCATTATTACTCAGTTACTCTGTCACTTTATATTGTTATTTTCATTTACATTTTCAAAGTTATAATTTTTGTATTGTTATTAATAAAATCTTTTTTAAAAAGTTAATATTGAGAAGTGTGATATAACATATATATATATATATATATATATATATATATATATATATATATACATATATATATAAAACGCCCCCCGGTGGCCTAGTGGGAAAGTCCGTCAGCTCACACAATTGTACTAAATTGGAGCTTGATATAGCGGACCGGACCCGGGATCAAATCCCAGCCAAGTCAAGGTTTTTTTCATTAATAAAAAAATTGTGACAAAATTCCGGGGGGGTACAGTCGCCTCTGACGTAAATGGCAAAAATCAGGGAAATAGACATTTGCCCCTTACCAACCCGCACTGCGGCAGCGTGGTAAGGTATGCCTCATATCCCCTGTAAAATTCTAAGAATATTCTTCGTCTTCTCAATCCTTCGAGATAATTCTTCTTACAAAAAGACCTTAAGCTCTTTATCTGTTCCCTCAAGACCTTAAGTGTTTCCGATTAGCTCTTCAGCTTTCGCTTCATTAATACATTCCGTTACGAGTCTAGTTATACAAAAGGCCAATTCCTCAACCTCCAGCCTTGAGTTTCCGATAAAAACTGCCAAAATTATGTTCGTCTTCTCAATCCTTCGAGCCAGTTCTTCAATTCTTCAGTCCTACACTTCTTCTTCTTCTTCTTCTTCATTTCAGTTAGTAAAACCGACCATTTGCCCACCTACCTTCAACTCTCTTCAATACAGTCCTTCAGTCCTTCTCACAGATCTTAAGCTCTTCTTCTTCCTCCTCTGTTCTCAAGACCTTAAGTTCTCCATTTCCACAGCTCTTCAAGTTCCTCTGCAATCTTTCAATTCTTCAGGGAGGCTACACCATGAAAAATTGGTTGAATATAGCTGAATATGATGATGATGATGATGATATATAAAACAGACTATGAGTACTTGATATAATAATGATAAACGGACAAATGTGGGTTATAAGGAAACGGAATAAAATAAAATTCATATCAATGGGAATGGAATTTTTGAGAGGCTCTAGAGACAACTGAATATAAAAAATAAGGAATTACGAAATGAAACTAGGATGGTTAAAGATGTTGGACTCAAGTCCTCCAGGTAGAAAGTAACGTGTTTGACCAAAAAGATCCTTAAGAAAGGAACTGAGATAAAAGGATTGCAGAATAGAGACTGGAAAGATAGGAACAGGTGGACACAAGAGCATGAAAGCAAGAAGACAGATCAGCTGTAGGGAATTTGAATATATGTAGGTAAACAAAATGCATATTAATTTGTTAATTTTTTATGTTTGAAGATTGCGCCTAAGTGAAGAAACAGTTCACGTAAGTATAAAATCTCAATGATAGACAGCAAAAAATTAGTTGTACTTGATCAAAAAGCATAATTTTGGAAGATGAGATGTGTCTCATACAGATTTGAAGGCACCTTCATTCTTCAAACTCGTTTTTTTTCAGGTGATACCTACAGTCAACTAAAATACATATCCTTTATAACAGTTAATTGTCTTTATCAGTTCTAGATAAAGCTTTTTCGAATCCTATCTTATTTTCAGTACACATTGATATATTGGCTGGTTTCACTCACCTGTGGAGTTGAGTAAGCTGCACCACTGCTCTGAGGAGTCGAAGGTGTTGATGGTGTAGATATATATGATATAGGAGCTCTTACAAAAGGTCTTTGCATTGTCTGCATATTTGGTGCCGGAAATCTCCAACCTACTGGTGGGGTATTCATTACATTGTAGCCATTTGAAATTGCCGGATAGACGTAAGGTGTTCGGTAAATTGGAGTTGCTGGAAAGACTGGGTTGACAACTGGTGTGTTCGGTGAGGGACATGGATAAGATAACCGGTTGAATCCCAAATAATTGATGCTGAAAAATAATGAAAAATGCATTAATTTACATTAACATACTGCATGATTAAAGAACTACTTATAATATTTTTAAACTGACAAGGCAATATGGGTTTTTATTAATACTTTTTTACAGATAGATAACATACACATCTATACTAATAAAGCTGATGAGTCTGTTATTGGAAAATAATTTTTGTATTTCGAAGCATATTCATTGTGGAAGCCAGTGGAAGGTTATAGGCTATCTAAGATACTCGAAAGGTGGCGCTGCCTTCGAGTGTTAGTGTAACTTCTAAACGACTTTTGTCGAGACTATGATTCATAGCTACGCTAGGATTCGATAGATGGTGCTGTAACTTTCCATCCGTTAAATCGCGTCGTAGTCGAGTTACCTACCAGGCTAAAAGTGGAAGAACTTCTGCCGGGTAAAGGGCTTCTGCCGTTATTCTTAACGGCCAAGGTAGAATAACTTGTCGGGCCATGGAAAGAACGTCTACCAGACCAAGGACAAAAGAATGTCTTCCGGCCGAATAGCAGAACATCGTCGGGGAAAATTTATGTATATAATTAGTGTGTGCTAATCAGCTGACTGAGGATGCTGTTCGTGAATTAGTTATTCTTCTTAACTCCCATTCCTTAATAAAATTAAGGAATGGGAGTTAGGTTTCACAAAATACTCAGAAAAACATTTTGTCCATTCAACTTTATACTGGTTATAATTCACCCAGATGCAAATAGTTTACACCCAACAATATGTATTATTAGTATTATACTATAAGATATAAATATCAGAGTTCAAAAAGTAACATTATACTTATTCTCAAGTTGATTTTTTCTCATTGCAAATGTATTTGAACCAATCATTTGCACAAGGATCCACATTAATTTGTTGTATCACTTTACATTAGACGTAAGACATTCAGATAGAAAATCTAATAAAATTAGATAAATTGAGAACGGTATCGGTGAATCACTGAGGACAGAACACTGACTAGGTGTATATATAACATAATGTGGTAACCAGCATTGAGCTTTGCCAATGTTGTTTGAGTTTCAAATAAATGTTTAAATGCCATTTAGCAAAATTTGGACAGTGGCTGGTTTACATGTTTCAGTAGATCAGTCGCAAATCAGTACTAAATTTTCAATAGATTTGGCAGCACTGATCTGACTCATAACAAATATTGTTAAAATGAGTTATATAAATTCCAAACCAAAACCAAAATTCATGAAATATAAGATGGTCCACTAAGAAATCAATAAAAGAGATTTTACAATAGAAAAAACAAGGTGCATTTGTTTCAATATCAGCATGACTAAGATGCCTATAAGTATAGACTAATAAAATACAATGTGTATCTTTTCATGTTGGTTTGATGTTTCACCTTTAAATGCTTGTTGTGATGCCTCATAACCTGGCACATCAGGAATATTAAAAACAAATAAAGAAAGAATTGTCCCAGGGCCTAGTTGTGATATCATATTTGGTAAAATAAATCATTTGCCTGAATAAATAGAAAAAGAAAGATGGGTTCAGTTTGAGAAATACAAAATTTATTTTTGTGAAATTTACAAAATTTTACTTCAGTTCCTCTCCACATGTATGTTTTAGCCATAGAAGCAACTGTTTTTACAAATTTTAATATTATGCACTAAGGGGTTATTTACTGGAATGATTAAATATGCATATTTAAAAAAATCAAATCTTTAAATACATTTTATCATTTATAATAATTAGAGGTAAACTAATATTGTTACAAGGTTTTTTATTCCATTAACTGAAGTAAAATATTATCACAGACAAATCATTGAAAAAAAAAGATGTTTCAAAAAGTACACATATTTTCTAGAGACCTTCAAAGAGATACAAGATTTGTGATGAAAACATAGCAAAATACTTGGATATGCTCTAGAACAGGTTAGAGTATATATGTAAGTCAATTCACAGCACTTTGAGAAAGCCTATCCAGATAATAAAACAGTCACTTAAGCTAAATGTCCCACAATTTTAGTTTTTAAACAAAACTGATATCCCATATTCAAATGTGCCATAAATTTTATTTGGTAGACACACTTTTTGTTTTTAATCATTGATCTAAATATGAATGATATTGTGGAGTTGATGGAAAGGTATGTACAAGATAGGAAATTGATATAAATATTACTAAACACTACAAACTGACATCAATAGGACAACAAATATTGAAAACAATATTTTGAGTGTAAAAGTTAGTCTTTATTGTCAATAATTTGTACTCCATTCTAATTATTGTAGATCACAGTCTGTTGTTTATACAGGTAATACCTAAATAATGTCCAATTTGCAGCTGTAAGATAAAATGTAGTTTGCTTTCAGAATGTTATTATACTAAACCAAAATGATTTACTGGGATTTACTTTTGAATTTGATACAATATTGAAGGTGAATGTAGAGGATATCAAAAGCATCTGATATTTTTAAATATACAGGTATTAATCTTAAGTGTGATGTTATTCCCAAAATATTTGTAAAATTTAGATAAGTATATATTAAACTTGAACTCAAGAATGAAATCTAGAGTACTTCAAACTAAAAGAAAACTGTACATAAAGAGTTTGATCATAACCAGAACATGCATAAGTTAAATTGGCTAATTATTGTTGGTAACTCAATGGAATAACAATACTTGCATATGTTACCTTTGTTTCACACCTGTGTTATAACTTCCAGACACATTTTACTTACTTTGGTAAAACACTGAAATTTCTCTCAAACATGTCATCTGGAACTAACTGAGGCACAGCTGGTGGTGGACTAGAAAAAGATATCAGATCAGGAGTATCATTAGCTGCATTATTTTTATTCTGAGATGAGGGAGGTGGTGCTATTAAAGAATTTGAAGGACTGTGAGAGTGTCCTGGTCTGGGCCTTGATTTACTAAATTGACGTTCATATCTTATTGATGTAGAATCTGTTTCAGACATTGATGCAGCTCTAGCAACTAAAATGCAAACACTTAGATTTTGTAAAGATATATTAATTTGTTACCTGTTGTTGTTTTCGGTTTTATATTTGTTACAGATGTAGAAGATCTATTTAACTCTTGTAATTTTTTGTTTTTGAATTGTTCCAGTGCCAGAGATTCCAGACTAAGAGCCTGAGCTCTTTCCAAATCTTCTTGAAATTGTTTGTCATAATCAGCCATTGCGAGATTTCTATTCCGTTTTCTACTCACTGATGTGCGACACTAAACTTTACTCGGTTAATATAAACAAATTAAATTAATTGGTATAAACATTGCGACACATTCAGTATTCCGTTCAAACTATTTTTAATTAATTGATGGGTTTGTGGTTTGTACGAGAGTTGGATGTAGATAGTGATCTTTCTTGTTTAATTCTGGAATTGAAGAAAATGGTGGCAGAAATTTGAAAACGTTAGCAGAAAATCAA
Source organism: Octodonta nipae (assembly GCA_034190945.1). Lineage (NCBI taxonomy): Eukaryota > Metazoa > Arthropoda > Insecta > Coleoptera > Chrysomelidae > Octodonta > Octodonta nipae. The sequence goes on along the minus strand of CM067216.1, from coordinate 58,382,741 downwards.
ATTTTAGTAACTAAAATCGAAAAACTTGTGATACGTCAAATAAAATAGTGACCAAAATTCCAACCTCAAAAAAGTGACATTTGAATGATTTGAGTACAGAACAAGAATTTTAGGATTACGTATCATGGTTTATTTGAACCATGTTTCTTATACCATTTACCTTATTACTCCTATAACAATGAGCAGTATTGTGTGTTGCCTGCTGAAAAACCATCAAATAGTATATTTTTCTATGACAAAAATAATTCTCCATTTATAATTATTCAATATTTTTATTTTTTTTATAACAATTACTGCTTTACTTTAAGTGTAAATCTTAGATTGTTTAATTTCTTTTTGTAAGTTTTCTAATGTTTTCTTTTCGACCATTTTTATTATGTTACTCTGACTGGCTTTCTTCCCGTACTGCTGCCTTCGTTTATATAATTCCAACTAAAATTGAATTTGCTATTTAATAGGTATAAACGGAATATTAGGGTTAACCTTATTTGCGTTTATATCTGGTCCTAATCTTCCTAGTTCAGTTACATATTTTACAGGTATTTTCGAAACATTTGTACTTGTGTTATGCACTCCCTTTTTGTCTAGAGTTTGTTCAGAAACACTACATAAATTAGACATCAGACTTGTTAATGAGAGCGCCAAATCTTGACTAGTAGATACATAACTAAAAAAAGTGTTATTATGATTGCTATACAAGTTCTAGAATTCTGAATACAAATGGTGGAATAAGAAAAGGTCAGCTGTAAATAGGTAGTAGGTACTTCCCATGTTTACCTCGAATCGGAATTATCCGTTTTAAAATAAACTGACTGGACGTCATCGCCGCTTCTGCAACTCCTAGAACTAAAATCTACACAAGTAGCTTTGGAAGATTTACTATCAGTATTTTCAATGCCAATTCTTGCATAAAATAAGTCCAAATAGGACTTGCTACTCAATTTTTGTTTGTTCCTTATTTTCTTCCGTGGCCTAAGTTTCTTTCTGTTGCTTTCTTTGTTGATAACTGTACTAGCATCTGAACTTTTTTTGCTCAGTTCCACTTGACTTTTCGTCAATTTCTTATCGTAAAATGGTATAATGTCGTCGTCTAAAGTTTTGTCGGTTTCATTACCTATATTGTTTTCATGTTGTAAATGTTTTTCTTGATTTGTATTTTCTAAACAATCAAATTCGGAGTCATCTAGGGAGTCGTAAAATTCATCACTTTCCATTCAAAAAAGTATTTACGCGATTTTTATAAATAAAAAATAATAATGTCAGTGACGCGTCAGAACTTTTGAAAATTCTTGTCAACCATTTCATGGGCGACACAATTGTTGACAATTGTAAGGCGACGTGTCTATTATATTGAAAGAACTTTCAGAGTACAAATTTTAAAAACACTCTGAACCTCTAACATATTTTAGTGTCGCCCAGTGGTCCAAATTCGATCAAAATCATTGTTAAAAATTTGAAGATAATATAGCAATGAATTACCATATTTCCAAAATTTTTTTTTACTATTATACACTATTTTGGGTACAAAATAGTTCACTACCATTATAATTAAGTAAAAAGTGATTTCGCAAATGATTCAGTTATGTTGTCTTACGGGTTCAGGTAATATACATGTGCGACGCTAAAGATTATATATAAAAATAATACATACTTACATATTAGTACACCTTAAACTGCAATGTATGTATAATCGCATGAATTTCAATTGAATATACAAAGTTAGACATGACTATTTCTGTATTATATCAAAAATATAAATACAATGCCCCTGCTGTTCCTAAGTACGACTTTGATATAAGATTCGCAAAAAATGTGATCAAAGAATTCTTTTGTTTCAGTGAACCCATTAACGTCATAAGGAAAAATCTAGGAAAAATCTTATGAACTATCCCGATACTGGGTCGTTCAAAAGAAGAAGGCCATTACTAATTTCTTCCTTAATTGAATTCTACAGAAGTAGAAGTGATACAATCGTCTTTATTCAAAAAAATTAACGCAGGCTCTTTTATTTTTAACCGACTTCCAAAAAGGAGGAGGTTATCAATTCGTCGCCTTTTTTTTTGTTTTGTATGTATGTTACCTGATTTCTCTCCTGTGGTGAACTGTTTTGGATGAATATGGTCTTGTTTAATAGAGTATATATCCGATTGGTGAAACTTCAAATTTTGGAAAAGAATTCTATTGGTAAAGTGATGGAATTTGTGAATGAACACATGCGTGCATGGAAATCGATCAATATCCCTAACATATTGATCGATTTTTCGAAAACTCCTTATGGATGTGTATAGTTTTTTAACATGTAATCTATTAAGGAAGATCCCTAAGTGATCTCATATACTTTTCTGCGACGTGCAACTTGCAGTTTTGCAGAAAATCGCCGAAAATTACAAAATTCTTATCAAAAATTTCATCGAAATGACATAAGGGACATTTCGGGAGTTTTAGGCACTGGAAGTTTTAATTGCGAATTTGAAAATTTTCTTTGTACATCTCAAGCATATAGGTAATAAAGCATAGTATTTTCTGTTCCTTAAATCAATGAGTACCAAGCCCGTTTTGTTTGCATATCAGGCAAATAAACAATTTAAATGCAACTTTTTTCATTTTGCGAAGACGGTGCTTTTGGTGTGGATGTTTGGTGGTATAAATATGTTGAAAAAAATGTGGAATTAAAATTATATAGGGTAATTAAAAAACTGTTATATGATGTGGACGTAAACAAATCATCTACAGGATGGTTGAAATACATGCTGGAATTAAATTATATTTATACAGTGTGATTAAAAAAAATATTTATTTTATAGCCCATAAGAAGTTGCATAAAGTGTGGAGAGGAATTAATGTTACACCAGGCGATAATATAAAATGTTAAAACTGAAATAATTTATGGGGTAGCCCTCAAGGAATTATATACTATTGTTGAAATATAGAACGAATTTGACTCCGTAAATATGGGATGAATTCTACTTCGTTTACAGAAGGCAGCTAACAAATTTATGGTTGTCCGTGGGCAGTCGTATGTACAGGATGGTTGGTACATAGGGCGGAGTGGAATTATCTATAGTTGTACAGAGTTGTCAAAAAAAGTTGAAAAAAGGTTACATGGCGTGGTCCATAAGGCATAAATATATTTTGGGCTTATTAAGTCAACGCGTACTAGTACATTTTGTTGGTAAACATTTACCTGCTAATTTAAATGAAAATGTATCAATGTGTAATGTTGAGGCTTTCGATGTCACCTGATTCTATCTATTAAGGTTATACATACAAAATAAAAAATAAAGAACGAAAACTACCTGACTTCAGACAAACTAAAAATTTAAAAATAAAACATTTTTAAAAAATATATAACCGACTTCCACCTATAACTACCGACTTCCACCTATAACTACAAAGCCAAAAATAATTATAACAAAATACAACTCTGGCAAATAAATAACACATTAAATGTTGTTAGGTACCTACCCAGGAAGTAAAAAATGTAAACATTAAAAGGTGTTCATTCTGTACAAATTAATTACCTACCAATCTAATATATTTTTGAACTCGGTGCCAAGCAACAATCAAGTTTGATGAAGTGGTAGATAAGTACGCAATGAAGGATTTTAGATTTGCCTGGCACCGACTTCAAAAATATATTAGATTGGTAGGTAATTAATTTGTACAGAATGAACACCTTTTAATGTTTACATTTTTTACTTCCTCGGTAGGTACCTAACAACATTGAATGTGTTATTTATTTGCTAGAGTTGTATTTTGTTATAATTATTTTTAGCTTTTTAGTTATAGGTGGAAGTCGGATATGTATTTTTTAAAAATGTTTTATTCGTTTTGTGTTATGTTGTTCTTTGTGAAGTATAGTTGAATTGTCAAATTGTATTTGAACCAAGGTTCGATGCATGTTCATCAATTTTCGATTTTTCAAATTGTCGTTTCTTTATTTAATTCTTGTGTTCATTAATTTGTAGCTTTAATGGTCTCGATGTTTCTCCAATATAAAATTTATGGCATTCACAAGGAATCTTATATATGTTTTTTGAATTCTGAGTTTTGTTGGTTGGTTTTGTTTTCGATATCAGTGATTTCAGTGTATTTCTTGTTTTGAATGCTGTTTTGACATTATATCTGTTATTTTTTTCGAGATTTTTCAATTCATTGAACGCAAGACAATATATTGTTTCTAGTCGAGAACCTTCACCAGTTGCGCTCCCCTCAACTGATGAAATTCTCGAAAAATTATTTATGTATATAGTGCATATAACTGAATTTAACATTTTATCGCGAAATGAATTCCGACATCCAGAGTTTCAGGAAAATCTACTAAAACCTGTCAAAGAAATTACGATACTATTCTTTTCGAAATTTTTTCAATTTCTAGAAACAATATGTTGTCTTGCATTCAATAGTATCGTAATTGCATTGACAGGTTTTAGTAAACCTACGAATTTTTTCCTGTGATTTCTATCCTAGGAATCACAGGGAAACGGCGTTAGACACAGTATGATTCCCGATTTGGAGTCTCTGTGAGCTAGATTTTCCTGTAACTCCTGGATGTCGGAATTAATTTCGCAATAAAATATTAAATATGTTGCTCACTGTTTTCAATCTTTCTGAGAGACCCTGTATATATGGTATAGTTGTAACTACAATGTGGTTGTCCTGAGTAGTAGTGTTACTAAGAGAAATTCCGGGTTGATTCCGATAGTTTGTTTTCTGTTCAAGTCTGTTTAATTCTTTGTTGATAAATTTTTGTAGCGTAACTACTTCCAGTATGAACATTTTATATAATTGTTTTTTCTTTGTTGAATTTGTTATCATTAGAACAGTTGGTCTTTGCTCTATCATATAATGACTTAATAACACCTTACTTTACTCTATTCTGATGATTTGAATTGAAATTTTGTTCAACTTTGATAGTTGGTTCTTTGTTATTAATGTCATTTAACAATTTATCTAATTCTTCAAGGTTGTGTTCACAAATTACGAAAATGCCTTCAACGTAACGCCACCAAACTAAAACTTTATTTTTTTTTTGATAAAATTTCGATCGAATTTTTCCATAAATATGTTACTTAATGTCGCTGAGACACAATGTAGAAAATGTCAAAAATATAAGAAATTTCTAAAATGCCAGAATGTCAAACATGTTAAAACTTTAAAAAATATCAAGAAATATTAAAAAAGCAAAAAAGTCAAAAATTTGAAAAACTTCAAAAATATAGAAAATGTCTAAAATGTCAAAATGACAAAAATTGCAAACATTTCAAAAATGTAAAAATGCCAATCCTGTAAAAACATTCAAAAATGCCAAGAAAATTCAAAAACCTAAAAAATGAAAAAAACATCGAAAATGTCCAAAATGTAAAAATTTCAAAAATGTCCAGTGTCAAAAATATCAAAAACTTCAAAAATGTCAAAAACGTAAAAAATGTCGAAAATATCAAAAATGACAAAAACGTCAAATATATCAAAAATGAAGTGTCAAAAATTTCAAAATGTCTAAATTGTCAAAACTGTGGAAAATGTCTAAAATGTGAAAAATATTAAAAATGGCAATGACCACACAGAAAATGAAAAACCGGAAAACTACAGTATCAACTGGGAAAAATCTTAAACATGTCAATTGGGCTTCATATTAAATCCCAAAAAAAATTATTTTGTGGAGAGGTTTTTGCATATAAATTTCCCTAATGAATGATGATATTCAAATAATTTTCACACAAAATTTTAAATATGTACAGGATGTGAAAACTTTCAGCTGAAAAAATGCTCAAGACAAATAGGTAGGACAAATAGGCCGATTTGTGAAGCCCCTGCGAAGCCGGGACGGGTCAGCTAGTCATCCAATAAAGTGTTAAGTTTGGTAAATTATTACGAGTATGTTACTTGAACATAAAATCTAGAGCAAATTCATCAGTACATACTCTTTTCTTTTTGGTAGGATGTAAATTCAAACTATAAATTTAAATAAATAAATTGACCCCAATTATATGTTTCCTCTTGTAATTACTGCGAAAAACGGATTTAAAGGCGCCAAGTGAAAATTATACTCTAATTTCCAACGTGCATGACCTGTTTAATCGATATCCTGTCGGTGCCAAAAATCACGATCCTGCAGAGCCTCTATTATCCTTGCCCCCTCTGCAATGTTGCAGTTTTCACAACGTGCGATTCCTTTTCATCCTTCAGAGTTCTCGGGACTCGGCGCAGGGTTGGGCGTGTTCTTGCCGACACTATCCGGAAAGTTAGGTTAAGGGAGTAATATTTTGGTGAGGTTCAGGAAAATGCTAAGCCAGGCGGTGAGGTTTTTCTAAATGAAAATGGAAAGGTTTGGAATAGAAACGGTTGGAGATGGATGAAGCGGGCGAGGATGATCAAAAAGGATAATCAAAGGTGAGTAGATAATATTGGACGTTTCTGAAGAAGTAAAGTTAAATGTCAAGTTTTTGGATTTGGTCCAACTGCTTAGTAAGTGATTAGCTAGTTTTCAATGTATTCAATACACCGTTCCCTAGATTGATAAGAATTATTTTTAGAAGTTTCCACAAAAATCTATATGTTAACATAAACGCAACGTATGGAGAATTTGCCTCAAAATTTGAAAATGTCTGAGTGATTTTGAGGTTTACACAGTTTCAGTGTAAACATACTTTTTTATACTCAATTATGTTAAACCATACCAAGTGGTATTATTTAAATAAATCTATAATATTTATTTTATAAATTATAACAAAATTATTAACTATTTTTAAAAACAATCTTATCTATACCAGCTATGAAAACTTGTTGGCAAAGGGATCGTCATATAGCAGTTATGTCTTCTCCAATATTTGCTTTTAATTGAAGAAGTGTTGTTGATTTAAGAGTCTATACTTCATTCTTCAAATATCGTTATAACAGAAATCTGCTGGCAACTACTCAACACGGCTTGGTGGCCACAGGATACTACCGACTCCTAAAACGAATTTTTCCGGGATAATTCCTCCACTATAGTAGTGTCTGGTGTTTCTGCAACCAGGTTCATACAACTTGTTATACACCAACTATATATTTAATTGCATAGGACGGTGTTTAATAAAAATGAAACTATATGACTTATTTAAAGAATTATCTATAACAATATAATAAACACGAATACATCTTATTAAAAATAATGTCGTCTTAATAACAGACATCTTCATTTTCGCAGTTTCTTAATATTGCTTTCATCTCTTCTCGAATGTGGGCTCTTACTGAAGCAGTATCGTTGACTTAGGAGTTTACACATGATTTCAAATGTCCCCATTAAAGGAAATCTGCAGGTGACAAATCGGTACTCTGAAATGGTCACAAGATATCCCCTTTCTTAAAAATGAGCTTATCTGGAAACATGTCTTTCACTAGCGATAGGCTTAATACTACGTGGTAAAAGTGAAACCAACTCGAAAACAATACCCTTATGTATAGGTTCTAAGGCCATAGAAATTAGAACATCCGTGGTAATAGTAAATTTATTTTAATAGTATTTTGGTTAAGTGTTTATTTTAATTAAGACAAAAAGCTATTAATTTCTTAGCCATTCGGTATGTTGGTTTTTGTGTTAGCCGTTTCTGTATTAAAAAAGTGGTGAAAGGCAATATATATTGTGGCTTCAGTAAGGAGTTTATTTTATTACAGGTCGTTTGTATATTTTTCTGTTTATTTTGCCTAGAATAAGAAGGAATGCAAGAGTCCACCAACTAAAGGCCTTTGAAGGAGGGTCAATAGTCGGGTTGTGGCAGCTTTTTCATTGATGAAAATTGGCCCGAGAAGATATAGGAGTCTCAATAGCATTGAGTTGTTGAAAGACATGGTTCCAGAAAGACCGAACAAGAAGAGCAAGGGTTTCAGCATTGCATCCTAGAACAACTGATCAGTGGTTTGCAGAACACGAAAGTCTTCATGGAATGCTCAAGAGAATGCTCAAGAATGCTCATTTTGTCTTACCGCTCCCTCCTGAGAATCGACGTTACCGACTGCAGTGAAATCGGTACTTTAGTGGTGAATTCAGAATGTGTTTGAGTATGTATGATGACCGGGCACGGGTGAGCAGACATTACATTGTAGGAGTAATAAGGTGGGGGACATTTATTGTTGAAATAGATCACAATTAGTCTTTATCATAGATAATAAGGATACATCCAAGACTTGGTTAGAATACATGTTCTGTCATATATTAGGACTCTTTGCAATCCATTGTTTCAACAAGACGGTGCTCTTTCCGCATGTAGCTAGAGTTACGTTGGACTACTTTACTACTCCACAAACCAGATTCAGCATTTGATGACATTCATTAGGAGGAAATCGATCACATGATTAGAAGCATGTCCAGATAATTTTTGTCGGATTCTAACTGTCCGATTCTCTACAAATTTACCATGTGTAGAAAAATGTATTGCAATTAATTAATACTGGGATTTCTATGCCGGTTAGACCAGACCATTCAAATAGTTAATTTGTTTAAAAATATAATTTAAAAAATTACCTATTAATGTGAATTGTAGTAGCTACAATTGTTGATAAACTTTCTCATATTTTGTATAGTTGGAGCATTCTACTTTGCAAAAAACTAAATACGGGTTAGCATTTATTTCGCTAATTAAAGAAATATATATGATGCAATATTCATTTTTCTTACGATGTCAAAATAATGTCTTATAATTTCTCTTTCTTAAATATGTGAAATCTATCTAAAAACGAGAAAGTTTTGAAAATTATGGAGGTAGTGCCGCAAAAACAATAATTTGTTCTCTTTCGGTTTTTATCTAAATTTATGTTTTCAAAACTCAGATAGATTAGAGAAACTTATACATTTTCATACTATGAAACACTCTAATGACACTTCTTTTAGTCCTGAGTGAAACAGTTTTTTTAAAACCATTTGACATAATTTTAATCCTTGTTCTTCCAATTCCAAAGAAATACATAAATATCGAATTTTTTTAAATAGCCCATTTATAGTTTTATACACCATGATTGTCTATTTTGTCAATCATTGTCTGCTAGATTTGTTTCTGACTGATTTGGTAATCCCCCTTATCCATATTGTAGGAATCTATCCCTACACTAGTCAAAATTTTAACTGCAAACTCGTAGAAGTAAATTATCTGAGACTTAAACACCCCAAAAAATATGGGGTATTTTCGTTTTTTGTTCATAATGCTGTCAATCGATAAATTGTAGAGAATCAGAAAATCTTCAAAATGAGTGTTTATAAATTTGGATCACAGCCCTTTTCATAAAGAAAAACTGGAAAGACTGATATAAAGTGAGTGAAAATTCATAACTTGGTTGCAATAACAACTGGAGCTTTAATCTACCTACTAATAATACTTTATAACGTTGACATTAATAAAGCTGAAATCGATATTGTACTTTAAATAGATCTTGCAGAATTGTAGTTTAGATAATTTATAGAAATATTTTGCACAACGTACTGTGTTAACCACGATACTTCGATAGCGATATGCAAAATATATTTTGAAAGCTCATAAAATACACTATATCTTGGATTTTTGTTATAGTGCTAGAAAATATATTAATCCTGCTTGTGAAATTTATCTTAAACCATGGGCCGTTACTTCTCCTTCGATGATAGTGGCGTATCCATTCAGTGGAAAAAACTAATTTAATTACTGTAAACTATATACAGGTAACCATTAACTAGATCAAGATAGACAGGGAAAAATTATGTAAATAAAAACGTAATAAACTGCTGAGAAAATACATATAATAATACAATTTATCATAATTTTCATCTCGTGTTCCCATCTCAAGAAAATTCTGTATTTTCCATGTACCTTGACAGCTATTGTCACTGCACCGCTGGCTGGCTGTCACATATTCGTACATTTAATGCAATATATACTATAATTTTAAACACATTTTTCGGCATTATAGCAAAAATTCAAGACAAATTAAAGTGGAATTTATGAACTTTCAAAATATCTTTACTATATCCCGGTCGGACTAGTCTCGTTAATACGGTGGGATATGCAAAATATCTCTCTAAATTATTTAAATTAAAATTCTTCAAAAACTACGAATTTAATAGTAGGTTTTCATCGTGAGCCCTCATAAACTTAGCGTCATAAACTATCGTTTTGACGATGATTAATATTCCAGTATTAGTTACCAGAAAGTTATATATTTTTCAAAATAATTCCACTTTTGACCAGTTTTTCTGAGTTTACTCGGTAAAAATGATACAATCAGGATGTATAAACGCTGATTGAGAAGTATTTCTGATTCACTACAACTTTTCTGTAGACGGCATTACGATTCCTTCATTACTTTTCATTTCATAACCAAAAAACAAATGAAATTCGTATTTTTACGGGTGTTTATTATTTAAATAGTTGCTGTTGAATTTTATGTCCGAAAACTTGTTCAATTTTACTCTATAAAATGGTGTAACCGTTTTCTTATTCCGGACGGGTCCATTCTTCTTACGATACCATATTTTATATATACATTTCTTTTTTTTGTTTCTCTACCGATGTTCTTATGTCATAAAACTGTGTTCACTGCTCCTTTTTCCTTTAGTTATTCTGTCTTTAAATGGTTTTTTTCTTTCGAGATATAAGCCTTCCGGGGGATTTTCTATTCCTATGTACTTTCGAAAAGTCAGAATATTTCCATAAAAAATCCTCTAACACGTTGATTTTGTTTTAAACAAAGGCACTTTTGGCATACGATCCTTGTGAACTAAATGTTGAAATTGTGCACTGTTGGTTACCTGACAGTAACCAAGGCAATTAATAATTTCTTGTGTTGTAATTCTTTTAAATTCGCCGGTCTAGTACGTATACTTTGTTTTTTAAGTACCCTACAAAAAGTAATTTAGCGGTGTCAAATCTGGCAATCTGGCTGGCTACCAATCGGCCCCCTTCTCCCTATCCAACGATTCGGGAAAACCTCATCTAAACAAGCACGGACAGGCGCTACATAATGGAGAGGTGCGCCATCTCCTTGAAAGAAAATGTCTTTTCTCGGAAGATTACGTTCCTCATTTGGATATAAATTTGGTAGTTCAGGAATAAGGTCGCCTCAAGAACTCTCCAAATATCTTGCACCAGTTAGGTTCACGTCAAAGAAATGGGGATCCAGAATTCATTAATCGGGGACTGTCGGTAGCCCAGTAATGGCCTGTTGACATAGTCGGGTCAGAAAAAAATAAGTTTTTTACGAAATTGTTATCATTCGTCCATAGCTCCTGTATTTGCTGGCAGAATTGAATTTGCCAATCAAGATCGTGTTCAGACAGCCTTATAAGGATGATACTTAGCTTTCGTCATAATTTTGTGAACTGTGGATGCTGCCATAATGAAATTAGAAGCCACTTGGTTAGGTGTTGAGTGTTTTGTATTGCCAACAAAACGTTGAGTTGATCTTCTTCTAATTTTGAGGGTTGACCATATTTGGGTCTACAAGTTTTAGACCAAGATTTAGGTACATCACGAAAATGTAGAAAGTTACTCACTATTGCTTACCATGCTTTAGATGGTAGGCCGACCAGGATGAATTTCATTGGATAATTCAACTACTTCTTGTTGGGTGCGCAACCTATCCCCAAATCCGATCATGCAAAGAATTTCAATTCGTTCTCGTTCACTTAATGCTACCATTTAAATAAAATGACAATAAACAATTCAATCACAGTGATTTTGCCAAAAAAAAAGATATGAAATCGATAAGAAATATAAAAAACAAAAAAAAAGATTTCAAGTTTTTAATCTGACAATAATAGTAAACATCCTCTGTCGCTCAGAAAACCATAAATGTATGTATGTAGAATGACACGCTCTCTCAATTAGCATGGTCGAAATTGGGTGATACCATGTAAAAAAATGTCGACGTCATATCTCGAATAACGATTAAGTCACAAATAAGGATCGTATCTCAAGAAGTGTCCTTGTTTAAAACAAAATCGACGTGTCATAGGATTTTTTCGAAAAATTCTCACATTCAGAAATAACGAATTTATTAATTACTTCTTGAAAGCACTGTATACTGCGTCTTTTTTGCATTAACTTGTAAAGTTCACTTTCAGCATTCCTCTGTGAGTTTTCCAGGCATAAATTCTATGTCTCCTTTATCCTGTGCAATTATTAGTTGGTCATTGGACTTTACTGTAGGATACACATACTACAGTCAATGAAGGCAAAAAACGATAATACTGGGTAATTTGTCCAAGCAGCACCGATTTTCCTAAAAATTTGGATTTGAGTACTACTTACTCTGTACTTCAAAGCTGACCTTGTGCCGGTGTTTGCTTTTTTCCCGGGGGCGGAATGTTACCCTCTCGGGGGTGAAAAATAGTATATGAAAAAAAGTCCGGGAATGAATAAATTAACTAATTTTAAGCAACTTTTGTTCCATAATTTTTTTTTTCTGAAAGTCAATTCTAAATATGCAATATATATGAGTTATAGCTTGTTGACATTTTGTTTTTATTTGTTAAAACAAAAATTGAATGGTTTATCCTGAAATAACTGAAAAACAATGCATTTTTCGGGAAAAGTTTATGAATACTTTAAAGAGCTTAAAAAATCCTTTAATTTAGTATAGAATAAAAGTCTCTAACATTAAAATTTAGCGAGTTATGACATAAATAAGATTGTTTTTTTGTTGTTTTTTGACAAAAAAAATATAAATTACCCCCTAAATACCACCCCAGTTGAAATTAATTGCTACCGCCTCACAAATCACTTGACATACTAATTTTTAATAGGCTCAGAAAGTTTGATCGTTTAAAGTAAGCAGTTTTGAAAAAAGTCGAGCCTCAAGAGAATATTGCAGTTTTGTAATTTTACAAAAAATTGTCTATTTTTCAAAATAACTTAAAAACTACGAGAGATATGCAAAATTTTGTGGAGTACAAAATTGTACGTTTTGTTTTTTCTTTGTTTTTTTTTTCTAGGATAAAAATTAAGTTAGATATAACTGCTTAAAGTTTGTGCATGTTCGTAAATAGCACTATTAGACCACCCTTTCAGCTCAAGCGCTTTCCAAAATAGGGGTTAAGTACATTTTCAATTTACATGAGCTTTTAGCTCATAAAAAACTTTACGAATTAGTGATTTGTGCAGTGGTAGCAATTAATTTTAACTTTGGTGGTATTTAGGAGGTGATTTGTAAAATTTTTTTATCAAGAAATAACCTTATTTGTGTCATAACTTGCTTAATTTCAATGCTAGAGACTTTTGTAATGCATTATTTCACGATAAACCATTCAATTTTTTTTTGACAAATAATAACAAAATTTCTACAATTCCGTTTGTATTAGTTCTACAGAAACAACAAACCCCAACATTTTTTTTTTGTTTTTTTTTATAAGCTACAATTTTGTATCTAAATGTTTTTTTTTCTTAAAGTGCATGTTTTTAAAGTTATTCACAAAAAAACGTATGAAAACATGTTTTTTTTAGTTATAAATCGATAATTTCACTTGCGATTAATTCGAAAAGAATTGACTTTCAGTAAAAACTTTATGGAACATAAGTTGCTTAAAATTAGATAATTTATTCATCCCCGGACTTTTTTTCATATAATATTTTTCACCGCCGTGAAGGGGTAGCATCCCCCCGGGAAAAAAGCAACCCCCGGCACGAGGTCAACTTTGAAGCAGAGGATAAGTTGTACTCAAATCCAAATTTTTAGAACAATCGGTGCTGCTTGGACAAATTACCCGGGAAAATGGTCATTGGCTGGACTAACAGACCCTCACCCGTCTTCTTCCATCTTAAAGCTTCATCAAGAGATAAAGTGCCAGAGGGTGAAAATGAAGGCTTGTAGACTTTTCTACTAGTGGAAACAGATGACGTAACAGTAATAGACGCCACAGGGCCACTGTGGCCACTAATTTTAAATACGACCTAAGGATAAGTGATAGCTCATTTGAAAGTTAATGACAAGACCTACTCAGCCATGTTAATTTTGTTTGGGTTAAGGCAAATTAAATAAATACTAAAATAAAACTATTATTTCACATTTAATTAATGAAGATTATGCAGTTCGCCTTTACTCACTTGTCAAACAATTGTTCAATTTTCTAGTAATTGTTACTATGCGAACTGTTGTACAAATGTTATACCTTAAATATTTAGTTTTATTATTGTTTAAAGAGACGTTTAGGAGTTTACCTAGGCAAAATGATATTTACTCAAGTCGACAAAGCAGCAGCTGTCTTAGTAATTAGTGAATGAAGAAAGAATATCCATAAAGCGGTACGTTTATTTAATGAGATGTACACAGATCGTACGATATCGACGACTTACTTGAGGGAGTTTCTTCTGATCGGCCAACAATTAGTGCTAACAAAAAAATGCACAAATGGTTGTAAATCCTACCTTCTCTACAGGTAAAGTTGCATTTATCTGTGAATGTATTCAAAGTACAGTACGTAAGGTATTAGTAAAAAACAAATTTTATCCATACTAACTAAAAATACTGCACCAACTTTCAAAGGATGACCCCGACAGAAGACTGGAATTCTGTGAAATTGTGACAAATAAAATTAATCGATACCAACAGTTTAGAAAAATAGATTATTGGTTGTTTCTGAAATAGGGTGCCAAACTTCTGCTGAGTATAGAGCTCATTAAAATAAGCCAAAAAGTCCATATTAACATTTGCCCTAAACCGCACCCTTAGGCAGTTATATGCCCTTAAAAGGGCTCAAACAAAACTGGTTTTTCTCTCTTATTGACATAACGGTCGAAAATAAATACAAAAAAATGTATGAGTCTTACATAACTTTTTACGTTAAATAACATGTGCTACTCCGTTTTTCGACATAAACGTCCTATTGAGATTGGTGAAAAGGGTTTTCGGCCCGCATTTTTTTTTCAAATTTTTTACAATTTTCTCTACAACTTTATAGAATCTTAAAAATTTTACCTAAAAAAGGTATGTTTGTCCAAATCGATATTTTCAACATTTTTAGAGTAAATTGAGTTTGAAAATTCAGTAACATTATTTACATGGCAGTTATGAAGAATCCGAACATTTAATAAATAATTTAGGACATAAACTAAGACTGTTTAAGTTTAGAGTTACACTTACTAATTAAAGAACCAATAACTGATTCAGACAATAGCTAAATGTGAAATAGAAAATAATGGGATTAAAATTAGTAATAATAAGTTAAATTACAAGAACTGACGCTTCAATGATTTGTGAACCCTTTGGGAAATTGTAGGGGCTTGCTTTATTTCCATGCATGCGGTTGTAGTTTCCTCCCTTAGTTGCCGAATGGTCTCAATTAGAATTTTATAAACCTTTGTTTTAAGATGACCCCAAAAAAGATAGTAGAGGGAGTTAAGTTCACAAGAACGTGGATGCCAGGGAACAGGACCTTCTCAGCCTATCCATTTTCTCCATACAGTTCATTTAAGGGTTGTCTTACATTATGTAGGTAAACCATATGTTTTGGCGTTCAATTAAAGGGACATCTTTCAAACGTCCTGGAAAGTCGTTAACTAAAAAATGTAATAATCCTTATCATTCAATCGATTAGGCAACACAAACGGTCCGATTACCCGATCGCCTAAAATGCTTGCGCAAACTTCGACGGGAAACCGAATTTGATGTCTGGACTGAAAGATTATGTATGGGTTTTAATCAGCCCATACATGAGCGTTATGATAATTGCCATAACCATTTTTACTGAAGCTTGCCTCATCCATAAACAAAATAAGAGATGTTATATTCGGAATCCATCTCAATTTTCGCAAAAACCATTGACAGAACTGCCGACGTGGTTCGTAGTCATTTCAAATTCGAAGCTTGAACACGCTGGATATGAAAAGAATTAGGTAGTTGTTTGCCAAGAATTCGCCAAACAACGGAAAAACTTATGTTATGCATATGTAACACTTCTTACACTAACTTTTGGATAACTCTCAATACATTTTCTTCCAGCACCGGTGTTCTTACAAATCTGTCACTGCCACGATCATTCACTCTTCGTTGGAACGAACCATTTTCTCTGAAACGTTGATGGATCCTCTGAAATACCTATCGAGAAGGAAGTCTTCTGTTCCGGTATGCTGCCTCGCTTCAGATGCATTTCCAGCTGCACGGCCGTACATAAAGTGCATATCTGTCTATTCCGTGTTTGAATATGACTCCATTTTATGAGTTGCAATAATGTTGTATACTTAAATTCTCCAATCACCACTTTTACTAATTAAAAACTGCAAAGCTCAATTGACAGTTTATCAATAACTTAAATTGTTAAGCGTTGTGGCAACGTCAGTCTTTTACTGACCATAGTAAACAGTTTTCTGTAATTTTTGGCTAAATAACTTAAAGAGCAGAGTAATTTCCAAACTCTATTTACTTGAAAACTATTGGAAATATCGATTTGGACAAAGATAATATTTTTTACGTAAAATTGTTAAGATGAAAATACCGGTCGAAAACTCCCTTCACCAACCTAAATAGGACGCTTATGATTTGGATATCGAAAAACGGAGTAGCACATGTTATTTAACCTAAAAAGTTATGTAAGACCCATAGATTTTTTTAATTTATTTTCGACCGGTTTGTCAGTAACCAGAAAAATACAGTTAAGTTTGAAGGTTGAAGTTTTAAGGACATATAACTTCCTAATGGAGCGTTTTAGGGCACATGTTAATAGGGACTTTTTGGTTTATTTTAATGCACAGCAGAAGTTTGGAACCGTATTTTAGAAACACCCTGTATACCAGTATTCCTGTGTATAAATAGTGATTTGTATATTGTATTATACTTATTTGTGTTTGGATTCGTTTCAATTCAAACTCTGGAGTTGTCAAACAAGAAAATTTGCAACAAAGATAAAATCTAAGAATGAACAATAAACAGCGACTTACAAAGAATTGAAAATATGAGCGTATTCTTATCTCTCTCTCTTTTTCTCCCTCTCTCTTTCTCCCTCTCTAATTTGTATTCTTTGTCTATATTTTCCAAATATATTTTAACTTTTTTTATTTGTTTTATTATTTGGATCACTTTCTATGAATGCAACTCTAATTCACTCTATATTTCATCCACACTGTATATGCTTCTGTGTATTGGTTACCCCTATATAACTTATTTTTTATCATTTTCTGAATCGCCCTGTATAATTCAACTCAACACAATATTACAACAGTCCTGATATCTTTAAAACCACCCTGTATACGTATAAATCCTCTCCACACTATTGATTTTCTATTTTTCTATTGTTTAAATTATTCCTGTATACCAATCATTTTACTTCGCCTATATGTCTAGTATTCCATTTATGCAACTGCTCATGGTCTACCCTATATAAATTAAATCACCTTTTTGAACCACATTTTATGACTATAATTTTACTCTACCATTTATTTCAACCACCCGGTATATCCAACAGCTTCTAAAATTTTTTGAACCCTTGTTTATAATTATACCCCGTTCTATGTCTTAATTCAAATATCTTCACTACTTATGCAAAACAAATTTTTGATACACCGTGAATAAAAATAATTTTACCCCACCCTTACTTCAAACAGCTTGTATAAGCAACTACTATGTTCCAAACTATATAATTTTTTTTAAACCGCCCTGTGTAACTGTAATTATACTCCACCTTATATTTCAACCATCCTTTATATTCAACTGCTTTTGACAATTTTTCAAGTCTTTTGTATAACTGTAATTATTCTCCGTCCTATAACTCAAATGTCCACTCTACTTATGTTGCCACCCAATACAATATTTTTAGTACCACCCTGTATAACTAATTCAGTTGCAACTTATATTTCAACGATCTTATGGATATATATATATATATATATATATATATATATATATATATATATTACTGCGTATGTACCCCCTAATATCACATGCACACACCTACAACCGTATACCATATAAAAGAGTTCGCCGACATAACAAATTTTCGTTTCGGTTAACTAACGGAATATTTTCTGCCATTTCATGCGACTATATGCCCCCTACATAACATCATCTGTAAAAGAAACTTACTTCAAAAGAATTACAATGAAAACCATTACAAACACCCTGTACGATATACTTTCATGGCAGATCTTGACATTTAAACTAGATGTTTATGATGAAAATTTGACATTTGCCATGATCTTTACAGTTTTTTTTTTGCATATATGTTTCCGATTTTCAGCAAAATGGTAAGTTTTACTTTATAGAAAAATATGCGTAATTAAGCTGGAACATATCTTTGTAGAATACCATTTATAATATTCAAATTTCTTAAGGGGTTTTAGAGAAAACAGTGAAGATTCATTGAAATTCACTGAAATCTAAGCCCTTATTTACATTTTTTCTGATTTTCTGGAAAACCGTAAATCTCATGTTATAGCCAAATATATTGAACCTTTCTATAATGTTCTTTAATATAATGCAGTTTAAATGATCAAAATTGCCCCAGCCGTTTTTGGAATAATCGCTCGTCATACATAAAAAAATTGCAGACGAATAGATAACTTCCTCCTTTTTGGAAGTCGGTTAAAAACACTATTCATATAGAAATACTGTTTCATATTCTAGACATTTCTTCATCTCAGAAAATCTCTGGGGAAAAATGTCTGTTCAGACAAACAGCAAGCCAAGCAATTTTTCGAAATTACCTGTCTACACTTTTCAAATACTTATGTGTTGATAATATCAAATTTTTAGAAATAATTGCAATATGATTGTTAAGGAGGTCCTTATATTAACTATAAAAAATACCTACTTGTATATAGGAGGACTAGTTGATTGTAGAGTTGTCTTTCTCTCAGTACAGTTGTAACGAAGACTATCCGTAAAAGACAACCAGTAATCAAATTTTTCAAAATTGATTCTACTACATTTCTTTTCAATTACCTACTTATCCTGTTACAGAAAAGAAGTGGGAGAGAAACCCTATTGAATACACAGATAACACATTTGATCTAAGCTGGAACGCGGCTTGCCGTATAGGTTACTAGGGGTTTTTTGGGTCGCTGAATATGAGAGAGGGTCGGTTGACCTTCATTACGTCAGAGTCAAGGGCATTTGAAGGTCAAATCGAGAGAATTCTACGAAAAAATCTACTAATGTTTTTGAGGTCTCTGAGTCCGAATTCGTAGTTTATTTGACCTTGGGCTTTTCCCAGAGGTTATTTCAAGGTCATTTGAAGGTCAAATCGAGAGAATTCTACAAAAACTCTCTCGATTTGACCTTCAGATGCGCTTGAACCTGACGTGATGAAGGTCAACCGACCATCTCATCGTAATCAGCGACCCGAAAAACCCCTAGTACACTATAAGGCATGCCGTGTTCCCGCTTAGTTCAAATGTTGACCTGTGTAATTTTCAGGAAATTGATCAATTCGTTGCATTTGTAAAAATATCAATTTTCATTATAATTCGCATTCTTAATAGTGCAAATAGAAATTAAATTACTAATTAAGCATCATCCGATGCATGATACGAAAGGTTTTCATCAGTGAAAG
Organism: Octodonta nipae; assembly: GCA_034190945.1. Taxonomy (NCBI): domain Eukaryota; kingdom Metazoa; phylum Arthropoda; class Insecta; order Coleoptera; family Chrysomelidae; genus Octodonta; species Octodonta nipae. The sequence continues at coordinate 58,363,255 of CM067216.1, read as the reverse complement.
TGACAAGCAGCTACAACCTCAACAATTAAACGTAATCACGCTTTCATTAACATACAAATATAAACGCAATTTTACATCACAACAAATGAGAATTTCTTGCGGAGAACACGAGAACTATAAAGAATCTGATTACACGTAAAAAAATCAACAACAATTTTCGTGTCTACTTGTTTATTTTCATCCGCCCTATTTACGTTGTTAGTTAACGACAATTGTATAATAAGTTTGTTTTTTTCTGTTATTTCCTAAGAAGATTTCGCGATTTCGCAGTATCAGAGTCGTTATCTGGACATGTTGTGTAAAATTGCTAACTGAAAACAATAGCCGAGTCGTTGACAATATATTAATGTCATTGTTGGTAATAGGTTGCACATTGTATAAAGATTTTGTCGTTCGTTCTATTTACTTAATTAACTATTAAAATTTTACGAGAACTTTTATCTTCGCTACAACAATCGAGGACGAATTTAACAATTCCTTGCGATTTTATGTATTGTCTTTTATGTTTCTTATTAATTGTTTTTGCAATATGCTTGGTGCATTTACCGACCACACAATACGGACATTCCAATCAATCTCTTTCATAATCTTTTCTACAATATGGAAATGCTCCATTAACTTCAAGTCTATTTGGTATCTTTTTAAGTTCAGGTGGATTTCGTATTTGAGGTTGCTCCTGTTAATTTTTACTCCTGCTAGCTTGCAAAATATTACATCATAGTTAATCTGCCCATTCTTGAGGATTGTAAGCGAACAAGATAACAAATAGCAACAGACCAATGAAAATAGCAGAGCGCTGGCCCTGCAATAAGGGCGGTACTTTTCCACAAAACTATCGCCCTATTAGTCTACTACCAGCCTTGAGTAAATTAGCAGAAAGGATCTTCGCGAATCGACTCCAAGAGACCATAGACGATCTGAACGTGATTCCAGACCAGCAGTTTGGATTCAGACTCGACACGCCACCGAACACCAAGTGCTACGTCTAGTAGAATACACCGCAGACGGACTCAACCGGAATCGCAGAACTGCCTTCATCTTCCTCGATGTAGCAAAAGCCTTCGACGTATGGTATGACGGACTATTAGTCAAAATGACCCAATTAGGATTTTCCACTAACATCATCCAGCTAGTAGGCTCCTATTTGAGTTTTGGAGACATCGAAGAGTAAGAGTGCGAGTAGGCCAAGAGCACTCCAGATACCAGACCACCGAGGCAGGTGTTCCCCAAGGAGCAGTACTGTCCCCGATGCTATTTTCAATCTACACTGCAGACATCCCAAGACCAGCCGACGCTATAATTGCCCAGTTCGTAGACGACACCGCCATATGATGCCAATCTTTCAGATTCCAGCCAGCCTTGAGGCGGCTGCAGCAAGCCACTGACGATTTAGCGGAATGGTGCCTTCAGTGGAAGATAGCCATCAACGAGGACAAAACCCAAGCTCTGTTCGTCAACGGGAGAAGCAGCACGATCGTTCCGACAGGAAACCTGACCGTAAACGGCATATAAATTCCATGGAAGAACGAAGTCAAATACCTTGGAGTCATCATCGACAAGGGGTTGACATTCACGAGGCATGTCCAAGAGATTCGTAATAAAATCCGGGCTGCTCGTGCTAAACTTTACCCTCCAGGAAGAGGAAGCAAGCTGACTCTCATCAAGATAGCCATCTTGCCAATGTTGACGTACGCTACAGTAGTATGGGGACACACCAGCAAGAGCAACAGGCAGGCCATCCAAAGACAGGAGAACCTATGCCTACGCCTCGCAGTCGACGCACCCTGGTTTGTTCGTAACACGGTGATTTTCAACGATTTACGACACCAGCCAGTGCTTGCAGAAATGAAGAGGAGGGCCAGAGAGGCTTACGCCAAACTGGAACAGCTCCCAAACCTTCACCTACGATAACTAATCGACCTCAGATTTATTAACAGATACAAACGGCGTAAGAACCAGCTCTGCCTTAGCGAAGGGGAAGAGGACGAAGAAGCCCAGAGATAGAAGACAGGTAAGTGAAAAAATGAAGTATATAACATTCTTTTTTTCAGGAAACAACAAGGGGGGCCCGTGGGGGAAACAAACCTACCAAGCAAAGAGAAGACAGAAGAACACACACCCATAAAACAAACGACGACAACGTGCACGCTCACAGAAGGGTACAATTAGGTATGTATCATAGCAAATAGTGAGCCACGAAACACAAATAAGACAGTTGCTGTAGTACCAATAAGGTAAAGCAACGGAACCAAGCCAAAACCAAGCTATCGCAACAAGAAGACAGCGATAATGCAGAAGGAAATCTGCGTTAGCGTGAGGACCTGAGTTAAGTCTCAGGGGTGGATGGCAAGGGGGCTGGAAGTGTTCATCAGTAAATTTTCTGAAGGGCAAAGGCTCGCGCATGGGTGTGTGGCCCTGCAAGCGAAAAGCACTTGTAGAAATTTTTTTAAGACATGAGCTACGGATAAATGCTACTCCAGAATGCTGTCGACTCCATGGATTCGTTGTTTCTATCGTTTCTAAAAGACATTCATAAATGTTATCATCATGAAAGATACCGGTCATATTGTAGATAGATTTAGAAAGTATACAGTCTAACAAAAGTTGTTATTTGACGGGCATTTTGAAGGTTACAGAATGTAAATAAATTAAGTTTATCATTAGTAGGATATTCTTAAAAGTCCAATCCAAGTACACAATAACAAGGTGTATCAGTTTCGGATAAAACTAATTTTACATGATTAATACGAAACCTGATCTGTAAACCGGGCATTCTTCTAGAGACAAAGAATCTCAAATAAGGCAAGAAATTCAGGATCAAATTACACTAAATGTTGAACTACAAAATGTGATCACATCATTTAAGGAATAATAATAAAATTTAATCAATAAACAACATCGGCTATGTAAAAGATAAAGTACAAAGTGTAATTTGAAAAGCTGAGACAAAGATCACATCGAAAAATGCATAATGAAATGTATGTAGTCCAAAAAGAAATTGCCATAATGAGAGGAAATCGACAAAGTAACAAATTCCCATCCACGTTCCAAGGCAGTTATTCCTGATAAATAAAAAATAATTTGAACCATTTGGTAAGGCCAATGGATGTGATAATTTGAAAACTTGTCTCCAAAGCATTCCTGTGGAACAATAATAGATTTATATAAATAAATTCTGCCTTTGTTATTAAGTATGTGAAGCAATCTTTGACCAAATTTAACTTACGAACACGAAAATCTGAGGAAAGCTTGCAGGAATTCGCGCCTGAAATTCAACGGATAGTATAACTATCTCTGTGGATAATCACCATCCTCCACTAACTGTAAATTTTGATATTTATAAAACCGATAAACAAATTAGGCAACATAATGATCTTAAGTCATATAATTTAAAATAATTTGGTCAAGTGCGAGTTGGACTCGCATACTTAGGGTTCCGTACCACCTTCAAGATTCGAATATTCCAGTTTCAGACAAGAAGGGAATGAGTGCATTTTCTTATACTTACCCTTATATCTTTTAAAGGAAGCGTTTTAAATTTATAAAAAATATACACTTTGATTTTCCACATATAGACTTTTTATTTTATCTGCTTTAGGATTCGCTTGATTTTTATCACAATACATATGTATTTAATTTTCTAATTTGGCCCCCAAAAAGTAATATTAGAGTTTTATTTTACTAATAAACTTTCAGAAATGCCTTTTATAATCTACTGTCTGAATTTTGAGGCTCTGTGGATTGGAAGAAAAACGGCAAAATAGGCCCAAGTTTAAATTATAAATTATTAAATCTGTTATTCAAATTATTTAAAAATGTAAATAAAATATATTTTTCAAATTTTAAATAGTGTAGTTTCTAAAGTCGGAATTAAGTCGATGTTTAATATTTTTAATATCTTTTATACAAATGATATATTTGTAATTCACATAATGAGCCTTTTATCTGATATATTCCATGATGCGTTTGAAAATTGAATCTTTATTTTCCATTTAATTGTATAATTTGTCCCTAAAATTACTATGGGGGTTTTCTAGTAATTTATTTTCCGTTATTCTATTATTTGGCCTCCAAATAATAAAATTAGGTATTTTCTTTATATTTTTCCTATAAACAAAAAAAATGAGGTCTTAGAGTTTGGGGAATAACGGGAAGAATGGGTAATTTTTTAAAAATATTTTTTTTAATATATTTTAAAATATATTAAAAATTAAAAAATATATATTTGTACCTATTCGTCATAATGAGCCCTGGGATTTGATATATTACATGAGCCGTTAGAAACAATTATAATTTTTTATTTTCCATTTAATTCTATAATTTGCCCCCCAAAATGAATATTTTTCTTCTTATTTTTCCAGTAAAGTTCAGGTGAGGGGCTATACTTCCAGTTTTTCAAAATTTTTCAGCTTATGGTTTCGGTGATAAGGGGGAATGGGTAAATTTTTTTATATTTTTGTTAATATCTTTTAATTAATTTATTTTATAAATATGGAAAAAATATATTTGTTTTCTTCATCATGAGCCCTTTTATTTGATATATAACATGCTGGGTTAGAAACAATTTTAATTTGATATTTTCCATTTAATTCTATAATTTGCCCCCCAAAAAAATATTAGGGGTTTTTCCTTATTTTTCCAGTAAAGTTCAGGTGAGGGGCTATACCTCCATTGTTTTTTCAAAATTTTCCAGCTTATGGTTTCGGAGATAGGGGGGGGGGTAAAATTTTTTATATTTTTGTTAATATCTTTTAATTAATTTATTTTAAAAATATGAAAAAATATATTTGTTTTCGTCATAATGAGCCCTTTCATTTGATATATAACATGATGGGTTAGAAACAATTTTAATTTTAATTTTCCATTTAATTCTATAATTTGCCGCCCCAAAATAAATATTAGGGGTTTCTCCCTAATTTTCCAGTAAAGTTCAGGTGAGGGGCTATACCTCCATTTTTTCAAAATTTTCCAGCTTATGGTTTTGGAGATAAGTGGGGGGGATGGGTAAATTTTTTTATATTTTTGTTAATATCTTTTAATTAATTTATTTTAAAAATATGAAAAAAATATATTTGTTTTCGTCGTAATGATATATAACATGATGGGTTAGAAACAATTTTAATTTTATATTTTTCATTTAATTCTGTAATTGGCCCCGCAAAATTAAAAGTAGAGGTTTCTCCTTATTTTTCCAGTAAACCTCAGGTCAGAACTTATAAATTAATTTTTTTTCAAAACTTTACGTTTTATAGTTTCGGAGAAAAGGGGGGGGGGGGAATGGGTAAATTTTGGTATATTTTCGTTAATATCTTTTTAAATAATTTTTTTAATAGGAAAAAAATATTTTTGTGTTCCTCAGAATGAGACCTTTTATTTGATATATTACATGATGCTTTTGAAAAAAAAATTATTTTTAAATTTTTATTTAATTCTATAATTTGCCCACCAAAATTAACATTAATGGTTTCTCCTTAATTTTCCTGTAAAGTTGGGGCAACGCTGGATATTTCCTATTTTTTTCAAAATTTTATGGCTCAGTAGTTTCGGAGATTTTTTTTAGTTTTTCCCCCCAGAAGTACCCCTAAAATCAAATTTTTTTCTTTTACGATATGTACTCCTGATCGGGTCACCAAACTATACATTGATACCAAATTTCAACCTCTTCCGTCCAGTAGTTTAGGAGAAAATGGCTGTGATGTGACAGAGGCAGAAATCCTGAGTGATATTATAAGGGTATCCGTATATTGTATATATGGAACCCTAAAAAGCAAATTATCCGGCACTTTATAATGAATTATTGGCAACTAACTAGACTTACTTAGATGAATTTATTGATCCAAATAAAGACGTTGATGGTTTTTATAATAAACTATTCTAAATACTGGATCTGTACCTCCCTCGATGTAAACTTTTTTCACGTCAATTTCCTAATTGGTTTACTTCTGATTTAATAAAAAATATAAAACATAAGGAAAAAATTCATAAAACTTATAAAAAAATGATATCTACTATTGCAAGAATTTTGCAGACTTAGAATTCTTACTAAATTTGCATACTGTGATTATTGGAGCAATAGAGTCTGAAATACCCAATAATGCTCAGAGATTTTGGTCTTTTATAAAAATAGTACTTCCAGGATCCCTAGCAATATGCTATACAATGGAATTTCCCATGAATATCCACAAGATATAATAAACGCTTTCGCAGAATTCTTTATGAATTCTTACTCACCAGCCCCACTGGAGCAAAATGAGTTATTACAGAAGAATGATCTGATGGTATTACATAATATCGATTTGAATAAGATATCTGAAACAGAAATTTTTAAAGCAGTTAAGAAATTAAACAGTAAAATGTCTTCAGGTCCAGACGGGCTTCCATCTTTTCTTGTTAAAATTTATATTGAAGTCATTATATAATCTATCAGTAAACACGCAAATGTGCCCTACTATTTGGAAAATCACCAGAGTCAGCCAGCCTTATTTTGAAGAGTGGAGATAAATCCCATGTAGTTAACTACAGAGTCATATCAATTTTACTATTTGCAGATATTTTAGATGATCAGAAGCAAGCTGATGTAATTTATACTGATTTTTCCAAGGCGTTCGATAGAATTGATCATGCCACTTTAATTAATAATCTGACGCGGTTTGGATTCAGTAACAAAGCCATAACTTTTATGCAATCATATCTCAAAAAACAGAAGTCAATTTGTTTCATATAATAAATATAATTCTTACTATTTCTTTCCAATATCCGACATTCCCCGAGGGTCAAATTTGGGACCCCTTCTATTTCTAATATTCATAAATGATAAGTAATGTCATCATCTCAGGTAAATTGTTTTTTTCCTCATGATCTCAAAATGTTTTCACTCATTAATAGTTACAGGGATTGCCAAATTTTGCAAATGTGGTGTAATCATAATAACTTACAACTAAACATAGGGAAATGTAAAGTTATTGGTTTCTCCAGGAAACATAATCGTTTTAAATTCCTATATAATATTAACAACAATCTCCTCGAGAGATGTGAAAAAATAAAAGATCTAGGTATTATTTTGATGACTGACTTTTACCAATCATATTGAGTATATATGACATCTAATGCTGCTCGAATCTATGAGTTATATTGTAAGAAGTTGTCAAGGTTTTTCAAATGTAGCGACTATTGTATGATACTTTTGTACGTTCTCGGCTTGAATACGGAGCTATAATATGGCATCCCTTTTATGAGTGTCACAACATTTCTCTTGAGCTAATTCAAAGAAGGTTTCTGAAATATCTGTACTTCCAAACTTTCAATAGCTATTCACTACAGGGTATTGAATATGGCAGATTATTAAATCAGTTTTCATTTGTCAGCCTTAATGTATGAAGAGCATGTGCCTTCTTAACATTTTTGTTCAACCTACTTCATTGATTCACCGAAACTATCTAATAAAATCAACTTTCTGTCACCTCGATCTAGGGCTCGAACAAATGTTTTGCTCAAATCTCTCAAACACAATATGTGTTACTATTACACCAATATCTGCAAGTAATGTGACATTCATTTTTGTCATGTTGGAGATCTAGTTCCAGCTGTAAATGAATCAACGTTGAACGCCTTACATTCAAATATTTACATTAATAGAGTAAAATTTTTTCGTATTTGTCTTTTCTTTTTATGTTTTGTTTGTATTGACAGATTTAATGAGTTACAGCATATTTTTATTTAGTTTCATGTATACTTGCTCTGTTAATGGTTTATACTGTTAGGCAATAAAGCTTAAATAAATAAACTAGTTTACCCAGATAAACCTACGAAATTTTAATAAGAATTTGCCACCAAAACGTTTGTCCTTCGAACATTGGAGCTGGAAGTTGTGATGAATATTTCCAGACTAGTGGTGAGGACCCAGTGGCTACCGACCAGATTGAAGAAATGCTTAGTAGATTGTTTTCGACGAGGGCATATAAGCCACTTTAAGAAGGACTGCTGCGTTAGGGTAACAAAAAGATCGCTTACTACGGACAACCAACGCTATAAAAGACCAGAATGTTCCCGCTGTGCATTTTGGTCATCTATGGTAAAGGGAGCTACATAATATTTGACACTGGTGCTACTGAATCCCTTGTCAAACTCAGGGTGTTGTGCCCATCCGAAGTTAGCCAGTTGGCCATGACTTTCAGTTACAAATCTTCACAGGCAAATCGTTGTAAGTATAGGATGAGGTAGATGTAGACATGTTCATTTCCTGGGACATTTTCATCAATTGTTTTCTGTCTTCGCAAATTTAGGGATCCCAAAATGTTCAGATGCTTCTTTAACTGAAATTTCTTTTCTGATGATCTTAGTAAAATTTCTGGATATTTCTCCCTTCGTTCACGCCATTTCCGGCCTTTTCTAACGTTATTATGAGCCGTCTACAAATAATGATAATGAAGACAATGTTAGTAATTAATATTTACTTACAAAGGACCTTCAAACTGCGTCTAGCACCAGAGTGCTAATCACAACACCTTTTGTTTACATCTATGATAACCGGCTTTCTGTGCAATAATATAATACTGGATTTATTTATGAAATTTGACATAACTTGCCATTAAATTCAATTATTATTCCAAAATATTTTACTGTATATTCTTTTATATAAAGTCTGAGCGTGATTCGACTTCTGACTGTCTTGAAACAAAATGGTTAGTGATATAAAAACAAAAGAAAACCTTAATTATTTCTTTTCTATTGATATTCGTTTTTTTATCTGATTGCTATTAAGTTTACTTATTATTGTTGTCAGTCTTGACAGTACTTGTCGCATTTACAAAGTTGTAGAGAATTTTTCACCCCAACTTCTTGTTTGTTCTTGGTCTTAGAGGTTTGGTTTACTCCTTGATGATGAGTTGTTGAAACGGCGTTGAGTGTTTAAAATAAAGGTTTGGTGTTTGGGTGCAAAACTGTGTTTTTATATTCGGCGTTTTTGACTTTTTCGCCTCTTTTGACGGTTCTGAATTTTCTGACGTTTGGTGTATTGAATACTCTCGTTTCGAGTTTTTATTTACAAAATTTGGTATATAGCCATTTGAAATTATTGAAAATATATAGTCCCCCTCACACAAAGTTTGATTTAAAAAATACCTATTCTACTTTTACACCCATCTCCCCAAACTCAAAGATGATTTACACTTTGTCATAGAGGTAGTAAATAGATGAGACAGAAATACGAAAATAATTAAAGAATTTCTGCTAATATTGTAATAAGTTCTCAAACAATGCACCAAAGGCCCCAACAATAGCGCTTTTTTGGAACATAGAATGAACCCAATAATTTCTGTTTTTTTTCTGAATGCGGTGAAACCCCTGACACAGCAGGAGCCATATAGTAGCAATTCGGTTACGACCCATTTCCACAGACTCACAGACGAATATTGTTGGCCTGCTCGGTTCAAAAAATGTCGGTCCGAAATCCGGCCGAGCCGGATTAATTCAACCGGCACGTGTGGAGCTATGGGAAAGTACTGTTTGTTAACGGGCATGCTTGGTGATCACCCGGCATGTGTGAAGCGATGCTAACAAATAATTTATAAAAATTGTAAAGGTCTAAGCGTAATAGGGACAATTACAAAATTTGCAATGATTATTGGTTGTCTGTTACAGATATTCTTCCTCCCAGGTGTTTTGAAAGAAATAAATACCTACAATATGATCAACTAATGTTCCTGTGAACAAATATGTAATTAGTATCGCGAAATGAATATCGACATCTAGGAGTTTCAGGGAAAACTATTCATTTCGTGATAAAATATTAAATTGAGATATATGTTCTAAATACTTAAATAACTATTCGAGACGGAAGCGCAACTGCTGAAGGGTCTCAACTAGGGACAATATGTTGTCTTGCGTTCACTGCATTGTAAAGTCTCGAAAACATAATATAATGTTTTTTGTATGTCTGTATATTGATTTGTTATGGAGATGTTTCCACTCCAACTCTGGAGTCGTTGTCAATTGATGTTTCTTGGAAATTTGCTGAGATGTATACTTAATTTTCTATGTATTCATATCGAGCAAAAACAGATAACATGAGGGAATGAATATGCTGTTAAAATACATTAGAAACGTAGTAGTGGAAATCCCAGTCAAAGAAAATTCCTGAATTGAAGGAAATTCCTAACGACTTTTTATTCCAATTCAGTTTTCCACGCCATTATCAATTCGTACATTAACGATGTTTTCAAGTTTCCGAAAATAATCTAATTGCTAGAAAACCCGTTTTATTGAGAGCTTGTAACTTCAGTTAATTCACAAAAAACTAATTATCTAAACAATACGCAGTTGCTGGTAAAAGAAATTTTTGTTCCATAGAAAATATCCTTTAAAGTAGAGAATTGTGCTTAAAAATGCCCGTTAATTTCAGACACTCATCAATTTTAGCTAACCAGTGATTTTGCCATCGTAAAAGTGACTGGGTGTCAGGTGTATTTTTGTTACACGATTCAGTGGGTCTCTAACAGCCGCGTCTTCATAAGAGAATCTCTTCTCGAGATGGCAAAATCGACTGAATAAAGAAGATGCTTTGCGTTACTCGGCAGACCCACTTTAAATCAAACCATGTAAAACAATGCCTAAACACAAAAGCTCAGACTTTCTTTCATCTGCGAAAGAAAGCGAGTTTTTGTGTCACAGTTAAATTATAAAGCACCAATAAAATGATCAATTGTTAGATTCGATTTTCGGATTTTACATTGTTGTGTAATTAGACACATGCGGTGTATGTTTGGAAGTAACACATAAAACACGCAACATAACAATTGGTGAAACCCCGTTGAACATTATTTATTTATTTAATTAGAAATAAAATACATAATGACTAAATAAAAGTATATTAAAGTGTATAGGCTTTCACGGCAACGGATAATCTTTGGTTTTTGAAGCTGTTTTGCCGTGGTCTATTGGAAGTTCTCCCAACGTTTCTTCTTCAACTGCGACAGACATCTTCAGCAGCGTGGGCGCAGGTGATAACTCGTAGAATGTTTGAGTCGAATAGGATCGTCGAGCGGTGGAGCAGAGGGAATTAAGCAGGCGGAGCCTGTGAGCCTCATCTATGGCTTTGGTTTCGTACATAGGAGAACGGGATACCAAATTCTATTTAGTTGTAGATCTTCTTTTCCATTGAAGTTTCAATGGCTTCCCGTAGGGGACGAGAATGTAGTGGGCTGTGATTGGTATTACTTCGGTGTGCTAGCACTATAAGCCATATTTACTGAAAGTAGTGCATGTTCTGCGGCAGCATATTTTTGTGGTTGTAACAATTATGTTTGAGTTCAGAAACATGAGTGTTAAGACTCCGATGTGTGATATCGAACTACACAGCACCACATGATGTTCCGTGTCACTGATATTTTTAGGAGATCGGAGTATGTGGTGAAATTTTGTACTAGGTTTAAAAACCATTTTAACCACATGTAGTCGGAGCAGCTTCGCGTTACAATGTAGTTTTCATCTGTTAGATACCGTGATTCAAAGAGTCAGCTGGCTCGGTCCATGAGAGTCTTAATTACAGTCCTCTTTCACCTAGGATGGTGATTGGTATTGCGGAGACAACGGTAAGTGGGTTTCTAAAACTCCCTTTTTCATGGCGAACTGAATCCGTTCATGGACGCCATTTAAATGCCCTAGAAATTACATTATTGAATCTTCCCTGTAGCTCCACATCACATCAATATAACTCAATGAACATTAAACAGGACCGTTTTGGTTTCAAAACAGAGGTGACAGAATTTTCCTATACCATTATTTTGTTCATACAATTGCGGATTTCACTGAAAATAAGTAGTGGTTAGTACATGTCGAAACAGTTCAAATATTTCGTTTATGAAGAGGTTTTGTAATGAGATTTAGTAGCTCGGGTAGGTATAGGTGGAGAGCTGATGATACAAACAATCTTAGTGTTATGGCCTCTGGTCTCCTGACTGTTCTGTGATCTTTAACACGGATCGGAAACAGGTTGATTTGCTTATTTTTTATACATATATATTTTACTATATATGGATGGTTAAAGTCTAATCCTCTATGTCCATTAACTATTTTAGCATTGCCCTTGTCTGCTAATAGGATCATAATGTATTCGTTTTTCCTGAGACTTCTCCATGCCAATCTTTCTGTGTATGTGATATTGTTCTTCGATGTTTTAGCTCACTGCGGATATATCGAAGACTCTTTACAGATTTCCCCTCCAATGTCTGATGAAAGAATGCGATTTGCCAATTTAAGTTAGCGATAATGTCCTCCACCGGAACAATTTCGGAATTAATCTGTGGTCCCCTTGGCTTGCAAAAACTTTTTCAAAGAATAATTATTAATTAATTTAATGTCTGGGTAGATTCATTACAGTTATTTGTTTCATCGATGCTAGTACTAAGGGGTAGATAATTTTTTCCACCTTATCAAAGTGTTCAGGTTATTGTTGACTGTTGAATGTGGTGTATAGTTTTTACAGTTAGGGTAGACGGTTTTTCGGCATTTTCGTTTGATCCCCCTCCTTTGCGTGTGTTGAAAATTTCGGACATTTTTGTTAATATTTCCTCTCTTCTTTCCTTTCCGTTATCATTTTCTTAATTTGTCTCAGTACACCATTTATTATTTCGATTGTTTATGATGCATTTATTCTGAACCTAGGTTGGTTATTTTTGTTTCATTGTTAGACATGTCGTTTTGTCTGGTTTTACTCGAAGTGTCATTAGTGTTTTTCTGTTAATGTGATGATTGCCGTTTTTTATTCCATCTAAGACATGTTTTCTTTTATTAATCTTTTCATTTTAACTTCTTCGCAGTTTCATTAGTCTGTCTTTAAAATACTTTTAGTTTCCTTTCCTGTTTACCTTCCTTAAATAGTGTTTGTTTTATTTTATTTTTAGTATGTTGGATCAAATTTTCTATCTTGGAGTTTTTCATTTTGAAACTTTTTATCTATAGATAGGTATCTATATACGCAATTTGAATTCCACATATCCTTATTCGGTAGATTGTTTAGTGCTTTTCCATATTCCGAAGCTTCTATGTTCCGTTTCTCTAAAGGAATCGTTTTTATTTGATTTCTCAACGGGCTTCATTTCCTGTTGGTCTCTATTATAACTGTTTTCCTCCATATCCAATTTTCAAATCCTTATCTGTTGCAGGAATAAAATTTGAGGAGCGGAAACCCAATGTCAGGCAAAATAATATATTTTTTCACCTTAATATCTCGCAGTCACTATTTTTAATGTTGTTACATCTAAGGGCGGATCCAGACAAGATGTTCGGGAGGGGGCTAATGCCATGCTTCAGGGAGACGATCTCGTACTAAATTGTCTCATTTAGAGGGAGTGGGGCTTCCTACGATTTTTAAGCAAATTAAAAATGGTTTAAGTCCATAGAAGTAGCTTTTTCTAGGCTCTTGAAGTTATATTCCCTGGTTTTAGTTTTAAATTCACTAACTTCGAGTCTCTCGGAGGGCGCAAGAGTCCTCAATGAATCTCCCCTGAGTCCGCTCCTAGTTACATCCTGTACTATTTGTTTTTATTTTAATTTGTATAGTCTATCCTGTTTTATGTTTTTAGATTTGGACAGACGGATTTCACTCTTTTTTGCTCTTTGGAAAAGAAATTTATGAAGTGTAGACGGTGAGCTATTATAAAATCCAGAAGCATACGCCCTCTTTCATAGTTGATATATTCTTCATATTACTCTTGGTTTTTTCCTATCTTTGAAGTCGCCTATACTCGTAGTATAGGATTGTGTATATTATGTGATATTGCATTATAAAAACCTACTAGTTTCTACGTCCCTATGAGTCAATGTTGGTGCATATCACTATATTATTTTTATCTCCTATTCAGTTTCGAAATCACCTACTATTAATAGAAAGACTTGTGGATCCACGTGAACTCGAACAGTGGTCCAAAAGTGAAATAACTACCAAGATCCCTGGATATCAGGACATCACCTCTATAAATTTTTTATCAAGCAACTTAAAAGTAAAGATTTATTTAACTCCAAAGCTACATTGGCCGATTAAATGATTGCCAAACTCTTTCAGCAGCTATGTTCTTTAAGTCGATATAATTACAACATTACCATAGAACGCAACTTAATAATATTTAGTGACTACGAATCGCTTTTTGCCTTAGAGCTTGTACATTTTGGAAATAGCCTGCAGTGCACAAATGTGGTAAGACCAAAAAGAGGGGGCAAGAGGTTATTTCACTCTGTTGGGAGCTGCTTCCAATGAAATACGATCAGCATGATATTCATTGGCTGTTTCCCCCACCAAGATAAATAGCCTGTTACTGTCTCTATTGCCCTCTCCTTCTAGCCTTGCCACGATTTTGTGCATGGCAAGCTATCTCCAGGACGTACATGCTCTAAGCTTTTTGCTTATAATGACATATTGCTTGTTGTGTCAAGGCCTTCAACCATTCCAAGGGTTGGAAAACTTCTTCCAGAATCAGCGATCTCAACAGTTGGATGTGCCAACACTGGATTGACAGACAATTTTGAAACCACTGAAATTATTGGCAACTGGCCTCTACGAACACACTTATTAGGTTCCTTTCCGTTTCGACCATGACGAGTTATAGAACCCCAATGCTCGTTCATTACCGAATTTTCTGCGCCTCTGTCACACTTACGATAATCTGTTCACAAAAAAATACACTTAAAGTATTTATCAGAAATTTTCTGTCAGCTTCTTTTTGCCTTCTAATTCTAAGGCGTTCAAATAATCCATTTAGTTTGCTTTGGTTATTGCATAGATATAACAGGATAAGTCGAGTCTTGTATCGCTTAAGCCTAGTTCTGACTGTGCTAGTAATTTAGTCAAGTGGCGAGCAATTTAGCGACTATCCGTGTCTGAAAAACGAAAATTTAGTCGAGTAGTTTAGCAAGCAATTTAGTCGAGCCCATCCATTTTGTTCTATTTTTCGGTCGAGTAGCGTCCGCCACCACGCGTCACTGCTCACTGGTTTATCCGCTAAACAAGTCCGAACATTTCATTAAAGTCGAGTTCAACTACTGTTTGAGCTGTGGAGTTATTAGCTACTAGACGTGGGTCGTTACGTTATTTTCAAGAAACGTAACGTAACCAGTTACTTGGTCGGCGTCACTAGTTTTTTTTATTCAGCTACTGTGATTGTTTGCATAAATAACTACCTACAATACAGTTGCTCACGAAATGAAAACAAATGAAATCACTATCTAATTTTCGTCATGACATTTATTTTTGCACATTATTTATATTGTACAATGGTTTTGTTTTTATTTACACTTAATATTATAACAAAAATCGTTTTGGATCTAGATTGACATTAAATACGCCAATTGGGCAACTTTGTTAGTCTTCAATTGTGTACGGCGGTCACTAATCATAAGCCCTGTCTTGCTGAATATCCTCTCGCACGGAACTGATGTCATTGTTTGTTTCCATACTTACGAAGAAGTATGGCAAGGTTGGGGTAAATGTGACGGTTTAATTGCCACCATTGCAATGGACAATTAAATCTCCCATTGTCGTTAAACATAGGTAAAATGTCGTCTTTTAAATACGAATCTACTTCCTTCCTACCGGTACAGAAATTAAAGCGGAAGTAGATTGTTGCGGTTGGTTTTCTCCAAGTCGCCGTCTAATATCAGTAGCAAGAATCTCTGCCAGAGTTTTCTTCGCTTTTGCTGCCTCATTTGTGTCAGAGAATACATTCATTTTGTACCTTGGATCTAAAATTGTACATATCGAGAACGTACGAATCGCAACAGTAGCACATATTTGATTTTCTAGTTCAACAAATCGTTGTAACATAGCAAACGTAGAGTACCTGGTTGGTACTTCCTGTACCAAGCGCTTTGGGGTCACGTCGGGCTTTTCCTGTGCTTGAGCTTTTAATAATTTTTCTAGCGCTGCTGTACTTGTCTTAAAATGTCGGACGATAATTTTAACCTTATCCAAAGAAGGTTGGACTAAATGCAGGGCATCTTGCACTATTAAGTTCAACGTATGACCAAAGCATCCATAATGCTTCCACCCTATATCAGCTATGGCTTTTTTCCCGTTAGCTGCGTTGTCACTTACAATAAAATTTATTTTATTTGTTACATCCCACTCGTTGGTTGTTTCGAGCAATGCAGCTTGAATATTCGCACTACTGTGAATATCCTTAAACTCTGCACACTTTAGTAAAAATGTCTTAAGAACAAGATCTTTTGTTATGTAGTGCCCAGTAACAGCAATGTAAGCATTATTGACCCGAGACGTCCATAAATCTGTTGTCAGAGATAGAAATTCAATATCTTTTATTTCTTCTTTTTTTTTAATAACTGTTTGGTCGTATAAGGTGGGAATCAGAATGTTAGAAACAGTTTTTCGCGATGGTAATTCGTACCCAGGTATGTGCCGGGCAAATTTTTTAAAAGCACGTTTTTCTACTAACGAGAAAGGGTGATAACTATCTATAAATAAATCGGCAAGGTCATTATCAATTTGTCTTTTTTTACTTAAGATAACTTTTTTACCAATTCCATAACTAACAATGCGCTGTTGTGCTGGGCGGTATATGGATATGGTACTTGCAGCAGTGGACGTAGAGGCTGACGCAGCATTTGATATGGACGATAAGGGCTGAGGTTGGACATCGCCGGGAGGTTCCTGTTCACGACTTTGTTCTAGGGGTCTTGCCTTTGATTGCGCCACACAAATGCTTGTATAGGCATGGAGGTGTTTTCGCTTCAAATGTGTTTTCAAATTCGCAGTTGAAGTTTTGAAGCTATAAATTTCACCACAACTATTGCATTTCGCTTTTTTTTTCATTAACCAATTTTTGAAAAAACTCCCACAAAGCACTTATTCTTTAAGCATTTTATCTTTATGAGGACCCTTAAAGAAGCTATAATTTCAAACATTATTTTTTCCGGGCTATAGGCTATAGTATGTGTATACCATGGCACGTGCGCCTTGGGAATTATTCGTGTCATCTGCTCTCTCTCTGCGCACCTCACCCGGGAATTTACGATCAGCCATCTCGCTCGTTCGGCCGGTAGGCTCACGATGCGACAGAAATGTAACCGTAAACTAGGGATGTCGGAAAAATATCGATATATCGATATATTTTGTTTTATATATCGATACTTTTACACGATATAATTTAATTCGATATATCGATATAAAAACCAAGTATCGAAAACTTATCAAAAACGATATTTTTCCGTATGTTTGTTACGTGCTATATAAAATAAATACTAGCTATTTTCCAATTACTAGAGCACAAAGTGTTTTTGTGTCGCTCTGTGTCGTAATTTTCGGGCGTTAATTGGAATAACATGCTTCATGCTTTATCATAAAGTTTTATGTTTATTTAGTACTTACATTAAACATCCCAAAGGCACAGTTATTTCTTGTGCCCATTTGTGCGAGCCAGTGCTGTAATTGAAACACTTAGTGCTCAGCACTGTGCCGTACTGTGCGCAATTGTGCGGTAATTGGAAAACAGCCAATATACTGTCAAACAAGTTGAGATACATAATCTTTGTACACAAAGATTAGCAGAATTCTTTCAAGTATCATTAATTTATTATATTTATGCTATATGTTGCCTAAGTGCTTGAAGTTAAAATAAATTTTAAATATGTTGCTGATAATGCATGAGGTAGAGGCGAGGTATATATGAGAGTGTATAAATGATCACTAGAACGACATCAAAATTTTCAGAAAATATGAGAAGTAGTAGTATATAGTTAATTTAACAAAATATTACTACCTTAAGCTGTAAAAAAGTTTCAAAATAAAATATTTTTAAATTTCGTAATCCAGTCTACCTAACCATCTATCTATAAATTGTTTGCATATAACTTTATCAGATACACTAGTTAAACAAATTACTAAGTATATATATATATATATATATATATATATATATATATATATATATATATATAGTGTTACGAAATTTACCCAAAGCCGACCCTGTGTCATTTCAGCACGACAACAAACGCTTCAAGATAAAAAAAATACGATTCTCGAAAAGGCTCGGCAGCGGAAGGAACGATGTTGATTTCTACTGGAGAATTCTACGCTGGTGATATAAAAGAAGAACGCCACGATCGCCAGGCAGTTATACCGCGACGACTAGCTTATATGAAAATGTATTGTGAATCAGCTGTTTTAAATGTAAATAAAGTTCTAGAAAGTGAAAGTAAATATTAGTTGTTATAATTTTTCAATTGAACCCACGAAGTACATAGCAATTTGGCGTCAGAAGTAAAGGATTAGTGCAGTTATGGAAACTCGAAGTATGGAAAAAACCGATGAAACTACCAGAAAAATTATCAAACAGGTTACAGAGGGATTAGACAAAAAAATAGCACAGATTCTAGAAAAACGTGACAAGGAGGAGAAACAACATCAAGAAGAAATTCAACAAAGGTTAGTGAAATCTTTTGATGATAAACTTAAAGTTGAATTAGGAAATCTTGTCACTAATATCGATGAAAAACAACAAAATCTTGTTTCCACGATGAAAAGTGAACAACAAAATCTAGTTTCCACAATGAAGAGTGAACAACATAATTTAATTGAAGGATTATTCTCGAAATTTGAAGAAAAACAAGGTAAAACGGAAGAAAAAAGACAATTGCAATTTGAACAATTAATGCAAATAGTATCGCAAGTTAATGAAACAGTTAATGAAAGAATGCAAATAGTTGAGTCTGATATAAAAGAGATAAATGATGACATTAAGACCATAAAAAATACCGTAGACACTCTTGAAACAAAAGTAGATGACCACGATTCCATCCAAAGCCAGGTAAAAGTTGAAATCAGTTCAATTCAAAACACAGTTCAAGACCAAATCAGTGCCATCCAAGACAAGGTAGAAACAGAAATTAAAAAAATGCAACAGGACTTACAGCGAGGAAAATACCAGAACACCGTGAGTACCAGAGGTTCCATTAGTAAACCACCCACATTTGATGGCAGTTCATCTTGGCCTATGTATAAACGGCAATTTGAGGCTGTGGCTACAGCTAATGGATGGGATAATCAAGAAAAATCTACTTCTCTGGTAATTTCGTTAAGAAGTCCGGCCCTAGAACTCCTCCAAAGCATTCCAGTCGATGAACAAGGTAATTTCGACAAGATCATCGCCATCCTAGACAAACGCTACGACAATCAATCCTTGAGCCAGGTATACCAAGTCCAACTCAGTGGAAAAACGCAAAGATCCGGTGAAAGCCTTCAAGAATTCGAAGCAGAGATTAGACGGTTAGTACACTTGTCCTACCCAGACCTGCCAGAGGAAACGAAAGACCAGTTGGCCACACAGAGTTTCATAAACGGCATCAGAGATGTGGAAGTACAAAGAAATTTAAGACTGAGTGGCGTCAAGAAAAGTAGTGAAGCTCTACTTCGGGCTTTGGAAGTAGAGGCCGTCATGAACATGTCCAAGCCGAGGGTCCGAGCAGTTTCCTTCAACCAGGAAGAGTCAGAGTCACCATTTCAAGCGCTGCTGGCTGGTCTGAACAAAATATTAGACCGGTCACAAAGAACTGGCACCAGAGGGGCATGTTACCGCTGCGGACGGACAGGGCACTTCCAACGTAATTGTCGAGTGAGGCCACCTGAACGATCACCGACCAAGGGTAACCAACAGAACAGCCACATGACCAGGGACCGTCAGTCAGTCAGCATAGGGGGGCGAATGCTGACTGTCCCTCCACCAGCCCCCAAAACGTTATCCATCCGGGGATTTTGCCGAGATAGCGGCAGCCTAGTCATCAGAGGCACCATCAACGGGCGAGCAGTTACCATCACCATCGATACCGGCGCCGCTGTGTCCATTGCCAAGTCCAGGGTTTTGAGAGCATCAGAAATTCGGCCAGTTACCAATAACATCCAGCTCAGAACAGTCACCGGCGAGTCCATGTCAATACAGGGTGAGGCAGATGTCGTGCTACAGATAGGGGACAACATGATCCGGCATAGGGTCCTGGTAGCGAATATTGAGGACGATTTTATATTGGGAATGGACCTAATTAGCCAGCATGGATTTATGTTCGACCCGAGATATGATGTTCTTCGGTTCCTGAATGAGGAATTTGTATTGACACGGCCCGTCAACACATCATTCACGCCCATAAAAATTGTGGCAAAGTCTTCAGCTAGAATTCCCGGTCGAACAGAACAGATTATTCATGGGCAGCTAGACAGCAATCCTGGGAGCTGCGTTGGAATGGTGGAGCCCGTACACTCAGCTCATGACTACTTAGTTGGACGGGCTATAGTTAAAACCGGACGAGATATACCAATCAGAGTCCTGAATTTGTCCAACAACGACATTAGAATTGCCAATGGTCAAGAGATAGCTTGTTTCGAGCCAGTAGAGACCATCATCAATTGCGAAGAAGAGTACCAGACGTCGGTGAATGAGACAGGGTCCGATAAAGAGTTCCTACAACAGTTTGCTGACCACTTGACACACTTGACACCAGAGAACCAGAAGAAAGCCAAACAATTTATCACAAAACACTGGCAAATTTTTAACAGTAAAAATGGAACTACCGGTCGCACCAACATCATCCAGCATCGAATAGATACCGGAAAGGCTCAACCCATCAGAATACCACCTAGACGACTACCATTGGGGCAACAACAGGCAGTCGAGGAAAACATCGAGTCCATGTTACAAAATGGAGTTATTGAGCCATCCATCAGTCCATGGTCTGCTCCCGTCGTGCTAGTTAAAAAGAAAGATGGAACCACCCGATTTTGCGTGGATTACAGAAAGCTGAATGATGTCACGAAGAAAGACAGCTATCCACTACCCCGAATCGATGACACTTTGACCACACTAGCAGGCTCCCGTTGGTTTTCCACACTAGACCTAAAAAGTGGATATTGGCAGGTTGGTCTACACGCAAACGACAGAGAAAAGACAGCGTTCTCCACCAGTAAAGGGCTGTTTCAGTTCACGGTCATGCCCTTTGGGTTATGTAATGCACCCGCTACATTTGAGAGGCTAATGGAGTATGTACTGAGCGGGTTAACATGGAGGACGTGCTTAGTATACCTCGACGACATTCTAGTCATGGGCCAGACATTCGACGACCATCTGAAGAACCTGGGCGAAGTATTCTCCAGAATTAATAACGCCAACCTCAGACTCAATCCGAAGAAGTGTTCCTTGTTCCAAAAAGAAGTAGCCATGTCGTTTCCGAGTCAGGAATCCGCACTAACGAGGACAAGATAGAAGCGATCCGTGATTGGCCAGTCCCGAGGGATAAGCATGAACTCCGAAGCTTCTTGGGCCTCTGTTCATACTACCGGCGTTTTGTTGAGGGATTTGCCACCATTGCCGCTCCTCTACATCGGCAGACCACAGAGAAGGAGACGTTCCGTTGGAATCAGGATTGCGAAACATCATTCAGACGACTGAAGGCAGCACTATGTTCCAGCCCAATCCTAGCCTTTCCTACACAGTCCGGCAAGTTCATCTTAGACACCGACGCCAGCAACACTGGTTTGGGGGCCGTCCTATCCCAGGTGCAAGATGGTGAAGAGAGGGTGATCGAGTACTACAGCCGTGGATTCTCGAAGCCAGAAAGAAATTATTGCGTCACCAGAAAAGAACTTCTTGCAATAATAAGGGCTGTAGACCATTTCCACAAATACCTGTATGGTCGCCATTTCATAATCCGAACAGATCATGCCGCACTCAAATGGCTGCTGGACATGAAGACACCGGAAGGACAACTGGCCAGATGGATGGAGAAATTACAGCAATACGACTTCAAGGTGGAACACCGTGCCGGCCGGTTGCACAATAATGCCGATGCCCTATCCAGAAGACCCTGTAGAGCGGAATGCAAGCATTGTCTGAAGACGGAACAGCGAGAGGGTATCTCCATCAGGCAGATCCGAGTGCAGGCCAATGAAGACTGGACAACGGAACAGTGCATCCAGGACCAAATGGCTGATCCAGACATCGAACCAATCTTGTCACTCAAAATGAGAGGGGCACCCAGGCCACGATGGGACGAGGTAGCTAGATACTCCGGCGTGCTGAAATCGTTATGGGCTCAGTGGGACTCTCTACGAGTAGACAATGGAATGCTCAAGCGAGTTTGGGAAAGCGCTGATGGACGAGAAACCAAGTCCCAACTGGTAGTTCCGAAGAAAAAGGTACCAGCCATCCTGACCGAAGTACATGATGGAATTACCGGAGGCCACCTGGGCATGAATAAAACCCTAGACAAAGTTCGCCAGAGGTACTACTGGGTGAATTACTTCGAAGACGTCAGAGCTTGGTGCCGCAAATGTGCCACATGTGCCGCCAGTAAGGGCCCGAAGACCCGGACCAAGGGCAGAATGCAGCAGTACAATGTGGGCGTCCCATTTGAGAAAATTGCCATCGATGTCGCCGGTCCGTTTCCCGAGTCTGAGAGGGAATACATTCTGGTCGCAATGGATTACTTCAGCAAATGGCCTGAGGCATATGCGATACCCAACCAAGAGGCAACCACGGTAGCGACGGTGCTAGTAGAACAACTATTCAGCAGGTTTGGCGTCCCGATGGAATTACATTCAGACCAGGGGCGTAATTTCGAATCGAATGTATTCCAGAAGGTCTGCACGATGTTGGGGATCAGGAAAACGAGAACAACACCATTACACCCACAGTCAGACGGAATGGTGGAAAGATTCAACAGGACCTTGGAACAACACCTATCCAAGGTCGTCAGCAATAACCAGCGTGATTGGGACGAGCATATTCCCCTATTCCTGTTGTCATATCGCTCTGCTGTACATAATAGTACAGGCCTGACCCCAGCCAGGGTCTTATTCGGAAAGGAGCTGCGATTACCATGCGACTTGGCATTTGGCTCCCCCGAAGAACCTCCCCAAGACATCGACGATTATGCCGACCAGCTCCGACATAACATGCTGGCAATACACGACTTAGCCCGAACGCAGATGTTGGCCACCAGTGACCGGATGAAGACGCGATACGACCTCAAGGCCAATTCAGCCGGGTTCCAGGAGAGGGACAAAGTCTAGCTGTACAACCCCCAACGGAGCAAGGGTAAATCCCCAAAGCTTACACCCGCCTGGGATGGTCCATACGAAGTGGTCAAGAGGCTGAATGATGTCGTCTACCGGATCCGTCGAAACCCCAAGGCTAAATTGAAGGTGGTTCACTTAGATCGACTCGCTCCCTACCATGGAGGGGATGTTTCTGATCGGGACGATCAGAATTAAAGGGGGGGCAGTGTTACGAAATTTACCCAAAGCCGACCCTGTGTCATTTCAGCACGACAACAAACGCTTCAAGATAAAAAAATACGATTCTCGAAAAGGCTCGGCAGCGGAAGGAACGATGTTGATTTCTACTGGAGAATTCTACGCTGGTGATATAAAAGAAGAACGCCACGATCGCCAGGCAGTTATACCGCGACGACTAGCTTATATGAAAATGTATTGTGAATCAGCTGTTTTAAATGTAAATAAAGTTCTAGAAAGTGAAAGTAAATATTAGTTGTTATAATTTTTCAATTGAACCCACGAAGTACATAGCAATATATATATATATATATATATATATATATATATATATATATATATATATAGATTACTGTTCTAAAATAGTACCGATATATCGATATATCGATATTTTTTTCTCGATATATCAATATCGATATTGATAATTTTAAAAAATATCGATACAATATATATCGATACTTTTTGACAGTTCCGACATCCCTACTGTAAACCGTAACCACAGACCACAGTTGAGAATATATATAAAAACGCTTAAGGCTAATTCAGACTAGGCTAGTAGTTTAGTCGAGTGGCAAGTTATTCCAATGATTACTGCCCCAAAACCGTTCGTACTGCGGTCGAGTGCAGTACACAAGTTTAGTGTATTTTGCAAATTGAACAACCTGCACCTTAATATTCCATACGCACTCATATTCTAGATATTTGAAAACAAATTTTAAAGTTGTTTCTTCATTCCAAAGAAACGACATTTTTGTAATACCTAACCAACAAAACGGTAGCTAATAGACGTGGGGGTTATTTCACGTCACTAGTTACAATAACTAGCTACGCGGCATGTAACCGAATAACTACTTACGAGTCAAATGACAAAGTAGTGATTTTTGTAAATACGTTATGTATCCAGCGCTAAGCGTTTTTATATATATTCTCAACTGTGGTCTGTGGTTACGGTTTACAGTAGGGATGTCGGAACTGTCAAAAAGTATCGATATATATTGTATCGATATTTTTTAAAATTATCAATATCGATATTGATATATCGAGAAAAAAATATCGATATATCGATATATCGGTACTATTTTAGAACAGTAGTCTATATATATATATATATATATATATATATATATATATATATATATATATACTTAGTAATTTGTTTAACTAGTGTATCTGATAAAGTTATATGCAAACAATTTATAGATAGATGGTTAGGTAGACTGGATTACGAAATTTAAAAATATTTTATTTTGAAACTTTTTTACAGCTTAAGGTAGTAATATTTTGTTAAATTAACTATATACTACTACTTCTCATATTTTCTGAAAATTTTGATGTCGTTCTAGTGATCATTTATACACTCTCATATATACCTCGCCTCTACCTCATGCATTATCAGCAACATATTTAAAATTTATTTTAACTTCAAGCACTTAGGCAACATATAGCATAAATATAATAAATTAATGATACTTGAAAGAATTCTGCTAATCTTTGTGTACAAAGATTATGTATCTCAACTTGTTTGACAGTATATTGGCTGTTTTCCAATTACCGCACAATTGCGCACAGTACGGCACAGTGCTGAGCACTAAGTGTTTCAATTACAGCACTGGCTCGCACAAATGGGCACAAGAAATAACTGTGCCTTTGGGATGTTTAATGTAAGTACTAAATAAACATAAAACTTTATGATAAAGCATGAAGCATGTTATTCCAATTAACGCCCGAAAATTACGACACAGAGCGACACAAAAACACTTTGTGCTCTAGTAATTGGAAAATAGCTAGTATTTATTTTATATAGCACGTAACAAACATACGGAAAAATATCGTTTTTGATAAGTTTTCGATACTTGGTTTTTATATCGATATATCGAATTAAATTATATCGTGTAAAAGTATCGATATATAAAACAAAATATATCGATATATCGATATTTTTCCGACATCCCTAGTTTACGGTTACATTTCTGTCGCATCGTGAGCCTACCGGCCGAACGAGCGAGATGGCTGATCGTAAATTCCCGGGTGAGGTGCGCAGAGAGAGAGCAGATGACACGAATAATTCCCAAGGCGCACGTGCCATGGTATACACATACTATAGCCTATAGCCCGGAAAAAATAATGTTTGAAATTATAGCTTCTTTAAGGGTCCTCATAAAGATAAAATGCTTAAAGAATAAGTGCTTTGTGGGAGTTTTTTCAAAAATTGGTTAATGAAAAAAAAAAGCGAAATGCAATAGTTGTGGTGAAATTTATAGCTTCAAAACTTCAACTGCGAATTTGAAAACACATTTGAAGCGAAAACACCTCCATGCCTATACAAGCATTTGTGTGGCGCAATCAAAGGCAAGACCCCTAGAACAAAGTCGTGAACAGGAACCTCCCGGCGATGTCCAACCTCAGCCCTTATCGTCCATATCAAATGCTGCGTCAGCCTCTACGTCCACTGCTGCAAGTACCATATCCATATACCGCCCAGCACAACAGCGCATTGTTAGTTATGGAATTGGTAAAAAAGTTATCTTAAGTAAAAAAAGACAAATTGATAATGACCTTGCCGATTTATTTATAGATAGTTATCACCCTTTCTCGTTAGTAGAAAAACGTGCTTTTAAAAAATTTGCCCGGCACATACCTGGGTACGAATTACCATCGCGAAAAACTGTTTCTAACATTCTGATTCCCACCTTATACGACCAAACAGTTATTAAAAAAAAAGAAGAAATAAAAGATATTGAATTTCTATCTCTGACAACAGATTTATGGACGTCTCGGGTCAATAATGCTTACATTGCTGTTACTGGGCACTACATAACAAAAGATCTTGTTCTTAAGACATTTTTACTAAAGTGTGCAGAGTTTAAGGATATTCACAGTAGTGCGAATATTCAAGCTGCATTGCTCGAAACAACCAACGAGTGGGATGTAACAAATAAAATAAATTTTATTGTAAGTGACAACGCAGCTAACGGGAAAAAAGCCATAGCTGATATAGGGTGGAAGCATTATGGATGCTTTGGTCATACGTTGAACTTAATAGTGCAAGATGCCCTGCATTTAGTCCAACCTTCTTTGGATAAGGTTAAAATTATCGTCCGACATTTTAAGACAAGTACAGCAGCGCTAGAAAAATTATTAAAAGCTCAAGCACAGGAAAAGCCCGACGTGACCCCAAAGCGCTTGGTACAGGAAGTACCAACCAGGTGGAACTCTACGTTTGCTATGTTACAACGATTTGTTGAACTAGAAAATCAAATATGTGCTACTGTTGCGATTCGTACGTTCTCGATATGTACAATTTTAGATCCAAGGTACAAAATGAATGTATTCTCTGACACAAATGAGGCAGCAAAAGCGAAGAAAACTCTGGCAGAGATTCTTGCTACTGATATTAGACGGCGACTTGGAGAAAACCAACCGCAACAATCTACTTCCGCTTTAATTTCTGTACCGGTAGGAAGGAAGTAGATTCGTATTTAAAAGACGACATTTTACCTATGTTTAACGACAATGGGAGATTTAATTGTCCATTGCAATGGTGGCAATTAAACCGTCACATTTACCCCAACCTTGCCATACTTCTTCGTAAGTATGGAAACAAACAATGACATCAGTTCCGTGCGAGAGGATATTCAGCAAGACAGGGCTTATGATTAGTGACCGCCGTACACAATTGAAGACTAACAAAGTTGCCTAATTGGCGTATTTAATGTCAATCTAGATCCAAAACGATTTTTGTTATAATATTAAGTGTAAATAAAAACAAAACCATTGTACAATATAAATAATGTGCAAAAATAAATGTCATGACGAAAATTAGATAGTGATTTCATTTGTTTTCATTTCGTGAGCAACTGTATTGTAGGTAGTTATTTATGCAAACAATCACAGTAGCTGAATAAAAAAAACTAGTGACGCCGACCAAGTAACTGGTTACGTTACGTTTCTTGAAAATAACGTAACGACCCACGTCTAGTAGCTAATAACTCCACAGCTCAAACAGTAGTTGAACTCGACTTTAATGAAATGTTCGGACTTGTTTAGCGGATAAACCAGTGAGCAGTGACGCGTGGTGGCGGACGCTACTCGACCGAAAAATAGAACAAAATGGATGGGCTCGACTAAATTGCTTGCTAAACTACTCGACTAAATTTTCGTTGTTCAGACACGGATAGTCGCTAAATTGCTCGCCACTTGACTAAATTACTAGCACAGTCAGAACTAGGCTTTAGCGCTGGATACATAACGTATTTACAAAAATCACTACTTTGTCATTTGACTCGTAAGTAGTTATTCGGTTACATGCCGCGTAGCTAGTTATTGTAACTAGTAACGTGAAATAACCCCCACGTCTATTAGCTACCGTTTTGTTGGTTAGGTATTACAAAAATGTCGTTTCTTTGGAATGAAGAAACAACTTTAAAATTTGTTTTCAAATATCTAGAATATGAGTGCGTATGGAATATTAAGGTGCAGGTTGTTCAATTTGCAAAATACACTAAACTTGTGTACTGCACTCGACCGCAGTACGAACGGTTTTGGGGCAGTAATCATTGGAATAACTTGCCACTCGACTAAACTACTAGCCTAGTCTGAATTAGCCTTTAGTCATTTAAATTTAGTGACAAAATTAATTTCAAGAGAACATAATTTTGTTACGGATTGGGAAATCATTGTTAAAGAATTTTCTTTTAGGGATAAATATCTATTGCTTTAGAGTTCAATAATAAAATAATGTTGCTTGCCAAAGTGTATTTACAATCAATTTCATCATAAATTAAATTTAAATATTAATTTACTACAATTAAAAGTTAATTTTATTCTATGCTAAATGAGTTAATCACAGCAATCATAACGCTGCATACATAACAATAATTGAGAAACCGTTTATGCTTCATTTGGTCACGATTAAACATTTTCATTTTTGATAATTTTTGGGGAGAAATCATATTGTACAAACTTAAAAAAAAACTTCTAACGTAATAGAGCAGAACCTGCATTTTAGTGATAGGAATTAACCAGATAATAATCTTAAAAGATTTTTATGAAACTAAATTATTAAGAAGAACTATTTGATTGGAAAAAAATCGAAAGTGAAGATTTCAAACGACCTTCATTTGTTTGTAAGTTTTTTGTTGTTTCGCATTAATTAATATTCATTATAAAACATAATCGTTAAAATAATTTTCTAATACGTAATTACTTCCGAATTTCTGTGTATCCGGATAAAAGTGAAACGGCACTCGTTCGATTGCCTGGCCAAACAACGCCGTTGTGGTTTCTAAAGCAGTGGCGCAGGAGAACAGTCCTGCTAAGAAGCACTTTGGTAGTGATGAATTAGCATTTAAGTAATAACAATCAGGGTTGATTAGGTAATTTTATTTTTTTGAGTGATTTTATTGCAAAATGTAGACTATGATTTTTTTGCATAAATATGGGTTTTATTAAAAAATATGTGTAAAATAACTGTCCGTGTGGAAAATAATTTATAAACGAATAGAGATTCAGCTCTTTTCTTTTATTGCGAAATGATGTGAAAAAAAACAGTAGATGTAAATTATTTAAATAGTAAAAACTCGAAATGCCGTCAATGAAAACGTTGTAAAGCATCAGGAAAAACTGGTAAAAAGTCAATTTTTGTTAAAAAAATAGATAATATCGTAGCATTTTGATTTTTTGATGATTGGTAATTTAAATAATGTAGAGAGATATTTTGTAACGCGCATCGTATTAACGACGCTAGTCACATCTGGTTACACTGAAAATATTTTGTAAGTTCATATTTTCCAATCTCGGATTTTTGTCATAATTCCGGAAAGTTGGTAAATATTGCATCAAAAGTGTGAATATGCGATAGACAGCCAGTGGAGCGTGGGCATAGGCTGTCAAGGCACATAGGTGGATCTAGAATGTTCTTGCGTGCACAAAATGTTCCTTTGAAGTTTATTAGGTTTTTATTTACCTATCTATTATCTGTTCATGTTGGTCCCTTTCCATTGGCTTATTAAATAAATGGTTACATATTTACTGTTTACTATTTTTATGTGTTATTGGGAAATAACACCACCATCGAAACAAAAATATGTATATTCAAGGAACCAAACGTTTCCAGGTCTACTCTGACCTCGTTTTCAATCGCTTTAACATGTATTGAAAATATAAAACGCAAAATGAAAGTTTGATATATAGCATTTAAGTTGACAAAAGAAAAATTTGTTTACTGTTATTAATTAAATTACTTTTTTCACTGGATCCGCCACTTCAAGATATCTGAAGAAAACAAAGGGCCGCTCCTTTAATCCAATATTCAGTCAAAATATACTTTGTATATCCCAATCGAATGATCATGACTAATATGGTACGTTCTGCAAAATATTTCTATAAAGTGTTTACATTCGACAACTTAAGGAACGATGGAAATGCTGTGGAATTTGGTGTGTCACAAATGTAAAAACACAGTTTTTCACCCTAACACCAAACCTTTATTTAAACACTCAACGTCGAGTTGTTGAAATGGTGTTGAGTGTTTAAGTAAAGGTTTATTGTTAGAATGTAAAACTGTGTTTTACATTAACGAACAATGTCTATCTTGTCTCCAAATAACCGCAACCTCATAAGCTATTAGTATGAGGTTAATATTCTAACATTCATTAGATCCAAGCTACTGCTTCTTCCTTTGTATCCATCCATGTTACATCCCGAAATTTCTTTTTCAGCATCATAAATTGTGATTATACTCAACTTTACTCAATTGTTGCTAAGGAGCAAATATTTTGCTATATACTGTTTAAAACCCAATCTAATATGTCTTTTGTTTTCTTTCTTTTCTTTTATTTAGTCTCCAGTTTTTATATCTACATAAAAAGACACTTTTGAAGTGGCTCTTAGATAGCTGATGTTTTCTATATATTTTTAATTATGATATGTTATGACCATAGGATAGAGTTTATTGGTTCAAATTTTATTTCCCGTTAATTGGTCAATTTTCTAATTCGATCTCAGAATAACCGCTATTGTCTATTATTGTTCTCAATTATTATTTTCTTGTACTTTAATTTTTTTGTTATTTTTTCTTGGTCTAGTTTATGCTGTTGTTTAAATATTTTGTTTATTGATTTACTGTCAATCCCCAATTGATCTTGTTTGATAAGTTGTCTTGCCAAACAGCCAAACATTTCAGGTCATCCCGTTCTTGAGCTGGTAACCTGCAAAATGTAGTGTATAAAGAGTATTGTGTTTTCGATTTGTACTTCTATGCCTTGACAGCTCCTTCACCAATTCCTTAATGCTTCGTTGAGGAATAGTTGAATACAATTCCTTTATGACTTCTATTACCATTCCTTTACGGCTTCTATCATTGTTGTGTCAATGAGTTTCTTAAGTACTTGCGAGAATTTGTTAATAGCTACTGTATAATTTGCTTTGGACTACTTTCCTTTAGTTGACTAATGACTTAATCTTTGATTTCAAATATTGTATTTTATTTTTATGACTGCTGTTACTCTGATTCCTGACGCATGTACCTTCCACTTGGGATATCGTGGAAGATCAGGTGTGATTATTTTACCTGTTAATTAGGGTTTTCTCTCATCCGATTTTTCCTGCAACAAAAATGTAAATAGGCAATTTGAAAAAACTACCTGGATTACTGGTTATCTGTACAGATAATCTTCCTCACAGATATTCTGCCTACAATATGATCAAGCAGTATATAAATAATTTTTTGTATAATGTGTAATACTTACTGTGTTTCGAGACGTTTCAACTCCAATGACAATTTGGCTGTTGGTTTGGTACGGAGGGTACCGTTTTTTTTCTACCGTTGTATATTTAGATACATACAACTGGCTTCCTTAAGTGACCTATGTTTTTTTAAGAAAGTCAGCTGTAATGGTGGTAAACAACACGGAAAAATTTAATTAACCTGTCGCAGTGCTCTGTAATTTCTCGTTGAGGTGTGGTGTTGGTTTCATGTTCGTATATCTACTGAAGGTAATGGTGGTGGTTGTGAGTAGAATAATTACAATTAAACTACCATGCTTACCAGGCCAGGTTGGTGAATTTTTACGCTTCAGGAAGGGATATTTGGTTGTTGAATG
The DNA here is from genome assembly GCA_034190945.1 of Octodonta nipae. NCBI lineage: Eukaryota > Metazoa > Arthropoda > Insecta > Coleoptera > Chrysomelidae > Octodonta > Octodonta nipae. The sequence goes on along the minus strand of CM067216.1, from coordinate 58,331,869 downwards.
ATTTTAGTTAGTAACAGGATTTTTTTTCGATCTTTGAATATCGAAAAATGTCACAAGGTAGGGTCGCTTCCTTCAAATAAGCCTACTTTGCATATTCTAAATTTCATTCTAAAGATTCCTTATTTTTGAGCTGATATCGTTAATTACTAGAATGTGGGTAGTGTTGTTTTTGCGTATGTTACATGATGATTCATTATAAAAAGATTCATTTTTTCAACAGAATGAGTCGATATTGTTCTATAATACTGAATTATTCGAAACTTGCATTTTCGAGAGAATCAATGATCACCAATGCTGCACTTTCTGATTCATAGATAACTTTTCTAATATATGGTGTAACTATTTGTTAACTATGAAATACTCTTAAATTCGTTGTCTATGTCTTCATAATACAGTACCTAAGTGTCAGCATTTTAAGTTTTCATGGGGTGTATTTAGACATTTAAATATTGCAAAATACCAGACTTTCGGTGTGAGGTATAGGGAGGAATATTTTGTAGTGAAATTGAATAAGTTGTTAGGATCACAGCTCCTTCCCAATATTGGAACTAAAATGCAAAAAATATATTTTTTTCTGGAACAATTAAATACTTGTTCTGTAGTCGGTGCCAAGTTGAAGAGCAAAGTTTTAGTTAAGTTACTTTTCTGCAGTCGGTTTTGATTATTTTAATGTATCTATTATTTTCATGTGTTTATTTTAGAAGTTTTGGTGCTCTATAATTGAATGCCATTTTCAAATCTAACTAACTTTTTTGATATAGCCAAAAATGAGGTATTTTTCTTCTAAACAACATTTATTATGTTGACCAATCTCGTTTACTGTTCAATGTAATATACTTAGTAACAGTAACTTGTTTTCTAAATATTTATATCTATTAAAAAAATGTATATGATTCTAACTTAAGTGGACTCACTGTATGGTAGACGATTCGAGAATCCTCAATGTAAGATAATTATCAGACCTAAATGGTCTGTTAATTATCTTACATTTTGATTTAATTCCAATGACATTCATTTAATAAATTATGTTATAGCATAATTGAATGTACATTTCAATTATAATAAACTTTTTTCATAATAATTTGAATTTATAATATAATAGCCGTTACCCGCGGTTTCACCTGCGTACGGAATGTTCAAGCCTTCGCAAAAAAATAACGTATGAAACATATGGGTTATCCTATATAAAAAAATTTCTCACTTGTTTGAACCACCCTACTTAACCATAAGTCCACCAAACCCGAATATATTTCACCCAAACTGCAAGTACTTATGGGCCACCCAATATAATAATGTTATATTACACATTTTTTTGAATCACCTTGAATAACTGTAACTGTACTTCTCCCTATATTGCAACCATTCTGTATGCTGCTGTTTATTTGTCACCCAATATAACTTTTTGAACACCTGACTATAACTCTTCTCTACCCCATATTTCAGCTATACAACAATTATTTCTGATATTTTTTGAACGACCGTTTAAAGTAAAATTTCTCTTTACTCTATAAATTAATCAACCTTTATATGCAGCTTTTCCTAACATTGTGTTAAACACACCCTAAAACTATAATCTTGCTTCTCCTCATATTTCAGATATTCCATATAGTAGAATGCAACTGTTTATCGTATACCCTATATAACATTTTTTTAAACTTTTTTGATCCATTCTAATGGAAATGATGTGGAACCCTTCGTAAGTCCCAAATATAAAAACACAGTTTTGCACCCTAACAGCAAACTTTTATTTAAACCCTCACCCAAACTGCAACTGCTTATTGGTCACTTCCATCTACATTAAAACCATCCTGTATACACCGCTGCCAATTTGTCAAACATTACAACTTATTTTTGAACCACCCTGTATAACATATCTACCGTTTCAGTCAGTTTAGAGAGATAAAGTGTCTACCAGATTTTAAGTCAAACTATAGGCTTTGCAACAAAAAAATTTTCAGCAAAATCAGTTAAGTAGTTCTTACGTGATGCCCGAACAAACAAACAAACAAACAAACAAACTTACAATTTTATAATAGTATAGATAAAAAATAAAGGTACTACACTTTTAAGCAACATTGATATTTTTTGTCAAACTTAGTGTACAGTTGAAAAAGTAATGTGTATTTGTAATAAAATTTTCAGTCATATAGCATAATTAGATGCATTTTTTATTTCTAATTACAATGTTAGATAGCATCAAAATTAAAGGTAAGTACCTACCCCACTATCAAGCAAAATCATATTTAGGGGCAAACCTTGAATACAGTTGAAAAAGTGACTTATAATGATGTGATTTCATTTCACTATATGTTTAAAACATATAGTGAAATGAAATCTTTTTATGAAGAATACATTTTTCTCTAAATGTTATCCATGAGAAAGTTTTCCGTTTGATTCGCATTTATATCGAGATCAATTGAGAACCTCCATCTTGAACTTGATTAACTAGTTGATTTAATTCCAGTTTATTTTCAATTTATTACACCTCAGGTTCCGAAAAGAGACATTTCTTTATTTTAAATGCCGTCTTTTCCACCAAAGATTACTATGTAAAAAGTCGCTTAAAAAGATTTGTCGATTTTCTAAAAACGTTCTTAAAACTAATATGGGAGCACTGTTTGGTCCCTTGTAACAGAAGCCAATTTAAACAAACCGAAATTTTTGAACCGGATTCGAGTAATGACTGAACATAAAAAACATATAAATAGACGAATAGTGAACCTCCTTCTTTTTTAAGTCGGTTAAAAATATTAGCAAATCTGACTAATACAACCCCTGAAAATACAATATTCTCGTTACTTTTTGAGCACAACTCGTATTCTAGAAAAGTGGTTTAACACCGCGATTAAAAGTTTCTAAGCAGATAACAGTACAGTTAAAGAAAGTCTGTACCGTTGATGAATTGAGGAACATAAAAATACAGAATAATAATTTTAAAATTGATTTATGACTTTTTTAATTCGTCGATTTTTTTTTATCTCGGGTGCGTCCTATTTTGACACGTGGGTTTTATCATTCTAATACACGAATGATTGCCAAACCAAATAGAAAACATGCACTTATTCAATTAGAGGTTGTATATTTTTTTGAACGCAGATACCGACGAATCCATCAACGGTGACATCATCGAAACGGTCTATGAACTTTCTTTTCCACATTGCGGTGTGTATCAAGTCCGTTTTCACATTTCACTATCTCTTAATGTAGACGTCCTTAATATGAACAACTATTAACCATACAATACACGCAAACACATTGTCACTCATTAAGTTAGAACGTACGTAATACTTTCTTCCGCAGATTAAGAGCTTTTTTTCTAAAGGCTGGTCAGCAAGTAATACTCAATTCAAAAATATCAGGATTTAGGTCAGCCTGTTGAAAATGTTTCTACTGATAAAGTTACAAGCTGCTGAAAAATGTCATGTAAATATTTTATAATATTTTGGAAACATAAACAGTCACCATCTGGCAATTATTTGTTGGTTTCTTCTAGATCAGTTTACACGATTTAATTAGACATCATTGTTGTACAATATTACAGTGACCCCATTTCCCCTATTTAATATTTAATTTTTTGGCAAAATGATGAATCACATACTACTTTACTTAAAGAAAGGAATCAACCTCTTAATTCTCATGGCTCTATTATTTTAGGTTTCCGAAAAATAATAAATTTTATACAAATATTTCCTCTACCTGTCCCCATGAGATAATTGAATTTTTGTAAAAACAGTATAGATATAGATGTAGATATAGAAGTTTAGATTGACTTTTTTAGCCAACGATTTGAAGTTATGAAAACGTATGATTTACTCAGCTGACTTTCCTCAATTGTTATCTGTGGAAGTGGCCCTTCATAAATGGTAGGTGAACTCAACCTTGACCAGTGCTGCACTCTTTGACTTGAGCTATACTATTTAAATAACTACATTTTTTGTAGATCTTTTTTTAGTTAACAATTCCGAAACACTAAACTTTGGGGCGCCTGCAGTTTACATATTGCAACTAAAAATTGGTTACTGCCTATACCGTCATTCATTTATTAACAAGCTTCTCCCTGCTCAACATTGTTTTGCTGGAAAAATCGCATTATTATGTTTGAACATGGATATCCTATTATCCGTTTAGGCTATAAATTCAAGCTGAAGTAAACATATCTAAGGTCCGAACCAAGTATAATTTTGTCTTATTTGCTTCTTCCAACTTCTGTTGCTGTTCCCTTAATTTTTTCGACAACGTCTTCACAATCGTGGCTAGATTTTGTTCGGGAGCTTTGATATCAAAATTTTCAGAATCTTTTACTTTTTCCAAATGGTGATTCAAACCTCTACGGTTTTGATCAATTCTTCCTGCTCACACTGTTAACATCTTTAACGTTCAATGAGGCGTTTGGAGTTTTTAGACGCTTTATCTTCTTCAGTGTATGGTTGATTGTAACGGTGTTCCTTTTCATTTCTTAGTGTTTCTACCATTTCAGGTTCCACGGAAGATTTCTTGAAGTTCTCCAGTTGTTTCGATAATTTGAGAATATCGTCATGTAGTTTTTGATTTTCTGATAGAGTAGGTTCTGGAGAAGAAATTTGTTGTTTTTAAATTTTTAATTTCGCTTGAAATGTTTCCAGCCATAATTTCAAATATCATTTGTTGCAAAATGTGGATTAGACCTGTTTTTTGTAGAAATAGGTTCTAGACAATATGTATCTATGTGCGCCATCTGAGAAAATAGTGGACATTTTATTATAGGAAATAAAAGTAGAAAAATGGACTCGTTACAATTTGTTCTTTATATCTTCGCTTTTATAGCTTGTAGAAAAAAGGTTTCTTAATAAACGTCATTTAAAATGAAATTTTCTACAAGACGGAAAAAATTCGAAAATATGTGAAAAATTTAGATTTAGTATATGATGCAGAAGATTTATTCCAATTTTATCGAAACTCTAGAATATAGCAAATTTTTTATGGTAGTTACTCTTCTCCTGAGTCGGTCTGTATCAATGCATTACAAGCGTAACAATTAATTTGACGGTTAAAAAATGAAAATGCAAGAGAGCTGCCAAATCTAAAATACCATATGCAAATGTTTGAATTGTTTGAGCAGTGGCGGATCCAGGATTGTTTTTTGAGGGGGCTTGACCCCGTTTGGGGAAGGGGCTTGATTCCGCTGAAGGTAGGTTTTAGCATAATTAACACTAAAAAAAGTATAGAAGTCAAATGATTTTGGTGGGGCTTGAGTTCCTAAGCTCCTTCTTGGATCCGCCAGTGTGTCTGATAATATAAAGGTAGAACACCTTTATCGTGAACAAAGCGATTTTTCCATTTCACAAATAAGAAATCCGGTAAACAAGTTTCAGTTACGTGGTAAGTTTTTAATAATCGTAATTCTCTAAAATGGAGAAGAAAGATCTTTAATTCCGGTTTCGAAAATCCATTTTGTAGAATTTAAACTGTTAGAAATAGACCCAAATATATAAATTGTTTATAAGGATCTTAATTGTGAATTTAAAAAATTCTTTAATACAATTTAAAAATATTAAAAAAGTTAATTTTGATAATGGTACAGAATAATCATTATATGCACAAAAAAATCAACATTTTTAATTATTACTTCAGATTTGGGAGTTACTGCAATTTTTAGATTTTTTTAAATCATGTACTGAGAAAACTGTGGAACATTTGATGTCTCACAGATGTATAAACACAAAGTTTTGTATCCTAACACCAAACCTGTTTTTTTTTCACTTAACGCAGTTTTGGTTTACTCCATGATGATAAGAGTTTCGCTGTAGAAACGTGGGTCACACCCTTTGCGCGAGCCCAGGATATGGATTTGCCCTTCAGAAAATTACTGAAGACATTTTCAGCTCCCTTGCCTTCCACTCCCTAAGAGTTAACTCAGGTCCTCAAGCTAACGCAGTTTCCGTTCTGCATAATCGCTATCTTCTTGTTGGGATAGCTTGGCTTTGGTTTGTTTACGTTGCTTTACCTTATTGGTAGTACAGCAACTGTCTTATTTGTGGTTCGTGGCTCATTATTTGCTATGATATATAGCGTATTCTATTTTGATGTGCTCTTCTCGTCTTCTCGTTGCTTGGTGCAGTTGGTTTCCCCCCTCGGGCCCCCTTGTTGTCTTCTGAAAAACAGAATATTATGTACTTCATTTTTTTTACCTGTCTTCTACCTCTGAGCTTCTTCGTCATCTTCTCCTTCGCTTAGGCAGAGCTTGTTCTTAGCCCGTTTGTATCTGTCAATAAATCTGGGGTCATAGTTGATTAGCTGGCGTAGGTGAATCTTTGGGTGCTGTTCCAGTTTGGTGTAAGCCTCTCTGGCCCTCCTCTTCATTTCTGCAAGCACTAGTTGGTGTCGTAAATCGTTGAAAATCACCGTGTTACGAACGAACCAGGGTGCGTCGACTGCGAGGCATAGGCATAGGTTCTCCTGCCTTTGGATGGCCAGGCTATTGCTCTTGCTGATGTGTCCTCATACTATTGACGTGTACGTTCAGCATTGGCAAGATGACTGTCTTGATGAGAGTCAGCTTGTTTAAGAGTCCCAGCTTGCTTCCTCTTCGTATTAGGGGGTAAAGTCTGGCACGGGCAGCTCGGACTTTGTTACGAGTCTTTTGGACATGCTTCGTGAAAGTCAACCCCCTGTCGATGATTACTCCAAGGTATTTGACTTCGTTCTTCCATGGAATTTGTCTCCCGTTGACGGTCAGGTTTCCTGTCGGAACGATCGTGCGGCTTCTCCCGTTGACAGAGAGCTTGAGTTTTGTCTTCGTTGATGGTTATCTTCCACTGAAGGCAATATTCCGCTAAATCGTCAGATTCGCATCCTATGGGGGTGTCGTCTGCGAATTGTGCAATTATAGCGTCAACACGTAGATTGAAAATAGCATCGGGAACAGGACTGCTCCTTGGGGAACCCCTGCCTTGGTAGTCTGGTATCCTGAGTGCTCCTGGCCCACTAGCTGGATGATGATAATGGGAAATCCAAATTGGGCCATGATGAATAATATTTCGTCATGCCATACTCGGTCGAAGGCTTTTGCTACATCCAGGAACATGAAGGCTGTTCTTCGATTCCGGTTGAGTTCGTCTGATGTCGAAACCAAATTGCTGGTCTGGAATCACGTTCAGTTCATCTATGGTCTTTTGGAGTCGATTCGAAAAAATCCTTTCTGCTACTTTACTCATGACTGGTAGTAGACTAATAGAGCGATAGTTTTGTGGAAAAGTACCGTCCTTATTGGTCTTTGGTAGCATGATAATGTGGGCATATTTCCATCTTTTCGGGTAGTATTTAAGGCATTGATGATGTTTGTCAAGAAACGACAGCCTTCCTGGTGAACCAGGATATACGGTCGTGTCCAGGTGCTTTTCGTTGCTTGAGTCGTCTGATCTGGTCCCGTACCTCTTCCAGGGTCGTTGTCCTGATCGATGGGATATCATCTTTGTTCCTGATTCTTGTGGCTTGTCTCTCGACTCGGAGTTCGTGGTCGTCGTCATCATCGTCGTGTTGGTCGACACTCTCTCTCAAGGCTGTCAGCGAATGCTTCTGCCTTTTCAAGGTCGGAGCAGACAAAACTCTGCTCGCCATGAAATGGTGGTTTTGGACGCCTGTCCGTTCTCAGGATTTTTTGCAGATTCCAGAAGCCTGGTTTATGCGGGTCCAGTTGCCCCAGGTAACCATTCCATCGGTCATTGTAATGCGTTCTTAGAGCTTCAGTCACTGCCCAATTCAATGCGTTGGATCTACGCTTGTCTTTCGGTTGCCTGGTTCCTTTTGCTTGTCTTCTTGCTCTATTTTTCTCTAGGATTAGCTTCCTGATGTTATTAGAAAGGCTTGATGTTAGGGTACAAAAGTTTGTGTTTATACGTTTCTTAAATCAAACAACTAATTACTATTCTGGGAGTTCATTGATACAGAGCCATTATCGGGGGATTAACTACTTCAAGGAAATATATTTTTTCAGAAATACAACTAAATTGGAATAAATTTTATGTACAAAATTTCAATTTTAAAACATTCACTATTTGAGAACGTATGTTGATTTTCAAAAATTTTATGACATCAACTTTCTACAAAATTTTGTTCTAACCAACTTTTGGTAAGAATTCTTTTCTGCAAACAGTATTAACGAAGTAATAGAAGAAAAACTCACTCATTGTTTCTAAATAAATTTTACAACTTTTTGGCACGGCGAATTTACTTCCACTTATTATAGATATTGTCTAGAGCACGTTTCTACAAAAAACAGATTTATTGACCATCTTACAAAAAATCACTTAATTTGATCCAATCCGTTTGAAGTACTAGCACAACAGTTTTGCCCAAAGACGTCGAGTCTTGATGAAATAAAAACATTGTTAAGAGGAGGGCCTATTTCATAAATATATTTCACAAATCCAGAATGTGTACTAAACTTAAATCAATTGCAATTTTTGAAGTATCTTCAGTCGTAAAAATTTATTCGTACGCATAAAATTCATTTTCTAAAATCAGAATACTTCAGATTGATTTTTGGTCAATAGAAAAACGAAACCTGTCATAACAACTTTCACCGCGTTCGCCTAAGGAATTACCATTATTAAATTATAATTAGCATACAAGGTCAGCGCTAAAAGAGTTTTTGTTAGCAGACATTCATAAGTGCGAGCAAAGACTGACAAAATTCGATAACTTTCTTCTCGTTTTGCATCAATATGGTAATTGTATCATTTTTTTTAATAGGATTTGAAACCAGACTTATCTTAGAAATTCAAATTCGATGGGTAGTGCAGACTTTGATTAAGCATTCACAAAATTCTTGAGAAAGTGTTTAAAAATTCATAATTTGTGAGGTAGAATTTGTAAATAAGAGTATATTTTGAAAAATTGTCTGTTTCAGTTCACTAAGTTACAAATACGAAAAAAGTTAAGTAATACACTCATCACATTTTCCTGTTTATTTATTATACTGGATGCTTAATATCAATGATCGAAATTCGACCGTAAATAGTTTGAACGTAATTGAGCTATTTTTGCCAGAACAATCATGTCCTCTAGTGACTTCAAGTTTAACAGATATCATTTAAAACTTGGTATCATCATCAAAATCGTGTAGACTAATTTTTTACTATTAATTAATTAATTTTTTTATTGACTTTATTTTGTAATTTATTAATTAATTTATACTGTTTCTAAAATCTGTATGTATGTATATTATACATAATTGGCCTCAAAATTTGAGTAGGTATTCATAGATTCTTTTTCAAAAAGTCGGCTGAATAGTTTCGAAGATTGGTAGCCCATCAGTATATTTACTTTTATTAATAGTTTCGATAATTATTTAGTATATTTTCTTTACTTTCCATAATTTCTTTTAAAACGTGCCCTATTATTTCTCACAATAAGCCTTTGCAATTGACCATATACATGATGCATTTAAATATTTTTATTTTTATTTAATTTTCTGATTTATCTCCTAAAATTAAGATTAAGGCTTTTGATTTATTTGGCCAATAAACGTTGAGTGACACCCTTTTTTCTATTTTCTAAATTTTAGACTGATTAGTTTTGAAAGGAAAGGGAGGAATAGGCCGAATTTTTAAAAATATATTTGCATTCCTCATAACGAGCACTTTTATTTGATTACATGATACGCTCTCATTTCATCTTATAATTTGCCCCCAACTCCCAATAATTAATATTAGTATTTTGGCGATATATTTCTTGTACAGCTTGAGCAAAGCTCCATATTCATAATCAGAAATTTTCAAATTCATAGGCACAATATAGTGGACGATTAAGTGGGGGGCTGGGTAGATCTTTGCATATATTTAAAAATATATATATATTTTAAAAATTCGAATAAAATCATTTCTATTCCTCATAACGAGCATTTGATGCATTTCAAGCGCATCATGCTTAAAAATAAAATATTTTTATAATTTTTATTTATGTTTTAATTAAGATTTACTTTTTATTTTTCATGCAAACTTTGGGTTAGGTTCTGTCTTTCCTTTAGGTTAGGGTCAATAGTTCCCGAGCTAAGGGAGAAGCGTAGATTTTTGTAAAATATTTTTGACCAGTAGTTTCGGAGAGAATAGGCCGTGGCAGACAGACGGACCCAAGAGTTTCTATATATTGAAGGTACGGAAGCCAAACACAGAACAACAGTTGACGGCATTGTCACGAAATAATCGAAAATCACAAAAAGAAATTCTCGGGAAACACCCTATCCTAATCAAGATCGTCCTCAAGAACTATATATTAAAAACAAGTGAACAATTTCACATAACTTAGATGCAACATATCCTACGAATATAGCTATGACATGGAGCAAACAATAAATAAAAACCTTAAGAACAAAACTTGAAAAGATTTCCAAGGCAATTGTGGTAAGACCCAAAATAGAAGAAGAATACAACTCAAGAGATAAAGTTAAAGCTGAAAGTATAAGAAATGTAGATGTTAGAAAGGCACTGAAAGTACTTGATCTTAACAATAGGGTGAAGGAACATTGGAATAAATGAAAAGGATATTTAGACAGAATAGAGGACGAAAATGTAGCACTTATGGGCTAATCACAAATTACATTAATGGGTTTTTTTGGCGGGAGGAGGGGTAGAAGAAGTAAACAAAGTCAGACATCTTGTGACCAGGGAGGACGAGTCATGAGTTTAGTGAGGTCACCTGTAAAATTCTAAAGTACTACAAGTACTAGAGCGAGTTATAATTTCAGCTATACAACATGTTAACGATTTTATCTTGGATTTGGAACTTGCTACATTGTCACTAAAAGCGTTTATCATAGAGAAGCGATAAGTTGTGTCTATTAGTGTATTAAGACGTAATAAATTCGGTTTCCTGATTCGAATCATCAAACTGCCGACTTGGAGCTGAAGAAAAGGATATTTGACCATGCATTGTGACTACAGATACCCGACTGGCCATCATACAGGTTATGGCAGCGAAAAATGTTGCTATTTGGTCCGGATATTGTATCCGTAAATATACAAAAAAATTTAATAATAATTAAATTAAATTTTGAATAGGAAATGATGAATCCTAAGGTAAATTTCCTCTATTGTTAATAGAGCTATATCAGAATCACAAAGTCGAAACATCAATATTATACAATATATGGTATCTGTTGTCTATATTTTTATAATACAAAGTCAATAACTATCACGAAGATTCGTCCTTAAAGTATTGCGTCTTTACATGCCAGGGAAGTTCATGTTTGTACATTATTCACCATAGGTTATTCAAAATATGTCAAAAGTTTTTCGAACAAGTTAAAAAATACCTACAATTTTCCTTTCATCAAAGGTAGTTCATCAAAGGTGGACCGCTTCTTCAAAAACACTATTATTAAATTATTTTTTATAATATAAAGTAAATATAATCGAATCCACCTGCTTTAAAGGATCAAACACCGGACTTGGATCAGTTTGTGGCGGTGAATAAAATCTCATGCCAACATAGGGATTCTATTACTCGTTGTTGTCGAAACGGAACAGAACGTTATGTAACTATAAAGGAAAAGTCGTGCAAAATGCGATTCGGAATCACAAAACACTTAATAATTTGGCGTCCTGTCGTAATGTTATAATATAACGAAATACAGAATATGACAACAGACTAGATACCTAACGAAACTTTATGAATATAACGAAGTAATTAATAAATGAAAAGGTGGACATACTAAACAACATCTGTACAGAATAATATCACAACATAAATACAACTGCAGAATAATTAAGGAAAGAAACAATTTTAATTTTATATTTTCCATTTAATTCTGTAATTTGCCCCCCAAAATTAAAAGTAGAGGTTTCTCCTTATTTTTCCAGTAAACTTCAGGTCAGACCCTATACCTCTAATTTTTTTCAAAAATTTACCTTTTATAGTTTGGGAGATAATGGGGAAGGGGAATGGGTAAATTTTGGTATATTTTCGTTAATATCTTTTTAATTATTATTTTTTAAAATATGAAAAAAATATATGTGTTTTTCTCAGAATGGGACCTTTCATTTGATATATTACCTACATGATGCGTTTGAAATTTTTTTTATTTTTAAGTTTTCATTTAATTCTATAATTTGCCCCCCAAAATTTATATTAATGATTTCTTCTTATTTTTTCTGTAAAGTTCGCGCAACGATCTATATTTCCTATTTTTTTCAAAATTTTAGGCTCAGTAGTTTCGGAGATCAGGGGGGAACGGTCGATTTTTTTAGTTTTCCCCCCAGAAGTACCCCTATAATCAAAATTTCTTCATTTATGATATATACTCCTGATCGGGTCACCAAACTATACATTGATACGAGATTTCAACCTCTTCCGTCCAGTAGTTTAGGAGAAAATTGCTGTGATGTGACAGAGTCAGAAATCCGGAGTGATATTATAAGGGTATCCGTATATTGTATATACGAAACCCTAAAAATATATGAATTTTTAATTTCTGCGGATCAAAATTTCTCTACTTTTTCAATTGTATAATGATGCCATACACTAAGAGAATGGTGTGTGATAAAATAAAACTACTATCTAATATAGATTCAGCATCCTAAAATGCAAAAGAATTAAGTAAATTTGTTGGCCTGTGCAGTTAGCAAAAACATTATTACTAAAATTAAGCATAATATAAAATTAACACGTCAATACCCAAGGGGTTTTATAAATAGATTATGTCAAGCACAACTGTCGCAACAGTTTTATTTTATGAAGTCGTTATTTTAGATAAAGAAAATAAACATTTCTGAGTTGTACATTATGAAAGTCAATAATACTGTTAATAAAAAAATGAATTCAACCATTTGTGCAATGCAATGTGTCATTTTCATGTAGTAACCTTGACATAAGCTGTTATTATTGAACTTCAGTTCTATATCCTATCTATCTATATCCAAAAGCAAAGCGGGGGGTCAGGGTGGTCAACCCCCCGAAATTTTAGAATTTTTTTGTTTGAAAATTCAATTTTAACCAATTAATCATCTTTTTCATAAGAATAAATTTTATATTTATACAATTTTATATATTCTAAAAATACATGAACAAAAATATAAATTTTGCAGTCCTAATCAGCCCATCATCAATCAAAAAAATTATCTAACCCACCCCGAGACAAAAACCTGGCTACTGCCTTGTCCAAAAGCACACTTTTTTTCTCATTATGAAATATATATATTATAATGGTTCAATCAAATTATGATTTTTCAATTTCTTCACAATGCTATATTTATATTAGTTGAAATAGTAATTTATATCTCAGGGTCTTTTTTGCTTGGGTTCAAATCTTCAAATGTTAAATAAATAATTAAATTTTATACTTATCTTGTGTATCTTACAAGTCTCTATTTCTCTTCAGGTTCACTTACAACTTTTTAAAATTTTGAAATTCTATTTGCATTTTACTTTTTCTATTTTTTAATTTTTAAATTACTGATAATCAAATTTCTAATATTTCAATTAAAATACAATTTATTTAAATTTTTCACAATACAATATTGATACAAATTTTCTTTCAAAACAAAATAAATTTCCTGTCACTTACCTACTCTTAAATTTCTATCAAATTATGTTACAAACTTGTTTATCATTCAGATACAACTATTATTATTCTAAAATTTGTAACACTTTTATTATCACTGATTGACTAACTTTTTTTGATTTTCTTGTTTTATTAATAAACTTTCTCAAAATTTTAATTTTTCTTTAAACAATGTTTCAAAAACTCACTGTTGTTGGTCCTCTAATTATTTCTTCTTATTGTTGGTCTTTATTAATAATTCCAAATTTCAAATTTCTTTACTGGTACAAATTCTGCCACTCAATTGAATTTCTCGTGCTGGTTTGCAAATTTATTTTCTTCCAATATTTTTGATTTTAAATTTTCATACCATTAATTCCCATTATATTCCTTTTACTGAATATTTATAAAAATATTTTCATTACTGATAAAATTCTGCCACTCAATTGAATTTCTCGTGCTGGTTTTGCAATTTTATTTCTCCCAATATTTTGATTTTAAATATTCATACCCATTATCTTCCTTTTATCGAATATTTATAAAGTATTTTCAATTCGTCTCTCCAAAGAAATTAAAATTAAAATTTTAGGTTACTGTTGTCTTTCTGACATGGAACACTAAATTTGTTTTATATATCATAGGACATTGACTTCGTTGTCATGGAAACTGAATTTATGAGAACGAAAATTTTGAACCTATCTGCTCGAAGCTTGACGATCAAAGAGAGTTTGTTACTGTCAGATTTCCTATTTATATAATTTATTTTCACCTGCTATTTCCATTTCCGTTTTTATTTATTTTATTAAGTTTCCACTATTATCCCTTTAAATCATATGAAAAAATCTACACAAATTTCAACTTAAATTTCCATACCTTTTACCCTCATTAATTTTATCCAAATCATTTAATTATATTTTCAAAAACATTGAGTTGACATTAGTCACCTGTTGGCTACCAGTCATTTAACAGGTACAGGTATAAAAATTCAGTAGGGGATGAAGGGGTATTTTTTGGTTATTTGCTCTAGTGTCATTCGATAGCAATTAATTAGCAATAAAATACGCCCCCAAGATCATACCGATAACGACGTTCGTTCCGGAGATATAGATATGGCTATGCTAACTTTAGTCTAAAGTTGGCATAGCCACAGTTTCACGGAGAGAGCTGAACGTATGAAATCTTTACGAGGGTCGAACTTCAGCAATTAATTATCAATTAAAACTCTACTGATTTTAACAACAAAAAACATTGAAATAAATATTTTTGTTACTTGTCAGGGGTGCGAAATTCAGTAGGGAATGAAGGGGTAGGTTTTGGGTATTCGCCCTTGTACTATTCGATAGCAATTAATTAGCAATAAAATACGCCCCCAAGTTCACCCCGGTAGCGCTGTTGGTTCCGGAGATATAGATATGGCTATGCTAACTTTAGTCTAAAGTTGGCGTGTCCACAGTTTCTTGAAAGGCGTTGGAGGAATGAAATCGTAATGAGGGTAAAACTTCAGCAATTAATTAGCAATTAAAAGTCTACTGATTTTATACAACACAAAATATTGAAATAAATTTTTTTCGTAATTGTCGGGGGGTGAGAAATTCAGTAGGGGATGTAGGGGTATTTTTTGGTTATTTGCTCTAGTGCCATTCGATAGCAATTAATTAGCAATAAAATATGCCACCAAGATCACCCCGGTAGCACTGTTCGTTCCCGAGATATAGAATATGGCTATGCTAACTTTAGACCCTGTTTCTCGGGATGGGTGGGAGCAATAAATTTAATTTTTGCGTAATAAATTAGCAATAAATTCTGGAGTTGGTCCCATTTGGGCGTTATGAAATGGCTCTGCTAGCTTAACACACATATTTAACGACAACTTTTCTTTTATGCTCAGGGATGCCATTTAAAAAATCTATCCGACTCGCTCCAAGTTTTTTCTTAAAATAAATACTATAGGCTTTGTCAACTTTATTATTCCATATATTTGATAACCCAGTGTGTTGAATATTAGATATGGACTCAGTTACAAAATCCAATTATCTAAACTAGTTACAATTCCAATAAATCCAATTTAACATAAGTATCAGTAAAAAAAAATATTGTTTAATTTTTTAATCAAACATTAGGCGTTGGAAGCTATGACGTCAAACACTACCTTTATTGATTTGTTTAATTTGCACCTGAAAATTATATTTTTCGTTTTATGAGTAATAAACTTCAAGATTGGTTTGTGGTCCCGGGTGACTTTCAATAGCTACGTAACGCATAAGCGGTTAAAATTTCATTATAAACCAAAAAGGAATTAATAGGATCAAATCAAACGCATAAAAAAATGTAAGCGTAACATTGTTTATTAACAGATTATTCACGAAGAAGAAAGTCATCTAAATGATGAGCGCATTAACCTAACTCGACGTTGCATAAGGAAGGGAGAGTATTATTGAAAAAGATTTATTACTTTCTATGAAGTGCATGTGAGTTTTTGTTCGTCGGCGTGTAGCAGTTTCTATTAATAATTAATTGATTATGCCGTGAAATTTTTCGTATTATTTAAGAGCGTAAACAACGCACTCGTTCACTGGAGAAAAAACACAATCGTTTAAAAACATATGCACCTGGAATATAGGATTGAGAAACATAATAGAGTCATCTACATTGTTTAAATCTTTTGACTGACCATAAAGATTTTTCTTCTTTGTCGATCTCATTCTGTAGCTTATTTATATATTATTGAATTTTAAGACGTGTTTCTATATGTAAAGAGAATAAATAAATAAATAAATATATTGATTTTCAAAAATATACAAATTTCCCGAGAGTCAGTTGCAATGACATTTTGCATACAGTAGTACAGAAACACATAGTGGCCGGAATAGAAAGCTATTTTCTATAGGATATTTTTGCTCTTTAATACTCTGTTATTAGGTCGATGTGTCCGTATGTATCTATCTATGTAACGGATATTAAAATTTAAGTTATTAACAGAATAATTCGATTCAGAGTAAAAAGCGTGGGGTGCTGAAAATATTAAATATTACAATTATTCTATTGGCAACTATTTATAAGAGTTATTTACTCTGAATTATTTTGTTAATAACTTATTATATTTTTATTTTGCAGTAATTCATCATGATTGATTGTTCGACTTTCTACTGCTGTAATATAAACTATTCATAATTAAAAATTTCTTTCTGCTTTTTAGTTCGGTTTGCTATTAAAGCGTATTTTTTAGTTTTTTAAAACTATAATTATTTAATTTTTGTTTTAATATAATACATTAAATAACGATCCTATAAGTGGGGCAATATCCCACCTATCCCTCCCGTATCTACGGCATTGGAACCAGAGTACGGTTTTGTCTGTGATAACAAATGATAAAAATATGGTATAAAATGGTTAATTTAAAGTAGTCTTTTAGGACTTTAAAATATACTGGACCATTTTAGGAATATTCTCCGCATTTTGCAATAATTATGACACCAGTTTTCGGATACCATTTAACACAACAAAAACTATTATTTTATAATCATTCTTAGTCGGAGAATTTAAGATTGTGTATTGCTGGATAAAAATCTAATATTTAAAATAAAAAACCTGATATGATGAATCTGAACACAGGAATATACAGTTAGGACTTTTATTGTCCCCCTAACCTCTTGTAAGTTTCGAATGAAACAAAATATCGATCTCCAAGAAATCAGCTAAAATGTCAATCGGATTAAGTTTTGACATAAAATAGACGAGCCTCATTATCCGGTGCCAAATGGCCACTATGAGTGGTCTTGTGATATTTTATCTGAATGATATTTTTATATATATTTTTTGTTTTATATTCAACGCGTTTTTGTTGGTTAAAATCTACAGAGATGTTCCAGAGAATAATTTCACTGTGAACGCACAGATAGATGTTGTTTTGAAGAATATACCAAGATTATCTTCTGTCGTGGGACTCCGATCAATAAAAACTTTTGTAGAATCGACAAGCGACGTGACTTTATAAATTTTTGTACTCATAACTCGTATCATCGTTAAACCACGGTTTTGCCTTATGACGACAAAATCATTTTTCGATTCTACAATACTTTTCTATTCAACTTTTTTTCCGTCACTATATTACATAGTTTTTAATTCAAAAAGTTTTTGACAATTTTTTTATCAATGGGGGCCTGTCTTCATATATCAAATAAATCTCTCACGACGCTGATTTTTTGGCAAGGTGGTAGGTAGGTTGATTAGGACTGAAAAATATATAATTTTTTTCTTGTTTGTTTGCCAGGATATCAAAAATGTATAAAATATAAAATTTAATCTTATGATTCAAATATTATATAGTTAAAATTAAACTTTTATATCTAAAGTCCCAAAAAGAATCTCCCGATGTCAACCCCTTGCTGGCTAAGGCTTTGCTTCCAAGCAATATTTCACAGCGATTTGTGGTGGACATCATGCCTAGTTGCGGTTTATAAACTATAATCAATTAAATGGATTCAAAAGAGGGCGCTGTGTGTCAACAGTTTGTCGCTCCAGACCCTGGACTCCGATCAATAGAAAACTTTTGTAGAATCAAAAAGTGTCGTCACTTTAGAAATGTTCGCACTCATAACTCGTATCATCGTTATACGATGTTTATGCCTTATGACGACAAAATGACGTAACTTTTCGATTCTACAATACTTTTCTATTCATCAGAGTCCCACGGCTGGTGATCTGAAGAAAGAACTTAACCCGTCGGCATGTATCAGGATAACCTCGAGCAAACGTTAAAACGGAACGGTCGTCTTTTTAGAACTGCCAAATCCAATAGGGTGGCATTGTTTTACGAATTTAATAATTTAAGAACGTTAATTGACTCTTACTAACAGCAAGAAAGAGAGAGAAATGCACCCATTTTAAAATCCGTATTCTTTAAAAATAAAAAACACAAGGTCAAATTAAGTACTTGTTTGAGTAGCGAAATCTCTGGCGAACGTTAGTTTGCTTGTAGTGCAAGTAAACGACTTTGAGAAACAGATTTCAAGGCGACACTACATACATTCGAAGCTGTTTTCAAGTGCAAATTTCAACCAACGGGATACTAGGAGAGCATTTCCTAAGCAATCTGGCCGCAAAATAAAAATTAAAATGGAGTTTTGCCTACTATCAAAGACCTAACCTAACCTATTGTGAGAAAAAGATTTGAAGGTGACACCGTATACACAGGAAGCTGATTCCCAAGCAAATCTAACCAACGGGATACTCAGAGAGCATTTCCTGAGCAACTCGGCCTCAAAGTGAAAATGGAAATGGAGTTGGGGGGGGGCTACCATTAAAG
Source organism: Octodonta nipae (assembly GCA_034190945.1). NCBI lineage: Eukaryota > Metazoa > Arthropoda > Insecta > Coleoptera > Chrysomelidae > Octodonta > Octodonta nipae. Next base: position 58,313,048 of record CM067216.1, on the reverse strand, counting down.
ACTCCTCTGAAAATGTCAGTTCAATCGTAGTCAAGGTTTTTGAGTTTCTGATATATGGCACCTCCAAAAAATATGCACTCCAAAAAAGGTGTTTCCTTTGGTTGTACGTGTGTGTATATCTGTCCGTCCATTTTATCTGATCCGATTTCGTCTAAATTTTGCAGGTAGGTAGAGGATTCCAACATAAAGAAAGAAGAAATGGTGTCACTGGTCATTAAAAAGAAGTTTAAGGAGTCCTTGTGAAATTGCAAAATTCGAAATGAAGTCTATACAATCATAGTTCAGCAAGCCTGTCGGAATCTTAGTAATTATTCTGTAAAATTAAATGCACAAAGGAACTCGTTTGACATTTTACAACTTGAATAGAATAAACAAATTTATATACTGTGAATATCCAAGACAAATAAAAAATGGCGAATCTAATTATTATTTCTCAGCAAAGAAAATTATTAGATATTTCCGGTGTTCTACTAAATAAAATAATAGCGTCAGATTTGACTACGATTTGCTACACCGGTAAACTTTAGTATGCCCATGATGCCAGTCCTCTATTTACTTATATGTAATATAGAATATAAATTATTTGGCCCTGTGACAGTTGGGCCCTCATACTAAGGGTCCATACCACCTAGTGGCGGTCCAAGAGTGAAATTCTTAGGGGTCACGTCCCCCCCCCCCAAATTGAACAAATCAGATTGATAGATACCTTATAATAATAATAATTTGGTCAAGTGCGAGTTGGACTCGCATACTTAGGGTTCCGTACCACTTTCAAGATTCTAATATACCAGTGTCAGACAAGCAGGGAATGAGTGCATTTTCTTATATTTGCCATAATATCTTTTAAAGGAAGTGTTTTAAATTTATAAAAAATATACACTTTGATTTTCCACACATAGACTTTTTATTTTATCTGCCTCAGGATTCGCTTGATTTTTATCAGAATACATATGTATTTAATTTTCTAATTTGGCCCCCAAAAATTAACATTAGAGTTTTATTTTACTAATAAACTTTCAGAGAAGTCTTTTATAATCTACTCTCTGAGTTTTGAGGCTCTGTAGATGGGAAGATAAAGGGCAAAATAGGTCAAGTTTTAAATTATAAATTATTGAATCTGTAATTCAAATTATTAAAAAATACAAATAAAATATATTTTTCAAAATTTAAATAGTGTAGGTTCTAAAGTGGGAATTAAGTCGATGTTTAATATTTTTGTTAATATCTTTTAAACAAATGATTTAGAAACATGATATATTTGTAATTCACATAATGAGCCTTTTATCTGATATAATACATGATGCGTTTGAAAATTGAATCTTTATTTTCCATTTAATTGTATAATTTGTCCCTAAAATTACTTTGGGGGTTTTCTAATAATTTATTTTCCGTTTAATTCTATTATTTGGGCGCCAAATAATAGATTTAGAAATTTTTTAATATTTTTCCAATAAACAAAACAATGTAGGTCTTATAGTTTGGGGAATAACGGGGGGAATGGGTAATTATTTTGATATATTACATGACCCGTTAGAAACAATTATAATTTTTTATTTTCCATATAATGCTATAATTTGCCCCCCAAAATGAATATTAGGGGTTTCTCCTTATTTTTCCAGTAAAGTTCAGGAGGGGCTATACTTCCATTTTTTTCAAACGTTTCCAGCTTATGGTTTCGGAGATAAGGGGGGGGGTTATTTTTTTTATTTTTGTTAATTTCTTTTAACTAATTTATTTTAAAAATATGAAAAAAAATATATTTGTTTTCTTCATCATGAGCCCTTTCAGTTGATATATAACATGATGGGTTAAAAACAATTTTAATTTTATATTTTCCATTTAATTCTATAATTTGCCCCCCAAAATGAATATTAGGGGTTTTTCCTTATTTTTCCAGTAGAGTTCAGGTGAGGGGCTATATCTCCATTTTTTCAAAATTTTTCAGCTTATGGTTTCGGAGATAGGGGGGGATGGGCAAATTTTTTTTAATATTTTTGTCAATATCTTTTAATTTATTTATTTTAAAAATATGAAAAAAATATATTTGTTTTCGTCATAATGAGCCCTTTCATTTGATGTATAACATGATGGGTTAGAAACATTTTTAATTTCATATTTTCCATTTAATTTTATAATTTGCTCCCCAAAATAAATATTAGGGGTTTTTCCTTATTTTTCCAGTAAAGTTCAGGTGAGGGGCTATACCTCCATTTTTTTTTCAAAATTTTCCAACTTATGGTTTCGGAGATAAGGGGGGGAATGGGTATTTTTTTAAATATTTTTGTTAATATCTTTTAATTAATTTATTTTAAAAATATGAAAAAAATATATTTGTCTTCGTCGTAATGAGCACTTTTATTTGATATATAACATGATGGGTTAGAAACAATTTTAATTTTATATTTTCTATTTAATTCTGTAATTTGCCCCCCAAAATTAAAAGTAGAGGGTTCTCCTTATTTTTCCAGTAAACTTCAGGTGAGAACCTATACCTCTAATTTTTTTCAAAACTTTAAGTTTTATAGTTTTGGAGATAAGGGGGGGGGGATGGGTAAATTTTGGTATATTTTCGTTAATATCTTTTTAAATATATATTTTTTTAAATATGAAAAAATATATTTGTGTTCCTCAGAATGATATATTACATGATGCGTTTGAAAAAATTTTTATTTTTAAATTTTTATTTAATTCGACAATTTGCCCCCCAAAATTAATATTAATGGTTTCTCCTTATTTTTCATGTAAAGTTCGGGCAACGTTCTATATTTCCTATTTTTTTTTCAAAATTTTAGGCTCAGTAGTTTCGGAGAACAAGGGGGGGAACGGTTGATTTTTTTAGTTTTTTCCCCCAGAAGTACCCCTAAAATTAATTTTTTTTCTTTTAGGATATGTACTCTTGATCGGGTCACCAAACTATACATTGATACCAAATTTCAAACTCTTCCGACCAGTAGTTTAGGAGAAAATTGCTGTGATGTGACAGAGGCAGAAATCCTGAGTGATATTATAAGGGTATCCGTATATTGTATATACGGAACCCTAAAAATTAACTTAAAAAAAGATTGTTGAGGTCTTTGATTATTTTGCCTGTGATAAAATAATCTAAAATATGCATTCAACATAATTTTTGCTGCGATAGCTCATGGTACCACCTTTGAGATCTGTTATAATATTGGTAATAAATGAAAATACATATATTTTTAATTTTACTAGCTGTCGCCCAGTGGTCGAAATTCGACCAATTGTGTCAATATCTTTGGCAGGTTAAGTAACCTGAAAATTTTATCGTGACATTCTATCCTAGGACTTCAGGAAGAACAGCAAATACACGGAATGGATCCAGATTCGGAAATTCTGTGTGATAGTTTCCTCGAAAATTCCTAGATGTCGTTCTTACATCTCACTTCTACAAATAAGTAACAAAATTCAAGTTTTTTTCAGATATAATTCATAGGACTTTAATTGTGTTCAAATTCGTAATTCTTAATTTAATATGACAACAATTCAACCGCTAATGGACTACCTTGCAAATTTATTTTTTCTGACCTCCCTGTATAGCTATAATTGCACTCAATTCTCTAACATTTATTAAAATCCTCATTATAATATTTCCAACTCATTATATATTTCCACCACCCTGTATATGCAACTGCTCATGGACCACGCATAATATTTTTTAACATTTTTGAACCACCCGGTAAACCATTCTGTATATGCCTATGAGCCACCGTATTTACTCTTTTTCTTTATGAAATTTTTAACTATATTCTGTAACTATAATTCTACTCCGACCTATATTTCAATCATCATATATATGGAACTCTTCGTGGGCTACCCTATAAATCATTTCCTTTTCTAACATTTTTTATTATCATACTGTATATCTATAATTCCTCTCACCCTATATTTCATCTTCCCTATATATACAACTGCTTATGGGTTACGAGATGTTGCATTTCCATTTCCGCCACCCTGTATATGCATCTCTGCATAATATTTTTTGCACTACCCTGTATAACTGTAATTTTACTGCACCTTCTATTCCAAGAACCCTGTAAATTCAACCGCTAATGGGCTTCCCTATATAATTATTTTATTAGTTATAATTGCACTCTACTGTATATTTTAAACACCCTATATATGCAACTGCTTATGTGCTACCCACGAAAAAAATGATTTCTAACATATCTGGAATGGCCCTGTATAATTATAATATACAACGATTACTTTACCAGTAAACAATAACAACGCCTGCATGCCACTTCCAGAAGTACATGCTCGAAGTATATAACAGCATTGGTCCCTCTATATATCGTTACTCAATGTTTTGAGTCTGGCGGCGGCGGCACATTCAGTTGTTTGGCGTTGACGTTATGGACTTAAATAATGAATTTTTATTATATTTTATTTAATGAATGAACCAATATTATAAATTAATATTAGCATTCTGCACTGAAGGTCGTCAGTAGCTACCAAACAAAACAAAAATGAAGAAAATCGGTTGAGAGACAGAGGAGAAAATGGTACCTAATCCTTTTGTCTTTGCCTATTTATATATAGATAGTTTGCCTGCAAAATTCATCCAAGTTTTCTTGCATCGTTGTGTAAATAGTTTCCACGACAAGCAAGGGCGTACCCAGCTTTTGGTTTAGAGACGGGTAAAATTAAAAAAAAATGGTCCAAGAGGGGGTCAAATCCGAAAAAAATATCCTAGAGAGAAGGAGAAATCAGAAATTTATTTTATGGGAAGCTTTAATGGCTCATGACAGGTTTTTCACGTCCACGGGGGGAGGAGGGGAGGGGAACAGCTGTCCTGGTACGCCCATGACGACAAGTACCGAAGGAAGCGATTTTCATAATATCTTTTAAACTAAGCCTTTAAGAATTATAAAAAATATAGGCTTTTATTTCTCACAACGAGCCTTTTTATTTGATCTGCTACATGATGCTGTTGATTTTTTGAACATATTTATTTAATTTTCAATGTTGCCCCATATTTTCTTTAATAGTAAATTTTTATGGTTAGTAGTTATCAACTAATAAAGCTAATTGATCTTTTTTTATATATTATATTTAAAAAAAAATATATTTTTCAATATATTTTATAATTTGCCGTCCAAAAGTAACAGTAAGAGTTTCGCTTTATTTTTCCCGCACACTCTATGTGAGGCCCTATTATCCATTTTTTTCTCAATTGTAGGTGGGAATGAGTCGAATTTTGAATATTTTCGGTGCGGTTGGAAAGTTTTAATTACTTATGTTTTTAATTTAGCTTTATAATTTGTCCCCTAACGTTAATACTATATTCTATATTTACTTAAACATTTTAAGCTCAATAGTATGGAGTGTAGGGGATTGTGTAGTCGCTTTTATATCTCCCCAGAAGTACCTCACATCAAAATTCTTTTATTTACGCTATGTACTCCTGATGGGATCAATAAACTGTGTACTGCCAAATTTCAATCTTTTCTCGTCTAGTAGTTTTCGAAAAAATAGTTTGTGAGAAATAGACAAGCACAAGAATGATTTATAAGCGTTTCCGTTCAGTGAATGTACGGAACCGTAAAAATATTTTTTTAATACAAAAACTTAGATGTAATCTAAACTGAATTTTTGGAATTCAATGAGACGCACCCATATTCATTTTATTTTGAAAATTCAACTATTACCTAGTCAAAATTCTTTGAACAACCGAAATTAAAATTTTTGCAATGCAATATCTAAATGTGATCGGCAATGGTTCCGACTTAGGCATCGTAAATCATATCAGTTAAACAACATATTTAGGCGACGCATCAAATACATTTAAATTAATGTCTACAAAAGCAGTCGTAAATTAATAGAATTTTCTCTAACGAGGTAATAATAACACTCTTTCATGGTATTCTGAACTTCAAAAACGATTACGGTGCTTACGATGTTATTTTGTATAAATGGGAATCGTTGTGGAAGCTAATTAGAATGAGAAATATTGCATTATTTTTAAAAGTCAGCAATTTGTCGAAATATCGCTTGTGCTAATTCTCAAGAAATAATTTTAATGTGTCACGCCAGTTAATTGTGACTGTTCTGTGTGAAAGTTTCAGTGGTAAGTTTATTTATTACATGAGCATTTTGATATATATCTTATGGGTTTATCAACAACCAAAGTATTTGCAAAGAAAGCCATCGCAGACTGCTGGTCAATTGCAGCTAGCCGGTATATTGTAGGAATTTTTTATGTAGGTAACCTTATGAATATTTTTAAAATGTTTGTATTTGTATATGATATGGGATGAAGTGTGATGCCCTGCATATGGTTATAATTTTCTTAAATAATAATAATAGGTTTAATTTTTTTGGTCGAATAAATAATTACACAAGTCAATAAATATTTTTAAGTGATCTAAAATTTAACACCAAACTGCTTACGCTATTAGCTACCTTAAGCGAAATGTGCAGAATACAATTAAACTTGTGCCATATTTTTTCACCCTTTATTCACAAATTTTTCATACCTTTAAAATTCTCACTTCTAACACACCCCTTAAACCACAAGCTAGCAGAATTGAACAAAATTCAATTCTGGCAATGCCATTTTTTTCCACACTTTTTTTCCATACATTTTTTACCACTCTAATAATTTTTCTCCCTTTACCCACCCCTAACAGCAGGTAGTCTGCTAGGTTAAACATTAAACTAGCAGAATTCAACAGAAATCAAAGTTAGCAAAGTCACACTTTTCCACCTTTTATAACTTGATCGTCATCAGGTGAATGACGATAGCAGATACACAGCTATTGAAACGTTGTGAGATCAATCACTTAAAGACGATGGAAGTCCAAGGAAACTTCGAGGAGCGCATCAAATTGAAAAGGCTCTTTTGAGGAATGCAAATGTAATTTATTTTAATTTTAAAATATATAGTTTATAAATTATTGATCAATAATTCTTAATCCCCACCTATTGAGCCAAACATTTTAAAAAATAGGGCTTCTAGGGCCTCAATTAATAGACCGAGAGATCTGAATTAGAAGTTCAACAACGATTTTCTGAGTCCTGTCTTCTGGAGTACTGAAAGGTTATATAAGGTAGTTACAATTCGTGAAAAAATCCTCGGGTTTTCTAGAGGATTTTCCTGTAAAAAATAGATTTTCCAAACAAAAAAAAAGTAGGTGCTGCGAGAACTTTCTGAGTACTGCCGTGTTAATAAAACGATACATTACCATCGATTTTAATACCAAATTTTTTTTGGCCGGAGGGTAGAATAGGTCTAAGGATTAAAATCGATATATGAACATGTAGAGAAAATGTTTAATTGCCAACTATAATAATCAAAAATTTTTAACTTAAAATGAACAAAAAAAATGGAATTACGCCTCTAGAGATATTTCTGGAAAACAAAATAAAGATGAAATTTTTTTGCCATATCGATATAAATATGTTTGAATAATTTAGTTGGTAGGACTCAGAAAATCATTCAAAAATAAATAATTTTTCTTACATGTTTATATATCGATTTCAACCCTTAGACCCATTACTACCCTCCTGCCAAAAAAAGTTTCTTGGTAAAATCTATGGTAAGTTATCGTTTTATTAACATGGCATTACTCACAAACTCATCGGAGCACATACTTTTTTTGTTTGGAAAATCTATTTTTCTCAGGAAAATGCCCTAGGAAACTCTAGGATGTTCCCATGAATTTTAAGTATCTTATATAACCTTTCAGTACTCCAGAAGGCAGGACTCAGAAAATCGTGGTTGAACTTCTAATTCAGATCTCCCGGTCTATAAATGTTTTCCACAGTGTGAAATGATGAACGCAATGGTTTTTGAAATGGCGTTCAGTGGCTACAAAAACCCAATTCAGAATTTTGCGAGGCTTTTTGACGTTTTCATTTCGTCACTTCTCATTTCCACCACTAATTTATAGGATAATAGTTTTTTGATAAATCTATAAAGATTACCTTGCAATTAAGAATAACAACATCAATATCCCTATTTTTCTTAGAGATAAACCATATAACAAAAACAAAAAACTTTGCATAAATTTCAATGACCTGAGCTTCAATTTAAAACAAGAATTGCCTACAGATCTCTATTTTTCGCGGAGATAATACATTTCTGGTAAAAAATGTCTTTGCCCATCGTGCGAGTTTGCCATACTCGTGATCGTTGACCCAAAAAAATCTGGGTTTAAGGATTTAACTCATTTTCCCGATTATGCATGTTTGAAAATGCATTTAGTTACGAACTTTGCAGACTGTTATACAAGTTTAATGCAAAAAACATCTAAATCCATTTTATTGCACAAGAAATCGAAAGTAAGCTATTTTTGTAGTTTATTTCATCGACTATTTAAAGAGCGAACATATTTGAATTATTATTCTTTATTAAATCTTTTTAACTGAAAGTTGTATTAAGGTATACGATATTTGGGATAATTCACTCAAGGATAATACATTTTCATTCTCTATTCTGTTATTTTTTAGCAATAAAATATCAATACAATTTATGATTAAACCTGAATTATATTCATATATCAAGGTATTACCATATATAAGAAAATCATTAATCAAACCTCGAGCCTAACAATCGACACCGATATTTAAATTTCTTATTGACGAGCAACGGATGAATGGCACCTGCCAGCCAGCGACGGTTCTGCGAGTAATGGTACCATCGCTGCACACTTTGCTAACGTACCATTACCACATTTGTGAACCGCTCCCCCCCAATATTCATTCGGGTCACAGTTTCTCCTTCTGGTACCACACAAAATATGTTTTCATAGATTTCTTAGGTACATTCTTAGTCCAAAAACCGAAACAACAACATCTTAGGGTGTTCACATAATACAATATTGTGGTACCCAAAAAAAAAAAAATACGTTAAAAGTACATCTTCAAAAATCGGTGCGTAGTGAGGTGTTTTCTTTTCTGCGTTCGATCGATTTTGGGTACTGAATTTTTTTGCCAATGGACAACGCGGATATTTTAGGGTGCATCCTAAGGTTTTTGGTCTAGGAATAGTTAAAGTGAAATGTGAATAAAGTTCAATTAGACATTGAAGAAAACTTATTGGATTTGTGAAAGTATTTTAAGTAAGTAAATTTTAATTTTCAAAATTAAAAAAATATATATATATACAATGAACTTCGCAATGAGGACGATTTGTAATCACATTTTACTTTTTTTAAACTTTGGCCTATATGCCCTATTTTCTAATTCTTTTCGGAATGCATCAGTATCATAAATTTAATTTATAACAAATAATATTTTCAGGTAATTGTAAGCATATTATTTTGGGTTGCATATTGGCCCATAAGCACTTTTTTTATTTTCAAAATAAGAATCAACATATTTAAAATATATCTAAATTGGAAAATTTAGATTCACAATTTTTAGGAATATTGATTTTTATTTTGAAAATAAAAATAGTGCTTATGTTGTACAAAATTTTAAATTGTAAATAATAGCCTTAATGCCATTATCTCAACTGTTAAAATCTAGTGTCTCATTAAGTTTTTCAGTCAGTTAACGCCTTTACATTACTTAACATTAGATTTTGTTATTAAAATAAAACCAAAATTTATTATTGGTATAATAATATTTCAAGAATCCTTCTCCTAAGTATTTTACACTAAATTCCCACCGATTTCTTTAGAGGGATTTGAAATTAAAAATAGAAAGAATATCCGAACTGTGTCAACAACAATACAATTTAACATCATAACTGGTGTGGCAACATGTGTTGATTTATTCAAACGAAAAAAATACTGATATAGATATTAATTTCTTTACCTAATATAAATTTTTACAACTATTAAAAATCTCACACATGGGAAATTGATGATTATTCAATTCCTTAACTATTTGCGAAAAAAAAAAAATTAAAAATTAATAGGTTCTGTTTTGGTTAAACTTTCGCAGAAAGTTTTTTGTATCTACAAATGGTGTAATAAATTACTTTCAGTTATTAAATCTTTAGATTCAGACGAAAGTATTTAAAAGTTTTGTATAAAAGTGAAAATATATCTATTATGAAACCCCCACTATTATCACAGCACCAACTAGGGAAAGTTGATTTTAAAATTTCAAAATGTCAAATCACAAATATGGAAGTGAGCAATTTATGACTTTTGTTTTCGGTAAGAACATGCACTTAGTCCATCTTTACCCTCAGGTGACGATAACTTTTACGAGTTTTTTTAGGTAATCAAATTTTATTGATAATAAAATCTGACAAATAGTTGAAATGTTTAGTAATGAATTAAATAAATTACATGTAGATTTCTTCTCCAATCACGTCTGTGAAAATCATTAAAATCCTGCCACAATGCCACAGGTAATTTATCGCCTGTATTAATTTATTTTAACATCAGCAATCTCGTTAGAAAGATTAGAAAATTGTGAACTATATTGTTAATTGATTGACAAACTTGACTGGTCTGATAACTACATCTCTATTTTTGTTTTACAGATCCATAGAAGTACATGAAATTCAAATATTTTATATAATAGTTATTGATTGAATATATAAAAGTTTGTTCTAAGTTTTTCTGTTAAGGTTCATAGAACAGACATTTCACCAATTTCAAATACATAATTTTTCACATAAAAATAATTTAACTTGAACATACTTATTTCTGTTGGTAGCCTTGGCTTCCACTGCTCTATGCCCATTCTCCTCAAATCTTTTCATACATTATCCAGCCATCTTCTGCGATAACGTCCTTTTCTTTTCACTCCTATCGGTTCTCGATTGATCAATATTTTTAGCACCCCGTCTCTTTGTTCGCTCTACGTGCCTTAGCATCAGGGCTCTTACAACAGTAAATATTTTGGGCTTGCCGTATATGTTCTCCATTCTTCTCTTTTCTTCTCTTTTACCCACTTTCCGTTCTTGTGCCTCCGCACATGCTCCTTAATATATTCCTTTCCCATCGTTAAGTCCTCTTTCCTTCTATTTTATTCCCCCATGCTTCTCTTCGATATGTTACTCGTTCTGTACACCCTTTCTTTAGTGTTCCTTTGGAAAAATTTCGATTCCATCAAAACCCTGAGCAGTCCTTACTTCCTGCTTCCCGGTGTTATCATTGCTTAAGCTCCATCTACTTTTTTTTCTACTTTGATTCCCAAATATGTAAAATTCCCCACCCTCTTGAACCTATATTTTTGTCCATTTCAAATTTCTACCCTTAGTTTTTTCCAAGTTATTTTCCGTGCCTCCAGTTTCCATATATCATGTTTTCTCTCGATTTATTTTCAATCCTAATTCCCTCGCCTCCTATTCTTCCTATAGTTCATTCTTATTTTTTGCTATTATAGTTGCTTCATTCGCATTCATGTTCGTTCTTGACTATTGCTCCTTCTGTTTTAACCTAAATTCTTTCCAGTACCAAGTTGAACAGAGTTGTTGATATGGGTCTTCTTGTTTGAGGCTCTGTTCCTCCTAGGAAATATCTGACTTTTGGACCTTCCATAATATGTCGTTTATTAAAAAAATAAATGCCACTTTAAATAATTCTCAAATACGCCACAATTTTTCCTGTTCAAATTTTTCTCCAAAAATTTGGACTAGTTTTATACGATTAACCAAATATTTAAAGTTTAACTAAATCTTATATAAAAAGTGAGAAAACATTTTTTTAAGACTAATATAATACCGGGATAATATTAAATATAGTACAATTCATTTATCAAAATCGGTATGCCGTTTTGGAGAACCTATTTACATATATATTACATTGTTATTATATGAAAAACTACTGAAGGATGCAATTAATCTAATATCGGCATGTAGAGCACATCATCACTCTTTTTAAAAGAACAATGTCTTTTATATTCATCTAGAATTTTTTCAATATCTTATTCCTTTAAAAAAATGTGATCATATGTGATAACCTAACCAAATAAGTAATAAACCTATTTAGATTCAACAAACATTCTAATAATATTTTTGAACTTTCTGAACAGAAAACAAATTTACTTTTAAACTTTACTAACAAAACATTTTGTAGGAATTTCCAAAACTTCTGTTTATATAATATAACATCTAACTTAGAGACTACAGTTGAATTTTTTACAAAATTTTTATCTTGATCTATTATTAGTAATTCAAACCTCAAGGTTTGCAAATAGTTTTTTTCAGAAATTATATTAAATGATCATAGTTTTATGCAACAGAAGTTTGATAATTTCTGTTATAAACTTTCATTCACCGATTTGACAAAAAACCTAAACAACTACAGCTTAATAAATGCTTATTTTCGACAGTATACACGACGATCTGCTTTCCCCAAACAATTATTATTAGTTGTGCCGTAACATATTAAGAAATATCCACATAACCCAATTTCTGCTCAATTAAGCTCTTATTATAATTACTAGAATTTGCACCGTAATTGTAACAAACAGATATTACATGACTGAATGTTCCCAAGATAATAACCTAGGTACTTTATCCTAAACAATTTATTTTATTTACATGGCGTGATAAATGTTTATTATGTATAGCCAATTGGTTTTGTAAATAAAATTACTTATATTGTAATTATCTTTTACGAAAAAAGATAATTAACTTGGAGCACTGAGGTATAGTGGAAAATTATTATACTAGAAGAATATTTTCTTTAAATTGAAGTTGGAGAGGAAATACAGAATTTGTACATTAAACAATTATTTCTTCACAAAGACATTAAAGATAAACTTATCTAAATTAACAGCTTCTATAAAAATCTATTGTGCCCGAAATAATTGTATAACCTATGTGAGATGATTTTTTACACATACCACAAAAACCTTCGGTTTCACTGGGAATACAAATCAATATACCTAGGCTGCATCTTCTTTTTCCGAACTTTTTTCACATTTAGTTTCAATTCTATGTTGTTTACTTGGTTTCAATTTCATTCGTATCTGGTAGGGTATTGACAGCCAACATAGAAAATCAGACACTAGTCTATAGCTTTTGGTGGGTGTCATCATGTTGCATTTAAAGTTTCTTCAATTAGAGTGGATGCATAGAAAAAACTTTTGTCATTGTGACCTATGCCTTTTTCTTATTATGACCCTGTGGTAAAAGCCTAACGTTTTCGTGAAAGCAATGTATATGATGCCGACATTTTTTGATTTTGACTGAAAGACTCAAGAGAAGGGGATATTTTTTATTTCTTTAAAACACAGAATGAATTTTGGAAACCTTTCGAGAAATATGTTGGGACATCCAACCAGAGCCTCTAACCATTGGGAGATACTGATTTTAAGATTCTCTTGTTTATTATATGGAAAGATCACCATTATTAGCATGACACATAAGTAAACTATATAATCAGTGTGACCTACAAGTTCCAACTTTTAGTGTTCAAATATTCTTGCCATTAAGCTAAGCCACAGAAAAAGAAATTCGTGGATGAGACAGCAAACCAAATAGGAGGACGTGGTGACCCGAGCAGCAAAACTAAAATTGGAATGGACAGGAGACTTACATCAATGGGTAGACCTAACACCAGGTGGACTGATGACATCACACCAAGGGCTGGAACCAACAAGATGACAGAAGCACAAAACAAAGAATGGATAGAATTAGGTATATCTTGATCGTGAATATCTGTCTGCTTAGCAACGTGGACAGAAATGAAGTGAATTCTGTTCTTTATTAATAATTGTTACAATCTTACTGGCACCAATTTTGGGTTTGCCCAAAATTTCATAAAGCCGAGTGAAAAAAAGTCGGTACTAATACCTTGTTCATAAACTTAAACTTGGCAAAGCGACAAAAGCCTATACTGTGTCATTTCTAAAAGCCTATTCTGTGTCATTTCTAAAGTTTCAGTAATATTATAGCTGTCAATATTTTTTCATCATTCAGTGGATATGCTAGTTGGCTAAATAGAATAATCGCTTTCAATAATCTTTTAAGTATTCCGGTTTGAAAACAGTGTGGTTCCCTGACATTTCGTCAACAAATGATTTTGCATACGTTTCTGAACATGCGTCAATGGTACATTTCTCGATTGTTAACTATATATCAATTCCCGTACCAAGTCTGCAGACTGATTTTTCTGATATGCAGACGGTGCTACCATATGCAGATGAAATAAAGTGACTATTAATATGAGAATTTCAAATTTTATCACAGGCATATCGACTTCCCGTACTTCAAAAGGTAGTTACAAGCAACTACAGAAAGAATACAGATGACGTCTTTTTACATTACATAGTCTTCAATATTTATCTCTCATATATGGCATTGACGAAGCCTTTGTAGGGAGGTGTTCATAGATCTTAATTTCAGCCTGTACCTGGGACTGCTTTCTTATGTATTTGTCGTTTGGGCATATTTTAACATATACGCCTTTATCGCTGCTAAAGAAAAATCAAAAGGTGATAAATCAGGTAATCTTTGAGTCAAGGCGATGTTTCCTCGCAAAGAGAGATGGAGAGGAAATAACTCTCACAGAGTCCATAAAGAATGCCGCGAAGTGTAGGGTATGCCCCTGTTTTGTTGAAATCAGACTTCTCCCGCTTAATAGCTGTCAATAAATTAGTGTAACCTAGGTGTCGATCATCTGCCAATAAAGAAGAATGTGAATTGGTCGTTGGAGAAGTTCCTCAAGCTTTTGTCCAGTAGTGGAATCTGAAGGAGTTAAAATAATACAATGAAATATGTATAATGTAATATGAAACATGGATTTATATCAATAATAGTAAATATTGTTTTTAGTTTTCAAAGGAAAAGTTAAAATAATACAATGAAATATGTATAATGTAATATGAAACATGGATTTATATCAATAATAGTAAATATTGTTTTTAGTTTTCAAAGGAAAAGTTAAAATAAGACAATGAAATATGTATAATGTAATATGAAACATGGATTTATATCCATAATAGTTAAAGTAAGTTAAAGAATGCAGGCAACTCTAAGTTAGTCAATAAAATTATTTATTCGTGTAAAGCTACATGAATAAATTGTTGTGTTGATAGGATAGAAGATCAATGTGAAAAAGTTATTATAATGATCATTTAGGAAGCAAACTGAAAACATAAATAAACATAAAAGATGATACTCTTATACACATTTACTTGGTCCATTAAGAATAAAACTCATATATAAAGTGAAAGTCTGATTAATCAACCATGTTATTTAGGATTAAGTGTGTTATGAATATTTAATCTAGAAAAATGTTATAAAATTTATTGTTAACAAATGTCTGTAAAAATAAAAACAGTCCGAACAGGTTGACTTAGTAGCAATCGATTTATTATACAAATTTTCTATGTCTAGAAATAATGTTAATAATTTATGCCGATTTATTTGGAACTCATGTTAATGTATTATGAGAAGTAAATAATTTCTTTCAAAAGTTGTTAACGATAAGCTGCGCCACGAATAATTTTTCATGCACCCAGAATTTCAACTTATTGCCCGTAAGGCAATAGATTGTTTCTAGTCGAGAACCTTCATCAGTTGCGCTCCCCGCAACTGATGGATATCTCGAATAATTTTTCATGCACTTAAGGCATATAATTGTATTCAATATTTTATCGTCAAATGAATTTCGAGATCTAGGAATTTCAGAATAAACTAACTCACAGAGACCCCAAATCGGGAGTCGTACTATGTGTAACGCTGTTTGTCTGTGATTCCTAGGAAAGAAATCTCGAAAATTTCTTTGATAGGTTTTAGTTAACCTACGTAATCTTCCATGTGATTTCTATTTTCGGAATGACAGGTCAAGAGCGTTAATATACTACAACTCCCGATTTGGGGTCTCTGTGAGCTATTTTTTTCCGAAATTCCTAGATATCGAAATTCCTTTCGCCATAAAATATATGTTCTTGTATCTTCGTTTTTTATATGTTTGAGTCTAGATATCTTTGATGCTTTTACTGTCTGTTTCAAAATGATTTGTGTCTTTATTTTATGCTGTCATTCCATCGCTTGTGTAGTCGGCGTATGCTTTTATTTGTCTCTGGCTATCCTAACTACTCTGCTGTTTGCATTCTGTTTATATTGTTGTTCCATTCTGCTTTTCTCTTGTGGTTATTTGTTTAATTTCTCTTCTTTGCATTTTCTTCTCATCACTCTTTATTGTCATCTCTGCGGTTTCCAACATTCTTTGTGTCCGAATAATATCAGTTCTTGTTTCGGCTATGTATGTCGATATTGTTCTGATCCGTGCTTTATAAATTCTTGACTTTGTTTCTGTTTAAAGGTGTTTATTTCTCCATACTGTATTGTTTAAACATCTGAATACTTTAATTGCTTAAAGAAATTGAGCTTTGATGTCTTATGGAATTTCTGCATATTGTAAAATTAAAAGAATTCACAAGGGATTGAATTTCCTCATTTGGCTGATCTGTTTAAAAATATTTTTAACACAAAACTCTAGGCCTTTTCTAGAAAAAACATTAGATACTATATTTAAATGAAAGTAGCTTCTAGTTACCTAAATTCGCTAATTCGTTGAATTGCTGAATATGAAACTCCTAAATCGAATTTTGCATTCCGACGCCAGTGGGTAAATATCAAAGAAACAAGAACACACATTTCGTTATCTACAATTCAAGAATATGGTTGTGTATATGGTTTATATTTTGCGATTTTAATTTTTATCACATCTGAAATGTGTAGATAAACAAATGTGTTTAACAACTTCTTTTTTCTTGCATGAGAAGTAGATGAGGATATAAAACATTATGGATATTCTAAATAAAAAAAAATAATTTCCGAGAATGAATAATTTGAAAAAGAGTGTTGAAACGGTCTTTGATTATTTTGCCTGACCATTATTTTTTTTGATAGCGAAGATTAATTGTGTCAAAGCGAGAATTTAAGAATTTGCAACACACAACGAATGATAACGACTTCAGAGTTGTAGTTGAAACGTCCCCAAACACAGACACAGTACACAAAATACTGCTTATACACAGGAATACTAGTTGATCCAATTGCAGACATCTCTTCTCCGAGAATACCTGTGAGGAAGAATTTCTGTACATACAATCAGTAACTTGGGCAATTTTTCGAACTTGGCCGACTACACTTTGTTCCCTATTTACAATTTTCAAATACCTGTCTGTTGTAGGAAAAATCTGACGAGAGAAAACCCTAATGAACAGTCAAAATAAATACTGTTTATCAATGCCATTGGTTGTTATGATGATTTCTTATGGGTGGTTAAAACAAGAAAACACGTGTCTTTATTAGCTTTATTCAGGGTGTGCTTTATTTGAAAACCGTCTATTCGACACTAAGATAAGATACGAGGTTTTGAGTTTGAAAAAACGAATTAACTATAGTAAATTTCTTCTGTATGCACTTTCTTTGGACTCCCTGTCTGATTTATTATTAAAGTGTTAATTGGCCAACGCGCCTATGCATATATACACTGGCGGATCCATGGGGTGGGCTAAGGGGCTGAAACCCCCCCTCCCAAAATCATCTGAGTATGCTTTTTTAGTGTTATTTGTGCTAAAATCAACCTTCAGGGACGTCAAGCTCCCCTCCAAAAACGATCTCCCCCCATGAGCACCTGGATCCGCCCCTGCATATATATATATATATATATATATATATATATATATATATCTTTAAAGCGGTCAGGCGCAGAGCGGGCTTTTGCCGATCATTAGCGCTTCGTTATATGTCATATAAACCTATGATTATTTATTTTCGTTATTGACCAGTATATTAAAGGCGCATTTCCAACAATGTTAACAGAACATTTTTGTTTTCCCCCACTAGAGCAAAATCTGCCTACTTGTCCCCCTTAAAGCCAAAACCTACCGTTAATCCCCCTCTAAACCAAAAGCTGGTGAAGGGAAATATTAACAAAAGGTACTTCGGATGTATAGAATTTTCAATGTTGCTATGGATATCTGGTAGATTCTAAAAATATACTATTACAATTTTTATAAGGTGCCACGCGTCATATTTTCAGTGATTATCTCATATCAAAATTATATTTACCACAAAGCCAGTATTTAATAGTTAGCATTTCCTCGGTAATAAATTCAAAAACCGATCAGCTGACAATTATTGTCTAACAATATCAAATAAAGATACAACAAGCTTTCACTTTCACTACCGATGGTATTTTTCCGGAACAGTTCCGTTTTATTTGCTAATGCGAATGCAATGAATAACAAATTTCACTTTCCTATTCGCGACTGCAGAATATGCGGCGCAGCGGTCGTTACCTTTTTGCATGGAACAAGTTCCATTCGACATTAAGCTGATTTCTTTTCTAATTGGCATTCCGCGATTGGTGCAAGGCTATAATTCATCTGTAGTTCATGGTTTTACGTAATGATTTCCAATGCTGTTATTTAAATGCAATACATCACCTCAGATATTATGATGAATATTTGATTTATGTTGATATTTGTTTATTATGATGAATATTTGTCTATTTTGACTGAGTAGATATTAAGATGATTTATGTGGTTCTTCAACTTTAGGCATTTTCAAATTTCGCCTCTACACATCTTCCAAGTTTGGGAGGAGATGGGGGCGATCGTCTCCTCCGAGAGCCTTAAAGTTAATAAATTTAAAACTAAAAAGAGGTAATTTTAACTCCAAGAGCCTGGAAAAAGGTCACTTCTATGGGTTAAAACCTCAGAAAGACTATTTTTAATGTAGTAGTTCAAGAAATCTGGGCTTAAAATTATATTTAGGTAAATTTACTACAGGTTCGCCAACCCCTCCAACCATGAAATCCCTCCGGAAACTCGTGTGTCTGGATCAGCCCCTGAGCCAGATTGGATTCTACAAAAAAATACCAAAGATTCAGTTATTTTTACAATAGTGATGACTTCTATTTCCAGCTCAAAATCTTAGATATAAATATTGTTTTTAAACCACTCCACAAAACTTACGTTTACAGTTGATCTATGAATTTAATGAATTTATAAACTTAGAATTTTTTTAAATTAGTTTATAAATTTTAATATTGTGAGATGTACCTACATAGATATTTTTTACCATTTTCGAAAAATATATTTTAATATAGTATTCCTTGTGCTCACTACGGTAGGCAAATATGCTAAATCATGGAAAATATGAAATACAAACCGAACATCAATTGAAAATCGATGTTAACTGATATGGCTCTATCTCTTAGTATAAAAAAAGAAAATTACCTTTTTGGGATATATATTTATTAAGAACATTTTTTTAATTTTCTGCTTTTTTGGGGAAGTTTTGGGAAAACATGTGGCACCGCTGGATTTTAGGGAGAACTGTAAATGGGAAATGAACTTTCAGATATTTTTTGCGACCGTGCAGTTTTTCGTTAAGGAAATAAAATAAATAAATTATTAAATCATTAAATGGAAAAAATATCCCACAAAAAATCCAGGTGCGTCATTTAAACATTAAGATTTAAAATTTTGCGCATCATAATTCTTTATGGTGTAGAAATATTTGCAAATTTTCATATAAGTGGAAATATACCATCTGAAGTAGACATCTCACACGGAATGCCCATAATTGTAACCAAGTTGGATATGCAATTTAGCAGACTTTTTCAAGCAAGCATATGAATTTAAATGACAATATGATATGCCGATCTGTCAGATAGATCATAGTTGTTTAAAGAAAATGATTCTCTGTGATGTGTAAATAGGCATTAAAGAGTAAGAGTAACTAAACATTAATTTTACTTGGAATGTTTATTAATGAACCTAAGAAAAAATTTCATAATTACACTGAATGAGATTTTGGATAAAGCTATATTCTCATTGCACCTTTGCGGATCAATCCAATAAGATAATTGACTTCTTTTGGTGATGCCCCATTATATGCCAATTGTATTCAAAATATCTTACTTATAAATAAATAAATAAATAAATATTTTTTTATTCAACATTTAAAATCACTGCATTTACAAAAAAATTAATCTTACAAATACAAATGATTTATTTGCCTTGTCAAAACAATCACCACCCGCGTCACTCAGCATCTTTCAAAAATTCATCATACGAGTAGTATGCTTTTCTGGACAGGTATGTATAGAGCTCCTTTCCAAACTTCACTATACTTTTCTCATTCCCTCTAGCTCGCGTATATTTATTAAAACTTATAGTCCCCCTAACAGATATGGAAATTTTGCACAACTGATAGCCTAGAGAATGGCTGATGTAGTTCATTGCTGCTACGAGTTGAATAATTGTGTATTTGATCATTTCTAGTAAGTGATACTTGCTTTTTAATATTCATTATTAATAGGTAAATATATAATGAGTGGACCGTCAGATTATTAAACTCAATGAAAAATTGCTTGCAACTGGTTAATGGGGGAACACCAGCTATACATCCTAAGATATTTTTTTGTGTAAAGAAGACTTTGTCAATATGAGCTGAACAGCCTCAAAATATAAGGCCATATGACAAAATCGACTCCGCTAGGCCGAAATTTGCTAATTTAAGAACATTGAAACTTACGGTAAATTTTAATTGGCGCATTAGGAAAGAAAGAAATTTATTGGTTACATAATCAATGTGTTTTTCCCAAGTAAGTTTATTATCAACAATTATTCCTAAGAACTTACATAAATTTGTCTGCTCAAAAGATTCATTATTTAACCTGACAAGATAACTTAAATTATTTGTATTGTTTTTGAGTAGGAATGACATTATTTGTGATTTTTTAACATTTACCGTTAAACCATGTGATTTACAATAGTCATGAAATTCCCGAGTGGCTACATTAGCATTTCTGACAAGTTCAGAATCACTTTTCCCAAATATACCTAAATTTGTGTCATCAGCATAAAGAATTTTGAGATCAGATGTGGGACATGATAATGAAACATCATTAATAAATATAAGAAATAGAACAGGGCCCAATATTGAGCCTTGTGGCACCCCCGTATGGACTGTCTTGAAATTGGATCTAGTTTCGCCTACTTGAACAGCTTGTTCACGGTTTGGTGATGTATGATCGAATCCATTCATTTGCTGAGCCTCTGACGCCTATTCTGTTAAGTTTATCTAGTAACAAGTAATGCTTCAAAAACTTTAGCTAGCTGACTTTGAACACGTATGTTTCGATAATTTGTAATATTTTCTACTGGACCTTTATTTTTGTAGACTGGTATAGATTTAGATTTTTTAAAATGTTTGGGATATTTTCCTGTTTTAAAAGACTCATTAATTAGATAAGAAAGTGGAACACAAATTTCTCCCATTACAGATCTCCAAACAGTATCATTTATTTAATCTATTCCAGCTGCTTTTTTAACAGTGGTTTTTTTAATTAAATATTTAATTCCGTCCGGTGTTGAAGGCGTTAAGAAAAATGACGTTTTAGCAAAGTTTAATCTCTTCATACCTGGGAACTGCAACCTCTATGTTTACGAAATGTTCATTAAAAGCATTACATATATCTCCCATATTCATAAATTTGTTGTCAGAATTATCATACATTTCCTTAGGGAAAGGATTTTTGGACTTACCTTTCATTTCATTTATAATTCTCCAGGATTCTTTACTAATGTTTTGTGCACAGAGAATTCTGTCATTATTGAAAGTTGCTTTTGCCTTGTTAACTTTTTGCTTATAAATTAGTTTTAGTTTTCTGTATCTTTCTTTTATAATCTCGTTATCTGAACTGGTGCATATACTATGCAATTCACATAGAGTAGCATGCAAAGATTTAAGTTCACTATTGTACCAATTATTTTTTAATTTCTTAGGAATAATTTTTTGTAACTGAAAACTGTATTAAAATGTTGCAAAAAAGTAAAATAGAAACTATCAAATTGTGTTTCAAAGTCAGGAACCCTGTACATATCTACCCATGTTTCGTTTTATAGCAATAGATTAAAACAAGCAATATTATCATCGTTAAAATCTCGGACAAAAAAGTGATCAGTTCTTTGTTGTTTGTTTATAAATATATCAAATTCACAAATTTGCCATGGGTGATCCGACAATATAGTTTTTCTAACAGTGACATTTTTATATTCAATATTCATAAAAATAGGCTCCAACAATGTTGAAATTGTGCAGGTGACGCGTGTTGGTTCCCTAACGATATTATATAAACCAAATTCCTCAAAATTGTTTTTGAGAAGTCTTGACATATTGTTATCTACTATTAGGTCAATGTTCATATCTCCACATACAATGTAGGACAAAGAACACTTATAATAAAAATCCAATACAGTATGTAATTTGTCAGTGAAGATTTTAGGATCTGCTTTAGGCGATCTATAGACTGAAATTATGAACATATTTATATCATTTAAAATAAGTTTACAAACATTTACTTCAATAACTTTTTCGATTGAAAAGTTACAGTCAATAGGTTTAGCAATTAAATTATTTCTTACATAAATACAGACACCTCCTTTATTATATTGAGTTCTAGAAAACTTATTAATCAAACAATAGTTGCGAAAATTAACTAGTTCGATTTCATGATTTCTTAACCAATGCTCAGACAAACAACCGAAATCAATTTTATTATTTTCAAGAATTTGTTCGATCTCATAAATTTTACTTGCTAAACCCTGCGTATTAAAATGCATAAATTTAAAACGATCAAAACATCTTTTGTAAATATTATTGTCAATATTATTTATATAATTTATATTTTCACTATTTTCTTTGTTGGTTCTTGTGCTATATAAGCGAAAAATGCAGAAATGGATACGAAGGGCGGGCTAGGGGGCCTCAATATAAGTTAATTTAAAAAATAAACGAGTATATCTTATGATTAAAAAGAAAATAACACATCTGGGTTTAAGCCAATTTAGACTATGTTTTTGTTCGGATAAATTTATTAATAGATCACCTCCCTCAAGGATCAGATTGCTCCTCCGTAGGTTTTTCTAGAGTGTCCTTGGAATGCTGCGAGATGATCTGAATGACTCAGATAGAAGATTGAATTGTACGTTTTGTAAATACTGTAACTACGTGTGATTGAGCATTCTTCCTTTAAAAAAATAGGATTACGAGGTTAGGCAGATATGACAGCATTCCTGGATTTAACGGTACTGTTGGCTCTAATAAAAACTACATACGATCTACTAATGGAACTAATGGACTCATACGAAAACATAATGTTTTATAACAATAATAAACTAATGAATTTGGGCAAGGGTCCTATTCCATACAGCTCATTGTATAGTTTACTTTATAAAAATCCATAAAATAGGTATTGAAATGTCATTATTTTAAAATGTATGGTAAAAGTAGGTAGGTAATTAAGGATTATCCTAATTTAAATAATTTCATTATACACAATCTTTGCATTACCTGTGAAATCTGTTATTTAGAATTCAGCTACTTGGGATTTACCCTTTGTACTGATTACTGTAAGTTGCTAATAGTTTACTGGTAGGTATAAATTAGATGGTGTTAGGGGGCAAAACTGGAATAGAAATGTCTTCTATAAACTACTGATGTTCAATTTTTATAGAGGTTGCCAAATTAATATGCTATGGCGAGGATCTGTTGATTGATGACGAAGTCCCGTAGATACATCTAGTCTTTTCTAACTTTGTTTAGACGAAGTCTTGCAACATTATGGTGCTTATGTTTCACTGCATTATTCTAACAATTTCTCGAATCAAAAATCTTTAGTCAAGCAACTCAATTGTTATTATTATCAAATCCGCTCGTTTATGTATACTAGGTAACCAAATGTACAGTACGTAATTCCATATATTCAGTTAATGATAATGAACATCAAAAAATGAGATTAACTATGTAACTAATTTTTTATGAGTTACGTAAATTTTCGGTATTTTTTAGACAGGCCAGAAGAGTGGTCATACTAAATTCTTAAGGCTAGAAATAAGGAATGAAATTTCTTATTGGAATTTATAAGCGTATGAACAAAGTATTGAAAAGTCATACCTAGAAATGGTGCCTAATGTATACATAAAAGGCAAAGAAAAAAATGAAATAACCAGAATTTTCCAACATTTTTTTAACGTTTAATATTTACCAGTACCAAATCGTTAATTGCAAAAATTGATTGAACTAAATACACCAAATAACGAATCAAGCTAACAATCAAAGACCAGAAAACCAAAGTAGAATACAACGAACTCGTACACACTAATAAATGAAGCAATCTTGGGAGTAATGGAAAAATAAACATACACGTGGAACAAATTCAGATACCTGAATAAAAGAGCATGGAGACATTCTATAATGTTCAAATCTAAAATGTTATTTCACCTATTTGCTGTGTGCGTGAGTCATGTGTCCGTACATGTATGTGGCAAATAGATAAGTATTACGGTATGTTAAGTTCAATTTCAAATGTCTATGTGCATCTGTTCTCTCGAAAACAATTCCCTCCAATAATGACGAAATTATCTACTGCGAACGCTGTAGTCGATTCGACTCTCCTTACTTTGAATTCGCACGAAGCAAAGAGGAAAAAGTGTTTGATCAAGTTTTTGCCTGTACTAATATGGTTAAGAAATTAAGAGAAATAACAACAAACGGCCCAAGGTGTAAAAACTAGGGAATCAAAATTAGTTCTCAGGAAGCAAACAACACACAAACATGAAAAAAATGAAGGACGTATATATTAGAGAGGCTGCATACTTATAGTAAATTGTATTGTTATTATGAGATATCATATGTAACAATTTTTGTTGCTGTTCCTTTCAAATATTGTTTTTATTGAGATATCGTTTCATTTCTCTTTGCTATTTATCACATGCAAATAGTAAAGTATTTAGCATTTTGAGCGTACTTCAGTACTTTCCCAGCTGAAAAACGAATGGAAAAGTTTACATCTTCTAGGATACTTCAACCAACCATTTATGAAAAAAATGATACGACATGCCACAACCAAACAAAAACAAAACAAATCATTTCTTCATTCACATCCTGCATTGAGATCAACATTTCTTTTAAGATCGACAGTTTCCCTCGGATAGCTGCAATCAATATAATTAATTTGTGTTTTTTTCGTATATAATTAGCCAAAATGAGCAAAAATCCCGAGGCGTGAAACATTTCATCGGCATATCGCGAGAAATGTCTCTCATACAATCTCGTCACCGCAGAGGATGTAATGCTTGCCGTTTCTTTGGGAAAGCTGCCGATTAAAAGCGCATAAATAAATGAAATATCTAACTTGTTACACCGTTCCTTGAAACGAGTCAACGAACGATTTCACTATCAAGTTTAAATTGTAAGGTCGGTACCATTACAAGGTTCGCTTTCACTTCTTGATCTTGACAAATACCTTCGGTTAATTTCGTTATATAAATTTGCATTTTTGTTTCATGTACTATTATGGTGTGGGAAGATGAAAGATATTTGACCTAGTGGAAGTATTTAGAAATTCGTGATGGATTCGCTGTAAGCAATTTGTTGTAATGATGAATGAAGCATGTGGTTATAACCAGTACCGTTTTGATTATATGCCTATTTATCTACGAAATATTTTACTATAGGAACATGAACATCAATTATTCTCGCTTCCCACTACTTTCTCTAATCTTATGTTTCATTCCTTGAGTTTAACGATATAAATATATTCATCAATTACATACAAATTGTATTTATATAAAGCAAACTCTTTTAACAAAATGAAGAAGAACCTTTTATTATTAGTTTTTTGAAATGATTTATTAATAATTCTAGCTAGCTGCTATTGAGGTAATTAAGCTTACCGTCTCTCTACTACCTGGTCTGTTCTACATTAAGTTTTTGCCAGAGAGTCAGGTCGCTATCAAGGCCTAGACCATTCGGCTGCTTAGTCTTGGTTAAAACCAGAGTTAAAAAAGTTGTCTCAAACAAATATGTCAAGAAAAACAGAGCAAATGTTAACAATGCCAGCGAAGAATTTTTAGATTAAGTAAAACTTCTTCAATGTCGTGGGATGAAAATCACCATTCATGACCATGAATCGGTGTTATATTTAGAAATTTTTCCTGAACTGTTTGATCCACAACAAATAGGCTTCTAGTTTCCTATCGTAGCCCAAATTTATATTTTTATTTGCTTCGTATAGTCGAGAAGAAGATAATACAATTTCTTCAAACAATATGTGATTTAAAAAAAAACAAATATGCCAATCAGCAATGAAACATGACCTCTTTCTATTCATTCAAGGGCAAGTCATCATGTAGTCCTTGGATAGCTAATGCACTTCTGTGTAAAAAGAACGACTCGGTCAGCATCCTTAAGTATTTGAAATAAGTCTCATCTAACACCTACAATTATAGAAGTGGTATCTGTTCAAATTCCAATAAACTTATTTCAATCCAAACCATTTTTATCGATGAAATCAGATATCTTCATATTTAGTGCTTCTGTCAAAGATTGAGAGTACACGATCTTTTCCTCTGTACACAACTATGTCTCTCGCATCATCACAACTATTGGCAAAAAGGTAACAACTTTGCTTTCATTATTTGTGACTTTATGTCAGCAGTATCTGGGTGACTTCTAACCATGGGCGTACGGAAGGGGGTGCAGAGGAGGCTCGCAACCCCCCCCCTCTCCAACTGGACGTGAAAAACCTCCCGTGAGTCATCAAAGCTTTCCATAAATTTACTGACTTGCCCCCTCTATACCAAAAATTTTTCTGATTTGTTCCTGTCTGGAAGACATTTTTGTCCCATTTGCATCTCCCTAGGACATTTTTTTTCTAATATGCCCCTCCCTAAACCAAAAGCTGGGTACGACCTAGCTTCTAACACATATCCCGATAGTAAGAGGTTTCTTTTGCTGAGCTATCAAAAATTTTATTTCAAAAGAAGCTTTCACAATTTCATGCCCTAGACCACTGCAGCTTTAGAAAGAAGAAAATATCTCTTTCGTCTTCGCAAGCAAAGTAGGATCTTGCTAACTTAAATGTTTTCCAAGGCACTGCTCATCATGTTAGTTTCTTAAAACTTTCATATATATCATACACTTAGAATACTTCCTTCTTTACTGCCTTTCTTTTAAATTACTAGTAAATAGTAAACAAAAATTATGGCACAAGTTATACATTATAGGTACACCAAAACCAATACTGGAGCTAACATTCCCTATGCAGAATAAATCATTTATACAAATGTTTAACAAAAGAGGAGAGAATTGTTACTCCAAATAATTTTGAATTCGCTAAAGGCACCATCTATTTTCACGTTCTGATGCCTACTCAGTACTTCAAGTATCATTGAGCACTTACTATTTAAACCTATATATTCTCAAGCGCGGGTAGTAGTCAACACTATCGAAGAGTTTGAACAAATCTATAAAAACAAATAAATAGAGTTTGTTTTCATTAAATTACTCAACAACTTTGGGTCAAGGGCAAAATCTCAACTCAGTTGATGTTCCTTCCCAAAACCCAAATATTTTAGAACGCTATATAGTAAAGATTTAGGGCGATGTTTGTGATATTGCTGCTATTCCCTTTTTCATAAAAATGCAAACGAAATGAGTTTTGTAAATTGGGATTTATTATAGATTTTTTTAAAGCTGAGGCCCATAAGCATCCGTTCATTAACAATTTTAATGGTTTAACTGGGAAATAATTTAAATGTTTCAGCTTTACTATTAGTCTGTTCTAATGTTTCTTTTATCTTTTAAATCGTGGATGAAACTGATCAACTCCTTAGTATGTAGCACTAACAGAACAAAGTAATAATATAATTGTAGTACATAATTAATATGTTTGTTTATATAAGTTTAGTTTATGGAATATTAGCTTTTTTAACTTGACAACAATGTTTCTGGCGACGGTTGACATCTAATTTATGCTTAGTATGATTTGCTATTTGTATGGAGTTACAGTAATTCAAGGCTTTCAAATTGTGCAAATTTAGTTTGAAAATTGAACTTCAGTTCTCATTGGCAACCGAGCAGCATATTTGAATAACCAAAAATCGTTTTCACACTATGCATATTCTAATTGTTAATGCGCTTACAGATCTGGTACAGTGCTCACCAAAAAAGTTGTGGCTGCTGCGAAACGTAGTATTGTGGAGGAACCAACTAAGTGGATTTGCCATCATCCATAGTAACTGCTTCTGTGTCTTTTCACTTTATGGGAGGTTTTACTTATACATTTTGATTCACCAGTTTACAAGATTCAGACCTCTCAGGTATTGTTGTCAAAAAAGTGGTCAACAATTAAATCTGCAGTTTGTGCTTCATTGTACCTATACGCCCGAAATATTATTTGGAGATTAATTGCAGAAAATATCTGTCAGTGCAGAAAATAAAACAGTCACTGGTATAATTTCAATATGTAATGTTTAATTTCTACACCTGCGAAAAATACCCTTTATGATATCCCTAGTTAATCTTCGTTAAATGATTACAGATTTATTAAAAAAGTAGTCAATAAGTTTTAAACTTCTCAAGCCCTTGAAAGAATCATTGGACACGTATTTACTCTATATTATCAACCTACTTATCGAACTTTTTGAATAAGAAAATGGTTGTACGACACTAATTGGTTATAACATTTCAACTGTAGAATCATAACTGGTTAGAATCTAGTTTACCTAAAAGAATTAAAAGTAATTCATCATAAGTAATAACGCTGATTTAGAAGAAAGTTTGAAGCGAGACTAAGAGAAGAATTAATTGAATGTAAATTAATAAACTACTTGAATTTATTAAACAGGAATCCATAAAATTAATAAAATAAAAAATCATTCATGAATATTCAGATAATCACTATATATGCCAATTCTTGCCTTCATTAACTATAACACCTTCGTCTAAAAGAATTAATATACTTGGCTGTTACCAATACTTCCAAGCAAAAATTATTATATGGAAAGTTTTAAAAGCAACTATGATTTTATACTCTAATTAGAATATATCAACATTGTTGTTGAAAATTTACTTGTTTAGCATTTTTATAAGTATACATATTATGATTTATTATACAAACATATATTTCAATTAATTATTTGATGTTAATATATATATTTTTGTTTCAGATTTTAACTAGAATTAAGGAAAATGGCAAATGTGATAAATTCAACACAAAACTTAGTATATAGTGCATATGACTATTATTTATGGACCTTATCATTATCAGGTAAGAAAAACTTATATATACAACATAGTTAAAAGGTGTCTAAGTGTTTATTGGGAAATAACACCACACTTTAAAGGAAATTGCTGTATATTCCAAACGTTTCGGGGTCTAAATCAGACCCCGTTGTCAATGGCTAAGAAACTACGGATTAAAAAGGTGCAATTTTCCAAAATGTAAATTTAAATATTTGACAATGTTTATTATTTGATTTTTGACGTCAAAAGTAAGACCAAGTCCTTGAAACATTCGGAATTTAGAATATTATAGTTCTTATTAACAATTGAGGTTTCATTTCCCAAGAAATCTGTATAAATAAATTTTTGGTTGGGTTTGAGTAATATTAACTTATTAGTTAAGTAATCAACATTATAAAATAATTTTGTTTTTTGGTATATGTCCATGGTCGCATAACCAAGTAGATAGACAAAGAAATCACCTTCTGGCATTTAATTTCGTTTTGTAATATACGAATTTTCCCGAAAAACAACACCCTTTTGGATTAATTTCTCGACGTCGAATCTACCTAGTCCATTCTAAGTTTTAATATGAATAGGTAAGCAGGATGTTAAATATTCTGATCTTTAGTGAGTCATGATTTTCTGGAGCGCACTATTTATTTCACAATTAAAATTTGACAGCCTCAGAAATACTTCAGCTGTTTCGTTCAGAATTCCGGCATCACTTCAGTTAACCTACTTCTAGTGGAAAATGTCAGAGACCTACACCATCTAGATATTTTATACCAGGTGTCCCTATAATCGAGTAAATAAACAACTATAAGGGTACGCTTATGTACAATTATCAGAGAGAGAGATATTGTAACTGCAGCTATAGGTTCCTTCCATCACCGCAGATAAACAGTACACAACCGTTGCCGACTTGAAAATACTATTCCATCTAAAATGAACAGTTCACTGTACTGTTAATTGTGTGTTTCAACTAATCGATGATGGATTGTTAACCACTTATTTGGAGATTAATTAAGTAATCGTTTTCGAGGAAGAATCTTTTGTACTGACATGCGTTTTTTTTTCTTGTATCGTGGTCTTGAGTAATTATATATGTAAATCTTAAGGATCGTGGACTGGTAACCTAAGAAATATTGAAATTAAATATAAATAATCAGTATTTTTGTTAATGTCACTATTTTTTTTAAAATGTTCTGTTATACAGTTCTACAGTTTTTGTCTGAGTCATGAGCTGTCATATAACAGTTCATTACTTCTTCCTTAATTTGTTGCAGTTGCACATTTAGGAGTTCGTTCTTTTGAGGGTAGCGCAACTGATGAAAGTTCTCAAGTAAAGACTATATATCGTCTTACGTCTAAAAGCCTACAAAGTCACGGAAGGCTACTAACAGTTATTTGGATGTTTGCTTCCGCAAATTAGAGATTGAAATTGTTAACTCTATTAATGTTTTTATATTTTTTTTACCCTTTACCTCTTAGGTACTTAGTTTATGAATACCTTATATTTATTACTTCAAAACAACGATATTTAAAAAAAAACTTTACTTTTTGCAGATAAAAGAACACAGGGCTGGCCCCTAGTAGATTCACCCCTACCTACCGTAATTTACATAGGAATTTATTTATTTATTGTATGGATAGGTCCAAAGATAATGGCTAAAAGAAAACCGTTCCAACTCATATGGCTGCTAATACCCTACAATTTGAGTATGGCAGCTTTAAACTTGTACATCGCTCTAAAGGTAAACCTATCGACTAGAAGAATTAATTGGAAATTACAAAAAAAATATTTTGTTTTAAATTATTTCTAATTTCTTATAGCTTCTCACTGCCTCAACTAGACTGAGATACAGCTACATATGCGAGCCTTGTAGACAGAGGTACCACCCCGACGAACTGCAAATAGCAAACGCAGTGTGGTGGTACTATTTTTCCAAACTGCTTGAGTTCTGCGATACTTTCTTCTTCATATTGAGAAAGAAAGACACTCAGCTAAGCTTCCTCCACGTCTACCATCATTCCACCATGTTCGCTTTCTGGTGGATCGGAATCAAATGGGTACCAAGTGGTTCCAGTAAGTATGCAAAATGTAATTTGCGATATTTTGAAAAAAAGAACAATTATTATGGATTAAAATGAGCTGAATGGACACTTAAAATAGCAACACAGTGATGGGAAATAATACGCAATACAATTTACATTCTGTAACTTTTTCAATTCTTTTGTTTTTTTGATTTTTTCTTTCTCTGGACTCGGGAAAATTACCTACTGGAAAACAGGAGTCCAAAAGTTGATTATTAAATTAATTTGTTATATTCAAAAAATTATGAATATAAACAGTATAGTTTTTTCGTCCACTATCTTAATTTCTATTTTCAATATATCCCATAGTCAGTTATTTTTCAATGTTTAACCTATAATAGGAAACAGTTTTTAATTCGTTATTTTATAAAATTGTTTTATTATTTTCAGCATTTTTGCCAGCCATGGTTAACTCTGCTATACATGTTCTAATGTACAGTTACTATGGTCTGTCGGTATTTGGACCCAAAGTTACCCAATATTTATGGTGGAAGAAATACCTTACAATATTACAATTGGTAAGTGTATCTTTAAAAAATGTATATGTGATTTTATTTATTTTATTAACTCCTAGTGTATTTGGCACCAATTTAAGGATAAATTAGAAAGCTTGTAATTTCCCCTGATAACTTTTGAGAATTCTTTAAAATAGGTTGTTAATAAATGTAAAATTTTAACAAATTACGAATAATTAGTATTTTGTTATAATATTTGAATATTTTAACTATATGTTAAAATTGGAGATATTTTGCTATTTAACTGTCATAAGTTTTGTCTATAATCATACATAGACATAATAGTGAATAAAACAGCAAACAAATAGAAACATTATTAATTATCTGATAAACTGTTTTTTTTTGGTAATACTTTGAGAAAAAAATGTGCTAAATTCTCTTTTAAAAAATAGTTGTATCTCAACTTAAAAAACAGGGATTTCCTGGTTGTCCAAAAATGACATGCATGACTTCACAAGATTCATGAGCACTCTAAGGATTTTGCACCACGTGCGATTCACTTTATCAATTTCTACAATGTTGGCTTATTTGGTGTATAACTATAATTGTGATTTTTATATTTGTGTTAGCCAAAAATAGTTCTCTTAACTGCTCTTTTTGATATCTCTGATTTAAAAGTAGCATTTTGTAATACAATTTGAAGAATTTAAGAATCATCTGACACATTACTTTAAAATTGTAATGTTTCAGTTTTCTAATACCTATTTTTTTATTCATCAAATTTTCAGTCCTGTAACACCTTGACATTAAATGCCAATTTTTTAGAATACATTTTCGACAGTTTCTATGTTTGAACCCTTTTCAAAGGCTTCTACTATATATTTGGTATATCAAAAGTACGACCACAATGATTATTTAACCATCTAATGTACATGTCTCAATAAGTCTTGAATGAGTAGCTAAGTTCCAATATTTTTATAAGTACATATGTTTGTGTGTACGTATGATCCCTTTAGCTTGTAGGAAATGGAAAAGGTAAACTTTCTTTGGGTTTGTTATTCCGGATAAAGAAAGAAAAACGTATGTAGAGGTCGAGCTTAGACCAAACATCTCTAACTTACTCTTTAAAGGATTGAAGTAAATTTTGTAGATTTTAAAACTCTTCTCTAATAATGCAGTAGAAACGGAGTTAATATCGATTTAATATAAAAGATTAAAACAATTATTAATGTCGTAAGAGTATTTCAAAATAGAATTATTGAATTGAGTGACTTTTATAATTAATGTATAGGAAGACCAAGAAATCAAATTGGTATACCAGATACTTCCGGCAGCTTTTAGACATGCGTCCTATACTATATTTAATCACATTAAAACAAGTAAGATTTTAAAAAAAGTATCTCAAACACCCTTTAAGTAGGTATGCTATACCATTCGGCTAACAAAAATTAGTAAGAATATTTTTTTTCTTTCAAATAAACAAATATCCTCTCGAATACAGTATAAATCTTTAAAATCCTCGATGATCGTAACACATTATTATTATTTTTGTATAAATATATTTTTTAACATATTTTCGGCTAAATATATTAACGCCTACCAAATTAATTTTGTTCATATAATTGTTAATAAAATTTTTCCAATTCCGCGATGACGGTACTTTTGATGTCAGCGGCTCCTCGCCTATTATTGTTTTAACAAAATCACTACAATATTTTATTGAAACAATTTTAATTGATTAACTATAGTATTGCTATATTGCTAAAAATCAGCAGCGTGTATATAATGTTGGTGTTAAAAGACATAAAAAATAGTTTTGCACTGAAAGTGAAATAACATGGGCATTGTTTATAACTTTACTGATTTGTTTTTTCAGATTCAGTTCACTTGTGCCTTGATTTTGGGTGCAAACGGTATCAGAACAGGTTGTGAATTCCCATTGTGGATGCATGTTACACTTATCTTGTACATGATGTCATTCATTGTTCTCTTCGGAAACTTCTACGTTAAGGCTTACATGGAAAGGGTGAGTTAAAATGTATAACATATTTCAGGAATCTTATTTGTGCTTCTACGCATATCAATGAAAACTTGTTAAACAGTTTTAACAAGTAAGTTAATAAAAATAGAACAATAGTTTTTAGTTTTTATCAACTTTGCTGTAAATTATAAGATGTCAGTTGAAATTCCTAAGTTCTTAATTATGGAAAACGTGGGATATAATACAAGAAGATTGAAAATAATATTAAGTGGAAGTTATCTTTACAGATTTCCATGTGATCTTCAAACGACCTTGTATACTATAGTATCCTGTAGATTTTTAACAAGGATTTTTTCCTACCACAGTGTGGACGTTCCATATGTAAAGATGCCCTGAACTAATTCAATATTTCACACCGTTTACTAGATGTAACGTAAAAAACATTGATTGTGCGGCTATATACCCCAGGAAAGTTTCAATCAGAGAGTGCCTAGAAGAGATGAAATAATAATTCCAAATATTTAGGGAACTTGATTAACTATGTTAATTCAATTCGGCAACACAAAATATGGAGATCCATAAGATTCTTTAACCACCGGAAATATCATGAACAAACTTCAAAAATCAGCT
The DNA here is from genome assembly GCA_034190945.1 of Octodonta nipae. Lineage (NCBI taxonomy): Eukaryota > Metazoa > Arthropoda > Insecta > Coleoptera > Chrysomelidae > Octodonta > Octodonta nipae. The sequence goes on along the minus strand of CM067216.1, from coordinate 58,278,916 downwards.
TGTGTTTCGACATTACCATGGCAAAGCATATTTCACCATCAGATTCCATATTATTGACAAATATTTTTCAGAATACCCATTTTGTCGAATTAGTTGCTTCTGGGGCTTACAGTACATACAAGAACACATGAACCCCAACTGAAGTCAGTAATTGAACATTCGGCGAATGCATGCTGTTAGTATTTTAGTTAGATAAGGAATTTGGAATTGACTTTATTGGAGCATTTGGAGCAACGATTCAAAATTGCTTTTGCCGGAGCCTTGTTTTAAAGAAAATAAGGCAATCAATCGTCTGCGCACCAAATTCAATAACAGCGCCATTAGGTGTTTTTGTGATAGCCGCCTTGCAGCAGAGATTTGTCACAGCTGGATTTCATTTTGCGAAGCGCACTGAAGGAAAAGATATCTGCTAATAATCTACAGACAACTGCCCACTTGAAGGAGAACATCCCCCGGAATACAGCTCGAAAGAGTGCTGCAAATATTCAATAATTCTTATATAATTAGAAATAAAGCAAACAATCGAATAATTATCTGGTAATTGTGTCCTATAAGCTATATGATTAAAAAATTCACTGATATTTTTGGTCACCAACACGTTGTCAAGTTTAGGTAGACTATCACTTGAGCGTTGTAAAAAATAATAAATAAATAATTAATCAATTGGCGTTATAATGCCTAACTTACCACCCTACCTCAATACTGGTCTGTAAGGAGCACAGGAGCGCAGGCTGAACGTGCGTATAGCTGTACTACCTACGTATACAAGGTATTCCATCTCAAAAGAGCCACCTTGAATATCTTGGTTATTTTTAAAACTATTGCAATAAGAAAAAACAGGTCGATTTTTGTTTCGAGGGGGAAATTTTTTGGGATGAATTAGCGCTTGCGCTCATTGAACATAAACAGGCCACTTCAATGACCTTGAGATTTGAGATAGGGAATATAGGTGTTGTCATATATCATTTAAAAGCCCTTTTTATGGACTATACCATCATAATAAATTTTTTTATTGCAATTCCTGTTCATGTAACAGAAAACCTCGTTAGGTTTTCTGTTACCGTTTTCGTTGACCTAGTAGTAAAACCGGATCAGTAAATTAAAAGTTTTTACTTAACCAAAACCATCCCAAACGTAACTTTAGTCATAAATACGTATTGGAGTTGATTTTAAAATTTGTTGAGACGGGTTTAGTAATCAATAAAAAAAGAGGTCCCATTGGAATTGTAAATGAGGAGGGGTAGCTATGGCTACATTGGGCCATGTCCAACTTATATCAAACACGCAGTCTGTCCAGCAAATCTCTGCAGCTTCCGGTATTAGCAAAACTAACGTTTTTAGAATTTCGCATAAGTACAAATTTCATCCGTACAAAATTAAATTACTTCATGAATTGGATTAGGATGATTGGGATCGAAGGCAAGAGTTTTGCGAAATTATGACACAGCGTATAATCGAAATGCCGAATTTCTTGTACAATGTTTGCTTTTCAGATGAGTGCACTATTTCACTTCATGGGGAGGTTAACCGACATAACTGTAGATTTTAGAGCGATACAAATCCTCATTTATTTCGAGAAGCTACGTTAAAACTAAACGTTTGGGCAGGTATTTTGGGAAATCAGCTAATTGGACCCCTGTTGATTCCTGGTAATTTAAGTGGTGAAATTTATCAGAATATATTGGAAAATGAAAGTAATGCATTGATAATAGAAAAATTAGAAAATGATCCTCTACTACATGAAGATCAATTGCATTTCCAATAAGATTGAGCTCCTCCTCACTACGCCGCACCAGTTCGTCAATACCTTGATTTGGAATACCCTGGTCACTGGATTGGAAGAAAAGGTCTTATAGAATGGCCTGCCCTATCACCTGATCTGAACCCTTTGGATTTTTTTGTGGGGACATGTTAAATCCAACATTTTTATGAGTCAGCCTGAGAATTTGGACGAACTACGCCAACGAATTATAGCGGAGTATCGTCAGATAACACCGACTATGCTGAACCATGTCAGAGACGGCTTTCAATCAAGGTTGTACTATTGTATGGAAGTCAACGTAAGACAATTTGAATATTTCCTTTAGAGGCATTGTATTGTAATTTAAATTCGTTTCATTGAATTGGCCTGTTTATGTTGAATGGGCGCAGGCGCTAATTCACCTCAATAAATTTCCCCGTCGAAACAAAAATCGACCTGATTTTTCTTACTGCAATAGTTTTGAAAATAACCAAGATACTCAAGGTGGCTCGTTTGAGATGGAACACCCTGTACATACCTGGGACATTTAATACATATATCAGTTTCACCATCAGAAATAAACAGAATGAACTTTGCATGGATGGCATGTGAAAGACCTCAATAGTCTAGAATGCTAGTGCATGTCTAGAAAAAATTGTTTGAACAATTTGTTTTACCAGTACTGTCATGTGGTTGTGAAACCTGGATTCTAAATACCAAAATTATACTAAAACTTCGGGTTGAACAAATGTCTATGGAAAAACGTGAAATCAGAATAACAAGGAGCGACTTAAATAGAATAAATAAAGAGGAAAATAAGAGCAAATATCATCCACAGTGTACATCATTTAAACGGCATTGGGCTGGACATTTAGCAAGATGACAAGAAAATAGCAAGACAACAAAAATTTAATGACTGGTATCTCAGGTTTATGAAATGATTAATGACATGTATGGCGAGGTCTCAGAAATAATAGTGGAATATAACTTAATATGATGATCATGAATTTTAATTGGATTCTATAGATGGCTTTACTAGTGAAGACTTTCGTAAATATATATATTTAGTTCTTAGATATTGCTTTTCAAACAACAATAAATAGACCAAATTTTTAAAATCCATTAATCGATTTTATTGCAATTCTATCAATAATACTATTAATTTCTTTTTCAGGGTAATCAAGTATTCTTTGGTATGGATATGGGTTGCGGCCAAGGCAGTGTCTACCTCGATAGAGGTAAAGCCGTGCCGGTTCAATCGCACAACGGCATTCAATACCAAGAAGAAAAAAAATATTTATAAAATTATTTCTAAAACAAATTTTTAGTTAAGTTGGGTTGTTTTCACAAAAATCAAAAAAGGGACGAAATATCAAATTAAAACTGTCTTCCTAGGCATATACAGTGTGTTCATAAAAAGTCTCATCTCATTAAAATTGTAGAATTTTCAACGGGGTCTGAATTTTTAGAGTAAACAATCTAAATTTCTTCCATGATATACTGACGCTGTTCTATATTTTGTCGTACAAAAATTTTGTTGTGTAAATGATTATTGATGTAAAGTAATTGGTTTTACTTATATCAGCAGTCTATATTATTGTTAATAATTTTGTTGAGTTATGTAAATGAGGAAATATTTTAGTTATTATATTTGTATATTATGATAAAAACAGTCAATTATTGTAATCGTAGTGTTAAAAATGGAGAAGGTAAATGCCTTCGTAATAAAATTCAATTAAAAATTTTCGTGTTTTATTTTGATAAAATCCGACATAAGCACTTACTATTTCTTCTTTTACATCTGGGATGGGACATTGTAACAACGCAAAATGACAGACTACTCATATTCCAAGAGAAAATAATTTACTGATTTGAAATCATCCGATCGTGGAGACCCATTATAAGGATCATTAGCACTTTCACATTAACGCCCTTCAACAATCTAGAACTCCCTATTGAGTGTAACGTCGATCTTTGTCCGAATTCATATTATTATTTTTATCCAACATTAGCTTTCGTACGTATCCAATTCCTTAAATTATTGACTTGACTGACTAATCGTAAGGAATTTAAATATATAGAGTTCCAAAATATCATGTGCCATATTAAAATTATCTTCCGTATTTTATATATGCGAAATGTTCTTTAAATCGCGTTCAATTAACTCTACCTGTTTGCCCGTTAGGCCATCCACAGAATGAGACGCAGCTTCGTGACTTGACGTGAGTGAGTACGACGAATTGCAGTTTCTGCATATCTTGATGATTTGATTTCAGAATCGGAGTTTTCGGACCTCTCATAATCTTCCTGGCATGTATCATATAAAACTTGACGAATTACTTCTATTTCTCAAAGCTTTTAAAGCTTTGAACTCACTCACGGTGACAAACTGCGGCATAAACACTGTATTCCGCAGGTCACCGTGAGTATTATCTGGATTGCCAAATATCGGAATCGCATATATTTAGGTGGATTACAAATTCTCGCCATGACTCACGTCACGTCACGTCAAGAAACTGCCTCTCATTTTGCGGCTGGCCTTAAATTCAGATCACAATCACCACATTTGGTCTCATATATTCCCAACTTTTCCAAATCTAGAAACTAGGGAGATAGAGAATTTATGGTCTAAAATCTGTTCTGTCTGTAGTTCTGTGGTTATAATTCAAGCGTCAAGTTATACAGTATTTTTTTATTTGTTCCATTAATTTTTTAGTAAATACTGAAAATTATTGATCAAGAACATAGAATAAGATTATATTAGAAAATTATTTTAATTTTCAGATTATTTACAAAATACAGTCAAATCTACTATTAAGTACTATGACTTTAATTTTAATATATAAAAATAATATACAGGGTGTTCCGTAAGTGGACATAAAGCTGGAGCTGAGTGATACGCCAAGTTACGTGAGTACTTGGCGTAAAAAAAATAAGTTACGTGTTTTATAAATTATAAGAATTAAAAAAAAAAATGAAATATTTAGAATCTGTGACGGTCTTTTCACTCCGGTTGATGAAAATATTTACTTTTCTTATTTTTTATTATGATGTAATACTAAATAATGCTTCTACAAACTGTTTTCCAAAAATCATACCCAACTGCTCCTCTTGAAAGAAAATGTCATATTTTGATCAAACCATGTTTTTAAAATCATTACTTAGCCAATAATAAGTGCTGTATTGGAAAAATATACTACCTGAGGCTGGCAAGTAACTTAAAAGTGGCACATTTGATAAGGATTCCAAAATGGTATGATACTTGCTAGATTATTTTTTAAATTGCGGACAATATTTTTGTGTGGAATGACCTCAGTTTTTTTTTTTCTTCTATACTATTATAAAATTGTTAAGTTTGTCTGTTTGTTTGTTTGTTCGGGCATCACGTAAGAACTGCAGAACTGATTTTGCTGAATCTTTTTTTGTTGCAAAGTCTATAGTTTGACTGAAAATCTGGTATACATTTTAACTCCCTAAATTGAAAGGAACAGTAGATATAGCGAAAAAACTTCTACCATGTTGGATAACACAATTACACTATTGTTTCTACAGCAAGCATCAAATATTAGATACTTGGATCAGCATAGCTTTTTTTCAAAACTCGGAATATGCCAATGTAACATGTTTCGATTTAAAACAAATCAACTGATAATAAATAATGGGGAGTGGAATAAGTTATATGGGGTGGTTTAAATAAGTTATATTGAGTGGGCCATAAATAGTTGCATATACCAGATGGTTCATAAACGGGAGGAGTAGAAAAGAAAACTACCATTTGTGAAATTCTATTCTGATAAAAACGCAAAAATTATTTGGCACTGATTGGGATTTGACTGTATTATTCAAAATATGGATCGGGCTAGTATTTACATAAAAATGTAAAAAGTTTTACATCCTAAAACGAAACCTTTATTTTAAACATTCTGCTAAAACAGTTTTACTTTGGTTAACTCCTTGATGTTGACAACTTAGAGTTATTGAAACGGCGTTGAGTGTTTAAAATAAAGGTTTATTGGTGTTGGGTGCAAAACTGTATTTTTACATTTATGACACACCAAAGGTTCCACAGCATTTCTATACATAAAAATGATTCTAGTGTACCCAAGGCTTTCCTTAACGCTCTAACTTCAAGATTCTACTTTAAGTGAGACGCAGAAATCATTTCATTAAGTGGGAGCGAGACAATAGTATTAGTAGCATCAACAGGAGTAAAAAGACCGTCACATGTTTTTTTCGATTTTTTAAATGCTTATAGTTTTAACTTAGTTTTTTTTAATTTTCTGATAACCACTATGAGTTTTCCTGTCACCCGGTTGACGTCGACATACGAGACACCCTGTATAGTCTCATACACTGGATAAAATTCATGAATAATTATATTAATGAACGATAACTTTTTGTACTGTACTTTTCTTGGTGCTGTGAAATTCCTTCGCTGTTGAAAATCTTAAGTACCTACTTATTCTTTTATTGCTCGGGTTTCATTTTACTAACAGAGATTTAGAATGTTTTAAAATTGAAATATTAACACTACCTAATTTATTCTACTACTAAATGACGAACTAACATGACACAAAACATTTATTCAATAACTTTCTGTACTGTACTGAAAAATCGAATATTGAATGTTGGTTTGTCTCTAGTTATTTTTACCTCTCTGCCTGTGAATAAATAAACATTACATTTTATTTTTAAATTAAATTCTGATTTATGTTGTAATAGATTTTTTATTTTGGTTTTCGAACTAAGAAGCAAGTGTATGGGATATCCAAATATATAGTCCTGTCCTGCTTGATTGACTGATTGCTGCTAATACCGATAACCATTATGCCAGTTTGGCATAAGCAAGTGCACTAAATACGTAATATATTCTTTAATAAGTTCTGAGAGGTACACGTACTCATGCATTTTTTCTCCTAGAACAGACCCCATTATTTAGCTACCACCAATTATTGAACCACTGAATATGTTCATGAAGAAACATGAAAACAGCAAGAAAAGGCAAAAATCAGTGGCTGAATTGGAGAGAGAATTTCGCGATAATGGTTTGAACACGGCAATAACAAAAGATAACAGAGGCTTCAAGTTGCTAGAAAAATTGGGCTTCCGACCTGGTGAAAGTCTTGGTAGAAGAAGAAATGGCATTAAGGAACCAATTGCCATTATTCTGAAGGAAGGTAAATCTGGTGTAAGAAGAGAAGTAATGACAAAAAAGCAGCAACAGAAGATAAATAAATTAAAACATTTGGAAACTCGGTTCCTTTTAGCCAGTAAACAGAGGAGAAATTTGGAACAGATAAGAAAAGATTTTTTCAAAGCACAGAAGGTGTGTGAAGAACTGGATTATAGAAGTGGAATTAAATACCCAGTTGAGGTTTTTTATTGGACAAAAGAAACGATCAAGATACGTAGAAAAGTGGAACTACACGATACCAATGATGGCACCGTTAACAATGATAAAGAATTGGAGATGTATATGAACGAAGAGAATTTATTTGCCATAATCGATTATCTTAGGGGTAAATATATGTACTGCATTTATTGTGCGATTACAGGTATGGATATAGAAGATTTAAAAGAAAACTGTCCGGGACCTAATAGAGATGATCATGACAATGAAATCGAATGATCGGAGGTAAATAATATTGGAAAATTTAAGGTTCTAATACTTGGTGTTGATTCAATACTATTTAGCTTCATTGTGCATTGCAAGATTTAGTAAATTACAACTTCGTTATAATTAATATTGTTATAAAATTGAAATAAAAAGTGTTTTAAATAAAATTTTATGAAGATGTGCGTATGTAGATACTAATATGAGTATTTGCATACAAAACATTTTTGTCCTCCTTTTAAGCTGAAAGTGTAAATAACATCCTATTTCAAGTAGTGATTTGCACTTCAAGACAAACGACGATCTTTGTTACCTCCTTATCCTAGATATCCATCGGCTATCATGATGTGTTCTGACCACGGTGTAATATTGATAACCCACCAAAAATGCTTACTAATTCAGCGGGGAAGGAATACCATCAGAGTATATCGATGAATCAATCCAATTCCAATTTCTGGGAAAGGCACCAGAAAAATAAATCGTGTATATGTATAATAATATGTGTATATATGTATAAACTATATAAACTTGATGGCCGGGAGGGGCACGTGCCCCTAGTGCCTCCCCTGGAGTCGTCAATGTCTATTGCTCCGTTCTTCGCTATTTATCTCATCAGGGGCATCCTGGTACATCGACCCATAATTCCCTTGCTGCCGAACTTCCGATTCTCCAGAAAACCAAGAATACAACTTCAGAAGGTTTCATCCTTTTTGAAACAAAGGCTCTAAATATATATGTTGGTATCTGAATAAGAAACTCCTACATGAAACTTAATAAATTGTATCTTCTTTTCAGTGAATTACTGCAGAAAAATACTAAAAAATTATTGTATACTATTAGCTTTACTTTATTTAAACAATAAATAGTATTTTAAAATTTTGTCAGGCTTTGCATACTAATTCAAATGTTAACCGAAACCGAGAAGTTTACTGCCTTGGAAGCATAAGCTTTTGTACTTAATATACATTCCTTACTGATAGGGGACACCCGTGATACGATATGTTTGTAGTAATATATTTACCAAATTACTAATTTTAAATGAAAGAATAAAACCTTTATAGCATGATAATCTATTTGAAAAGTATATGAAAGTTAAAGCCCGCCCAGTCCTAATAAATATGGACGTTCTGAAACAAATTTTGGAATATAAACAGTTTTTTCAAACTTAACCAAAAACATCTAATAATCCATTGTTTCAACAACACAAAGAGCAAGCTTCATAAGTAGTTTTCTTCTTAAAATATATAGAAGGAAACTTTTTGCAATTATTAAAAATATTATAATTTAACGCTGACCTTATTTATCTCATCGTATGATCAAAATAATTTGCTAAGAAAAATATATTACCAACAAAAAAATTCTCAACATTTTGAAGCTTCTTTTTCACATGATATATACCTATCACTTGAGAGTATTATATAATACATTAAAAAAATAACTTGATATTACATTGTTCACTACCTAAAATATTTTAACCCATTAAACTTTGTCTGATTCTTGGACTAAAGGCCGTTTCTGAGACATTTTTCTAAATTTGCCGTGATATGAAATTTAAACTGGAAGTAAGACTCCACTTTGACTAGAAATATTGTAATTCTTATACATAATCTAAGAGGATTACTGGCATCATTTGTTGGTATATCAAAGAGGTGTCTTTGATGTACATTGTGTACTTTTTAGTCTTTTACAATATCTTTTACATATTGTGTTGTCTATAATTCAATTAAAAATAAAAATAATATATCTGAAATGCAACGGTTGTTGTTTTTAACAAAACTGGGAAAAGAATAAAGTATATAAAATGCATTTAAAAATTATTGTGCCACCATTATATTAGTACACTGTATGTCTAATTTTGAAATTTCGTATGCCGATATTGCTTCAAAATCTGTATTTCTATGAATACATTGTAAAACTAGAACAAAGAATATGAAATACGTTACCTACGCAAATATATAGTTAAGAAGAAGACGAGAAGCATAAAACAACAGTTTTATGCCAAAATTTTTGTGATTAGTTTTAAAATTACTTAAAAATTGATAGTGGTCACTAGGTATGTACCTACTCGTTAAGTTAAATGATCACAGAAATATCTTAACTATTTAATGATATATATTTATGTTTAAATCAGAAAATAGTAATAAAGCGAATGACTAATGACAAAGGCATTGATCTTATATCTTACGTCAGTTGAATAGGATGATCTACAACGTGTACATGAATAAGATTTCAAGATGTGCTTCCTCGAGTCAATTTATGGTATGTCCACAAATGTTTTGTTCGTTACCAATCTAATAGGTGTTGAAATCTTCAGATTTTTTCAGTTTTTTTCTTGTAACTACTAAAGTTTTCGAGATATTTAGTTCAATTTTGGAGCATTAATGTTTCTACGTGGTGGTACTTTTTCTGGGGTCACGTTTTCTTTCTGCCCCCTACAACTTTTTTTTCAGTACGCAATTGACCAAAATTGTAAATTAATCTCTTATGAATTTGCATTCTTTTTTATTTATTGCGTTTTTTTCGTAACTGCCAATGTTTTTGTGTAAAAAAATGATTATTTTCGTGTGTGCCGTAAAAACAAACAATAAGCAATATGCTATTATTATTTCAAAATCATAAAAAAACAAGTTTACCTAACTATGAAAACGAAGAGATAAAAATTAAGTGCTCAAAATGGCCACCTTCAGATATTCCACAGGAGTCTAAACGTCGACACATAGGTCTTTGTATGAGATTGAAAATCCCTGGACAATCTTGAATAACTCTAAATGAAACAATAATGCCTTTTCTTAAGTCTTCTATGTCTTGAACAGGAGTTCCACTATAAACCAACGTTTTTAAATGACCTATCCGGCGATCTGGATATGTTTCGTTCAAATATTTATGATCTCTCATACTAAAATGGACTGGAGCGCCATAGTGCATAAACCACATTCTCACTCTGACACCTAAAGGAATCGGATCAAGTAGGAATTGCAGCTCTTCGCTTAGAAACTGAGTGTATCTCCATTTAATGTAGGTGGAAGGAAATGTAGATGAATTATGTGATCTCCAATAATTACAATCCACACGTTTAAGGAAAATAGTTCCTGGTGGTAAGCATCACCGATACCATAAGGATTTTATTCCACCCTTATGTGGTTGAGGTGGTTATTAATAACGGCTTCCCTTGCTTCATTCGTGAATAAAATATGCTCCAGAAATTCTGGGTGTTGTGTAATTATATCTAGCATCCAAAGGGAAAATGCGAGAAGTTTAGGAAAATCACGAGGTAACAGTGCTTGGACTCATTGTACATGATATGGATATAACAGCTGTTGCTTTTAGATGGCCAATACCATCATATCATCAACATGTAGTTGTAAAGCAATTTTCCTAGTGCTGGTATCAAGTTGCTCGTCAATTAAATTAAGTACAGCTTCTTCCAATTCTAGTGTTCTAATATCCTGGTGGCGACCTAGCTTCAAACCCAGAACTTTTTCTTAGTCATTGATGAAGCCATCCAAACAAAGTGTAATGAGGGGCTACACGTTGAGGATACATTGCAGCATATCTTCTCAACGCTTCTAAGGAATTACCATTAGAGAGACTGTAGACGAAATGCATGTCAGCCATTTCTGCGTTTGAATAAACCGCCATGTTGGTGAAAGTACTCGAGAACCCACGCACAACTATCATTGTGTGTCTGTAAAAATCAATGAGAGTAAATTAATAATAATTAAATTAGAGTTGTCAATAAGAGGAATTAATATGACAACCGCCTACTAGAAAAATAAATAAGAAAAGGATTGTTTGTTTCTACGGTACACATGGATTTCATAATTTTTTTACACAAAAAACAGTGGCGGATATGACACAAATGTAAGAAATAAAAAAGATTGCAAATTTATAAGAGATTCATTAACAATTTTTGTCAATTGCCAGGGGCGTACTGAAAAAAAGTTGTAGGGGCAGAAAAAAAAGTGACCCCAGAAAAAGTACCAGCCTGTAAATTTTCATAACCGTTTCTGTGACCTTATTATGAAGACTTCATAGAGGCATTAATGCTCCAAAATTGAACAAAATATCTCGAAAACATTAGTAGTAGAAGAAAAAAACTGAAAAAAATGAAGATTTCAACATCTTGTACATCGGTAACTATGCGTTTGCGGACATATGTTCATAGAAACTTTTCGTCATAAACTGACTCGAGGAGGAAGTACATCTTGAAGTCTTTCGCATCTGTTCATTTGCACCCTCTGTAATTATCTACCTCTAATGCAGTGGTTCCAAACTACCTTGTTCAGAGTAGGGCGAATTTTCTAACTATATATTATGAAATTGTTTGTATGTACCAGAATTATTCAAAAGTAACTGATTAAAACACATCAGTACCGAGCCTATCATGTTACAATTGCTAAAATGATTGTGAAACATCTTTGGAACATTGTAGGTGACGTTTGTACTGATCTTGTTTGTTTGCGGTTTTAACCTACATTTACTATCGTCAACCAGTACTTTTGTCAAAAATGCAAATACTAGAAATGGTTCAAACTTAACTGCTCATTATTTATTAAAAAATATATAGTGGAGATTCTAAAAGAAGTCTTCAACTTTCAATTTTTTGCTTTTTTTATAAATGGTTCATGTGCTTTTGCCAGTGCAAATTTTATTTAGCTTACCTAAATGCTTACATCTGGAAACATTAACAAATTAATATTTAACCTACAGAAAATCTTCAAAACACCTTTCGAAATGAGGTTTCTTAAATATGCCTTGTCCTAGCAGTTGACTGATGGTCATCATCACGTAAGTAAATAGCGTTATGCCACCTCCATGCGGCTTTTTGTCTGCTAGTATCGAAACGAGATGAGCATTATGCTCAACACTTAACGACTGGAAATTACATCTTTATTATATCCAAGAATTATTAGACTTTAAAAAATCTTCGGAATTTTTTTTATTGTATCTAATAAATCTTGGATATAATACAGAACCCACTTGGTTGTTGTGGGGAGTTTGTAAGTCATTATTTATACTTTAGCCATTGAAATTGTATTACTTGATACAAGTATTAACTATTCAATGTATTCAGGTGTTTAATATTAAAGATTTATATAAATTACCAAGAAAAAAAATCGTATATTCCAAGAAAAAAGACTCCAAGAAACCATACTGCTGCTATAACTTGTTGATTTCTCTTTCCAAATTCTATTTCCCAAATTATTTGACTTGTTGTGCAAGAATAAATTTCAAAAATGAACTGAATATTAACTTGCTGGGCTATTTACTACTTTTATTAGTTATTTTCATTTATTTAAACTGAAGGACTCGAACTGCATTTGCTAGGTTTGCCCTTATTAATTATTTGCAGTATTTTTAATGATTAGTGTGACATGATTTCCATTTAATGGTTTCCAATCTGGACAGAATTTTATTGATACACTATACCATGTACCCATATAAAGGCAACTACATGGGGATTTCCGAGACGGCAAGAGATACAGAGTGGCTTAAATGAGAAAAAAGTTGGGCTGTTCCAAGCCCAATCAGGTGCTGTATCAAAATTAAAAATATCCACAGGGTTCTTCAAAATATCGCAAAAAAAACATCTTGAAATTTTTGTATAAAATTTGGTAGTTTTGTGTTAGTAATCAATCGACCGACGTTAACAATTTTTTTTTCTAAGCCTTCTAGTTCTTTTGCAACCAACTATTTCTTTTTGCCTGCATATTGGATTTATACGTTATTGAATAGCTCATACATAAAGGTTTTCAACCATGTATAGCAGGCCTATATTTGGATGACATAAAATGTTTTTCATTTAGCTCGCTGTGAAACAAAATGCCGTAATTGTGTTTTCTTAAAATTTCCTTAAAAAAATATATAAATACTCTTTTATTTATGATACCCAAGGAAACAACTGAAACATTACATTTTGTGATTTAACTCAAAACAAAAAAAACTAAAAACGCATGACAAAGCCCTGAAAAATGTTCCAAAAATTCCACCATTGTTATTAATGCATCTTTAGCCGTTTGTCTCAGCATTTCTTCAATGGATCATACAACGGCTGCCTCAAGTTCCTCTACCGTATTATAAGTAATTCATTAAACATTATTTTATTATTTAAGTATTCTCAAATGCGAAAATCACGGGGCGTAAGGTCCAGCGAGCGAGGAGGCCAGGCAACCGGAGATCGATTTCCCATCCAGTTAAGTCCATATTGCTGATTCAAAAAGTCAGTTTTGATTCTTGCATTATGTAGAGATGCTGCATCCTGCTGGAATCACATGTTCGCTTCATCTTGAAAATGCTACTACTACTTGGCAAATTTAACTCACCTAACTTCTAATAACGAAATTAGTAATAGTACCGATAATTGGAGGCGCCTTGTATATATGATGAATGAAATCTGGAAGAGAGTGTTGTATAACTTGTTCACTCTGTTTTTGTTTTGTTTCAGACATGTGGACAAGCCCATATTACATCTACCTAACAACATAATCTGCAAAAATAGAATAAAAAAATTACGTTTCTCATCCTGATCCTAGTTCATCTGCCCCCGTAATCCTTAAATGCAACATATCGATCCGTCAGCAGTTCGAATTTCCGACGCCAGGCGTCATTACAGAGCGACGTCCGCGACGTTAGCAGAGCCCGAATCAGTCGACCTGTTGTCACGCACTTCACAACAACCCAAACAAAAAAAAACATCCACGCATTCTATGGCCTAAGGACGTTGGTGGTCGTGGTAACAGAGTGTGTACAAAGTTTTTTCCGTTTTGCTGTTGTCATCAGGTAAGTGTAAATTGTTTGTTGTTAATGCTGATTTTTTTGTTAATTGTTGATTCTAAGGTTGTCATATGTCCATTAAAAAACATGTCTTGTTATAGTATGGGAGAATTAACATTTCTTTTTTGGGGCGAATGAAAACAAATGCTTTTTCGGTTAAGAAATGAAAGGTTATGTTTTAAATTCATGACACTCTTGTTCATTTGTGGGAAATTTAAAAAATATAGAGAGAAAATAGAAAAATCTGTGCTAGTACAATCTTGTTAAAACAGTTAGCGTAATAAAAATTTTATTGATCGTATTTTATGAGAAACTTATTGCCGGCAACGCAAATTTGATTCGTTTTATTTTTATTTGAACGATTTTCTGTACTGAATTGTCAATATAATTCAAATGTTTTTACGTTCAGTGGGAAATTTATGTGATCACTTTGCTTATGGGACAGCTGATTTATCAGAACTTAATGGATGAGAAGATTTTAATAATTGGTACTTATACATTAATAAACAAATTCTGTTTGGGAGGCTCATTTTTTTTGAGGGGGGGGGGGTAAATTAGATAATGACAAAAGTATACTGAAGCGCATCATGTAACATAACAAATAAAAAAGTTTGGTATGAAAAATATTTTTTATAATTTTAAAATACGTAGTTTAAAAGATGTAAAAGAACATACAGGAAAATCGAAGCAATACGCTGTGTTGGTAATATAGTTCATAGTTCTAATGTATAGTGTATACAAATGATCATACAAAAGTGCTCAAATGACTTTTGGGGAGCATTTATAAAATTTATAAAATGAGAGGTGTTGTGCGACGCCCGGGAGAAACAAAATTCATTTCGCTATATATTATGTTTATAAAATTAAACAAATTAACAACGTATTGATTAAATTAAATGAAAAAAAGAAGGGATGGTATTAAAATTGTAATTATGTATCTTCACAAACACGAATATAACGAATAAAACTGATTTACACTGCAGACATTGATTCAATATATTACAGCAAAAGTTTCGGCTAAATGCTCATTTTTACCAAGGGAAAGGTACGTTAAGCTGACGGGGCCCAATGGGCGGAACTTGTAGCATAATTTTTCACCTTTATTTCACTAATAATTTACCATCTTAATAATTTTTCACCTCTAACCCACTCCTAATAACAGCGATTCTGCGAGCTTAAGCCTTAAGCTAGCAGAATTCAAAACGAAAATGAATTCTGGCGATGGCGGATTTTTTTAGCCTTTTTTCACTAATTTTTAAGGTAACTAATTTTTCACCCCTAACCCACCCCAAATGGCTCCGCTACTGCTACCTTAAACATTAAACTAGCAGAATTTGAAAAAATCAACTCTGGCGATTCCTTATTTTTTTCACCCTTTTTTCACTAACATCTCACCTCCTTAATAATATTTTAACACTGTTAATAGTTGAAGTATCCTAAAAGGTAAAAATAAACATCGCCGGTAAAAAATATTTTTATAGGGACGCTTTCATGACTTTCTGTATATGCACTGGTCTAGATTCCAGGTGAGAATCGCGTCTAAATCTGAAATACTCGTGCTTTAGAACCATTATCAAGAGACAAAAAATGATGAAAAATAGAAATTAAATATAGTCTAGTTCGAACCATTGGCTTCCTCCTCTCCAAGTCTCACTAGAGTACTGATAAAAGAGATATTTCGGAGTCTAGATGAACTCAGAAATCGGAAATGAGGAATTGGCTTGATTTTATGGTCTAAATCTGGAAAATATTCTGGATAGGGTAGTAGTTTGTAGTAGCCTAACTGATGGATTTCTGTGATGGTGACAAGTGTGCACCCATGCGATGTCCAGCAGCTCTGAATAATATTCGCCGGTGATAGTTTAAATCTTTTCAAAGGTAATCAAAGTGAATGGCACCTCAGAAAACTGTGGCCATGACGTTGTTTGGCTTTCTTTGGTGTATGTTCACCTGGAGAAACTCACTGTCTTAATTGTTTCTTGGTCTATGTTTCGTTCACCGTACCGAAATAGCAAAAAAATTGATTCGATTGGTACGGAACATCGCCGTATACTCTGCTGAAGTATTCACACGGTTACGCTTAAGGAGCCGAGAGTGACCAATGTGACACACATAGCGCGGATGGCTTTTTCATGTCTACATTTTCATGTATTATTTGATGCACCCGCTCAGTTGAGATGACTTCAGCATCAACCATCTCACGTACTTTCAGTCTGACAATAGTATTTGATTTATGACGTAGAATTGTGGTGTTTTTTTTTCCAAAAAGCGTTAAAACATTGAAAAACTATGCCACAACTATTCGTCAGGAAACAGCTATAATATATATATTTTTTATTTGTGTAGAAATATTAACTACAGCATTTGTATTTAAGTAAATTATTTCGTACTGCATTTGCAGATATGTTGTTTTTCCAACATGTCTTATATAATTTCATGTTTTGATATCCAAATAAAGCTCTGATACCGATGTTATTAACAAAAAAGTCTTGTTCACTAACAGTCATTCATCCTTAGCAACAAGCTACTTCACTTGATTGGGAGTTGCTTACTGGGCTTCTGTTATGATTTTTAAAGCAAATAATGTTTAATCTGTAACATAAATTTACTTTTTTCAGTTTTCGGTAACATTCAAGAGGTTTTTTGCTTTCTATGACTGTCAAACTTTTCAGTAGTCAATTGATATGTGGCAGTTGAACGAGGAGTTGAAGAATGTTGAAATTAAATAAGCGCTGTTTTCCAATTACTGCACAACTTCGCACACTGCGGGACAGTACTCACCATTACCTGTTCCAATTACAGCACCGCCTCGCACGAAGGGCCTTCGGATGTTTTATTTAAGTTTTCGAAGTTAACATATCACTTTATCATAAAACATGAAGTATGATCCAATTAACTCCCGAAAACTGGGGCTTTGTGCAAAACAATGTCACTTTGTGCTCTGGTAATTGGAAAACTACCTTAGTATCCTGGAAAATTTAAAAAGTCAGTAGCTTATCCAAGTTTTATAATATTATCCGTAGAATTAACGCGACGAGAAACTATAGGTATCTGTATATTTTAAAGGTAACAGTTTCTGTAAATTTCTGTATAATTCCTTTTATTTATAAATACACCGAATTCGCATTGAAGATTATTTAAACTTAAATTGTGAAAAAATCTGTTAAATGGGTGTCGTTAGTCAATTATTTGTTTTGCCTGTAAATTGTTTCTCATAAACTTGCAATCAGTAGAGCTGATCAGTCATCGACTAGAATGAAACTGTTCATTTCAAGTTTGACAAACAATTAAAAAAAGCAATTCATTCCACTGATCCACAAGGGAACAAGGACAACGACAATGTAAAAATAAAGCACTTTGAACCGAAATTGAAAGGGCATGAGGAAAGCGGTAAAATAAAACGATTTTACTGGTCCTCGTTTATTGCCTCTGTCGAACGTAGAAGGGAAATCGGTCAGATGGCATTTAGGAGAGTATAATTGTAAATTTCGACACGTGAATTGAAAACCAGATTCCGATTGAAATTCGCTGGGAATAACATAAAATTGTTGGATGTCAGGACTATTCCTATGATGGACTTGTAGACTACGATCTATGTTTAGGGGACATATACGACAGAAATAACATACGAGTTAAGATAAATACATTACGCAAGATACAAACAATTCATTAGTATATAGAGTGATCCAAAAAAAAGATATTCATGAACAATTATTTTTTGAATTGAAGTTAAGATTTTCGAATTCTGTACAAATATAACAATTTTCTTCAGTTCTTAGAAATCCTTCAAGTATACGTTAGAGGGGTTCTTTTCTTATATGAACAAGCATTTATGAACAATTTCCTTGAGATTCCCTCAGAAATAAAAAAAGGATTTATCTCAGGTGAAGGAGATGCTCAACCAACACCGCA
Organism: Octodonta nipae; assembly: GCA_034190945.1. NCBI lineage: Eukaryota > Metazoa > Arthropoda > Insecta > Coleoptera > Chrysomelidae > Octodonta > Octodonta nipae. The sequence goes on along the minus strand of CM067216.1, from coordinate 58,260,875 downwards.
GGTTTCACTGAGATTATAGACCATCAGCTGTTAACAGATCTTGGTCCACCATTTTCTCGCTTCTGCGTCGAAGGCGACAGAAAAGTGTGTTATAGTTGAATTCTGTGAGGCGACAATTGCGAGAGAACCGGGTGGCCAACGATTAAAAAGCTGGTTTTCCATTTTCCGAAAAAAGACGTTTTGGACCGATTTTCTTGCTTGCTTCTGCCATGTTGATTAAATCAATTCTATTATACAACCCAACATCAAAATACGATAGGTGGCTTATGTGCCCAAAGGGTTGAGATAAGGACATGATCCGGTAAGGAATATTAACAACATGGCAACTGTTTTGTCGCTTCTGCCAAGCAAAAGAAAGAAATTTGATATCGAAGGTAGTCGAAAAAAATAGACATAAGGCAAATGGCTAAATAAGATTCAGGACAGGAATCGTTCAAATTTCTGCAATATTTTCCATTTCTTAATCTTAATATCAACATTCATTCTTCCGCTTGGCAAAAGCGAGAAAATCGTGACCATATTGTTACGTTTCCTTACAGGATCACGTTATAATCTCAACCCTTTTGTCATATGCGACACTTATGCCTATTTTATGCAGTCAACATGGTAGAGGCGAGACAATTGGAGCAAAACATCTTTTTGTCTCATTTTATTCAATAATACTACACTTTATAACCAATTTAGAGGCAGAACCGAGAAAATAGTGGATCAAAATCTGCCGGTCTTAAACCTAGATATGTGTTTAGGAAAGACTTTTCAGGTTCTACAAGTATTCGCTAAATGCGTTCTACCAGTTCTTAGCAATGGAGAACCAAATGTTGCGCATGAGGCTCAAAGATCACAGAATAAACACCAAGATCAGAAAACGAACAAAAATTAAAGATGGACTGAAACAATAGCAGAAATGCTTTAGAAATGCGTTAGTGATATATGATGTACTGGGATAAGTTCATGAGTGACTCATTTCTTGGTAGAATTTGAGGCACATTTTTCGATATGAACGGAACGTGATATCTTTTAAATCATTTGTAGACGTATAGAAAACCGAATGTTTATGGTAATAAAAGAAAACTTCCCGATTTTTTTATAGTTGTCACTACAAGAAACTTGCAATAAATAAAACTCAAATAAGAACTAAGGGTAAGGTTTTTATTCAAAGAAAATATTACAAAATAAAGCATGTTTCTCATTATAACAGTAGGTTTTTTATTGATAACAAAATATAACTAAATCAAGCATGTTTCACATTATAACATTCAAAACAGAATGCCCTTTGACACCTTTTACATTCAGTATGTACTTGCTTAGGTTTTCTTGCCAATAACCTTCATTTTTCAATTTGATATAGCCCCCAGGGCATCTTTTTCGTACGAGTTTATTGTTGGCATTTTGTTGAAATTCTTGTAGAGAATGTCCAGAATTGCTTGAATATCATGGAGAGCTACAGGAGATTGAAGCTCTTTGAGGGATATTACTTTCTGTGGTTGGTGCTGCAGGTCCAACGAAATGTCGGACTAGACGTTCTTGGACTTGTAAAACTGTCATCTGGCATTGATAATGACGACGTGAAATAGTAAATCCACTGCAATCTTTTTATGTTAAACTTTTACGGAGAATGAAATGAAAAGTTAATCCGAAATATCCATGCCTTTTTGGCATTATTATAGTCGATTATTGCATTTGGTTTCATGACGTCGCCTCGTTTGGTAGTCACTCTAGATATACCATCCCCGTGGCAGGTTGATATATGAGGACATCGCGTTTATCATGCCATTGTAGTACGGTATAGAGATTGTCCTTTTGCCTAGAAATTTGTTCTCCCCTTCTTAACATGTTAAATCAGTATTGCGACCTTATAGATACTCAGCCAGTGGCAAACTGGTATATTAGTTGTCAGCAACGATAATACGGCCTGCATCTAGAAGCGGCTCTGTGAGCTGTACCACTGTTGAATCAAGACCCAAGTTGACATTTGACGGATGATAAATCCTTAATTGTCACTAAAAAAATGTATTTGTGTGTATGTTCACATGACTCATTGAACGTGGTAGATAAAATTTATCGCCCTACTAGACAAGGAGCGCACGTTCAAAAATTCACCGGAGCAGAATATTATTACAATTGTATGACTAGATTTTGATATATAGGGTGTTAAACATCGGAAATGTCTACTTTGTCTTATCAGATATCTCAATGTGTTTCAATTCCGTTTATTGCAGGAAACGTGATTTGCACATTTGTTTGACTTAAATGATGCACAAAAAATTACTAGTAATTATTTTGTATTACAAGGTGTTTCCCATATATGTAACATGTTTTTTAGGAAACTATTTTTTTTATTATAACGTTGAATAAATAAGAAGATCTAATTGCTCAACTAATATAATGTTAAAGAAATTATTTCTAGGGCCGTCTTCATACATTCTACAGAGTGAGTCGTAAATATTGCTAAGTGGACACCTATTATTTTTTCTATTAATGAGTAACCCTGTATAAACCATGCGTCCTGTAATTTTTATATTAAATTATACAAATCTACGATTCATTGCACTATATTCCGTAGGTTTGCAAAAAATGTAAGAATTGAAATATACTATTATATATAGGGCTCCCGGTCTATACGTTCATGAATCACATGTGAACACACACGTGAATAAAAAAAAACAACCGAAATGAGAGTAAAAATTATTTAGGAAAATTATTTTTTATACTACATAATAATGTTATTTAGCTTAATTTTTAAAAAACAGTGGACGTGGGGAATTATCAATATGAGTTATTCTTTAAGAAATACATATTTAACAAACCAATTTATCGGTAAATTGTTCTTTGTTAACATTTCTTACATCTTGTAACACGTATTGCACATTTTCCCACAGACCTCCCATTCACCAGCACCCCCTATTTGTGTCGCGATCTTCTATATGACAACGAAAGCTTTTCCTTATTAATGAACAGTCTGAGTAGTGAAACTGTCTCACGCGATGCAACTGCATGCGAACATTCTGTCTTGGCCAACAATGAATTTTCCTTTCTCCAACTTCCGCCGTAAAAATCTGCATGCGGCGGAAATACTTCCAATAGAGGTAAATACCCTTTATGTGCCCGAAAAGAAAGGGCATGCTCGCCAAAAACGTACGAATCGTCGTAATAAAAATGAAAAATGGTGGATGCGAACCGTCGTTCAATTAGCGTAAACGCAAAGGGTTATTTATCACGTTTAAACATGTTCATTGTTACGTGATAACGGGCGTTATATAAATTTTATAAAGCGTTAAACTTTTTATCTTGCTCAAACGGATCTCTCTTTGAGATTATTGTAAACGTTCCACGGTGAATTTTGATGACGAAAGTCATTTGTAAAGCGAGGGTTCTGAAGACGACGTCTTTTTTCGTAACAGGTCTCAAAAACTCAAAGTCGAGTGATGATTTAGTGGTGGTGGTACGCTTGCACTCGATAACCGACTCGAATTTTCAGAATTTCACATATTTAAAATGTACTTTCATATGTAGGCTGATTATTAACAAAGAATTATTGTGGTGTATGGGGTCCTTCAGTTAAATATGTATAAACGAAACTACTTAATTAAGTAACGATGATTTTGCTCTCCTACTACCCTCCTGTAGGAACATGTAAGATTTGTCTGATTCCCCCTCCCCTTTCAAGATTCAATTGCCCCAACACTATTAATTTAACCAATTAAAGATTTTTTAAAATAATTTAGGATACACCCCTATTACATTATTATTAAATTTAGATTATGATTATATCTTTAACAGATAATTAATCTAGTGTTCGGAAAGTGTATATTAAGTAAATGTTAAGATAATAGAAAAGTGAGAAATCAGATGAGACTTGAATAAAAAATATCTACAAATAGAAATATACAAGGCAATCTGTACTTAACGACGTCACCGATATTTTTTTTTAAATGGAATGCCCTGTACATATTTTTTTAATTGCAAATTTCAAGGCGATTTAAAAAATGTATCAGTGTGCTTCTACAAAAGTTGAGCGAATTGATGTCATCAGTCAATAGAGTGGGTATTTATTTATTTTTTTGTAAAATAATACAGTAAATTATCAAAATATCAGAAACTACCTAAGAGAAGAAATATTGAAAAGAGTAGCTGAAAATGCTTGCTTAAGTGTAATTAAAATAACCTATTAAATTAGATATAAAAAGACTTAGGTGTTTAAATAAATAAAACCTTAAAATAATTATAGTTTAAAAAAAGTAAAAAACACGCTTTAATACAAACCGAACTAAAAAGTAGAAAATAACGTTTTATTATGAACAGTTTATATTACAACAGTAGAAAGTCGAACAATCAATCATGATTAATTACCTCAAAGTAAGAATATAATAAAATTTAAGTTCTTAACAGAATAATTTGATTCAAAGTAAAACGCGTGGGGTGCTTGATATATTAAATTTTACAATTATCTTATAGGCAACTATTTATGAGAGTAGAGTAATGAAAATATTGTGAAATGCACCCCACGCTTTTTGCTCTGAATCGAATTATTCTGATAATAACTTAAATTTTATTATATTTTTATTTTGAGGTAATTAATCATGATCGATCGTTCGACTTTCTAGTGCTGTTATATAAACTGATCATAATTAAACATTATTTTCTACTTTTTAGTTTGGTGTGCTAGTAAAGCGTGGTTCTTTAGTTTTTTAAATTATTTTCTAAGTTTTCAGTCTCATAACTATTTTTTTATAATTAAAAGCTTTCATTTTGGAATATTTTTCGTTTGTCATTAGTTTACTTCTTTAATGTTTGCCTAATATTTCTATTTCATTACCGGAAGTTCTACTGCTGTCAACTAGATGGCAAACGCAGCGTTAATAGACGAATTTGGCATTTAGGCAAGAATAGTTTCAAATAGACAACAAACGGGAAAATTCAACTCAAAGAATTGTATTGTCATCGGCCCTTGACACGTTTGCAAATTTTCAAGTTACCTTGAAAGTTTCCGTTACATAGATACATACATGCAGGTCAACCTAATAAAAGCGTGTTAAAAAATGTAAGTATTACAGAATTGACATCTCGCTAAATACATAGAACAAAAATGGAAAAATTGTTCTATAGATGTAAATAATTGTTTTAATATAAATTTTATTAATTTTGGAAGGTAGAACAGGCAATCTTCGATAGTGTAGGTGATGAATGTATTGAGGACTAAAGAGTGCAAGAAGCAAAAATGAGAAACCTAAGATAGAGAAAGGACAGAAACAAACAGTTAAAAAAATGATGTTAAAAATTATGGAGGTATTGAAAAGCAATTTTGAAAACTTAAGGAGATTATGCAATAACGAAAAACCATAAATAAAATTCGGTATTTAGAAGATTAATATAAAAGATGGAGATTAAAAAAGACATAGTAACATTAATAAAAACAATGTATAATTTTGGTAAAACAAAGTAATAACAGAAAATTGGAAATGCACAACTTTCAGAAAATGTTTCAAAATAATGCTCACATTCGACAAGTAGGTGAAAAAAAAAGATTATCTCACGGAACAGAGGTAAGTGAGTAGCAGTTAAAGTGGCTCCTAGAAGGGGAAGAACTGATTTGCGTCATTAATACAAGTTAATGAAATTGAATGTGGAATCGGTCCAATAAACGCTCGGATTTTTTTAATGTGCATTCAGGGAGAACTTGAAATCTGCTTGAAGAATTTGGATCTTTTAAACTAGATTCTGTTAAGGACGATTCCGAAGTGGTCTCAAATTTTTTTAGAAAATTACCAAAAACTTTTTTATGTTGCAATTTCAGTCGTTGTTTCCACTGAATAGCAATGGTGCAGATAAAGTGGTTAGACACCAAAATTATCCCATCACAAACCGACATTCATATAGTACTTTTATGTTTTTGTTTTGGGCAATAAATAAAACGACTTATATTGAAGGAAAACCAAACGTTTCAAAGTCTATTCTGACTTCGTTTGGTTTTCCTTCAATATACGTCGTTTTATTTCGATTGTGGTGTTATTGCCCAAAAAACATAAAAAGTAATCAAGAATATGCCACAAACAACGTTTAGAAGACAATTGATAGAGTAATCTTTGGTGAAGACGATGGTATTAAAAATGTGTTTGAAACCTGGGGTGTAATAAACTGAAAATATTCACCTGATGACGATAGCAGATACACAGCTATTGAAACGTTGTGAGATCAACCACTTCAAGACGATGGAAGTACAAGGAAACTTCGAGGAAAGTGAAAATAAATTGGAATAACTCAAGCTAAATGTCGGTTAATCAACTTCATGATGGAGGTTCTCAATTAGTCTCTATATACAGTGTGTCTTTCTTATGAATAGTATTTAGAGAAAAAGTAATTCTAAATAAAAAGTCTAAAAGGTATACTGAAATCTTTACGCAGCTTCTTCATCGACATATTTTGTACAGTCTTTTAGAAAATCCGCTAAAACTTTTTAACAGACTCTTTTATATAGTAACCTTTGGTGGAGATGATAGTATTATCAAAAATATCTCTATTCGGAAGTTGAGGTGTAATAAATTGAAAATTGATTGAATTTAAATCAATATAAATGACAGTTGAGGTTCTCAATTGGTCTTTATATACAATATATCTTCATAAATTGGATTCAAATGGAATTCTTTCTTATGAATAATATTCAAAGAAAAAGTTATTCTTCATAAAAAGATTTGCATGGACTGAAACGTATTCTGTAATATTTCATGTCACTTTTTCAACTGTATAGCAGGTTTATCAACAAATTGAAATTTGTTTAAAGTACCTTTATCTTTGGTATTACCTAAAATGTTATCAAACAGAGGTAATTAGAATTAAAAACTGCATTCATTATGTCATATGACTATAAACTGTATAACAAATTTTATCTTACTTTTTCAACTCTATGCTAGGCTTGAGAACCAATAGCAATTTTGTTTGTAAGAGAAACCTTTGCTTTTTAAAATATGGCAAATTGTTATCAAACAGTTTATTAGAATTAACAACTGTATTCAATTATGTTAAATCACTAAAAATTGTATAATAATTTTTTAACGAAAAAGCTGATTTATTCTAATATTTCGCGAAGGAGAAATAAATAATTGAATGTAAGGGGATCAAATTAAAATTTCTAATAATTAACAGACCTAAAGAAATATTCTGTTTATCAGTAAACGAAGTTGTTCAAATTATGGATATTGCTTAACCACTTTTGGTAACATCGAAAAAGTTAATTAGATTTGAAATATGCATCCATATAAGCCATTACATCACTAAAAATGGTAAAAAGTAAATTAAATAAACAAATACCGACTTCATAAAATAGTAACTTAACTAAAAAGTTTTTTTTCTTGCAACAATTAAATTCTGTTTCTGTAATAATAATAATCTGGGAAATATATTTATGAGTTGTAGTTTGTTCAACTTTCCACTGACTTCAGAAATAGTATTTACTTTTTGCGGAATTTTTTTTGCTGTTGATTTAGTTAATTTAATTATTTGTTTTTTAAGTACCTAATTTAGATAGTTTAATAATTTATAATTAACCATATTTGGGATTAACAAGTTTTCCCACTAAATCTGTATATATAAAATATTAGTACTGTTGTAGTTTTTCAAGTAAAGTAAGTAAAACAGTAATTCTTATGCGAAAGAAATGTTTCAACCATTTCACTCTTTATCTTGCAATTTTAATTCGCTGTTTACACTGAATACCAATGATGCAGATAAAGTGGATAGACACCATAATTATCCCATCAAAAACAGCTATACGATTCAGTCAATTTAAAAAATTTCCCATTACTGCAAATTGCCATCCATTGTGACGCCACTGGAGCCTCATTCCTTTTACGAACGGCTCTAAAGACATAATCCCACAAGCACAGAATGGATTTCGTATCCCCGGAGTTTGTATTACCACAACATATTCTGGAGCTAAAAATATTTTTCTTTCGTAATAGAGAGCAGAGTCTAAAGAAAATCTTTAATATGTGAAACAAAGCATCGCTTTTTCAGAATTCTTTTCATATGAGTTGTTTACATGAAAACTTTTTGTAATCAAAATACGGTATGAAAATAAATTTCTTTTGTCGAAAAAAAAAACGGTTTTCTCATATCTCGATGCATATGAGAGTTTTTCAAAGCAATACCTTGCGACATCCTTTATAAGCTTTCGACCAGTGATTATGTCGAAAAAACAATACGTTAAAAACTGGAGCATTATTATAAAGCTTCCTTTTTATTATTATAACATATATTGGTGGGTAAATGTGTTGGCAAGAATAATTGAATAGTCCTCTCATATCTAACTCGGGTGTCTATAGGTTCAACTGTGGGAGTTGCCCCAACTTCGATATTGGTCACACAATTCAAGATGGCGTGAACACACCAAAACATTTGACAATCAACAACACAAGGAAACCACTAATTAAAAGAAAACCATATACCTCAAAATACATTCGAAATTTTAAATTTACAAAACAAAAGTATAAAATTATTTCTTCTCGAATCCCTGGAAATCAACAAAAACAAAAATTCTCCGAATCTCTTAAATGATCAAATTCATACAAATTCATCTCCCTTAGTTAATCTCAACATCCATTTCCAAATACTTATGTTATATTATATTATCCATATCTGTTGTCAGCAATGTTTCATAAATGTATAATTTTACTGACCCGCCCACTTCCCCTGAAATTCCCCAGACGTCTTAATTATTTTATTACCATATCTTTAGTTTCTTTTGTTAGAAATATAAATTTAGAATTAATTGTATTTACAATTTCTGAAGAAGCCAGACTTGGGGTTTGTTGTTGTTAAGTAATTCAAAAAGAGTAACATTCGTACTTGAATTTCTTCAGTATATCACAAGAACTTATATGCACTTTCTTTACCAAGAATCCCCATTTTGTGATGGCATGGTTCTACAAATCTATAAATAATCTTCAGTATGTTAAGAAAATTGTAGTGGCGCTTGTTAAAATTAATTAAATGTATAGAGTAATTCCGGGATAGATGGTCTTAATAACTTTAAGGCCCTGTTGTGAAGGAATTCTTACTTATGATTAAAACATTGATATATATCAAAAACTGAACTTTAGGTATAACTCTTATCGAAAATTAACAATAACCAACTTTAAAGGTAACAAAAAACATAATTTTATACTAAAAAAATAGGACTGGTCATCTCTTCCGGGGTATGTGGGAATGATAGCCATACTGATGAGCAATATTTTTCATGCCTTTCCCTTTTTTCTTGAGATTTTTTAACTATTAAGTATCATGCAGCCAGAGATCACAAATATGGCATTGTATCCAGTCTTCGATTAGTTGAGTCTTATAATAATTTTCTATCCTCATCTCCACTTTCAGAAGTATCATTGAAAATTATGTGAATTTCTTCGCAACTGTTATCAGAGAACCTACGAATTTCCTTACGTTTCTTAACAGTCTTCTTGTACTAAGGTGTATCAAACTTAATTTCTTTATTCATTGTCTTTGGTTTTTTGACTTTTCTTCCCTTTTTCTTCTTTTATTTTTCGTTATTTAATTTGCTATTCAGATGTCAAAAGATTGCTTACTTGTTTGGCACATTTGCGCACGGGCAGTGAAGATACTTTGTTTAGAACTCTTGTTGATGTTGGTTTCTCCACCGTCTGAGTGGACGTAATTGGGCCTGGATCTGAAACTGATGCGACCTGTGCTGCGTGGCCGATGTTTCTTTCAATAGCTGCTCCGAATCCTCAGGCTGCATTTTCACTTGTCGCTAACTTGTTTTAAAAAGAAGTCAAATTGTTACCTTGTTAGACGGCGTCCAGGGTGCTGTTTCATACATAACCTGCACGATTCATAGAAGTAAGTTTTAAGAGACTTAAAAACAGCAATATCCAGCGACCGAAGATAGTTGAAAGTGTATGTTGGCATCGACAGAATGATAATGTCATTATCGAGCATTTTAACTGAATTACAGTGTGTAAAGTGACCGTCCAGCAAAAGAAGCATTTTGGCAGCTGATTTTCGATGCAAAAAATGCGATTTTATTTATTCAGGAAATATGTCAGAGGTTATAGATGCGGATTTTTGTGACACAAAAACCACTGAATCTGGAGGCAGTCAATCTTCATATTCGGGTTTCTTTCTTTAGTCATTCATAATATACACAGGAGGCAAAAAATTACCTTCAGCATTACAACAGCCAATTACTGGGATCGTTTCTCCTTTTTCTGTAAATGTTGATATAGCTACTGCTTTGTAATCTTTTTCTGTCAAAACATCATCTGGTCGATTATTTAATTGCAACTCGGACACGTTCATGTTATGAATATAGGTCATTATCACAAAGAGTTTTCTTAAGCATCTCAAAAGAGGCATTCAATTCTGCTATATTCATCCCTTGACTTGTAGCATGTGACACCCTTTCTGATACCGGAATATCTATTTAAAAAAAGCTGAACTCAGTCATAGCCCGCCTCTGAATCTGTGTTTAATCTCTAATTCCTCAGCAAACTTGAATGTAAATTTTCTTAAATCATCGATGGTCAAAGGAAAGCCTCTTGATTGTATATCTTTTATATTGTTGCTCAGACGATGGTTCCTTTATGTGGTTGTTTTTTTAACTCTTCTTTCTAGTGTTGTTCTTGGTCATCGTAGATAAAAGAGGCCTTGCACTTCTTCCATAGCGTTTTCAAATTTTCTTGGCTTCAGACACCTCGAACAGCAGCCGCCTTCCGCAAGTATTTGTAAAAAATAATTGAGATCAAAATATTTCTAAAATATATCATTAAATTTATGGCCATCTCTCCCGTAAATAATATGGCCATCTCTGTTAAGCAATTTCTCAATTTTAGAGGTTAGAAGACGTGAAAATTATTTACTTCACCAAGAAAGCACCGAAACAAAAAAGCATTCACAACCTTTTAGTGCAAGTTAATATATCAAACCTTTAACTTAAATCGAATATGTTTAAAAAAAACAACGTAAAATCACTCCCATTTCCTTTATTATTCAACTTGTTGTCGGTTCCGATTGTTCCGAAACTAAGCAAACTAAATTGAAAGTAGTGTCATCTGTTTATTATTAGTTGAACTTTTGTCTATTGGCCATCTAACCCATATGTCCATCTCCCTTGCAATGAACCTGTTTGTAATAGATATTGTTACAGTGCAAATACAGTTGGACCAAAAGCTGCGACGAACTTAATAATTGTAGTTAATCGTAATTATTAATGAACATAAAAAATCTCCCATTAACGAAAAAATAGAAAGAGGAAGATTAGAAATTTTAATAATAATTGGTTTTCTGATCGGATTAGACATCATAAAAATGTCTTAATCGCATATCTGGCTTTGTTGTTGGTAAAACTCTAAGGAGATATACTCTGATTGGAAATATATGATATTTGAATAAAAGTGTAATTGCTCAGAATAGTGCATTAGAATTGAATTTCCTCAATTTTGAATAACATTCCTGGCACTAAACCAAAAAGTACAATAACCGTTTAGCAGCACCAATAGTACATAAAGAAAATTATTACCCGTCTAAAGTGCAGTTCTTGTAAGAATTACTAAAAGATGATTACGATGAAACAGTGGATGAGACATCGTTTCTTTTTAAAGGCTAGAGTGAATCGTCATAATTTGTGTTGGTCAAGAACTAATCCTCACTAGATCAAGGAGGTGTCTAAGCAACAATATAATATTAGCAGTCTATATTTCTAAGATGGCACATTATGAATAGAATAATATTTTGAACTTTTGTGCAGACAAATTGCTCCCGCTTTAGACGAAAACGAACTATAAGCGAAACATTCGCAAATTTCTAAACAAAATATTACCAACGTAGGGGGTTTATTAAATGGCCGGCTCGGTCGCCCGTAGAAAATTAATTGGTGATGTAAGAGCAATTTATGGAAGAGCTTTGGCACATGATACTCAAACATTTCTTCATTGGCTTGGAAGTAAATAGCAGTCATTTTGAATATAATCTCACTCATTATTCTGTATTCGTATAGTCTTTTATTGTTTATGTTTACATTGTATTCTAATAATTTGGTATTTTCTCCTATTTTTCTATCTAAATGTACCTTAAGTATGACTGTCGCATCCACCATGAATCCTAAAATAAGTTCTGAACAAACAAACCAGCAATAAAAAATGTTGCATACACTTAGACTTCTGACCAGACCTATATAATGTAAGTACTTATGTACCACAATAATGCTTAAAATAATTCCCTCCTTTACTATGAAACCTTTTCTGCCAAATCTCAAAACAAACACATACAAAACCGATTTACCCGCATAAAATTTTTCAAAGAAATATCTAGCGATATTCTCGAAGTAAATTTCAAACTAGATGTCGATAGAAACTATCAGATACGAGAGACAAATAACGTTTGGAATTCGCATTATTATCTAACAATGGCCAATGGAACAAGTAGAGTTCAATAATGGAGCATTTCCAAACTTTCTGTCCGGCATTTCTGGCACGATATATCCTCGAAATTATCCTCCTACATTGGCTTGTACCCAAATCCGACGGATCGAAGTTATGTCTCCGCACTGCAATTGTATATACCTACCTCGATCGGTACAAGTGATTACAGGAAATTTATATCGGTTCTGTCAAATAAATTATTTCAAATAATTTTCCAGCAAGATCTCTTCGTTGAATCTGAGCAATATACCAGGTCCGACTGAAAAGCAATTGTTTTTGTTGTCAACTGTACATGAGGTTTCAAGATATCTTCAAAAGAAGGTAGCTTGTGATTTAACCCTTAGTCAATAAAACAATAGGTAGTGAGATATTTGCCTAAATAGCCGACACAATACTATTTTATATGTTGTATAAATATTACTACTATTAACATCCAGGCTTATATTTTTTATAGTAAACATTAATTGGAAACCCTGGTCCATCAGAATTTTCATTTCTCAGTAGATGCCTAGAAACAAATTTAACAAATTTCTTGCAGTGACTGAAACAAAACGTTAATCTCAACCGGATTATTTTCATATAATTCAATTTCAAACGCATTTTCATACAATAATCTTTGGAAAATGAGCTTAATTTAACTTCTTCAGTAAGAATCAGTAGATCACTAAACATTAGTAAAATCACTATGTAGCTGTCTACTAATTGAAAAGCGTTGAAATAGGCCTTTTCATATTCGAAAATTTTTAGTAGGCATGCGTCAACTTCTCTCATTTTTTTCGGGCAAAAAACATTGTATTTACAATGTGAATGTGAAAACTCGAAAAAATGACGCATGCGAACAAAAATTTTCAAATATGAAAGTGTTACCAGAAAACTGAATCAAACTATTAAACATCTTACTTCCTGGTTGCCAATATGCAAGGATGCAATTGATAATGGTAATGTCCTTTTAAACAACGCGACATCGGGATAGTTTTATATTTTTCTTAAGTTTTCCTTAATGACTTTAACGAGATTTCTGAAATGAATTCTTTAATCTCATTTTGGCAAAGATTCTTCCAATCTGAAAAATCTTTTTCGTTTCATATTGTGAGGGGAGTTCCTCAGATAATTCGTGGAATCGGCATTCATCCGATATTTCGGGGAATCCGAAATATACTTCGGCTGGCGCATCGAGGTCGGCGGCTTGCTTTGATGTACTTCTCGAAGAAACTAGTCTAGTCTCGGCGGCTTGTTGACGTTATGGAGAATTCCGAGAAGAAATATATAAATACAGAGAGTGAGGAACCATTCATTGAGTATTTGATGGTCGTATAGTAAAAATCAGGTGTTTAACATATTGTAACTATTTGTGTGAATATAAATTAAAGTAGTAGAAATAAATTAGATTGAGTTGGACTGTGTTTTTAAATAAACCCAAGAAGTGAACTGAACTCGAGTGTGAAAATAAAAAAATTACAACATGATATTTCACAATTTTTATGTGCTACCCTCTATGTATTAAATTAGCATTAAAACCTCTTAGTTAAGTCAATCTAATGTCAAATTGTGAATGAAAGAAGCTGTCTTAAAAATATAAAAGCACTAGCGAATACCTATAGACAAAAAGCATAAGAATCGACGATACCATAAACCTAGATTTGAGGATGATATCGTTCTGATCCTAGGAACCCTGAACACAGGGTTGCCAGCTAAAATTCTAATTTGTTCCTAGACATTGCATCAAAAAATCCCTAGAAATCCCTAGACATCTTCCCATAATGATGTTCAATGAAGAAACTTTTTTTCTACTACAAAGCGATAACAGACATATATCTATAATTGTTTAACTATTTTACATTAAGATATCAAACAAAACGTTACAGATGATTAATTTTCAAAGACAACGGTCGATTCTCCTCTCTTAACGATAATCACAGATGTTTGACACTGTTTATATAATAAAAAATAAAGTTTAGATTTGCATAAAAGTAATTTCCATAATTTACCTCTATAGAAACAGCTTTTAGGTTTATTTAACAATTCGTGAGCTTAGTATTGGTCGTATGTGAATTATTTTAACTCAAATAACAAGAACGTATTCCTCTATACCTTTTCAAATTTGTAAAATATAGGGAGCGATAATCGAAGTTCTTTTATAAGACGCTGCACTGGTTCTTAGTCTACCGAAATAATTCAACTTTACGGCGAAATAGCCAACGTCATTTTCCGGGAATCCATTCTTCTGGATAGGAAACAGCAACGTTTTATTGAGACGTGATGTTGAATCTGGTCCAAAAGTATTCCGGAACTTTTCATAATTAATTCGAAAAGTTAGAGATTACAATCGGTAAGAAGTTGAAAGGCAGTCTGCACAAGATATACTTTAGTTGTTGGTATTTTAATTTATTAGCAGTTCTTGATTGTACAAAAATGCAAGTTTAATATATCAAATTGAAATTTTTATTAGTTTTCTTTCATGAAGTAGTTTGTTCGGTAACTAATTCCAGAGTTTAGAATTCCTATATTGATATATTGTAGTTGGTTATTTGACGTAATGTTTAAAAATTAAGTTAATGCTATGATTAAGGTTTTAAGACATTGTTTTGATAAGATAATTAAGCATATCTTTGCTTCACAAGGCAAATTTGATCTCATTAGGCTTTTTATTTTTCATTGATGAGCAAAGTCAATCAATACAAAACTTGCATTTACAAGACCAAGACCGAGTATACAATACAAAGATCAACGAAGTAAGACTCTAACCTGCCGGCCAAAATTTATCATTATATGCCATTTAGTTAATTTAGTATTTCAAATTTGTTAAAAATTATTTTACTAGACTTGAGGGAGGGAGCAGGCTATCTATCAATTCCAAATGGCTAAAATTTCTATCCCGTATCATTGGAAAATTGAAAAATATAGGTTATTTAGATTGCCCTACAATAAATCTCCACTGATTTTTAAAATAGCTTAATCGATTGGGATATTTTAAATTATATGTTATTTGCAAATATCAGGAGGGGATTATTTTTATGTTTTCTTGGGAATAACACCACAATTGAAGTAAAAAGCTGTATATTGAAAGAAATTACCAAACGTTTCAAAGTCGATTCTGACTTCGTTGTCAATGGCTTTAAAATATGTATTGAACAAATGAAACTTTCAATTTGCAATTTACATTTTCAATAAATATTTTGACAACCAACTCAGAATCGACTTTGAAACGTTTGGTATTTTCTTTCAAATACAGCTTTTTATTTCAATTATGGTGTTATTCCCAAGAAAACAAAAATATTCAAGGACATGCCACAAATAACATTTAGAAGACAATCCGGAGGGGATTCCATATATTTTTCTATAAATCAGAAAATTGAATAAATAAAAAAAGCGCAAATGTTATTAAAATCTCTAAACTTTCTACACACTGCTCTAAAAAAATCGACCGTTCCCCCCCTGATCTCCGAAACTACTGAGCCTAAAATTTTGAAAAAAATAGGAAATATAGAGCGTTGCCCGAACTTTACAGGAAAATTAAGGAGAAACCATTAATATTAATTTTGGGGGGCAAATTATAGAATTAAATAAAAATTTAAAAATAATCCTAAAGCAGATAAAATAAAAAGTCTATGTGTGGAAAATCAAACTGTATATTTTTTATAAATTTAAAACGCTTCCTTTAAAAGATATAAGGGTAAATATAAGAAAATGCACTCATTCCCTGCTTGTTTGAAACTGGAATATTCGACTCTTGAAGGTGGTACGGAACCCTAAGTATGCGAGTCCAACTCGCACTTGACCAAATTATTATTTAATTGAAGAGGTTTTTTAAATTAAAGTACAAACATCTCTCAGCATTATATTTTTATAAAAAAAAAATTGTCCTTACTTTCCTAATTATTTCTTTGATCTGGCAGTGCAATTTTATAATTCCTGAAAAACTTGAAACTTAAAAAACAGATTCTGGTGACATTTTATAGTTTATTACGTTACATTCAACAATAACTTCGACAGATGTTAATTTTTTACTGCTTACGGTGAAATAAACTTAAGAAAACTTTCAACATTATCCTATTTAAAATGCCTAGTCACCATATGCTTGATTTTTTGATATACTTATATGTTTCGAAAGTAAGCTTTAAGTTCTCTAATTAATCTGTATTCAATAATGTTTTAATCTCTGACAATATATAGGTACTCTGAACAAAAAAATGTTGATAACTGATAGTGATTGTTATGAAATTTGAGTCTGCAAAATTATAACCTATTTTCTATAGTTTCTTTTCAATTATTAAGTACTAATAATTATTGCTATGTATTATTGATTTGTCGTTTTGAAGTAGTTTTTTGAGAAATAATTATATATTAAGCTGCACACATAAAGTAACTGAACAACAATCGACTGTTCAACAGTGTACAGTGGTAAAAATCGCGTAAAGTGTAAAAATGAATAAAATTATAGAATCTAGGTAGTTTCCGCAATTGGAAAATAAATCCTGAGAAACAATTTTAAAGTCATACAACCATTAATGACACCGCACCTGAACAACGATTATATAGTTTATGACCTCGAAGGAAGCACTTTCTAAATTTTTTCAGTCTATTTTCAGATTTTTACCTTTGAAGACGGCCAAATGAGAGTTTTTCAAAAAAAAATTCCGTGGCAGTTTTTTGATATTTTCTGTAATAAAAGAGGAAAAAACAAAAAAATTAATTTTGTACGAATATATCTTGGGAACGGTAACAGAGTAATTTTCCTCGCTACACAATCAATTATGCAACATTATACTTTTTTGTTGTAAGTTGAATTGTTGCTAAACTACTTAACATTTTCTTACGAAATTGTTTACATTTATTTAGTAAATCAAGATCTATTTCCGAAATATTAACCCCTTAATTGCTTTTCCACAGACGTAACTAATTATTGCATTTTTTTGTAATTGGCAAAAGATCAAAAGAAAAATTTGTTGATGGTGTTCGATAGATGTTGCTATTACCTAGAACTTTTATATTAAGATGTTTTCATTATAAATTATAATTTAGAAGTCATCAAGGCAAAATCTTGATTTTTCAGATTTGACCATATTTTACTTAATTTAAAAAATAAAAGGTGAATTTTGTAGATATTTTTAAATTTTCATCGCTTTTTTACAAAAAAATAAATAGAAAAATAGATAGGGTTTCTTGTCATGATTAATATTTCTCTCAAAACGTTGCATAAAACCTAACACATGTTATATCAAGGTATCGGTTTATAGACGCGAGATGTAAGACCGACATCTAGGATTTTCGAGAGAAATAGCACACAGAGGTTCCGTATCTGGAGCCGTGCCGTGTAATTGCTGTTCTCCCTTAACACATCCGCATTTCTGACGTCAAATTCGAATATAAAAATTCGCTATGAGATAGTTTAAATCAACATCGTCCCTCAGTTTGGATTTACTGTGGTTTGCTTCATTATTTGGTGTTTAAACAGTTAAAGCAAGTTCAATAACCATATAATTCTAGAAAAAAATCAATCTTTAACTAAAACTGCAATGCATATTGTATTGTCTGTCCTTGTAGTTAAGAAATATACTTTTAAACAACCATAAAATATCCATAAAATTGATTATTTTATAATAACGTTACTCAAATTTCTCGGCACCATAACAAAAAAGCAGACATCTGCCTTGTTTTGCCATCTTCAGGCGCCACGTTTGCTAAAGGAGAACAGCAATTACACGGAACGGCTCCAGATTCGGAACCTCTGTGTGCTATTTGTCTCGAAAGTCCTAGATGTCGGTCTTACATCTCGCGTCTATAAATTTACTGCTATGTATCAAATACGTAAATAAAGACATTCTATTGTGGGAAGCGCAACTGATGAAGGTTCCCTGACCAGAAACAATATATATATATATATATATATATATATATATATATATATATATATTGTCTTGCGTACAAAGGAATGACACCTCGAAGAGAGTATTCAAGGTATTGGTGTTTTAATGCTTTTAAAGATTTTAACAGACTGTACAAGTCCATATTATAAAAAAGTTGAAGACGGCCTAGAAGAAGCGAAATATAGAAGATTGGTGACTCCTTATTGTGCAAAAGTGTGCGTCAAAAACTTTTTCCATTACTATTTTTTAATATTTTATGCATACTCTGTTCGAGGTAAGACAATATATATATATATATATATATATATATATATATATATATATATATACGTTCTCATATATAATATATTGTTTCTGATCAGGCAACCATCAGTTGCGCTTCCCACAAATATACAGTCTTGCGTACAAAAGAATGACACCTCAAAGAGTGTATTGAATATCTCTGACAGGTAAAGTTAACCTGAAAATTTTATCGTGACATTCTAGCCTAGGAATTACGGGTAACAGCAATTACATGGAACGGCTCCCGATTTGGAACCTCTGTGTGCTAGATTTCCCCGAAAATCCTAGATATTTTATGCAATAAAAGTGGTAGAGTCAAAACAAAACAAAAAATGATACTTTTTGTTGTTCTTGTAAAAGTTGAGAACAGTAAGGGACAGTGTAATTTTTCTTTAACTGGTCGAATGGTCTCTAAAATACGCAACTTTTTCTTCATTTAATTGTGTTTGTATCTCTTACCGTTTCTTAGATAGCAATTTTATCCCTTCATGTGTGAGATACCCTGTACATCTTAGACACCCCTGAAGTATACAACCAAGAAAAAAACCTCATTTTTTATCACCTCTAACGATAAGAATAAATCATACCCTTATCGACAGTTTTCAAGCCCAAACTCCATTTTCCCCGATAATATTTTTTTCTCCCCAGTCTGTCGATAACGAAAAACCGCCTTCACACGGAAAACCAAATTTATTGCATCAACAGCTTTAAACGTAACAATGAGACCTTTTAAACGCAATTCATTCAACGAAACCACTTTTTACAGCTCAACTGTTCTGACGGATCAATCTCTGAGAGCACGTAAGAAAATAAAAATCGATGACACTCTCTCCCTCTCCAGGGAGTTATTTTTTTTGTTTAAGACGTCGAAGGAAAATGGAAAGAGGAAATGCATCCCGGAAAATGAAACGTATCATCCTATTTTCTTTTCGGTGTACGGATTCGCAATAGAAATTGCTGTCTTTGAGTTTTTTGTGTTGTTCTCCTGGAGGGTACATTTCCATTTTTATGAAAGGAAAAGCACTTAGTTTCAGTTTTCAATCGTTCTTGAATTTAGGTTTGGTTCGTATTTTAGAGAAACCGATTCATCACTTGAAACAAACGATTACTTCAGTGTTATTGTTTGATAAATTTTATGTTTAACTAATTAATAAAAAAATTAACCTAGTTCAATGCATAATAACAATAATGACACTATAAAGTAAAAATAAATCAATTGGGTATTTTAATGAAAATTGTATATCTTCTTCTATAATAATATGGTCTGTTTGTTTGTTTGTTTGGTCATCACGTAAGAACTACTGAACTGATTTTGTTGAATCTTTTTTTTTTGTTCCAAAGCCTATAGTTTGACTAAAAATCTGGTATACATGCTACCTCCCTACATTGACAAAAACGGTAGATATAGCGAAAAACTTCGTCGATGTTGGGTAACACACAATTACTATATATTGTGGAACAGCCAAATGGTATAAATTCGATAACGAATAAAGTAGGGCGTGTTGGGAAAAATGCTTGGGCACGTCAATTTGTATTTTTGAATACGGATTTTTTCAACAAAAAAAAATGTAGTGGGCGTCATGTGACAGTGACCATAACAAACTTTCTTGTTTTAAATACAAGCCTCTGTATATTATTTTTTTTTTGGATTCAAAAAATTCTAGACATAATTCATGTACAATGTCCTACGCCTATCTTCAACTGTTTCGGAAATATTAAGTGTTTTCAGATTTATTACAAAAATTAACATAAAAAAATATTATTTACACTCAATACTTAATTCCCATTTAGCTCTTGATATTGAGATTGTAAGCAAAAACCATTCCTGCGTCCCTTTTTACATTTGAAAAAAAGAGTTTTGTTTATTTTCGTCAAAACTAAACATAGCATCTTGTTGTCTGCCTGCATGACAGTGGTAATCAGTGACAGTGCTATTGTCGTTTGAATTTCGTAAACTGTACGTAATAATATCAGAAAAATTGTTCATTTAACAGAAATGCACAAAATAACCATTCTACAAATGATTGATTATGGAGATAACACATGGACACAAATGGAAGTTTCTCGCTTATTTCACAAAAATGTTCCAAATTTGCCGTCTGTATCTGAAGGAACAACAGACAGATAAAAAAAGTAGCTGCCAATGTTCTAAGTAATAATACGAAATTGAATAATATGCTTGAGTTTCAAGAAAACCCACATAATTCTGGTCGAAAAGCAGCCCCACTCTTCAACGTTAGCCACACATCAATTTTTCGAGTATTAAAAGAAAGTAAAATGCATCCATATAAAATGATGCCGACTCAGGAAGACGATTTCGAACGTATTTCTATGAACAAATGATGGTAAGGTTACATAACAAGAATATTAGTTTTCTGGATTACAGAGAAACATACACAATATCCTGGAAAAGTTAAATGTTAATGTTATGGCAAGAATTGTTGGAAATCATATCGTAGGTCCCTTTTTCATTGATGGCAACTTGAATGGAGACAAATATTTAAACTGCTCCAAAACAATGTCGTACCAACTTTGACAAACTTATATTCTGATCCAGTAAACCCACAAGTTCCTGCAAATACAATATTGTTTCAGCAAGATGGAGCACCGACCCATTACGAAATCAATGTCCGGCAGTACCTGAACCAAGTTTTTCCAATTCGGTGTATTGGAAGGCGCAGATCGATATAATGGCCAGCACGATCTCCCGATTTGAAGTCATTGGACTACTTTTTGTGGGGTTATGTCAAAAGTACTGTATAAAAAACTTAGATGACCTAAAAAGACGAATCCCGCTTGCGATTAGAACAGTTGGAAGACATTTCTATACCGGATGTTACTAAGACGTTCGCGGCGAGTATTGTGAACATTTCCTACTTTGACATTAATGTTTTTTTGTTTTTTTTATTATTTACAAAAAATCAGTATTACTTATTAGGTTTTTAGTGAAAATAAAATAATTTTATTTTTTTAATGTTAATTTTTGTAATAAATCTGAAAACATTTAATATTTCCGAAACATTGTACATGAATTATGTCTAGAATTTTCTGGGGAATCCAAAAAATTAATAATATACAGGGGCTTGCATTTAAAATAAGAAAACTGGTATTGGCCACTGTCACATGACACACCCTATATAATTTCTTTCACGTCCTTCTTTATTCATTACCGAATTTATTCCATTTGGCTCTTCCACACTGCCTTGGTTCTACCGCAAGCACCAAATATTAAATACTTCCAACAACTTGTTTTTACTCAACATTCAGAACATGCCAATGTAACATGTTTCGATTAAAAAAAAATCAACGGATATTTCAAAAAGTTATATTAGCTGGCCCATAAGAAGCTGCATATATACAATGTGGTTGAAATACATAAACAAACAACTTATAGCCTAATGAAAAATGAGTTTTTAATAGAATTTCTTTTACAGCAAACTTAGTAGGTACCTATACCATGACTAAAAGGTAGTCCAAATTTGATCAAAATCCTAAAATTCAACTCCACTTGATCTTGGGCCTATTTTTAAATAACAGGTAATTCAAGACCTCTTAAATGTTTAGGAATCTAATCTTGGAAATTTAGAAGGTATCTGAATGTATTATGTATTATTAAAAAGGCGTAAAATGAAAATTTTGTCATTAATAGTTTTTTCATAATTACAATGTAGAGTATTATTGTTTTGACCAACTTGCCTGTTATAATTTTGTTAAACGGTAGTAAAGATTATAACAGCAATTCCTCTGTCTCACATTTTCCAATAGATTTATTGTAGTTTCCGAAAAATAAAATCCGAAAATATGGAATGCCCGTGAAGATGTCTATCTTTGGTCTCCCTTTGGACGCGAGTTAAAGCGTACCGCATTTTGATTTTATTTCTGCAAATTTTGAGGAAAATGTGTGATGGACAAATAGTAATTCATAATTTCTATTTTTGGAATCCTTTTGGTGAAATGAAATTAGGCAACTCAATTTGACAGGGTCACAGTGAAAATATATACCTATTTTTTATGCTAATTATAAAATGCAAAAACTATGAATGCGAGAAGTGTCAAGCTCGTTCAAACTACACATAATATGCCCTCAATTTAGGAAAAATTTTCGATGTAACTTGTACATTTGAAAAACTATGGATGTATAAAAAGTAAATTTGTAACTGGTTTTGTGACTTTTCTCAGGAAGAAATCGTTCAATCTGAGGTTTTGATAACGTTTTGTAGGTTTTTTAATCAATTGAAAGTAGAGAAATCCCTTCCATAATCTCTTATCACCCTTATTGCTTAAAAGTTTCCAAATATGAGTTTCAGGTACATTTTTTTAAATGAATTTGTTTTGCTTAGTTCATTCGGTAATTATATATGTGAAAAAATAAACTGAAATTAAACTATTGTTATGTTTTTATTTTCACACTCGGGTTCAGTTCAGTTCTTAGAATTCCTTGAAAACACAGTCCAACTCATTATAATTTATTTCCACTACTTTAATTTATATTTATAAAACTATTTATCTTGAACACCTGATCTTTACTGTACGATAATCGAATACTGAACGCCAGCTGTCCGCATTTATATAGTTCTTCTCCCAATTCTTCAGGCCAAGGAGCCGTCTGGATACCTCCTTCATATGTTCCGAAGCTTCGAGGAAATTCGACGAATTTGTATTAGCGCGGCCTCAGGTCGACAGACCAACATTTCGGATTCCTCGAAATATCAGATGAATGCCGATTCTAGGAATTATCGGAATAATTCCAGTCACACCCAATAAAAGAGGCCATTGTCGGTCGCCGAGATAGACTAGTATTCCACCCACAGATCGGCAGTTTGTTACTTGGCAATATTTTTAATAGTCTGTATCACAACCTGTTTTTAAATTGTAATCTGCAACTAAATGGCATAAATTTGTATACTATCAAGTTTTTCTTTTGCGTTTGAGTGATCATGGCATAAATCGACATGAGGAATAAATATTTCATTTATAGCCCATAGAAAGACTTCTCTCGCCGTAAGTCGTCAAGGTACATCAAAGGCTATGGAATCCTTACACTAGCATATAAATCAGTTACATTAAATGAAATTAAGGTGCAGCAAACGGAATTTTTACTTTTCTTTGATGTGGCATCTTTATTTACCACTATACCGGCTCCAAAGATGCTGATTTTCTTGAGAATTTTCTTGTTAGCCAGAAATGAAAGATTTTATTTGTCTCATAAAATTGTTTGAGTCGGAATTGCTTAGAGTTGTAAAGTGGCTTCTGTGAACAAAAAAAGAACAACGATGGGAAATCCCTTGACGTAATTTGTAGCTAATTTGTTCCTTGGTAGATGACTTAATTTGTTAGGAATTGACGAGACCGTATGGACATTTTTGATACTTTCGCCTACTCTCGTCTCGTGTAGCCCTAAAATTTGTTGACTTATAATATTTCAAACATGCTTCACCTAGTTAATGTTCTCGCGATATATAAGGTCACTGATAACAGATTAAATTATAGAAACATTATTTAAATAGAAATTGTTAAAACATTATAACAAAAGTATCCGTCAAAATGCATTATTATTTTGTCTGTTCATTGGGTTTTCTCTCCTCCAAAATTTTTTCCTGCAACGGATAAGTATTTAGAAATTGTATATGTAGAACAAAGTGTAGTAAGGCAATTTCGTAAAATTGCCCGGATTACTGGCTGTCCGTACAGAGATTCTTCCTCACAGTTATTCTGAGAGAAAGAGATGTCTACAAAATGATCAACCAGTATTCCTGTATATAAGTAATGTATTGTATATTGTGTAATACTTATCTGTGTTTGGAGACGTTTCAACTCCGAGTCTGGAGTCGTTGTCAATCGTTTAGTGTTGTTTTCGAGGTTTTTTCTACAAAATTTTCGCTTTGATCTTGAATTTCTTGTTTGTCAAAATTTGACACTGACAATTTGTCGTTTGGCGATCACTTGACGATGAGGTTACCGTTTTTTTTGTTCTGTTAGCAATAAATTCCTCCAGTCCAAATGAAGGTCGGCTGAAGGTGCTACCGATTTCAGTGTTGTTTATCATCATACAGCTGGCTTCTTTAAGTTTTCTCTTTTTTAAATTTTCTTCTTTCAGAAAAATCTTGTTTTATCCCAGTTTATCCTATGGCTGCCGGTGCTAGTTAATACATGATTGGCCAAATTTGATTTGTCCACATGTCTTCTGGAAATGTTATATTGATGTTCTTTTTTCCTTACTTCTAAAGGTCTTGAAGTTTCACCGGTATAAGAATGGCCAAAGTCACACAAAACACTGTACACACAATTTTTAGAACTCTGGGTTGCGTTAAACGGTTTGGTATGTGTGAGGAGAGAGCGCAAGGTATTATTTGTTTTAGAAACAGTTTTAACGCTGTATTTATTTCCTAACCGCTTAATTTTTTCCGATACACCTGGGATATATGGGATTATATTCATAATTTGGTTGTCTGTTTGTGTTTGGTTGGTATTATTGTGATGGTTATTGGTGCTGGTTTGTTGTTGCGATTTTCTTTCTAGCTGATTTATAGTTTTATTTATAAAGTCTTGGGGATATTCATTTTGAAGTAGATGTTCTTTGATAATATTGACTTCTTTGTTAAAGATTTGGGTGGATGAAGATATGTTTTTTGCTCTATCATATAAGCACTTTACGACACCTTTCTTTACATTCAAGGGATGGTTGGAGTGAAAATTCAAATATCTATTAGTATTTGTAGGTTTTCGATAAGTACTTGTACTTATTGTGTTGTTTGTTCTATCTATAAGTACATCAAGATAAGCAAGTTTGTGCAAATTTTCCATCTCCATTGTAAATTTTATTGTGGGTTCTTGACTATTGATGTAATCTAGGAATGAGTGCAGTTCTTCAGGACCATACTCCCAAACCACAAAAATGTCATCAACGTATCTCCACCACACTTTTGGTTTATTCTTATATTTGCCTATGAATCTTTCTTCAAAATATGTCATGAATAGATTACTGATTATAGGAGATAAAGAAGAACCCATGGCCATACCAAATTCTTGTTTATAGAAATCTCCTTCAAATTGAAAATATGTAGTGTTTAAGCAAAGTTCGGTTAGTTCCATAATTGTGTCAATGTTTAATTTTGTTTTGCTGTGTAAGGTATTATCTTGTTGTAATTTTTTTTTGTTCTACATATACAATTTCTAAATACTTATCTGTTGCAGGAAAAAAATTTTAGAGGAGAGAAAACCCAATGAACAGACAAAATAATTCAAGACCTCCTCAACAATCTTTTCTAAATTACTGAAAAATGCATTATATTAGGGTGGCGCTGTTGCAGCAAGAGAGTGAATTTTAAACAGCACGCCAAAAGTTTTTAAAATATCTCTATAGAAATTTAAGGGAGAATATATATTTTACATACTTAGGTTGAAAAAAAAACAAAACTGGTGGCCTAACATTAATATTATTTTATATTTAACATTTAACATCATACCCTCTTCCTACACCAGCGCCATTTTGGTCACTTCTTGTACTTGCTATTTAATGCTTTTAGCTGAACACTTGTTCAGTTTAATCCCCATATAAGTATGTAATCCGAATCCCTACCATCCATAAAATTGTTCTTTTTGTGTTGTTCTTACTCTTTTTAAAATATAGCAGACAGAGAATATTTGTTAGAACCAAAAAGCAAATTTTATACTGGTACTATATATTAATTGCATGTTATATTTGCTTATTTACTATAATTTATTGATTTTCTAAAGAGACTTAATATACAGTGAGGACGCGTGGGTTGAAACAAATTCATTTAAAATTCAATGTTGGTTTTTTGGAAAAACGCTCAGGCACGTCGGTTTTTTTTTGGACTGCGGTTTTTGTGATGATAAACTCAAGTATACAGTGTGGGCCAGAAATAAATTGTGACCATCAACTTCATTTTTCAAATGGAAACATTTGTTTTTTATTTTATTTTTGAATTTTGCATTGAATTCTAAGTATTTTTAATGTACAATTTACCATACCGAATATCAACAGTTATTAAAAAAATTACATTTATTTGAAAATTGAAAGAAAAAAACCTTAACATTTCAAATGAAATGCTCAAATTGTTGACCATTAACTTCTTGACAATACCTAAGAGGGTTTTCAAATTCTTGTAACACTTCATTTAGAGTTTGTGGCAAGATACGTTGAATTTCGACCCTTATTCTATTCTTTAATTCCTCGATATTTTCCGGCTTATTAAAGTAGATTTTCCATTTCACGTAACCCCAAAGATAAAAATCTAACAAGCTTAGATCTGGAGACCTAACTGGAAATTCGATATTACCTCTCCTTCCGATCCAACTATTTGGATTGTCATGATAAACTCGTATTGTTCGGAATAGTGGGGGCGCTCCATCCTGTTGAAACCGTACCGAATCTGCCAGTATATTGGGGTTTTCACCATTCGGGTAAAGTTTTGTTAAACAGGGTATTATGTCATTTTGTAATATGTCTAAATACTTTTCTGAGTTAAGTGTTTCCTCAATAAAAAAAGGACCCACAATTGAAGTACCAACAATTCCGGCCCATACGTAAACTTTCTTGGAGAACTGTGTATGACTTTCCATAATCCAATGTGGTTTTTCTGATACCCAATATCGAAAATTTTGCCTGTTTACTGAACCATTTAAACAAAATGTTGCTTCGTCGGAAAAAACGTTACTTGAAAAGTGCTGGTTGGCATTTCATCTATCCATCATTAGTCCGCAAAATTCTACTCTCCCGTCCAAATCAGCTTCAGCAAGTTCCTGAACTAAATGAACTTTGTATAGGTGCCATTTATTTCTATGCAAGCATTTTAGAACAGAAGATTTATTTATTGACTGTTCTGCGGCTATTTGTCTAGTGGATTTGTGAAATTTTTTTTTTAATCGACCAAAACATTAAAAAAAGGGTTTCCATTCATGCGAATCAAATACCACCAATAATCATAAAAACCAGAGATAAATAAATAGTTTCAAACCAACTCGGGTCTCGGTTAAGAAGCTTTCGTTTTAAAAAACACTATCTTTTATAACTTAAAATGTTGAACTCACTTTGTAGATTTTGCAGTATTTTTTATTGATTAGGCAAATTCACAGACGACCCCAGTGACTTCAATCCACGAGTACATGTATCAATTCGGTTTGTCGAAGGGATTTGTAATGGATTGTTATAACGGGGTCTGGCGTCGAAAAAAAATTACCTTCCTTAATGTCACAAACCATTAATCGACCAAACAATTTAGGGCACCAGACGTTTTTTTTACTTATCAGCTCCCCAGACTACTGAAATGTCCTAGATTTAAGTGATTTGCAATTTAATCCGTGGGTTTAGGCGACATTTAATGAGATTTAGGTTAAGGAAGCGCGTAAAAAGTAACTATCATCACCATAAAAGCGTTGCCACCGAACATAATCTGGACTATCGCTCTAAAAAAATGTGAAATGTGAAAATATTAATCAGATTACTGTTGATTGTGAAGTACATTTTGGGGTTATTCACCAATTGTTGTATAATGTAGGCTGTAGGAAGTTGATGAGTTTGAGAACTCTACTAATTAGAATATGATTTGATTATAAATGGTTAATTATATCAGCTGCAATTAACATGCATATTTTATTTTTGTAACATTCCATGACCCGTTAACTGAGTCACACGGTATCTTTGAAAAAAATGTTTTCAAGTGAGAATAAAAAGGCCTAATACAGGATAGAAACAGGAGTCATGACAACGGTTTTTTTTTTTGTTAGCTTTTCATCTGAAAACTAGTGACACATGACAGTTTCCCGATTCCAAAATTTGAAGTCTTAGTTCTCTTAATCGTACCTACCGCTATACTTATAACGAGTGTTTTTTAGAGGTATAGAACTTTAAGTTGGCAGCACTCTTTTAACCGGCGGCCATCTTGTCAGCTGTCAAGTGATTTATGTTTTGTTTGGTTTGGCATTTCATCATGAATAGACTGACGCCTGAACAACGCTTTCAAATTGTGCAAATTTATTTTGAAAATCATGGTTCTGTTTGAAATACGTATCGCGCACTACGTCCATTTTACGGTCAACATTCCATCCATCAGAGCAATCAATTCGATTAACTATGCAACGTTTTCACACCACGTTTACTCTAAATGATAATACGCATCCACAGAGATGTCGTACAGTGCATACAGAAGAATCCATTGCGGCTGTAGAGCGTAGCGTAGAGGAAAACCACAATCAGTCTATCCGCCATCGTGCACAGGAATTGGATATGTGTCCTTCCACTTTATGGAAGATTTTGCGGAAAGATCTTGGTTTGAGTGCTTACAAAATTCAATTCGTGCAAGAATTGAAGCCACACGATCACCTAGCAAGGCGTACATTCGGTGACAGGGCCCAAAACAAGATTACTGTTGATCCCGATTTTCATAAGCGAATTTTGTTTAGCGATGAAGCTCACTTTTGGTTGAATGGAGACGTCTATAATCAAAACTGCCGTATTTGGAGTGATGATAATCCGCAAGTTCATATTGAGACACCGTTACATCCAGAAAAACTGACTGTTTGGTGTGCTTTATACGTTATAGTCCATGATGATCGCTATAGGGCCATGATTACTAACTTTTTCGTTCATCATTTGAACAATCATGATGCACACGAGCTGTGGTTTCAACAAGACGGGACAACATATCACACAGCTCGTGCCACAATTGATTGATTGAAAGAAACGTTTGGTAACCGCATAGTTTCACGTTTCGGACCCGTGAATTGGGCTCCAAGATCGTGCGATTTAACGCCGCTTGACTATTTTCTGTGGGTATACGTGAAGTCGCTAGTCTACGCCGATAAGCCCGAAACGATTGACCACTTGGAGGACAACATTCGCCGCGTTATTGCCGATATACGGCCACAAATGTTGGAAAAAGTAATCGAAAATTGGACCTCCAAATTAGACTACGTCCGAGCCAGCCGTGGTGGTCATATGCCAGAAGTCATATTCAAATTATAATGCCAGAAGATTATCTTTCGAATACAGTAAATTTCATGCCAATTTAAAAAATATATCCTTGTTTAATTCCATTTTAAAGTTCTATACCTCTAAAAAACACCCTTTAGGTGTACTCCTAGCCGTATTTATAGTTGTAGCCAAACCCTTAGCCTGTACCCATACCCATAACCAATTTCGTTCCCTCAGGAAACACCAACCTACGATCTATGAACGAGAAAAAGTTTAGAGAATATTTTGTTTTTAAATGAGAAACAACAGGGATTACATGATTTTCATCATAAAAGACATTCTAATGGGAAAACTGTGGAAGCTTTGGTGTGTCACAGACGTATATACACAAAGTTTTGTACCCTAACACCAAACCTTTCTTTTTTCACTCAACGCACGTTTCAACGGAGAAGCTGTCATCGTCAAGGAGTAAACCTAAACTGAAAATATTTACAAATTTTCCTTAATATATAATACTTAAAAATTATTAGTGAATTAGTGGGGAAAAAACTTAATGTTAATACACAAATCCCTAAGTACATAACCTTCAAACATAATACCTACGGTAATTGAGTTATTAGATACTTAAGTTCTTAAAATGCACATTTCTAGAGATATTTAGGTAATAAAATATACAATGAGCTATTTGGGAATTCCTAAGGTTATTATTATTTTTATATAACATTATACTTTCGTAGGAGTCCAATTCCATACAATTATTGACTTGTCTAACTAATGGTAGCGAATTTGAATCTATAAAGTGACTATGTTCCAAAACATGATGTGCTACACTAGATTTGTCAAATGTCCCGTATTTTATATGTGCAAAATGTTCTTTAAATCTAGTTCTAATAGCTCTACGTGTTTGCCCATAATTTTTTCGAATCACAGTTATTACATTTGATCTCATACATTCCCGACTTTTCGAAATCGTTAAGTTTATCATTGGGGTTGCTCAATAGTTCTTGTAAACTTTCTGTAAACTGTAGTATGTTACTTATAGACCAGGGTTGATAATTTTTTAAACCAAAAAAAATGGTAGGATAAAATCAATTATAAAAGGAAGACAATACAACAAAAATAAAAGGAAAAATAATTTACCGGCGATTTTAGGCCGGGTTTTTAAAGGTAAAACACGGTTATCTCGATTTCCGGTAAAACTACAAGACCTACGGAAAATGTAGGTAATAAAAAGATCTACAACTTTTGTATTTACACTTTTTTCACATAACCTCAACATTTATGTGAAAAATTCAACAAAACAAGTTTTTGTTTTTTTATTATCTTTTACAAAAAAAATCACAAAATTTGGTGACTTAAAATATTTATTTTTTTCACCTTATTTTGAAAAAACACCCTAATTTTCAATCGGTAATTCTCACCTCAAAATATCTGTTTTTTTAAAAAAAGTCGGTGGGCTTTTTGTTCGTTGAAATCTCTACATTCTGACTGTGTATAAATAATATTTCTATGGTAAATGTTCGCAGAAAATGTGAGAACACGGAAAAAACTCGAGTCCAAATTTGTATGTACAATTTTGAACAATTTATAAAATTTTTACTTTATTTACTCGCAAAAACGTAAAATTCCATGTTATATTGATAATCAAAAAAAAAAATAAATAAATGTGGCAGAAAAAACCTACGAGGAAGTTAATGATTCAAATGAAATTATGGATGAAAAACCAATGCAGACTGGAAATAAGATTGGAGACGAAGACGGTGATGGTCTTCAAGATTTCGCACGTTTACTAGAATCGTGAAGGGTTGTCGAATCTGACGATAAAGAAATGCCATCAAAGAGACAAAAATAATGAATAAGTTATTATAATTCATGATAAGGTATTTATAAATAACAACATTAATATTTTAAAAATATTATAATGAAAAACGTAATCAGTATAAAGTATCTCAATTCAATAGAACGATTTACGTGTATATTTATATATTATCAGATTTTCAATGACATAAATGTAATGAGAATTTTATAAATTCTCAACTTTTTTTACTGAAAAAAATAACAGCAGTCATATTTTATGGAATTGTAATTTTTTTGTTTATTAATGTAACATGGAATCCTATGTCTTACGAGTAATTAAAGTCAAAGTTTTAATAAATAGATCAGAATTGTACATAATGATTATAAAAAATCGGATTCCAGTTTTCTTCGTTTCTTTGCATTTTCTGAGAACATTTACCATAGTAATGTATATATTTTTTACACCATATCAGAATATAGAGATTTCAACGAACAAACCGCCCGCAGACTTTCTAAAAAACTTTTTCGATATTAAGCCAAAAAAAGTGAAAAAAAAATTAATAAAAAATATGGGACATAAAAGATTTCACAAATTTCGTGAATTTCTTTTGTAAAAGATAATACAAAACCATCAACTTGGTTTTTTGAATTTTTCACATAAATTTTCAGGTTATGTGAAAAAAGTGTGAATACTAAAGTTGTAGATCTTTTTACTACCTATAACTTTGCCGTTTAACTTTTTTCCATAGGACCTGTAATTTTGCCGGAAATTGAGATAAACCGTTTTTTACCAGTAGAAAGTCAGCTCTTTCTACTTTACCGACCTTAGATATCCCGTAAATTATTTATCCTATCAGTTTTATTGTATTCTCTTCCTGTTCCAGTGTGTTTCATCTTACTATTATTTGTTTTACTTTTTACCATTTTCAAAGGCTTCAGCCCTAGTCTATTAGGATATGCAGGCTGTATCAAAATTATATACAGACTCATTTTGAACTATTTAAACTGCTAAGTCAGTCAGCAGTACGGGAAGACTATTGTAAGTGTCAGCAGTATATTGACTAGAGGGTTACCTACCTGATTGGAATACAGCAATCATCTCGTCAAAACAAATATAATATGTTATGTGAATACTACTCAGTAAAGACCAATAACACGGATCCGCCTACTAGACTATCATTTCAAATATTAGCTAGTAGCCCATGAATAGGTTCTTTTAAAACACATTCAAAACTGTTTTAAGGGAATCATAATGTCGCTAAGAATAAGAATGCAACAACCTGAACAATCAAAACTTCTTTGTCTTTTATGGATCGGACAGTAAGTCGGTCTTCATACTGGTCCAGTTCCTTATACTTAATGTCACTTTTTCTGCATGAACATTCAGCTTTTCCAACTTTCCACTTCTTTGATTTTTTCTTTAAATATTTTAAATATTTTTACTCCATTTCCTATGTTTTTTTTTGTACCTGCCGAAGATGCTTATAAAAGTAATAGCAGTAATTTAACTGGCTATAATTTAACTCAAATAAATTCTTCTTGCTAATATGATATTTAAGTTTTTAAACATTGAATGGAGCTGGCCGTTAAATGTTTAGTACGCCACTAACAAAGTTTTAATCACTTATCGCCTCTGACGTCGTAGTATATTTTCCTTACTCAATTAAATGTTTCCAGTATATATTTCTAATCGACGAACTGTTGGTCGTAGAATAGAACTTGCGAAGTGGAAAACTAAATTTACTGCCTCAACAACTTTGCACACAACAACGGAATTACTTTCTCACTCTAACTGAGGGGTTGAAACAAAGCTGAATATTTTTATGGGAACTAAAAAAGTTATTAAATCCCAAATTATATTCGGAGACACTTTTGTATTTACTTATCCTTAAATTTCCTTAAATGTGTAGAAGATTTTTCTTTCTATTCAGACATAAAATATAACTACAAAACAATGAATCTTGCTAAGTTTCATACTCACTTGAAAAATATGAATCTAGGAGACCCATTTAAAGTTTACTAATGAGCACATTGTGCAGGTGACATGTTACATTTTATATTTTAGATGGCAACTTATGAGTTACCTTAAGATTTTACTTTTTTTGTTCAAAGGTGTGAAACACTTAAGACTTCTCACAGTTTTTTTTAACGAGGCAACAAATTTCCTCATTTTCATCAACAGTTTTAAAAAAGTGTATATTTTTCTTTGTAATGGCTGTTATTACAACTAGGGCAAGATAAATTTTAAACTTTGTCATTTAATCAAAACCCAGCTGGAAGGTTACTTAGAGCCGTTCTTCTTTACTCAAGAAGTTCCTTTCTGTTCCTAACAATCCTTTTGTTTCTAACGTAGAACGAACAAAGAGCCCTTTATCTTGATAGAGCTCTAAAAGCATCAAAACCAGATAACACGTAAGGAAAGTTGGAACTCTTTAACACAGAAATGACGGAAAATACATTCCGCGAGGTTGTGAAATATCTACCACATTTTATCTGATACGATATTGTGTAGCCATATAACTTTCTATGTTATATAAAATGTAAGAAAAGCAATTTAAATTAACACCTTTAATTGTTTTTATATTTCTAGTGGCACATTTCTAACCAAAATACTAGTAGAACCGAATTTACGGGTGTTAATTTATCTTCTTCTTCCACTTCTTCTATACTATTATAAAATTCTGGTTGTGGTAATAACTACTCAACTGTTTTTATGGAATCGTTTTTTGTTGCATAACCAGATCAATTTTTTTATACCTGCCTAAACTCAAAAATAGGTCGGAAGATATAGAGATGAAAATGCATTTTTCCCACAACTAATAGTTGAATTTACAGGGTGTAAATAATTTGAATGCATATATTTTATTTATATCCACATAGTACACAACAAATGAAACAAAAACTCTTATACTACTATAGTATTTGGCTTTAAAACTAAGATAATCCAAAATAAATATATGTCAAATAAATTAGACAATTAAACAATGTCATCTACGCAAAAACCTTTGTTTATTATTGAATTACAATAATTGCTTAATGCTTAAGCACTGTTTTAGGAAATAACACCACAATTCACGAAATTACTGTATATTTCCAAACGCTTCGGACTCAAGTAAGACCCCGTTATCAATGGCAAAGAAACTATCAAAAAAGGCACAATCCTAAAATTTAAAATGACAATAGTATTTGATTTATGACGTAACTAAGAGATTTTAGTTTGATAATATACAGGGTAGCACATAAACTTCATCATATAATAACAAAGTTCCTTTCAAACTGGAAGAATTAGAAAGAGATGATCTTCAGAATTTTATGTGGCGCGTTTTAGGTGCGTGTTATATAACTCCGAAACGTTTGGAAATAAACAGTAATTATTGGTGGTGTTATTTCAGAAGAATAAAAGCAATTTCAACACAAAAACTGCACCAAACTGCAAGGATTAATCAGCTTTTCTAAAAATCTAGCATTTCCCATCATTTATAAATGTTTCACTGAAAACTACAAAATAAACAAGTAAGTATCCTTCACAAAGAAACGCAAATATAACGTTGAAGGAACCATTCTTCGTACCAGTGATCGCTCGATGTTGCGATATCGTTTCTGTCAATATTCGACGTAAATACCATTTAATTAATAAAAAAAATGGTTTGAAATTGCTAATTTGATTAGTAAAGTCATAATATCTGTATTTAATACATATAATTTCACAAATG
The DNA here is from genome assembly GCA_034190945.1 of Octodonta nipae. Taxonomy (NCBI): domain Eukaryota; kingdom Metazoa; phylum Arthropoda; class Insecta; order Coleoptera; family Chrysomelidae; genus Octodonta; species Octodonta nipae. Next base: position 58,225,852 of record CM067216.1, on the reverse strand, counting down.
CTTTCAATGCAAAATTATCTGTTCATGATTGTAAAAATGGGTGTAAAATTTTCTAGAAAAAATCATATACAGGTGACTGGTAGAAAATTTTACGCTCTTCATCACTGTATATTATTTGTGGATATAAAGATGTAAATGTAAATGTAAAATGTCTGAAACTAATTCTTTCAAAAAATGTCGCTCACAGTAGATTGTAGAAAACAATTTACCATTTTTCCATATTTTAAGTGGTTTGAGATTTAAAGGAGGTTTGCAGGAAATTTTGTGTCATACAACTTTTCACAGTTAACATTTCTACGCAAGATTGTCAGCTGTGCTACCCCACAAGTCTCACCGAAACATCACAATTATTTTTGACTTTAAAATCATTAAAGTACCTAAAATTTTGACGGTTTTCCGCGAGGATACGTATATGGAATACAGACTTACAGACAACTTTTTCTTTTTTATACTGGTGTAATTTATATATTGAATCATATACTTGAATTTATGAACACAAAATTAATAACGACATTTAGATGTCACAATTCCAAAAAGCGCAAAACGGTTGACGTGGATTTCAAGTACGAGTATCATAGTACCGTAACCCCTAAATCAATAGAATATCATCGTGGGCCATCTGCGAATTCGTTTCCAAAATTCAATTCCTTTTATAGATTTACGATCGAAACATCAACATCTGAACATATGCTGTGATCCGGAAAACAAAATTCATCGCATCAACAACTCTGCAGACGGTGAATAAAAAGCTTTTCCACAAAGTCGACTACATATTTTATTTTGGCGAAACCACATTTTTTAAAACTCGACTGCACTGCACTCGGATCAATCATGTGAAGAGTAAAAAGGCGAAGATGCCTGTGGGAGTTTTGTTGTTTTTTACATTGATATATTTGAACGGAATCGTAATGGAAACAAGAAAAATGAAATATCATTGCTTTAAATTTATGTTTGAAACTGTTACAGGAATATAAAATTTGCATTATATGTTCTTATGATGATCAAAAATTGCAAATCTATAAAGTGGCTTCTATAGAGTAGTGTATTCTCACTGACAAAGAAATCGCAACACGACGTTTAAATTTAATATTGTTTTGGTAAAATATAGATGCTATTTTTTTTAATTTACCAAAAAACAAACTGTTTGATGAGATCCAAAATCGATGTTAGTAATGCTTAAATGCCGAATGTATCGCCAGTTAAGTAAATCTGACGGAACTCGAATTATTGGTTTACGGTAGACGGGCTTTTCATTTCGAGAAATCCCTAACCCCACGAACAAAAATTCAACTACTGTTAGGAGATGTTTTCAAGAGTGATTTGATAATATACAAAATCGGAGAAGAGCCCCAAAGGGGCACAAATTAAGTTCAAGATCCAAGTCTTAGACTTATGGCCTTTAGAGGGCGAATTTCGACAACTCGAAATTTGACTGATGAGTGATTACGAGAACAAGGTCATCTTGTAAGTGTCCGAACGCTTTACCGTCGTATAAGGTCTTTTTGACTGCACCTTTATCGACCCCATCTTGTTCTTCCTCTGACCTGAGGCAATGACTACAGTGCACAGAACAACAACATTTGAATGGGGAATGGGATCAAGTCGTCTCCTCTGATGACTCTCGATTCTGCTTGGGCCGAAGACGACGTCGAGTAGAAATAGGTCACCCTCAAATTGATATTGATCGACATGTACACCGAACAGTAGGCGTTATGGTATGGGCTGCTATTACACATGGAAGTAGGTCACCGTTGTTCTTTGATCGAGCCGTATGTAATACCGCAATCTTCTCATGGATTCCATATTTCAACAACATAATGCTCGGTCTTATCTTGCTCGAGTTAGTTTAAACTTTTTTGAAGAGACCCATGTATATCTGTTGCTATGGCCGATCAGATTCCCGATCTTTCGCCCATAGAACATGTTTGGAATATAATTGGTGGAAGGCTCGGAAATTTACTTCCGCCCCCACTGACTTTGGAGGTTCTAAGACATGAAATACAGGTACCTTGGGATAGTATTCTTCAAGAACAAATAGACCACATCATTAAATCAATGCCAAGACGTGTTGAAGAGTGTATAGATTACCGCGGTGGACAAACATATTTCCACCAGTCAATAGAGATTTTTATTTGACATAAAATTCAACAGCCAACCTTATAAACCGTCACGTAAATAATAGTTTATAAGTTATAACTGACACAATTTTATCAGCAAACTAGTAGAAGTAAATTATTTGAGCCTTAAAAACTCCAAAAAATACGGGCTAATTTCGCTTTTTGCTTATAGTGTAAAAAGTAATGATATATTCATAATGCCGTCAAGAGAAAAATTGGAGGGAATCGGAAAATCTTCAAAATTCATTCACTTTTCATAAAGAAAAGCTGGAAAAACCGATGTAAAGTTAGTGATTTCAAACAAATCATAACTTGGTTGTAATAACAACTGGAACCTTATCTAATATCGTTGAGATTAATAACACTGAAAATCGATATTGTACGTAAAGTAGATTTTGCATTAACCATAAACTTAATAAACCAATAAAAAATAGACCAATATGAGGAGGCAATACTTATGTAAATAAAAACGAATTAAACTGCTGAGAAAAAACATATAATAATACAATTTACCATAATTTTCATCTCCTGCCCCCCACCTAAAAAAAATTCTAGACCCGTTCATGTTCCTTGACAGCTATTGTCAGTGCGCCGCTGGCTGGATGTCGGATATTCGTACATTTAATGCAAAGTTTACTACTTCTCGGCATTATAATGGAAAACCAAGACAGACAATTTGAAGTGGAATTTATGAACTTTCAAAATATCTTTTATATATCCCGGTAGGACTAGTGTCGTTAATACGGTGAGATGTGCAAAATTGATTTCTAAATTATTTAAATTCGAATTTTTCAAAAACTTCTTATTCAATAGTATCCATCGTGAGCCCATATAAACTTAATATCATAAAATATCGTTTTGACGATCACTAATATTCCAGTATTAGTTACCAGAAAGTTATAAATTTTTGAAAAAAATCCACTTTTGACCAGTTTTTCTGAGTCTACTCGGTAAAAAATGATCTAATCAGGATATATAAACACTCATTCAGAAAGATTTCTTATTCTCTGCAACTTTCCTGTAGAAGGCATTACGATTCTTCCATTACTTTTCATTATATAAGCAAAAATCAAAAGAAATTCGTATTTTTGCTGATTTTTATTAGGGTTCCGTATATGCAATATACGGGTACCCTTATCATATCATTTCTGCCTGTCACATTACAGCAATTTTCTCCTAAACTACTGGACGGAAGAGGTTGAAATTTGGTATCAATGTATAGTTTGGTGACCCGATCAGGAGTACATATCGTAAATGAAGAAATTTTGATTTTAGAGGTACTTCTGGAGGGAAAAACTAAAAAAATCGACCGTCCCCCCCCCTGATTTCCGAAATTACTGAACCTAAATTTTTAAAAAAAATAGGAAATATAGATCGTTGCGCGAACTTTATAGGAAAAATAAGAAGAAACCAGTAATATTAATTTTGGGGGGCAAATTATAGAATTAAATGAAAATTTATAAATAAAAAATTTTCAAACGCATCATGTAATATATTAAATGAAAGGTCCTATTCTGAGGAACACAAATATATTTTTTTCATATTTAAACAAATTAATTCAAAAGATATTAAGGAAAATATACCAAAATTTACCCATACCCCCCCCTCTTATCTCCGAAATTATAAAGCGTAAAGTTTTGAAAAAATTAGAGGTATAGGGTCTGACCTGAAGTTTACTGGAAAAATAAGGAGAAACCTCTTCTTTTAATTTTGGGGGGCAAATTACAGAATTAAATGGAAAACAAAATTAAAATTGTTTCTAACCCATCATGTTATATATCAAATGAAAGAACTCGTTATGACGAAAACGAATATATTTTTACTATATTTTTAAAAGAAATTAATTAAAAGATATTAACAAAAATATAAAACAATTACCCATTCCCTCCCCCCTTATCTCCGAAACCATAAAAATTTTGAAAAAAATACCGGTATAGCGCCTCACCTGAACTTTATTGGAACAATATGGAGAACCCTCTAATATTCATTTTAAGGGGCAAACTATAGATTTAAATGGAAAATAAAAAATTATAATTGTTTCTAACGGATCAAGTAATATATCAAATCAAAGGGCTCATTATGACCAATACTAATATATTTTTTTATTTTTTTTAAATAAATATTTTAAAATATATTTAAAAAATTACCCCTTCGCCCCTTTATTCCCCAAACTATAAGACCTAAATTTGTTTGTTTACAGGAAAAATACGAAGAAATCCCTAATATTAATATTGGAGCCAAATTATAGAATTAAAGGGAAAATAAAAAAATATTTATTAACGCATCATGCAATACATCAAATGAATGGGTTTATTATGAGGAATACAAATAGATATATTTCATATTTTTAAAATTAATTGTTTACAAGATATTAACATAAAGATATAACAAATTCTGATTTCTTGCTTTATTTCCGAAACCATACTACCTAAAATTTTGAAAATAATTAGGGGTACTGGTGCTCACTTGAAATTTATAAGAAAAATGATTAGAAAATCCCATAGTAATTTTAGGGACAAATTATACAATTACGAGAAAAATAAAAATTCAATTTTGATAAGGCTCATTATATGAATTACAAATATATTATATTTTTATAATCATTTGTTTAAACGATATTATCAAAAATATTAAACATGGACTTAATTCCCACTTTAGAAACTACACTATTTAAATTTTGAAAAATATATTTTATTTGTATTTTTAAATAATTTGTATAATAGATTTAATAATTTATAATTTAAAACTTGACTTCATAGATTTCGCTTATTTTGAAAGTATAGTAGATTACTTATATCAAGCGAATCCTGATTTAATTGTATCTAAAATATATGGCAAATATAAGAAAAGGCACTCATTCCCTGCTTGTCTGAAACTGGAATATTAGAATCTTGAAGGTGGTACGAGTATGCGAGTCCAACTCGCACTTGACCAAATTATTATTATTTAAATCCTTTACTTCTATTTTGCTGTTAAAATCTTAGCAATAATTGTCAAACTGGACGTGAGCTGTTGAATTTTATGTCTGAGCAAAATTTTGGTCCATAAATCTTAATAATAAAAAAATTAAACTCCTTGTCCTAACCACTGAATTTTGAGTTTCGCTCTGATACAGAGAATTAAATATTAAACTAAATGCTAAACATCTGGGTTGTATAGGGTAGAAAGTACAAATGTTTATAGTGAAGGTAACTATTAGAATTTTGTAAAAGTTATAAAGATTAAGTAAAGGAGACATAATCAGTTTGGTCATAAAAATCTCAAGTTAATTACTTTTTTGTTCTAGATGTAAAATTTCGAAAGTAGTTTGTGGAATATGATTTTCATACGGCAAATGTAGATATGTTGTACTTCTGATTTTCATACGCTTTTAAATGTTCAACCAATCTTAAATGAGTGTGAGATGTAAAATCAACTACCACATGTTAACTTATAGAAGAGTTTTCATACTTATTAATTTTATCTTTATTATATTTTATGTGGAAATTATTGTCGGTTTTAGTCTGTTTAGTAGAAATTGACATGTTTAAAATATGGATTTTGATTAGGGTTGGGAGAGGAAGGGTATCTTGTTCTATAAATTTTCTGGATAATATGTTATCACTGATTTGGGGGTTGTAATCATTATTGATAGCAATGAGTTTTATCCTTGTAAACATTTGTACTTTCTACCTATATAATGATGTTTAGCATTTAGTTTAATATTTAATTCTGACGAAGCCTGTCATCAGAGCGAAACAATTGTCAAGAAAATAATAAATTTGTGAAAATTGTCACAGTGGTTAGTGTTTTAATATGATTAAAATTTAATAAAATATACCAAGGAGTTTAATTTTTTTATTATTAACTTTGTGAATAATTTAACCAGTTTTTGGACCAAAATTTTGCTCATTTTCGCACATAAAATTCAACAGCAATTCTCTTATACCATCACGTCAGTAACAGTTTAGAGACAATTATTGCTAAGATTTTAACAGCAAAATCGGAGAAGTAGAGGATTTAAATAATAATTTGGTCATGTGCGAGTTGGACTCGCATACTAAGGGTTCCGTACCACCTTCAAGATTCTAATATTCCAGTTTCAGACAAGCAGGGAATGAGTGCCTTTTCTTATATTTGCCTTAATATATTTTAAAGGAAGCGTTTTAAATTTCTAAAAAATATACACTTTCATTTTAGACACATAGACTTTTTTTATCTGCTTCAAGATTCGCTTATTTTTATAAGATTACATATTATTTAATTTTCTAATTTGGCCCCCAAAAATTAAAATTAGAGTTTTATTTTACTAATAAACTTTCAAGGGAGCCTTTTATAATCTACTGTCCGAATTTTGAGGCTCTGTAGATTGAAGGGTATAGGGCAAAATAGGTCAAGTTTTAAATGTGTAGTTTCTAAAGTGGGAATTAAGTCCATGTTTAATATTTTTGATAATATCTTTTAAACAAATGATTTTAAAATATAATATATTTGTAATTCACATAATGAGCCTTATCAAAATTGAATTTTTATTTTTCTCGTAATTGTATAATTTGTCCCTAAAATTACTATGGGGATTTTCTAATCATTTTTCTTATAAATTTCAAGTGAGCACCAGTACCCCTAATTATTTTCAAAATTTTAGGTAGTATGGTTTCGGAAATAAAGCAAGAAATGAGAATTTGTTATATCTTTATGTTAATATCTTGTAAACAATTAATTTTAAAAATATGAAAAATATCTATTTGTATTCCTCATAATAAACCCATTCATTTGATAATATGTTATCACTGATTTGGGGGTTGTAATCATTATTGATAGCAATGAGTTTTATCCTTTACTTAATCTTAATATACTTACATAATACAAAATTCAAAATTATATTAATAATATTTACCTTCACTAATATTATACAGTAAACATATTGTACTTTCTACCTATATAATCATTATTATCTTACAACACTATATAATATATTCAGATGTTTAGCATTTAGTTTAATATTTAATTCTGACGAAGCCTGTCATCAGAGCGAAACAATTGTCAAGAAAATAATAAATTTATGAAAATTGCCATAGTGGTTAGTGTTTTAATATAATTAAAATATGAATTTTCACCAAGAAATGACCAAAACAATCATAAATTTTAATCATTTCCTCCTTACTATAGCATCTATATTTTACCAAAACAATGTTAAATTTAAACATCACCTTCTGGGTGTTGCGATACCTTTGTCAGTGAGTATGTAATTCTTGTAGGCGTATGTAGATAGGTATACCTAATTAAATTTACTAGTGGGCGCCAAGTCGTAGAAATTCTACAGTTCGAGCTGTTGTACTTATCAATAATAATTGCATATATTTTTTAAAATTTGTTGTATTCCATCGATCTGCAAACCTGTACAAATAACGTCATTACCATGTGTTAGTCACCTTAATTTCCTGCAATACTTGCAAAAGTATTAATATTAGTATAAACTATATTTGGAATATACAAGTCACAAAATACATTTTTGATTGTATATACATCACAGAAGATTTGAAATAACACAAAATTCCATCTCGAAACTCATTCAGTCATTTTATTAGTACTTAACATCCAATATACGGAAAACTCCTGATCTGCCCCCTGTTACCTCACAGCCAATTTTCTTTGAACAGCTTGAAATTGGGTATAATAGTACCTATAGTTTGGTGATTCATTCACGAGTACATATCGTACCAAACGTTACCAAAAGTTTAGACGACAAATAAGGAGAAACCTTTATATTAATTTTGGGGGTAATTTATACAATTACATGTAAATAAAAAAAAATCAAACGCATTATGTAATATATCAAATTCAAAAGCTCATTCTGAGAAACACAAATATATTACTTCATATTTCAAAAATAAGTAGTTTGAAAAACGAAAATATCAAGAATTTGAAATAATCTACAATATAGTGCCTCACTTAAACTTTGCACGAAAAAGAAGGAGAAAGCTCTAATATTAAGAAGACAAAGGTAATATATCAAATGAAAGGGCTCATTCTGAAGAAACAAATATATATTTTATCATATTCACAAAATAATTACTTTATGAGATATTAACAATAATATACAACAATTTACCCATTTCTCCCCTTATTTCCAAAACTATAAAACCTAAAATTTTGGAAAAAATTTAGAGATTTGGAGCCTCACTTGAACAGTACAGAAAAATAAGAAGAAAATCCTAATATTAATTTGAGAGGCCAGAAATATATTTATAAAAATCCAGGGCCTCATATAGCAGATCAATTAAAAGGTCTCGTAGCGAAACATGAAAAATGAGATAAATATATATTATGCTTTACCTACAGCATAAAAAACCTCAAGGAGGTATCCTCTTCTCATATTAATATTAGATTTAATTCGTGTACAAAAAAATCGTGCTGCTTGCTAATGAAGCTATAAAGTAAAAATAATGTCGAAAATCAATCGGAAATCCCAAATGAAAGTAAAATGTCTCATAAATAATACATAGAAAACGACAGACATTAAATTAAAAAGTAGTAAAATTCAATGTGCGTCAGGTGCATATAGACTTATATCATAGAAGTTTACCGTATATAGACACATTTTCTTCTAAAAGAAATAGTCCAGCCGATGACCATTTTCTCGGGTAATTTGTCCAAGCAGCATCGATTTTCCTAAAAATTTGGATTTGATTAACACTTGCACTCTACTTCAAATTTGACTCTGTGCCGAGGGTTGCTTTTTTCACGAAAAAAAGTTCGGAATTGAATAAATTAAATAGTTATAAGCAACTTCTGTTTTATAAAGTTTTTCTTAAAGTCAAATTTTCGAGATAATCGCAAGTGAAAGTATCGATTTTTCAACAAAAAAACATGTGTCATATGGTTTTTCGTAAATAACTTTAAAAATATGCACTTTAAGAAAAAAATCATTTCAATCAAAAATGTAGCTTATAAAAAAGCATTAGGTTTATGGTTTCTGTAGAACCGATACAAAACAGAAATTGAACGGTTTATCTGGAATAACTGATAAACAATGCATTTTTAAAGTGCTTAAAAATCCTTTAATTTGTTTTTTTTTTTATAAAAGTAGGTAGCATTTTTTTAAATTTATGTTTCTTTTTTTTGTAGGATAAAAATTAAGCTAGATATGACCGTTTAATGTTTGTACATGTTCGTAAATAGTACTATCAGGCCACCCTTTCAGCTCAAACCCTTTCAAAAATAAAAGCAAGTGATTTGTGAAGTGAAAGTATCGATTTTTCATTTAATTTCAACTGGGGTGGTATTTGGACAACCTTATTTATGTCATAACTCGCTCAATTTTCATGCTAGAGACTTTTATAAAAAACCAAAAAGCATTTTTTAAGCACTTTAAAAAAGTGTTTATAAACTTTTCCCGAAAAATGCATTGTTTATCAGTTATGTCACAATAAAACTTTCAATTTTTGTTTTGACAAATAAAAACAAAATTTCAACAAGCTGTAACTCCGTTTGTATTGGTTCGACAGAAACCATAAATCCAACATTTTATTGCTTTTCAATAAGCTACATATTTGGTAGAAATGATTTTTTTCCTAAAGTGCATATTTTTAAAGTCATTTACGAAAAACCGTATGAAAACATGTTTTTTTGGTTGAAAAATCTATACGTTCTATATAAATATTCTATATTTTTCCCCTCCTAGAAGGGGTGGCATCCCCCCCCCCGGGAATGAAGCAGCCCCGGCACAGGGTCAACTTTGAAGTAGAGGATAAGTAATAGTTAAATCCAAATTTTTCGGGAAATCGGTGCTGCTTAGACAATTTACCCAGTATTACCGTTTTTTGCCTTCATTGACTGGACTAAAAGTGTTCCCATAAATAAAGTGAATTAATATTTTATCATGAAATGAATGTCGACATCTATAATTCCCAGGAAACACTATCTCACATATTTCCCAAATCGGGATTCGTTCTCTGTACATTTCCCTGTCATTCCTAGGATAGAACCCACACGAAGGAATTCCTAAGTTAACTCAAACCTACCAGAGAAATTATACTATATTGTCGAGATTTCTCATGTAATCCGTTAAACACATAATATATTGTTTCTTCATCTACTGCGCTCTCCTCAACTGATTGAAATCTCCAATAATTCTTTATGTATTTAGTACATATAAATAGGAAAAACTAATTCACAAGCACTCCAAATCGGGAGTCGTACTAGAAACTATATTGTCTCGGATTAAAATTTCTCGAAAAGATAGTAGTTATCATAATTTCTTTGATAGGTTTTAGTACATCCAAGAATTCTGTCGTTTGATTTATATCCTAGGATTCACAGGGAAATGGAGTTACACAACGAACGACGAATTTTTCAGGATGAAAATGTTTTCCTTTAACCGAAACCTCAAGACACTAAAAATACTAAAAACCCGGAAATCAAAACCATTTGCTTCAAGCACAATGACCAGAGAATATAATTCATTCTTGCAAAAGCACAAAATTAAAACATATACAACGTACAAATATGTAAATGATTGGAGCTTAGAATGTCATTTATAACATCGTAGATCATAGAAAACTGCCAGCTATCGGTCGTATACGTAGATACATCTTTCAGTGTGATTCCTATTCTATATTGAAACGTCTAGTCATCTTTAAATTATTCTCGATTCTGTTGGGTAAATTTTGGATCAAAACGATGAATTATTCATTCATAAAGGGGATAGATAGGAGAATTATACATAAGGGAGATGAAATAGTGACTTTAAAATTATGTTTGAATGCATAAAATTTACTTATTTGATTTGATGATGTATGTTATTGCATGATGACCGTTGAAAACGGGGGTCTGATTTAGACCCTTGAAATGTTTAGACTATTTGAAATATACTGACTTTCAAGTTTATATGGTGTTATTCCCAAAGAACTCAATAAAATAAAAACCAGAGATGCCACAACCTTCAGAAAACAGTGATAATTTGGATTGTTTTTGATATAAAAATGTTTATCTATCGTATCATTTTATAAATCTTCATATGAGTAAGTGCGAAAGATTTCAAGATGTGCTTCCTCGAGTCATTTTATTTTGTAACGAAAAGTTCCTATAAACATATGTCCGCAAACGCTTCGTTACCGATGTACAAGGTATTGAAATCTTTAGATTTTTTCAGTATTTTTCTTCTAACTACTAAAGTTTTCGAGATATTTAGTTAAATTTTGGAGCATTAATGCCTCTATGAAGTCATCACATCACAGAAACGGTCTTGAAAATCTACAGGGTGGTACTTATTCTGGGGTCACGTATTCTTTCTGCCTCTACTCCTTTTTTTCAGTACGCCCCTGGCAATTAAAATAATTTGTTCAAGTGTCAGTTGAACTCGCATACTAAGGGTTCCGTACCACCTTCAAGTTTCAGACAAGCAAGGAATGAGTGCATTTTCTTATATTTACCCTAATATCTTTTAAAGGAAGCGTTTTAAATTTATAAAAAAATATACAGTTTTATTTTCCACACATTGACTTTTTATTTTATCTGCTACATGATTCGCTTGATTTTTATAAAAATATGTATTTAATTTTCTAATTTGGCCCCCAAAAGCTACATTAGAGTTTTATTTTACTCATAAACTTTCAGGGGAGCCTTTTATAATCTACTGTCTGAATTTCAGGCTAAAGTGGGAATTAAGTCGATATTTAATATTTTTGTTAATATCTTAAAAAAAGATTTAAAAATATGATATATTTTTAAGTCACATAATTAGCGTTTTATTTAATATACATATTACATGATGCGTTTGAAAATTAAATTTTTATTTTCCATTTAGTTCTATAATGTGTTTTCTAATAATTTTTCATATAAATTCCAAGTGAGCCCCAGTACCCCTAATTATTTTCAAAACTTTATGTACTATGAATTCGGAAATAAAGCGGGAAATGAGAATTTTTATATTTTTTAATATCTTGTAAACAATTAATTTAAAAAATGCGAAAAATATATATTTGTATTCCTCATAATGAGCCGTTTCATTTGATGTATTATGTGATGCGTTACGTTAGGTTATTTTTTTACTTTCCGTTTAATGGTATAATTTGGCCCACAAAATTAATATTAGGGATTTCTTCGTATTTTTCCTGTAAACAAAAAAAAATAGGTCTTATAGTTTGGGGAATAAAGGGGGCAATGAATATTTTTTTTATATTTTTGTTAATATATTTTGAAATATTCATTTTAAAAATATGAAAAAAAATTATTCGTCATAATGAGATTTATGAATTTTATGTTTTCAATTTAATGCTGTAATTTGCCCCCTAAAATTAATATTAGGGGTTTCTCCTATTTTTTTAAATAAAGTACAGGTGAGGTACCTATATCCCTAATTTTTTTCAAAATTTTACGGCATATAGTTTCGAAGATAAGGTAGGGGGAATGGGTAAAATTTTTTATATTTTTAAAATAATTACATGATGTGTTAGAAACAATTTTAATTTTATATTTTCCATTTAATACTGTAATTTGCCCCACAAAATTAATAGTAGAGGTTTATCCTTATTTTTCTGGCAAAATTCAGGTGAGGCTCTATATCTCTATTTTTTTCAAAATTTTACTTCTTATAGTTTCGGGGATAAGGGGGTTTTCTAGTTAGGGACAAATCTGGAGTGATGTTATAAGGGTATCCCTAAAAAATATATAAAATTATGAATTTTCTTTTTTATTTCATGCTTTTTTTCATATCTGCCACTGTTTTTGTGTAAAAAAATTATAAATTTCATGTCTACCGTAGAAACAAACAATCCTTCTGTGATGAAATATTTTATTTTTATTTAAAAATCATTAAAAAACAAGTTTCTCTAACTTTGAAAACGAAGAAATCAAGTTAAGTGTTCAAAATGGCCACCTTCAGCCATTACACAGGAGTCTAGACTTCGACACACAGATCTTCGTATTCGATTGAAAATCCTAGGAGAATCTTGAATAAATCTACAAGAAACAATAATGGGTTTCTTAAGACTTGTATGTCCTGAACAGGAGTTCTACTATAAACTTGATTCTTGACAATGGTTTCATTAGTACTATGAAATTTTGTTTAAGTATAAAGAAATACAAGGATACATCCTAAAACAATTGACTAAAAAAATTAATCCAACCAAACATATTTCAAATTATTTCTGCCTTGATATTCCTCACACATACTTGACAGATTAAACAATCACAAGGATTCTGTATCACTGTACTGCCCCCAAGACATCATAACCAAGTTGACAAAAGTGTCTTATGCTGAATATAAAGCAAAAAACATGAACATGTAGACATCTGTTGCCTTTCTTTTTTTATTCAACGTTACATGAAGCTGAGCGAACTCATTTATCAAGTGTTGTCAAATAGAAAGTTTAAAGTCATGTTTTCTGCTTTTCGGTATAGTCCTTTAGAGTCTTATTTACGGTGCGGAAATCAAATTGAAATGTCCTTTTATTCCCCAATTCTGTGACGACGTAAATAGACGGGGGAAATTGAACTAGATGTTTATACTTTAACTTTCTTATAGAAATTCTCAATTCAAGGCAAAGCAAAATTATTTGACCTATCAATAGCAACTGTTTTTGATTTCTGTTCAGAAATATTTAATCATCGTATAATGTGTTATTAAAAAAATAAGTATAGAGTAATATCCGACCGTAAGAGTATTACGTATATTTGTTTTTTTACCGAAATTGATAGATGATTATTAAATGAGGAATACCTTCCTAGTCAGTTGCCAACCAAAATATTACCACAAAATTTTAAATTATTTTCTTCATTACTAGCTGAACCCTTAGTTATCTTGAACATTTTTGTCATTAGGTAATTCTCACATCCCGTATACTTTTATATTTATATGTGAAAATCCTTTTAACATCATCTTTTAATGGCGAAATTTATGTGGCACATACGCTTCTAAAAATATATTAAGTATTTTGAAAATTGTCACCAAGAGCTAGACATATTTGACGTGAGATAGTGGTTTTCCCGTATTTCATTTTAATTTGTTTTTCTTGTTTTTTTGATGTTTTTTACATTCTAGACAAGCATTTTTAATAGTTTTTTAATTTTTGACATTTTTGACATTTTAAATACTGTTACAGTTTTGACATTTTTGACAGTCTGACTTTATTGACATTTTTGACATTTACGATGAGATTGACATGTTTGGTTATTTCTGTTAGTTTTAGCTTTGTTGACGTTTCGTACAATTTAAACTTTTTGATTTTTGTCATTTTAGGCTTGTGACAAAATATTTTACAAAATTTTGTCAGTTTTTATATTTTTAGGATATTTGGTGTATTTAATATTCTTAACATTTTGGTTTATGATATTTTTTCATTTTTTGAAATTTATTTTCGTTTTGAGTTTTTTTTTCACTTAACAATTTTTAAATTTTCTACATTTTCTATTTTTTGAGTTTTCACCTGCAATTAGTTTCATAGGGAACGCAATATTGACAAAATGACGAACATTATATCTATCCATTTAAGGGAAAATCAATTTATCCATTCTCTGGCAAAAATACTCCTCATAAAATTTATGGTACATGATTAAATTCATTTCTAGTCATTTCAGGAGAAGAGCATATATACCAATATTCACCAATAATTATTTTTCCTAAAAATTATTGAGCCTTAGCGTCCCATTCAATAACAGAATTTTCCCAAAATGTAACATCAAATCTTTATTAATTTAAAGATTTAATATCATAATTCTCATACCTGCATTATTTTCGGTTTCCGATAAGTAGTGAATTTTTCTTAAAAAATACCTCACTTGCCACCTATGCATAACTGAATTTTCTGAAAATAATAATAGTCATTTCTATGTGTAAATATCAAGATTCACACCAGTATTACTTTCTATTCTCGAAATATTGAATTATCTGTAAATTAATAGTGACCACAGGTATCAAGTCAGTTAAATAATGTAAACAACTTCTTAATCCTCAGTGCTGTATTACTTTCCAATAAATAGTACATTTTCAGAAAACATTTCCGAACCTGTCCTCATGAGATAATTTTGCAAAATGATAAAACTCGTTTTTATTTATTTGGGGGAGGAGAGTATATACACCAGTTTGCATGTGTGTATCACTTTTTTTACCAAAATAAAATATGATACCCGCGGATAGCTTGCCAGCTTTCTATTAGTGGATGAATTTTTAATATCGGTTTACTACTTCCAGAGTACTACTTAGTCTAGATTATAATTAGTTATAGATTATAATGCATTTTCTCAATTATCTATATATAAATAGGAAAAGACAAAACGGTTCGGTACCATTTTCTACTCTGTTCCTGAACCGATTTACTTTTTTTTGTTTTGTTTAGTCGCTACTAACGACCTTCAGTGCAGAATGCTAATATTAATTTATAATATTTGTTCATTCCTTAAATAAAATATAATAAAAAAATCGTCCATACTGTCAACGCCAAACAAACAAAAATAATACTGACAGTGCCGCCAGACGGTCAAAAATCAAAACATTGAGTAATTATATATGGAGGGAGCGAGCGTTAGATGCTGTTATATTCATAGAGCATGTACTTCAATAGAGAGAGCGCAAGAGGCTATCTCACTCGATTGGGAGATGCAGCCAATGAATTACATACTGCACATAGCTCTTTGGATGCAGGTCTTAATCGAGTGAAATCAGCCTTTTACTCTCTCTTTCTAGCCTTCGCCCGATATTTGTACATTGATGGCTACCGCCAGGAAGTACAAGCTCTATAATCAGATTGGTTGACGGTGACAGGCTAACGCTAATGATGGTCTGACACATCATGCGAAGACTATCTTGGATAGTTCAGTATAAAGCGTTGTTATTGTTTAGTGGTAAAATGGTCAATGTAGTAGATCACTATTGATTTTTCGGACGCGTTGCAGTAACTTTCATATTAGATATTCTGTTTTTAATGTGAATTTAATTATTTAATTAATATATTATTATCACAATCTTCCCGAAGGTGTAAAAAATTTTCAGTCAGTGGACAATAGAGATAGTATTAAATATTGAAGTTCTCATAGGGTTCTTGGTCGTCACTTTTCTTTAATATTCATGAACTTGATTGAAAACGCCAATGACGAAAACTTTTATGTGGCAAAAAATTTATTATAACGAACATTTTGCCAGGAGCGGTTCCAGCCAAAAATTTGGGGGTCGTTCATTTGTTAAAAATATTTCGAATACCGATATTTGATTACATTTTTATTTTCTTTTTATTTCAATAGATTTGTCAAAATGAGTGAACAATTTTGGTCATTACATCTATTTCTCCGATTTCTCTACAACTCTGTTTCTTATAAAAATATACTTTTTACAATTTCATGAAATAGGGTCGAATTTCGACCACTAGTTTTTTAAAATAATTTCTTAATCATTTTGGGAAAATTCAATTTTTGAATAGTGAGGAATTGTTTTACATATATTCACTATTTTAACATAACGGTATAACGATTGATAAGTTGATACCTTTCTTTAAACGAATAGAGAAGTGACTGGTGAATTTTACGGAAGAGAATAGAAAGACATGAAAATTGGTATGCTTCTCCTCATACAACTTTTATTCTTTTGCCAAAACTCAGTTATTGGAAGGGGGCACGAGGAAACTGTTTGTTTATAAAAAATACTAAATTTCGAGAACAGAAAGTAAAACAGACATAAAATTGTGGATTGATTTCATTTAAAATGAATAGAGACGTGATTCAATGCTTTACAAAAATTGATTTATAGTGGCGACCAATGCAAAAAAATATTAAATAAGTCAAAAAAGTAAACAAAATATATCTTGAAAATGTATCAAAGACGTCAAAAAATTCTGAAGTATTAAAAATATCGAATGTAAAACATCTAAAATATTTAATTATCAAAAATTAAATAAATAATATCGTGTTACTACTATGTCAATAATTTATATAAAATAATTGTTATTTCCTACATCTCAAAACAATATCACAAAAGAAAGTTAATCCTTCAAAATTACCAATAAATTACAATACCACAGAATATACAAAGAGAATATAATATTACCAGCCGACAAAGGAAAAGCTACTATTGTTATGGACACAGTTAAATATAAGAAGATGTCAAACAGACCTTGAAAAAACAACTAAACAGAAAATCAAGAAGTCAGCTATAGTACTAGAAATTCAATTGATAATCATCTCACCACAAAAATCCAATGGAAGTTAGACTATATGTATTACCAAAAATTCATGATAGTGGTCCTGTAAGACCAACAGTCAATGCAATAAATTCACCAACACCGAAACTCGAAAGACCTACGTCGGCACGGAAATCATCAAAACAATATTTCTAAAATAGGAGTAATCAATTGTACATAATAAATTACTAAATCATTTAAACAATTTATTTAAAAAATGTAAATAAAATATAGTTGTATTTTTATGATGATTCTTTTCATTCGATACATTTCGTTACGGGTGCACTTTATAAATCAAAATTTTATTTTCTATTTAACTTTATAAATTACTGTTTTGAATTTGTGTTTTACTTTTCTTAATGGGTCGAATTTTGTATATTTTTTAATAACAATTTAACAGATTATTTAAAAAAATTGAAAAAAATATAAGCTTATGTCTAAAAACATATATTGTTTTGTCGTAATGTAAATAGACATAAGCTATATACTTCCTGATTCTATCACTGGAAATTTAATGTTTCATTTAATTCTATAATTTGGACCCCAAACAAAATATCAAAGTTGTCTCCTTATTTTGTTAGTTCGTGTAGTTTTTAAGATAAAGGGGGAATAGTCGATATTTTATATTTTTGTTAATATCTTTTAAAAATGATTTTAATAATATGTAAAATATATATTTGTATTTCTCGTAAAGAGTCCTTTCATTTAATATATTATACGATGCGTTGAAAAAATTGTAATTCTATAATTTGCCCCCCAAAATTAATATTGGGGATTTCTACTTCTTTATGCTACAAGATTTAAGTCAGGCTCAATATCCCTAATTTTCTTCAAAATTTTAGGTCATATGGTTTCGGAAATAAAGGTAGGAATGGGTATTTTTTAAATATTTCCGTTAATATCCTTTAAAGAATTTATTTTAAAAATATCAAAAAAATATATTTTTATTCCTCATAATGAGCTCTTGCATTTGATATATGGCATATGCGCTTAAAAAAGTTTAATTTTTTATTTTCCGATTAATTGTATAATTTGCCCCCCAAAATTATTATTAGGATTTTTCTCTATTTCTGCTGTAAAATATCTATTAAATAATTTATTTTCAAATAAAAACATAGTTGTATTCGTCATAATGAGCTCTTTAATTACAAGATGCCTTAGCAACAATTTTAATTTTATATTTTTAATTCAATTCTGTAATTTGCTCCCCAAAACTAACATAAGAGGTTTCTCCTGTATTTGTATTCGTCATAACGAGTCCTTTGATTTGATATATTACCTGATGCGTTAGAAACAATTTTAATTTTGTATTTTTCATTTAATTGTGTGATTTGACCCCCAAAATTAATATTAGGGGTTTCTTGTTATTTTTTCGCTAAAATTCTGGTGAGGCCCTGTATTGTTAATTTTTTTCAAAATTTAAAGTTTTATAGTTTCGGATATAATGGGGAAAGTGTAAATTTGTGTATAGTTTTGTTAATATCTTTTAAACTAATTATTTTTAAAATATGAAAAAATTATATTTGTGTTCCCCAGAATGGGGCCTTTTATTCGATATATTAAATGCGACGTTTGAAATTTTTTTATTTTTTATACAATTCTATAATTTGCCCCCCAAAATTAAAATCAACGTTTTCTCCTTATTTTTCTTGTAAATTTCGGGTAACGTTCTATATTCCCTACTTTTTTCAAAATTGTGGGCTCAGTAGTTTCAGAGATAAGGGAGGGGTATGCTCGATTTTTATCCCCCCCCCCAGAAGTAGCCCTAAAATCAAAATTTCTCCATTTATGATATGTACTTCAGATCTTACACAATTAATTTATGATTAACTGCAGGCTTAAAAATATATAGCAAATAGAAATCAAAGCCTAAATTAAATAAAGAGAAACAAAGAAAGGAGAAAAGTAGGAATCTTTGTATAGTTTAAATTTAAACAACACAATTCAGTTGTTCTATTAGATTACTTCAATTTTCATGTAATTGGAACACTTGAAATTGGATCAACTTTTATGAAACTATATTTCCCAAAGCACAAACAAAATTTCATCTCGCACGCTTACCCACAACGATCCCATTTGCTAACCACATTAAAGAGAAAACCATTCTCTCAAGAGATAATAAGATTATTTCCAGTTGAGAAAGGAGCCATTCAATAACGCCGTGCTTACATCATCAAAATCAGATTTGACACAATTCCACCTTCCATTTTGGTGAGCTGGTCGATCTATTCAGGAGAAAATGTGTAGAGCACAGAAGGACCCTTGTCACTTTTTCTGTTATCACGTCAACGACAGGCGACACGGGGCTTTTATCTTTTCGCGCATCATCATTCCCATGTTCCCAATATCACGGACAAATGGCTTCGAATGGAGTTCGACAATCTTCAATGAGGAAATTTCTGAAAGATTGGTTTGCTGTTAAAATGGCATTTTGTACGGACATAAATACATTGTACTATGGAATTGCAAAGAATAATTCATATTGGAGTGGAATTGACTGATATCAGCAGTTTCTCAATTTAAAGATTATTTCTTGTAATCGATGTCGTAATTGTTTAATCACTCTGTAATGTGATAACTGTGATATGTAATAATAATGAATTTTGAATGTGACGTGATTACAAAACTGTCAGTAGAGCAAAGTGTAAGGTTATTGGAAACTCTTTCAAACGTTTCATCTCCAACTGTGTCTTTAGTGACGGGGCATAGGTGATATCTCGTAGACAGAGATACTGTACTGGTACAAAATCTGTCTGTTGGGGCATAGAGTGCCCTGGTTGGCCAACGTTATCCGAATTGGCGGGGACTGAGAGTCGCATTGATGTCGTCTTTACTATCCTTCTTCTGGATTACACCTTAGTTCCCTACTGTCTTGCCAATCTTCATTTTCTTGACGGCTGACTTCTATTCTTTCACGAGTACTTCTTACTCCGTGAAACTTTTCGGGGGCGTCATAGAATTTGGTGACGTGTCCCATTATTTTGTTTCTTTCTGTTTGAATAATAGTGCTTTCTTAGTGTTCTTATAGCTTTTTCGAATTTCAACTACTAATTGCACTAGTCTGTCTGTTATTTTTGATGCCCTCTGCATTCTTCTTTCTTATGGTGTGACACAGTTCGTTGGATGTCCGTTTGTGTAGTCACACCTTTGTTTCCAAACTTTGTGGTGCTGGTCTCGTTGTTGTGTTCCACCTATTTCTATGGCTCGAGTCACTATTGAATTCATTAATTGTGGGCTATCTTCTTCTTTTTACTTTTATTCTAGAATATTGTTATTGTATATGCTGCTGGTCGGAGTTTACCTAGTGAGTTTGGATCTTTCCAGTTTCATTTTAAGCACAAATCTTGTTTTGAATGTATTTAACGTGCTCACATCTTTCATGGTGCTGATATTTGTCAGGACAAAGTCAAATGAATTTTTTACTGACCGATTTGGAGCTATCCAGATTCACTTCCTATTGAAGGAGTTTGGTATATAGATTTTTTGCTGGAGAGACCCACTGATAACTTCTGATATTGTTTTGTTCCCACTTTGGCATAAAAGTCGCCGATTTATGTATTTGAAATGGCTGTTGTTACTATCTACTGTCATTTTGATTTCCTTACATAGCTGTTCGATCTGTCCCGATGGCTTGTTATCGGGTATTATTTGAATAAAAAATCCCTTACTCGATCTGATATACCTAAAAAATTTGTCCATCTTTTCTAACCGGTTTCATGGTGTGTACTTGGGGTGCAGTTCCGTAAGTGATGTGATTCGATATGCTTAAGGTTATGGGTCGCATCTTAACACGCTTTCTCAATGTGAGTTTTCTGGTTCAGGTCAATTCCTGTTTGTCACGTTGTTGCTGTGACTGATGTGATAGTTTTGGTTTTTATAGCACTGCGTGCTAGGGTGTTCTGTAAACTCTTGATGTCAACGGTGGTTCATTGGTATCATAAAGAGAGAGGATGTTGTGGGGAAGGTGGGAGTTTCAAAACCTTATTTAACCGGATGTTTTCTGAGCAGCTTTCTAATATGATCCATTGAATTTTTAATATATGGCAAATTATTTATCGGTTTCTAAAACTTTAAATGATTATTTAAGCTTTAGGTGACATGATTCGCAGATTCTAGACGCTCAGTTCACGAGATTCTTGTTTACAGCCCTCTTTTGACAAACATGGTAATTAAAATGTTTGTGGAAGTAACTGTGTGTGAGTGGTTTTCCGGTATAAATTGTCGTCAAAGTCTGTCTGTCTGTCTCCATTCTGAACTGTTCCTTAGGTGGATGTCATTCAAATGCATTGTAACTTCTACTAAAGAGTTTTCTCCTTGTCTTCTGACCACAAAGCATCAACATAACGGAACCTACATGATGGTTTAGAGGCGTAGTTCAAGGCTTAGCTTCGGAAAAAATACACATAAAAATTTGCTATAAACTGACTAAAAGGACTTCCTATGGCTACATCAACAATTTGTACTTAGAAGTCCTGCTCCACTAAATACCTAAAAGATGTTTTATAAATGCTGGATTATGAATTTACGGGGAACATGGTATATAAGAAAAATACGTTTAAAACTCAGTAAACTGTTGCGCGACTGTACCTTGAACGCTTTTATTTCTTCTATGATATTGTTGGAATCTCTAATGGATGACCTGGTCTTTCCTAGGTGAGGTTTTATAAGTTCGATTAGTTACTTACCAATATTATAGGTTAGAGAGCCGATAACAATAATGAAGAAGAATATTGTGTTCATAAACATTGGATAAATAATATATTTTTGGTGTTACAGTCTCGGATTTCCTGATTTTTTCTGATCTTCAATATATATCATCAGTTTATTTGTTCTTGTAAGAATTCTTTGGTAATTTATAGTATGTAACCCGATCAAATAAACCACAAATCTTCTTACTGAGAACGTAAGTTTTCGCGACCAGAGCCTTAGCTGATTCTGCTTTTTCCGGATTTGGAACGCATCATTTTTGCGAATTAATTTATTTACATATCTGAACCAACATATAAACAAAGTTTTCCGACGTTTCTCCCACACTTATATGGGGCTTTTTCAAGGTGGAGAAATTCAAATGTTTCTTGTTTGTTGTGAGAAAAGACTAAACAAATGTAGTCGCCGCAAGGTGAGTAACTTTTATATTTCTCATCCTCGAAAAATTCCTATATAAGTGTGAGCAAAACGTCGGAAAACTTTGTTTATATGTTGATTCAAATATATAAATAAATTAATTCTAAAAAATGACACGTCCACATCCGAAAAAAGCAGAATCCGCTAAATTTTCTTACTGTTGTCCTCTGTGTTCATACCCGAATCAAGATTACCCCTGTCTGCTGATAGGATTCTAATGTCTTCGTTTTTGCTGAGGTCTATCGATGTCAACCTTTCTCTGTTTCTGAGATTGTTGCTAGGTATTTTAGCAGTTTTAAGATTTCTGGAAGACTCATAGTAACTAGGATACGAGATACTATCCATCTCTATACGACGGTAACTGGTATGATGCCGTCACACAATACGAATAGTACTAGTTTATTGGTTTTTTAATTTAAATTAAATGAATTTAATTGAGTGGCATAGAGTAGTACTCATAAACGGTGGATATCGTTGAGATCTAATTAGTCCACTTTCTTGTCAAAATGTCAACATTTGTGTGTTACTGAAAACCAGAATATTATTTTATTATTTTTTTGTAGGCCTGTAACTACGAATTCATTTCAAATTTTCATAGTGTCATTAGTTTACATAGAAACAAAAAGTTCTTAAAATATAACAATTATAACTGGGTAGATCAACATTAGGTATCTAATTGAATAAAACATATAAAATCCTTCATTTAATTGCAGTTGTTAAGAGAGTATCTTTTTATTGACAGGATTCCAGGTTTGCAAACAATTCCTACCCTATAAATTTATATGAAGGTCCAATTTTTAGCAGTAATAAAACCTTGCAGAGCCGACATTACAGAGCCCTAATGAACCCACATTTTGAAACCTCTAAATATCTCCCGCAGCTTTCCGCATCACACGGATGCGACCATTCTTCTCCGTTTCATAATAAGGCTAACTTCAGAGATTTCAATGGTGATATTGTCAGGGTAGAATAGACGAAATGAATATCCCAGACATGGAACGGCAAATTCCAACGGGAATTCCTCCACTTTGGAATTTAAAATGAAAGTTTGAATAAGCGACATGAATGTCGTCGTCGTAATGTGAACTAAAAGTGATACTTTAAATCGTAAAAAGCATTTGGGAGTTTTGAACGTCGTACCATTATAGAGACCGAATTGAAAATTTCCAATTATTAAAGAGCGGTGGATGAGCCAAATCTGATTAAACAACTGTAGTATCTGCAATTAAGTAGGAAGGTTAATAGAAATGAACGATGTTTCAAAAAGAAAATCATTCTTAACTTGCTGTTACTTTCTGACTTTCTCCCCGTATGAAACGAACAGTTATGTGAATATACTGAGAATGGGAGCTTATGTTAGATTGGTTTCACTTGATTGTATACAATGTGAATTTATTGCTATGCCCTGTTGTTATAACCAGTCATAACATAATGAATCATAATAAAAATATTAAAAAAACACAAATTAATGTCATTATGTGTTAACTTTTCATCTATATAAATACATTAAAAAAAACAAAAACCGACTTAAGAAAAAATTAACAAAAAAACATTTCTGAAGTTGGTGCCAAGCTAAAGAATTATGCTAGCGGAAATCGAAAAAATTCAATACCGATCATTGGATCAACACAAAATAATAGATATAGTCTCCTCAATTAAATTATCAACCTCAGGATCAGATAATATTAATAAGAACATGGCTGTATTATGCATACATAATAAACTATATAACATATATTATTATATATAACACATATTATTAATGTATGTCTTGAAAGAGGTCCTCATAATTGGAAAACATCCCCCGAGCCAAAACCAGTAATCCCAATGAATACAATACCAATTAGTCTTTATGTTTCTTCTCAAAAGTTTTAGAAAAAGCTGTATACAAGTAGTTAGTTAACTACTTCACAATATATAATACATTTCCCAACTATCAATCAGAATTTCGTAGAGGCTATAGCGCAACTACATCTTTACTAAATTTAACAGATAACATCATACGTAATATAGATAATCAAAGAGCACTATACTGGCTACTATCGACATCGACGTCTCGTAAGCATTCGATATGGTAAACCATAGAATTCTAATAAGCAAGTTAAAGTATTACGGATTAGCTGATGTCCCCTTGAGTTTTTTCAGATCATAACTTACAGATAGGCAGCAAACAGTCAAAAAGTCTCAAGGTGTTACAAGGTTACTGTACCTTGTATATACTTTTGATTTACATACATGCTTGGAACACTGTACGGTACAAACATATGCCGACGATATACAACTATATTACTCCTTTGATGTAGTTCATCTGAAAGAAGTTTCATATAAAGTAAATCTGGACTTACGTAATACTAACAACTACTTCAGAACGCATGGTCTGGAAATTAATCCTTACAAGAGCGCAACTATCCTCCTTGCTCAGACTAATTTATAATATAAAGCTGCCAGGAACATCGAACTAAAAATAAGGAATTCCACCATCCCTTTAGTAGATAATATAAAAATCTTGAGTGTTACAATTGATTCAAAATTACGATTCACAGAACACTTAAAAAACATAATAAAATCCACATTTATCAGACTCAAGCAACTGTATAGAAGTCGGCATATACTGAATTTTAAAACCCGGAAAAAGCTGGCACAAAATTTAATTTTATTCTTAACAAATTATACTTTAGTTCTTTACTACCCCTGCCTCGATCACAGATCAAAAACTAACCTCTTCAGGTCGGTTCGCATTTGCATATAGTTGCATTAGGGTTAAGTGTAAGAGTATTTATTTATTTATGTTTCTATATACTCGTTCCTCTTACTAATTTCAATATTTATATTCGGAGACACCCTTATGTTCTTACCTGCACTCCATGGACTTGATGGAAATCAGAGTGTCGAAAATTTCAATATTTGTCAGACAATAAAATTGGTGGTTCATTTCAACAGTTTGTATTAACTCTGTGTGTGCATCTTGAATGTCGTTTCATTCTAGTTTCAAACGATTTGTTATCAGCTCACCAGTTCGTTAACCGATTTAATAAATTTCCTGTTCATTTTACTCTAACGAGGTTTACCTTTGCAATAATATTCCATAATTTCAATGTACATTTTCGTTTGTTCAAATTCAAACGTTTGAATCATAACTGGAACTGAAAATTGGCTGGTGAATTTATGTAATTGGTGCAGATTAAAGCTACGGTTAAATAGGGAATATCATTCGAAATTAATTTAATATGTTTCACTGGTATTAAATCTAAAATAGGGTATATTATAAACTTGTTTTTCAGTAAAGATAATTGTTGCAACAGTTAATCTCTATATTAAGTTTACCAATAAGCTACTCACAATTTAAAATTAACTTTGAAGGTACCATAATTCTTTTCGGAGATCATCGATTAAATGACTATAAAAATACAGCATCGTGGAGGTTTTAGCAACTTGAAAGGCGTTGACATTTGCCATGCCTGTGAAAATATTATAAATACATTTCTTAAACTTACATTTGAACTACTGTTCTAAAAGTGTGAGTTCATATGGTAATGAACGCTGTGGAAAATTCCAAGGCAAGAAGAATCCAAGAATAATTGCAGCTTAGGAATTACAACTAAGCAATCTGAAGCAAAATACAAACAAACATTGTCACACCTACTTATATTAATATTCTTTCTGCAAAGTTCTTTTTTGGTCATAAATACTGAAAGGAAAACTAACTATCACATTAGACTATCGTACCTGAAATATTCTAAAATTAAATTTACGACCTAGCAGGGTGTATTAAGGAGATGGGCGAACGACGCTATTAAAAGCACAAACTTTGCATAGTACGGTAAATGACCAAAAGATGGCGCTCTGAATAAGCAAATAAAGCGCGAAGTTCGGGGTAGTCAAAAATACTTCCCGGTGGCTACCCATAAAACTTTCGGAGTCACGGCAGTCGTTTCCAGGCTTTGTTTCTGGCGACAAGGCGGTGCACGTTAGTAACTAGGGAAGGAGAGTGCCCCCACCCTCGAGTGTGACTTGTCAAAACTTTAAACAAGTAGTTCGCCAGACACACTTTCCTTCCGGATTGAGCGAAAGGGAACGAGGTCGACTTGTTAAGGCTTAATACAAGTAGTCGTCAGACCTGCTTTCCTTCGGGATTGTGGCGATGAGACGACCTTGCGGGTAACAGTGGGAGCGTCGCTTGAGATGTCGGGTCATCGCCCTGTATGGGGCGCCACCTAGTATTCGAGACGAGAGTCCTTTGCCAACCTTTTGCCTGTTACTGCTAAAACTGGGCCATAGCGTTCCGCAAGTAGAGGCACCTACACCTCGAAAGTGGATGTCCGCTCGTACAGAAAAGTAAAAGGGGGAGATTCCCGTCAAGGGAGTCGAACGTGTCACCTATCAGCGTGGAACTCTTAAACAAACTGGGGTGTTCGTAAGATTCCAAAATGGGGAGTGCGGGTGGAGAGATGGCTCGGTCGTCCGACGAGTTTATCCTCGAAGGTCGATTGTACACACCACAGTGTTAGCCACTGTTACAGCATTTTCCAAACCCATTGCATTAAAGCTTACGCAGTCTGCGACAGGCGCCTGATATAGCGTAGACTTCACCTCTCGGCCGAGTCAACCCGAAGACCATTACTCTAATGTGTAGACGATGTTCCCGGTTTGCTAGCGGACCTGCTATACCGACCGTGTTAAACACGGTTTTAGGTTGCAGGTGTGGACTATGGTAGGATTTGCCTCGGATCCTAGACTGGTCATTTCCTGCAGAAAGGAACCCCCAGTCCGACACCTCAAACGGCCGTCGTCTACCATCCCACGCTACAAGGGTGAATGCGTTCGTACGACCGACCAACGAGGTCCGACCATCCACCCAGGGGTACCTGACCTAACCTCACCCAGTGGGGGCTCATCTCTCCACCCGCACTCCCCATTTTGGAATCTTACGAACTCCCCAGTTCGTTTAAGAGTTCCCCCTTTTACTTTTCTGGACGAGCGGACATCCGCTTTCGAGGTGTAGGTGCCTCTACTTGCGGGGCGCTATGGCCCAGTTTTAGGAGTAACAGGCAAGAGGTGGGCAAAGGGCTCTCGTCTCGAATACTAGGTCGCGCCCCATACAGGGCGAGGGCCCGACATCTCTACTTGTATTAAGGCTTAACAAGTCGACCTCGTTCCCTTTCGCTCAATCCCGAAGGAAAGTGTGTCCGGCTAACTACTTGTGTAAAGTTTTGACAAGTCACACTCGAGGGTGGGGGCCCTATCCTTCCCTAGTTACTAACGGGCACCGCCTTGTCGCCAGAAACAAAGCCTGGAATCGACTGCCGTGACTCCGAAAGTTTTATAGGTAGCCACCGGGAAGTATTTTTGACTACCCCGCTCCTCAGAACCCAAAAAACTTATATTTGTTAAATTGACAATTGACACGGAAATTGTTGACATTAAAATCGTAGTAAACCTACGCCAAGGCAGTAATGGGCTAATAAATTTCACTCAGTTAATTCATTAGAAATGATTGAACATATCTGTGTGTTCAAGTAAATTATTGTTAACCTAGTTTTATTTTTGTGTTAAACAAATCACGGACAATTATAATGACTGTAACAACAGCAGAGAAAAACAATGGCAAGCACAACATATTGACAGTCAAAGTGTCACAATCTCTTTACACGTTAATATTATTAGACGTATTTGGTGTTAACAGGCAGTCTATTTACAAAAAATGTGCCATTGACTAGAAAATACATTAATACAATTACAAAGGTTATGATTATTATTTATAAATTTAGGTTAAACATGCCCAAATAATGATTGGAATTGTGAGAAGCTTCAAGCCACAGTGATATATCATTAGATTCAGCTCAATAGAATTAAAAAAAAACCTAAATCTGCAGAACATAGAGATGTATTTTATTTTGCAATGTTCATCGTTTATTCAAAGATAAAAAAATCCAATGAATCAATCTAAATTGTTTAAAATCTAATAAATGTTAATTGGTAACAAATACTATATATATATATATATATATATATATATATATATATATATATATATGTTAGATGAGAATATTATGCACGTGTACGTTATCAAGTATCGTATTTCGCTCACAGCTTCCTTCGGATCCGTTGAATTCGTTGAAACCGTGGGAATGCAATTCAGCAAAGTAAATGTTATAAATGCGAGACTTGCCATCCCACGGCGTTCATTAAGATAGTTCATTTCATTCAAGTAACTTTTATATTTTGTATTTTTCAACTATTGTTTTGTGTATTAATTAAATCATTTTTTTTAAAAAAGTGACTTGTGTTTTAAATAATATAAAAATGGCGCAGTCAGTAGGATTCGTTCAACACGTTTAGAACAAGGATCAAGAAAGAAGACTAACTAAACGTGGCAATTCCTAAATTCTTGTGAACGAGGACTTCCCGACCAGGACATAACTGTAAGATAGCTGACCAGGAACACGCACTGAGCTAACCAGTCATCGCTGAGCAGAACAGTCCATGCCAAGAGCATTTACGTATGTACAATAATTGTTTTAAACTTAATGACCACGTTGCTATTTAATTTTTACTTTTAAATCGCAATATCAGTTCAATCGTTTAAAGTTAATAAGACATTTTCCTTACCTTTAAAGCAAATTTCGAACCACTTCGGAACCTATCACCAATTATTGTTGCCTTTTGAATTTACCAATACACTTGATATTTATTTAAGGGATATTTGAAATTTAAATTTTATCATTGCTGATTTCATTGCTATACATATTCAGATATTTTATTTGCACTTTATATATGCTTGCATATTTCGTATCTTCCGGAAGGTAATTTAAAATTATATTCACTACTCGCCTTAATCTACTATTTTTTCCATTTACATTTTACGTGAAAACTGTTGACTCGATTTCATTTTATATCTAAATAACTATAAGTAACCATGCCTGAAACACGCCAGGGAACGGTAGAACCATACAAGATCTCTGAGATTTTCTCTATTATCCCCGAATATGATGGTAACCCGATTTTCCTGAATACGTTTATCAGCTCATGTACGACAGCATATAGTATGGCTGTTGACAACCAATCCACGTTACTAACCTTACATATTAAAAACAAGTTAAGAGGCCGTGCCGCCGAACTTGTTAACTCACGCAACCCGCCTACCTGGGACGATATCAAATCGCTCCTAGAAAACCACTTTGGTGATGCCAGAGATATTTCCTCATTAATCCAGGATCTGCAACGAATGAGGCAGATACCGAATGAATCACCCCTTACCTTTGCTGCCAGACTCCAAACTCACGAAGCCAAAATGTATGCGGCAATTAATAAACAAAATTTAACAGGTAAAGAAAAACAAGCACAGATATCTCTTATAGAATCCATGGCTCTTAATAGCCTCCTAACCGGCCTAGAACCGAAAATAGGACAGATTGTACGAGCAAGCGATCCGATAAATATCATAACCGCAGTTTCCCGAATAAAAAGGGAACTTCAGCTAAGCCATCTAGAAAATCAGAAATTTCTCAACACCCGTAATCAACAAATACAACAACAACAAAAAAGACCCAACCCAGCAACTTTGTCCAAACAATGTTCATTTTGTAAACGTTTAGGGCATACTTTTAACGAATGCCTAACGCGTCTGAGACAACAGCAACAACAACAAGCAAACAGAAACTTTAACAATAACAATTACCAACAGTTTCGCCCTAACCAGCCTCAACAAAATGCTAACCAAACTAGACCAAACTTCACCCAGCAAAATCGTCCCTCAACAAGTGGACAAAATCCTGGTCCTCGCAACGCTTTTTCCCCAAATCCAAATTTCTACAAAAATCAACAACCCAAAACTCACCACCTCAACCAAACTGATACATATAACTATTCATATGACTATACAAACGACCAATTTGACAACCCTGACGAATCTAATTATTACCAAGACGATTATTCTGATCCTGACACCCAAGCCCTAAATAACTACATGGGCTACCCCCAAAATCAAAATTATGAAAACTATGAATATAAATATTCTGAACCCTCTTCTGACGCAGAAATATCTAGTCAAAATTTTCAAATAGCTATAAACATAGACAAACCGCCAGACAACGAGATATCGAACATACAAACTCAGATCCAGAACATGAACCTCGACGACTTCAATCCCAACTTGAATCTCGAAGAACAAACATTTCTATAAGGCCCCTCCTAACTGTAAACTCAAAAAATTTATACTATATTAATGATGCTACAGGAAAATTTAAACTTCTGATCGATACAGGAGCCGGCATTTCCATTTTTAAAAAAAATACGGTCAAAAACTTCCCTCAACGATTTCCCGAGAGAGTTACCATACAAGGTATCACTCACGAGAAGATCCAAATTTCAGAATCTACTTTGATCCCGTTTGCCCCACGAAATCCACACAAAGTCTTCATTTTCGACTTGGATATCGAATTCGACGGAATATTAGGTCTAGACTTTTTGGAACACTATGAGTGTGTAGTCGACCTAAAATCTAGACAACTAATTACAAATTTTAAAACTATTCTCCTTCACAAAGTAGAAGACAATGACCACTCCAATAACGGATTTTTAAAAACACTCAGCTGTGAACCACGAACCCCCACGCAAACTCCCCTCAACTTAATTACTATCGAAGCACGTACAGAGAAAATTTTTAAACTTAAATGCATTCTTTCAAATACCGATGCTATTTTACAATCCCAAGAAAACGAGAAAGTACGAATTCCCAACGCTATTGTACACGTCAATTCGCAAGGTGAATTCCTTACCTCCATCATAAATGCTAATGCAATACCCAAAACTATAGATTTCTCGAACATCCAGTTAGAACCAGTGAACCAAATGCATCTTCTTTTGAACTTAAACTCACAAGACTACCCCGACTCTGACCATTTAGACAGGAACGAAATCGTTTAATCGCAAATTAGGACAGAACACCTTAACGACGAAGAAAGAGAGATGATTGTTAACCTCTGCCTAGAATTTCAAGATATCTTCTATCTTGAAGGAGACGCTCTGACATTCACTAACGAAGTCAAACACGCTATCGATACGAACAACGCAAAACCCGTTTTTACAAAATCGTATAGGTACCCCTAAATCCACAAGAACGAGGTGAAATCCCAAATAGGTAAAATGCTGGCCCAAGGTATCATCAGGCACTCTTCGTCCCCTTGGTCTTCGCCAGTATGGGTCGTCCCCAAAAAGGTCGATGCATCAGGTAAACAAAAGTGGCGCGTCGTTATCGACTACCGCAAATTAAACGAGTTAACCGTAGGCGACAAATATCCATTGCCGAACATCTCTGACTTACTTGACCAGCTAGGAAAATGCCAATATTTTTCTACCCTAGACCTCGCATCTGGTTTCCACCAGCTAGAAATTCGAGAGGAGGACATCCCTAAGACTGGATTTTCAGTCGAGAATGGCCATTACGAATTCGTTCGTATGCCATTTGGGTTAAAGAATGCGCCCTCTACATTCCAAAGGGTTATGGATAACATTCTGCTAGGTATTCAGAACGAGCGTTGTCTTGTCTACATGGACGATATAATCGTCTACTCTCCGACTATACACGAACATGTTACACGCTTAACGGAAGTCTTTAAAAGACTTAGGAAGGCAAATCTCAAAATCCAACCGGATAAATGCGAATTTCTCCGCAAGGAGGTCGCTTACTTAGGGCACGTAATAATTAAAGACGGCGTTAAACCAAACCCGTCAAAGGTCGAATGTATCGTGAACTTTCCGCAACCACAAAATCCCAAGGATATTAAATCATTTTTGGGTCTTGCTGGTTATTATAGGAGATTTATCCCGAACTTCGCCAAAATATCAAAACCATTGACTAAACTCCTCCAGAAAGACGTACCGTACAATTTCAACGCTGAATGCATCAAATCGTTCAGTGAACTCAAAGAGGCACTAACTTCCACACCGATATTGATCTATCCCAACTTCGATGAACCTTTCGTCATAACCACAGACGTTAGCGCTTTTGCGATAGGCTCTGTGCTGTCACAAGGACCCATTGGTAAGGATCTACCAATAGGATACTCCTCTAGGACTCTTTGCAAAGCCGAAACGCGGTACTCAACCATCGAGCGAAAACTCCTAGCCATTGTTTGGGCCGTCAAACATTGGAGACCTATCATCTATGGTAGAAAATTCCTTTTAGTTACATACCACCGCCCATTAACATGGCTGTTTTCGATAAAAGACCCCGGAAGTCGATTAGCTCGTTGGCGCCTCAAGCTCGAGGAGTACGATTACGAAATCGTATACAAACCTGGCAAAATAAATAAGAATGCAGATGCTCTTTCCCGCATCAAAGCAAACCACTTCAACAATTATGTATCTTTTCAATCGAGTAACCACCTAACACCCTTCCAAGTACTCCCCACTAACGAAACCGACGATGACTCTTCAGAACCCGAGCCACAAAGCCCTAATATCCAACAAATCTGTGAGGAATTCAAAACATTTGTCGAACGGTACCAGACTATATCACTTATAGATTACGACAAAATCCAAATGTCCCTCATGAAAGATTTCCATCACAACATACTCGAAGACATTTTCGAGGAAAACGCCTACTTTCACACCCCAAAAGTCAATGTCTTTGCGAGTAAAAGTGTCAAAAAAAGACGCTATTATATCGTCCCACTTCCTTCCGACCCCGATATAGTTAATGAAATTCTTTTTGCATCTATATATAATAGTAAAGATGTGTTCACTGAAAATGAAATCTATTGCGTTGAAAACAACTTAGAGCTACCTATATTAGAGGTACTATCGTTTATCTTTTCGGAAATGGATATCAAATGGAAAGTTTGCCAGAACATCGTGCAAACGATTGATAAGGAGCGGATACCTATAATCCTTGATCAGTTCCATAACGGAAAAAGTAATATACATAGAGGCATAAACGAAACCATCCGTAGAATCAAGGAAAAGTACAATTGGCAAGGATTAACCAAAGATGTCGATAATTTCATAAAAAATTGCCAAATTTGTCAAAAAGCAAAAATCTGTCGCAAAAACCTCGATAGCCCCCTAGTTATTACCGAAACTCCACGGACACCCTTTGAACGTATAAACATAGACATCCTGGAAGTTCCTACAAAAAACTATGCACTAACCATTAGGGACGAACTTACGAAATTCTCTCAAGCTTATCCGATAAGCGATAAATCCGCGAAAACCGTCGCTAACATCTTACTCTTGTATTTCCAACATTACGGAACTCCCCTTCGCATTCACTGCGACTACGGCAGGGAATTCGACAACACACTGATGAGAGACTTATGCAAACTTTTTAACATAAAAATTTCCTACTCTAGCGTGGGACACCCACAGTCGAACGGATCATGAGAACGATTTCACTCGACTTTACTAGACATGATTAGAATACATAAACTGGAGAACCCTAACGAACACCCCTTCAACATCTTACCCTATGCGGTTATCGCATACAACAACTCAGTTAACAAGACCCATGGGTTTACCCCATACGAACTCATATACGGACATACTTCAAGTAGGCCTCCTGAAACCCTGTATGATCAACAAGCTCTAATAACGAAGTACGTTAGAGATCTCAATAACCGTATTTCTCGTTATTATAAGATCGCCCGTGAAAAGACAAATTTACAGAAACAGAAAGCAAAAGAGCGATATGATCAACATGTTTCCGAAAACCGTCCGGAATACAAAATCGGCGATAAAGTTTATGTAAAAGAATCACAGCTAAAGGACAAGCTACAAAATAAATTTAATGGCCCATTCCAAATAACTGAAATCCACACTAATTCCACCACCCTTAAGAACCTTAAAACCAACCAGCAAACGAAAGTTAACTTTGACAGGATAAAACCATATTCTGAAAATTAACTTCCTTTTCAGGCTCTTACTGCTGTTCGGATCAGTGGTATGTCAGATAGACATCACACCCATTAACAACACTATTGACATCTACTACCACGACGAAACTCGAATTGTAATCTCCAATTACAAATGGACGTTATTAGTTCACCGTAACTTAACAGCCCTTGAACAAGCATTTGAGAACAATAATCGAATCCTTAGGACATTGGAACAAACTGTTGACCCTATTCCGGGTTATAAATTTCACGATACCGGTGCTTTTCGCATTGATGTACAAACCCACATCAGTCTTCTAACCCAAATCTCCGACTCTATCAAAACTAAGTTTTCCGAAGTACTTATAGACACTAAGAGGACTAAACGAGGAATAATTGATGGTGCAGGAACAATATTTAAGGCAATTACCGGAAACTTAGATGCAGCCGACGGTGAATTCTTCACCAACAGCATTAATAGACTTAACCAGGGACAACTACAGATAGAAAATCTTCTAAAGAACCAAATGAGCGTAACAACTTCAATCATCAAAAATTTCAATGAGACCATTCAGAAATTACAACTTGACGAGAAAACATTTAACGAAGATATAAATACTATCGATTTAGCCATTCACATCCTTAACGATAGCATCTCTGTTATCGAAGCCAAACAATCATTTCTCGAGATCTGCGAAAACCTAATGGCAAGTTATATATTTCTTGAAGATAACCTTAACGACATTTTAAACTCAATAACTTTTGCTAGACTAAAAATAATTCATGCATCAATCATTTCACCCGACTATTTAATAACATCCTTACAGGAAATTTCACAGAATCTTGTTAAGAATAATCTGCCGTTGCCAGTTCGCCTTTCAAGCGTCGCCCAATATCTGGAAATAATAGAATTAGAGGCTTTTCAAACTCACTCTGATTTAGTATTCATATTAAAAATCCCTCTTGTTGAGCAGCAACTATATACCGCTTACCACCTATACCCAATCCCAATTTTAGACGATAGAACTGGTTTTCACCATATTCTATCATTTACACAAAAATATATTGCGCGGAACGACGACTCTCTAATGTACATACCGATCAAAGACTTAAGCTCATGCAAGCGATTAACTCCGAATCAAAAGCTGTGCTGTGAACTATATGCCTACCCAATAGAATCAAATGCACCCTGTGAGGCTCAACTCCTTAAGAACATCCATAGTGTCCCGGAAAACTGCCAGAGTGCCGTAGTGTTTTCCGAAGGGTACAACGTCCAAAGACTAGAATCGAACTCGTGGTTAGTGATCGTTTCCGAACCTATACATGTAACTTTTAGTTGTGCGGGAATCGATTCAAAAACTATTGTGCTAAAAACCAATTCAGTCATTCGGCTACAAACAGACTGTAGTGCCTTTGTGGGAATTACTAAAATTCAAGCCGAACCCATGAAAATAAGTAAAGTTACAGACAATTCACACCCAGTTTTAGTTCCGTACAACTGCTGCAATGCTCACCCCCAAAAACCAGCAATACCAGAACTTAAACCCCTTAAATTAGATAATCTCAACTTAGAAGAACTCAGCGTAGCCAACAACAAGCTGAATCAATATTGTAGAGATCTAGACGACCTCATCAACCAACCCTTCGTCACCAAAAATATATCCTGGTTTACGTATGCAACCGTAACCACCATCGTAGCAGCGGCAGCTGCATTTACCTTCTACAAAGTAGCGAAAAGAATAAAGAAATCTAAGGGAGCAGATTCCAGCCCAGGAAACCCCCAGAATCTCCAGAAAACTCTATCCAGATGGATTCCCAAACTCCGACCAGTAATAGAAGACCATGCCGACGAAACCGAAAATAATTGTCCGGTTTAAACCAAAAGTTGAAGTTACACCTTCAACTTTTCTTTGTAAAGGGGAGCTGTTAGATGAGAATATTATGCACGTGTACGTTATCAAGTATCGTATTTCGCTGACAGCTTCCTTCGGATCCGTTGAATTCGTTGAAACCGTGGGAATGCAATTCAGCAAAGTAAATGTTATAAATGCGAGACTTGCCATCCCACGGCGTTCATTAAGATAGTTCATTTCATTCAAGTAACTTTTATATTTTGTATTTTTCAACTATTGTTTTGTGTATTAATTAAATCAATTTTTTTAAAAAGTGACTTGTGTTTTAAATAATATAAAATATATATATATATATATATATATATATATATATATATATTTGTTTTTAAGTTTTCGCGGGCACTAAATGTTTTAGGTGGTTTTCGGGAATTCATCCGCGTAGTTGATAACTGATCCCTGCCGGGATCGATGGTAAAATGACGACGTTTCGGCAGAGTCACATCTGCCCTCTTCAGGTCGGTTCGCATAATTCTCGTAGCCTTCTGCTTTCGCTTCTAGTTACTCGAATACTAAGATTTTCTGGAGCGAGCGCGCTGTTATATAGTCGCGGCTCGGCGCCTATCGGTTGACACCGTGAACGGCTGCGTGTGATTGGCCCTTGGCGTTCAGTGGGCACGGCTCCATCCTGCTGATTTGTTATTTTCGGTTGAGTTGTTATTGGACGCGTACGGGCCGGTACGGTGTTTAATAGGATTTTCCAACAATTCGATAAGTTCTGAATTTCATTGCGTGCGTTTAGACTGTGAGGTCTCTTCGCTATTTCAATTGCCTCTCTTACGAGTCTTGATTTCGGGTGTTCTATATTTGCCAGTACTCTGGTGTTCTCAAAGTCTATTCGGTGTGACATCGTGGTGGCGTGTTCCGCAATGGATGTTGTTTTTTTCCTGCTTTCTTACAGCGTTCAGGTGTTCATCACGTCTAGCTTGAATTCTTCTATTAGTTTGCCCCACATAGGTTTTATGACAGTCTGCACATGGAATCTCGTACACTCCCTGTTGTTCTAAAGGGATCCTCGTCTTCGGAGTCCTCAACACCGTGCTTATTTTTCTGTCTGTATTGAAAATCGTATCGATATTGTGTCTCCGTAGAATTCTTGCAATACTGTCCGTGGTCCCCTTGACATACGGTAAATAAGCCTTGGTTATTGGTGTCTCATGCTCCTCGTCTGTTTGTCTCGGTTTTGACTTTAGGGCTCTTTGTATATTTCGGTCTGTAAATCCGTTTTGTCTCAGAGCTGTTTTTAAACTGTCCATTTCCTGTTTGATGTTATCCTGGTCAGCTAGCCTTTGTGATCTGGTTACTAAAGTCTTGACGACGGCTTGTAGTTGGGCGCTGGGTGGTGATGAGAATTCGCATGAAGGTATCTGTTGGTGTGAGTTGCTTTCCTATATACTGTATGACCGTTTTTCTAAGAATTTCGATGAAATGTGTCGAATTTTTTACATATGAGTCTGCCCCCTCTGCAAACGGTTGAAGTTGTTGGGCTAGGTATTTGGCTAGGTGTTGTGTTGGGGATCCAACTGAGCTTACTATTGGCCTCAAAGGTGCACCCTCTTTATGTACTTTTGGCAACCCATAGAATTTCGGACATCTCGATGACTTTTCACGCGGAATGAGTTGCAGTTGGAGATTTTTGTCGATCCTACTTGCTTGGATTTTGGCCTTGGTTGTTTTCTCTAGATAAGTTGTTGGGTCAGTAGTAATTTGTTTATATGCTGAATCTTGTAGCAATATTTGAATTTTGTTTGAATAATCCGCTGTATCTAAAATTACAGTCGCATTTCCTTTATCAGCAGGTAGAATGACAATGTCCTTGTTGAGGCGGAGTTGTTTGAAGGCCTCATTTTCTTCTATAGATAGGTTCCTTTTGGGTTGTTTAGACTTTCTTAGAACATGTGACACATCTTGTCTAATTATTTCAGCGGTTTCGCATCTAATTTTGAAACTGCTGTTTCCACGCCACATATTATGCTCTCTGTTGGTATGTGAGAGGGAGCAATAGCGTAATTGAATCCCTTAGCCAACACGCCAATCGAGGAAGTGTTCAATTGGACCGAAGATAAGTTATAAACGGTTTTATTCGTTTCCAATTGCCGTGAGGTTAGACTGTGACCGTTATTTTCCGAGACAAATTCGTTTTTGGGCTTCTGTTGGAGCTTTAATTTGTTAAATTTTGTCTGTTGTTGCATTGTTGTTAACTCTGAATTCGTTTCGGCCCTAAATTCGCTAATCTCATCGAATTTATCCCATATTATCGGGTGGAGTGTATTGCTTACCTGTAGGTAGATATCTAGCAGTTTAGTATTAAGAACATCCAAATCTCTTCTGACATCACGTATGGCTTCCCTAAGTAGGGCACAACTAGCTTTCCATAAGATATTCTGTGTTTTTCTGTTGTTCTTTCAGAACTTTACCGTCATGTTTTTCGGAATAACTCCTTCATCGCGGCATCGTTGTAAAAAATGTAGATCGCACAAAAGTTTGCTTCTTTTCGCGCGTAATTTCTCAAATGTTTTACACAAATGAAAAGTATTCTCCCCGTAGAGATTCACTATATTTGTTTTTAAGTTTTCGCGGGCACTAAATGTTTTAGGTGGTTTCCGGGAATTCATCCGCGTATTTGATAACTGATCCCTGCCGGGATCGATGGTAGAATGACGACGTTTCGGCAGAGTCACATCTGCCCTCTTCAGGTCGGTTCGCATAATTCTCGTAGCCTTCTGCTTTCGCTCCTAGTTACTCGAATACTAAAATCTTAGTATTCGAGTAACTTATTAGAATACTTGTCTTCTTGTAAGTTTTGACGTAGTGACCCTTTTCACCAACATCCCTATCGACGAAGCCTTGGATATCATAATAGAAAAATACAAACCACCTCAACGCCTTGTAGACTTAACAAGGCACTGTCTGATGAACACCTATTTTGTTTACGAGAACCAACGATACAAACAAGTGGAAGGAGCTCCAACGGGATCGCCACTCTCACCAGTTATAGCGAACCTTTTTATGGAGAACTTTGAGGAGTTGGCACTAAGAACAACAACTCTTAAACCCAGTTTGTGGTTGCGATATGTGGATGATACATTTGTGATTTGGCCTCATGGGAGGGAACACCTTAATACTTTTTTAGATCACCTTAATGACATCCATCACAAAATAAAATTTACCATGGAGGTTGAAACCAACAATCAACTGCCATTCCTTGATGTTCTCATAAATAGGAAGCAAGATGGAACCCTTGGCCATACAGTATATAGGAAAGCAACTCACACCAACAGATACCTTCATGCGAATTCTCATCACCACCCAGCCCAACTACAAGCCGTCGTCAAGACTTTAGTAAACAGATCACAAAGACTAGATGACCAGGACAACATCAAACGGAAAATGGACAGTTTAAAAACAGCTCTGAGACAAAACGGATTTACAGACCGAAATATTCAAAGAGCCCTAAAGTCAAAACCGAGACGAATAGACAAGGAGCATGAGACACCAATAACCAAGGCTTATTTACCGTATGTCAAGGGTACCACGGACAGTATTGCAAGAATTCTACGGAGACACAATATCGATACTATTTTAAATACAGACAGAAAAATAAGCACGGTGTTGAGGACTCCGAAGACGATGATCCCTTTAGAACAACAGGGAGTGTACGAGATTCCATGTGCAGACTGTCATAAAACCTATGTGGGGCAAACTAATAGAAGAATTCAAGCTAGACGTGATGAACACCAGAACGCTGTAAGAAAGCAGGAAAAAACAACATTCATTGCGGAACACGCCACCACGTTGTCACACCGAATAGACTTTGAGAACACCAGAGTACTGGCAAATATAGAACACCCGAAATCAAGACTCGTAAGAGAGGCAATTGAAATAGCGAAGAGACCTCACAGTCTAAACGCACAATAACAACTCAATCGAAAATAACAAATCAGCAGGATGGAGCCGTGCCCACTGAACGCCAAGGGCCAATCACACGCAGCCGTTCACGGTGTCAACCGATAGGCGCCGAGCCGCGACTATATAACAGCGCGCTCGCTCCAGAAAATCTTAGTATTCGAGTAACTAGAAGCGAAAGCAGAAGGCTACGAGAATTATGCGAACCGACCTGAAGAGGGCAGATGTGACTCTGCCGAAACGTCGTCATTTTACCATCGATCCCGGCAGGGATCAGTTATCAACTACGCGGATGAATTCCCGGAAACCACCTAAAACATATCTATATATATATATATATATATATATATATATATATATATATATATATATATATATATATAATTGATAGAGAAAAGGAAATATAATAAATAAATTCAAGGTTTGTTTTCATATATACAACTTGATAAGAAATACATGGGGTTATGAACACGTTATGATTCTTTTACACTGTGTAATTAAAATTAAGCAACTCAAATTTAATTCGTTCCTTTTTGTCATAATCCATTGAATGTTAGATTTGTGGTGTAATACAATTTTATTCAACTATAGCGTAAAAACTTAGTATGTTTTTCGAAAGTACCAATCAATTTTAGCTACAAATAGTCATCTCAAGGTCAACTGCATTTTTTACATACAACATAGTAACCTATATTTGCGATACCATAAATGTATAGACAGGAAAATTCTGCGTTCAGATTTATTCTTGGTTTTCCGCTAAAAGTCTCACTGAAAGTCAAATATCAAAATCCCAGCACGAGAAGATATCTTTAAAATGTTGAGAAGTAATGGAAAAGTAAAGCACTAATGACTGATGAGTTCTCCCTGGCTATTCGCTAGTGATGTTGAATGTGACTTTCGAGATTAATCCAAGGTCAACTGTATTTTTTAATGGGACACCACATTTCTAACCTCAAAAATGGTTAAAGGAAATAGTCTACGTTTGTTATTATCTCAAAGTTTGACCTTGGATATCCCATTCAAGGTGCAAATGGATGTTCGAATTTGAGCTTAATTTTTAATAAAATACACAAATTATTTGAGAATGATCAAATCTTTTATTTCAAATGATAGTACAATTGTTTCGGTTTAGTAATGGAAAACAATATATTGTAAGTGACCACCTGCTGCTGTACAACAAGTTTCTAATCTTTTGCCAAAATTTTCGATAACTTTCTGTCATAACTGCGGTTCAATTACTTGAAAACAGTCAATAATGTTCTCCTTTAGGTTATCAATTGTTTGTGGATCGTTGGCACAGACCTTTTCTTTCAAATAGCTCCATAGGAAAAAATCTAAAGGTGTTAGATCGCAAGATCTAGGGGGCCAATTAATGTTTCCTCTTCGAGCAATTGTTCGATTACCAAATTTCTGTTTCAAAAGATTGATTTTTTTTGCTGCTGAATCACATGTTGCACCGTCCTGGTGGAACCACATATTCTGCACATCAATATGCTCCAATTCATACACAAAAAATTAGTAATCATCGTTCCATATCGATCACTATTCACAGTAACAGCATTTCCATTGGCGTCTTCAAAAAAGTATCGACCAATCACTCCACCAGCCCAATAACCACACAAAACAGTTACTTTTTGTGGATGCATCGGTCTTCCCATTATTTCTCGTGCTTCACCCCAGATTCGACAATTTGGTCTGTTAACAAATCGACCCAGTTCAAAATGTGGTTCATTGCATCATCATCAAGTTTCTGTTGTATGGCCCAATTAACGAATTAACGACGTAAACCAAAGCTTTATTTCTTGCGTTATCTGGATCTTGTAAGCCTTTAAATGAAGATCTTTGCGCAAAATTCTGAATAAAGTAGTTTTCGGAATGTTTAATTGCTGTGCACGATGACGAATTGATGTTTTTGGTTGTTCAACAACACTAGCAGTAACAGCTGCAATATTTTCTTCTGAACGTCCAGTACGATGATATGTTTTGCTTTTTTCATTGTTTACTGAACCAGTTTCCACAAATTTTTGAAAGATTTTTCCAATGGCAACATTAGACGGACAATTTTCTCTTCCATATTCTGAACGAAATTTTCTTCCAACTTCTTCACAACTTTCACCAAATTTAAAATAATTTTTAATAATAACACGCGTTGCTCAATATTCTTACTTGTCATCTGTCAAATAACATATAATATTCTAGTACAAAATATATAAATGGCGGCAAATTTAAAAATTAACCTCAAATTGGAACACCCTTTATAAAACTTTCAGCAAAGTTGGATACTTGCCTCTCACAGCTCAGTTTCACTGTGTATTGCATTGACACACCGGGTAGTCTTAACTATCTGAGTTAGATGACGAAATTTATTAAAAGTTTTGTCTATAAAGTCATAATTTTGAACGCCCTGTAGACTACACCTTGTTCGTAACATAATCAGTTAAGTTTTCAATTTAACAGTGGTATATAAATACAACAAATTTTGAGATAAGTATTATCAAAATAAATAAAATATCCAAATGCTTTGAACAGTTTTTAAAGTTCTTGAAACTCAATATTGGGTACTTTTAATATTAAACTACAGATATTTCAGTAAAAATTATAAAAGGAATTGCCAATTTCTGGAAACCACTTATTACTTTTTTCGTTCTACTTTCTTAATTAAAGGCCTCACGACAAAAGGCTTACTATGCAAACCTAACGTTTGCTACTCTTTCCGTGCTTGCGCTCTAGTTTCGTACAAAACGACTCTCTTGTGTAAGATGTTGCGAAAATGCCCCTGGACTAATTATAAGCTGCCAAGACATGGAGGAAAAGCCTTCCGATGTTTGTTGCGAAATGGAATTTTACGTAATAAATAAAGTTGCAAAGTGGCACTTTTATGGTTTGCACTAAAGCCTCATTAATTAACGTTATAAAGTAGGGTTTATTAACTTTTCTGATGGAAAATCGATTAACGAATTACGAGAGAAACATATTTGCATTTTTGATGTACAACTTAGTTGTGTCGTAACCGTATTGCTAGTTCCGTTCGGCTCACAAATTTGCAACCGTTTCATGCTTAGAATGGAAGAGTGGCATATAATTTTTTATCAAATCTAATCGACTTTTACATAAAATTTTCATGAACACATTATTTGTTTGAGAATAAGTTGATGGAGGAACAAAACCTCACAAATAATCTTTCGAAAGCGTTTTCGAATGGGCATTTATTTCGCCTATCACCTTTCCGTTTGACCTGAATTTGTTTCCATCGAGTCGATTTTCGATAAGAAAACGAATCGGTAGTTTCCAGGTTAGACGAATAGCACCACAAATCTCCACTAATTACGATTTCTTCTAACAATGGGACAAACCTGTCCAGCCCTTTGCATCTGTACCAAGAAATGAGGCTAAATGCCTGAAGAGGAATTTGATAATTATCTAAAACGTCACAGAAAACGAAGACTCTCTTAAATTGGATGTTTGGAACAAGTTTATTTGATGCAAATTTAAGAACTTAAAGACTGAAACATGTTGCATCAGTGCAGCTTGAAAACTAAAAACAGTCAAATTCCAGAAACCAAATAATGAGAATTTAGTTCCATGACATCGATCAACGAACAATTCTTAGACGAACTAAAGTTAAAAAATTGACTTTTTACAGTTTTTTCTTTATACCTTTTATATCTTAATTTCTATAGCTTGTAAATTGTAAATTCAGTTATTTAGAATGAAATTTTCTACAAAACGGATGACATACAATTTTGGAAAATACGAAGATTTTCTTGAATAAGCGAAATATTTTAAATATAATATTTGAAGCAGAAGATTTACTCCAATTTTATACAAGTCTACGAAATGTGGCAGATTTTTTATAGTAGATATTCTACTCCTGAGTCGGTCTGTATCTGTGCATTAGGAGAGCAACAACTAATTTCTCGGTTGAAAAATTAAAATTCCATGAGCTAACAAATCTGAAATAACACTAACCTAACACCTTTATCAGGTAAAAAAGTTATAACTCGTTTTTTATATTTCAGCCTGTTTTACATTTTACAAACAAAAAGCCTGTAAACAAATTTCAGTTACGTGGTAAGTTTTAAATATATTCTAATTCTGTAAAATGTAAAAGAAAGATCCCAGACATTTAATTTCCGCTTTCAAAAATCCATTACGCTGAATTATAAAATGTTAAAAATGGACCCTAAAAAAATTAAAATTGCTTATAGGGATCTTAAATGTGAAAGCAGGCAAAAAATATTTAAAAAAATCATTTTGATAATTGAACGGAATGAAGGTATCCTAACTTTATACGCTATCATTTTTCTTCATTATTTCAGATTTGGCAGTTGCTGCAATTATCAGATTTTTTTTTAACGCAAAGAACTATTTACTGCTCTTAAGGTGCAGACCCATTTTCGGGAAGATTAAGTACTTTTTAAAAAATGTATCACAAAATTAGAATATTTTTTGTACCAAATTTGAATACAAAAATATTCACATTTCTCTACAAATCTAGTGGCATTAACATATTAGAAATTTTTATTCTAACCAACTTTTGACAGAATGCTTGTTCTGCCGCCGAAAGCAACGAAATTGTAGAAGAAACACTGAAAAAATGTGGAATTTCAAGCCTTTTAACCGACTTCAAAAAGAAGGAGGTTCTCAGTTCGTCTGCATCTATGTTTTTAGGGTTTCGTATATACAATATACGGATACTCTTATAATATCACTCCGGATTTTTGCCTCTGTCACATCACAGCAATTTTCTCCTAAACTACTGGACGGAAGAGGTTGAAATTTGTTATCAATGAATAGTTTGGTGACCCTATCAGGAGTAAATATCGTAAATGAAGAAATTTTTATTTTAGGAGTACTTCTCGGGGAAAAAACTAAAAAAATCGACCGTCCCACCCCCCTTATCTCC
The DNA here is from genome assembly GCA_034190945.1 of Octodonta nipae. Lineage (NCBI taxonomy): Eukaryota > Metazoa > Arthropoda > Insecta > Coleoptera > Chrysomelidae > Octodonta > Octodonta nipae. Next base: position 58,180,870 of record CM067216.1, on the reverse strand, counting down.
GAAACTATTGAGCCTAAAATTTTGAAAAAAATAGGAAATATAGATCGTTGCGTGAACTTTACAGGAGAAGGAGAAACCATTAATTTTGGGGGTCAAATTATAGAATTAAATGAAAATTTAAAAATAAAAAATATTTCAAACGCATCATGTAATGTATCAAATGAAAGGTCCCATTCTGAGGAACACAAATATATTTATTTCATATTAAAAAAAATAGTTAAAAAGATATTAACGAAAATATACCAAAATTTACCCATTCTTCCCCACCTCCCTTATCGCCGAAACTATAAAACGTAAAGTTCTAAAAAAAATTAGAGGTATAGGGTCTGGTCTGAAGTTCGATTAATCAAAAGGAATTTCGATTCAATATGTTTTTTTCAATAACATTATACTGTTTTTTAGAAATTCGATAAAACACTTTTTTACCGACTTTCTTATGTAGTAAGCTTAGGTGGAGGTGCTGGTAAATCAGAATAATCAAAATAATTGTCAGATAATCAACTTCAAGTTCGAGATTCTTAATTAGTCTGTATATACAGTGTGTCTTCATAAATCAAACGATTTTTTTTATGAATAATATTAGGAGAACAAATTATTCGTCATAAACAGATTTGCCTGGACTAAAATGTATACAGTAATCATGTCAGTTTTTCTTTTAACTGTAGGTCAGGCTTGTCAGCAAAATTCCTATTTTGCTTAAACGTGAAGTACCTTTATTTTTGTTAATATCTAAAATTGTTATCAAATAGAAGTGATTAGAATTAAAACTGCATCTAATTATGCCATTGCACTAAAAACTTTATAATAAGTAATTTTTATAATAAATATTCATGTCACTTTCAGTTTGTATACTAGGTTTGAAAAAGAATATACAGTTCTTTTAAGTTAAGTATCTTTATTTTTAATAATAACTCATGTTTTTATCAAACAAAGTTTATTACAATTGAAAACTGCGTCGTATAATCACTTAAAACTGTATAATGATTTCTTATAAGACTCCGCGGAGATGAGAACATTAAATGATAATACTCAAATCGTCTACAATATAGTGGACCATCTAAATTGAAACCGTATGCAAAATTTTCCCATATACATATTTAGAAAACAAGTTATTCTACTCTACTCACAGTAACCGGGGTTGGTCAAAATAATAATTCTTGCTTAAAAGTAAAATACCTTATTTTAGGCAATTAGTTAATTAGATTTGAAAACTGCATCCATAATATCACTAAAAGTAACTTAACTAACAAGCATGAAATATATTTTTACTGTAATAATTAAATACTTTTTCTGAAGTCGGTGTCAATCTAAAGTAAAAATAAGTTGGGAAGTACATTTGTAAGTTGTACTTCGCAACTTCGCTGTTCAACTTGGCACCGACATCAGAAAAAGTATTTAATTATTGCAATAAACAATTATTACATGCTTTTTAGTTAAGTTACTTTTTTGAAGTCGGTTTGTGTTTTTTTAAAAATGTATTTAAATTGATTAATTTGATCTAATCCGTTCGGAGTATTATATCAGTTTCCACGTTTCAACCTTAGAAATTCCATGCAAAACGAAAAAAACGTTCACTAAAAGATATACTGATACCTCTCCCCGGATCCTCCTTGTCAATGAATTCTCACCCTCGTCACTACAAGACGAACCTCTTCTCCATAACCTTCATCAACTCAACCTCATTTGTCTTATACCGACGAAATGAAAACAGTAGCATTATCTTCGTTGTTACCATTAGGTATCATCAATCAAATGGGAGATAAATATTACTCGCCGTGATAAATCGCTAACAGCTTTTCACCTGCTGAACAGGAAACAAAATTTAACCCGATTTCGGGGGGTTAATAATTCGATATAAAGTTCTCATCTCCTACAACCCCCAGGGGTGGCGTTTACACGCTTAAAATTGACCTTTCAAGGTGGAAACTGGAAATTAGAAGCTGTGAAATTTAATGCAATGAGGTCGCTCCGGTGGAATTACGATTGTGCTTGTAATTTTATTTCTATAGCGGTTTGAGGTCGATTAAAGAAGGGGTTTCCGGAGATGTGGGTTAGTGGGTGTTTTGGGAAATATTTGAAATTAAATTAGATTTAGTTTCGAAATTTGGCGAGAAATTCGTTGCAGTAGCACAGCTAAATGAGAGACTTAGGACTCTGTTTAAAATAAAAGTTTGATGTGTTGGTAATTTATTTAGGTTTTTGTTCACTAACAGTGAACATATTTGTATGAAAAAATACTAAGGATAATTTCTGAATATTACTCAGGAGAACGTTGTTTCCAATAGACAAATTATCTATTAGGATAATTGAAAAAAATAGATCTAAAATATTTTTATGGTTATTGGAAACATAATACCGCCCCTTCTTCCAATCCAGTTATCTGGAAATGTCTCATTAACCCAATTTCATACAGGCAGTGCATAATATGCAGGTGCTCTGTCCTGTTGAAAAAATAAGTTTTCTTCGTCTAGCAACAAAGTTTAATCTTAATCTATTTGGATTTCTAAAGATTCGGTTATAAGGGGATTATCACATTTTCTAATAAGTCGAAATTCAATTCCCTAGTTAAATTTTCTTCCACGAATAAAGGACCAATAATTTCCGAGAATTTTGGTCCATATATTGATTTTTTGGGGTTTTGGTTGTGCTCTTCCCCAAAAACTTGTAGATTAGTTTTTCAAATGTAATTGTACATTAAAAAAACTGCTTCATCAGAAAAAGAAATGTTTTTAATAAAATTAGGGTCTGCAATTGCCCTTTGATTAATTCGCAGAATTCTAACTTGTCAAAATCATCCTCAGCAAGCTGTTGCGAAAGCTGTATTTTGTAGGGAAATAATTTATTTAGACGTAACGTTTTATGCACAGAACTGATGGAATTATTTGTTAACCTGGATACTTTTGGTATTGATGTTTGAGGATCTACGGCAAAATAACCTAAACTCAACCTGTGCAGCTTCAGTTGAAACTCTACGATTCTTAACAATTTTATTGCACACTCTTCCACTTTCTAGAAATTTATGAACTAAATCCAACACATATTGATGCCCAATATTTTTATCGAGGATGTCTCTGACGAAAAGCATAAGCAGTTCTGCGTGCACAGCATTGTTCTTCTCCATAAATAAATATTAACTCAATTCTTTCTTGTAAAGAATAAACCATTGTCGAAATTTGATGGCCAGTATGCAACGAAACCACTACTAATACTAAATTGTTTACATTTACAGTCGCAAATATCTTTCTCAAAAACATTTAAGGATTTTTTCTCAGTTGTTTATCTCAGGACTTATCCTCATATTTTTGTTCAATTACAATTCACAATTTTTATTTTTTTACGGTTTCTAGGTCATTACTCTGTAAAAAATAATCTGATTTAAAAAAATCATGTCAAAAGATTGGCAAAAAAGAGACGTTTAAAGAGAGGTATCTCATAATATCCCTTTGTATTTAAATTTTAGAAATGATATTCACCCCCGCTTAGAGGTTGCAACTGCAAGGTGTTTTGTTGTCTTTTCCTTTTAAGATATTATAAAAGTTATTTTAGGTGCCTAGTTTTGAAATGAAAGCCCTGTATATGTTCAATAACTATTAGGGGTAATCCAGACAAGGCAACGGTTTTGAGACTAGGGTTACAAACCATTTGAGCAACCAGAATGAAACTGCTGCCGTCACACGAACAAGACTGATCGGGGATTAATAATAACAGAATTACATAAATGCAATTTACTCTATTTAATTTTAGAAATCGTAATCAATAAATAGCATATATTTTAAGAAAACTTTTGTCATAAATCATAAATTATTAACAACTAACTAATCCGATATAGAAAATATATTTGTCAATGGACGATGAGTCGTATACATTACAAGAAGAACTTGACAGCTCAAATGCAGATAAGTGGTTGCCAACCATACCAGATAAACAACAATGCAAAAAAATGTTGTATGGGATTTAACCGGCGATCTCCCAGAAGTTCAGAAGACTCCGTTGCCTGTTCAAAGTAGAAATCTACTCAAAGGCAATATTATTTGTAACAAAATCAGACTAGTGAATCGAGGATTTGAACAGAGGACAGGAATAGATTATAAAGAGACATTTAGACTAGTGGTAAAATTTGACTGAATTAGAAGGACGTAAGTTAGCCTTAGCTGCAAAAAGAAAATCACATATCAAGCAACTTGACTGAAATACAACAGAATAAGTGGAAAACTGGATGCTGAAATATTTATGAATCAACCAGAAAGTTCTGCAAACTGAAAAAGAGTATTTATAGACTCAGTCTTCCAGACGTTGACACATAAGATTCACAAAATTTTTGCAACAACATCGATTGATTGAAAATAACGCAGTCCCAAGTATTTTCACAACTGTTAACAATTACAGAAGGATCATCATCGCCTTTTTCATAGAAGATGGATTCTTTATTCAAGATGATTTAACTACAGAAAAAATTCTATTATTTTTCAAAAACCTGTTTGAAGTAAGTAAATTCAGTATTTAGACCTTGAGGGAGTGATAGTTACAATATACTAAATACTCAAAAATATATACAGTAAAACAAAATATCTAAATTTATAATAATGGAACTGATTATTATTAATAATAATAATGAACAAAATTAAATAAAATCAAACCGAAATAAAGATTACTATAAACGGTTTTTGTTGATTAAATTTATTGAATGCAGAATAGTTGGTTCTTACTCTATCATATTGTTACGAGAATTCATCCGACAGCTGGTGCAATCGGCCATCAACCAGTTCATGGGGACATTATTCCGATAAATTCTGGGAACCCGAAATGTTTGTCTCTCAACCGGCGGACCGCTGCCGTTACTGGGAATTCCCTTAAAGCTTCCAGAACATTATGGAATTTCCCGATGGTTCGTGGACGTACCAGACAATTCCAAGATAAATGTATAAATAAGAAACAGCTGGCGATAGGAGGCATTCAGTTTTCGTCGGTCGTTTGTACAGTTAAGATAAAATGTAAATAGTAGTTTCTGTGAATATAAATTTGTGTAAAAGTAGTGGAAATAAATTAGAGTGAGTTAGACTGTGTTTTTAAATAAATCCAAGAACGGAACTGAACCCGAGTGTGAAAATAAAAACATTACAGTGGTGACAGGTGTGCGGTGTATTTGTGGAACTTTAGAAGTGAAACATAAATAGACGGACAATGTTTAAAACAGTGAATTTGGACCAATTGAAAGTGACGGAAAAAAGAACTTGAGGAAAGGGATTTAGAAATTAATGGGAAGAAAAGTGAATTAGTACAACGGCTACGAGATGCCCTAATAAATGAAGGTAACGATCCCGATACTTATTTGGTTGAAGTTTCTGGTAATGGGGACATGATTATGCTATTGAAAAAAATGGAGGAAAGTTTAAAAGAAACGTTACAAGATAAATTGCTAGAAAATTCTAAAAATTTGAAAGAGTCGTTAGAAGATAAATTAGTGGAAAATTCAAAGACTTTAGATAGAAGATAAGCTACAAACATTACAAGATAATTCTAAAATCATGAAAGAGGCTCTCGAAGATAAATTGCTAGAAAATTCTAAAAACTTGAAAGAGTCATTAGAAGACAAACTAGCAGAAAATTCTAAAAGCCTGGAAGAGAAATTACTGGAAAATTCTAAATCCCTAGAAGAAAATTTGAAAAGCATGGTACTGAAAAACTCAGAAATGCTGGAAGAGAAAATATTCCAGAATGAAGCTCGGATGGAAGAGCTAAAGCAGACAATGGTTGAAAATGAAGCCCGAATTGAAGATCTGAAGCAGACGACGGTCAAATATGAAACCCGGATGGACGAACTAAAGCAAACAATAGTTGAACAACTTAGTCAGGCCACAGTTAAAAACGAAACGCGCATAGAAGAGTTAAAACAGATAATGAAGGGCGAGATCACCGAAATAAAAGAGCAGGTAGTGACAAAACAAAGGGAAGAAACTCCAGCAAAGACCGAAAGCAGAAACAGTCTGGATGTAGTGGATTCGAAAATTGGCCTCGAGGGAACAAGGCCCAAGATGAAACCTCCGCAATTTGATGGAAAATCGTCATGGACTAATTATCGGCGCCAATTCGAGGCTGCAGCAAAGTTAAACGGATGGTCAGCAGAGGAAAAAGCAATAGCATTAACACTTGCCCTAAGAGGGGATGCTACAGATGTTTTGCAAACATTGAATACCTCGGAGCAAGAAGACTACGAACAACTGGTTAAACACTTAGAGCTGAGATATGAACAGACCCATTTGGAGCACGTGTACCACTCCCAACTAAAAAATCGTCATCAGAAATCTAATGAATCGCTACAAGAGTTTGAAGCCGATATTGCCCGTCTGGTTCGCCTTGCCTATCCAGCCACACCGGAAAATGTAATAGAAAGGTTAGCAGTGTAAGCATTTTTGGATGGACTTCGAGACCACGAAGCCAGACAAGCATTGACCCTAGCTCGACCGACTCAATTAGTGGATGCACTGGCTCGAGCTCTAGAATTCGAGGCTGCGAAAAATACCTGCAGAGGTCAAGCCAGAGTCCGAATCGTTGACGGAGAATCCGAAGATTGCGGAAACGATGAAGCCTCTCTAAGAAAGATAATAGAAGAAGTCCTTACCGAAAAAAGACTAGTGAGATGTCGGAAGTGTCGTAAGGTAGGACATGTCCAGAGTCGTTGCAAGGAGAGCAACGGAGTCCAGACTTCCTCGCCGGGGAAACTAAAGAAGGCCTATGTAAAGGGACCATCGTCGACCTGTAGCAAACAAGTGTCAACAACCAACGCATATGTCGCTTCGCTACGCAACCACGTTAACAGTGTCTTCGTAGATGGCCTTATTAATAGGAGGCAATTTGCAATGCTGCTGGATACTGGTACGACGAAAACAGTAATAAGGCCCAACGTCGTTTTAGAGACGATGATACAACCAACAAAATGGCAACTGCGAACAGCGACAGGAGAAGCAGCGAAAGTCCATGGTGAAATAGAGGTTGAAATGACCTTGGGAAACACAACCTTGCTACATCGGGTATTAGTGGCAGACATCGAAGACGAAGTAATCATTGGAATGGATGTCATGAGCTCCAAGGGATTCCAGTTAAACTTCAAAGATGGAATTCTGCGAGTGAATGATGAAGAAGTGGTGCTTCATGGAAAAGATGACATAATTCTTCGAGCCATCTTAGCTTAGATAGGAGAGCTCAAGCTGGAACAGTAATGATGTTTGATCCCGAACTTAATGACGGAAATGTAGGCAGAGGAGTCGCACTGGGAAAGACTCTGTTTCGTGCCAGGGAGATTGTTCCAGTAAGAGTAATGAACCTGAATCATTACTCGGTTGTGCTAAAGAAAGGAACAACTTTGGGCCATTGTTCAACAGTTTCCTCTGTAGTCAGAAGCACACAGCATGCAGAAATACCACCAGGTAAACTATTTGAGGAACTGGAAAGACTCATCTAAGAATTTGAAACCAAACCAGAGAGCAAAATTGAGGGACATCGTTAGAAACTACCAGGATTTCTTCGATGTAGGGAATGGCAAAAGAGGACGAACTGATCTGGTGAAACATAAAATTATTACTGGGGACGCTCAACCTATTCGACAGTCGGCGAGAAAACTACCTCTAGCTAAAATAGAAGAAGCCGACAGGATAGTCCGCGAGATGGAGGAAGAAGGTGTTATTGAACCATCCAATAGCCCTTGGGCTTCTCCAGTTGTCTTGGTTAAAAAGAAAGATGGTTCGACCCGATTTTGCGTGGACTATCGGCAATTAAATCACGCTACAAAGAAAGACAGCTATCCCCTTCCAAGAATAGACGATACCCTAGATACATTGGCTGAATCGAAAATGTTTTCCACCCTGGACCTGAAGAGCTGTTATTGGCAGGTGGAACTTGCTAAAGAAGACCGAGAAAAGACTGCTTTTACCATCGGCGCAGGACTTTATCAATTCACAGTGATGCCGTTTGGACTGTGTAATGCTCCAGCAACGTTTGAAAGATTGATGGAAACAGTGTTAAAAGGGCTTTCATGGAAAACGTGCCTGGTGTTTCTTGACGACATTATCGTGGTTGGAAAATCTTTTGAAGACCACGTGAGGGACCTGGAGGAGGTATTTCGGCGACTTCGAAGTTCCGGACTAAAGTTAAGCCCGAAGAAGTGTCAGCTATTCCAAGACGAGGTGCAATATCTTGGACTTGTGGTTTCCGCAGAGGGAGTAGCTGTTGATAAACAGAAAATCAAAGCTGTCCAGGAATGGCCGATACCTAAAGATATCCACCAGTTAAGAAGTTTCCTGGGGTTATGCACGTACTATCGTCGGTACGTAGCCGGATTTGCCAACATCGCCAAGCCACTTACTAGACTGACAGAAGGGAAGGTGCAGTACCAATGGGACAAGGAATGTCAGCGATCATTCGAGACATTGAAAAGAGCTTTGACGAGTGCTCCCATATTAAGTTATCCTTTGCCAGATGGAAACTTCGTATTGGATACCGACGCAAGCAATGTCGTGGTGCTGTGCTTTCGCAGATCCAGGAGGGCCAGGAGAGATTCATCGGATACTTCAGCAAGACCTTGAGCAAGCCTGAACGGAATTACTGTGTTACTCGCAGGGAACTCCTGGCTGTGGTAAAGGGGGTAGAACATTTCTACAAGTACCTCTATGGTAAAAGATTCCTCCTGAGGAATGATCATGCAGCACTGAAGTGGCTTCTGCAGTTTAAAAATCCTGAAGGACAGGTGGCAAGGTGGATTGAGCGGTTGCAAGAATTCGACTTCGAGACTGAACATCGAGCTGGAACAAGCCTTAAGAATGCTGATGCCCTATCGAGGAGACCATGCCCTGATGATTGCAAACATTTTCAGCGAGCAGAAGAAAAAGGGGCTGTTCTCTGTAGAACTACCGCCATCGATCACCATTGGCAATCTGCGGAGATCCAAAAAGACCAGAAATTAGATCCAGATTTGAAAGAGGTTATCCGGTGGAAGGAAGAAGAGCGCAAACCTACGTGGCAGGAGATTTCCCGATACTCACCAACCATAAAGTCGTACTGGGGTGGTGCCGGAAATGTACGGTTTGTGCAGCAAGTAATGGGCCTTAGAAGCGAGCAAAAGCTCCCATGAAGCAATATAACGTGGGCAGTCCATTCGAAAGACTAGCCATTGATGTTGCCGGTCCATTTCCTGAATCCGACTCTGGAAATAAATACATTGTGGTGGTGATGGACTATTTTAGTAAATGGGCTGAAGCGTATGACTTGCCGAATCAAGAAGCCTTGACCGTTGCTGATGTACTTGTAAGGAAATGGGTCAGTCGTTTTGGTGTTCCCTTGGAGTTGCACTCAGACCAAGGTAGAAATTTCGAATCTACTCTTTTCCAAGACGTCTGCAAACTCTCGAAGATCAATAAAACACGAACGACGGCATTACACCTGCAATCCGATGGAATGGTAGAACGGATGAATAGAACCATTAACCGCCATTTGTCAAAGGTAGTCTCTGACCACCAAAGAGACTGGGACCAGTATCTACACTTGTTTCTAATGGCATATCGTTCGTCTGTGCACGACTCCACGGGTCAGACCCCGGCCAGTATTATCATGGGACGAGAATTAAGACTACCATGCGATTTGAAGTTTGGATGTCCCCCAGGAGAAGAGATCGAAGGTGAAGACTTTGTCAGCCAGCTACGTCAACAGATGAACGACATCCATGAACAAGTCCGGTTAAACATCGAGAATGCCAGTGCCCGAATGAAGGAAGCTTACGACATCACAGCCGAGAGCGGAGAATTCCAAGTTGATGATCTTGTTTGGTTGTATAACCCGCAACGTCGTCGTGGATATTCGCCCAAGCTACAGAGATCTGGGGAGGGACCGTACCAAATTGTGAAGAAAATAAACGATGTCGTCTACAGAATAAAGAAGCTACCTCGGGGAAAACCAAAGGTCGTACACTTCAACAGGTTAGCCCCTTATGCCGGAAGTCATGACGACGAAGGTGACCAAGCCCAAGTCCGCAGCATCCAACCACCCGATGACGAAATGACCTTCGAACAGTTTATGGCACTGTACTCTAATGGGCAGAAAGTGCAGTACGAAGTGACCACAGAGGAACCCCGAGACCTGTTTGAGGTGCCCATAGAATATACCCTGGCTCATTGTGTAGCTCGAGATCTCCGGATGTCCAGAAGAATAGCCAAGGTGTTTGTCAAAAAGTACGGCCAGTTCCAGAAGCTACGGGAGCAAGATCCAGTGGTAGGGAAGGTACTTCATCTCGAAGATAAACAACCAGTGGGTACCAGAGACATCTTTTATTTGGTAACGAAAACATTCTCGGAAGACAAACCAACATATAGCGATCTTTGGAAGACTCTGGTAGAATTGAGGAATGTGATGATGGAGAAGAATCTGACGAAATTGGCGGTCCCAAAGATAGCCTGCGGGTTGGATGGACTGAATTGGAGGGTGGTGAGAAGTATGATGGAAACAATCTTTCGATTCAGTGGCATCACCATCCTGGTATGCTGTCTCAATATTCGCAGCCTAGATTCGAAGACCGTTGACTGCTACTTCCACCAAACTTCCCGTTGTCGAAATGGAGAGTTCTGCAAATATCGTCACACCAGGAAGGATTCTAGGACATTCCGGGACGAAATGATCTTAAGGAGGGGGCAACCAGTTCATGTAAGGGACATTATTCCGATAAATTCTGGGAACCCGAAATGTTTGTCTCTCAACCGGTGGACCGCTGCCGTTACTGGGAATTCCCTTAAAGCTTCCAGAACATGATGGAATTTCCCGATGGTTCGTGGACGTACCAGACAATTCCAAGATAAATGTATAAATAAGAAACAGCTGGCGATAGGAGGCATTCAGTTTTCGTCGGTCGTTTGTACAGTTAAGGTAAAATGTAAATAGTAGTTTCTGTGAATATAAATTTGTGTAAAAGTAGTGGAAATAAATTAGAGCGAGTTAGACTGTGTTTTTAAATAAATCCAAGAACTGAACTGAGCCCGAGTGTGAAAATAAAAACATTACAATATAAAGAATTAATGATGCCCTTCTTATGGTATTTGGATGATTAGAGTTAAAACTGAGATAGGTGTTAGCATGAGTCGGCTTTCTGTAGACTTCTATATCACATGAATATTGTGTTATGTTATTAAAATATCCAACAAAGGTAATGCGTTATTCTACATAATTTCCAATGTGAATTGTATAGTTGGTACTTTGTTGTTGAGGCCTTTTAATAACACAGACATAAAAAAATCGATCCCACAGAAGAAACCATATTTGGTATAGTTTTTTTTGTGTAGCTGAATCCGAATCTGGGGTTAGTTTTGCCCTATCACGTCAGGCTTTTTTAAAGGTGCCTTCACGGTCATTTTAAAGCTTTTTTGGCGAACATGAAGGTATAACAAGAGCATTTGGAGCAAGCAGTTGCAGCTACTCAGTTTATAGGTATTCGAGGTCACTGAATGCGAATCTTAAGTCCATTTATGTACACAAATAGAGTTCAAAGTAATTTAAAGGTCATCAGTGGGTTATCTCATGGTCAAATAAAAACAATTTTTGGTCGTTGAAGTTGAGTCCAATATAATTCAAATTATGCAGTCGAGGGCAAAGGCCATTTAAAGAACATATCAAGATTATTATTGAGTACTTTTGTTTCTTCTTATCTATCTACTGTCCCGAAGCCGTGATAGGACAAAACTGACCCCAGATTTGTTTACAGCCACCCCGAAAACCCATGTACTGAGTAACTGGAACTGCTTGCTCCAGTTTTCTTGTTATACTTTCATCTTGGCTTAAAAAAGGCCTAAACATGACCGGGAAATGACCTTAAAAAATCTTGATGTGATAGGCCGAAACAGATTTTTCTCAAATAATGCCACCAAACAAAACGTTTGTTATTCTTTTTTGTAAAAAGTATTTGTTCTTCAAATTTTTCCATGAAAAAGTGGCTAAAGGCAGGGTAGAAAGAAAAACCCATGGTCATCTCAAAGTATTGTTAGTAGAAGTCATTGTTGAGTTGAAAATATGTTCTTTTCGTACAAAATCCTACTAATTTCATTATTGTGTCAATTCATAATTTTTGCGTGCCTTGATTTAGTAATGAATCATGTTCTAATCGTCCCTTTAGTATAGAATAGTGGTTTGGCAACAAGGATATTATTGTATAGGTTTGTAATGTCAAAAATTGCTCTAGTGAAAATATAATGTGCCTAAGAAATGTGCACTGTTTTTAAGAGTAAAATTGGAATTACTTATAAGTACAGAAATGACCTTTAGAAGGAATTTTGATAGTTCGATTCCCTGTAGCCCTGACTACTGGTCTTAAAGGGATATGTGTTTTTAAACTTTTTTGTTTTTAGTTTCGAGCACAAAGAGTTACAGATTCCATATGAAGTGGTAGTGTGCGCCATTGTTCGGCAAAATTTTGAAGTAGGGATACATTTTGTCTATGATAACATTTATAAATATTTCTTCTACAAATGTCTCTAGAGGTCGTATAACAGACACATTTGGCTTCAAACATCCGCACAAAAAATCTAATCTTAAACAAAAATACTGTAGTAGTTTCCAAGAATTTATTATGTACTGACAATTGTTTCACGCAGCAGACTGACTTGAATACAGTCCTATATTTTTGTATTTTCAGTATTTTTGTTTCAATATAATTAAACACTGGTTTTTGATTTTGAAATATGACGAAACTGTAAATATACATTTCGTTTTAAACACATCATAAATTAATTTCAATATTTACATTTGCCAAGGAATACGAGGGCTGCCTTTTATATTTCGGGATCGGACAACCCTAGTGTTGCAATCTGACAACTGACAGCTCTATCGTAAAGATTGACATTTTTGAGGTTATACGTTAACGTTTTGACATACGAGCGCTATGTGTTGTTTACAGTAACTTAAAGGATTCATCTCGGCCAAAAAATGGAATTAAATCGTGAACATTTTCGGTCGATTATTTTTTACAACTTTCGACGTGGACTAAAGTCAGCAAGAGTGCATCGATGAACTTAATTTAATTTTTGGCGATGAAACTCCATCAAGGACCACTGTTTATCGTTGATATGGTTAATTCAATCGAGCTCGTAGTTCACTCCAAGACGAATTTCGTGAAGGTCGTCCAAAAACAGTTGTTGTTCCGGAAACCATTGATGCTGGGCGCGAACTGATATTGCAAGATCGTCATGTGACCTATCGTGAGATTGAGTCAACCTTACACATTAGTGGGACCAGCATATATTCAATATTGCATAAACATTTGAATGTCCAATAAATTTGTTTGCGTTGGATCCCATACAATTTGTTAATCGTTCAAAAAAAGGCTCGTGTCGATTGGTCGAAAGAAAAGATCAAAAAATACGATAGCGGTGCTTCAAAACACGTTTATGACATAGTGACAGGTGATGAATCGTGCATTTACGCGTATGAGCCCGAAAGTAAACAGCAGTCGACTGTATGGGTGTTTTAAGATGAGCCGAATCCAACAAAAGTTGTTCGCGCACGAAGCACTTTCAAGCAAGTGATCGCCTGTTTTTTCGGAATAACTGGACATGTCGCAACCGTACCACTAGAACAACGCAGAACAGTTAATTCTGAGTGGTACACAACCATTTGTTTGCCAGTTGCCTTCTACGAAATGAGGAAAACCAACCGCCGAAGACGGATCACTCTTCACCACGACAATGCGAGCTCTCACACATCGGCTCAAACAACTGCATTTTTGACCACTCAAAACATCGATTTGATGAGTCATCCGCCGTATAGTCCTGACTTGTCACCAAATGACTTCTTTTTATTCCCGTACGTAAAAAACAATCTGAGAGGTGAACGTTTTTCGACACCTGAATGCAGAACCGCTTCGCATTCAGAATGCATGTTTTGGAGATCCCTCAATCGGAGTGAAAAAAGTGCTTCGACAATTGGTTCAAACGCATGCAAAAGTGTATAGATCTTCATGGAGAATATTTTGAAAAGCAATAAAACGATTTTAGATGATTAATATTTGTTTTTGTTGTCTAATCCCGAAATATAAAAGGCAGCCCTCGTAGGATGAAAACTGCAAATGTTAATAAATTTTCAAACGATACCCAGAGGATATTTAACACCTTGGCCTGAAAATTTCCAAAATAAATACATTAAAAAAACAATAACCGACTTAAAAAAAAGTAACTGAAGTACAACTTATAAATGTAATTCTCAAATTATTTTCATTTTAGCTTGGCAATGACTTTAGAAAAAATATTTAATTGTTACAGTAAAAAATTATTTAATGCTTTTTAGTTAAGTTACTTTTTTTGAAGTGGATTTTTGTTTTTTTTTTCAATGTATTTATTTATCAATTTTTACTAATGTTATAGCTTAATTGGATGCAGTTTTCAAATATAAATAATTTTTTCGATATTGCCTAAAGTAAGGAATTTTTCTCTTTTGCAGCATTTAATATTTCGACCAATCTCGTTTGCTGTTGAATAGAACACAGTAACTTTTTTCTTCTAAATATGTATGTGTGTTAAGAAAGTTTTTGCATATGATTCTATCTTAGGTGTATCCACTATATTGTATTAAGTTAATATTTAATAGTCTCTTCTCCACCGAATGTTATAATAAATCATTATACAGTTTTAAGTGATATAGCATAATAGGACGCTGTTTTCAATTTTAATAAACCTTGTCTTATAACAACCTTATATATTTTTTTAATATTAAGGTAGTGAACTTAAATAAAATTTTTATTCTTTGTCAAACCTAGTATAGCATTTCAAAAATGACATGAATATTATTTATAAAATATTTAGTGATGTGGCATAATTAGATGCATTTTATAACTCAAATACTCTTTTTTGGAAAGAATTTCAGATATGGTCAAAAAAGAAGGCATTTTACTTTTAAGCAAAATTCATATTTGCCGACAAACGTCGTATAGAGTTGAAAAAAGATACGTAATGAATACAATATACTTTCTGTCCATGCAAATCTTTTTATGAAGAATAACTTTTTCTCTAAATAATATTCATACGAACGTTTTGCGTTTGAAATCTACTTATGAAGCCACACTGTATATAGAGACCAACTGAGAACCTCCATCTTGAAGTTGATTAAATGCCATTTATTTCGACTTAATTCCAATCTTCTTTCAATATATTACAATTTATAAATATACAACATAGTTGTATGCAGTTTTCAATTCTAATAAACATTGTTTGATTAGGATTTCGGGTAAAAAATAGAGGTACCTCACCTTTAAATAATAAAAACTATTATATAGTTTGGAAAGTTACATAAATACTTATTATGCAGTTTGTAGTGCAATGCCATAATTAGATACAGTTTTTAATTCTAATTACTTCTATTTGAAAACAATTGTAGATATTTACAAAAACAAAGGTACTTCAATTTTAAGCAAATTTCTTATTTGCTGACAAACCTCGTCTACACTTAAAAAAGTGACATGTAATGATTACAGTATACGTTTTAGACCATGTAAATTTGTTTATGAAGAATAACTTTTTCTCTTGATATTATTCTTTAAAAAATGTTTGATTTATGAAGACACGCTGTATATACAGACTAATTAAGAATCTTCACCTTGAAGTTTATTAACTGACTTTTATTTTAATAAATCCAATTTCTTTTCAAATTATTATACCCCAAGTTCCGAATAGTAATATTTCCATATTTTAATACGAGCACCTCCACCAAAGCTTACTATGTAAGAAAGGCGATAAAAAACTTTTTTCCCGTTTTTCTAAAAAACGTACAAGCTATGTTATTGTAAAATATATTGGATCACTTCGGGATCCCCAGAAACTAATCTAATTTCTTTTTAATTTACTATACACCAAATTCAGAACAGAAACATTTCCATATTTTAGTACCAGCCACTCCACTAAAGCTTACTATATAAGACAGTCGGTTAAAAAGTTTTTCCGGATTTTCTAAAAAACATTGAAAGCTATGTTATTGAAAAAAATATGGCACCAGTTCGGGACCTCCAGGAACAGGATCCCATATAAACGATCGAAATTCCTTGAGTCTATTTCTATTACTCGCTAAACGAACATAAAACACATAGATACAGAGGAATTGAGAACGTCCTTTTTTATGAAGTCGGCTAAAAAAATTCTCTACTTATTTCTTACACTGTAAATTTCACCAAAAACGTTACCTTTTATTTCCCTAATAAAAGCGGAAGTATTCCAGCTAATTTGCATTCTGGAAAAACACAAAATGTCCTTCTTCGACTTCCAAGAGTTAATAAGTGAATACCGACTTCATCGCATGCTAATACGATGCATGCTCTAGTTTCTTCTCTTTCAAGTTTTCCCCAGTACAGCAATTTGAATAATTTTCAACGTTTTACGGGCACCGAGTACCGCGTCGATTTTGCCTTACGTGGAAATTCGACAATGTGAAATTGTAAATTCTCCAGCGATTGCATCTGCGATGCGGAAAACTTTGGGGCCACCTGGATGTTGATCGCTGATGACATTTTCAAGATAATAACGCCAAACGGAGCATCGCTGTTAGGTTGAAGCACCCACTCATTAGTGTCAAATTCAGATGATGAATCGTTCCGTGTGATATATTATGTGCAAAGGCAAGCGATTAACATTTTCCAGATAATACTGGTGAGTGGTTTAATTAAATTTTTGGGTAGATTCATGCATCGGGACGCTACTGCGGCGTTGTAAAGTTTTGTTGTTAAGTTGTTGTGGAGGAAGGATCCGTTAATAATTAGCAAATTGCCCAATTAATAGAGCAAACAACAGCCTGTACCCTAATCCAAACGGTAATTGAAACAAGACTTCAAGTGAGCATTTGGATTTTTTTTAATATAAAGATAATTCAACCAACTACTTTTTTTGGTTTTTGCATACACCGTCAAAAGTAATGATTATATCGTATTATTGTAAATTGACAGTTCGTAGGGAATTAAAAAACTACAAAACAAATTTTCACTGGGAATAGACAAAAAGATATGTTGAGTTTTTAAAATATCGTGTCTTCATTTCCAACGCTGTAGGTAACATTTTGGGGAAACAAAAGCTCATCACTACATATTATGAAACAATGTCCTCCACGCAGTGTTGGGCAAAATTAAATTGTAAATTGTTGGACAATTAAAAATTCACAATTAACTAATTGTTAATCATGACTATTGCAATAACAATTAAATAATTGTAATTGTGAAAACTGCGATTAACAATTAATTAATTGTTAGTCGTGAGTTTCCACAATTAACGATTAATCAATTGTCAATCTTTTTAATGTTTTTAATTAACAACTAACAATTAAAATTTATAATGTTATATAATGCAAGTAATCTATGTTTATTTGTATTTGTATTTGTATATGTATATATGTAATTTGGTTCCGGAAAACGGCTCTCTTTTGACGTAATTTATGAATTAGAAGATTTCGATGTCTTTGGGAATAATCGTATTATTGAAAGAAATTAAATATTAAAAAATTCAGTAGCAGATTGTGACACTTATGTGTAGAAACAACAAGTATTTTACGGTTCTACAGGATGTTTCAAAACACGTAACCCATAAGCAGTTGTATATGCATATATACTTAGATTTGTTAAAATATAAGGCGCTGTGATTTAAAATATGTCGGATACTAAATGTTTTATTATGTTAAAACATAGTGTAGTGGAATTATATGTAGGGTAGTTAAAAAAATGAATTGGATAGCCATAAGCAGATGCATGTACAGGATGGTTCAAATATATCATGGGGTAGAAACACTTATACAGAGTGGTTCCAAAAATGTACTAAATTTTATATTTGGTAACCCATAAACAGTTGTATATATAAGATGGTTGGTATAAAGGAGGAGAGTGGAATTATACTAATACAGGGTGGTTAAAGGTTCTTAGAAAAATGTTTTATAGAATAGCCCACAAGGAGTTGCAAATATGTGTTGGAATATCGGACGTAGTAAGATAATAGTTACAGGGGGTGGTTAATAAATTTTAGAAACAAAAAGTGTTTATAGGTTGGTTCATAAGCAGTCACATATGCAGGATGATTGAAATATGGAGTGGAGTGGGATTGTGGTTATACAGGGTGATGCAAATAAAAATATATATAATATGTGGTCCATATGTTATAAAGTGATGTTATTTAAAAAGTGTTCAATAAATGTTATTGAACCGAAATTAAAATGATTCGTTTTGTCTTGGGACAAATGGTTTACATAGCAAATGTTTGAATATTTGGATATATGTATTCACATTTTTATTGTTTTTTTAAATTTATTTTAGAATTTTTAGTGATATAATGGAATAATTGATAGCAGTTTCAACTCTGACTAACTTTGTTACATAACAATGTTCTATATAGACAAAAGAAGGGTACTTTACTATTATGAAAAATTCAAGTTTTGCCGAACTTCGTATACAGTTAAAAAAATTGACATGTGACGAATTTATTTTAGGTTTCGGATCTAGCAGATCTGTTTATGAAATCACGAAGAATATATTTTTTAAATATTAGTTTATTGTATGGGTTGCAGAACTTTACTCGTAAATTCAAGGTTTTGTGAAAAATTTGGGCACATATATCCAAATAATCGAACATTTGCTATGTGAATAAATTTTTTACAAGACGAAAGAAATTAGCTAATGTTCAATTCTCTAACGATTATTCGGACATTCTTTATAATAATTCAACTTCATAATATATTTCGCCCTCCTGTATATCGTTATGGATTATTTACTACAACTTTTTTTCTATACATTTTGAACCACCTTGTATAACTATAACATTCTATATTCCAACATTCCTGTATATGCGCCTGCCTATGGTTCATTCTAAAAACTATTTGTTTTTGTAATTTTTTAAACGCCTTCTTTAGATATAATTCTATTCCACACTATATTTCAACCATCATAAATACACGCTTGTGGGCTACCCATTAAATTATTTATTGTTTTAACATTTCTTTCAGCACCCTGTATAACTGCAATTCCTCTCCACCCTATATTACAAGCATCCTATATATGCAATTCCTTATGGACTACCAAATATAGCATATTTGTCCTAACATTTTTTTTAAAATCACACTGTATAATTATTATAATAGTATATATGTGAACCACCCTGTATATGCATCTGCTAATGACCACCCAATTTAACATATTTTTAATCACCCTGTATGAGATTAATTTGACTTTACCCTATATTTCAAACACCCTGTAAATGTCACTGCTAAGGGACTACCCTGCAACATTCTTTCATAATTTTTTTAACCACCCTGTATAACAATTGTTCGGTTCCGTCCTATCTTCCAACTATCATAAGTATTCAACTGCTCATGGCTTACCTGATATAATTATTTTTTTATATAAGTATAGTTTCACTTCACCCCACTCTATTTTTTAACCACCTTTTATATGCAACTGCTTATAGGCAACCCAATGAAAGATTTAATTTCTAACATATTTTGAACCACCCTGTATAATTATAATTCTAGGACGGATTATATTTTCATCAATTTGTATATGCATATGTAACTGTTTATTGGCTACATTTCTGAAATCATACTGTATAACACTAACGATATGTATTCCCATGAAATGATAATTTAAATTAACATGCGAATTTGTAAGTTTTACCCGTGCAAAAATCGCCAACATGCCACTTTTTTCTTTCAAAACTTTAATTTTAATTTATAACCAGTTTCGATGTTGCCAAAAGTAATGGTAGGTTCTACTTCATTATTAAGGAAAATTAATCTTTTATGACAAACCTCGTATACAATTATTGTTATAAGAGTAATAATTTCTTTTTATTTTTAGGCTTCAGACTATGCCGATTTTATTTATGGAGAATAACTATATATGCAGATAAATTAAAAATATTAGTCTTGAAACATCCTCCTTTTTTTAGATCGCTTAAAAAGAAAATTTCCGTCTGTATCAAAGCGAAATAATTGTTAGTTTTAATTGTTTATTAGAACAATTGATAAAGTTAATTGCAATTGATTTAATTGCAAAACACAACTAATGTAGATTAATTCAAATAAATTAATTGCAACATGCAGTTAACAACTCAATTGCGATTAAATTAATCGCAATTAATTTTTCAATCGATTAATTAGTTAATTGAAAATTTAATTGATTAATGCCCAACACTGCCTCCACGGCGTCTGTCTTTCTGTCTGTTCGCGATGAACTCAAAAACTAATGAACGGATTTTCATGCGGTTTACACCTATTGATACAATAATTCATGAGGAAGGTCCAGTTATATGATTTGTGAAGGTTTTGTGTTAATTGGTTGAAATATACCGTTAATTGTTGAAACTGTCGGAAAAAGTCAAACCGCCTGGGAGCTTTTATCACTGCCTAATCCCTTTGAGATATACAAAAACTGCATGATGGGATATTTCTCTTTTATAGATCTACAAAATACTCCGCGATAACATATCTTTTAAGGATAGCTTACAATTTCAATTTGATCTTCTAAAAAAGTGGCCACGTACAATGCCGTAATACAAAAGCTATGCAGACTGATACAGTATCATTCGTTATCAAATTAAGTACGTTACTTATCTTAAGCATTTCATGCAAATTATTATTATATTTTACACCGTCTTTAAATGATATAAAACTAAGTTGCTTCCCCTCGGCTGTCCCTCTATACGCTCTTTTAAAGGAAGCAACACATTTTAATACGGTTTCCATCAATAGATAAAGTGTTTCAAGAGGAAGATTTATACATATTGATATTGTGCTTTGGTAAATTGTTCGACCAACGCGTCGCTGCTATGCTCGCTCTTGCCAATTGTTGAAAAAGCATATTGCTTACTTGGTTTTATGTCTTGCTTAAAATGCGATGGACTTGGATTCTATCCTCTGAAGGGTAACATTTTGTCACATCTAAATTATTTTTGTGATTCATTAATTTTTTTGTGTAAATTTAAGTGGATTCTCTGAAGGTCTAGAATAGAACATAGAAACTCTAAGTGTGTTTGAGTGGGATAAATTTTTAATGTAACCCGGTAGATGGCGCTACGATGAAGTTGTAAAACAAAATTGAACTCCTAAACGGTTAGGCCGATTGTGATGAAACTTTTCGTGATTTTTTTTGAGTGGGTTTGATTTACATATTAACCCGGCAGGTGGCGATGCAATCGAGTATAAATATTGGTATCTATTAAACGGCAACTATTTACATATGGAGCCAGCATCTGGTGACAAGCTGCAGCAACGCATATCAAGAAATTAGAGGCAGTACAGAACAACGCACTAAGGAGGAGGACGCTCCATGGTACCTGAGGAACAACCAACTAAGAAGAGACCTAGAGATGACTACAAACAAGGGAGACGAACGAAGAAAACCATAGCCAGGATGGAACAGCATAGGAACCCACTGATAAGAGAGGCAACCCACTACGATGAACATGAGAGACACAGGAGAAAAGACCACGGCAAGCGCTACTTACTACAAGAGGACGAAACAGTGGTAAAGAGAAGAAAAAGAAGAAGACTGGAAATAGGATTAGAAATTAGGGAATAGGACTATAAAACGTAAAGTTTTGAAAAAAAATAGAGGTATAGGTTCTGACCTGAAGTTTACTGGAAAAATAAGGGGAAACCTCTACTTTGAATTTTGGGGGGCAAATTACAGAATTAAATGGAAAATATAAAATTAAAATTGTTTCTAACCCTTCATGTTATATATCAAATAAAAGGGCTCATTACGACTAAAACAAATTTTTTTTCATATTTTTAAAATAAATGAATTAAAAGATATTAACAAAAATATAAAAAGTGTACCCATCCCCCCCTTATCTCCAAAACCATAAGCTGTAAAATTTTGAAAAAAAATAGAGGTCTCACCTGAATTTTACTGTAAAAATAAGGAGAAACCCCTAATATTCATTTTGGGAGGCAAATTATAGAATTAAATGGAAAATAAAAAATTATAATTGTTTTTAACGTATCAAGTAGTATATCAAATCAAAGTGCGCATTATGACGAATACAAATATATGCTTTTAATTTTTTTAAATTGAATATTTTAAAATATATTAAAAAATATATTTAAAAAAATACCCATTCCCCCCTTTATTCCCCAAACTATAAGATCTATTTTTTTTTTGTTTTAAGGAAAAATACGAAGGAAGAAGGTCTCACTCTGAGGAACACAAATATATTTTTTTCATATTTAAAAAGATATTAACGAAAATATACCAAAATTTACCACTCCCCCCCCCTTATCTCCGAAACTATAAAACGTAAAGTTTTGAAAAAAATAGAGGTATAGGTTCTGACCTGAAGTTTACTGGAAAAATAAGGGGAAACCTCTACTTTTAATTTTGGGGGGCAAATTACAGAATTATATGGAAAATATAAAATTAAAATTGTTTCTAACCCATCATGTTATATATCAAATGAAATGGCTCATTACGACGAAAACAAATATATTTTTTTCATATTTTTAAAATAAATCAATTAAAAGATATTAACAAAAATATAAATAAAATTACCCATTCCCGAAACCATAAGCTGGACAATTTTGAAGAAAAATAGAGGTATAGCCCCTCACCTGAACTTTACTGGAAAAATAAGGAGAAACCCCTAATATTAATTTTAGGGGGCAAATTACAGCATTAAATTGAAAACATAAAATTAAAATTATTTCTAACGCGTCATCTAATATATCAAATCAAAGGTCTCATTATGACGAATAATTTTTTTTCATATTTTTAAAATGAATATTTCAAAATATATTAACAAAAATATAAAAAAAATATTCATTGCCCCCTTTATTCCCCTAATATTCATTTTGGCGGGCAAATTATAGAATTAAATAAAAAATAAAAAATTATAATTGTTTCTAACGGGTCATGTAATATATCAAATTACTGGGCTCATTATGACGAATACAAATATATTTTTAAAAAAAAATTTTAATGAATATTTTAAAATATATTAAAAAAATTACCCATTCCCCCCGTTATTCCCTAACTCTAATGTTAATTTTTGGGGGCCAAATTAGAAAATTAAATACATATGTATTCTGATAAAAATCAAGCGAATCCTGAAGCAGATAAATTAAAAAGTCTATGTGGGGAAAATGAAAGTGTATATTTTTTATAAATTTAAAACGCTTCCTTTAAAAGATATAAGGGTAAATATAAGAAAATGCACTCATTCCCTGCTTGTCTGAAACTGGAATATTAGAATCTTGAAGGTGGTACGGAACCCTAAATATGCGAGTCCAACTCGCACTTGACCAAATTATTTATATATTGGGGGAAATATCGATGGATTGTATCTTGTTTTATGTGCATTGTATAGTTTTTCTCCCCAACAAAATGAAAACTGCAAATTATTGAATTTGTTTCTGGTTAAGATGGCTTGCATCAATTCTGAAATTAAAAAGTTGGCTGATAAATATTAAATCTTATTTTTCTTAATAGAACAACAATTATGATAAATTTTATGTATTCAATAATGACCAAAAACGAGGAAATGAAATGTATTTACCCATCATGCCGAACTGCTGCAATCCATTTTTTCTTAACCTCTAATTGATACGGAAATCCAGGAAAGCGTTAGAATAATATTTTAAGTTTGATGTTTTCTTTCCATTTTATGGCAGAACTAATATTTATTCTAATTCACGGCAAACAGAAATTACGGCCCTGCCAGAACCAAAATTCCTAAAATAAAACACGAGATGGCTCAAAGGTCTCGTATCAAAGATATTTTGTCTCTTTATACTAGCCTATAGAGAGACACACTTTTTTGCGAGTAGAACCCGAGTTAATAAAAATAATAAATAGCTACATATCTTACTATGAAATAATTTACGTAAATTGCAATTCAACTATTGATCAATTCAGATCAAAAGAAAAAACACACTACATATCTTACTATATAATAATGTGACATATCATCCACTGATCAACTCAAAAGTATATGAATTCAGTAATCTAAGTAATACATAAAATAAGACGCATGGTCGCCATCTTGTTGGTAGTCACCGCCATCTTGGTGGAGGTGGCCACCGATCTCTATGGCGTATCATCACATTACCATGCTCCGACCACGAGAGCGATGTCGACTGCTGGTGGTGCCTCTGGTGACAAAATTGTAATTTAGCGATTTGCTTAACTCATACCCTACTATTTTTGGGTGTAATGTAAAAACATAAACAAAAATTTTTTTAACAACGGAGTCGCTCACAGACCAACCAGTGTAATGGTGGCCAATATGGCGGCGCAAAAGAGTCAGGCGTTAAAAGAGCACGCAACAACCTTACAACGAACATGCGAGTGTGAAATTTAAATGCATTTATGCATTGTGGAGCATGTCTCCTAGTTGGTCTAGTCTCTCAGACTCCCCTTACTTATCTGTTTTAGAAAAGAGTGAGGAGAGAAACTCCTAATGAATAGACGGAATTATTATTGGATCTTTTCACCTTATTCAGAAGAAAACATGTATTAGATATGCTTTCCACCAGAAGCCCACTGTTTCATGTATATATTTATCAATTAATGTATCTAGAATATAGATGTATACTTCAAAGTTACCAATTACCGGTCCTAGTCATCCACTTAAACTTTACCTGAAAACGTAAACATCAAAACTGCTTTGTATTTCGCCCTGTTTCAAAGCACAAAGAAACCTGATGTCGGGAACTCTGTAATTAATTTGATCAACTCGAGGAGAGCAAATTAATTAAACTGAGTAAAGTTCCGATTTCGTTTGCTATTTTGTCAGTCGAAACTGCAGCAAACAAAACTGATCGAAAGTTATACGATTCAACAAAATGGCATGCCTTCAAATAATTTCATTTTATCTTGATTAATTTTCATGAAAAATGGAACAGTGAAAACAACTTTATTAAATTGATCAATTGTGATCTTGAGTCGGCAAAACTCTATAACTTCATTTATCTAATTTCGATTAATAATGTCTCTTTTATCGATTACTTTTGCATCTGCCATCATTCAGCATTAATAAACATATTTAATAGAAGTATTTATTCGGTTTCTGAAATAATAAGGAAGAATGTGGCTTTTGCATTAGGCTATTAAACTACACTTTAAATGTATTCACTATGTGAAATATAAAAAAATCACAACTCTATGTAAGAAATAGCGTTTCAAATCTACGACTAGGACCTTATCGTCAACGGTTATTCTTTAAAGGTCCATCAAGAAACATAATTATTTCACAACGCCCAAAATGATTACTTCAACCCTTTCCGAACAAAAATGACTATACCAACTTTGAATAGCTATATCGCTAGAACTTCAGTTTAGTGTCCCACCGAAGCTCAGATTTTGGCCTTAGCCTTAACTCGAAGGCCCGACCTTAGCCATAACCTGCAACTAAAGGTTTAAGTGTAATAATGAATTCAATAATCTACACTATTATAAAATTGTAAGTTTGTCTGTTTGTTTATTTGTTTGTTTGTTTGTTCGAGCATCACGTAAGAACTACTTAACTGATTTTGCTGAATCTTTTTTTGTTGCGAAGCCTATAGTTTGACTTAAAATCTGGTAGACTTTTATCTCTCTAAACTAACAGAAACGGTAGATATAGCGAAAAAACTTCTACCATGTTGGGTAATTCAATTACTCAATTGGTTCCACCGCACGCACAAAATATTAGATACTAGCATCAGCTTAGCTTTTATTCAAAATTCGGAATGTGCAAATGTAACATGTTTCGATTTAACAAAAATCAACATATATCAAGCGTAATTTTACAGGGTGTTCTGTATATAGGAAAAATTACATGAATTTAAATAATCTAAAAAAAGTTATATTAGGTATCCGATAAGCAGCTGGATATATGCGATGTGGTGGAAATACGGGGGAGTGGAATTAGTTATACGGTGTGGTCCAAAAAAGTTATATTGAGTGGGTCATAAACAATTCCATATACCAAGAGGTTGAAAAAGGGTAGAATATTTATACAGTGAATAAAAAAAAACTTAAAAAAATGTGTTAGGTAAGCAATTAGGATCTTTGAATTATGTTTATAAGATAGTTATGAAATGGGTTAAGGAAATGTTAGAAGCAGTTGTTTATACAGGGTCTTTGAAATATCAGATGGAGTGGAATTATAGTTTATGTTGTGGTTAAAAAATTGTTTTATATCCACAAGTAGTTACATATATAGAATGGTTGAAATATGTAGCGAAGTATAATTACAGTTATACAGGTGGGTTTAAAAATATTTTATAGTAATGGTATGATCTACAAGTTGTTCAATTTACCGGATGGTTGAAATATAGGGTGGGGTAGGATTCTAAGGATATATTTATACGAACATAATTTTTTTATTTTTGATAACACACTAACGCGTATTTTTGTAATCATAGTCTATATGAGGCTTATATTGTTACAGATTCCATGGGTTTCAATTAAAAAATTTTTACAGTCACTATAAACGTCTTTATTCAACCAAAAGAATTCACAATACTTCCTTATTTATCAACAACTATAACTAATACACCACAGATGATCGCTTATGCCGAATCCAGACTCTCCATGAGGCTACATGAGGTAACGCGAGTGCGAGAGTGTGGACGGTGCACTCGTGTCTCCTCGTCTTGCCTTGCCTCGCCTCGCTGTGGCTCCGTTTTGTGTCGTTTTTTCGGGCCGGAGTCAAAGGACGTGAGAGAGTAAGGCAAGAGAGTCAATAGTCTGGTCAATTTAGGACTAAATCAGGAAGAATGTATAAAAAATTTATAAGAAGCTGTAACTTGGTAAAATGGTTCAAAGAAATCTCAAAAGTCCTCATCGTTCCGGTATGTGGAAAAAAATTGGCTCAAGGTCAAAGATAAAATTTTTTTTCAGCAAAACGGTGAGCTTTATTGCAATATTACCTCAGACAAATTGTAGATCATGAAATTCTCTACAAAAAATTTATGAATAATGTCTTTCCTAAGAACCACCGTTTTAGAGGTATAACGCTTTAAATAGTTGAATAATTCGTAATCGTCATAATTTGCAAACGTTTCCACGCCACCTATGAGGTAGTGTACTTGTACGCGTTTTTTAGCGTGGTTAATAAGAGTTGCTAAAAATAAAAGCGGTGTAATTAGAAAAAAAAGTTGCTTCATCTTCTGTAACCGGCAACTGAATAAATCGAGTGTGGATGGCTAGCACTCCTACAGCCTCAAATCGCCAGACCTCGTACAGAGGGCCTCCAGGAGGCCTCCCGCGAGAGTGTGGAGCGGTATTAGATCCAGTTGATTCAACTCAGCTCTTCTCTGTCTTGTAACCGGGACGTTCCGCTGTCACCGACTTATACCTTCATCGCCTTCAAGATGCTTATCTCTCTATTCTGGTATGCTAATCGTCCTAACATCCCGAGGATGTTTACAAGAGGGCATAATGCCAATTTTTCTTTATTTTTTTATCAGATAGATGTTATTTAATATGTCAACACGTACGCGAACTAGAAATCGTCTTAGCTTTTGCGTCGTATAGAAAATTCCGCTCGTATTATAGAATATGAAACATGTCGCTAAAATTGTGAAATTTCACACAATGTATACCTCTTGCATATATTGCGCAACTTAACCCGTCTTCCACGTTATAATAATTTTATTTAAACAGTGAATAATTTATGTATATCGTTCCGTTTTGTTTTTTGTCGATTTAAGGTTAGTAGAAAATTGAAATCTTCTACGTGCTAAAAACCAGGTCGACACAAACTGTGTTGCAACATTTTAAACAAAAACCAAAGATGGGCGATTATACGCAGTTAGAAAAAAAATCGCTGATGTTACCGTCCTAATTAAAAGTTTGTTCTAGAATTTTAAATTCGGAAGAAAGAGACATGCGTAGGACAAGTCGGCTAATGGCGGAAGATGTAGCCAATCGGACAATGAAAAAACTCATGGGGTAGGGGGTTTTGTTGTTAACTTATTCGCTAAGATGGTACCCATATGGGAGGGGCCAAAAGGAGTCGTACGTGGCGCGACGGATTTAGGGGACATAAAGAGGGTGAAAACCAGACTCCTAAGAGAGGAACGTTTCACCTGTCCAAATAGGGCGCTAGGAAGTATACTCGTATTAAAGAGTTGTTATAAAATTTATCGCCGAAGGAAGGGACACGCGAGAGTCGCGAATGTGTTTTGAGTATTAAAGTGTTTAGCTAGCTAGAAAGTTAGTGAGGTATATATTATAGGTATTTCTTTTGATTCACAGGTAAACCTTTTGGGATTTGAGGATAATTCGCATCCGGTGAGTACCTTTACATTTTCCTAACCGAGGAGTGTTAGTACCAAAAACCTGTGAGTTTGTCCGTAGAGTTGTAGTTTCAGATTCTGAACTCAGGGTAGATATTTCTTAGACCAGCAAACGGCCGGGAAGAAACCTCGTGATAGGGAGGAAGTAGCGTTGGAGTACGCAAAGCTAGATCGTGAACTTTTCATTTGACTCGCGGAGTCGATAAAAGGAACGAACGGCAAAAATTTTGTTTTTTTGTGATATATTGTTTAAATTTGGTTTTGTTTTAGCTTGTTTATATATATATATATATATATATATATATATATATATATATATCTTCCTGGGGATATACTCATATATTCGTTGGATAAACTGGCTCACCAACGTTTGCCGATATAGTAGTAGTAGGCACCGATAGGGCTTAACTAGGGTGGAATTGCATTGCATTGCAATTATAATTTCTGATTCCGGAAGGAATTCTAACTCATTTTTTTATCATCGCCGTATTTTCAGGCATCCAAATCTTGTTGTTCTTGTTTATTTAGTGGATTTTATCGTTTATTCGCAAGCTTAGTTTTTATTTAGGATGATTAATTTCTGGAAGGTCTCTTATTTTGGCAGCGTGAAACGAAATGTTACAACAATATTATTCATTTTTGAAAAGCTAGTTAAAAATTAGAAATTATACTCTGATTTTATTATTATTATTTTTTAATAAATTCGATAAAATTAATTTTTTTAAATAATTGGATGGTCTTATAACAAATTCTTTTTTTTATCATTTGCTGTTACTATAAAATGTTTTATTTAATAATTTATTTATTCCTATATTTATTACTAAGTTCCCAATAACGTAAATTAATAAAAATGATTTGACACTCACTTTGAAGTTTAACTACTTCTTGGGAAATAGCACCACATGTTACGAAAATTGCTGTATATTCCAAACGTTTCGGGGTCTGGGTCAGACCCCGTTGTCAATGGTTAAGAAACTATGAATAAAAAAGGCACAATTCTAAGACGTAAAATTAAAATGTTTGACAATATCTATTATTTGACTTCTGATGTAAGAGAATTTGATTTGTAATATACAGGGTAGCACAGAAACTTCTAAAGATCATATAATAATAAAGTTCCTTTGAAATTGGAAGAATTTGAAAGGGAGATCTTCAGAATTATATGTGGCGCTCCTAGGTGCGACTTTGTCAAAAAATTTTGTTGATTCGGTGATCCCATTAAAATCATAAGGGAAAACCTAGGCAAAACCTTATGAACTATCCCGATATTGGGTTGTTCACTAAATTTCAATTATAGGTTCGTTCAGCTTATATTTAAAAACAAAACTTCTTTCACATTCATATTTTATTAACTGATATTTAATATTGTATGTATATATTTCTAGTATGCAGATAAAATTTCACTCTACTAAATGTCCTAATTAATTTAATTTTGACATTCGCTAGCCTTCCTTTACTACTTTCTACAGATATATAAAGTTCAGTCTGTCAACATAAAATTTCTTGACACATTTAGCATGACATTCTTGGTTATTTGTATACACGGTATTTTATCGGTTTAAAAATTAATATCAGTACAATTTTAATAATACATTCTTGGAGCGCGAGCAGACGGATTTGAGAATTACTCGAACCGATCTGACGAGGGCTGATGTAACTCTGCTGAAACGTAGTCTTTTAGTAATGGTCACGAGGCGGAATTAGCTATCAACTTCGCGAAAAAACTTGCGCTGTAATTTGTTTGTGTCAGGTTCCGTTTGTAAATTCGTAATATATATTTTCGTTTATAACATTCTGGTTTTCAATTCGGATCGGCTCGGTTTTCCCCTAATATTCCTCATTTATCTTTTAATCTATCCATTTTATCTAAAGTTTTTTCACGGACAATTTTAAACTGCAGGTATTTACAAAAACAACCACATGATATATCAGCTTTCACATCACGTACCCCCAAATTGGAAGAGCGAAAACAAAAACAATTTCCAGCTGAATAATTCCCATAAATTTCAATTTGTGTTGTTTCACTGAACATGGAAAAGCCCAAAAATAATTTACGAATTGTAATTCTGTTTCACTTTCAAATGTATTATTAAAAAAAACAATTCTAATCCGTTTTCCTGGTTTGAAATAAAATATAAAAACGGGTTTTTTTATATGTTTCCTCCTAAATGAGTGATGCTTTTCCCTGTATTGTTATATCCAAGGACTTGCCGTAAACTTTGTCTTAATAAACTAAAACCTAATTGTTTTCTTAAGCATATTTGTGGTAGCTGCTAGTTTCTTTTTGGTTTTCTTGGGTAATAACACCATATTGAAGGAAAACAGCTGTATATTCAACACATTCAGATTTTTTCTGAATGTAGTGTTATTTTTTTAATAAACCCAAAAAAAACTAAAACTTAGCTGAAAAATTACATCTTTGCACCAAATATGAACATGAAAGGAATATTTCATGAATTAGTCTCAAAATTGTAGAATTAGTTCAACTTTTCATCAAATTCCCAATTTTGTTATTTATTTACGAATTAGAGTTGCTTTTTAGAGTTCTGTTCATAAAACTTATGGGGGAAGTTTTACAGTCTGTCTACCTATGCGTCTCTCGCAATCTGTTTTGTTCGAATCTACTGATCATAAAAATTGTAATTTGATAGTACAGGTTTCGGTGAGCAAATAACAGGCGTGGATTATAAGTAAACAAATCTTCTAAAGTCAATCTTACATGGCAAATTCGAAAATGAAATAAAACATTTAAAAAATATATATAACCGACTTCCACCTATACCTAAAATTCTGTACAAATTAATTACCTACCAATCTAGTATATTTTGAAGCCGGTGCCCAGCAAATCTAAAATCCTTCATTGCGTACTTATCTACTAATTCATCAAACTTGATTGTTGCTTGGCACCGACTTCAAAAATATACTATATTGGTAGGTAATTAATTTATTGGTAGGTAATTAATTTGTACAGAATGAGCACCTTTTAATGTTTACATTTTTTACTTCCTGGGTAGGTACCTAACAACATTGAATGTGTTATTTATTTGCTAAAGTTGTATTTTGTTATAATAATTTTTAGCTTTTTAGTTATAGGTGGGAGTCGGTTATATTTTATTTTAAATGCTTTATTTTCAACTTTTTAGTTTTTCTGAACTCAGGTAGTTTTCATTCTTTATTTTTTTATTTTGTATGTATGACATTAATAGATAGAACCAGGTGACATCGAAAGTCTCAACATTAAACATTGATACATTTTCATTTAAATTAACAGGTAAATGTTTACCAACAAAATGTACTAGTACGCGTTGACCAAAATATATTTATGCCTTATGGACCACGTCATGTAACCTTTTTTCAACTTTTTTGACAACTCTGTATAACTATAGATAATTCCACTCCGCACTATGTACCAACCATCCTGTACATACGACTGCCCACGGACAAACATAAATTTGTTAGCTGCATTCTGTAAACTATAGGACGAAGTAGAATCCATCCCATATTTACGGATTCAAATTCGTCCTATATTTCAACCATAGTATATAACTCCTTGTGGGCTACCCCATAAATTATTTCATTTTTAACATTTTATATTATCGCCCGATGTAACATTAATTCCTCTCCACACTTTATGCAACTTCTTAGGGGCTATAAAATAAATATTTTTTTAATCACACTGTATAAATATAATTTAACCCCAGCATGTATTTCAACCATCCTGTAGATGATTTGTTTACGTCCACATCATATAACAGTTTTTTAATTACCCTATATAATTTTAATTCCACATTTTTTCAACATATTTATACCACCAAATGTCCACTCCACCCTATATTCCAACCATTCTCCGTCCTATATTTCAGTCATCATATAAATGCAACTCCTTCTATCACCTTACTTTGTGATTTTGTTTGCTATAACTAAATACCCTATGTATAAACGCACTAAATAGCATGTTAGAGTTTGACATGTGTTGTCACTGAATTTTCTATTAGGCCGGGAGAATGTGACAACCAAAAGCACCGTCTTCGCAAAATGGAAAAATTTGCCTGGTATACAAACAAAACGAGCTTGGTACTCATTGATTTAAGAAACCGAAAATACTATGCTTTACTACCTAGAAGCGTGAGATGTACAAAGAAAATATTCAAATTCGCAATTAAAATTTCCAGTGCCTAAGATTCCCGCACTATTACGTTGAAATTACAATATTTATGAGGAAATGTCCCTTATGTCATTTCGATGAAATTTTTGATAAGAATTTTGGAATTTTCGGCGATTTTCTGCAAAACTGCAAGTTGCACGTTGCAGAAAAGTATATGAGATCACCTAGGAATCGTCCTCAATAAATTACACGTTAAAAAACTATACACATCCATAAGGAGTTTTCAAAAAATCGACTAATATGTTAGGGATATTGGTCGATTTCCATGCACGCAAGTGTTCATTCACAAATTTCATGGCTTTACCAATAGAATACTTTTCCAAAATTTGAAGTTTCACCAATCCGGATATATACTCTATTAAACAAGACCATATTCATAAAAAACGGTGCATCACAGGAGAAGAAATCAGGTAACATACATACAAAAAAAAACGCGACCAATTGATAATCTCCTTTTTGGAAGTCGGTTAAAAATGGTGACATATGATTGATGCAAACTTCTTGCTAGAAAATAGACAAAACTTGTGGGGTGGGATGTAATTTTACAATAGCTTCTTCGCTGAATCAGATCGATTGACACAGTCATTCAAAAGATATCTTAGTTCCACTCAGAAAAATAATTTTGGTCAAGTTCGACTCGCATACCAAGGGTTCCATACCACCTTTGAGATTTGATATAATGTAGGTAAATTCAAGAGTATATTTTTCTAATACTCCAGTTTCAGACAAACAGGGAATGAGTGGATTTTCTGCTAGTTTCTTTAATATCTTTTAAACTAGGCGTTTTATGTGTTTTTAAAATATACACTTTTATTGCTTACAACAACAACAACAACCTTTTTATTTTGTCTGCTACATGATATGCTTGATTTTTATAAAAATATTTATTTAATTTTCTAATTTGGCCCCCAAAAATTAGGATTTTCACTTTATTTGACCAATAAACTTTCAGTGAAGCCCTATATAATCTTTTGCCAAAATTTTAAGCTCACTAATTTGGAAGATAAATTTTAAATAACAAATTATTAAATTTTGAAACACATCATTATAAAAATACAAATAAAATGCATTTGTAGTTTTATGCCTCCATTCAGTTGATATTTTACGTTACCAGTGAACTTAACGAAAACAAAGTTTTATTTTCTATTTAAGATTATCAATTATTGTTATAATTTGTGTTTTACTTTAGTTGCAACTTTTGTATGAGACCCTATATTCTCAATTTCTGTTTAGATTCAGTAGTTGGGAGATATAAGAGGTGATGGTTCGAAATTTGCGTATTTATAGCTTTTTAAAAAATTATTTTAAAAATATGTAAAAATGTACTTGTATTGCTCGTACTGAGCCATTTTACTGTTATATATTACAATATGCCAAAAAAATTCCATTTAATTCAGTAATGTGGCCCCAAATTTAATATCAATGTTTTCTCCTTATTTTTCGTGTTTAACTATTTCAAAATTAAAAAAAAATAAGTCGTTTCTGAGAAAAAGGGAGAATACGTTTTTTTTAAATTTTGTTAATATCTTTTAAGCAAGTTATTTTAAACATACAAAAAAGTATATTTTCATAATGAGCCCTTTCATTTGATATATTCCATGACGTGTTTGAAAAAAGTTTGATTTTTTATTTTCGCTTATATATATATATAATTTGCCCCCAAAATTAATATTGGGACTTCTTGCTTTTGCTGTAAAGTTCAAGTGATGCCCTACGCATAATTTATTTCTAAATTTTAGGTCTTATAGTTTCGGGAATATAGGGGCGGAATGGGTAAACATTTTATATTTTTGTTAATATCTTTTTCATTTATTTTAAAAATATGAAGAAAACATGTTTGTAATCCTCATAATTTATATTTTGATTTAAGTCTGTAATTTGCCCTCAAAACTAATATTAGAGGTTTCTCCTTATTTTTCCTCCTCGGGTGAGGCCCTATCAATTCAATTCAATTCAATTTATTAGCAAAAAAAATACAATTATAGTTGTTACAATAAGATTGTCACTAACATTATTACCAAGGTAACAGTAATAAGTAAAAATATCAAACATTAATGTTAGAATGGTAAATAAGAGAGAGAAAAAATGAACACCTAAGCATAAGCTTGTGTTGTGTCCAAGAGAACATTCAAGTATGTTTAAGTTAGTGCTAAATTCATTACAATTAAAATCTGCTACTTTACTAACCAAGACATTCATATATACTCGTACCTATATACATAAACATATACTCATATATACACACAGACAGATATACTCATAATATTTATAATATTCCATTTTACTAGTCACTGAGAATATAATAATTACAATAATACAAAACAACAAAATATAATTACATAAAGTATAACTAAACATGAATTAGAAATAGAGATATGTAAATATTTCATATGTAATAATGATGCTATAACATCAACTTTTAGGAACAGAAACATAAAATAATATAAAATGATGTTTGAATGGTATGAAGAATAATAAGTAATAAGTGTATAAAATATGAATAAAATAAAGTAATAGGTAAAAATCAAATTGATATTTGTAAAATAAAATCAAAATATGTTAAAATAAATGAGCAATAAAATAATAAGAGTAATAATTAAATGCTTAACCTAAACATATCATAATAAAATATAAAGTAAAAGGAAATGTGAATAAAAATAATGTGTAGAAAAATAAAAAGGTTAATGATACAAATCAATATTAAAAATGGTGTTTTTAGAGAACATAAAGGGTATACCTAAACTTGCGTCTCTAAGCTTTGTTCTGTTTTCAAAACAGGCCTAAGCTTGGGGAAGAATTTGAGTCTTGGCTGAGGCACTGAAGTCTGGTCAGGATTGCAGTCCTTTGGAGGTTGTACCATCCTCTTTTTGACAGCTTGGAAGGTGATAAGTGCTGCTATGATCATGAGAGCAGCTATGGTTGTATAGGTAAACCAAGAGATATTTTTGGTTACAAACGGCTGGTTTATGAGACCATCGAGGTCTCTGGAATATTGTTCCAATTTGTGATTTGCTACGTCTAATTCTTCTACGTTAAGCGTGTTCAGCTTCAGGGGCTGAAGTTCAGGAATTATAATTTTTTCTGGCACTGCGTCGCAACAGTTGAACGGCACTGTTACTGGTTGGAAGGTTTCTAGAACATCGGTTTGTTTACCAGATTCGGCTTGAACTTTTGTAATTCCTATAAACGCACTACACTCTGATTGAAGAGTCAATATGGAGTTGAGAGAGATTGTAAGAGTTTTTGGGTTTAGAAGTAATTATGAGCCATGTATTGGGTTCTAGTTTTTGAACGTTGTATCCTTGAGTGAATATTAGTGAGCTTTTACAGTTGTCGGGTACCTTCTGGACATTCTTTAGAAGTTGAGCTCCACATAACGCGTTTGTGTCAATAGGACATGCGTAAAGTTCAGAACACAGTTTCTTACGAGTGGATAACGGTTTACACGCACTTAAGTCTTTGATCGGAATAAACATTAAAGAATCATCATTCTTTGCAAGATATTTTTGAGTGAAGGATAGCATATGATGTAAACCTGTTCTTTCATCGTATATAGGGATAGGATATAAATGAAAGACTGTGTAAGGATGTTGTTCGACTAAAGGGATTCTTAACACAAATATAAGATCGGTATATGTTTGAAATGCCTCTAGTTCAATGATTTCTAGATATTGTGCGATGCTCGAGTACTTTACAGCCAATGGAAGGTTACTTTTGACTAAATTTTGCGATATTTCCTGTAATGAGGTAATAAGATGTTCTGGTGTTAAAATTGAAGAGTGAATTATTTTCAGACGCGCGAATGTGATAGAATTTAAAACATCATTTAAATTATCTTCTAAGTAGAGATAATTCTCCATAAGTTTTTCACACATTTCAAGTAGTGCGAGTTTTGATGCGACGTAGGCGACCTTATCATTAATTTTTCCGATAGTGTTTTCCAGCTTTATCATGTTATCGTTAAAAAGTTTCTCGTCAATTCTAAGATTTTGGATAGTTTCGTTGAAGTTTTTAATTACGGATGTGGTGACACTTATTTGGTTTTTTTGTAAGTTCTCAATTTGAAGTTGGCCTTGATTTAAGCGGTTTATGCTTTCGGTAAAGTATTTTCCGTCGGCGGCGTCTAAATTGCCGGTGATTGCCTTAAAAAGGGTACCTGCCCCATCAAGTATACCTCGTTGGTGTCTTTTAGTGTCCATGTGAATGTCAGTAAATTTCTGTTTGATTGAGTTAGAAATTTGATTGAGAAGGTTAATGTGGGTTTGTACGTCTGCGCGAAAGTAGTTCATAGCAAAAGAATTGAAGTTAACAGTTTTTACAAGAGTTTGTAATATTCTGTTATTTGTTGTAAATACTTGTTCTAGTGTAGAAATGTTTCTGTGTACTAAAAGTGTCCATTTATCATTGGATACAGTTATTTCTGCTTCGTTATGGACGTAGATACCTAAAGTATTGTTTATTGGTTGTATTTGAAATTGGGGTACTGCTGACCCGAACAGCAGGCAAAACCTGAAACAGAAATTAACTTTCTGAGAACGGTTTCATTCGGTCGAAATTTACTTTTCATTTTTGGTTAGTTTTAGGGTTTAGTACTGTTGCGGAGTTTCTGTGAATCTCCAGGATTTCGAAAGGACCATAGAATTTATTTTGGAGTTTGTCCTTGATCTGGGATTCTTTAATATAGACTTTATCGCCTATTTGATAGTTAGGAAGATTAGCAGAAACGTGTTATCATATCTGACTTTCGCTTTATGTTTTTGGATTTCCGTTCTTTCGCGAGCAATTTTATAATAGTGAGAGATACGATTATTGAGATCTCTGATGTACTTAGTTATCAGAGCTTGTTGGTTGTAGAGAGTTTTTGGAGTCCTACTTCGAATTATGTCCGTAAACAAGTTCGTAAGGGGTGAATCCATGAGTTTTGTTTACAGAATTGTTATATGCAATGATTGCATAAGGGAGGATGTTAAAAGGGTGTTCGTCAGGATTTTCTAGTTTATGGATTCTAATCATCTCTAATAAGGTCGAGTGGAATCGTTCTAATGAACCATTTGACCGGGGATGTCCCACACTAGAATAAGATAGTTTGATGTCAAATAGCTTACATAAGTCTCTCATTAGTGTGTTGTCGAATTCCCTGCCATAATCACAATGTATCCGTAATGGAGTACCGAAGTGTTGGAAATAGAGTAGTAAGGTACTAACAACGGTTTTTGCGGATTTGTCGGTTATGGGGTAGGCCTGAGAGAATTTTGTTAGTTCGTCCCGGATTGTTAATGCGTAGTTTTTTGTCGGGACTTCTAGAATATCGATGTTGACGCGTTCAAAGGGTGTCCGTGGGGTTTCAGTAATGACAAGTGGGCTGTCGAGATTTTTCCGGTAAACTTTTGCTCTGTGGCAAGATTGACAGTTTTTGATAAAATTGTCAACGTCCTTAGTCAGTCCTTGCCAATTGTATTTTTCTTTTATTCTGCGGATAGTTTCATTGATACCTCGGTGTATATTATTTTTGCCGTTATGGAATTGGTCGAGGATGATGGGTATTTGGTCTTTCTCAACCGTTTGGACGATATTTTGGCAAACTTTCCATTTGATATCGATTTCGGAAAAGATAAACGAAAGCATTTCCAAAATGGGCAGTTCAATGTTATTCTCAACACAGAATACTTCATTTTCAGTAAACACATCTCTACTATTATACAGAGATGCGAAAAGAATCTCGTTGACTATTTCTGGGTCAGAAAGGAGAGGGACGATGTAATAGCGTCTTTTTCTGACACTTTTGCTTGCAAAGACATTTACTCTAGGGGTACGGAAATCAGCATTTTCCTCAAAAATGTCTTCGATGATGTCATGGTGAAAATTTTTCATGAGAGAGCCTTGGGAAATACTAGGATGTTTTTGTTTCCTCGGTCTAGGAGTTGGCAATTAGAAAATTGAATTTTGTCGTAATCTATGAGAGAGACGGTTTGATATCGCTCGACAAAAGTTTTAAATTCTTCGGAGATTTGTTGGAGATTAATGGGTCTTCTCGTCTGGGGTTCTTGTGAGTCATCGTCAGTTTCGTTTGTTGGGAGTACTGTAAATGGTGTTAGATGATTGTTTGCTTGAAATGATATGTATTCATTAAAGTTGTTAACTTTAATGCGAGAGAGAGCGTCGGCGTTTTTATTTACTTTGCCGGGTTTGTAAATTATTTGATAGTCGTACTCCTTGAGCTTAAGGCGCCATCTTGCAAGTCTACTTCCAGGGTCCTTTATAGAAAACAGCCAAGTTAACGGGCGGTGATCGGTCAGAAGTAAAAACTTACGGCCAAAAATTATCGGACGAAAGTGTTTAACCGCCCACACTATTGCAAGGAGTTCTCGTTCTATGGTTGAATACTTAGTTTCAGCATTGCAGAGAGTTCTGGAGGCATAGGCTACGGGTAAATCTTTACCTACGGGGCCTTGAGAGAGCACTATGCCGATAGCAAATGAACTGGCGTCGGTTGTAAGAATAAATGGCTCTTCAAAATTAGGGCATATGAGTATGGGAGTAGAAGTAAGGGCTCTTTTTAATTCGTCAAAAGATTTGACACATTCTGAATCAAACTGGAAAGGTGTGTCTTTTTGAAGTAATCTTGTCAAAGGTTTTGAAATCTTGGCGAAATTGGGGATGAATCGCCTGTAATAACCAGCTAACCCTAAGAAGGACTTGATATCTTTTGGGTTTTTTGGTTGGGGAAAATTTAAGATACAATCTACCTTTGAGGGGTTAGGCTTCACGCCTTCGGGAGTTATAAGGTGGCCAAGATACGCGACCTCTTTGCGAAGAAACTCGCATTTGTCGGGTTGGATTTTTAGATTGGCTTTTCGCAATCGTTTGAAAACTTCAGAAAGTCGGGCTATGTGCTCATGTATTGTCGGAGAATAAACGATAATGTCGTCCATATAGACTAAACATCTCTCGTTTTGAACACCTAAAAGAATATTATCCATTACCCTTTGGAAGGTGGATGGAGCGTTTTTAAGACCGAAGGGCATTCTAACAAATTCGAAATGGCCATTATCAACTGTGAATGCTGTTTTTTGGATGTCTTTAGTATCGATTTCGATTTGGTGAAATCCGGAAGCTAAGTAGTAAGTAAATCCGAAATGTTCGGTAGGGGATATTTGTCGTCAACAGTAAGTTCATTTAATTTACGATAATCGACGACGACACGCCATTTTTGGGTACCAGATGCGTCTAGTTTTTTGGGAACTACCCAAACCGGGGATGACCATGGCGAATTAAACGCACGTATAATGCCTTGGTCGAGCATCTTTGATATCTGAGCTTTTACCTCTTGTTTGTGTATTTGGGGGTACCGATATGACTTTGTGAAAGAGGGTTTTGCGTTATTAGTGTCTATCGAATGTTTGATTTCGTTTGTAAAGGTCAGTTGGTCACCTTCTAAATAGAATATGTCGGAATATTCGAGGCAAAGTTGAGAAATAAGTTCGGCTTCCTCCTCGTTCAGATGTTCTAACCGAAGTTGTTCCATATTTGTAGTTTGTCTATCAGGCTGGGTCAAGTTTTGAGAGTAATTTTCAGAAAGTATGTTTACGGAAAAATTGTTTATCGGTTCGAGTTCCAAATTGTCGAAATTAACAGTCTTGGGGATAGCATTTGCATTTAAAACTGAAGTAAGGAATTCGCCTTTTTCATTAATTTTAACAAGGGCACGGGGAAGATAAACTTTTTCTATTTCGGCAGATGATAGGAAAGCATCAGTATTAGTGAGGTTACATTTTAATTTACATATTTGTTCTGTTCGGGGTTCTAGACAGATTGTATTAACCGGGATGCAGTTATTGAAAGTTGAAGCGTTCTGAGTACGCATGACAGTATCATCCGTAACTTTGTAGAGAGGTAAAGTTTTAAAATTAGTGACAAGTTGTTTGCTGTTAAAGTCTATAACGCAGTTATAGTGTTCAAGGAAATCTGAACCCAGTAATCCGTCGAATTCAATGTCGATGTTGCAAATATATACCTTGTGTGGGTCGGCGACATTGAAAGGTACAAGGGTGGATTCGTTGATTAAGATTTTCTGATCGGTGATTCCTTGGATGACTATGTTTTCGGGAAATCGTTGTTTGAAGCGTTGGCAGGTTTCAGGTTTAAAAATTGAAAGTCCTGCACCCGTATCGATAAGAAGTTTATAGGTGTTTGAAGAGTCAGTAATATAATAAAGATTCTTTGAGTTGACGGAAAGAAGGGGTCTTACAGAAAGTTCTGTTCTGGGAAGTTGACATTGGGGCTGAAGTCGTCCAGATTCATTGTCTGAATTTGGGTTTGAATTTCTGAAATTTCTTGGTCTGGGGGTTCTGACTGAGTGGGGGTCAAATGAAAATTTACTTGGGAAGAATCAGGTTCGTCAGAATAAAATTCGTATAACTGTTCAGTATTGAAATATTCTGGTTCATTGTTTTGTTCGAAATCATTAGGGTGATAATCTTGTACGTTTCCGTACTCATCGGGTAAAGAGGTGTAATGATTTTCGTTTTGAGAGTAGTTATAGTCATTGTGATATGGTCCGAATTGCAGATTGTTCAAGTGATGAGTCTTTGGTTGTTGGCGTTGTTGATGTTTAAAGAAACTCGAGTTCGGTCTGTAATTGCCAGACATTTGGGGTTGTCTACTGGTAGATGGACGAAATTGTTGCTGTGAAAATTGTTGACTGGGATTAACATTTGTAGATTGATTAGCAGGTTGATTGGAAAAATGAGGGCGGTAATTCGAATAGTTCTGATTAGAATTCGGGTTGTGTTGAAATTGTCTCATTCTCAATAAGCATTCGTTGCTTAAATGGCCCATGCGTTTACAAAAAGAGCATTGTTTTGGAGGTGGACCGTTATTTGGTTTACGAGGGGGTTGTTGGAAACTTCTATTACCTGAAAATTTCTGGGTTTCTAAATGTGATAGTTGTAGTTCTCGTTTAATTCTGGAAATGGCAGTGAGAATACTGCACGGGTCGCTAGCGCGAACGAGTTGACCAATTTTGGGCTCTAAACCCGTGAGTAGGCTATTAAGAGCCATTGACTCTATTAAGTCAATCTGCGCTTGCTTTTCTTTGATGGTTAAATTTTGTTTGTTTATAGCTGCTAGCATTTTCGCTTGGTGCGTCTGGAGTCTAGCAGAGAAAGTGAGGGGGGATTCATTAGGAGTTTGCCGCATTCGTTGCAAGTCCTGTATGAGAGCCGAGAGATCTCTAGGATCTCTAAAATGATTTTCTAGGAGGGTTTGAATTTCAGCTAATTGACTAGGGTTTCGCGAATTAATTAATTCAGCCGCTCTACCGCGTAACTTATTTTTGATGTGGAGAATTAGCAATACTTGCTGATTATCCGTTGCCATGCTGTAAGCAGTATTACAGGAGCATATGAAAGTATTCAAAAATATCGGATTACCATCATACTCAGGAATTATGGCAAATATTTCCGAAAGCTTATAGGGTTCTACGGTTGGTGTAGCTGCTTGTCTAGTGGTGGCCATTTTTATAAATGTATAAATTCGCACAATAAATAAAAATTAAATGTTGAGGTTTTAAATGTAAATGGTAAATATCTAGTTTATCAAAATCCAATATCGAGCAATGTTTAATAGAGTAATAACAAATTTGAAATAG
This sequence comes from Octodonta nipae, assembly GCA_034190945.1. Taxonomy (NCBI): domain Eukaryota; kingdom Metazoa; phylum Arthropoda; class Insecta; order Coleoptera; family Chrysomelidae; genus Octodonta; species Octodonta nipae. The sequence goes on along the minus strand of CM067216.1, from coordinate 58,138,793 downwards.
GAATGTATAAATGGTAGATTAATAATAAACTTGAAATAATGTTTCAAATACTTCGAAATATGTAAGTCAAAGTAATGGAAATAAAATAATATGATTATGTAAAATATATAGTTTCAAAATTATTTAGGAATGTAAGGTTATGAGGAATGAAATATTATATAAATGAAAGAACTGGAGGTCATTCAAAAATAAAAAAAATAGTTACTTTATGTGATTCTTACGTTATTATTCCTCGCATCGGACTGTTCTCCGCGTCACTTAGCACTGGTTAGCCTGGTTGCGTGTTCCCTTGCTAGTACTTGGTAGTTGTTGTCCTTTTCAAGTAGGTTTTGTCCACAATGATTTAGAAATCTCCACAGTCAGTTAGTATTCACGTGTTCTAACTGTGTTGGACAATCCTACTGACTGCCCCAATTTTATATTCACTTTGATTCAATTCACTTTTAAAAAAAAAAATTATTTATTTAGAAACATACAAAATTAAAATTGAACAATTAAAGTACTTGAATAACTTAATACTATAAATGATATTATTTGAATGACAACACGAGAACATTTCCAGTTGCTTTTATGACATTGACAAAAGTGCCGATGCAAGTCAGCGTTTTTACTGGGTAAACGGACTCGTGTAGGTTTCCGGGAAGTTGTTTGCATATAATTTAAGATGAAATTTGATATCCCTGAGAAGTCACGTACGCTTTAAATTCCGTTGACTTCTCGACTATGTGAACTAAGTGCTGATATATTTTGCATATAACATATATATAGCTTTCTATTTGAATAAAATCGAGGACGTTATCACTTTCACTGCAAAAAGAACAAAATATATTTGTCACTTTGACAGATATAGGCATCAGAAAAAAAATTGCTCGACATTTTGGCATTTCTGGAAATAAGAAAATTCTCCAATTTTAAATTGTATGCAGAACTTCTTCATCATACTACGAGTTTTTTAAAATAATTTTAGTTTTACGATTTAAAAAATTTAATTCAACTTTTGGAGATTCCTTTGAAGAAAATATTGTTTACGACATTGTAAGAAAAAAAGTTCTAATGGTCTGTTTGTAAAATTTCTAATAAAGCGGCAAACGATTTCGATTACCCATCAAGACAACTTCATTCATATCCAAAAAGCTATCACGTTAACTCACCCTTTGAACTATTCCGACATTCATGAGATCCACGATGTAATTCCAGTCGATTTTCCAGTCGCGGATACGTGATAGTCATTCAACTTTATCCGGAGTCAGAAGGTAATCTCTCGAAACGGGAAAATGAAAATTGGAAAGATGAAATTGGAAATCCTTCTATGGAGACACTTTTTTAATCTTCAACAATAACGTATGAAAAGCTATTCAGAGCATAAATTAAAATTGAATTTTATAGGAAAGAGCTGGAATCGCAAATTAGTTGGAAATTAAGGAAAACACGCTGCCTTTGATGATTAATTAGACCAAACGGAAACAACATTAAGAATTTCTTTAAGTAATTAATGTAAAAAGGGTTATAAGAGTAGTACACACGAATTAAATATTTTCGTATCTTGGTGTCGTATCTTAGTTGGACGGGCTATAGTTAAAACCGGACGAGATATACCAATCAGAGTCCTGAATCTGTCCAACAACGACATCAGAATTACCAATGGTCAAGAGATAGCTTGTTTCGAGCCAGTAGAGACCATCATCAATTGCGAAGAAGAGTACCTGACGTCGGTGAAGGAGCCAGGGCCCGATAAAGAGTTCCTACAACAGTTTGCTGACCATTTGACACACTTGACACCAGAGAACCAGAAGAAAGCCAAGCAATTTATCACAAAACACTGGCAAATTTTTAACAGTAAAAATGGAACCACCGGTCGCACCAACATCATCCAGCATCGAATAGATACCGGGAAGGCTCAACCCATCAGAATACCACCTAGACGACTACCATTGGGGCAACAACAGGCAGTCGACGAAAACATCGAGTCCATGTTACAAAATGGAGTTATTGAGCCATCCGTCAGTCCATGGTCTGCTCCCGTCGTGTTAGTTAAAAAGAAGGATGGAACCACCCGATTTTGCGTGGATTACAGAAAGCTGAATGATGTCACGAAGAAAGACAGCTATCCACTACCCCGAATCGATGACACTTTGACCACACTAGCAGGCTCCCGTTGGTTCTCCACACTAGACCTAAAAAGTGGATATTGGCAGGTTGGTCTACACGCAAACGACAGAGAGAAGACAGCGTTCTCCACCAGTAAAGGGCTGTTTCAGTTCACGGTCATGCCCTTTGGGTTATGTAATGCACCCGCTACATTTGAGAGGCTAATGGAGTATGTACTGAGCGGGTTAACATGGAGGACGTGCTTAGTATACCTCGACGACATTCTAGTCATGGGCCAGACATTCGACGACCATCTGAAGAACCTGGGCGAAGTATTCTCGAGAATTAATAACGCCAACCTCAGACTCAATCCGAAGAAGTGTTCCTTGTTCCAAAAAGAAGTAGAGGGCCACGTCGTTTCCGAGTCAGGAATCCGCACTAACGAGGACAAGATAGAAGCGATCCGTGATTGGCCAGTCCCGAGGGATAAGCATGAACTCCGAAGCTTCTTGGGCCTCTGTTCATACTACCGGCGTTTTGTTGAGGGATTTGCCACCATTGCCGCTCCTCTACATCGGCAGACCACAGAGAAGGAGACGTTTCGTTGGAATCAGGATTGCGAAACATCATTCAGGCGACTGAAGGCAGCACTATGTTCCAGCCCAATCCTAGCCTTTCCTACACAGTCCGGCAAGTTCATCTTAGACACCGACGCCAGCAACACAGGTTTGGGGGCCGTCCTATCCCAGGTGCAAGATGGTGAAGAGAGGGTGATCGAGTACTACAGCCGTGGATTCTCGAAGCCAGAAAGAAATTATTGCGTCACCAGAAAAGAACTTCTTGCAATAATAAGGGCTGTAGACCATTTCCACAAATACCTGTATGGTCGCCATTTCTTAATCCGAACAGATCATGCCGCACTCAAATGGCTGCTGGACATGAAGACACCGGAAGGACAACTGGCCAGATGGATGGAGAAATTACAGCAATACGACTTCAAGGTGGAACACCGTGCCGGCCGGTTGCACAATAATGCCGATGCCCTATCCAGAAGACCCTGTAGAGCGGAATGCAAGCATTGTCTGAAGACGGAACGGCGAGAGGGTATCTCCATCAGGCAGATCCGAGTGCAGGCCAATGAAGACTGGACAACGGAACAGTGCATCCAGGACCAAATGGTTGATCCAGACATCGAACCAATCTTGTCACTCAAAATGAGAGGGGCACCCAGGCCACGATGGGACGAGGTAGCTAGATACTCCGGCGTGCTGAAATCGTTATGGGCTCAGTGGGACTCTCTAAGAGTAGACAATGGAATGCTCAAGCGAGTTTGGGAAAGCGCTGATGGACGAGAAACCAAGTCCCAACTGGTAGTTCCGAAGAAAAAGGTACCAGCCATCCTGACCGAAGTACATGATGGAATTACCGGAGGCCACCTGGGCATGAATAAAACCCTAGACAAAGTTCGCCAGCGGTACTACTGGGTGAATTACTTCGAAGACGTCAGAGCCTGGTGTCGCAAATGTGCCACATGTGCCGCCAGTAAGGGCCCGAAAACCCGAACCAAGGGCAGAATGCAGCAGTACAATGTGGGCGTCCCATTTGAGAGAATTGCCATCGATGTCGCCGGTCCGTTTCCCGAGTCTGAGAGGGGGAACAAATACATTTTGGTCGCAATGGATTACTTCAGCAAATGGCCTGAGGCATATGCGATACCCAACCAAGAGGCAACCACGGTAGCGACGGTGCTAGTAGAACAACTATTCAGCAGGTTTGGTGTCCCGATGGAATTACATTCAGACCAGGGGCGTAACTTCGAATCGAATGTATTCCAGAAGGTCTGCACGATGTTGGGGATTAGGAAAACGAGAACAACACCATTACACCCACAGTCAGACGGAATGGTGGAAAGATTCAACAGGACCTTGGAACAACACCTATCCAAGGTCGTCAGCAATAACCAGCGTGATTGGGATGAGCATATTCCCCTATTCCTGTTGTCATATCGCTCTGCTGTACATAATAGTACAGGCCTGACCCCAGCCAGGGTCTTATTCGGAAAGGAGCTGCGACTACCATGCGACTTGGCATTTGGCTCCCCCGAAGAACCTCCCCAAGACATCGACGATTATGCCGACCAGCTCCGACATAACATGCTGGCAATACACGAATTAGCCCGAACGCAGATGTTGGCCACCAGCGACCGAATGAAGACGCGATACGACCTCAAGGCCAATTCAGTCGGGTTCCAGGAGAGGGACAAAGTCTGGCTGTACAACCCCCAACGGAGCAAGGGTAAATCCCCAAAGCTTACACCCGCCTGGGATGGTCCATACGAAGTGGTGAAGAGGCTTAATGACGTCGTCTACCGGATCCGTCGAAACCCCAACGCTAAATTGAAGGTGGTTCATTTGGATCGACTCGCTCCCTACCATGGAAGGGATGTTTCTGATCGGGACGATCAGAATTAAAGGGGGGGCAGTGTTACGAAATTTACCCAAAGCCGACCCTGTGTCATTTCAGCACGACAACAAACGCTTCAATAAAAAATAGGATTCTCGAAAAGACTCGACAGCGGAAGGAGCGATGATTATTTTCTACTGGAGAATTCCACGGGGATTATAAAAGAAGCACACCACGATCGCCGGGCAGTGATACCGCGACGACTAGCTTATATGAGATTATTATTGTATTTGTGAATCAGCTGTTTGGATGTAAATAAAGTTCTAGAAAAGTGACAGTGCATATTAGTTGTTATAATTTTCAATTGAACCCACGAAGTATATTGCAGTATGTACTTTCAAATGCAAATAACTTACCTAAAAAAATTTACAATGAATAGTTTCCCGTGTGTTTTTAAATTGCAACACCATATTTTTTAACATAATTTGACAAAGACTAACAATCTAAATAAAAAATGTCGGTCTTACATCTCGCGTCTTCAAATTTAAAAAATGTTATGTCACGTTTCTTTAGTCTAGTAGCGGTGTTAGAGAGGCAGAAACAACTAAAGTAATATCGGGTCGGCCTCAATTAAAAGAAGCTAACATAATAGGTTCGTTCCTTCAGCCTAGATAACCGATACACAACGGTCGCGTACCTGCGCACAAGAACAATAGCGTTTCTTCAAAACAAAAACGTTTAGTGAACGGTTCAGTTTCGTGTTCCAAGTGACACGGTGATTGATTCGCAACCAGTAAATGTACGGTAATTTCGATCACCGGCTACAGGGTAGAATCGGTGGTGCAGCCACCGACTGGTACATGCATCGAGTTGCGCAATAAACGGTTCATGTACCGATGCATTAACCAATTGCCGATCGGTCAACAATCGGTTGAAGGAACGAACCTAATATTGTTTGTTTGAAATAAACCGTCATTATTATGCTGCCACTATCGTATTTAAAAGCTTTTGTGTGCATGAAATAAAGTTTTAATTCAGAAATCCAGATAAACCTTTTCTAAATCCGCAGTTTCTAAATAGGAAAACTAAAAACAACTACCAGTGCTTGTTCAAGGACCAGCAAAGAACTGAAGGAAATATTTTACTTTCGAGAGAAACGTACAGGAATTACATGTTAATGATTGTGAAATAAGATTGGAGATTTGCGACTGGATTTAGAATAAGAGGCGCCAGCAACCCAATCTGAAGTAGCACATTTTTTAGCTACAAATTAAGATTTTGTTTAAATGGTACTATCAACAGACAAAATTATTGATATAGGTCTGACAGTAATCCTTGTTGGGCTGAAGAAAGAACAATACAAAATAATCCAGAAGATAACTTATGGTGTAGAAACGACAACAAAAAATTGATCGGATCTTCATGGGTCAAAATTTAAACAGATGATATTATTTTGAGAACTTGAATTGTTTATAGATGAACTACTATTAGTAGAACTCAGGGTGTTCTACTTCCAACAGAATGGGCGCCACCCATTTTACGTAAAATGTGCGAGATTATCTTCAAGAACTGCTGCCAAAAAGACGGACAGGAAGAAAGAGTTCAACTGAGTGACTCGCTGGGTCTCCTGTCCCCACAGTATACGTGACCAGTTCTTCCAATACAGAATTGTGACAACACTTTTATTAAGCTGTCAAGATTGGTAAAATGATATAAAAAAATACTAGCAACACGGATAACTATTATTTCTATATTTTCCTTAGGCACTTTATTTCCTACAACTTTCCATTTGAAGTCCAAAACTTCAAACAAAAAATTTGGCTAATGTCAAGTTTTAAAAAAATTGCACTACGTAATACGTATCCGTAACCGTAAAGCGATACGTCTGGCTCCTAACACATTACGTATCATTCTACGGATCATAGAGTTTGTGCTTCTGTAGGTAGCCTGCAGAAATATGGTGCAAAGGTTAGAAAGAGAGTGCAAGAGGCTATTACACTCGATTGGAAGCTGAATCCAATGAGCTACATGCAGGATGTAGTTTACTGACTGCACCTCATAATCAAGTAAAATAACCTCTTTCTCTCTCCACTGTCCTCTCTTTCTAGACTTGGCACCATATTTGTGCCTTGCAGGCTACCTCCAGAAATATATGCTCTATCTAAGCTACGGATACGTTTACTGTCAAAGATAAACCGACGTAGGATGAGCTGTGATACGTTATCGTTTTATGAAATGTACAATCATAAAGCAAGAAAAACAGTTTCTTTTTACACGAGAGACCTTTTTTCTTTGGTCATAGGCACAAATATTATATGTGCAGATGTCCTAATAATGAATCCAACCGTATGTGTAAACCTATAGTCTTCCCGTTACGAATGCAGATACGTATTACGTAGTGCTTGCCCTAAGTCTCTATTACCATAGAGTGAGCTGCAGACATTTTTTATCTCGTTCTAACTCATTTAAATATTACATAAAAGATGTTTCTCAACAGAACTTAGACAATATTTTTCTGGAAGTAGCCGGTAATGCACAAATATCGCGCCAAGACTTGAAAAAGAGGGCAGTTCAGAGGGTAACTGGTCATTTCACTTGTTGGGTAGAAACAGCCAATGAACTACATGCTAGACCTATTTCATTGGAAGCAGCTCCTAATCGGGATGGTTCATAAGTATTTTCCTAGGTTCCTTTAATCGCATTTTTAGCACCTACAGCACATATTCTGAAGAAAACTTTCATATTCTTCCAGTTTGAAAGAAGCTTCACTATTTTTATATGCTCTTTGTTGTGCTACATTGTATCTATTCAATAACAGTAAATTCTCTTAGTTCAGATCAGTTCATATTTACAAATATTTTAATTTCACTTTGTACATGCGTTTTTTTTCCTTGTCTCAGTTGTCCATTGCCTGATTTGGATTCAGAATTGTGGTGTCATTTCCATATCCATAAATACAAACGAAAGATGACAATTATTATCATTCATAGGACATATTCTTCCCAATAGTCTTCTAGTTTACTATCTGTTAAGCGACCACAAGAATTAAAGCCAAATAATTCTTCATCTATCAGAACATTTTTCAAACCAATATCGTCATTTCGTTTTTTATTACCTCAAACAAATTATTTATTCGGAAGCTAATACGGTTAAGAAATGATTCTAAAAACATATTTATAATTTCAGAAGTCTTTTAACTTAATGTCTTTTCCAAAACTTTCTCATTATGCATTCGATTAATGATTTCGTTAGAGTTTTATCTGTTTTAATCAAATTTCCCTGTATAAGCGTCCCAGGAAGTTACGCTGTTAAATGTAACGTTGCTAGCGGCATTATTGACTCGAACTTGGGAACGTGATGTCTTATTTAATTTTCCGATTACGAAGATAAATATTTGTCGAGACCGCTCAGAGCTTTTTCATTTTCCGTTCTTTACACATTGCATTGTTGGGAAAATTACAGATCCTGGAGTGGGTTTTAGGGAAATAAGAAATCCAATATGTATGTTGGTGAGAAGACAATGTAAACTGTATCTACACAATCTACAGGGTTAGTGTGAACAGAATTCCTGGAAAATTTTTGAAATTAAAAATAGAAAAGCACACATTAAGCGTTGGCATATTTTTACGTTTCTACTACTATTTCTGCGTAGTATTTGTAATTCTATAAAATAAGAAAAATAGTTATAAACATGATATTTTTCAAAATTATGGTAGAGCTAAAATATTTTAAAATCAAATTTAATCTGTAAGTTAGAAGCTTGCCCAGTCTTTTAGTTCGTACAAGTTGATAAAGATCGCTCCCTCAAAGTCAGTGAATTCAACTTCTTGCATCCAAGAACTTAAACGGTATATCGATATTTTTAATGCAGTATTTCATAAAATACAATTTAAACAATTTTGTTGTTTGTCTCGGGATTGGCCTTTACTTGCGTCTCGTATAGATCTGACAAATTTTCCCTATTTTTAATATAGGCGTGAGATTTTAGAAATAGATATCTATGTTCCCTTTCAGACCCTCATGGTAGATGAAACATAAAAGCTTCCATATATTTGACTGAGCGGTAATACCTGCTGCTAAGAAAAGTTTTCTGAGAGTACAGCAAGGAATCGATTCTACAGTAGAGTGAAACAGCAGAATAAACTAATAGTAATATTATACGAATAGTTTCCCAGTAGGTGAAGGTGACGAAATCAAAATTAACTTTGCAACATCAAGTAGGACGGCATGTTCGTTGCTTCGGAAGCCGTGATCAAGTAATAAACTCACTCATACTTGCTCACTCATGTCCTTAAACATAACATCTGGCTATATGGTGAAAACAGCAAAAGTAGTTCAAGATCATAATCATACCAGAGCCAAATCTCAATGAATTGAAATAAGCAGGTACATATTCAGTCCTTTTACAGTGGATGAAGTGAATAAGGCCATAGGCGACATAAAACTGAAACTGCTGGCGTTCACCTTGAGTTTTGGAGAAATTGTAGTAAATATAATAGAGTATGGCTGAGAACAAACGGGTCACTTGCCTTTTTGACTGAAACTTATTTCCATTCTTAAGCCTACCTAGTAATCAGAACGCTAGGCTTCCAAATTGACGCCTTATTTCGCCAATCATAATCAATACTGAACACTGTACGACATAATTAGACCAGGTAGAAGTTGCATCGATCACTTGTTGGCTCTCATGACTTTCACTAAGGAGGAATACTAAAGACAACTCAAATCTTCAATTGCATTTGTAGACGTTAAGGCAGGAAACTGAAAGCACACCATCATAATTATTTTTCCGGGCTTGAAGGCTATTGGTTAGTCCTACAAAGACAAGAGTTACAATCGTTCACCTGAGTAATTAAATTGCAAATAAAAAGCTACCGTCTCATGTTAATACCCATATATTCGACTGAAATATCATCATAATAAACCCATACATCTTGTTCAAGGGATTAAGCATACATCACAGGTACCTCAACTGTCAACTGTCTCAAAATGTGTCTCAAATTTATCCTACTTCCACTAACTGCACAAGCCTATAAAATAAATATTTAGGGTAAAGTGTTCTAATATCGACCACCTAACACTTTTCCAGAATAAAAAAAAAACTTAATAGAATTTTAAACTTTTTATTTCACCAGAACATTCTATGGTGTATTTTCTTCGAACAAACATATAACAAAAATTATAAAAAATTCGAGACAAAAATAACAACATTTACTTTGATCGATATTATCCTTACTTATGGGAAATATCGACCATTTTAAGGAGGTAATATCCATAATTATTCTAAATATTTTCAATATATTTAAAGCATATATTAAATTCTTCTGCACTCTGAAATCATATGCATGCAGAATGGTATCATGAAACGTACATTACCTTACTTGTTTTCCCAAAATTATAACAAAATGCACAAATGTCATCAATTTTTTATTCCTATAGTTTCGACCATCAGATATAACTTTTTCTTAATCTCGTTTTTTTGACCTTTTGAAAATTATTTTTCTTTTAATTCTTGTTCAAGTGGAGTTCAGGTAACGATTTTAGTTTGGTGCTTCTATTGCTACTTCTTAACATTTTTAGTAAAACACTTGTACTTAAACTGTATGAACTTATCTTCGTCATCTGTTGCCTTGAGATCATATATTGTTTCAATCTCAGAATCGGAGTCATCTCTTGAGAATGAAGCGTCCTGTGCTTGTTCAGGAATTTTTCCAAACCCCACCAGTCTTGTTCACCACCTTATACCACTCGGACGAGGGTTAGCCTCCTAAATAGATGGCCCATCGAGCAATTCTGGAGTAATATTATCATTCTACAAAAAATCAATGTGATCGATATTGCTCGCCTTAACCAAATACGTCATAAACAAATTCAGGACACCTCAATATTTAAGGTATCTGTTTTGTACAGATATATTCCCCTATTATGTAGTCTAATAAATGATGTTAAAAACATGTAAAGCTAGTTAGTACAAACTTTCTTAAATGTGTTAAACATTTTATTAGAAATTCTCACAAAACTAGAATTACACCACAGAACATTTAAATGGTGGAACTTTAACTAAATGGTTGGGCCTTATGACTTTACCAATGGCTAAAACATACGATAACTTTTTGGCCATGTTGCCCTGTTTTTCTAATAATTAGGTCATCGATGATCGGTATTATACGCCGCTCCCCTAAACCAGATTTTTCAATACACTTCTAAACCAAATCATAAAACCATACCAACTACACTTTTAGAATTGCCCAAAATCTAGAAGGATCGCTAAAGGGATCTAACCAGGAGATGAATACTGAGACTCTAATGATATTGCTTGGATTCTCACACAACGTCAATGGTCAAAGAATACAAAATGCTTGTGTTAGATATATATTTAGTTTGAAAAAGAATGACCATGTAACAAAATATTTACAGTTACTGGATTGGCGTAATTTATATAATATAATAAGCGTAAAATACATTCTGCAAAGTTCATCTACAAGACACTTAAGCATGGTTTTCCCAAATACGAAATTAGCAAAATGAAATTTAGATCCACCATCCACAATGTGGAAACAAGAATAAATCATCGATGTTCAAAAGACTACTTTCATATAATGCCGTCTAACTTTTATACATCTAGCATTTATAAGTTCAAAAAGGGACTAAAAGAGTATTTTAAATAACACTTACATAATACTTTACCTTCATCAATGCATATCTTATATAATAAATAATCATTCTGTCTTTTAATGGTGTGTTAAACGTAATATTTTCATATGTATTAAATTTAAATCTATCCTTTATTGTAATTGTATAGGTACTCGGTTAAGTAGAGTAGTACACAGTACTAGACTTCGCCGAGGAAATAAAAATAAAGTTATATTATTAAAGACATACGAATCAAAATTCCATCACAACTATAGATAACTCCTATAAGCTTTAAATCTTTTCCAAAGCCGAAAACTTCAGAATCTTTTCTAGTCTACGTTAGCGTCCAGTTACATCATAACGGAAATTTAACAATTAAGGAATTCTTCAAAATGTATGCAATCTCACCTATGTCCAATCGTTGACGTCATAGTCATGTGTCACATTGTGTTGAATGACACTTTTGTGCCGATACCTTTATGCGAATTATGTTTGTTAATTCCGCTTTATAAACATAAATAATAAGTGACTATGCATTGACTGTTTTCCTAGTGTATCAGACTTTATGTTGACTAATCAAAAGTTATGCGCTTAATTTAATATTATTATTCAGTTAGTTAAAGTAGAGATCTTACTAAGAACACTTGTATTTTGCTGTAGAATAAAAGTAGTTGAAGATTTAGAATTTTAATTGTTTTTAAAAACTAAGTTTTTGACGAAACAAACATTACTGGCGCAGTCGACGTAGAATAGTTCAACGTACTCAAGCCCTCAACGTAGCAGTACAACAGTTTTGAGAAACCAAAAAATCTCCAAAAACTGAAGGTTTTCAAGCCGAAACGAACTAGAACCTACCACTCAGCAAGAAATCAAGGTAAGTGAGACTCTCCTCAACCCAGATACCTTCCTTGAATGCCCATTGAAAGTATCAAGAAAACATTTTTTTGAATTTTTAAGAACAAGCGAATAATTTTGATTAATTTATAAGTGTAACAAATAGCACATAAAACAAAACGTGAATTTTGCCATACAATTGCCTCCGATATTTAATTACGAATACAAAGAGCCTTTGTTTCAATATTCATACAACAATTGTTCTTGAATAGCAGTCTTATTTCTAATTGATATATTTCATTTAGACGAATTAGCATTGCTAACAAAACAATAAGATAATTTAAAAGATAACATTCGCTTGAAGTGCAATTCATTTCTTTCATGAACTTGAAAATAATTTGCATGATTTAATTTTAAGAAATAAAAACTGTGTTGTTTATTTTAATTCAACCACATTTTGAATTGATTTGTTTTTACAATTTTGTATTGACATCAACAATTTCTTTTATTACTAAACTGTTTTTCAAAAATCAAGTTGAAAACAAACAAAGTCTTTATTTTTACTAAAGTTTATTCAAAAGTGAATGAACAAGTTCAGAAACCCTAAAAAAGTTTTTGACACAGATTCCAGTGATTCTGAAACAGAATTATCTCTTTCTTATTTCCAAGAACAAATAACAAAAATCATGAGCCAACCAACCCAGCAACCCCCACAAACTTCACAAACTTCCCAAGTCACAATTGACATCAATTTAATCAAATATTTTGCCGAATTCATCCCCGAATTCAATGGAAACCCCTTGGAGTTGCGACAATATATTGCTCAAGTTGAAAGCATGTTCAGTGAATTCCCCGATTCAACTCACAAATTTGTCTTTGCCCACGCACGTCAAAAATTAAAAGGTGCTGCAAAAATAACTTGTGCTGGAAGAACAGAATTAAATACATGGGATACTCTAAAAGCCAGATTAATTTCTCTTTACTCATGCACTGATACTTTAGAAACTCTTGAAACGAAACTAAACCAAGCTTACCCCAAACCCAACGAAACTCTTCTTAACTTTGCCTCAAGATTACAACACATTCGTTCTCAAATCATTGATAAAATACATTTATCAGAACCAGACATAAACCGACAGATTTTAAAAATTGAATTTTGTGAACTAAATGCAAAAAATCGATTCATAACTTTCATCCCTGAACGTTATCAAACTGACATAAAATTAAAAAACCCTGTTGCTCTTGAACAAGCAATTGACATTTTCCAAAACCTTGAACAAGATTACGAAAATCGTATAGCTCAAAGAAATTTAGGACAGTCACAACAAAGACATCGAAACAACCAAAAACCTCAATTTCAAAATCAAAATGGTTTTTAGCCGAACAATAATTTCAATTCTCACACTTCTAATCAAAGAAGTCACAACCAAAACTTTCCCAACAATTTCAAAGGAAAACAATTTTCAAATCAATACAACCCAAATCAACAAAGACAATTTAACCCTCAATTTCAAAAAAGACCCAATAATCCCCAAGGATTAAACCAAAATCAAAATCAAAACCAAAACAGAAATTTCAAACCACATCCCCCAAAACCAATGTCAGGTGTAGAACACTTCACTCAGAGAAATAATAATCCAGGACCCTCAAGACAACAATCATCCACCCCCATGTAAGGTGTAGAACATTTCAACCTTGAAAATGAAAATAATGAAGAATATTTTTGAAACAACGGATATTCCAACCAACAAAATATAGACTATTTTGAACAATCTCCCAATCACAACCAGGATTTTCGAATTACCCCCAACTCGAAGAATCAAACTTAACTTATGAACTAAATCAAATAACTGTAAATTCTTTGCCTTTCATAAAAATCCAAATCGAAGGTAAAATTTACAAATTCTTAATTGATACCGGATGTTCATTTTCAATAATAAGACCTTACATTATACATGAATATTACCCTGAAGGAATTTTCATAGACAAAACTGAATTAAAAACTTGTACAGGAAAAGCTACCGCTGAATACAAAGCAGTAATACCGCCCTTTGATGAATTTAACACTGACCAAAACTTAGAATTTATTCTTTATGACTTTCATGAATACTTTGACGGATTAATAGGTTTTCGACATCTTCAAAAACTAAATCTTTCAATTGATGTAGAAAATAATCAACTTGTAAACAGACAAACAAACATTCCAATTTATTTCCGCGAAGATTTTTCAACTTATACTTTTGATCTTAATCCCTTAGAAATCATAACAAAACGAATCCCAGTAAACATAAAAGAAGGACAAATTTTAATTCATTCTTATCATCAAAATGGAATTTATATACCTGAAATCTTGACAATTGCAAGAAATGGCTTTGCAAAAATAGAAATTCACAACTCACTCCCAAAACATAATTTAATAACATTCAAAAAAACTTTCCCTTGCACCATAATCAATGACCAAGTAGAAATCTACAATTTTAATTTAATACCCCCAGAAACTGACAAAGTAGACATATCAACCCTTATAAGAACTAATCATTTAAACTCTGAAGAAAAAATTCATTACTAAACTTATGTGAAGAATTCAACGATATTTTTCAAAAACCCAAAGATCAACTTAGCTTCACGAACATAGTCAAACATCAAATAAGGACTAAGGATGAAGAACCATGTCATTCAAAGGCATACAGATTTCCCCAAGTACACAAAGATGAAATTCACAAACAAATACAACAAATGTTGAATGATGGAATTATACGACCTAGTATCTCACCCTGGTCATCCCCTGTGTGGATAGTACCGAAGAAACTAGACGCATCAGGAAGAAGAAAATGGAGAATAGTAATAGATTATAGAAAAGTCAACGAAAAGACAATCGACGACCGCTACCCTATTCCAAATATTAATGACATTTTGGATAAATTTGGACGATGTAGATATTTCACAACTCTGGATTTAGCTTCTGGCTTCCATCAGATAGAGATGCACCCAGACAGCATAGAAAAAACCGCATTTAATACAGAAAATGGACACTATGAATTTTTACGCACCTGCTACATTCCAAAGAGTAATGGATAATGTTCTCAGAAATTTTCAAAATAAAATCTGTTTAGTAGGTATATATGGACGATATAATAGTATTTTCGACATCCCTTACAAAACATATAAAAAACCTGAAACAAATTTTTCAAACTCTCAGAAATGCCAACCTAAAAGTACAATTAGATAAAAGCGAATTTTTAAGAAAAGAAGTAGAATTTTTAGGACATATTATTACACCAAACGGAATAAAGCCAAATCCAAAGAAAATTGATGCAATTAAAAGATTTCCACTTCCCAAAACTCACCGCGAAATTAAAAGCTTTTTAGGACTTATAGGTTATTATCGGAAATTTATAAAAAACTTTGCCAAAATAGTAAAACCCCTTACACAAAAATTAAAGAAAGGTGAAAAGATAATCATTGATGATGAATTCGTGAAAACGTTTAATTATTGTAAAACACTTTTATGTAATGAACCAATTTTATCATACCCAGATTTTTCGAAGGAATTTCAACTAACGACGGATAGTTCAAACTTTGCATTAGGAGCAATTTTATCTCAAGACGGACACCCTATATGTTATGCCTCACGAACTTTAAACCCAGCTGAAATTAATTATTCAACAATAGAAAAGGAACTACTTGCTATTGTTTGGGCATGTCGTTACTTTAGACCGTATTTGTATAATCAAAAGTTTACAGCCTTTTGTGATCATAAACCCTTAGAATGGTTATTCTCCCTCAAAACCCCTAATTCAAAACTTCACAGATGGAGACTAGACTTAGAAGAATATGATTTTAAAATAAAATACAAAAAAGGAAAAGAAAATCAAGCTGCAGACGCATTATCCAGAATAATTCTAGACAAAGATGTAAACATGAATGCCATTGGTGATGAAAATCAATCAATAATAGCAAATCAAGGAGACGAAGACATATATCAGCAAATTTTGGACTTAGCAGAAGAAGTCGCAGAACAAGAGAATCGACAAATAAATGAAGAAGCTACAAATCAAGAGAATGTAACACAACAACCCCTCGATTTATTTACTGCACCCCCTCCTACTCCAAATATTCCGCAAATTTTGGAAGAAAATCAAAATGATGAACTCGCTTCACAACACACTTCTCATGAAAACCCAATTTTAGAAATACGTCCAACAGAAAGACCAACAAACTCTTATAAAAGACAGATAATAATTTTACACAGTCCTAACGCATTAATATCTAGTATATCAGCAACAAGAATTTTTGAAAATTTCAAATACACTTTAACTTTAGCTAGATCAGCAGATGAACAAGAAATAACTAACAGATTTAAACAAATTATTGCCCCTGATAAATTATATTGCCTTTACTTTTTCAATGAACATGATAAAGCCAAAATAATAACTACCTTACAGAAAAATTTTACTTCCTTACATCTTGTAACATCTTCAAAGTTACTACAAGATGTAACTGACAAAGAAGAACAACAAACTTTAATAAAATATCATCACGAAGGAAAAGTTTCTCATAAAGGAATACATGAAGTGAAAAACTCTCTTAAAACATATTACTGGCCTACCATGGAAAATGACATAAAACTTTATATAAATACTTGCCACACTTGTCAAACATGTAAATATGAAAGACACCCTCAAAATTTAAAACTTCAAATAACTCCTACTCCGAAAAGACCATTAGAAACAATTCACATTGATACATTTTTCTGTGAAAATAAAACATTCTTAACAATAATGGACCCTTTTTCGAAATTCGGACAAGCTTTACCATTAAAAGACAAAAACTCTATTCAAATTTATGATAATCTCTTAACCTTTATTTCATTTTATGGATTACCCCAAACAATCATTTGTGATAACGGTACTTAATTTAAAAATCACCTAATTGTTCATTTCTGTAACCTTCATAAAATAAACTTACATTTTACTACCCCAGGAAATTCTAATTCTAACTCCCCAGTAGAAAGACTTCATTCAACTCTTTTAGATGATTTAAGATGTCTAAGAAAAGAGAATCCTCAAAAAGACACCGAGACTTTAATGAAATTCGCAATTATTGGTTATAATAACTCAATTCATAGCGTAACTCAAAATACACCCTTCGATATCTTATTAGGACACATTAATATTACACCCTTTGACATTTCCGAAAAAAATATTACAACGGAATATGCACAAAACCACAAACTATTAGCAGACAAAATTTACGACAAGGTAAGACATTCAATTGAACTTAACAAAAATAAAATTATTTCTAAAGAAAATGAAAAAAGAAATGACCCTGAAACAGTTCAACCCCAACAAGATATTTATGTTAAAACTAATCAAGGACGATCAAAACTAAAACCCAAATTTACCAAAACACAGGTAGAAAAAGATAAAAATATAACTGTAAAAACTAAACTAGGTCATATACACAAAACTAGAGTTAAAAAGGACAAACCGACCGCAACAAAGATGAAGAACTTCACACTTCACACATCTTCTAGTGACGATTAACTTGTTATTAATCACATCCCTATCACAATCCCAAATAAATATAACCCCAATTAATAATTACGTTTATACCCAAGAACTTGGATCAGCCAGATTACCTTCAACTTTTCATAAATTCATACACTATATTAACTTAACTGAATTAAACTTTGAATTGAAAAATAATGAAAATATTTTAATATCCTTACAAAAGATAATAGAAAATAAAGACCTTAAACTTTCTTTCAACATATCTTTAAAGAATATGGGATTTAAACAACTTGTCTCTCACAATATTAACCAAATTCTAGAAATAAAAAATAGAATAGAAGCTTTTAGTACTTCACGAAAACGTAGAGGACTAATTAACCCCATAGGTAGCATTCAAAAAATATTATTCGGTACAATGGACAATGAAGACCGCGAATCTATAAATAAAGCTCTAACAACCCTTGAACAAAATCAATTTAGTATAGCTAAAAGACTTGAAGTTCAAACTTCCGTCACAACTAAACTTCTTGACCACTATAATAAAACTGTTTCCACCCTCGCTTCAAATCAAAATATACTAATGAAAGAACTTGAAAAAGCAATGAATAAACTCAAAAGTTTAAATAGAGATCACAAAATGATTACAAAGATACAAAATACATTTTCAGAACTCTACATGAATTTAGATAAAATAAAGGAATTTGTTATGAGAATAGAAAATGCAATTAGTTTCGCGCACTTAAAAGAATTACACCACGGAATTTTGCAAAAATCAGACTTACTTTTAATTTTGAAAGAAATAGATGTAATTTTCTCATCAGAACAAATACTCTATCTCAAAGATGTTAGAAATTACTATAAATTATTTTCAGTGAGTATACACTTTATTTTGTAATATATATACCGATATTTGATATTACTCAATTTAATTATTTCCACACCTATCCAATTCCTTGGAAAAACAAGACCTTGATAATTCCACACCCTTATATTCTAATGAGTCTTACAACATACTTGATACCATCGGAAATATGCCCAAAGATTGAAGAATATTACATATGCCGAGGACAACCACAGCCTATTGATAACAGCTGCGAAATCTCAGTAATTTCGAAAAGTGACTCAACCCCTTGTGTAAGCAGAAGCACAAAGCTATCTTCAGACATCATTGAACAAGTAGCCCAAAATGAAGTAATTGCCATTCCTGTTGAACCAATCAAAACTCCATTTAATTGCCAAAATGGTAATGGAATCCAGTTCATCACAGAACCGAGCATCATACAAATCCCCGTAGGATGCCAAATTGCAATAAATAGCCAGACGTTCTCAAACAACAGAGAATTTCCAAAAACAGCGAAATTCTCACTGCCAAAAATAAATTTACCAGAAATTGAAGAAAATGCTGCCCTCAATCACATTCAACTTCATCAAGTCAAATTAGATGAAATTTCAGAAATACACAAGATGTCCCACGACATTCAACCCTTGTACATCAACCCTTTGGACCACAGCAGCCACCCTATTAGTATTGGAGTAATACTAATAATAACCGCCATCATGGTAATTGTTGCAGTAAAACTATACAGATGCTTCAGAAAATGGTTCCAAAACCCAAGAAGAAGGACGCCAGGAGTCGTCGAACTTCAGACAATCCCCGAAGTTCCATCTCGGCAGGGAGGAATTATGTTTGTTAATTCCGCTTTATAGACATAAATAATAAGTGACTATGCATTGACTGCTTTCCTAGTGTATCAGACTTTATGTTGACTAATCAAAAGTTATGTGTTTAATTTAATATTATTATTCAGTTAGTTGAAGTAGAGATCTTACTAAGAACACTTGTATTTTGCTGTAGAATAAAAGTAGTTGAAGATTTAGAATTTTAATTGTTTTTAAAAACTAAGTTTTTGACGAAACAAACATTACTTGCGTGTCATTGGTACTGAAACTGCGTTTATGAACGTAATGACACTGACACACTCTTAGATGATAGCATCATCATCGTTGTATGAAGCGGTGCCGAGATTTGTCGGTTGGGCTATTCATTCGGTTTTCAATATCAAAATTTGCTTATGGCCGTTACTAGAACATGCTTAATATTATATCATTTGTTCAGTATGATATGCTGTCCATGAAACTAACAAACTAACTTTACGATTACCGACAATCTACTCTTGATTTTCATTTGTTAGTACCATACCCACGTAATATAACAGTAATAATTATACGCATCTCCTTTAGCAAAAAAAATCAGATTATAAATTTTAAAATTATTTTATTGGCACATGAACTCAAGTGTTTCCAAGCGAAAAGTGCTTGCCTGCAGCATGGAGTGGCACGGACACAGACACGACGCTGGCCGCTGGCAGCGAACCCGGTGCATTTTAAACAATTTAGCTATTGTGCCATGAGACAATTGTGCTGACACACTGTGTTGATAGGGAAAGCAGTGTCGGTATTATTGTAGCAAGACAGGAAAATTCACAGTGTTACTCATGACTAGTTGACGATGAAGCTGCAAAATTTCACCAAAGACTAATATTTCAAAACAGAGTTGTTTAACAAAATTCTGATGGAGATGCTGCCCGAATTCAATTACTTCAATATTGCCCGACTGGTAACTAACTGTTTATCCAAAAGCAGATACAACACAAACACCAAAATTATAATGTTATAATTATCCAGTCCAATTTATAAATTGACATTTGCCAATTAAGTCTTAAAAATAAAAATACAAGTTATGTTGCAAGAATGAACTCTTGATCTCAGGGGCTTCAACATTGATCTATTTAATGTCTAGCATATTTATAGAGTTCCCACTTGAATATTAAATTATATTATTAAGTAACTGTCTTTCGAATCCTGCATAAACTACGGAGCTTCCTCAACACTTGAGTGCTTCGAGGATATCCCTAAGGCATCTCCTTTATCTCCACGTAGTCCTTTACATTCGACTTGGCACATCGCTATGCATACAAAAGTTAAATTTCGGATAGCGAGAAGAGCATTTCTATCTCGAATCTTAAACTTCTTAGTTTTGATAACCCAGTTGAAAGATTTTAGTGCGGCAGCTACGTAAAAGATGTTTTACTTAGCAACTCGTCGTCTATGTCTCGAGCTAGAAGTTTCGGTGTGGAAATGTTTGTATAGCAAATTGCAAGAATTACCTAACGAAAGCAATTTGAGAGGAGTTTGATAATTTCAATTATTTTTAAAACAAATACTTCTTAAGATGCTCTCCATAAATGCAACTACAATGTTGTAAATGAAAGGCTCTGGTTCCCCAGCCTGTTGTATGCAGATTTGCACGTGTGAACTTTTTCTACATAGCGGTTCTATCTTAATTATAATTTTTAATTAATTTATTTTAAGGCCATTTCTTTATCAAGGTATCTCATGTTTTGTTTTATTGCGTATATCTGATTTTAAAACACCTGTGAAAATGTGTCTTCGTCGTTGATACGTTAAGACTAAATACCATGGATAACAAGGTGTAACTCGGTAACGCACTCTAGAACCTTATATTGTTCTCTTCAATTTGCTTGTTCATATCTAACTTCCAGTATAAACTCTGAAACATCTTAATGCCTAGCTGGCTAAAATTACCTCAATATTACAACTGTAATAGAAAATTGTCGAAGATTTTATGTAGAATGCTTAGACAAAACACTAACCTCTCCTATATATTCCGCCCTTGAAGTCACATTACATCACTCTACTAATTTTTTTAACTTTGCAGTAAGCATAATACGCACAAATACTTTTAATAACCAAGTAAGATAAGGAGTTGATAGTGTTTTAAGTTTTGAAACTTGCTTTCTTAGCGGGCATTACAGAAGTGGAACCTATCAGATAGTATATGAGCAGAATCAGAAATATCATGATTTCAGTGTTCTGCTGATACAATAGTTAAAGTGTTTCAGCATTTGTTCCATCTGGTCTTGGAGATACATGTGATTTTTCTACCACATTCGGTATTACCGATATTGCTGATAAGTCTTGATTGGAAAGAGTACATGTTGACGGGATGGGTTTACCATTCTTAAAAAGTTTTGATGCATATTTCTTACAAGTCGTTGCGAGTTGTTATTCGATTGTTAGAGTTTAGATATTATTCTTTTCATAATTTATGATTTTCTGTATTGCAATTCATATATGGGAATGACGAACCAATTCAGCAACATACCTTGATTTGCTTACACTTGCAAACGGCTGTTTTTCATCGGGTACATTCTTAGGTGGTAGGTTTATACAATTATTATACACTACAGATTTATGTATATGGCAGCAGGCATTATAAATAATTTAAATTTAGTCAGTTATGGGCAGATTATTATGTGCACCAGATAGTTATCTGTCTCTTGTGCTAGATAGACTGACATTGTGGCTGGTAATAATAACATTTTCTGAACATTAGTCCCTATACCGTTATAAATAATAAATTTATTAAATATTTCTCTCCTTGTTTAACTCCCCAAGGAAAGTCAATGAATAGCTGACTCTGCAAAACTCAATCGCATTCTGCAAAGCCATAAAACAAACGGCAACTTTTTAAATCCCTAAAACTTGCCCAATAACAAAAAACCCCTCTTCGGCTGCCTTTTTCCCCATCTAAGTACTTACACTTTTGCCCTCGAAACTTTAAATTAACGAAAACAAATAACCTTTTCTTTCAACTTCATCAACCCCCTCAACCGAAGTCTAATGGACGATTATTTTCCATTGCCAATAGCTGTTCTCAAAGCTTTAAAAGAAATACGACTGAAACTTTGCAAGCAAATGGATCGACCAAAAGTAATTCATAAACACGCACTAGGAATTTAAATTACCAATAAAGATTTGCTTATAAATACACAGCAGAAAAAATATGCTTACATTGAAATAGCAATTCGAAACAATGAATTAAAATATATTTAATTTAGACTACATTGAATAGTTAATTAAAAACGTGGCTAATTGTGTATTTGACTGTATTAAAAATATTATTCGAGATCTAATCCTAAAAGGTAATTATTTTTTATGATTATGTTATCATGATTTTCTAAAGAAATGCAGATTATTTTTGTAAAAATACTCATCTATTTATAAATAGGCAAAGACAAAACGGTTAGGTACCATTTTCTCCTCTTTCTGTCAACCGATTTTCTTTATTTTTGTTTTGTTTCGTAGCTACAGACGACATTCAGTGCAGAATGCTAAAATTAATTTATAATATTGGTTCAAAAATTAAATAATAAAATGATAAAAAAATCTTTATTTACATCCATACTGTCAATGCCAAACAGTGCAGCCAGATTGCTTAGAGAGAAAATCATGAAATAGGTTGACTTCAATGTGAAAGACAAACTAAATTAAATGTAAAACAAGAAGTATTGGCACTTCGCTAAAGTTATCCTACATAGTCATGTTATTGAAATAGGACCGTTTATTGGGCGCTCGCAAGTTTACAGTTTACAACATTTGTTGCATTGTAAATATGGTTTGTCAACTAAAAATGTTGCAATTATTTCTGATAATATTTTCTTTATTTTAACCTTATACTTTTAATTTAGAATCCTTTTATTTTTATTGGATAACTTTCATATAATTTAACTAAGGTTACAATAAATTGTGAAATTATGCACAAATTCACGATAAATAGGTAGATCTGACAACCCTGAATGCTTGGCCATCTGCCGGAAATTTGATTTAAATTTTGACATTTCATTACTTTTTTAGCGATTAGGTTGAAAGTTTTCAATTCAGTCAGAAAAATTTCAAAACATTTTCAAGGTTTCAATTTCAATTCACTGATAAAAATAGGTGTATTTAATTACTATTAATTAACAGTATGTGATTTGTATTTCTTTATATTTTCCACATAAAACAGAAATCGCCATGGGTTACTACGTTGGTAAGTATTTTTTTTATATTGAAAATCATACTGAAAATTAATGTTTTCTGACAATGTGGGTATCTTATACTTAATTAATTTTGCATTACATGGTCCCATTGTTGCAAAGTTCTGACTGTTAAAAACATTTTAAAGATTGGTTTGAATGTAAAAAATGTACCTACCCATTTATAAGGTTAAGTTAGGTATATTTGTTCTAGAGTAAAATATATTGTTTTGACATATTTTACCTTTGAAATCTTAATTTGCTGGCTTTAAAATTTACAATCTAAATTCTCAAAAAATTTAAAATTCAAAACGCTCTACACGACAACAGAAACCCCTGCGTAGTTATATATGCTAGGTTGGGTTTCAGATGATAAACAAGGCAGTGACTGGGTAAAGCTCTTGCAGACCGTGTGATGAATATCTTTTACTATCCTTGGAGTTGAATATAGTTCAATAGGAAAATATTTAGTGTTGTAAATTATAGATCAGTATTGATTCTTCGGACAAGTAGTACTAACTTTCGTAGAAAATAATGTTTGTAATTTTTTGTTGTGATTATAATTCTATTATTAATATAATATAATATTCACGACAGTCCGAAGGTGTTGTGCAACACATCATCAATCAGCAGACAATGGAAATGACATTAAATATTGGAGTTTTCATTGGGTTTTTTGTCATCTCTATTTTTCAAATCGTTTATGTGTAAGTGCTTGAAACTTTTATGTTACAAAGAAAAATCCGCCGATACTTAGATTGAACATGTTACATAGACATATTTATGTAAAAATAATCCTACAATTATATACATAAATAAAAAATATTTCCTGAATTATTTTTACAAACGTAATCCAAATAAACTATTAGGGATAGCAAAGACCTGGCATACTTTTCTCATTTCGCCTCAATTCTATATCTTATACAGACAAAATAACGTCGATAATGTTCAACTCATAATTTTAATGAATTAGGGTCGAATTTCGACCACTGGGCGACCGCTAGTAGTATTAAAATTACAATTTTAACCAAAATAATTCACGCTCCAAGATGTTCAAGACGTAATTAGCCGCTCATAGTATACCATTACGGATCTTAACGTAACATATGATCTAAGATTTGTTCTGTGTGGGGATCTATGGATATGACTGTGTTCTTATGTCTTAATTCTAGTGATATAGGCCTTAAAGCATATACTTCTGGAAGTAGCCTCTGCAATGCACAAATATCGTGACAAGACTAGCAGTCTATGAACTACGTACTGAACATATTTCATAGACAGCGAATCGAGTGAAATGTCATATTGCTCTATAAGCTTTAACGATATAGCTAATTATTGTTATAGATCATGGATGGCTCACGTTTGAAAATTCGGGAAAACGTTAGTTTAAATTGCGGTACCCTGTAACGGACAGAGATAGCATTAGTTGAATACCCTTATTTACCAATACTTGTTTTCAGTGAAAACCAAGAAACATGATTTCATAGAAAAATATTAGAACTGCCATACCGTTGTTATTGAATTTTGTTTACTTCAGTGATAAAGGTTTTCGTTGACCGCAGATGTAAATAAGCACAATCTACGGTATTAAAGTGATATAGGTTCGTGAGACAGCGATAGTATACGCAACCGTAAATGTTTGTACTAGATTTTTTGATGACTATATTATTGATATGTTTTATTGCACACAATTTTTACTGTTTATCCTTGTTCAAAAGGAAATTAAGCTAACAAGTCTTACTGAGTAACCTCTAGAGGTGTAGGTATGTCTCAGCAAGATGAAGCTGCGCTCTACTATTTTCGACCGGTCAAGTAGATAATTGCATGGACATAATCGAGTGCCCAGCTCATTGAAGGACCAGGCACCTTTTTTATAGAAAAATGGACTTCCGTCAAATTGTTTGAAATTTTGGTATGTTGTAGAAGTTGACGTTCTGACAAAAGAAGTCCCTGGTCTCAAACAGATTCTATGGCCAGTTTTCGAGATACAGAGTGTTAAACATAGACGTGCTTTATTTCCGGTTATTGGAGAAATTGTGATTTGTACATTATTGGACATAAATATTTAACAAAACAATTGCCATAAGTTTTGGTGGATTACAAGGTATGTAAAAAATACGTAACAAGTGATTTTGTAAAAAATATTTTTTTTATTACAACGTTGAAAACATAAGAAGATGTTATTGCACAATTAATATCAGGTTAAAGTAATAATTTCTTGGATGTGCTGCCTTTAACATACAGTGTGAGCCATAAATATATCTAGAGACGGCATATATTATTTTTCCCTATTAATGAGTAACCTTGTACGAACCACTCGTGCTGCAATTTTAATAAGACATTAAACAGATATATTATTCGTCTCGTTATACTCAACGGGATGTTAAATTGACTGCAAAAACAATACATAATGAAAAAAAAATTTTTTTATACTACCCCATATAGTTTTAAATTCTCTCCGTCAACTTTGTATGTTATTACATTACATTAACAAATGTTCAGTGTTTTACTGAGCAGAATATTATTAAAATAGTATGACTAGTTTTCGAAATATAGAGTGTTAAACTTCGGAAATGTCACCTTTATCGTATTAGATTTCTCATAATAGATGTGTTTTATTTCCGTTAATTCCACAAAACATTGTTTGACGTAAATATTGCACAAAAAATTACTATTAATTATGTTTTATTACAGGGTGTTTCCCATATACGTAACATGTTTTTTTAGATAACTAATGTTTTATGATAACGTTGAATTCATAAGAAGATCTAATTGCTCAGTAAATATAATGTTAAAGAAATTAATTTTTGGACGTGTTTATACATTATACAGTGTGAGTTGTAAATATTGCTAAAGTGGGCGCATCTATTATTTTTTCCATTAATAAGTAACCCTGTATAAACCATATATATTAAATTATACAAATCTAAGACTCATCATACTAAATTCTACAGCTTTGCAAAAATTGTACAAATTAAAGTATACAGGGTTACTCATTAATGGTAAGAAATTATATATGCCCACTATAGCTATATTTACGACATACACTGTATAATATATGAACCGAGAACTCCAAGAATTTCTAATTAATTATGCGATTATTCATCGTTGTAATAAAAAAATGAGTTTTCTGAACAAACATGTTACCTTTATTGGAAACACACTGTGATCAAAGATAATTAATCGTAATTATTTTATTCAATATTTCTGTCAGATAATGCTAAAATTTCCTGCAATACACGGGAATAATTCACATCTGTTATGAGAAATCTGATAAGAAAAAGGAGACATTTCCAATGTTTAACAGCCTATATCTCGAAAACTAATCATAGAATTTTAACAATATTCTGCTCACTTACACACTGAACATTTGTTAACGTAACAATGTTATAACATACAATGGTATAATATACATAAATACATTTTTTCAATATGTATAGTTTTTTCAATAAGTTTAACATCCTGTTGAGTATCAAGAGACGGATCATATATCTGTTTATTGTAGTAGTAGTAGGAAAAAACAGTATATGCCTTCTCTAGCTATTATTTATGGCTCACACTGTATATTATATGAAGCATCGAAGAAATTAGTACATTAATGAGATATTAATTGTGCAAAAACATCTTCTTATGTTTTCAACGTTGTAATAAAAAAATGATTTTCTCCAAAATCACATGTTACGTATTTTTGAAATACCCTGCACTCCAACAAAATTTATGGCAATTGTTTTGTGAAATATTTATGTACAATAATGTACAAATCACAATTTTTCCACTAACCGGAAATTAAACTCATCTATCATGCGCAATCTGATATCAAAAATGCGGCATTTTCGTTTTTTAACATCCTTTATCTCGAAAGCTAGTCATAGAATCTGTTTGAGCCCATGGACTCTTTTTGTCAGTACATCAACTTCCACAACATACCAAAATTTCAAACAATTTGACGGAAGTCCATTTTTCCATAAGAAAGGTCCCTAGTCCTTTGACGCCATTAGATTTTGTCTGCTAGACATAATTAAAAGCGAAGCTCTTTTCTACAGGTCATCAACGAATAATAATTTTAGAAAGTTAAAATATTCCACCCAAGACTTTCAAAAACTTACGAAATAAAATGATACAAATTGTATAATTTAAAGTATTTTAGAGGCATGTCCTAGTTTGAATTACATTTCCATTGAGGCTTAATTTCTACTCCTCACTGTATTTGAAAAATAACATCTTGTTATGTCGGTGCTCCACAAAAATTACTTAACAAAATGGTGAACCATATACTCAAAATTTCATATTGATATCTTTAAAGGTTCAAAAATAATTAGTGGGAAACAACATTATACCATTGAGTTTAATAAAGAAACAACTTTATTGTAAGTATAAAGAATGGAGAATGAATGTTGAAATAATCTTATATTTTACTATGTAGTTTTTAGCTCATTCATTTGATCTTAGATACCGTCTACTCCATCACTGAAAACTCAAACATTAACCTCAAAACATGTTGTAACTATTTAATGTTAGTTTGAATTAATTTGCAACATATTGTAATTAATTAGAATTAATTCTCTTAATTTCTAGGAAAATAAAAAAGTTTGTAAATAACTGCCCCTTAACAGGCAACATTGAAAATTAATTTTACTTGCCGACAACATTTTGTGTATGTGACAAACGGCTAGCAATGCAGTCTCCACTGTGTTTGATCTGTGGTCTCCACATGCTCCTTGCTGGCCCATATTCTCATGTCACTCCTCATAAACATCGTTATCACTTAACCATTGGCGGTCCATCATTGAAAAATAACTCAACTCTCAGAAGAATTCGAAAAAAATATATAATAAATAAACTGCAGTGCCTGCATGGTTTTGTTCAATATTGCTATTATTTGTCATTTTCCTACGCTTCGTGTACAAAATGAATTTAAAGTAAAACTATCTGTTAGAAGTAAATACCTTAGGAGTATAGTTGCAGAACTAAACGACTTTTCAAAAATATGAATTTGGTCAACTATAAAGTTCGGAGTGGCAATTATATAAAGTCTACATTTGACATTAAAATGACAATATGAACTGACGTAACTAAAAAAATTTAGTACTATTTAATCTGTAAAAAATGATTTTTTAGATTTTATACCAATAAGGATCCCCTTATCATATTCAAATTACTGAAGAAAATTTTGAATTCTCAACTAAAGGAGAATCTTAAACAAAACTAACGTTTAAAGCGTTTGTATGAAAAATTCACTATCTATTTCTCTCAATAGTTTCTTATGTAAGCCTGGATAAAGTTGTACTTGACTTACTGAACAGTTATTTGTGGAATCGATTGTAGCATTTGAAAACAAACTGTCTGTAATGTTTTGCTATAAATAGATGGTGTACGACCAAGCTCTATACTCTAATACTACTTTAATAATGTATTTGCACAAACAATATCATTCCTGTAATTAGTACTTAGTTCAGCTCAGAAAGATGAGGCTTTGGATAACTTATCAATTTTATGAAAAACACTTCTTGAAAATTAAAACCATGTTAAGCATTTCAAATACCTGATGAACCTTCTTCAATTCATTCACTGTAGTTTGTTGGGCGGTTTGGCCGTGGTAGTTAAAAGAGCATCTCACAACTTGGGGACAACCTATCTTCCCTATACTCGTATAACAAACACTGCAGATAGCATTGAGAAACAACTTAGAAAACACCATGTCAAAGCAGTTTACAAACCTACTCAAACCACTTCTACACATATTCCGTTCTCCTAAAGATCCTCTATTCTCATCTGGAGTTTACAGAATACCGTGTTCTTGTGGTGCCATGTGGTGTTGCCGAGCGCAAACATAATTGTCGTTTGATGCAACCCGAAAAATGTACCGTTGCCGAGCATGCTTAACCCTCCCAAGAATACATTATACAATGCCAACACACCGCAGTTCTGACAAATATATTCTGCTATTATTTTCGTTTCCAGTGGTAAGCCATCGAAATATACAAACACCAAAACCATTTCAATAGGAAAGAAGCAAGCTTAAAACTCAACAAAATTCAGTATCCCGCTTTCCAACCTGTAAGATCGAAACCCTATACTAGGTTCGTAATCCACAGACACACACTTCTCTTTGGTTGGCATACATATCAGCGCTCGAAGGTCCTATTCGCTTTGAGCGTACTACTAGTTATCTAATATAACCGCGGCCCTGAAGATATCTTGCCGCATCTGCAGATGAAACGCTGGAAAGAAATTCCACTAGACCATGGAAAACTACAATGAATCCACTAAATTTTTTACTGTTTCTAGTCGTAATAAATTAATAGGCTAATCAAATATTTAACCTTCTGCCCCAAAAATTACAATGAAATTGCTATTTAACCATAATTTTTTTATTTATTGTAAACTAAAACATTTTTTTTTTGTTACAGTATAGTGCCCTGACACTAGAATGACCGAGGAAAATGGCAACGGTAACTTGACAGGATTGCTGAAACCAACTTCAAGCAGTAATGAAGATTTGAGCGAGTACACAGATGCTGACGAAAGTATATCTGCACCTACGGAATTTCTTGCCGAGGTAGGATAATTACCAATGATATTTCTTATTTTCGTATCTACAAAAAATGTCTTTGGTTCTCGCATAGTAACTCTGTTTCCCTATTTGTCTTTATAAAAGTATGCAAAAATTCTAACAATCCTTTTAGAAAAACAATTTCTTGTGATGAAGCAACATTTGATTTAAACGGTCATAGACACAATTATCATTATTGGGCAACCAAAAATTCTCACTGGTTTTCAGAATTCCACACCCGAAAACCCACAAAAGTTGAGCTAGTGGTACGGCATGGTTAAGTCGTTTCTTCTTTGTAGGGTTTCTTACTAACTGAATTTTCTCATCATCCCAGCTCTATTAACTTTGTTTCAAGATTTTGTAGAACCATATATATAATAATGTGACCCAATTTTTTACGTTTTCACGATTTTCCTGTTCATTCTTATTTAGATTAAGTTTTTCCAAATC
The DNA here is from genome assembly GCA_034190945.1 of Octodonta nipae. Taxonomy (NCBI): domain Eukaryota; kingdom Metazoa; phylum Arthropoda; class Insecta; order Coleoptera; family Chrysomelidae; genus Octodonta; species Octodonta nipae. The sequence continues at coordinate 58,108,440 of CM067216.1, read as the reverse complement.
TTTGGATAGGTAGAAGAGGAATTGTTGAGTAGCTATCCAGATCGCCGGATTTGATTCGTGTAAATATCCGTGACTCGAACAGAATATTTAAAAGAGTTAGAAGCAGGAATACACCAAACAATTATATTACCGCAGACATCATCCACAACTTTTCAAAATTAGAAAATTTAGTTTAGATAGAAATTTTTCAACTTGTAATAATTTTTCTAAAACACTAACTAATATATATATTTACAATAGCGTACAAAAAGATGCGCTCTTTCTAATTCTGCAATAAAAATGGGGATCCACAATTAAAAGAAAATTGAGGACGTCATTTATCTCTTTTGACACACTCTGTATATTTCAGTTTCATGTAATAACATTGTAAAATAAAAACATATATCGAATAGTTCGAGCGTCTTCTTTTAAACTTTTATTTAATTTTTTGCCATTTTTGTTAAGCAAAGCCATTCTTTTTATAGTAACATTTTATGCAGTACCTTTCATATCTATTTTGAAAGTGCTGTCTGTACCTAGGCTTTTAATTTTCAAAATCCCGTCAATAGTTATTCTTCCTTTACTAAATTCCATTTGATCTTCATTTATCAGATGTTCGGTTATTTGAATGAAAGAGAATTTTGGAAAATCCAAAAGAACTCGGAAAATTAATTGCTAAAACATAAATTTATAATTTCAGGAGGTCTGTACCTATTTGGCTACTTCTTTTTTGTTGTGTTTGTAATCATCAAGACCATATTTGTGAAAATGAATATGTTGGGGAATCTCCGGAAAAGTCGGAAAATTAATAGCAGTGTGAGCACAAAACTTCAGAACTACTGCATCTATTTACTATTTTTTTTGTTGTGTTTGTAATTATGTTGACAATATTTGTGTGAAAAAAAATTTGGAAACTCCACCGGTAGAACTGAAAAATTACAGCCGAAAGTGTATATAAGTGCATCATTTCAGCTATAGCTATTTTGCTAATTATTTGTTTTAGGTAATTGTAATTATTAAATTTCTTTAATAGAAAATTTTCGGAAACTTCACCGGAAAATTCTGAAATTTGAATGTTTATTTTATACAAATCACAATAAAAAATTAACATTTCGTTTGAAACACGGATTTGGTTAATTTTTTCCATATATTTGTAAATACCTACAGGGTATTTAAATTAATATTCTTGCGCATTCACCACAATTATAGATTATAGCGTATATACTAACGCTATATAATGAAAATTTACAAATTTGAGTAGGTACTCAAAATAATTCAATAAATAAAAGTTTGCGGAGCTATCGAGGGCAGCTTGAAACAAATTGTGAAATTACAATGGCAAAACTTCTAGAAATTCCTGAAAAGACATTTCCAAAATACCACACATGGCTAGAGAAATATTGAAAAGCTACCAGAAATAGCTAGAAAAAGCTATCAGGAACAGCTGGACTAGTCGGAGAGCCGTAGATACTTAGTGCCAGTTAAAAACTAAACGAAGACTAAATTATGCTTTCTTATCAGTAAAAACAAACATTGTGATACTTCTGATGGTTTAATGTATTTCTAAGTATAAGAATTATTTATGGGCCAACAGAACGTAAGTTTCATACTGATAAAACCGAAAATGAAAGAAAAACCTAAATTATTTAAGCATCCTACGATTTTGAGATAACCGCCTTTAATAAAGCTCCATGCTTAAATTTATGAATGATCATTTAATATTTTATCGCGAAATGAAATCCAATATCCAGGAGTTTCAAGAAAATCTAGCTCACACATCATTTAATGTTGATTTTGTGACTCATTTAGTACATCCACTGTAATCCAAAAAAACATATTCCTCTGCAATAGTCTTTTAAACTGTGTGATTGTCCTGATTTTTTACATTTTTATACTGACGTTTATACCTATTCTTTTCACAACGAACATTTAATACATCTGAAGAAATGTCTGTAGGATTCATGAAAGTGTCGGGGTTCATGTTGCTCTCAAAAACTTTTAGTGGAAACTTAATAAAGTGAAAGAAAACTTCTAAAGGGAACTCCGTTCCAACTATTGCCGCTAAAAGAACCAAGTTTCCTGACACGCGGATGTAGCCATGAACAATATTACAGTCGGATCACTGATAAATGTGATATACTGTCTGACCGGAGAATGAAAGTTAATTCTCCGTGTAAATAAGTTAAGAAACTTTTGACTGTCAAGGGCGAGAAGAATCTTAGGGTAGAAGTTTTTTATAAAATCTTGTCACAGGGAATGTTATGTAGGAAAGTTTTTACGTATTGATTAACGAAATGTTGATACCTACATACTTTTGGAGATTATTGAATCCATTCTAGTCGACAACCTTCATCAGGTGCGCTCTCCTCATCTGATTGAAATCTTCTGGATGTGGAAATCTCATGGATGTGGAAATCATTTCGCGATAAAATACCTAATTAATATTGTTTCTAATCCAGACCCTGCATCAGTTACGTTAGCCTCATCCGATTGAAATCTTGAATAATTATTTATCTATATTTCTTCCATACAACTGAGATTAATAATTTTACCCGAAATGAATATCATATATGTCGATATTCATTTAATTATGCAATAGATTTTTTTTCTCAAAATTTTACAAGCCTTTGAGATATAAGTTTTCCAGACTAATTTAAAATAACTCGAGAGAGCCTATGAAGGGTTCCGTATCAATTGGAGGTTTCTTATAATAGAGGTACATATTTCTTTGTTTTCTAGTTTACCTCTCAAATTAGTTCTATGATTTTCGGGTATCTTTTATGCAAGCTATAACGTGTACCTTTATTGTTAAAATATTGATAAAACATTAGACCAATACATTGAAATATCATTTGTGAAGTTTCCTACAACGTTTTGGGCAACAAATAATCATCTGAGTAAAAATATAGTACTGTCCAGCTACGGTCTATGATTTTTTGCATATTCTGGATAATTAAATTTGTTGTCCCACAATATTACAAAAATAGTAATTATTAACATTTAAAAAATACCTAGACACCAAACTTGGATAAATCGATATGAATGATTTTTTTTTAGTTTTCACACCAACAAACCAAAATTGCAAAACTTTTATATACTCATGTTTTTACTACAACATATACAAAAACAAAACAAAATAACAAAAAAAAATATTTTTTTTAATATTTTCGACTTTTCGATTTACAAAAAATGGCCCTGAACAAACAACTCGTTGTAGTGAGGATTTGATGATATTTTTTACATAAAAGAGAAAACTGCAAAAAATGATATTTTTTTTGTTTTCCTTTTATAACACGTGTTCAGGACATTCTGTCTTTTTTGGGTTTAAAAGAGACAGCCTTTATATTTATATATGTATATTCTCAATTGCCTGGAAGAAACTCGGTACCTTAAGTGCAATCTCCCAAAAAACTCTCAAGGAGAAAACGTTACCCTATGTGCTGGCTAGTACAACCCCAAGAGCGTGTGCAGATATTACTTATTGTAAACCCCCTCGTGAGTGCGCATTGCCCAAAATTATAAACTTTAGTTGTGCCTAAAAACCCAGGGTTAAGGCCGGCTACCCGCGCCGAATGCAGACAAATACGTGGATGGCAGATTTCCCAGGCTTTTACTAGATCTAACTCGTAGGCAAGGTATGAGTTTTCTTATGAAGGGCAATTGAGTTTTTTATCAAAATAGAACCAACTCAAAACTACAGTCCACTTAATCCAATTCACTATAACACGAGAACGATAAAAGTAGGGTAATTCTCTTTATGTGTTCGAATTCGCTCTAAAATACCTAACTTTTTCGTCATTTAATCGTTATCGTACCTTTTACCGTTTCTTAGATAGATTTATGTTATCCCTTCACATCTGAGACACCCTATATATTCCTTAATATATTTTTAACTCATATTACTCTAAAAAGATTTAACCAATTTCGATAATTTCGAAATGCATCAAATGCATAAAGAAGTGTTCGAGAGGACATTCAATTGTGGGAAGCGCAACTGATGAAGGTTCCCGACCAGAAACAATATATATTATATTTTTATATATAATATATATTGTCTTGCGTACAAAGGAATGACACCTCGAAGAGAGAATTTAAATTGTATTGTATTAATTATAAGTTTCCAAATTTGAAAATCAAAATGAGAACTGAGTAACCCGTCAGCGATTTTTTGACGGTATAACGTTAAAAAATAAAAATGTATCCATAAAAATGTCAAATTTTATGCCAATCAATCATGCTTGATCTTTAGAACAAGGTGGTATTGTTTTTGTTCTATGAATCTTGTCGTTAGTAATAGTAGGGGAGCCCGGGATGCTAAATTTGCAGTGCCATGGCGGCCTGTTGTATAGTGAGGAATAGGTCCTAAAACAAACGAAAGTTTATGTGAAGTTTGTCACTTTAGTAGGGGGGAGGAGGTTGGTGAGCGCCTCAGACATTTATAGTGTCTTTTTGTACAGATGGTTCAACTTGATATCCTAGTCGTCCTCAATTATAATCTGACAATATATGAAGGAGTATTGTTAATCTGATAATTTGATTTTTTTGCAATTATATTAAAAGCAATATAAATATATTTGTAATTCTATCAGATATTGATATGAAAGTACATAAAAATAAAATGTTTCGGGTGTTAATTTTTTAATTTTTTCTCCACAAAATACACAATTCACATTTGCTTCACTCTTTATTGTAGTAGATTTGAAACTAAATTCACTAAATTGTTTTAAAACACAACAAACAAACCAAAGCGTCGTACTTCTACTAAAACGAACACATCTTTTTGATTTCCATCAAAATAAAAAAAAATCAGTCACGCTCGAGTATTCGAGGGGACGTTTGTTTTGCAACTTTGTGATTCGACCATTTCTTATGCCACGCTCAAATCGTCAGATTATTAAAATATACACTTTTCTCCATGTACTTAACTTACTTTGTCTTAATCTGACGCGCTCGAGTTTTTCTGAGGATCAATTTTTTTTACTAATCTGATCGGCTACCCTCAACGCACGCACCTGTATTAAGAGTTCATATATGGTAGGGGTAGATTACAAGGAGTAAGATTTCTCCCTATATAATTTTCTGACTCTCTCGAGTCACGCGCAAAATTCCCGCTTGGGCTCCGTTACTACAGGGTGGTGCAGAGGAAACGCATGTTTTTCAATATTGAATTACTGGGACACAATGGGTTGAAAGTAATAAAAACAAGTATTAAATGATAGGTTTTTTAATGCAGTTTTTTAAATTACATACCATATTTAGGTTTGGAAAATAATGTCTTTGAGATGACGTCCTTCTTGCTGGATACAAATTTGGATCCTCTTCTGAAAATTACGGACGGCTCTCTCCAACATTTCATTCGGCACGGCTTCAATTTCCTGACGAATGGAATTCTTAAGGTCATCGAGTGTGCGAGGCTTGTTGAGGTACACTTTTGATTTCAAATATCCCCACAAAAAGAAGTCGCATATCGACAGGTCGGGTGAGCGAGGGGGCCAGTGAACATCACCAAATCTCGAAATCACATGTCCTGGGAACATTTGTCGAACCACTTCCATGGATGCTATAGCCGTGTGAGCTGTGGCACCATCCTGCTGAAACCAAATGTCTCTCATGATCACTTGACGCCTTTCAAGTTCTGGCCGAAGGAAGTTGTTTAACATTTCAACGTAGCGAGCTGATGTAACAGTAACTGCATTTCCTTCTTCAAAAAAAATATGGTCCAACAATCCCCAACTTTGAAATGCAGCACCAAACTGTTACCTTTAAACTGTGCAGAGGTCTTTGGTGTAATTCTTTTGGGTTCTCCGATGCCCAATACCGACAGTTTTGAACACTGACGTAACCGTCAAGATGAAAATGTGCTTCATCACTCATGAAGGCTGTAGCATCGGGATCTTCCGTAAACATTTCATCCATTATGCGACAAAACTCTCTGCGCTGTACAAAATCCCCTTCTTTAAGCTGCTGGACGATTATTATTTTATACGGATGGAACTTGAGGTCATCATGTAAGATGCGGTGAAGCGAACGACGTGACATACCCAGCGCTACAGCATGTCGTCTAGTCGATCGTTTAGGGCTGGTAACAACTGCCGTTCTGACTCGGTCTACATTTTCCGGAGTACGAACTGAACGGGGAAGACCAGGTGGTTTCTTTTTCATCACAGAACCAGTACTTCTAAACGCTGCGACCCATCGAAGTACGGGATTTCGATCAGGCACTGCACCTCGACGTCCAACTCTAAAATATTGACGGCAAAGACGTTGCACTGTGACTACAGAATCATTGTTTCTAAAAAACTGCTCGACAACGAACACACGTTGTTGTACGCTCCATAGCGACTGAAACGGCATTGCATGGGCCGTCTGCCAACATTCGTTCAAGGTCAATACCCCCTCCCGTCGCCGCGTACTAGCGGTTCGAAAAACACGCGTTTCCTCTGCACCACCCTGTATAACCGCAAAAGTCGTAGAAACTCGACCTATTAAAATAATAAAATTTTGACAAAATAGGTTCACAGTTGCCCACAGCTCGTATAGTAACCGCTTGCCACAATTTAATATTTCAATAGTATTGCCCAACACACCAAACTAATTGTATATAATTGCAGTTGCTCAAGTTTATGCCCTCAACTTTGAGTTGAGTATTGAAGGCATAGATATCGCTGCAAAGCCAAATTAATAATTATACACTTTATAATGTCACCTCCCCTTCCTTTTAGAGCTCACCTATTAAAAAACTATTACCTAAAAAATTTTCATATCACATATATTTCTTTTTTGCAGTTTTTATCCGCTATAATGCTCAAGGATTATGTAAATGCATTGAAGTACTGCAAGCTCAGTAAGTATTTTACCTTATTATTTAAAAGTGAATAATATTTGATAACATAGTAACTTCTACTACGCACTACAGACTTCAACAAAATAATAGAAAATTCTTCCTAGCGTACAAAATGTTTATGTGATAAGAAGAATTTAAACCAGGAAAAACTGTTCCATTTATACAATGTTTTTTGAAAAAAAATACATTCATAAAGGTATTGTGTTTTACCAGTTGTTTTTTAATGTGTTAATAGACGACGAGTTGTTTCCCTATTTCAAAAAGTCACTTCTATTTAAGGACCCTTTAGTTTAATTATCTATCAAGCAGGTAAACGAAATTTCTAAGTAATATTTAAAATGTTAAAATTTATCAATTCAGTTGCACTAATTTAATAGTGCCCTTTACACTATTTTACACTAAAAGCACATTAGTTTATTTAAACAATATACATATAGTGCACTAAAATTATATTTTCACAAAATACTTCGTAACTGTGAGCTGGCATGTTTTGTAGTGTTGCTTATCCCATAAAATGGTTGTATCTGAAACAATAAAAAAAATCAATACAAAAGCATTGTGGGATTGCCTTAATTACTTACTTATTTTATTCTAATCATTCAAAACAATCTTCACAAAAATGTTGTGTACACAGCACACTGGTCTTCTTCAAAAACCAATTTCCTTTCTACACAATCTTCGACCACATTTTTTGTTGCTTACCATGAGGGAAATATTCAATTGTTTTAGAATTTTTTAAACAAGCATCGAGAATTAAATGTAAAATTTTTGAAAATTAAAAATTATATGAAGCATAGTATAGTTTGCAAAATTGTTCTCCAAAGGCGTATATTAGACAAATTTGAAACGCCTACGGATTAATTTCAAAACATTACGCCATAACCTATAAAATAGATATATAAAATAAATTACTTACCTATGACATGTAATACCCAAAGATTTACTATTTGGTGTATGAGAACATCCAAATGCCGCACAACTAACCATTTGGACATGTATAGTTTTTCCCTTAACACTGCTAAATTATGAGTTGAATTTCATCTCTCAGCGAATAAACTTAATGTAGTAAGATGCACATTGTAATATTTAATAGAATTTGTGCCACTAAATCTCAAAACGATCCAAAATTAGGCATAATTAAACACAAATAACTAACAACAACAACGAATACACCAAAAATGAGTCATACTTGGTTGATGGAGATGGCCGAGTTCCGTCGGCGATTATTGTATTAGTTCTGTAGTAAACCTTCCTTCCTGTCAATTTTTATATTCTAAGGTTATTACCGGTTGAAAATATTTCAAACAATGACGTAATAAAGGGCTGATTTGTGACGTCATTGGTATTAACCAAAACCGCTAGAATGTGTTTGGTTCAAACCATTTTGGAACAATTATAACCGGTAGATCGCTGCAAATCGGCAATTCGAGATTTTACGGACACAAGACGATATATCATTTCCAGTGACAGGCATAATTAGTTATACTACTTCCAAACCTGAAAAAATTGTTTATTTACTTCAAACAGATGAACTGTTCATGTTTCAATGCGTGATTCCCCTCAACGCCGCGCCAGTTCAGGTCATGGTTCAAATTTTTTGCTATTTCGGAAGTTTGCTCAGATGGGTGTTCGCTTTTGAGAGCAAGTTTCCGACAGCTTAACCAGAGAAATTTTTTATATGTCCAGGGTGTTTGCATATATCTTGGAGGGTACTGGCCACAATTCGCCTAGCTGTCCGTGCTGGTTGTTAAGTAGTTATTCAGTCGTCCATTTTAGGTGCAGACGCTGTTTGAAGTGGCTCACTCTGGATTTTTAGCTTCACCTCCGTCCATCAAGACCTTACCAGCATTAGTGACCCAACCAGTAGTTGAGCTCCTCCAGTATCACTACTCCTTTCAGTAGCGACAAATGAAAGTCCTCGAGGAAATCTGAAATTGGACAATGGAAATATGATATAGTCAAACATGTCGGCCTGATGTAGCAAGGAAGAGTTTACAATAGACACAATCAGGGAAAGACTCTATCAAAAATGTTAGGATAGAAATTAGGTTCTAAAAAATGTCATACGTACACCTGCAGGCAAACTTTGACAGCAAATAGTTATTGACCTATTCCAACAGTCAAGTGGCGAATCAAAATCTCATGCTCAGGATTTCTGACTGATTCGTTATATATACAAAATTATGACGTATAAGGAGATTTTCACTAACCACATATTTCATTATAATGAATATTGAAAAGTTAGAAAGAAAGGGAGCGTAAAAAAGGTGTTTAATGGACTAATATCAGTTTTTACAGGACTAGGAAAATGGAAAATCAAGTATATGTATGCCGTTACAAAGTTATCATGGCTCTGAACCTTTTGGGAATCGACATTCATAAATGGGTTAATTTGAACGAAAAGTCAACTTTCTATGTTGTAAAAAAATAAATTCAAATCCTTATTAAATATTATTTAAGCATTCATATTTGTGTGTTTAAATAATTGATAATCCACACTGAAAACATAATTAAATTCCCGAGCTGAACCAACTGTTTCTAATTACCATTAAGCTAAAGTCTCTAACTACACTCTACACTACAATCGATACGAATGGATACATAAATATTAGAATATACCAAAATAGACTGTGAAAGCTAAATTAAACGACGTATTCGAATGGAGAAAATGAAAGTAAATTAAAAATTAATATACAAAGTTTTGGCATAGATTGCTGCTTATCTATAGCTGAAATATAACTGAGAGCTATCCCTAGATTCAAACTTTCAGTAGAAAACATTTTTATCAGTCATCAATTTACAATTTTGTTCATTTCATCTACACCAGATACACATAAACTCTTGTGAAAATACAGGCGTTATGTTAAGTATCAATAGTAAAAATTACCTCTGAAAAAAACTGATAAATAAATGTTATGCATATACATCATAGATTACTGAATTACAATTACAGATTACGATATATTTGAATCTTATGTAGTTACCATGTTATTTCTTTGAACGAAAAAAATATATTACAATATTACAATATATTATAATATTCAATTAGTTAAGGGACCCCGCGCATAAAACATATGAACCATATATTTAATATTTTAAATTGAATTTTTCTTCTATGTAGTTCTGCAATACGAACCTAACAATGCCACAGCGAAGGAATTCTACCCGTTGATCCTGGAAAAGCTTCATGTGGGTGAGTAGACGACGTGAAAAGCAAAACAGAGATTTCCCTTTACATTGGCGTTACGGAATTTCTTTACCTACTAACCAAAGAAAAAATACTTTCTCCTGTTTACGAGGAAAACTGCTAAGCCAAATTAGACATTTATTAAAATAGGTATAAATAAATTCAACATTATAAGCAATTTAGAAACCGGATCAAGTGGAAGCAAGTAGAAAAGCAAAGTGGTTTCTGGATCACCAACCCCCTATCCTGTCCTATGGGATTTCTGGACCAGCAAATTGGTCCAGAAAATCCTATGAAAAATCAATGAGACAGTGGTCCAGAAAGTATATGGCGTTTTCAATGGTTTCGTGGTCTAGGAATTCGCAGGGTGATTTTGGGGGGCTGGAGGGGGAGGCAGAGAGTGTGTGTCTGTTTTTGGAGTGATGGAATTTAATAGCTGTGACGTGGATATTTGAACGATTATGTTACATAGCTGTATTTGGGAACCTTAATAATCAAATATGTATCGTGGTGGGAAATATATAATGTAGGGAAGTTACTGAATATTTTTTGGCCTTTGTTTTTATTAGTGAGACGTGTGGATGGCATACAAAACTTATCCTGAAATTATTGATTTTACAACTGGGTTGAAGTCTTTGTGTTCACAATTCGCTGATTTAGAATTTGATGCAGATCATGAGGCCGTCTACGGTCTCGGACGTTTTGAAAATGTTGAGAATTGCTATGCACTAGCATCAAAATACCAAGCAGCAAGAAAACCGTGTAAAAGCTGTCTCAAGGGCACAATAACCAGATATCAGTTCTGCAAAAGATTAATTGATCTGGGACTTCGTGGATATTTGGTTGAACTAATACCATTTCTTTCAATATCGGAAAAACAAACCCTGAAAGATGAAGAACTACTGTCGGATAGTGAGGAAGATGATACAACGTTTAGCGAGGAAGATCAAGAAAATGTTGATGAAGCAATGTAGTTTATTTTGATGATACCATATTACTGATTAAGCAAATTAAAATTGGAGTATTAATCTTATTACCAAATAGAGTTAAGAATATAAAAATTGTTAAATTGTAATTTCTAATAAATAAACCAAATTATAATACATTGTTTCTTAATTAATTAATTAGCCAGTTTTAATATGAAAGGCATATGTTTATTATCTAAAACTTTAAGCAATCAGAATACTGAAAGGTAAACCATCTGGTGTTTACTGAAATATATTAAATTTTATTATTTAATATAACAATAAAATAAGGTGACTAATATAATGAAACTATGTTCACATATTTTCATTGTGTATTTATGAAAAAGCATTATTCACACAACCGATTAAACAGTGCATATTTTCGGACGTGAAAGTTGGGCTGATATAATTAATCTCATGACGCATACAAATAAGGTAAGCTCAGAGCCTAGTAACAAGCATCGGAATTATAGTGAATCATATCTTCCAGATATTTTTGTGAATATGTAAGCTGAGAAGACGCCTCATTCAAAAAATCTAGCTGCATATGCCTATTTTTGGTTAGGGAAACCGAGCTAATACAGCTCATTCTGGGATGCTTACAAATAAGGAGACGTGACGTAAACCATGGTCTTCATTTAAATAGATGTCCAATTCACTGCTTCCATAGTCGAACGAACGAACAACAATTGACAGAAAAGAAAACATATTAACATACACTGCAATATTGTTAACGGTCTCTAAAAGTTCCGGTATTGTTGTGATTCAAAACCCTAAAAAGTAAGTTACAATTACAATTATCTTTTTTTAATTATTTTGGCTTGAAGATATTTCTTTTTTTAAATGCATAGCTCTGATTTAAAAACTTAATGGTTAGCTATTATTTTTCCTGGAAACACAATGTTTTTTCTTTCATATATATTTCTTTTAAAGTCCAATATTATGTTTATTCAAAGCAAAAAAAAAAGAAGCTAAGTTATCATTTACAAATTTTTATTTAAAGCAATTTCACTTAAATATATGTTGAGCAATGTTTTTTTTTGAAAACACTCAATTTAATTTTATTTATTTAAATTTGTTGATGTGCAAAGGAACAAAATTGTAATTTTAGATGGATCTTACAGAACTGAACAAAACCGCATTACTGTAGCAAAAGCCTTATAAGAAGCTCAAGGTCTTCGAAAAGGACAAGCCATTTCCCATAATAGGAGTGAAAATTGTCAAGGGCAAATACGGAAAGTGTGTGCTAGTGGAACTAGACAATGTGGTGGTTTTTCTTCCTAATAGGATGACCGAACACATAGCCGGTAAGGAGTCCAAATTCATAAAATATAATTACTCTTTGATATTTCGTGAAAGTAAAATAGTCGGTAAACACGAAACTGCCCAATTTGAAATAGTGGAAAACAAAAACTAACTTATAAAGTGTTATCAAGATTTGTTTTGTAAAAATTAATTTATAGTTGAATTGTGTGGACAAATGCAAAGAGCGTGAAATTATTTTCAGAAATACATCTCAATTAGGAATACTGAAAAAGGAAGATTAAGTTTTAAATTTATTGTCATTTTTTTGGAAATTTATTGTCTGCTTTTGTCATGAGTGTTAAATGTCAAGAGTGTGATATAATTTTCTGTTTTTGTGAAAAATCAATTGGCGTTCACAATTTCTTATCAGAGTTATATAGAATAAAAGAAATTTCAGATAAAGCGTCATTCATCAAAATTGAAAGTAAAAATTCACCTGTTCCTGATAAAAATAAATATCATGAAAACATTCAAGACGACAGTTTAAAATGTGAGGAAAAGATGTCAGAGTCACCAAAATTCTTTAATAATTAATCATGTGTTAATTTGGAAACACAACAGATTTCCTTAAATAAATTTCAAGTCTAAAAGTTTCATTATCTTTGCATTTGTATATGTTTAAAAGTTACCATTTCTTGTATACTTGGGACAAAAATGGAAATCTCCAATCTCAGTGATAAAATCTTAGATATTTTTAAAAAAGCTTACAATATTCTGAGTAATGATCCTTCTAACAGAAATCGTGAAAAGTGGAGAAAATTAAGCAAACTAAATTTACTCTTACTTAATAAAGCTCTACAAAATTCTGATGTACCTATTGCACTATCAAGAAAACTTCATACAAATATAGGACACTTAAAGCGATTTAAAGAATTGCTAGTTAATACACATGTAGGAGGTGGTCAAACGAAACGATCAAATAGGGTAAAATGGGAAGACATTCAATCATCATATTTTAATCGTCTTCGAACGGGAATAATTATTAATTTAAAACATAAAGATATTTTTAAATTTTTAGAGGACTGCTATTTCTTATTTAAAAGTCGAATATCGAGAATTCTAAAATCTTTGAACGTTATTAAAGTTAATACCACTTGATGTGGTGAATTTTTAAAAAACAGTAGAGATAGCTTAATTACAGAGTATAAATACTTCAATACTAAAAATGCTGTTATTGATTCAGGAACAAAATTAAATGATTGGTTTAAGAAATTTGTAATTGTTATATAAAATAAATAAACTCGATGGCTTCCAAGAAAGAGACAGTGGTTGGTTTGTTTCTAAAATAGTTAGTTTGGAGGTAAATGTTAACAAAGTAGAGATAGCTTCAGGTGGCTCTTCATATCTTCCACTTCCTAAAGAAATTGCAGTAAAAAAAGTTTGTGTCAATATTAAAAATTCAGACGAGGCCTGTTTTGCATGGTCTGTTACGGCGTTTTTATATCCTGCTCGGAATCACTGTGATAGGATACCGTCATATCCTCATTATAGCAGCGTTCTAAATTTAAAAGGCATTCAGTTTCCCATGAATATGTCACAAATCTCGAAATTTGAAAAAAATAATAATGTTTCTGTGAATATTTTTGCACTAGATAACTCAACTGTTGTTCCGATTAGATTAACAAAGAATAAAATATTAGATCGACATGTTAATTTGTTAAAAATACAGGAACAATCAGAGTCATTAAATATCGAAATAAAAACCCATTTTGTGTGGATAAAGAATCTATCGAAATTAGTAAAAAGCCAGTTAGGGAATTCCAAAGCTAAACGTTTTATATGTGATCGGTGTTTGAATTATTTTCATAGTCAAACGAAATTAGAAGATCATGAAATATATTGTGCAGAGTTAAATCATTGTAAAATTTCATTTCCAACGGAAAAATATATTAGGTTTAAAAATTTTTGTCAAAAAGAAAAAATGCCATTTGTAATGTATTGTGATTTCGAGTCAATTTTGGTACCGTTTCGAGAAGAAAATGGTACCAAAAAAGTTATTTCAACCTCACGTTACCAAAAACATCTACCTTATAATGTAGGCTACTATTTTTACTGTGATTATGATCAGAATTTGTCCTTTTACAGAAGTTACAGGGGGGAAGACTGTATGAAATGGTTTATAAATGAATTAAAGGTTATAGCCAAATACGTACAGGAAAAAAATTTACTATTCTACCAATGGAAGAAATAGATCAAAATATTGAACCTGTAGAGTGTCACATCTGTGAGCAAAAATTTAATGAAAATGACATAATAGTTAAAGACCATAATCATTTTAATTCAAAATTTAGGGACTTCTGTCATTCTTCTTGTAATTTAAATTATAAAAAACCCACTGTTGTTCCTTTATTTTTCCATAACTTGACTGGCTATGACAGTCATTTCATCATCAAAGATCTAGCAAGAGAAAATCATATTTATATTTTACCTATTAACAAAGAAAGATATATTAGTTTCACTCAAACAGATTCAGAGACAAATATCAAATTCCGTTTTGTTGACTCATTTAGGTTTTTATCATTTTCATTGGACCAACTGACTAACTTCCTCGATTATAATGAAATGACAAATATGAGAAAAGAATTTAAAGATATGCATGAAAAATGTTTTAAATTATTATGCAGAAAAGGAGTATTTTGTTACGACTATGTAGATTCCTTAGAAAAACTAGAAAAAACTAAATTGCCTACACAAAAACAATTTTACAATAAACTATTCGATTGTCACATAACAGATGAAGACTACCGTCACGCACAGCAAATTTGGAAACAATTTTCTATTAAAACGTAAGGGGAATATTCGGATTTATATTTGAAAACCGATGTAATTCTTTTATCAGATATCTTTCAAAATTTTAGAAATATGTGTCATAAAATTTACGGGCTTGATTCAGCGTTTTATTACACTCTTCCTGGGTATTCATGGGACTGCATGCAGAAATACACCAAATGTGAACTTGAAACTATTCAATATATTGATATTTTACTATTTTTTGAGAAAGGAGTAAGGGGTGGAATCAGTCAATGTAGCAAAAGATATTCTAGGGCTAACAATAAATATATGTCTGAATTCAAATCTGATGAAACATCCAAATATTTAGTATATTTTGATGTAAACAATTTATATGAAAGTGTTATGCGACAAAATCTTCCTACAGGAGGATTTGAATGGGTAACCGAAACCGATAACTTTGATGTCTTAAACATAGAAGATGATTCTTCTGTAGGTTACATACTAGAGGTCGATTTGAAATATCCTGAAAGTTTACACAACCTTCATAAAGATCTACCGTTGGCTCCAGAACACAGAGTTCCACCAAACTCAAAAATTCCTAAACTCATGACAACTCTTTACGATAAAAAAAATATATATTGCATTACCGAAATTTAAAGCAATATTTATGTAATGGTTTGATTCTAACCAAAATCCATCCAATTTTAAAATTTAATCAGTCATGTTGGCTTAAACCTTATATAGATTTAAATTCTAAACTTCGTTCTGAATCTAAAGATAAATTTGGAATTGAAACATTTAAATTATTAAATAATTCAATTTACGGGAAAACAATGGAAAACGTCAAAAAACACCGAAATGTCAAAATTACTAACTCTTGGTCTGGCAGGTATGGTGCCAGAAACTTAATAGCTAGTCCTAACTTCCATAACAGAACCATCCTTGATGAAAACTTGGTAGCCATTGAGTTGAAGAAAACAAATATACTATTTAATAAACCAATATATGTTGGAATGAGCATTTTAGATTTATCAAAAACTGTGATATACAACTTTCATTATAATTATATACTGAATAAATTTCCAGGAAATTGCAGTTTATTATACACAGACACAGACAATTTATTGTATGAAATAGAGTGTGAAGATGTCTACGAAGAGGTCATTAAAAAGATCCCGATTTGTTTGACACTAGTGAATATGATATAAAAAATCCCTATGGCATTCTACCTCAAAATCGAAAAATTATTGGAATAATGAAAAATGAAAATAACGGGAGAATTATGATTTTGTAGGGCTTAGATCTAAACAATATGCATATTTAGTAGAGCAAGATTTAAATTTTAATGTCCCAAACGCAGGTTCAAGTAAAAATTATATTAAGTAAAGGTGTCAAATACTATGTTATGAAACAAAATATTACATTTGAAGATTGTTTAAGAAATAATTCTCTAAAATACGAAACGCAACGAAGCATTGTTTCACAACTTCATCAAGTTTATTCTACAGAACAATGTAAAATTGTTTTAAGTCCCGAAGACGACAAGAGATATATTTTAGAAAAATTTGTAAATACACTTCCTTGGGGCCATTATCTTATCCCTAAAACAAAAGATAACTAATCTTTGTTCCAAGTATATAAGTGGTATTTTATAGAATTGTTAATCACTATATCATATAAGTGCTGTTTGTAAAACTGTTAAATGTTAATCAGTATAACATATAAGTGCTGTATTTAAAACTGTTTAAACTGTTTAATAGTAAATAGATCTTATCAATTTGTAAACAATACCGTTTTTCAAAACGGTTTTAATTAAATAAGTATATAAAATCGTTGTATGAAAAACTGTTGACAATATTGCAGTATGTATTTCAATAAAATTATTAACTTACTAATTGTTTTATTTTTATTGATTAGGTTTAAAAGAAAAATCCTAAAAACAGTAAATGATTTATTTCATTTAAACATTAAAGGTGTCAGTTAATATTCGATCACTATAATATATCAAACATTCTTTCATAGAATAACATTCTAAACTTCCATCGAAACAGTTAGCAAGTGCTTTGAGAATAGTTTGTCTGTCCACATGTCCATCTAATTGGTTTGACAATCCTCTGAGTACAGCAGTAAATACAGTGTAATAATGAATAAAATTTAAATTTTGCAACATAGAAATTTTTAATGAGATTAGTGTTGCATCAATTTTTAGTATTTTGTTTATAACCTCTTCTTTGAAATAAGATGTTGTATTTGAAGAATTAAATATTTTCAAAATTTTCACTCCCATGAATCTTGTTTTCAAAAGTTTTATTCCTTCATCACTTTCTATATTAATTTCAGATGGATCATATTCAACTGACGACTTGAAGTATGTTGGTATCAATTGATCAATTTGTGTAATAAATTCTCTCCATTCAAAATGATTCAAAGAGATATTTGTTTTGTTTTGAGTGTTCACTATTCTTATTGCGGGTTCAAAATGTCTAGCCATGCTCATTCCACATTCAAGTTCAAATGGTGAACCATCAGCAGCATAGTGAGAGTTTAAAATAAAAGGACCCTCAATCTTAATGTCTTCCAAAAATCTCTTATTATAGTCATCAAATTGTTTCCAATAACAAGTCTTGGGTTCATCGATACCATCATCACTATTCATTTTTCTATTATCAGACTGCATATTTGCTTCTGGTGTGATACATACTGATTTTTTACTTGAAATTTGTTTTATTATAATGACCCCCCTCCCTTTAGAGAATAAAAAAGTATTTTTAAACACCTTTATTCAATAAAATATCATACAGATAATAAACATTTGTAAGCGCACAGTAACAATGAGATTCTAAATGAAAAAAACATCTAGGTGTATCCTTAATTAATGCAGGTTGTTCATTAAATTCTACAAAAATAGTTGTTCCTAATAAACTTCTTAAATAATTTGCTTTTTCTTTGCCCTTCACATAAACTTCATTTTCCGCTAGTAAAGAAGTAACAAGTGTTAAAAGAATTTTCTTTAATTTTTGCAAGGGGATGAAGCCTCCATTCCAATCAAGACAGTGATGATGTTTAGTTAACCAAACGGCTTGCTTTTTGTATGCTCTTGATAAATATCTAAATGAAAATGGTGGTTGGAATAAAAAATGACATACTCTAGTTCCATGAAATGCAGCTAATTCTTTTACAATAAACCGATTATTTTCCACTTTGAACCCTTGGAAATTTATGATAAGTACCATTATGGGAAAAATAAAATCATACACTTATTTTACTACAACCGGTGTTTTAGTACTATAAACAATGAATATAAGTATGTTGATTCACTTCAATAAATATTAAAAAATAGCCTCAAACTGAAAACAATATGAACTACAACGCAAGCGTCTTTATTGTTGTTTCACAATTTTTGTCAATGGATTATAGGTAAACTGTTTTTCATGTAAAATGAGACAATACGCTGTTGTATCTGGTGGAGCATTCCCATCCATCTCAAATTCAATCCTCATGACAACAGATCCTGTTTGAATGGACTCCATCTGGCGAGAGCAATCAATATGTATAATTGGTGCACATTTCTTAAATTCTTCAGGGGAGAAAATTGGATAATTAATTTTATTCTTGTAGTAAGACTCTTGGAAATTGGCAAACATCTCATAGAGGTCTGCAAATTTATTATTTTTAAAGTTTAGGAATAAATCATTATATGGATACCTTTCTGAATTAAGAAAAATTCGTATGTTTTTTAAGTCACAATGATCAAATTGACTCATATCCTGCTTTAGATCTCCTTTACGATTTTTCTGAAAACCAATCACGACATGTCTAGGAGTTTCTACATTGGTTGTAGTTTTTACAGGCCATGTATGTCTTGTCGTCTGCGTTAGGGATGGATATTCAATAAGTTCCCAAGAACGAAGTGCGATGGGAAGTTCTAATCCTTTAGCAACAATATTATTGATTCTCAGTTGTTCTGGTCTTACATGCGGTATCCTCCAGTATAACTTCTCTATTATAATTTTTGGCTTTTCTGTGTCATCTGCGCAAGTCACTGCATCCAAATCGTTACTATTTCGAAGAATGACTACTTCCTGACGCATATGAACGATTAATTTTTTAAAATCTTCAAAGAATCCACAATAATTTTAGTGGAATGCAAACATTGAAATTACCAAACTCATCCACTAAAACTTTTTCATCTTGTTTTCTCTTCGGAAACCATCCAGCGTTTTTCAGCATTGAACTGTCATTTTCACTGAAAGACAGGTAATTTTTAATTGTAGAGGCAACTCCAACATTTCTGAGTGAATCAATTACTACCCCATTTAATTCGTAACGAATTTCTCGAAAAAGAAAAGAAATTCCATTATTTACAAATTGCAATTTGGTAGAAACCGAACCATCTTCTTTAACCAGTTTGCCTTCCAAATACAGATAACTGTTACATGGTGCTGTGTATGCATCAAGTTCTTGAATAGCTATTCTTATTTCATCATTGTAATTGAGATTTCCTGGTATATAAGGCATATAAGTATGAAACTCGTAAGACTCTATTGTTGTTTCATTATAAGGATGTCCAGTTATATTTAACAACTCCATTATACTAGAACTTCAAATCCTAAGGATTGTAGAAATTGCCTATTTTCCGATTTTTCTGATGCTGGCGTAGAACTGGATTTTCTTGTATGCTTCACATGATTTTTATATTTTCGCTTTTTTCTAATTTTGAGTTGTTGTTTTTTATGTTGTTGTTGTTGTGGGAGTGATTGGTGACAAACATTGCCGTGAAAATACAACACCATTTTCACAATGTTATTTTTCTAAGATGAAGTCTTATGGTAATTATCTCGTCTTGAAAGTTCATAAGATTACCGTCTTGATCAAGAATGCGAATTGAAATATTTGATATAGTTTTCACATTGATCGGAAAGTAAATGATATTTGATGGTGTTTCCACTATTTTATATCCAAAAGGTACCGTGGGAAAGAACTGATGAATAATATGAACAGGCTTTCCATTTAAAAATGATCCCAATGCAATGTTGCACTCAATTAGTATTGTATTCACTTTCAAATTTTTTACTTGGTGAATCGATTTATGCGTACTGTTAGCAGTTAATATTGTTTTACCGAAACCTAAAACTGGACCCAATGAGTTCTCAACATCAAAGCTTATCTCTCCATTGCTGCTTATAATTACTTTTGAAGTATTTTTGTCTGTTGAAATTCTAATTACAGCTTCGTCATCTATGCTTCGAATATAGTCTTGTATATATGTTGCTAGAGTTTCAAACTCATAAGTTCCTTCTGGAATCTTCACTGAATTATTTGAAAGTATTTTCCAAACAAAGTTATTATTTGTTTTGTCAATATTCGGTATAGAATTTTAACTATCAAAGTTTGTCAGACCTATCTCATAATCGAATTCATCTTGCAAATAAATAGGTGGAGAAAAGTCATAATTTAAAGTAGATGAAGTTCCACTTAATGTAAATGTAAAAGACATGGTTCCTGTTCAGTAGTTTATTTTTAATTGAAAGAATCTCATGTATGGTACTGGTTATATAAAAATGTTAAACATAAGTGTCCACATATATCTGAATTAAATTTTTGAAAAGATTCATAATTATATTTAATTTTATTTGTAGAAGAATCACTTAAAAATATGCAGCTACTTCTATAGGCGGACGTAGATTACCATAACTATCAAAATAAATTATTTGTTTGTTTTTTTTTCACATAAGCTGTCCAATGAGTACCTCCATTCTCAGAATTATCCAGGTTAATAATTCCACATTCAGCTTTACGGATTTTATTTGGTAGACGATTTTTCATAAAGACACCTCGAAAATTTGGTATTTGCAGTTTTTTAACTAACTTAATGATATCAAAATTTGTTAATGCTTTTCGAGGTAATTTTATTGGAAGTTTTTTGAATAAGGTTTTAAATACATTCCTTTGCCTTTTTGATTTTGTGAATAACCAAAAGCTTTGTATGGTTTCAAGTATATACCATTTCCTTTTGTAGCTTGCTCCATAGCTTGATTATGACGCTTTTGTTCCTCTAATTGTTTTTGGTTAGCTTTTGAATCCTGGACTGCTTTTACGGTAGAGGCTATTCCACCTCCTAGACCTCCAATTGCAGCTAATAGAGGTAGAAGGAAAGGTAAAAATCCACCCCTTTTTGCAGCAGGAATTATCCTTTTCCTTTTAGGTCAGGTAACTTTATTTTTCAAAGCTCCTCCTGTTTGACTTTTCTTCTGTTTCTTTCGCCTTCTTTTCTCTTTCTTTAGCCCCATCCCTAGTGACGATTTAGCTTTCATAGCACCGGCAACACTCAAAGCAGCTAATTTCTCACCAAAACTAGCGTCTTTTGCTTTAAATCGTTCTAAAGCTGTATTTTCTAATTCTTTATCAGCTATATGTCTAGCCTTATCGTCCTTAAATTCAGAATAGAATTTCTCGTGTTTCTGGCAGTCGAAGTCAACTTGATTTACTGGTGGATCTTTTCTTCGTAAACGTTCTTTGAGTTTTGTCCCTGGTCCACAATAATTATAACCAGGAATGTGTAATTCAAAGGGTAATTTGTCAATTACTTTATTTAAAACTCCACGACCTTTACGTGTTGATTTCTTACTTTTGACTGAACTCATTGTGATGCTATGATGAGCTGTGTTTCCTTTATATACCGAAGTAAAGACTCACAATGTCGTAGTAATGAAATGAATCGAAGACTGATAGTATAATGTTACACATAGAAAAGCAGAAAGCAGAGTTACCAGTTGAAAATCACGATGGTTTTCAACAACATCAAATTAATAAACATGGTGTTTTATTCAACTCCAGTGATTCAAAGCGAGCTTTAATCATAGGCGCTTCAGGTTGTAGAAAAACAAATGTATTGCTTAGTTTATTAGAACACCCTAATGGTTTTCGGTTTACAAATATTTACTTATATTCAAAATCCTTATATCAACCCAAATACGAGTATTTAAGAGCACTTATGAACCCCATAAAAGATATAGGTTACTTTGAGTTTAATGATGGAGATGAGGTAATAACTCCTGAAAAGATTCAATCGCATTCAATTATCATTTTTGATGATGTCATTACCTGTGATCAAAATATTGTGAAACAATATTTTTGTTTCGGTCGTCATAAGAAAATCGATATTTGCTATCTATCACAGACCTATAGTTCTATACCCAAACAACTTATAAGGGATAATGCTAACTTATTAATCATATTTCAATAAGACATGACAAATTTAAAACATATTTATGATGATCATATAAGTGTTGACATGTCATTTGATGATTTTAAAAATATATGCAAACACTGTTGGGAAAAGAAATTTGATTTTCTGACTATAGATAAAGACAGTCCCTTAAATGATGGGCGATATCGCAAAGGATTTGACCATTTTATAAACCTTTAAAAATCTGAATACATATATGACACAACTAGTTTCCAATCATTGCTCTAAGATGGATCACCAACTTCATAAAAGATTGTTAAAAACTAGAAGAGATATACAGAACAAATACAAAGAACTAAAATCTGAAATTAAACAAGCTCAAAGCCAGTTGGAAAAGACATATCAACCAATTACTAAACCACTCAAAGAACTTTTATCAAACTTTGAAAGATCTGAAAACAAAGGACAACAATTTACCCAAAAAAAGAGAAGTCTGAACTATCTTCTGCTGAAACAACACCTTCAATTAGGAAAAGAGAAACATCACATAAACCTTTGAAAGATTTTCTCCAATTCTCCGAATCATCAGCTCAACCAACTGTTCCAGGCTCTAGCATGTTACAAAACGAAATAAGATTTCTGGAAGATGAAGAGACATTTCAGACTAACGTTCCTGATATGGAATTAATTGACCAGTACATTGATGAAACATTCCCTCAAAATTTAATTGATGTTTTAAATGAAACAACTGTAGCTGGACTTGAAGACTATTTATCACAGTATGCATCAATTCCTAGAACTTACATAGGAGAAAACATTCATGATGTTAAAGATGAATTTGATCATATATTGGGTGTAGCTCATGATTATTTGACAGAAAACTTTACTATAGGTGATTCTAAAATTCATTTTAAGGATTCACCCGATCCCAATAATGCTGGAAATAAATTAGCTGGACCTGATTTAAAAATAAAAGACATTCATTACATAGGAACTCCCGGGTTATATGAATTATTATTCAAGAAAAATCCTACAGGATTTGTGAATACAGATGTTAATAATTATTTCGAAAAGATTGTTGAGGAGGTCTTGAATTATTTTGTCTATTCATGGGTTTTCTCTCCTCCAATTTTTTTCCTGTAACAGATAAGTATTTAAAAAATTGTATATGTAGAACAAAGTGTAGTAAGGCAATTTCGTAAAATTGCCCGGATTACTGGCTGTCTGTACAGAGATTCTTCCTCACAGTTTTTCTGAGAGAAAGAGATGTCTATAAAATGATCAACCAGTATTCCTGTATATAAGTAATGTATTGTATATTGTGTAATACTTATCTGTGTATGGAGACGTTTCAACTCCGAGTCTGGAATCGTTGTCAATCGTTTAGTGTTGTTTTCGAGGTTTTTTTCTAAAAAATTTTCGCTTTGATTTTGAATTTATTGTTTGTCAAAAAACGATTGACAACGACTCCAGACTCGGAGTTGAAACGTCTCCATACACAGATAAGTATTATACAATATACAATACATTACTTATATACAGGAATAGTGGTTGATCATTTTATAATTTTATAGACATCTCTTTCTCTCAGAAAAACTGTGAGGAAGAATCTCTGTACAGACAGCCAGTAATCCGGGCAATTTTACGAAATTGCCTTACTACACTTTGTTCTACATATACAATTTTTTAAATACTTATCTGTTACAGGAAAAAATTTGGAGGAGAGAAAACCCATGAATAGACAAAATAAGTTAATAATTATGTTGACATATTACGACGGACTAATGCACTTTATGTTGATAATGACCCTAAGCAGAAGAAACGAGTCATTCCCCGAGATATTAGAGACAAACATATGTTTATTATCCAACCCAAACTAGAAACAAGGCCCAGAACTGGTTCTATGCCAATAATCAAACCTCCCAAAATTATAACTAGAAGTCAGTCAAAACTGGGAGGAGAACTTCCTTTAATGGATTTCACCAACAGAAACGTTGAATATAAGTACTTTGATAATTTTAATGAAATTGTTGCCCGACTCAGACTTCTAATGGCATCCAAAATTTCTGGAAATACAGGACTTGACAACGAAATCCAATCTATTATTGAAGAACTAAAAGAAGGTGGTGTAATAAAATAATGTATTTACTAACTTTGTACTCAGTTAATTTCAAGATGCCCATCGACAAATATGGAAGACTCTTTTTACAAAATGAAAAAAATAGTGTGATCTCAGTACTAAAAAAAACTCCATTATACTTATGTCCAGCATCACAATATAGTAAATTTGTTATAAAATTTTTAGGTGGTGAACCTGAAAACATTCAAGCAGTTCTTGTTGGAAATGTAAAAAAACCCACTTCTAAATCAAACATTATTAGTGAACGTATTTTTCTCCTGGAGAACCAGGAATATTTCTATGAATTTCCGGTGGATGGTAAAATCGAACAAATAAACATTTATACTTCTGATACCACAATTCTGTTTAATGAGTCTACCCTTTATGAAGCTCCTGTTAAACATATAGGTAAACAAGTACAAAAAGGAAACAAATTATATTTTAAAGCAAGTAATCTACTGTCATTACAAAAAAAAACAATGTTCCATTAGTCAAAATGAATAGGAAGGTGAGAAATGATGTGGTAGATGAAATTCACAGACCTGCAAGACATAATTTTCCAAGGCGCAAAGTAATACTTAAAGGACTTAATGATTTGTACCAAGCAGACTTGATTGAAATGATTCCCTTTGCACGAATTAATAAGGGAAATAAATACATCTTAGTAGTCCTAAATGCATTCTCAAAATTTGTATGGTGCACACCAATTAAAAATAAAACAGCAAAGGAAGTGGCCAATGCATTTGAGGACATCCTAAGTAAAGCAAAATATAAACCAAAACTACTACAAACAGATAGAGGGTCGGAATTCTGGAACAAATGCTTTAGGTCTTTAATGGAAAAATGGAATATACATCATTATAGTACATTTTCAATTATGAAAGCCTCCATCGTAGAAAGGGTTATAAAAACTCTAAAGACTGCAATTTGGAAGCAGTTTAGTTTACAAGGTCACTATAAATGGTTGGATATTTTACCAGAAATTGTGAGCACATACAACAAAACGAAACACAGTACTACTGGTATAAAACCGTCAGAAATTACCAAGAAAAAACATGAAAAGTATTTATTGAAGAATGTTTACAATAACATCAAATCTGTAGATCCCAAGAAACCTAAATTTAAATTACATGACTCAGTTTGTATAAGCAAATTTAGAGAAAATTTTAAAAAATCATATAAATTGGTCAAGTGAAGTTTTTACTATCAGAAAAATTCAGAATACGAATCCACGGACTTATTTACTGAGTGATAAACATGGTGGAAATATAGAGGGTTCTTTTTATGATTATGAATTACAGAAAACAAAACACCCAGATGTTTATTTAATTGATATTATTAAAAGATCTAAAAATAAATATCTAGTTCAATATCCTGGATCTAAAAACAAAATTTGGATTGATAAAAGTAATCTTATATTTTAACTTACCAATTTCAAGTAAGTAACAAAGACAAACAAAGGAGTCCATTCATCAATAGATTTCATGTAGTTTTCCAGTAGATGGAATGTAAAACCCATCAGGTAAATATATGTTTTTCTGCACAAGTTTTAAAGACACATGTGTTCCACCTACAAACATAAAATTAAGTTTCTATTAACAACGTTGACAAACAAAATTAATTTCAATTACCAAAAAAATTCCACTTAAGAAATAAAAAATTGAAATGAGAATTTTAAAATATGAATGAAAATTTCAACTAAAAAGGAAATAGTCAACTCATACAAATATCCAAATATTTATAAGAAGGATTAAACTACTTAATAAATAATGCAACATTGTGAATATCAAGTAACGTAATATATATCTTACCATTTGAAGCATTGACTTCAGTTTAGCTATCACTGTGCTAAAAACCTCCAATTTACTTCTCTGTGTGGTGTGAAAGTACTTGAAGTTTACCATGGATCATTCAAATTTGCACAGTTTCTCTAAATGTATCCTGGACGATCAAACATTACAAAAATGGTGGAAAGTATTCCATGATAAAAACAGATTTTCCCAAAAGCTGTGTCAATCGCATCGAAAAATTGTGCTACCTGCTAATCTAACTAGTGAAGTAGACCCCGAAATGGCCTCCTATGCCGAAAATCCATTCAACTGCAATATTAAACAAGTATATTTTTAAAATGTATATAAGAAATTTTAATAAAAACTATGAAATAAAAGGTGTTTCAATAAAGACCTATAACTATAACTGAATGTTAATTATTGATCCCATGTCACAGAAAACCAATAAAGAAAGAAATATTCAATTATTTAGCTTTGTTAGTTAGTTTGTCAATTAGCAGTACAACACACAACAAACAATAGTAGTTGAAAGGTTAATTTTAAAACAAGCTCTTTTCATATAATATTAATAACAAATAAAACAAACAAAAACCAAACTTATCTTGCTTGTTATGTAATCAGATTTAACAATCCCAACTTGGAAGTTTTAAAAGTTTTCTTGACTCAAATAGTTTGGGTATACTTGCTGCTTGCAGTCATAGAATGAGAGTAATCTTCTAATTTGGCACAGGAAAAAATGAAATAAAAAACAAACTGTTTAATATAAAACAATAATAACATAAACAAACGAGTATTACCGGAAAACTAATTAATTTGTAACATTATCAACTCATTTCTATTCAGGTTCTACCTGATTTAGATAAATAGGAACAATTGTTACTGAAAAACTGTTTTCGGAAATCAATTAAAAATAATTTTTATGTCCTTGTCCATGTCCATGTTTATATAACTAAAAATAGAATTTTTATTATTCAACAAGAAATGCTATTCTAATAATATACCTAATTTTGGGTTCATCCTAATAACTTCTAATTTTAAGACGGAAAGGAAAAATATGTTTACATTCATTTCATTATTTTGTTTTAAATCGGGTAATAAATATATACATACCTTCTTAATTGGACAATGAGTAAATCCTGTTTTGTCACAATTTCACAAACACTACACATCACTACACCCCACTTTAAAACAATAAAATATAATACTTTTTCTACTTTTCAATTGAATAAAAAAACTTAAGAAAATGCACAATCTTGGCGGTAAAACAGAAAGACTAGTACTTTAGATTGCAGCATCTGTTTTAAAACATATGCGGTTAAACCTAGACGCTATTCTTATAAAATAAATATTTAGTTTAGCCGAAGCAGTGTGCAAAATTCGAATAAAAAGTTTATCAGAGGCGGGTTATTAGATGTGTATGTAGTAATAAGTGTATAGAGTTTATGCATTATATATTAAATTTAGAAATGCAAATTACATAGAATCTACTAAAAACTGAAGCGCCTGCAGTTTGTTTACTCATTTGGAAGCCTGTCGATTGCGTTGAAAATAGATTAATGAGTATCCAGTTACAATCTGTTTAAAATTTAAGAATTTGATGTTGCCTTATTTGACTAGATCCTCCTTGATGGTACGAAAATATATTCGGAAAATTTAGATTTATGATTTTAGCTGAATTGTTCAGTGGCGTTCACATATGGTAATTAGGAAACATATCTTTAACAGAATATATATATATATATATATATATATATATATATATATATTTAAATAAAGTCAAATCAAATATCCACGTAACAGCTATTAAATTCCATCACTCCAAAAACAGACACACACTCTCTGCCTCCCCCTCCAGCCCCCCAAAATCACCCTGCGAATTCCTAGACCACGAAACCTTTGAAAACGCCATATACTTTCTGGACCACTGTCTCATTGATTTTTCATAGGATTTTCTGGACCAATTTGCTGGTCCAGAAATCCCATAGGACAGGATAGGGGGTTGGTGGTCCAAAAACCACTTTGCTTTTATACTGAAGCAATGTAAATTTTTCAAAAAAAATAGTAGTGCAGTGGCGGTTTTAGGTGACGAGCAGTGCAGGCTCTCTCTCTCTAAGCTATTAGTTATGATCTAAAAATAAATTGTTAAAATTGTAACATATATATTAATATTAATAAGTAATAGGTTATAATTTAGATTCACTCACGTTCGTATAAATATTCTTCCTAAGTATTTTTAATATAAAAACGGACTAAAAAGGATATAATAAATAATTTCTCGTCACTCTTACAGAATTTATAATCCCACACAGATAAACCCAAACAATTTGTCCTGAATATTTGTGATTGTGAGTTTTTATTAGCTATCGAAATACTTGTACCAATTACCTACAGTGTCATGATGTAGTTATCTTTTCATGCATTAGTTTTCTGTTATATGGGCTGGACGTATTTCGTCTTAAATCGTACTAATACTCATGACAAAGCGCAACACTCAGAAGGAAAATTAAATTAATAAATTTAAAAAATTAATAATATTTTGGTACAACATAGGTACTGTAGCAAGGAGTATATGATTAAAATTTGGTAAAGTTTGGTGAATGTTTTTAATCTAAACATTTTTTTATCAATTATTATTTGTTTTGCATTTGTTTTTAATTTACCAAAAAACAAACTGTTTGCTGGGATCTAAAGTCGGTGTTTAGTAGGAAAAATGCCTGGAGTAACTGTACGCAAAATGTATCGCACGCTACAAGAAAAGAAATCAAAGTACGTTATGTGATGTTGTCAAGCGTGGATTTATAATACCCAAAATCGGAGAAGAGTAGGCACCATATGTCGAAGGCTCACAAATGAAGTTCAAGATCGACGTCTAGGACTTATGGTCCTTGGAGACCGATTTTCGACCACTCGAAATTTGTTTGATGAGTGGTTAGGAGAACAAGGCCGTCGTGTAAATGTACCAATGGTTTACCGCCGTATAAGGTCTTTTGGACTACAGCATTATCGACCCCATCTTGTGCTACCACCGAATGGCACCAGGTCGTCTTCTCTGATGAATCTATATTCTGCTTGGGTGGACATGATGCCCTAAGAAGGGTTAGACGACGTCGAGGAGAAAGATGTCTATCTCAATTTGATGTTGAGCTACATGTACACCAAACAGAATGCATTATGATATGTGGTGCTGTTGCACATGGAAGTAGGTCACCTTTAGTCTTTATTCATTAATTGGCTCATGGTTCCCATATTCGAGTTAGTTTAAACTTTTTGTAAGAGACCCATGTGATTCTGCTGCCATGGCTACGCAGATCCCCTGAACTTTCGCCCATAGAACATGTTTGGGATATGATGGGTAGAGGGCTAGGAAATTTACCCCAGCTCCCACCAACTTTGGAGGTTCTAAGACATGAAATACACGTAGTTTGGGATAGTAAGATAGTATTCCCCAAGAAGAAATAGACCACCTTATTGAATCGTTCTATCACTTCACTCTTGTTTGAGGTTAAAGCATAAAGCTTTACGCTTTTAAAGAAAAACACATATTTTCATTTAAATACGTCGTTATGTCTATATTAGGGCAATTATTATAAAATTAAATTACGTATTCTGGGAAATTAAAATAATAGGATGATATATTTTTTATTGTATGAACTGGCTCAACAAATGCGAAATAAACATCTGGTTTAATATATAAAATGAAATGTAAAATGCTACTATGTAGCATATAACAATAAGCAAAATATTCCTATGCATGCGCATCGTCCAGCAAGTTCTTTTAAAGGCAATTCTTTGATGATTATATGAAAAAATCCAGAAATTTGAATTCCCTAAACGTCTTATCAATTTTTTTAATGTGTCGCTGTATACAGAATGTTTCAAAACAAATGCGAAAAACTTTAGGGGCGACTCTTTGTTAAAAATAAAGGTTAGTTTGTTGTTTGAACGTTAGGTCAAAAGTCAATTATTAGGGAGATATTGTGGTTCAAAGATGTCTGAAAAATATTTATTACATATTTTATCACAAAAACGCAAAGCGGTAGAATAATGAAAATTTAGAGGTGTTTTATCACTATGAAAACACATGATCTGCATATTTTTTCACTTTTTTAAAATGAGTGGAAAGGTTTTCAATAGACCACCTGTATTATACTAGTTAACTAATTTCAAAGACTTGGAAAAAAAAATAATTTTAGAAACTTGTTTATCTCTTGTATTTTTTTCACAAAACTTACTGATTTGAAATTAAAACAAAATGTAAATCATTACGTGACGTGACGAGGAAATTTATTTTAAAAAAATAATCGAGTGGGCTGCGGTAACTTTTTAGGGCTTTGTGTAATGTTGCTTTATTTCACAACGCTCAGTTAGTTTAACTAGAATGTTTTACGATTAATTTAACTAATTTGTTGTTATCTGAGTTGTTATAGTGTGCACAATATAATGATCAATTTCACAAATTTATGTCTGGAAGTGCAAACGGAAATTCCTTGAATGTTTATGGTCTTTATACACAAGCATATCCTAATCGTTATTCTTTTAATACCCTCCGTAAAGTTGATGTATGAGTATTTAATTCTGCTTCAATTTTCGTGGTACTTGTCTCAGGTCGTGCTTCAATAATAAATAGCCGTCCAGTATCAAAATATTTTTTTTCTAAAGTTCCAGATTCATGTACCCTTTGATGAAATCTGGTAAACGTGTTGCAATGAGGGAATCTATGATTAGAATACTGGAATGTTTTTATTTTCACAAACGGGTTCTAGGATTTATTTAAAAACACAATCGAACTTACTCTCTAATTTATTTCCACGAATTTTATGTACACACAACTATTTATAATTTATATTCAACACCTGCTTTTACTACAAGACAGTCGAATACTCAATGAATGCTTCCTCAGCTCTCCATATTTATATACTTCTTCTAGGAATTCTCCAGAACGTCACAGAGCCGCCGAGAGTAGACTAGAATTTTTCCAAAAGTGCATCAAAGCAAGCCGCCGACCTCATGCGCCAGACGAACAATATTTCTGATTCCCCGAAATATCGGATGAATGCCGCTTCCGCGAATTATCGAATTTGTGTATAGTGTTCTACGGCCAATCAAGATATATGATTAGTTTTTTCATCAAGTCCGTTGAAGACTATTTAGTCTTTCTAATATGGTAAAAGATCTTTTCCCATTGTTAGTTATTGCCATGGAAAAAATTCTCTAATAAAAAATCTACATTTAGAGAGCTACTTGTTAACGTTTTGGTTTGCCGCCGACTAGATATAGTATAATATATATAATACATAAATGATGATAATTATATTTACTGCGCCGGATAATTAACACAGTTAAACGCAAAATACAAGAAAGGCCTTATGAAATTTTGGTATCTTAGTATTCTTAAGCTGCGTGGGTTAATGTTAAAGGAAGAGGTAGGCCCAATATTTGGCCGCCTCTATCCCCATTGGTATTCTGAAGGAATTAGTCTACACTACCTAAGTACAGGATATTGAAGACCTGAAAAATCGCATAATTGCATCATGTGAGGTTATAAGGAATAGTCCTTTCATATTTCAACTTGCTAGATAACATTTTCAAAAATAGCTATAAAAAATGTGTCGTACATTTTTTGGTTGGACGTTGGGTTTTTATTTGAGTTGCATTGTCTAAATATTTTTTCAATAGAAGGATATTATTCCATAGTTCATTCATTAATACATCGGTTAGTTTGAAACATGTTTGTTTATCAACTATTTTTCAAAAATGTAATTGTGTTCGAAAGCTGCCCACTAGATTATTTTTCTAAAATAAATTTCCTCGTCCCGCCATGTATTGATTTACATTTTGTTTAATTTCTATCGGTCCGATTTATAAAAAAGATATAATAAATATTTTTCCAGCATCTTTGAATCGCGATATCTCCCTACTGATTGACTTTTGACCACATGTTTATACCGAAACTATCGTTTATTGTTAAAAGGAGTCGCCCCTTAAAGTTTTGAAACACCCGGTATAAACTAAAAATTGAGAAAAACCCTGTTACTATTAGCTTTGTTTCTACCCGATGCGAAACAGTACATGCGACGATCACCGTCATGCGCATTCAAGAAAATCTGTTCCAACCAAGTTATGACGGTTCAGTAAACAATGCATGACGGCGTTCCAACCAAATGATGTATCGTTTCTTGCATCGTCATTTCAGTCATTGGTGAAGAGCAAGAATCGTTTGGTGATTCTTATTAATCATGCGCAGTTGAAACTCTTAATACATTAAGGTTATGGAATACAGGTCGTAGAGTTCATATTACAAACTGGTGAGAAAATCATTCCAACTAACATTTTTTGTGACTATACAAAACGGTGCGCACACATTCGATGCAGGCGATTTCGTGACAGTTTCATGCCGGTACGGAAACTGCAGGTAGGAACAAACCTTATATAGGTTCGTTCCAACCTTATATAGGTTTCTTCAGCCTAGATAACCAATACACAACGGTTGCGTACTTGCGCACAAGAAAAATGGCGTTCCATCAAAACAATAACCGTTTGGTGAACGGTTCGGTTTCGTGTTGCAAGTGACACGGTGATTGATTTGCATCCAGATATAGTACGGTAATTTCGATCACCGGCATCAGGGAAGAATCGGTGGTGCAGCCATGCGCATTAATGAGGCGGTTTGGTTGCCAACTGGTACATGGATCGAGTTGCGCAATAAACGGTTCATGTACCGAAGCATTAACCAACTGCCGATCGGTTGGCAATCGGCTGAAGGAACTAATCTAAAATCTCAATCCTGACGTCATAGATAAATTCTGGGGTCA
The DNA here is from genome assembly GCA_034190945.1 of Octodonta nipae. Lineage (NCBI taxonomy): Eukaryota > Metazoa > Arthropoda > Insecta > Coleoptera > Chrysomelidae > Octodonta > Octodonta nipae. Next base: position 58,075,517 of record CM067216.1, on the reverse strand, counting down.
TATTTGAATTTATTGAACCAAAAATCTTAAAGAGCAAAAATCGGTCTCATTTTGTCTACCTGTGTAATCTTCAACAGACATAAAACAATTAAGCAAATATTCTACTAGTATTAGATTAAATGAGTGTACAAATTTAGTTGCTATTAAATGTGGTTTTAATATTCTAAATAGTAAGTACACTTTTATTTTTACCCTTTACCAACCTCCGGCCATCTCTCTTAGCAAAATCCGTAAAGCCGTGAAGAAATTTTCATAACGTCGTTGCTCATGTTGTTACAGCATTGCTGAAATAATATTTCCCGGTTTAAAATACCATAAAGACCGTCTATCAACTCGGGTTTTAGCATAACCCTTAAAACGTATAACAAAGCAGTTTCTATTATTACGAGGAGAATGTTCTGGATTTACGTAAGTGGTAGTAAATGTGGAGAACATTACGACACGTTGAAATAATTTTGTGTTTTTGCTGGCGAGATTTAGGTTTAAATGTTAAACCAGCATGGAGTTTAATTGTCGGGTAAGCTGGAGAAAATTTAAAACCAGATTATAACTCGTAAAGATACTGGCTTAATGTATTTAAGCTCAAAGGTGTTGTTTTTATTAGATGTTATAATCTTGAAATACGTTTTTGTTTTTTAGTCTCTCTTCAAACAGCCTTGTCACTAAATTTTTATCGAAATGTTTTTCAACAATTCGGGCCAAGTTTTCGTAATTAATACTGCCATGTCCGATTCCGATTTTTTTTTATTGCAGCTTTTTTGGGCCTTAATTATTTATATACTTTCATACAAATACCGTTTTAGATTCTACCATACTGCTCAAGAGCTTTTTCAAAGGTAAAATACACAAAATAACAGAGATTTTAATTGACATCAATTTAATAGCAAACCGCTTATACCATTAGTTAAGTAATAGTTTACAAGCCATAACTGACATTATTTTAACAGCAAACTAGCAACTAAATTATTTGAACATTAGAAGCTCTGAAACATGGATTTTATTGTTTTTGCTTATATTGTGCAAAGAGATGAGGCCATGGTAATGATGTCAATGGAAAAGTTGTCCAGGCCCGGAAAATTTTCAAAATCAGTTTTTACAAATCCTGATCAAATCATTTTTCGAATGTCGGAATAAACCTTATTAACAACGGCCGTTCGATTGGGATATACGAAATATATATATATATATATATATATATATATATATATATATATATATATATATGAAAGCATCTAAAATGCACTTCACACAACGGGACATGAAGCGCTTATACAAAACGTCTCAGTGGACAAAGGTGAAACTATAACCCAACAGTTACAAGTGCAGATGCCAGACTACTAATAACAATCGACGAACAGCTGAATCAGTGGAAAAGTCACTTTATTGAGTTGCTAGGGTCAAGAAATGGTGACATAAAAGTCGAAGTTGATTAGTAACGAGAAATAATAGAGTAACCTAAGGGTGAACCTCCAAGCAAACCGGAAATACTGTAGGCCATAAAAGCTTTAAAGAACAATAAAGTACCCAACCCAGACAACGTCCCTACGGAGCTACTTAAAGCAGATCCATGCATATCGGCAAACATTCTACATCCCGTACCCATCAAAGCATGGGAGGATAATAACATCCCAGAATCCTGGCAACAAGGCTTTATCCTTGAACTTCCCAAAAAGGTGACATAACGCTTTGTCATAACTACTGAGGAATTGTTTTGTTCAACATCATTAATAAAGTTTTAGCATCGATCATTTACTCCAAACTTGCTGCACCAATGGTGGAACCCGTATTAAGAAGAAATCAGGCTGGTTTTCGTCCGAATCGTTCATGTTTAGATCACATTAACACCCTAATAATCATCATAGAGCAGTAGATAGATTTTCGAACCCCACTGTATCTAATTTTCGTCGACTTTGAAAGAGAATTTGATAGTATTCCTCTCCCCCTTCATCGTCTGGAAAGCTCTAAAATAAACTTATCTGGATGATTGAAAAACTCTACAGAAATTATACTTGTACCGTATTACACTATGGTAGAACCCTCAATGCTTTCAAACTAACAGCACTACACTGTATCCCTTAGCACTTGCTACTGCAAAAATCCCCGGTATCCGATGGACTTTGACATTACATATGACTAATATGGAAATCTGACTTAATGCTCTAACCTGATCATCAGAGACGGAGGTTTAAAAATTAACATCAAAACCTAATCAATGCCCATTAATTCCACAAATAATACCCATTTCACCATAAGGAACGTCGATATTAAACAGTGAAATGTATTCACATACTTAGAAGCATCAGTAGCGTCAACAGCGCAGACACAGATTTCGCCAAAAAAATGAAGAAAGCGCAGAAGGCATTTTTGTCAGTTTAAGTCAATATAGAATACGCGCCAACTCTCCAGGCAAACTAAATTCAAAATCTGAAATTCAAACATTAAACCCGTGTTACTATAGGTCTGCGAAACCTGTAGAGTAACATCTACCAAATATTTGCAAATATTGGTTAACAGTTGGCTGAGAAGGATTCTAAAGATATTCTGGCCGAATACCGTGAGAAAAAATGACAACTTACCCACTTTAGCTGTACAGTTTCATACATACAGCAAGAATCAACCCAAAGTTACTAAAATATAGAGATTTGGTGTTGGCATCTTTAAGTTTTGACTTGTTAGAACAACTTATACTCCAGTCGTGTCCAATAGGATTGTTATCAATTCTTTTAAAAGAAGGAAAACAAACGAAACTGCTTCCTCAAGGAATCGTATACAAGCTGAAGCAATTGAACAAATCCTAGGCATAACGAATTGGAATGATGTAGACAAATCTCTAGAGCCTATCAAATTGATTTAATCATAAAAGAAATTATAAAATCTAACGTTTGGTCTTCTAATTGGTTTGGAGGAGAAATAAATAACTGTGAAAAATGTTATTTAAAACTGGGGACCTGTTTTATATCACCAACCAACCAGAGATGCATATAGAAATTCAGAAAAGAAAATATGGACGGTCAGATCACACTCTAAGGGAGCCAAATGAGAACTGCACTCAAATGAAGTCCCCAAGAAAAAAGAAGGTCCTGACGTTCAGCACAAACTTAGCTTTTTTCTGAGTTCTTTGGGAATAAAACCACATAAAAAAAAAAAAAATCTGTATATTTCAAAAAGTCCAAACGTTGCAAGGTCTAAATCAGACCCCGTTTTCAGTGGTATTAACACAAATGAATAAGAAATTTAAAAAATTAAAAAATTAAAAGGATTTTTATGACCAATTTAGTAAATCACAATTTGACAACAAACTTGGCGACGCGATGGTCAGTACTAGAGAAGCTCCACAACGTTGGTTCCTCTTGGAATGACGTAAAAATAACCACGCGGAAACGAAGCAGATGTTGTTAAAATTTTATCCATTATTCCCTACAAACTGTTGTAAAAGGAATACTACTACAGATACATAACAGTACGAATTTTATATAAAGACGTGTTTTTGCACAGGGGAGTTTGTTAGACAGTAGATGCCAGATCTAGATTGTTAAATAAAGGTTTCATTCGTTGGAAGACATATTTAATTCAGACATCGTAATAAGTAACAATCATTCAAAATTTATGAATAAACTAGTAATATCTATAGCAATTTTAAAAAGTATGCCCTTTTACACTAAACATGATACCTCAAGTAACGTTCTTAATTTAAATGTAACGGTATTTTTGTATTCAATATCTACTAGTATTTAACTTAATTGTAAAGTAATATTACGCTAATTGAAAACATTGCAGGTGTAACTGAAGAAGGTAGCAGCAACGACAATGAAAGCGAAGACGATGAAGACGACAGTTCCAATTCTGGCACGGATTCCGAAAACGGTTCAATTTCTGAGGACAGCAGTGAAGGTCAAGAAGTAAGAAAAATTGCAAAAATCACAATAATATCACTGAAAACTGTTTCTGTTTTACTTCCACAGGAAGAAGGTGAAGAAGACGGTGTGGAAGTCGGCCAAGGCAATGCTGACAAACAATCTAAAGGCTCATCAGATGGTGACGCAACAACAGGAAGTTACTCCAGTCTGGAAGATGAAGAAGCTGATCCAATAAATCAATTGGTGAACTTGGCTGCCAGATATCAGATCGACAATGTCGATCTGGGTAACGGCAACAAAATCTGTGAGTACCAGAATTTAATAATAACGATGATTGTAAACACTATATTTCACAAGGATTTAATACAATTCAATATGTTTAGACAACACGAGTATACCGGCTTCAATGCCACTACAACCGAATCACTTTGCTGCAAATTTGGCAAATGCAAACGAAAATGTCACAGGCCACCAGTTGCCGTTCGGAACAAGTTCAGATTCAGAATCACCCACCGAACCTGTGAGTCAACAGACTGTCGCTATGCTCAGGGCTAGAGTCGTGCCAAACAAAATGTAAGATTAGAGAAAGTAGAAACACCTCAGTTTACTCTACACATATAAGAAGAAAGGTGTAAGTAGGTATAGATGAATCAAAAATGATTTTCCTGCTCATCAAAAAAAGATGTATAGATTTTAAATATATGTACGTATTGGGTTTTCATTGAGGTGTAATGATTTTTAGATGATTTGTGCATAATTTTCAAAATGAAAACAATTTTTCTATTTGAATACATCAGTGGTCTGTCCAGGATTTCATATACGTTTACATAAAGATTAGTCTATTAACGATTTAAGGTTCGAATAATGCAACTCCAATCCACTCAACTTGTAAACAAACCACACTTAACCTTGTTTGCAAAACATCAAATAACTGTGTATAAAATTCAGTTTTAATTGTATACATTTTTAGGTTCATTCTTGAATCTATTCTAACCATTTGTCCAATCTTCTCTTCGATTGGAAATCTCTGCGATCTTCTGCTAATCCCATTTTGTAAACTACTACTTGATTGTTCAAGTTCTACCGCTCAGTGGCGTGTCAGCGTCACCCTGAAGCGGAGTCGGTGAATATAAATCATGTTTTCCCCTTTCCTGTGAATTTATGGACATCGATCACTTGTGATTCTTTAGACAATATTCCCTCCAATCCTTTTTTGACCACACCAATACTGGACATTGCAATTAAAGGCAACAATTCATTTCCAGGTGGATGTTCAATAGGTTTGGTATGTGGAGTTAATCGTAAATGTCTTCAATCCTTAGGTCTTGACCTAACCCATTCCTCACGGTTGAAGTCAAATCTTCTAAGGTTAAAACATCATCCTCATTACGACGTTCAAAATTTCAAAAAATCCCCTTCCCATTCGTCTTGACTGCCTCCTTATCATAGATCTACCAATTCCAGAATCAAATAAGATGTGAACGTCTTTGACATTTAAGGTATCCTAAATTAGCACTGGCTTCGCAAAAGTGAACATTTGGTAACTGACTTAAAAGAGTATCAGACTGTGAAAGCTGGTGAACCTTTTGTGTATCACATGTATAAACTCAAAATTTCTTAGCGTAAAAAACCAATTCAGAAAATTTTTAGACTCGACAGCGTATTCAGATTGATTGCAGTTTCAATGTTAAAAAAATATCATTTATTACGCTCATGAAAAAATATTTGTCTTGCATGTTAAAATGGATATAGCAAACTACTGTACTTTGTATGTCCTTATAATACACGTCAAATTTCGAATGATTCATCAAAATAATTGTTGTAAATCGAGAAAAATAAAATATTTATAATAATCTATTTAAGACCAATATCAAACTGAAAAATCTGTTTCAGTGAAAGTTGGCACAAATCTTTTCATTTTGCTCAAGTTGTTCATAATGTCAGAAAAAAAATGTTTTAAGAGTTTAAGATGTTTATATTCACAAGAAAATTTGATCCAGGTCTCAAAATATACCGTTGCTATATTCTATTTCGCTAGCAGTCATTAAATTATTCCAAAAAAAAGGATAAATATTTTCTATAGGAAAGAATACCCAATAGTTGTAGAAGTGTGTGGTGATCATAAAGCGATTGTGATGAATCCAACTATAACTCTTTCTAGAAGACCTTGACCATAAACAGGGTTTCTGAAACTGATAAAATTGAAATATCAATAATGTCATCGGTTTTCTTAACAACACTTTTGAGATAACAACTTTTCCATGAAGGAATGTTGGATTTCAAAAAAATAAAGATTTATTGTTGCAGTAATAACAGTTCTTGTGATACACATTCAAACATATAATAATAAAAGACATAAAGGTGACACGGATAATAATGTTTTCATCAATTGCTGGACACAGTTAAGGCATTAATGTGCATATGAAAGTTAATAAGAAATCTTGATAATAGAACAAACATATTTCAATACTTTCAATTCTTCTATTAATCAATTCAATCAATCAAAAAACTAATAATGCTCAAAATGCAGACAAAACTTCAAAATAAATACGAAAATTAGTAATTAATGGTGCATAAGAAAATTCTATTCAAGTTAAAAAGTAAAATAATAATAAAATCTGAATAATATGACGGATGCAAACCATTTAAAGCATTTTGAACCATTTTTATTAAGCAAATTAAGTATAAAACACGGTTGAATCAACATTCCTTTACAGAACACATAGTCCATTGTAAATGGGTCCCAAAAACTCACAATCTCGTTAAAGGTGTAATTTATCTTAGAAAATGCTCAAAATACAGCAACAACCAAAATAGTATAATTTCAAAATTAATGTAACCTGTTTATCTCTCTAAAGAATTGTTGAAAAAAATCACAAAATCGTAATGCATACACAGATATAATAACTTGAGCAATTTGACAAAAATACTCAGAAATTATTGAAAAATTAATCAATCGATACATTAACCTTTAGAATTCGTTATTGTTGACCCTAGACAGAAACTTAGCAATTTCTACATCCTTTGATAACATAGACATATTTGTGAAGAAAAAAAAACAAGGAGTGTCAGTAATATCATATATTTTTCTATTTATTATAAGTAGCCAGGCGTAATAATTCGACCAACAGTAGAGAGAGACACACAAAAAAATGGTAGACTATGAGTCATAGACAAATGAATTTCATTATTTGAATACCAACCGAATTTTAATCACCCTTTTCTACTAGCGTAAAGTAAGACTGAATGTTTCCTAGGTAAATATATGATGCACCCTGTAGATAGATGAACACCTAGAGGACATTCTCTTGTATATCAGTGGCAACGTTTTTTTTAACTTACCTCGTAAAAAGTGACATGATGATATTTTGAAATAAGAAGAGGTTTACACTGATGGCTGGAGAATGTTCTAATCTAGATATATGTATGACATATCTTATGATTTTCATAGATTTTGCCTACTTTTCTATGAATTAAAGTTTTTGATACTCCACCCAAAAAAGAAAAAAATATCTGTATTCCAATGGTTAATATTATGAACAAAAATTTTAAGATTAATAATGTACATCAGTATTTAGATTTTTAAACAATGTAACGAGTTTAGTATGGTAACAATTGAGGTACCTTGTCATAATTTAGACGGCTGATTTGAAGAAAAAATGTATTCTCTGTAAAATATTTCCCTATTTTAAAAAGAAAAAATAACCTCCAAGAGTATCTACATCTGTACGTATTTTAGACTAGATTTCACAAAAAGAAATTTTGGGTAAAATATTTTCTGCAAAATGGTTTTCCCAAGTTATTTGAAACAACCTACCAAATATAGAATCTATGATGAACTTCAATATGACTTCCTATATGTCAAAAGTGTCCCATTATTTATTAATTCGATTTTTCGTAATTGTTGGCATATGCAGGGCTTAACAAATATATTTCCCAAAATCTAATGAAGCAGGGTCCGAAATATATGATTTGAATAAAAAAGACGACCTGTATCTCCGGAGATACATCAGATTCTTAAACTGAACTGTTTCAATTTGCAGTCCCTATTTTTGTCTTCACACGGAAACCGATTTTTACACAACCTTAAAAAAAACAATATTTTACGGAGAATCCCATAATTTTCAGTAATAATTTTCATTCGATAAAAAGACAAATAATTAAAAACACGTCAAAATTTCTTAACTAAATTAAATATATTAAGGAATTAAAAGGAAATAGCAAAATAAAAACTAAGAAATTCGAAAGCGAAATCAAAATACTTAATAGTAATGCAAGAAAATAAATAAGAAAAATAAGAAGCAAAAATAACGACATAAAAAAGAAAATAGATATTTTGCACGTAGAATTCATTCTGTCTGTAAAAAGTTAAAAAATCAAAGCAACAATTGAAAATAGAAATACGTATAGCCTACAAAAGCGATAGCGAAAGGAAAGGAAAAGAAAACCATACAACAAATCAAAGTAAATAAGGCAAATATGGAGAAATGAAATAGCCCTCGAACTTGTCAAGTTTCTTGTCCAGAAAGATAGGCAATGGTTATGGAGTATAGATAAAAAAAATGAATGTGAAAAGATATCGAAGGATTTGAGAAACATAAATTTCCCAACTTGTCCTCCAAAATTAACCGTATGATTTTCGTTTAGGTTTTCCTGTAAACTACGAGTATATAAAGTCAAAAATTAGGTTCATTCTTTTTTTATTTATTTTCTTTAAAAACTTTATGTGCATTTTAAATATATAATAAGACATAAGTTACATGATATGCTTACATTTCTCCTTTTAAATTTCTATTGTAGCTCCAAAATTAACATTTAATAATTTAGGTTTTCTTGAAAAGTAGGCTTTTTCAAAATTTTGTGATTATGTATTTCGAGAACAAGAGATTAGGCAATGTTCGATTTTCTTATGAAAAAAACACAGCTCAAATAAATGCGATAGATACTGAAAAACGATAGCTAAAACGTCGACTGGGATAGAGTAAAAAATGAGTATTTCAGAAAAACTGAAACAAAAGCCAAAAATGGAAAAGATTGAAAATCTACACTTACAAACAGAATGCCAGAAATACTAATAGACATATGAAAACCAGTAAAGGTTAAAACATGTAGAGCATGGAATAAATGGTTAAAACAAACACAAGAAATTAATATGAAGAGATGAAAAACAACGAAAGAGATGAAAATTATATTACTAGGAGAAAATATATTACCTGTAATGTATTCTTATGATAATGTTCATAAGTATATAACATTTTAGAAACCTACTCCAAGTGGTTTCTCCTATTACTTTGATCCAAGTCTTTGTTAAGGATTCTTTACCGGTTAATCTGGTATGAATTGTAGAAGAACTCACACTATTTTGGGTGCTGCTTAATCCTATAATCACTCCATTAAAATATCTCTGAAATTTGATTACATATTTCAGAATATTTGTAAAAAAGCTATTCACGCCAAGTTTTCTATTCACAAAAACCCACAGAGGTCGTAATATACCTATTCAAATCCTTTTTAAATTTTCTTAAAAGAATAGAAAACTGGAATGTAAATTGATCGAATTTTTAAAAACCCAATATAATATAAATTTTTTAAATTCAAAAACTGATTGATTTGGCCCGTAGGCAAACCTCATTACTTTAGGAATAAATAATATATTGTGTTGTATTCCTTTTCGGAATAACTATATGCAATTCAAAAAAAAAAAACTTGTACAAATGAAGTGCTATAATTATACATTTTTTCTTCATATTTGTCCAGACTTTAAAGTTTAACCTCATTCCTTCTATATGTATTCGTCCCTATATATTGTTATTAGTTCCATGATATATGTCAGAGTTAAATTTTTTCATATTTAAAGAAGGGGCAATTGAAATTGGCTTTTTCATTTATTTCTTAAATTGTTTTACGATAGAAATTGTTTTACGTAACTACTTTTTTGAACAATGGTGCTAAAAAATCAGAATAAACCTACCGTTTGTTAAATATAAATACCCACAGAATTTAAACGTTTCTCATATTCTTTTGGAGTACCATTGATCAAACGAATTTACAAATTTCATTTTGATTTCAATATTTTTTAACATTTAAAACATATATAGTGGATGTTCTGTATATAACAAAATATTTTTGTATATTCCTCATACAGGGTGATCATTATTCAACAAACTGAAAACATAAATAAGTGATAACGAAATACAATACAAGTAGATGAACAATATTGAATTGTTTTCTGTGAGTTAATAATTGATCATCCTGAGCAAGAAGTGATCCTTAAAAGCAAACAAGAGATCGCTTCTCAGACACTGAGAAAAAATCCTTCTGTAAAGGGATTTTCAGAGCGTAAGCTTCAACAGATATGTGATAACGGATCACCTTGTATAAGTTATTTTAGTGAAATTTTGTATTTTTGATTCTAATAACTTGGAATGCTGAGGCCTTGTATACTATTAGTAGTAGACATGAAAATAATATGTTACATTATTTAGATTATAAAAATAAAGCATATCATTATTATTCTGGAATTTTCATTGCTATTTTACCTTATAAGTATTGACTCCTAATATGAGTGGACCTGTCTGTTTACATTTAACAGGGTTGAAAGATGATTACCGGAAAATAGTAACAAAATACTTGCCGATATTGTCAGTTGCCAAAAAGAAGAAGTAAATCTAGGGACTAGCGTCACCAGATATGGCAGATTTTGGCTTCCAGGAGAGGGGGGGAGGGGCATAGGTTTTTGTCTAGGAGAGAAATTTTCTGTTGGTATTGATAGAGAAATGCGTTTAATACACTAGGTACTATCTAAAATCAATAATTGTAGGTTTTTGTTTCACATGCAACGACGCGCCCAATGATAGGAAAAAGGGATCTAGAAGCGCGCCCCAAACCTGCTTGGCGAAGCCCTTAAGTGTGGACATACATTGATCTTTTACTCAATTCTTACTTTTCCTGTGACGAGCAGGCAACAGCACAACGCACTGTCATTTCTGTTTGTGTATGGTTTTACTTTACGTTAATGTTGATTTACAGTGTTTTGGGTGTTAAAACTTTTTTTCGACTTCCAAAAAGGAGGAGGTTAACTTTTTTTATTGATGACGAGCGATTATTCAAGAACGGCTTGGGCAATTTTGATGATTTAAACTGCGTTATTTTAAGGAACATTACAGAAAGATCTTGTATAATTGTCTATAATATGAGATTTACGGTTTTCTAGAAAATCAGGAAAAAAAAAGTAAATGAGGGACTAGATTTCAGCGATTTTCAATGAATCTTCACTGTCTTCTCTAAAACTGCTCACGCAATTTGAATATTATATAAATTGTATTATACAAAGATATGTTCCAGCTTGATTCCCTATATTTTAATATAACGCAAAACATACCATTCTAAATCCCTAGAAGAAAATTTGAAAAGCATGGTACAGAAAAATTTAGAAATGCTGGAAGAGCAAATAGACGAGAATGGAGCTCGGATAGAAGAGTTAAAACAGATGATGGAAGATGAGATCAGCAAGATAAACGAACAGGTAGTCACAATGCAAAGGGGCAAAACTCCACCAAGGACCAAAAGCAGCAACAGTCCGGAAGTAGTGGATTCAAAAAAATTGGCCTCGAGGGAACAAGACACAAAATGAAACCTCCACAATTTGATGGAAAATCGTCATGGACTAACTATCGGCGCCAATTCGAGGCTGCAGCAAAGCTAAACGGATGGTCAGCAGAGGAAAAAGTAATAGCATTAACCCTCGCCCTAAGAGGGGATGCTACAGATATTTTGCAAACATTGAATATCTCGGAGCAAGAAGATTACGAACAACTGGTTAAACACTTAGAGCTGTGGTATGGACAGACCCATTTGGAGCACGTGTACCACTCCCAACTAAAAAATCGCCATCAGAAATCTAATGAATCGCTACAAGAGTTTGAAGCCGATATTGCCCGTCTGGTAAGCCTTGCCTATCCAGCCACACCGGAATATGTGATAGAAAGGTTAGCAGTGCAAGCGTTTTTGAATGGACTTCGGGATCACGAAGCCAGGCAAACATTGACGTTAGCTCGACCGACTCAATTAGTGGATGCACTGGCTCGAGCTCTGGAATTCGAGGCTGCGAAAAATATCTGCAGAGGTCAAGCCAGAGTCCGAATCGTTGACGGAGAATCCGATGATGGCGGAAACGATAAAGCCTCTGTAAGAAAGATAATAGAAGAAGTCCTTACCGAAAAAAGACTAGTGAGGTGTCGGAAGTGTCGTAAAGTAGGACATGTCCAGAGTCGTTGCAAGCAGAGCAACGGAGTACAGACTACCGTGTCGGGGAAACAAAAGAAGGTCAATATAAAGGGACCATCGTCAACCTGTAACCAACAAGTCCCAAGTACCAACGCATATGTCGCTTCGATACGCAACCACCTTAACAGTGTCTTCGTAGATGGCCTTATTAATAGGAAGCAATTTGCAATGCTGCTGGATACTGGTGCGACGAAAACAGTAATAAGGCCCAACATTGTTTTAGAGACAATGATAAAACCAACAAAATGGCAACTGCGAACAGCGACAGGAGAAGCAGCGAAAGTCCATTGTGAAATAGAGGTTGAAATGACCTTGGGAAACACAACCTTCCTACACCGGGCATTAGTGGCAGACATCGAAGACGAAGAAATCATTGGAATGGATGTCATGAGCTCCAAGGGATTCCAGTTAAACTTCAAAGATGGAATTCTGCGAGTGAATGACGAAAAAGTGGTGCTTCATGGAAAAGATGACATAATGCTGCGAGCCATCTTAGCAGAGGATGTAAATGTTCCGGAAAGAGCTGAAATCATTGTAGATGCTTACCTAGATGGGAAAACTAAAGCTGGAACAGTGATGATGTTTGATCCCGAACTTAACGATGGAAATATAGGCAGAGGAGTCGCACTGGAGAAGACTCTGTTTCGTGACTTGCCAGTAAGAAAAATGAACCTGAATCATTACTCGGTTGTGCTAAAGAAAGGAACAACTTTGGGCCATTGTTTAACAGTTTCATCTGTACTCAGAAGTACACAGCATGCAGAAATACCACCAGGGAGCTGTCTGAGGAACATTATCTATATGGTAAACGGTTGTAGGTGTGTGCTTGCGTGCATGTGATATTAGGTGGTACATAATCAGTTGTATACATAGGATGGTTGAAATATAAGTTGGAATCTAATTAGTTATACTGTGTGGTTCAAAAAATATTGTATTAGTTGGCACATAAGTAGTTGCGTATAACAATGTGGTTGAAATAAGAGTGGAGCAAAACTATAGTTATAGAGAGTGGATATTTGCGTTATAGGGCGGAGAATGATTACAGTTATACAAAAGGCTTTAAAAATTGTCAGAAGCAGTAGAATATACAAGATGGTTGAAATATAAGGTGGAGTAGAAATACAGTTATACAGGGCGGTTTAAAAAATATAATTTGGGACATAAGTAATTGCTTAAGTAAAGGTTGCGTAAAATTATTGTTATTCAGGGTGTATCAAAAATTTGTTATATAAGCATAAGTAGTTAGGATATTTGAATTATAGAACGTAGGATGGGGTATAATTATAGACATGGATTCAAAAAATTGCAGAAGCAGTTGCATATACCGGGTGGTTGAAATAAATGGTACAGTAAGATTATAGCCATAAAATGTGGTTCAAAAAGTAGAATTTTATTATATAGGGTAGACCATGAGCAGTTGCATAAATGGAATACTAGACATATGGGGTCAAGTAAAATCATTGGTATACAGGACTAACTTAAACAATAGAAAATGTCAATAGTGTGGAAAGGATTTATACTTATACAGGGTGGTTTTAAAGTTATTAGGACCGTTGTAATATTGTGTTGAGTTGAACTATAGTTGTACAGGGTGATTCAGAAAATGATAGACCAATAAGTTATGTAGGAGTGATATAATACACAAAAGTATATACAGTGTGGATGCAATATAGAGTGAATTAGGGTTACATTTATAGAAAGTGGTCCAAATAACAAAACAAATAAAAAAGTTAACACATATTTGGAAAATATAGACAAAGAATAAAAATTAGAGAGGGAGAAAGAGACAGGGAGAAAAAGAGAGAGGGAGAGAGAGAGAGAGAGATAAGAATACGCTAAAATTTTCAATTGAATTGTACCTTAAATCAGATAAAAAAAGAAGATATGTCTGAAAATAGTGATTTATTGCACACGGTTTCTAAACGGTTTTTATTTTAAGTCAGCTGAAGTCGGTTCTTTTTTAAATATAAATTATTTGAATCGCAATTGTAGGTGTAAAAAGCCATTATAAAAAGATATTTCTGTGTTTTATGTACAGAAAAACGGAATATTTGTTTGTTGAAATATCTTTCATATCATAGACGTAGCAATAGAGTTTTGCAATATGTTTAAGTTATGCCAATACTCCAAGCTAATTGTCAATCTGTGAGAACACTGAGACTGGCAGTTTTATTTTTGGAATTAACTAAAATGTTGCTTGCAATAATAACATAGAAATGCTTTTGTTTTCACACTGGGTTCTTGGATTTATTTAAAAACACTCAATCGAACTTTTTAATTTATTTCCACCAATTTTATAGTACACAGCTATTTAAAATTTATTTTGAACACCTGTTGTTCGTTTACTAGACGGCAACCGAATACTAGATAAATTCGTTCGTCGGTTTTCCCGTATTTATATATTTCTTCTGTGAATGATCTAGATGGATTTTCAAACATTCGAAGAATTTCGATAACGCTGATCACCGGTCTTGGGGCGCCAGAAAAACAACATTTTGGAATCCACGAAATATCGGATGAATTCCCGTCACATTATATAAGCGCATTGTCAAAGAGGTGCATTATTTTTTATGAACAAATGAAGTTTTGACCTTTTTCAGTTTTTTCCTCTGGAACTATTGTTTATGGTTAAAAAAGTAAACTTCAGATTTTGAATGTAATAGCCCAGGAAATACTTGGTGCCCAAAACCATAGAGAGTAACCATGCATTTCAGGTCAATGGTTATTGGGCCTGTGAGGTAAGTACTGTGGTAAGTATGTCCTTAAAATCAAGGAAGACTAGCTCGAGAAAATAAAAAGATCAATATTCACTTGTAACTTTAGGGACAGCTTGCTTGCCATATATTAAAAATGCAACGGATCGCATTTGGAAGATGCTCAGGAAACATCAGGTTATAACCCATTTTACAAATTCGGAACATACTCCGATGTCCTAAAGATCCCAGTGAGTTTACAGAAAACCCTTTGCATGTGATGCTGTATAAATCAGTACCACCCAGCGGAGTATCAATACCACATCCGACTAGAATTTATAAATATCATAATTATTTTAATAGAAAAAAAAGTCAAAAACTAAACATAATATGGGATCCGGCTTTACGACGGGAAAAACGAAAACCATCTATGAGGCTTGCAGGATCCATCCCCTTAATAGCCACTGGCCAATCCTGAGACGTCTCATTTTGACAGACAGGAAGAGGAACAGAAATAGTTCTATCTGCTGCAATTCTAGATAAAAAATTGGGAAGAAATTTCAATACACGACGGTAAAACCGTCAGGAAAACCATTGTTTATCCAACGACACCGATCATGCACACTTTGATGAACAGTTCTTTTTTTATTTAATAAAGCATTTAATTATGACTCTATAATTACGAATTTATTAAATGCTGACATTGCTCAAGAAGAAATTTTTGACATTTCAGCCTGTAAGATTATATAATCCTAAATTCAGTTTTGTGTATTGAATATTGCCTATACGAGTCTTTGAAAATTGTGACGATAGGATTAGAGGAGGTATTCTGGTCACTGGTGTTTTCTTTGTACTTTAAAATTTTAATTGAAAATAAAGTTATAGTTGATTCTCGTTGAATTAGTAATTAAGTATTCAGTTACCGTGTATATCAAATGAATCATAAAGGACGGATTTTAAATCTAATTACTGGTACTTTTAGTTTTTATCTAGTTAATGACATGACAATCATTCAATCAAGTAAAGAGGCAATTGTTTTATTATAAGAAAATTAATCCTTAAGCCTATAAGTATTTAATATTATGCTGTGAATCATCATATTTGAGTCATCTTAACATTAAATCAAAAACATAGTAACCACCTGTTAGTTTACAATCTTATCCTTATCGTTTATGAGATAAATCACATTGCAGTTATCGAAGGTTTATATCTGGAAAAACAAGGAATGAATCATCCCAACACGGATTATGTTCTGATTATTAAGAGAAACTGTAAGCAATTCACCATTATTGTTTTTTTAATTCCAAAGAATAAATTTTCCATATTTAGAATGAAATAAAGATTAAACCATTAAAATATGACTCATCTAATTTCACATAAGAAATATAATTATTCTGTTGGCGGAAGTTTTAACCACTACTGCCATAATTTTTCTGTCAGGGGGTTGGATAATATTTTTTGAATGGTGGTGGATTGATTAAGACTGCAAAATTTATATTTTTATTAAGATGGTTAATTGGTTAAAATTATATCTTTACATTCAAAATCAGAACATTGGAGGGGGTGTGGGGGAAACAGTGTGTGAGGTGATGGAGCTGTAGGCATCTCAAATAAGCCAAAACATCACATTTTACATGAATAAATAGACCGCAAAAAGTGATGTTCCATCACAATATTCTCCAGATTTAAGGCACTGTGGCTATTTATATTTAAAAACCTGAATAAACAGATGGGAGGTAACAGATTTGGGTGCAATGAAGAGATCATCTCTCATATCTTGTTATTGTTGCTTTACTTCAGTTTAAATACTGCTGTCATGTTTTTGTCCACGTTAGGCTTCTTTGGCATACAGACTTACCACGTTATTTATATAAAGATTTTGGCTTTACAACATTTCCTTGAATGGGCGTGATCTTGTTGAATTTCTCCACCAGAAATTGAAAACAAGTTATTCGTACTTCCCCACAAATTGGTGATATTCTGTTTTTGTAGAAGCAAAGGCTTCTTAATGTAAGTCCTCACTTATTAACGTGGGAGGCCAAATAGCTCTTTAACTGAGAATTTTTACCAAATGAAACTTGACCCCTGATACCGTAACCTCGATCTCTGTAATGAAGAGTAGCGGTGAGAAGCCCCGAACGGTGAGCAAGGAGGACGCTTTACATTTATAGAAAGTTGCTGTAGGTGTAGTAAAGAAACAAGGACAATATTATACTAATAAGCAATATCAGATTGGATTCAACAGTATTTTGAAAGAGAAAAAATGCGATATATCATATTAATTTTTTCATAGTGAAATATCTAATACGAATAATAACAAGGAACAGGCATACGGACAGAACAGATCTAGAACCAAACTTCAGGGGGACCTCATATTGACTTTACATTAGTATGAGGGCTTCTGTAAGGTTTTGTTATTTATTGCATTACAAGTAGCCGAGTACATTAACAAAATTTCGTACATTCTAAATGATTCATGGTACAAAATCCTGAGCAAAATCCCGCCTGTTTTCTAAAGTGTTAAGGCTATTTTTTCCGCCAATCTGGTACCGAACACTCTTTCAGAGTTTATCCCGTTTTAATATGTTGAATTAGTTTTAGCCCTCCATGTTCAATAATTTCGGGTATTATGCCACCCGGTGTTGTAGATTTGCTGTTCTTGACCTTTCTGAGTGCGTTATAAATTTCGACAGTCTGACATTTTATGTTTCGTTCCACTGGCGGATCCAAGGGGGCCAAGGGGCTGAGGGCCTCCCCAATACTTTTGGATGGTATGCTTTTCTAGTTTTTATTGTGCTAAAACCAACCTTGAGTGACGTCAAGCCCACCCAAACGAGATCAAGCCCCCTCTCCCCAAATGACAAACCCGAATCCGCCACTGTTTGGTCCCTGAATTTGGTTGTCGTTTAGGTGTTATATAGATCTATGTAAAATGTTTCTACTTCTTTAAGGAGTGTTTTAAAAAAGTAAAACTTTTGGTCCCTTGATTCTCTCAATTGTGTTCTCTGTGAGTTATTAATAATTTTCGCCAGTGGCGGATCCAGGATTGTTAATGAAGGTTGGTTTTAACATAATAAAGACTAAAAAAGTATGCCACCCAGATGATTTGAGGGGCTTCAAACCCTTAGTCCTCCTCTAGATCCGCCAGTGTTCCTTTTCATATTGTTATCACTATCAAATATTTCACATAGTTGTTACACCAGGCAATAGAGATTTTTAAGTGACATAAACTTCAACAACAAACCGCCTACACCATCACGTAAATAATAGACATAATTTTAACAGTAAACTCGAAACTATTCGAGCCTTAAAAATCTCAAAAAATAAGGGGTATTTTCGGTTTTTGCTTACAGTGTAAGAAGTAATCATCTGATCACAATGCCGCCAATAAAAAAATTGTAGAGTATCAGAGAATCGTCAAAATGGGTGTTTATAAATTTCGATAGCAGCATTTTTCATAAAGAAAAGTTGAAAAAAACGATATAAAGAGAGTGTTTTTAAAAAATTTATAACTTGGTTGTAATAACAGCTGGAATCTTCATTTGCCTCCTAATGATAGCTTATAACGTTGAGATCAATAATGCTGAATATTGATATTGTACGTTAAGCCGATCTTGCAGAATTACAATTGAAATAAATATTTTGCAGAACGGATCGTATTAACCACGATAGTTCTATAGCGATATGCAAAATATATGTTGAAAGCTTATAAAATGCACTTCTCTTACTGTAGCTTTAAGTTTTTGTTATAGTACTGCAAAATGTATTAACACTAGTTGTAAAGTTTGGCTTAACTGTCCGACTCTTATTT
The DNA here is from genome assembly GCA_034190945.1 of Octodonta nipae. Taxonomy (NCBI): domain Eukaryota; kingdom Metazoa; phylum Arthropoda; class Insecta; order Coleoptera; family Chrysomelidae; genus Octodonta; species Octodonta nipae. The sequence continues at coordinate 58,056,870 of CM067216.1, read as the reverse complement.
GTCCTCCGATGTCTTGACAGTGGCCAATCCTGTCAGTGGAAAAAATAAATTAAATAATAATACTAAACTATATACAGGTAACCATTAACTTAATAAACCAATGGCAAAATAGACCGATATAAGCAGGTAATAGTTATGTAAATAGAAACCTAAAATATACCATAATTTACATCTCGTACCCCCACCTCAAGAAAATTGTAGATTCGCCCATGTGCCAGCTATTGTCAGTGCACCGCTGGCTGGCTGACGCATATTCGTACATTTAATGTAATATTTTTTATTATTTTAAAACAATTTTCCGACATTATAGAGAAAATTCAAGACAAACAAATTGAAGTGGATAATATGAACTTGCAAAATATCTTTACTATATTCCGATCGGACTATTTTTGTTAATACGGTGAGATGTACAAAATATCTCTATAAATTATTAAAATTACAATTCTTCAAAAACTGCTAATTCAGTGGTATCCATCCTGAGCCCATTTAAACTTATCTTCATAAATTATCCTTTTGAGAATGACTAATATTCCAGGGTAATTTACCAGAAAGTTATAAATGTTCGAAAAAATCCACTTTTGACCAGTTTTTCTGAGTTAACTCAGTAAAAATCCAATCAGGATGAATAAACACCCATTGAGAAGAATTTCTAATTCTCTACAACTTTTCTGTAAAAGGCATTACGATTCCTTCGTTACTTTTCATTATAAAAGCAAAAAACAAAAGAAATTCGTATTTCTGCAGGTTTTAATTATTTACCTAAATAGTTTTTCTACGAGTTTGCTATTAAAATCTTAGCAATTATTCTCTATAGACTGTTCCTGACGTGATGGTATAATCGAATAGCTGCTTAATTTTATGTCTGAAAATGAGTTTAATCTTGCTCTGTATACTGGTGTATGTATATTCTTCTTTGCTCTGAGTGCTAACGAACGTCAGTTCTATGGTATGAAGATACTTCTTACAATCAGTGGACGCTGATAGTGATGGGCGACATTTCTCTACCTGTGACTTTGACCCCTGATTGAGATGGTCGCTGATATTACTGGCGACTTAATTCATCCCAATGCAATGAATTGAGTCGCTGCCTAAACGTCGCACGGTTCCTCGTAATCTTCGTATAGTTGTATCGTCCTGGGATCGTGATTGTTGTACCGGCGACCACACCGTCTTGAGATGGTGTTTGGTCTACTGGCAACGGTAAAAAAAAAGGTTTTTTTCGCCAGTCGTTGGTGTGACGTGTGTGTCCAGTTTTGCCTCAAATTTGTTATTTTAATTGAGTTGAGTTTTAAGTCAAATTAGATGTATCAAACACTATTTTATATTTTTTTAGTTGATGTTAGTCGGTTCAAAAAAAATTGTAAAAAATGATATATGGAAGTTTGTACAGCTGATGTTGATCGCTATGCCAAGTGCAATATTTTTTAGAAAAAAACAATTCATATAAAACAACAATTTCTAACATGTAGAAGCACATGAAACTAATCATTCTACCGTTTCTATAATTACTAATTAGTAGCAATACTGCAATGTCAAAATGTGATATTAAAAAATCGTTCAAACGGCAACGCTCATACGACATACCTATTTAAAATTTATTTGTTTTAGAAACATCACACCAACACATACATTGAAACAGAGGCCTCAGTCACTGTTTAAAGAAACGGTGACTTGTAAGTCGCTGTCACCGGTATACCGGTGACTTAAAAACTGCTGATAACCTCATCTCTAGTCGCTGATACATGTTCGACTATCAAAAGATGATAGGATAGCTATAGTTTTCATTTTTGTGTATGAAATTTGGACTAATCCATGTCCATTTTGGATCTTACCAATTTTGAACTAAGTGTTTATTACCAGGTTAATTAAATACAGATTCATATTTTAGGCAAACTGAATTTATGGTCACAGAAATTTATTTGTTCTTAATCTTGAGGCAACGTAAGCTTCATGGAAAATTTTGCTCCACCATACTTAAGCCCAAGAAAGGATTTTTTCTGCTTCTCGGATATAATGTATAATATATATAATGTGTAAGTAAACTTTAAAGGCAAGTTTACAATGAAGCTTTGTATACATGTGTAATAAATTGAAGTAAGTAAACAATCAAAATTTGTAGGAAACAGGATGGTTAGTATCCGACAAAAATTAATGAGTTTCTACGGGGCGGTAAAGACTGGCCTCTGCATCTTGCTTTTAATGAAGCGATTGATCTCTTTCTGATGATTCTTATATTAACCCGGTTGAGCTTCTAAAGGGCACACATACTCAATGGGTTGTCACCCACTGAGTGTATGAAGATAATTCTGATCACAATGCATTGTCTTGTGTAAGCATTGAATTGAAATGGATTCTACTATAGAGCAAAATATGTCTGCATTTAGCCCGTAACTCCAGTGTCGTGCACATGCTTTCACCACGTCTTGTGTTCTCACTCTTAATCGGCTATCATAAATACATATCTAAACACAAGGTGCATTCGTCGCTAAAGACATACAGAGGCCCCAAACTTTACAACATTAGGTCCATACTAATTTCTCCAGCAAGCTTCAAACCCCATAACCGTTTTAATCTTGTGGACGTCTGGCGATCAAAAGATGGAGTAGTATCCGCTCTATACAGCACCAACTACAATTAACAGATGTATGGCGTTAGAGTACATTTAAAAGTACAGTAACAATTAAACATTTGCGAATAAGCTCGTTGATTTGCTAATGTTCTGGTGTATTCAAAGATTAATAGAATTTTCTATCTTTCGTACTTAACAACTTAGACCGGTAATAAGGTAATGATAGTACATTTTCAAAATTACCCTAAATATACTAAATATTTGAGACGCCAATTAAATATGTGGCCTGGATAGGTAAATTTATTCAAAACCATCAGTTTGTTAGCAAACACCGTGGCTCGGGAGGTAGAAGACTTCGCACAAAATCAAGTCTCAATATCTGGCAGAAATAGGTATCTTTGGATTTGGAAATGTTTGTACTGTCCTGATTCGCTAATAATTCCGCGGGTTTTTTTTAAACGATTCGAGAAAATGACTTACCATATCTTACTGCCGCTCGCTAACTTGGATGCGGAAAATCCTTCGCTTTTTTGAGCAGTGATCGATTTTTTTTTGAGTGAAAAGCATCGCCTTACCGATTTACAAAATAGCGAAAGAGTGTGGAAGATAGCATTCTATAACGAGTTAATAAAATATATTGTGAATTCATCCGATATTTCCGGAATTGACATTCATACGATATTTCGTGGACGCAAAACATTGGTCCGTCGACCGGAGGTCGAGAAACCTTCTAGAGAATTCCGAGAAGAACTGTATAAATATGGAGAGCTGGCGTTAGGATTCATTCGGAATTAGATAGTCATGTAGTAAGCCTCAGGTGTTCAAGGTTAGGGTTCCCAGAGCCAAATCCCAAATTTCCTGAAAAAATTCCGCACCATTGATGAAAATTCCGGACTTTCTTTCTAATTTAATATTAATGTCGTCATGTATCATGCATGCATGCAAATTATTAGACAAAATCACATTTTGGAATAGTATGATCAAGCAACAAAGTCAAATTTTTTTTGAGATGAATGCCAATAACCAATGGACCATTATTCTGAAGGCAGCTGGACCAGGAAAAATTACCGAATTAACCAAGATATACTCTTATATATCTACGATGCAGGCACAAAATGCCAATGTTGAAAGGGTCTTTTCTTTAATGGGAACCGAATGGTCAAAGGAAAGAAACATGTTTCTGTAGGCTCTGTCAAGTCGATTCTCAATAAAATATTATTAAAGATTCGGAAGTATTGATCAATATTTCTAGGAGCATTAAATATCAGAAAGTACTTTAATTTGTAGTAAAAATAATTTGAATTATCTCATTTCTTATTTCTCATCACTTAATTGTAGAAATTCCTGACGGTTTATGATTCCCCGCATTCCGGATAAAGACTTATAATTCCGGACTTGTCCGGAAAATTTCTGACATATGGCAACCCTATTCAAGGTATGTTGTAAATAGTAGTCGAAATAAAGGACCCGAAAAGTAAATACAAAATACACTACTGTAATGTTTGTAGTGTCAGGTGTAGAGTGTATTTGTGAAACCTTAGAAGTGGAAAATAAATAGAGTAACAATGTTTAAAGCGGTGAGTTTGAACCACTTGAAAGTGACTGATTTAAAAAAAAACTGGAGGAAAAGGATTTAGAAATTAGTGGGAAGAAAAGCGAACTAATATAACGGCTACGAGATGCCCTACTATGTGAAGGTAACAACCCCGATTCTTAATTGTTTGAAGTTTCTGCTAATGGGGACATGAATATGCTATTAAAACAAATGGAAAATTTGAATGAAACCGTACAAGATAAATTACTACAATAAATGTAAAACCCTAAAAGACAAATTGCTAGAAAATTCTAAAATTTGAAACAGGCGTTAGAAGATAAATTAGCAGAAAATTCTAAAACACTAGAAGACAAAATACTGGAAAATTCTAAATCCCTACAAGAAAATTATAAAAGCATGGTACAAAAAAATTCAGAAATGCAGGAAGAGAAATTAGTCGAAAATGAAGCTCGAATGGAAAAGCTAAAGCAGTCAATGTTCGAAGAGCTGAAACAGACGACAGTCTAAAATGAAATTCGATTAGAGGACCTACAGCAGACAAAAGTCGAAAATGAAACGCGGATAGAAAAGCTAATAATGGAGGTTGAAATCAGCAAAATAAAAGAACAGGTAGTCACAACGCAAAGGGGAGAAACTCCACCAAAGACCGAAAGCAGGAACAGTCCGGAAGTAGTGGGTTTATAATATAGCCTCGAGGGAACAAGACACAAAATAAAACCTCCACAATTTGATAAAAAATCGTCATGGACTAGTTATATCAGAGCCAAGTTGAGGCTGCAGCAAAGCTAAATGGATTGCCGACAGAGGAACAGGCAATAGCATAACATTCGTCCTAAGAGGGGATGCTTCAGATATTTTGCAAACGTTGAATACCTCGGAGCAAGATGACTTCGAACAACTGGTCAACTATGTAGAATTGATGTATGAACAGGCTCATTTGGAGCACGTTTACCACTCTTAACTGAAAATAAATTCAATAGAATCTCCAGTTGTTAACATCTGACACGCTTGATAAAGTCGTAAAACGGCGAAACATAGGTTGATGTAAAATGGGCATGGTCGACCTGTGTATATGTCAACGCATATGTCGCTTCGCTATGCCACCGCATTAACACGTAGATGGCCTTATTAATAAGAAGAAAGGTACAATGCTGATGGATACGGATGGGACGAAAACAGTTATAAGGCTCAAAATTGTTTTAGACCAGACAATGATAAAATAAACAAAATGGCAACGGCAAACAGCGACACTAGTAGTAGCTAAGGTCCATGGTGAAATAGAGGTTAAAATGCTCTTGGGAAATACAACATTCCAACATCGGGCATTAGTGGCGGACATCGAAGTAAACTTTAAAGGTAAAGTTCTGTGAGTGAACGACGAAGAAGTGGTTCTTCATGGGAAAGATGACATACCGCTTCAAGCCATCTTAGCAGAGGATGTCAATATTCCGAAAATAGCTGAAATCATTGTATATGCTTGCCTAGATGGGAAACCTAAAGATAGAGCAATAATGATGTTTGATGTCGAACTTCACGATGCAAATATGGGCAGAGGAATCGCACTGGAAAATACTTTGTTTCGTGCCAAGGAGTTTGTGCCCGTAAGAGTAATGAACCTGATTCTGACTCGGTTGCGTTAAAGAAATGAGCAACTTTGAGCCACGGTTCAATAGTTTGCTCTGTAGTCAGAAGACACAACATACAGCAATCCCACCAGGTAAACTAAACTCATAACAGATTTTCCAGAAAGTTAAAACCAATCCAGAAAGCAAAGCAAGACATCGTTAGAAACTATCAAGATATCTTCGACGTAGGGAAAGGAAAAAGAGGACGGACTTATCTGGTGATTAATGCCGCGGACGCTCAGCCAGTTCGACAGTCAGCGAGAAGACTCCCCATATCTAAAAGAGAAGAAGCCGATAGGATCGTCCACGAAATGGAGGAAGAAGGTGTTATTGAATCATCAAATAGCCCTTGGGCTTCTCTGGTGGTCTTGGTTAAACAGAAAGACGTGAACTATCGGCAACTAAATCAAGCTACAAAGAAAGATAGCTATCCTCTTCCAAGAATAGAAGATACCTTAGATACGTTGGCTGGATTGAAGATGTTTTCCACCCTGGAGAGCGGTTACTGGCAAGTAGAACTTTACCAATTCACGGTGATGCCTTCGGTTTGTGAAATGTTCCAGTGACGTTTGAAATAAGGATGGAAACATTGTTAAAAGGCAAATGGACAACGTGCCTGGCGTATCTTGACGACATTATCGTGGTTGGACGAACGTTTGAAGACCACATAAAGAACCTGGAGGAGGGGTTTCGGCGCCTTCGAAGTTCCCGACTAATGTTAAGCTCGAAGAAGTGTCAATTGTTCCAAGAAGAAGTGCAATACCTGGGACATGTGGTTTCCGCAGAAAGAGTAGCTGTTGATAAGCAAAAAATCAAAGCCGTCCAAGAGTGGCCAATACCTAAAGACATCCAGCAGCTAAGAAGTTTTGTGGGTTTATGCACGTACTATCGTCGGTATGTAGCAATTTGCAATCTTTTTTATTGTTTGCGTTTTTTTTTTGTCTCTGCCACTGTTTTTGTGTAAAAAAATATGAATTTCATGTGTACTGTTAGAAACAATCCTTCTGTTATTCATTTTTCTAGTAGCGGCTGTCGTATTAATTCCTCTGTCGTTGATTTTTACTGACACAGAAGTTGTGCAGGACTTCTCGCGAATTTTCACCAATATGGGGTTTATTCAAATGCAAAAATGGCTGACATGCCATGTCATTACCATACTAAGTAAATGTGGGCTTCCGTTAAGAAGTTTTCTGTTCACTAACAAAATCCAATCTCAATTATAAATATCTATATATAAATAGCCAAAGAAAAACGATTAGGAACCATTTTCTCCTCTGTCTGTCAACCGATTGTCTTCATTTTTGTTTTGTTTAGTAGCTACTGACGACCTTAGTGCAGAATGCTAATATTAATTTATAATATTGGTTCATTCATTAAATAAAATATAAAAAAAATTCATTATTTACGTCCATAATGTCAACGCCAAACAACTGAATGTGCCGCCGCCGCCAGACTCAAAACATTGTGTAATTATTTATAGAGGGACCAATGCTGTTATATACTTAGAGCATGGAAGTAGCATGCAAGCGTTGTTATTGTTTAGTGGTAAAGTAATCGTTGTATATTATAATTATATAGGGCCATTCCAGATATGTTAGAAATCTTTTTTTTCGTGGGTGGCACATAAGCAGTTGCATATTTAGGGTGTTTAAAATATAGAGTTGAGTGCAATTATAACTAATAAAATAATTATATAGGGCAGCCCATTAGCGGTTGAATTTGCAGGTTTATTGGAATAGAAGCTGCAGTAGAATTACAGTTATACAGGGTGGTGCAAAAAATATTATACAGAGATGCATATACAGAGTGGCGGAAATGGGAATGCAACATTTCGTAACCCATAAGCAGTTGTATATATAGGGAAGATGAAATATAGGGTGAGAGGAATTATAGATATACAGGATGATGATAAAAAATGTTAGAAAAGGAAATGATTTATAGAGTAGCCCACGAAGAGTTCCATATCGATTGAAATATAGGTCGGAGTAGAATTATAGTTACAGAAGATAGTTAATAATTTCATAAACAAAAAGAGTAAATACGGTGGCTCATAGGCAGCGTCATATACAGAATGGTTTACCGGGTGGTTCAAAAATGTTAAAAAATATTATGCGTGGTCCATGAGCAGTTCCATATACAGGGTGGTGGAAATATTTAATGAGATGGAATTATTATAATGAGGAGTTTAATAAATGTTAGGGAATTGAGTGCAATTATACCTATACAGGGAGGTTAGAAAAAATAAATATGTAGGGTAGCGGTTGAATTGTTGTCATATTAAATTAAGAATTTGAACACAAATAAAGTCCTACGAATTATATCAAAAAACTTGAATTTCGTTACTTATTTGTAGAAGCGAGATGTAAGACCGACATCTAGGATTTTCGAGGAAACTATCACACAGAGGTTCCGAATCTGGATCCGTTCCGTGTAATTGCTGTTCTCCCTAAAGTCCTGGGATAAAATGTAACGATAAAATTTTCAGGTTACTTAACCTCCCAGAGATATTGACACAATTAGTCGAATTTCGACCACTGGGCGACAGCTAGTGTAAATAAAACACGTAAGTATCACTAATAATCACAAATAAATTCTCTCGTATACAAGTGTAAATAAATAGTACACGGGCGTATTTTGTCATCTACTGACGTTTGTTGTGTAATGGTGATAGAGGATCTCATGCGTGTCAGCTTGTTTTAGTAACATTATCATGAGTTTGAATCACCCAGTACATTATTATTTTATGAATAACCCTGTTATATGAAGTGTCTTTAAAATTCACATACAATGCGTAATTATTTATTACGTAAAAATTTGTCGTATAAAAAATGGTATGTTCAAGAATTATAACAGATACAATAAACAATCTGCAAGTTTTTACAAACCTTCACATAACCTAATTGACCATGCCGTCAACCACGCCGACTGCGATGTGATAAATAAATCGACGCCGCTTTACCATTCACCGCATCATACACGCGCATCCCTCCGCGCACGTTGAGCACGATACGAATTATGGTTGGTCGGTAAAAGTGCATAGCTTTTCTCATAATCATTTCTCGCCGTTCACTTCAATTGCGGCCGCAAAGGAGAAAAGTTAGAGTACGCAAAGTTCGTTGAAAGGACTTAAACATATCGATCTTCCTTATTGCAACAGGTGCCGGTAAACAAGAAAACTAGATTTTTTTAATCTGTTTTCCAGTGGTATTTGTGTCACGCATTTTCTTTTATTTCACCGATTCCATTTCGTGAAGTGAAGAGCGTGTGGGGTGGGAAAATCAACAAACGGGGGCGTTGTTTGACGGAAGTTTTTTCGGAAAAACATGGAAAAAGTATCTTGTTGAATTAAAACTAGCGTGCACCCATATGGAACCGGCTGTACTGGATACAATTGTGGCTTGAGACTGTGACTGTGCTTTTGGAAGTGTATCAGATTTGCGAGTTGTATTTTTTGAATTTGTGCTCTTTTTTGGAAAAACAGGACCGAAGATGGATTGTTTCTCAGTGGATAACTGCAGATCGCTTTTGGATATTGGCTCAGCTGAGGATCTTAAGGATTTGTGGGAATCTGATCTTGACCCGGTAGGTTTTTAATATTTTTTAAAATTTTGTTTGATATGTCAAAGTATTCTTAAAGGATTTGGTAGTAATTTATGATTTTTCAAAATGGAATGGATGTAATTATGATTTCAATAATTTTGTTTTTTGTTTTTAATGTGGTTTTTGAAGTGTAGGCTGTAATGAAGTATCAATACATTGTTTTGTTTTTAAATATTCCACAACGTGATTGAAACTTAAAAAGTTAAGCAACTAATGACAAGTTCTGCAGAGAAACATTATACTATTTTATATTGGAAGGTTTGTAAAATTGGCAAGTCCCATAATAATAATTATTTAATATTTATATACTTATTTATTTTTTATATTTGTTATCTGCGAGGTGTTTAGTTTTTGTTTCAAAAGTCATTTTTAATTCAGTTAATATTTGTGTAAATACATATATATGTACTTAAAATGTATTATTACTGTAGTTATAGTGTAGATATTATTATAAAAGTTTTTTTTTAATTATAAGAAATAAAATAGGAATTTTAAAATTCAGTTGTATATAAAGCTGCACTATTGCATTAGTCAGTACTGGATAGTAATGTTTAATAATTATATACTGGGTGGCTCTAAAAGAGAGCGGTGACAGAATGATTAAATATGAGTTTTTTGTTTTTAAATCTGCATTTAAAACTATTAAATATTGTAAATAATTTTACAAAATACTTGGAGCATCGGGCAAAACATATAACTTCAAAAAACATCTTCTATCTAAATTTTTTTTTTAAATTAAGTTCATTTTTTCGAAAAAACTGATTTTTAGGGTTCCGTATATACAATATACGGATATCTTTATTATATCACTCCGGATTTCTGCCTCTGTCACAGCAATTTTCTCCTAAACTACTGGACGGATGAGGTTGAAATTTGGCATCAATGTTATATAGTTTGGTGACTCGATCAGGACTACATAAAAGAAGAAATTTTGATTTTATGGGAACTTGAGGGGGGAAAAACTAAAAAAATCGACCGTTCCTCCCCCTGATCTCCGAAACTACTGAGCCTAAAATTTTGAAAAAAATAGGAAATACAGAACGTTGCGCGAACTTTACGGGAAAAATAGGGAGAAACCATTAATATTAATTCTGGGGGCCAAATTATAGAATTAAATAAAAATTTAAAAATAATTTTTTTTTCAAACGCATCATGTAATACGTCACATAAAAGGTCCCATTCTGAGGAACACAAATATATTTTTTTATATTTAAAAAAATATATTAACGAAAATATACCAAAATGTACCCCCCTTATCATTTAAACTATAAATCGTAAAGTTTTGAAAAAAAATAGAGGTATAGGGTCTGACCTGAAGTTTACGGGAAAAATAAGGAGAAACCTCTACTTTTGATTTTGGGGGGCAAATTACAGAATTAAATGGAAAATATAAAATTAAAATTGTTTCTAATGCATCATGGCTTATTATGGCGAAAACAAATATATTTTTTCATATTTTTAAAATAAATTAAAAGATATTAACAAAAGTATAAAAAAATAATACCCATCCACCCCCCTATCTCCGAAACCATAATTTGTAAAATTTTGAAAAAAATAGAGGTATAGCGCCTCACCTGAACTTTACTGGAAAAATAAGGAGAACCCCTTAATATTCATTTTGGGGGGCAAATTATAGAATTAAATGGAAAATAAAAAATTATAATTGTTTCTAACGGATCAAGTAAAATATCAAATCACAGGGCTCATTATGATGAATAATTTTTATAAAATGAAAAATACGAAGAAATCCTTAATATTAATAATGGGGGCCAAATTATAGAATTAAACGGAAAATAAAAAAAATATTATTTTAACGCATCATGTAACACATCAAATGAAGGGGCTCATTATAAGGAATACAAATATATATTTTTCATATTTTTTAAATTAATTGTTTACAAGATATTAACATAAAGATATAAAAAATTCTCATTTCCCGCTTTATTTTCGAAACCATCCTACCTAAAATTTTGAAAATAATTAGCGGTACTGGGGCTCACTTGAAATTTATAAGAAAAATTATTAGAAAACCCCCATAGTGATTTTAGGGACAAATTATACAATTAAATGGAAAATAAAAATTCAATTTTCAAACGTATCATGTATATATCAGATAAACGGCTCATTATGTGAATTACAAATATATCATATTTTTAAATCATTTGTTTAAAAGATATTACCAAAAAATTAAACATCGACTTAATTACTTTTCTAGAAACTACACTATTTAAATTTTGAAAAATATATTTTATTTGTATTTTTAAATAATCTGAATAACAGATTCAATAGATTATAATTTAAAACTTGACGTATTTTACCCTTTATCTTCCAATCTACAGAGCTTCAAAATTCAGACAGTAAATTATAAAAGGCTTCCCTGAAAGTTTACTAGTAAAATAAAACTCTAATGTTAATTTTTGGGGGCCAAATTAGAAAATATTTATTCTTATAAAAATCAAGCGAATCCTGAAGCAGATAAAATAAAAAGTATCGAAAATGAAAAAAAATGAAAAGTGTATATTCTTTATAAATTTAAAACGCTTCCTTTAAAATATATAAGGGTAAATATCAGAAAATGCACTCATTCCCTGCTAATGTGCAGGGTATTACTTACATAACTAAAATGTTATATGTACCCTATTTTAATATACATATGCTTATTTTATGCAAAAATTAGAATGTTTAACCACTTTTTGGGAAATGACACCACAATTCACGAAATTACTGTATATTTCCAAACGTTTTGGGGCCTGGATCAGACCCCGTTGTCAATTGCAAAGAAACTATGAAAAAAGGCACCAACTCGAAAATTTAAAATTAAAATGTTTGACAATACTATTTGACTTACTAGAATGTTATAAATTGAAAGGAAAAGACCGCTAAGATTAAAATTTTTAGCCAAGATTTTTAAAGATTAGGGATTTTTATATAAAATTGGATCAAAATGTTAAATTATCAGTAATTAAAAATGTCGCTGTACCAAATTTTGTAACAAAATGATAAATAATAACAGAGTAGCTACAATTCTAATTGTTAATTGTATCTAAGTTTTTATTTCATTCATTTTACAGAAAATTTTAAAATTTCAATACTTAATTTAAAAAAGAAACAAACTTATAAACATATGATTTTTTTTGTTAAGTTTGTATTTGACTTGTGAAATGTTTCGAACACAACTTATGATGTATTGTGAAAATATTGGTTCATTCATTAAATAAAATATAATAAAAATTCATTATTTACATCCATAATGTCAACATTGTCAACTCCAAACAACTGAAAGTGCCGCCGCCGCCAGACTCAAAACATGTGAGTAATTATATATAGAGGGACCAATGCTGTTATATACTTAGAGCATGTACTTCTGGAAGTGGCATGCAAGCGTTGTTATTGTTTAGTGGTAAAGTAATCGTTGAATTTATAGTTATACAGGGCGATTCCAGATATGTTAGAAATCATTTTTTTCGTGGGTTGCACATAAGCAGTTGCATATAAAGGTTGTTTAAAATATAGAGTAGAGTGCAATTATAACTAATAAAATAATTATATAGGGAAGCCCATTAGCGGTCGAATTTACAGGGTTCTTGGAATAGAAGGTGCAGTAGAATTACAGTTATACAGGGTGGTGCAAAAAATATTATACAGATATGCCTATACAGGCTGGCAGAAATGGAAATGCAACATTCCGTAACCCATAAGCAGTTGTATATATATAGGGAAGATGAAATATAGGGTGAGAGGAATTACATATATACAGAATGATGATAAAAAATGTTAGAAAAGGAAATGATTTGTAGAGCAGCCCACGAAGAGTTCCATATATATGATGATTGAAATATGGGTCGGAGTAGAATTATAGTTACAGAAGATAGGTAAAAATTTCATAAACGAAAAGAGTAAATACATAGGCAGTGGCATATTCAGAATGGTTTACTGGGTGGTTCAAAAATGTTAAAAAATATTATGCGTGGTCCATGAGCAGCTGCATATACAGGGTGGTGGAAATATATAATGAGATGGAATTATTATAATGAGGATTTTAATAAATGTTAGAGAATTTGAGTGCAATTATAGCTATACATAGAGGTTAGAAAAAATAAATATGTAGGGTAGCCTATTAGCGGTTGATTTGTTGTCACATTAAATTAAGAATTACGAATTTGAACACAAATAAAGTCCTATGAATTATATGTGAAAAAAAATTGAATTTCCTTACTTATTTGTAGAAGCGAGATGTAAGACCGACATCTAGGATTTTCGAGGAAACTATCACACAGAGTTTCCGAATCTGGATCCGTTCCGTGTAATTGCTGTTCTCACTAAAGTCCTAGGATAGAATGTCAAGATAAAATTTTCAGGTTACTTAACCTGCCAGAGATATTGACACAATTGGTCGAATTTCGACCACTGGGCGATAGCTAGTATACATAATTTCCCTAGGGACATGATGTTTCTCATGCCAACACCATTATAATTTTTTGTCATCATTTTCACTGTGTTTTGTCTTATGCTTAAATATTTGTTTGTACGTTTTTTTAAATTCAGTGTCAATATATCAACATTTGTTATTTATTTTTTCTTTATAAATTTCTTTGGTACCTACTCTCCTTATCCAAATTGCTTATAAGAATAAATTAGTTCCATAATTAAAGCTATAAATAATTGCTTGAACCGTATAATACGACGACACAATAAACGAGACTGCCAAATATTTGAATCCAGTTTTTAATAATTTAGTCATCAATGATAATCTCAATAACGAAATTATATCTTGTCCAGCACCAGATCTCTAAAAAAACCCAAATAAATTTCCAGTACAGAAGAATTTTAATTCCCCCCTGCCGGTTCTGGGTAGACTTTTAAATCCCTAATAACTCCATAATGTGGCATAATAATAGCCCTTATTACGAAGTCAAGAGCCTTATGGTCTGCCTTTTGAATTGTTAAACTATTTGAGACTCATTGATAATAAAACGGAAACAGAAATTCAGATTAGGACCGTTAAATAATGTCTGACTCGTGTTGGTGCAAACGATGGGTCTGTTCGTCTGGCTTTCGTTTGTGTTGGCATGTAATTATAGCAGACATCGATCAGTTTATAAATTACTTTAACGATAATTGAGAGGAGACATATTGTGACCAGGAATTGTACTTTAACGCCGAAATCAATATATTGTCGTAACAGACATTATATATCTGAATGTAATGAATACTAATAATGCAAGATAAATTATACCAAACAGAAATGTTATGAAATTTTTTAATGACTGCAGCAGTAAACAATCTTTTTGATTATTTAAGAGGGTTTTATGAAAACAAAACATAAATCATAATGTCGACAGGGAAATTTTGTGAAATTGCCCTTATAATTGTTGCTTATCGAAAAAAAAGAAAAATGTTGGATACTTGTGTTTAATTAAATACAATATTTCGTTTACATTGTAGTTCACTCAGTTAGATCATACAAGACTCAGATGGTAGCAACACGCCCATCAGCTAAGGATTCTTTTAATTTTTTTCTTTCAATTTTTTTTCTTTAATCTGCACTTCGCTCTGTTTTAAATGTATTAAATTTGTTTTTACTATTCAGTGTTAAGTATATTGTTTTATATGGATTTATCATTTACTAGGTTTAGCATTATCAATGATCTTACCTTTCGATCTACCATTAACTTTGCCGAACTTTAAATTGTAGTTCTCTTATGTACTGTACTTTTGTAATCAAGAAGGAACTGATTACATTACAAAAAATCAAAAATTATGAAAATATGCGGTAAGTGATGGAAAATCCGAAAATTATATATCTACATAATAATAATACATATGTAAATATATGTATGATTGGATGTTGGGATGTCTGTTACAAGGTGTTAATAAACTGAGTATAAGTATACAGTTTGTAAATATACAGAGTGTAACTTTACAAAGTGAAAATATACAGGACAGTAGTAAACAGAGTGTAAGTATTGAGAGGGTGCATATATAGGGTGAAGTATATGCACTAATTCACAGGTGTAACTAGGAAAAATTTGACGGTGGCAGGAGAAGTTGGGGGTAAGAGCTGTAGAGAACACCTTTTGATTTTGTCAGCAATGACACGATCATCATTTGCCGGCTATGTTTGGACGGGAGCCCAGTACAATCAGCTATTTATCACAATCTAGAATCTATTTAAATTTATTTTTATTTATTTTTACTGAACCCATAGTATGATTACGCCGTATTGAGTAAAATTCTTCAGTAAAAGTTAACTTTTCCAAAAGTCTTGACATTATGAGGTGGTAAAGATAGCAGAGGTTCTACAAGTTTATAAATTTTATATATTTATAATCTACAAACACCCAGATTACTGCAAAAAGTGCATTTATTTAATTTTAATTTATTGCTTGCTGTTATACAGGGTGGGCGATATGTTTTTGGATATGATTATTTTATTTTCACATTACGGTTTATGTTACTAAACAAGATATCGATTTAGAACAAAAACAAAACAGCTAAAACTTGAGAAAATTGACATGTCACACTACCCAGGACCAAATAAGTAATATCAACTTTTTTATTCAAATGGATTTTGTTTGTTAAAATCCGATCTATAGTTACAGATACGAACCATTTATTTGGTTTGTAAAGACAGACCTTTATGGAAGAAACATTGACAATTACTTTAATGCAAATGAACGTTTAGTTATATTTTGAAAACCTATGTAGGATAATGATAGTAAAAAATAGAAAATTTTGAATTCTTGATTTAAATGGTAAATACATTACCATTTAAATCAATTATTTGAAAATGGTTTGTCCATTGGAGTAAAAACTGAAGCAATTTTTATTTATGCAGAACTTGGTCGTAATCTTCATGAAGCAGAGCTGATGTTTCATAATTGGTCTCCTAATAATCCTATATACAGAAAGTACCTCCCTAATGCCAATCCCGAACATTTTAATATGCAAGTCAATAAGTTGAAGATCTGACTATTTTAGATCAGTTCGAGATTGCCAAAACGGAACTTATTACAATCGATGGATTGGAAGATGCAATCCTTAAGAATGGCCACCTCGTTTACCAGATTCGATGCCTCTAAATGTGTTTGTGGCGATGTATAAAACCTAAGGTGTGTACTACCCAACCGAAATCTTTAGATGACATAGAAACGAGATAAGAGACAATTATGTTAACTAGTGGGTGCAAATTGTGAACATTTTTGAGGTTCTTTTATGAAAAGTATATGTCTATCACCTCCCACCCCCCCACAAATCATATTGACAAATGTATTGAAATAAAAAAAACTATATAAGAATCTAATCAAATATAGGTATTGCAAATAATTTTGAAAAGTTCGTGACCCCCCAGTTTGTAACCAAAAAGTTTTCGTCATTTGCAGTTTCAATCGAATTCATAAAATAATATATATATATATATATATATATATATATATATATATATATATTATGGCACACACACACATATATATATATATATATATATATATATATATATATATATATATATATATATGTGTGTGTGTGTGTGTGTGTGTGTGTGTGTGTGTGTGTGTCCAACAACATTATAAAAATTACAATCTTTGATATATTTTTTTTCTGTTTTCCACTGATAGTCAATTTGTTACACCACACCTTCGGAAGTTTGTTAAAATAATGTAGTAATAAAATAATTAAATTAACAACAAAAACTTACAGAATAAGTTACAACGCTTGATGCTGAACTCTCAATGATGGTCTTCACATGATTTAACAGCAGCTAACGCTTCTTCCATATATAATTACTCAATATGTTCAATAAAAATATATTTCTTTCTAGAATAGACGTATGTACCTAACTTACCATAACAAATCAGTAAATGCATTGAATTTCTTTATATTTTAAATACATATCGTTAAAATGTCAATGACATGTTTATTTTAGGTAGAAGTCTTATTATAAAATCAGGATTTTCCAGGCATGGAACCATGTAATAAGAACTAAATTGTTTATTAGATAAAATGCATGAACACAAAACAATAACCAACTGATTTCCTACCTAAAATTAATTGAAAGATTCGGTGTTTAAATATATTCAAATATGTAGTTATAATTTTTAACATAAAAAAATAAAACTCTTTAAAAATTTTAACATTATATTAAATTATAAATTAATATTACATGTAATATTTAAAACATTACTTAATATCCACATTTTTCAAAAATATTTTTTGATTTGAGACTGAAAAATTTCAATAGTCTTAAAGTAAGATATAAAACGAAATAAAAACTTTCATTCTGACATTTCATAGTTAATGGTTTCAGTTCGTAAGCAGAAAATAAAATTAACCAACTCAAAAGTTAGTATGAAGGTGTTGTACCTACCTACTATAACATTCCAAATAACTACAAAACATAAATACATACTAATAAACCTTCACCCAAAGTCTTATATTCAAAATATAATTTCATTAACTTAAATGAAACACATCGTACGCAATGACTATTTTTGTTTTGTATGCAAAATATAAAGACATATAAGCACCAGCTGTTAATGATAAATAAGTAATACTCACATTTGTTAAAAACTTTTCGCAGTGATTGAAGCTGAAATCTTCAACTTAACCCATTGACTTATTATTGACTTATCCTTACCATCGTGCTATAATAATCTTACGCCAAACAATATTCTGAAATGTCAAAATTCAAATCAATGCGGTACATCAAAGATAGCCATGAGTTGAGGGCTGCCAGACCCAACTGTTTGTCTTGAATATTACAATCAGTACCTTAATTCACATTTGTATTAATTATTATTAGAAATAAATTCATCAATTGCAACATAATTCTTATTTTAGTTGACACACCATATTTAGAAAGCAAAGTTGCAAACTTGCGAGAGCTAAATGAATTACCATTATTATGTAATGTAAATTTTCATGCACGGTGAAAAATAACTTTACGAAACAATCAAAATTTGTTACTGTTTAATTTAATTTAATTCGTCTTTCACATTCGAGTCAATCCATCTTACGATCTGGCCACACTGTTACTGATATCTGTTTGGCATTGACAGTATGGACGTAAATATTTTTTCTTTTATTATATTTTATTAAATGAATGAAAATTTTATAAATAAATTTTACATTCTGTACGGAAGGTCGACAATTGCTACTAAACAAAATAAAAATCGGTTAACAGACAGAGGAAAAAAAGGATACCTAACCGTTTTGTCTTTGCCTATTTATATATAGAGATATCCCACCAGAAGTATTTACAAATGTAAGAACTGAATTCAAATAGTTTTAATCATAAATCATAAGTAATAAGTAACACATTAAATAAATCACTTGTTACTCTAGAATAGAGAATACTCTAATATTCCATATTATCGTAAGACCTTTCTGTTCAGACGGATATTTTGCTTCATTCAAAAACGGTATTTCTCTTGCCTATTATAGAATACCTTCTTAATTCAGACTTGAAACCTGTTTGTTTGTGTCCCTGAGAACTAATCGCCGAACATAACATTTTACATCAAAACTATTTGGATTTACTTGTAAGTAGCTCTTCGATCACATATGTTTTAAGTGTTATTGAGATGCGCCTTCATGTGTTTTAAGACAAACCTTTACTAGCTCATGTTTTTATTCTAGACTGATAGTAAATCTCACTTTTATTAATCGCATCATGTTTTAATTTAGCCTCATGCAGGAATGTTTAGATAAAAGAGAACATCTCACGTCGAAAACAGGCATTTAAATCTACAAAGAAAAATTTTACGTCCGAAATATTTAAACAGTTTGTTATTGGCTCTGATGATGTTTTATGATCCTTAACGAGAATCAGACGGCATGTTAGTGAAGTGCGCGTTTCTCGAAAGTGTGAAACTCGAATTTATTTCTGTACCCAACAGACTAATCGTATGATGAATAATGTGAAAGGCATTACAGTTTTCAAGTATGTTTACATACCCATTTATCATCTTTCTACAATCTACGGATCGTTCCAAAGATAATAATACACTGATCAAAACGAAAAAGGGGTCACTAACTCAATGCAGTGTAATGTATTAGTGCATTAACTAAAAATGATAAGCCAATCGCCTACAGGTAAAACTATAACAATTTGTATATAAGTAAAAGTAGTTGTGTTCACATCGTCTTAAGGTTGCTCGTCTACATTTATCTATTTCACTACAACTCTTCCATTTGCCCCTTATCTACGGCTATAGTGCTAGAAACACGATAATATTTTACAGAAAGAGTTCTATGTTGCTGAACACTTTTTGACCAAAATGTCGATTTCAGTCATTTGCTGCACAATTAAAAGTAGCTCAATAGAAATCGCATAGTTCTTAATACACTGCATTAATTTTTCAAGTCTTCAAACTACTACCCGCGGGCAAAATTCGAACCCCAGTATCATTAATGACGTAAATCACGAATTATTTGTGGTTTCGTATGACATACAGTGTATTTAAGGTAACCTTACAGGAAAAATCTAAGGGGGTAAGATCGTGTGATCTTGCTGGCCAATCTGTGGGTGAACGTCGTCTAGAAAAAACAGCTTTCGTATAATTACATACGCTGCGAGCGTATGAAACGAAGCTTCGTCTGTTGAAAAATCATAAACTGAAAAGTATTTTGAGGTTAGTGTGGATAAATAGTTGAAAATGTACCCATAAGGAATATAGACAGGAATCAGAGTTATGGTCTAAATTTGTGATATCATAGTCGATCAATACTGGTCCAGTCATTGAAAATGTGTCAGAAACACTAGTATGTCAATTTTGACCTAACACTAACCCCCTCTTGACATCTAAAAAATAAAATTGCGTCCTCTGACAAATGCACGCTAAGCCCAAAATATGTAATATTTCAATGGACTAAAAATTCATTCAGGTTCAAAATCGTAATATTAACTCGATGAACTCCAATATGTTGGAACATTTCATCGGCCATCATGTGTTAATAAAACTTCGCTCAAAAGGTCGTTCAAGGTCTCCGTTGCTGCTTCACGTATGAAAGCCTTCGTTTATGGATGGCTTTTGTAGAGATAATAATAAAAGCGCATCTTCAGACGCAACAATCTCTGCATCTAATAACATATATTTGATATCATTAACCATTACATCTGCTTAAATGTAATTATTGTTTACATCCGATAATTTTTTTTTGCTGTCTATAAATACGAGTTCCTTCCAGCTATGACGGATCACTATCTCGTTACGGCTTCCGGAATCCGGTGTAATCTCGAGCATAATATATTTTTAACTAGGCTTTTAAGTAGTAATCAAATGAAATTCTTTAATAAATTAAAGTGTTGTTGGTCTTGCGCTCAGTAGATTGAGAAAGGCACAGGTTGAGGTGTTCGTTCAGTGTTGTATATACTTATTGTCGCATTAAAGATGTTTCTACAATAGATTTTCTGAAAGCCACATTCTTTACAAGAAAAGGTTACACCGTAATTTGAAGGTAGTAGGTCTTCAAAAGTTATGAAATGTATTTTTGGAGATGCTTTTCATCCTGGACTTAATGTGCGTTTTGTTTATTTACATATTTAAGAGAGCTACATATACACAAACAAATACTTACAGTGTGGAACAACGAAATGGAATAAATTCGATAACGAATAAAGGAGGGCGTGTTGGGAAAAACGCTTGGACACGTCGATTTGTACTTTTAAATGTGAAATTTTTCAACAAAAAAAATTATATAGGGTGTTTCTGGTGACAGTGGCCAATACCAACTTTCTTATTTTAAATTAGCCCCTTTTTATTTTTTATTTATTTTTTTATTCTCGAAAATTCATGTACAATGTCCTACACCTATCTTCAATTGTATTTTCAGATTGATTACAAAAATTTACATTAAAAATAGCAAATTATTTTATTTCACAAATTCGCGACATTACACTTAAAACCTAATTAGTAATACTGATTATTTCTTAATAATATAAAAAAGTAAAAAACTATTATGTTAATGTAGGAAATGTTCGAAACATTCTCCTGACGAACGTCTTGGCATCATGCTAATCTGGTATAAAAATGTCTTCTAAAGTTACTCAACATCTCAGGCATGACTGATCTAATCGCAAGCGTGATTTACAGTACTTTTGACATATCCACACAAAAAGTAGTCCAATGGCCTCAAATCAAGAGATCGTGCTGGATATTCTATCGATCCGCGCCTCCCAATCCACGGATTTGGAAAAATTTGGTTCAGGTCCTGCCGGACATTGATCTCGTAATGGGGTGGTGCTCCATTTTGCTGAAACCATATTGTATTGACAGGAACTTGTGGGTTTACTGAATCCGGACATAAGTTTGTCAAAGTTGGTACATTATTTTGGAGCAGTTCTAAATATTTATCTCCATTAAAATTGCCATCAATGAAAAAGGGACTTACCATATGATTTCCAACAATTCCTGCCCAAACATTAACTTAACAAGAATATTGCGTATGTTTCTTTGTCATCCAGTGAGGATTCTCATTAGACCAATAGCGGCAATTTTGATTAATGACATGTTAAGTGTAAATGTGCTCCCATCAGAAATCAAAACATCTTCTAATTGGATCACATTGTTATCTAACCTTACCATCATTTCTTCACAGAAATACGTTCTTCTGTCGACATCGTCTTCCATTAGCTCCTGAGTTGGCATCATTTTATAGGGATGCATTTTACTTTCCTTTAATACTCAAAAAACTGATGTATGGCTAACGTTGAACACTCGGGCTGCTTTTCGACCAGAATTAAGTATGTGGGTTTTCTTGAAACTCAAGCATAATATCCATATATTTTATCGATCTTACATGACCAAGCGAGCGAAACTGCTTTTATATTTTGCTAATTGTTCCGTGGGATACACGCGGCAAATTTGGAAAATTTTCGTGAAATTAGCGAGAAACTTCTATTTGTGTCCGTGTGTTATCTCTATAACCAATCATTTGTAGATTGGTTATTTTGTGCATTTCTGTTAAATTTCTGATATTACGTACAGTAAACGACAATAGCACTGACACTGATCACCACCGTCTTGCAGGCAGGCAGGCTATGAGTTTTGACGAAAATAAACAACTGTTTGTTTTTCAAATCAGTAAAAAGGAACGCAGAAATGATTTTTGCTTACTACTTCAATATCAAGAGCTAAATGGGAATTTAGTATTGAGTGTAATGTACTTAATTTGTGAAATAAAATAATTTTCTTTTTTAATGTTAATTTTTGTAATGAAAAATCTGAAATATATCAATTTGTTTTAAAACGAATTTATATAAGACCTGTTTCACCCCAAAGTAGGTTACCAAATCACCCTGTATTGAAACGTCTTCAGACTTACAGTTTCACCATCTCTCATAATTTTCACAATCTGACATATCTGTCAGTAAGATTTTTATTTAAATTACTCAGATTTATGAATTTTCCCTATGACGAGATCCTCACTGATTTATTTCTGAACATCGAAACCCCTCAAATCCGTGAATTTCATCATAATCATTTATGAACACATACCGATACAAATCAACTTAATTATGTCAAGTGCTTCACTGATGACAACGTTTCGGCCATCTTTTGGCCTTTTTCAAATCTATTATTAAACTATATCTAAGGCCGCTATTAAATAATCAACGCTTTTATAAAATATATCTTTGATAAAACATCTTTGTCAGAGATATTTGATACTGTAATACCCAATATTTTATAAAATATTTTTGACGTTATTTGCCAGTGAAAATGAAAATTGCGGCAACGAAGTTTATTGTTAGAATTGTAAAACAACATTCATTTTTGAGTATGAGGAACATTGATTTTGTATAATATAAAATGGAAGCAATTATTGTTAGTCTTAGTACCATTCTATGGACGTACAAAGTCTGTTGATTGATTAAAACGCTATTAAATATGCCGAAAAAATCAAAGTAATATTTAGTGCTGCTAAATAGTGAACTATAAATGATATCACAGATCTATGTAGAAGATCAAGCGCTATGTTGTACTCGAGTAGAATACTGTAGGTGAACCCTCTATCTATACTAACACATTTTTTCGTTTGTATATTTCTTTAGCAATTAAAAAAGACAAATATACTATCAATATGTGTAATGTCGCATCATCCATTCCAAAATAATTCTTGAGTCATTCTTGCCTTCTGTCTCAGCTCTTATAAATACGGTCAGGTCTAGGGTAGTTGCGCCGGTTGCTAGTTGTAGGCCACTTTTAAATTTTTCTACGAGGTATTACCTATGCCCGTGCCGTTGAAGATGTCTGTCTGCCGGTTGAAAATAAGACGTTCGGAAAAAATCTATTAGACCACGACAAAACAATCCAGAAAACCGTAGTATATCCAATAACATATAACAGTTTAAATCCTTAAGTTATGCATCCAACTTTTGAGACATGTTATAGGTAACTATATTAAAGACACTTTCAATATTTATAAACTAAAACGAAACACAAATTCGTAGAATAATAGTACACTATACCTTTCTGGGCTCCCCTTACTTCTGACTTATTAAAAAAAAACAGAAACTTTAACGATAAAAAACATCACAGCAGCACCAGCATAAATTCGTACATTCTCAATTTTGATTGAATAGAAAATATTTAATGAAATATTTGATGTAGTCGAATATGTCATTTAATGAAATTTGTTCTGACATTCAGGTAAAATATTTGATAAAGAGATTTTATTTAAGATCTTTGACGATGTAAGTGACATTTTATTCTAATTTAAATTGTTCATGTGAAATTTTTCAGACTGATTTTATCTTGAGATACATTTGATTTCTAATTCCATATGCGACTGGTAACAGACTATTCATAACATTTTACTCAATTAATTTCATATGTGGGTTCTAACAAATTAACCGAATTTTTTAATTAAGTTGAAAAAGGGACCACAATTCGACATTATATTTATTTTGGTATAATTTGTTTCTTTTTGCCCATTAATTTCCAAGGCAGTTTGTCATACATGTATCTTAAATATTTCGTGGAATATTAGGGTCTATTAGAAAGAAATGCAGGAAAAGTATCTTCAATAGTATTCATTCATTCTAGTCTGTTGATTCTCTGTCCGTTTTTTTTAGGAAATGTGATGATTCAAAAATTTAATGTCTAAGTACTTCTTTGGAAGTAACACCACAGTTAAGAAAATTGCTGTATATTCCAAACGTTTTGGGTTCTAGGTCAGACCCCGTTGTCAATGGTTAAGAAACTTGGATAAAAAAAAGCACAATTCTAAGATGCAAATTAAAATATTTGACAATATGTATTATTAAATTGTCAAATATTGCCAAATATTTTAATTTACATCTTAGAATTGTGCTTTTTTTTATCCAAGTTTCTTAACCATTGACAACGGGGTCTGACCTAGACCCTGAAACGTTTGGAATATACAGCAATTTTCTTAACTGTGGTGTTATTTCCCAAGAAGTACTTAGACATTGAGAAATATGCCACAAATATCATTCAAAAATTTAGTTGTACAAGTTGAAGAGGTCATTATCATTTATTCCAAAAATATTGTGTCCTTATACAAAATCTTATTTCATTATTCTCCTAATAGATAAGTGTCTACATTGCGAATAATTTTCTAATAGTTATTTAATGACTGAACTAAAAATTGGGTTTAAAAAGGGATGTTGGCGTCGAAAATTTATGATTTCTGGTATCTCTTCAGTAATGTTTTTCTCTAAATCTTTCACAATCTTGTACGTACATCTAAAGTTGTGCTTCATTGGGTTTATCAAGCCCATAGTGACCCATTGGTGGTTATATTAGTATTTAGTGCCCCTCTGTTATCGTTTTAAATTTGTTGGATCTCATCGTCAGAAGAGCTTATTGTTGGAGCGTATTATTTGAATTTGCCATATACAGGGTATTCCATCTCAAACGAGCCACCTTGAATATCTTGGTTATTGTCTTCTGAATGTTATTTGTGGCATGTTCTTGGTATTTTCAAAACTATTGGGATAAGAAAAAACAGGTCGATTTTTGTTTCGATGGGGAAATTTTTTGCGGTGAATTAGCGCTTGCGCGCATTCAACATAGACAGGCCAATTCAATGACCTTGAGATTTTAGATAGGGAAAATAGGTGTTGTCGTGTATCATTTGAACGCCATTTTTACGGACTATACCGTCATACTGCATGGAAAAGTATTAAAAAGGAGTGCTGTTGTAGCACGCTCTTAAACCATCCTGTTTCACTGCCGCATCCTGTAATAACACTCAATACAAGAAAAACATTAAATGTAAACATTCATTTATTTTACATTATTTTTTGCTGATATTTACAGCAATTTTGTTTATCTGTTCTGACCTTTATTCGATCATTTGAAGCATTGTACATTTATCTGTCAACTTATTACTTTACTGATATGTTGAAAATTTAAAAGATAATTATGGTATACACATTGCAAGAGCGTGTTGAGCTGGTAAATCCAAAATCAAAATTGTGCTCGATCTGCTGCAAGGGTTTTTAACCAAAACCATCCCGAACATAACGTTAGTCATAAATACGTATAGGAGTTGATTGTAAAATTTGAGACGGGCTCAGTAATGAATAAAAAAAGAGGTCCCATTGGAATTGTAAATAATGAAGGGGTAGCTGTGGCTACATTGGGCCATGTCTAACTTATACCTAACACGCAGTCTGTCCAGCAAATCTCTGCAGCTTCCGGTATTAGCAAAACTAACGCTTTTAGAATTTTGCATAAGTACAAATTCGATCCGTACAAAATTAAATTACTTCATGAATTGAATGAGGATGATGTGATCGAAGGCAAGAGTTTTGCGAAATTATGACCTAGCGTATGATCGAAAACCCAAATTTCTTGTACAATGTTTGCTTTTCGGATGAGTGCACAATATCACTTCGTAGGGAGGTTAACCCACATAACTGTAGATTTTGGAGCGATACAAATCCTCATTTATTTCGAGAAGCTCATAGTCAACATACATTAAAACTAAAAGTTTGGGCAGGGATTTTGGAAAATCATCTAATTGGACCCCTGTTTATTCCTGGTAATTTAAATGGTGAAATTTATCACAATATATTGGAAAATGAAATTAATGCCTTAATAATAGAAAAATTAGAAAATGATCCTCTACTACATAATGTACACTAGTTCGTCAATACTTCGATTTTTGAATACCCTGGTCGCTGGATTGGAAGAAGAGGTCCTATAGAATGGCCTGCCCGATCACCTGATCTGAACCCTTTGGATTTTTGTGGGGCCATGTTAAATCCAAAATTTGTATCACTCAGAATTTGGATAAACTACGTCAACGAATTATACCGGAGTGTCTTCAGATAACACCGACTATGCTGAACCATGTCAGAGACGACTTTCAGTCAAGGTTGTACTATTGTATGGAAGTCAATGGAAGACACTTTGAACTTTTGCTGTAGAGGCATTGTATTGTAATGTAAATTCATTTTTTTAATACTCTTTTATTATAACATGTACAGAAATTGCAATGGAAAGTTTTATTACGACGGTCTAGTCCGTAAAAAGGGCTTTCAAATGATATACGACAACACCTATTTTCCGTATTTCAAATCTCAATGTCATTGAACTGGTCTGTCAAAAAAATGCTCCTTCGAAACAAAAATCGACCTGTTTTTTCTTATTGCAATAGTTTTGAAAATAACCAAGATATTCAAGGTGGCTCGTTTGAGATGGAATACCCTGTATACCAATCAATCGATCCGGAAATACTTGGTGATATAAGTTCTTACTGCTACTGCATAATGTGGAGTAGCTCCATCTTGTTGAAACCTTGTGTTTCTATTAATCTCTGCAGGGTTAACAATGCCAGGAAAAAGTTGTTTTAATTTAGCTTAAAAATCCAAGTAAATCGCCCATATTAATGCCTTCTCAAAAAAAATATGGTCCAATTATACTGAATTTATTATGCCAGCCAATCGTTCATTTTAATAGGATTACTGCGTGTGACCTTGCTTCATCCTTCATCCAGTGATGATTTGGCGTAGGTACTCCAATCTCCACAATTTTACCTATTAACCATTCCATGTAGGGTAACCGTTGCCTCATCAGAGAAAAGAGTATTTTTGGGAAACATCGGATTCCCTTGGCAATGGTAACCGTTCTAATCTACGATCAGGATCAAAGTCATTTATTTTGTGAATCAATTTAATTTTATCTGGATGGTATTTCTCTTAGTTTCAAAATTCTCAATATAAATGTTTACGTACATCATTATCCTCAGTTAGTTGCCTTGTAGGGTTTATGGTCTTCCTGAACATTTTACAATATATCCAATTCTTTTTTCGTCATTCAGTTTTGAGCTCCCAAGTTTTGAAAGTTCTTTGACAGTTCCAAATTGATGGAGATTTTGTTCTATTCTACTCAATATAGGCTGAGAAATGTGAAGTCCAGGATACTTACTTCTCATTAAATATTCTGCACACCTCAGAATATGTTCGTCATTTATCACCCACTCCAATTTATATTAAGATCTCACTCTTTGAGTGTCAAACTCATTAAAAAACTTTTTAAATAATGTTTAAATATTCCTAAATGAACAATTAATACTAAAAATTAGTAACTATGTCACAAAAAGATAATTTTAAATTCGTCTTAAATGTCAGAAAAAGATTCGGTATTACTTTTTTGACAAAAAGTTAATTAATAGGGTAGTATACTACTACTTGTTTGCAGTGGCGGCTGGTGGGTTATAAAACTGGTGGTGCACTTTAATGGTCAAATATTGGGATCCAAAGATGACAACAAAACAAACCATAGCTTTGCTAATACTGCATTTATTTCTTATACATGAAAATATACGTCGACTTTTTTCGAAAGCGAAATGTTCAATGACCTTTTTATTAAAGTCTAGCATTGATTGAATATATTTTTTCAATACTAAGCACAGAAAGAGCATTTAGCCAGTCCTGAGACATCGTACTTCTAAGAAACCTATTAATCCTTCACTCCAGTTTCCGTCCAAATTGATTTCCCGCCATAAATAATGCAAGTAAAACAAAATAATGTATTGATGGGATCACATCCACACAACCATTTCTTTTTATTATAAATTTCAGTTTTAAAACTTGGTCTAAATGCTTTATTTTTCATTTTGCACTCTTGTTTTCAATTAAGATATGGCTTAGGAGGACCAGCCAATTTTATACCTAATTTATTTTGAAACGATTTATTATTGTTTTTAATATAGTCAATGTTAAAGTTGATACTCATTTTCACAGTTATGTAAACACACACACACACTGTATATTAAATATTCTTTCATAGACTATGAGGACAAAAACAAAGCAACCACTAATTAAATCACGTAAACAAAAATTTGAAGTATTGAAACGATCGGATGGGTTCGGTCACAGCTCGGTGTCCCCTTGCGGCGTACGGGAATCATCCCATTACTCCATATAGTTTGCATTAACTATCTTCTATCTCACGCGCTAAGCCCGTTATATCGTATCTCATAAAAGCTATATAAGTTTCATCGTGCGCCAGCCGACGTGCACGGTGAAATATTCTTTTTCAAGCGAATATAAGTCTTAATACAAGTGTGGATTAGACCTTAAATTGTTTTTTTGATAAATTCGTTGTTATTGAAATGATATTTATTAAACATTTTGTGTTGATTTTTAAGCTTAATAAAAGCTTATTAAATTTGGTGGTTCAGCGCACGAGTGCACTTAAGGGACAGCCGCCCCTCCGTGTTTGTATGTATCAATATTACTTTTTTCTTGAGTATCGACGTCTAAAAATCAAAAAGTACTACATTACTGAATAGAGAAGTGAAACCCCTTTTACACGCGGTCTGACACGCTACACCTCTTCAGTAAAAAATTTATTAGGGGTACGTAATATCCCTAGTGTAGTTTATAAAAATTGAACTGTTTCAGGATTTTCTAATTAAATGCATAATTACGTAGCAAATGAATTTATCGGTTGCTTTAGGACCAAACAATTACAATAAATTAGTCAAGGCATTGAGACATGTGGTTTATTGAGACATTTCGAGTTTATATTGCAGATGATAAATAGGTATTCTCATCGAATTTTGAACGCGTTAGTCAAGTTTAATATAATTAACTACTGTTATGACTTCTAACAGTAAAGTTAAAGAAACGTATTTCGTCGCGTAATTTTCACCTTAAATTAACCACCATGATTCACTTAATTACCGACATGTTATTTCATTAGAAAGTCCGTTTTTACTATCCCGTGTGTATGTGTGTGTGTTTGTGTGGGTGACGTAACCATAAAAATTCACCGTATAACCGGTTGATCGACATTTTGAATCGAGCAAACGAAGTTCGATACTATTTGTGAAATCGATCAATCAAATGTCGTCGACTGGCCAATATCGATTCGGATTCGAGCTCGCTCGCTGATATTTTAATTTGAAATTAATTAGGTCTCGTTTATCAATGCCTTAATAAAGCGGCCGCCTTAACAATTAGAAAAAATGCAAGTCTTTTAGTTGCCGTAAACGGTATGACATTTATGAAGACAATATGAAAAAGAGGTTGAAAATTTCTGTGGAATAGCATTTTTTCAACTGAATTGTGCGGGGCACGTTTTTGCTTGGTATTCAGCTCGTATAGAAGGTGTGGTTTAAGTCCGACGCCGCGCCGTAAAGGTAACTAAGTCATTGTCGAATGACTGTACATACATATATAGGGTGAACATTTTATTTGTGGAAATCTTTTCCCTTACTCTCCTGTGCTTAAACCACAAATTGTATAAAAATGAATAAGAGATGTTCTATGGCTTAATTGATGTGAAACGATTTTGAATATAGATAATTAAAAACAACATGGACCAATTTTAATTAAACAAAGGGGCAGTCATTTTAGACTGATCGATGGAAGCATTGAACGCAAGACAATATATTGTTTCTAGTCGAGAACCTTTCTCAGGTCCTCTCCCCTCAACTGATTGAAATCTCAAATAATTATTTATGTATTTATTACATAAAACTATGTGTAACTTCAGATGAAATAACTATCGGCATCTAGGAGTTTGAAAATTTTGGTGTCTCTGTGTGCTATTTTTAAATTCTGTTGTATGTGTGAAATACACAAATAATTTTACGAGATTTCAATCAGTTGCGGGAAACACAACTGTTAAAGATTCTCAACCAGAAAGAAAGCATTGTCTTGTGTTGAAAGGATTCTGAAATCTCAAAAAGGGTGTTATTAAAAATTATTTCAAAATATGCAAAGTTACGAATAAAATGTAAACATTTATGCAATATTGATTTAAATTTTGTGTGGGCTTCAACATCAAAAATTCACAATCAATACAACAGTCTTTTTCTTAGATTAATACTTCCAGCTAATATTACAATGGCGAGTCACTCGCTTATAATACTGCTGAACCACTAACGTCCTTCTCCTGCTGTGCGGCCGGATTTTTACCCTATCCCAGTTACTCTAGATTGTTCTCGCAATATCTTTGTCTCTTGGTCTGAAACTGGTAGACCATCTAACTCGTTCCTCGAAGTTTCCTTGGACTTCCTTCATCTTGAAATGGTTGATCTCTTGAATATAATTGAAGAGGTAAGAGAAGCAACGTAAGCTCTAGTTGAGGTATGTAGACGTCACCTTCATTATTTGGCAGCACCGAGAGAATACATGCATTCCTGAAGCACCTAAACCGATCCCAACCATCCATTAGATTCACCATGGAAAGAGAAGAGAGTGGGTGCCTACCATTCCTTGATGTGAAGAACCAAACGACTCGAACCGGAATCCAAGCAACAGTCTACAGAGAGGGTACACATACAGGGTTGTGCCTACACTACAATTCTAACCACCGCTCAGCAACCAAAACGCATCATCAAACGAATAATCCATAGAGTGAAAAATCTCTGCAGCACACAAAGAAGAACAAGTTAAACTTAAAGAAAACCTTCAGGAGCATGATTAAAAAATCATAGCCGGATACACCAGTACCAAATAGTTGTGGCAATCTCTACATTGGATAGATAAAACGACCACTGGACACCAGGGTAAAGGAACAGCTTATAGCTACCCAAAAGGCGGAGCTAACGTCTGGGTTAGCTAATCACGCATGGACCGAACTTCATAACATCAACTAGGATCAGCCCAGGGTAATTCACAAGCAAGAGCACTGGTATAAAAGAAAGTTTACATAATCTCCAACCAGAATTTAATCAGGGAGCCCAGCATCCAAATTAAAAATGTTTGGATATTTCTTTAGCCACTGCTGGTATGCATCACCGACAACCAACTTTTAGGGCCTTGCTAGTTGGACAAGATAACGGGTTAATGGACCCAATCAAGCACGAACAGCTACGCATGAGCAGATAGGCATGACCGGTTAAGGGTATAAATTTCCAGGTATAATCTGAATTTCCCATCATTCACTAGGGGAGATTCAAAGCGATTGAAACTTTGTGACTTCAACGATTTCAACACGATGGAAGTCCAAGGAAACTTCTATCCATGTCTTTCCACCGTATATGATGACTAGCTGTCGAAAGGACATTTTCAGTTTGTTTAAGTTGTTATACAATACTCACGCGAGGCATTGAAAAAACCCGTGGCAGGAAGCTGCTAGTCCATAAACTGAATTTACAACCCAATAGACCAAACATTTAAACCAGCACGTTATCGTTCATATTTCGTCAGATGTATTGGTTTTCCAGGAAGGAATGCACAAACGCTTTTAAAGTATTACTAGAAATTCCCTAAAGAAAGCACTGTGAAAAATGATGTAATGTCAATTTACATTGACAAAAATATACAAATACGGCGTTTAAAAAGTGCAAGGAAAATTCTGATCTGTTAGAACTTCCTTTTTTGTTAACAAATTAAATGTTATTGTTATCGTTCGCTCTAAAATAACATGTCAAAAAAGGTTTGCATGGAATTTTAAGTTCTTTTAAGGTTATATATTAGCCAAATCATGAAAAATTTTAATATTGTATTGCTTGAAAAAAATTGTTTTTCTCAAATGTCATTTGTGAGGCTGCACCTTAATGTATAGTTTCCGCCTAAAATTTTAATGATCTGTGTGAATTTTCGAAGATTAATTTGAATTTCAATCAGACAAAGCGACGATTCGCCTTTATGGTGATTTCAAAACTTGAAATTGCTGCTCTTTCACTCGTAAAGAGCTAACCTACAGATTAATGCGCCTTTCACCGATCTACAAACGGCCGCAGACTAGACGTATCGAATCATATGATCTGAAAACCAGTTAGATACTTCGTTACCCATCAATCACTATCGTGAACGATGTGAACTTCAATTTCGAGAAGAAAAGGTCAGCGATTCGGGAAAGCGAAATTCACAACATTGCTATTGAGAAGTAATAAATTACAGTGCACTGTACAGGGTATTCGGAATCTAGTTGGTCTTAGTACTGTACTTTTAAATTTTGAAAGGTATGATCATACTACTATTTTGAGAATCTCTTTAACCTTTTGTCCAAATTTTAAATTTTTTTTTTTACCTCGACAAGAAATCAGAGGAATTGCCTTTGTGGTGATTTCCTATTTTGATTAGTTTTGTCATGTACAAATTTTATATCATGATTAAAGATATTTTGTGACATATTTAAAAATATGTAGCTGTTATCTGGCAACAGTATTGCCTTACTTGATACAATTGAAGATTAAGAATCTTTATACCATATATACTCTACAAAAAATTATCTATTCTGTACTTTACACTAATGTCTTCATAGAAACCTCAAATCCATTGGATCCATTGAAATTATAGGCTTACTTCAAAACATACACCATCAAAAACGCAAACCAAAAATATCTAAAACCATTTACAAAACGTGGCAATATCCAGCTAATGATTGTGTACCCTGAACCTCCATAACGTAACATAGTACTACTATACTCAAAACTATTCCATCCAATATGTCGATTAACGGTATTCTAAGTCCATGATTTTATTCCTTAAATTGGACTTTACTTAACTAGAAGCATAAGGTAGGAAATACTGAACTACGTAACAAGTTTTAAATAGAACCCCTTTTAGAAATGAATATCAGCGCCGTTGTTATGAATGTTCGAACATAAATTCGCATAGAGTTCTAACAAAAGATAATGTCAATGTCTTTAGCATGTGAAAATTCGCCTAGGCAAAAGGGTACAAGGTACTCAAGGAGCTACTACACCTAAATTAGTTCAGTGAACCTACAAATAACAGTTGATTTCATAAAAATATTTTATATTTTATACATTTTTTATACTGGAAATACATGATTAAAAATATAAATTTTTGTCCTAATAAATTCATGATCTTAAAAAATATATTAAATAAATTTAAAAATCTGGCTACGGCCTTGAATGGGAGAAAACAAATTATCAAAAGGGCCAACGAAGCATACATATCAATGAACATGTGACATTTTTAAAACGGTACCCCTATACTTAACAAGATGTTTGGAGCTAACAGCCAAATATCTAAAATTAAGAGGGTTATTTTTTTATTTAATAAAATGACAATTCTATAGTATCTTAAAGCAGGGTTATTTTATATATTTTTTAATATAAAATCACACTACCACGGAATAATACAAGAAAGAAAGATTGATACATGGGCACTCCAGCAAAAGAAATCAAGGGAAATGGTAGAAATATTATAAAGCTTGTGTATTTGTACATAACGGAGTTGATAAGGAGCACAAGAATAACTGCTGGAGTTGGCATTCTTATCCAAAGTAAATACAGGGATCCCAAAACATTTCTATATAGTCCATTCTGAGAAGAGGCGCACTAAAATCGCACACGCTGAAACCCGAAAGATGGTGAAATATGCAACTATGTCTGGTCAAGACGAAGTCATGGATACTGTGATGAAGGACTCTAGTGCAGGATAGCTGTCTCTTGTGGAATATGAGTTTCATTCGGTGAAGAAGCATTGGGGTCGAAGTGACACTTGCTCGAATTTAAATGACACTTGCGAGAATTAATAACACCAGATAAAGTAGTAGTAGTAATGGACAATTTCAATGCAAGAATTGAAACCACAGTTATATATAATTTAAAAAAAAGGTTTCACAGAGACGATATCAATAATAACGGGGAATTGATAGTGACCATATAATCACTCCACAGTCTTAGGATTAATAACAAGTTCCATTAATGCACTGTGGAATGAATTCACAAAACTTTTACACCAATAAAGATTAACCAAGAAAATGATTAGAATACCGGTAGCATGGAAAAACGACAGAGAATATTGTTGGGATAAACTATCAAAAAATAAATAAGCGAAACTGCGAATGAGGCACTAGAAACCCGAAAAATAAATCTAAACCGTAAACCTAATAAGACTCCATTGTTCCGAAAAGAAATTAAAATAAAATGTGAAGCTTCAAGAGGGCTGACTTGGAATATAAAACTTTTCAACCGGAACAATCAGTTGAAAAATAGTAATGAAACAAAGGATTTGGTGAGAAAACCAAACTAGGAAACTCTCCTAGATTTTTATGGCCTACGAAAGCTAATATGGAGATTAGTCAGACAGCAGTGAAAATAAGTGAACTGTTTGATAGAAACGAATCAGGGGAAAATACTTGAATTACATATCTAACAAAATTGTTTTAAGATGAAAACATTCAACAAAATAAATCAAATTCATTGGTCATTCGTCAAATTCTACAAAATTTTCCATAATTAATGAATTTCAACTTTAGTATATACTTTGGTTTGGTATATATAAAATTAAGGAGTGTTTATCATGTAATGGCAGAACAGATAAGATAAATTTAAACCCGGAAATTCATTAGATAACCTATCACATGGCAGAATCCATCTAACCATCAAACTTTCCCCGAACCAAAAAAGAAACGGAACAAAACAACATCAATGAATTCTTTATCAAGTCGTAATCGCATGACTGCCACAGAACTAGCACAACATTCTATTCTTCTTCGGCACAGCTAAAAGTAACAACACAAGAAACAAGGTAGTTCCGTGAAATTTTTTCGAAGTTAACACTTCTAAACAGGCAGGCAGGCAGTCAAGCAGGCCGCGTACGCCATAAGAAGTACCGTTCGCCGGCCGATGTAAACGACCTTCTCGTTATTTGAGACTATTCCTACTTCTTTGCTTCGGTCGGAGCGCCCGGCATTGCCGGCCTTTCACGAAACTCACGTACCACCCAGAAGAAGTTGATGGATTAAAAGAAGAGACCGTAGACCGTACTGCTTCTCAATCGTGAAAGGTAACATCGAATGATGTTTCTGAGAAAAAAATGTAGAGTGATTGAAACATTATATTACAGTGTATTTAATTGCTGATGTTCAGTCTTATAGTGCTGTACATTCACCACTATTCCTCCCTTAACCTACGAGCTTGGTACTTTTCAATTTTTACACGACCTAAGGGCATATCAAACAAAACTATTCTATAAAAAACAACAAGAACATGACGGTACTAAAGGCAAAGCTAACTGAAGGGAAACTAAGGATAATTAAATTAAATGATCAACAATTTAGAAACCACGTGACCCAAAAAGAGGCATAGGAAGACCGCAAAAGAGGTGGATTGACGATGTGAAAAACATAGCTAGAAAACAATGGACTACGAGGACTGCCTTTTATATTACGGGATTGGACTACCCTAATGTTCTAATCTGAGAACTGACAGCTCAGTTTTTTGAGGTTATACGTACTCAGAACGTTTTGACATACGAGCACTATGTGTTGTTTACAGTAATTAAAGGATTCATCTCGGCAAAAAAATGGAATTAAATCGTGAACATTTTCGTGGGATTATTTTTTACAACTTTCCACGTGGATTAAGTCAGCAAGAGTGCATGGATGAACTTAATTTAATTTTTGGCGATGAAACTCCATCAAGGACCACTGTTTATCGATGGTATGGTGAATTTAATCGAGGTCGTAGTTCACTCCAAGACGGTCGTCCAAAAACAGTTGTTCCGGAATCCATTGATGCTGTGCGCGAACTGATATTGCAGGATCGTCATGTACCTATCGTGATATTGAGTCAACCTTACACATTAGTGGAACCAGAATACATTCAATATTGCATAAACATTTGAATGTCAAAAAAATTTGTTCGCGTTGGATCCCACACAATTAGTCAATCGTTCAAAAAAAGGCTCGTGTCGATTGGTCGAAAGAAAAGCTCAAAAAATACGATCGCGGTGCTTCAAAACACATTTATGACATAGTGACAGGTGATGAATCGTGGATTTACGCGTATGAGCCCGAAAGTAAACAGCACTCGACTGTATGGGTGTTTCAAGATGAGCCGAATCCAACAAAAGTTATTCGCGCACGAAGCACTTCCAAGCAAATGATTTCCTGTTTTTCGGAAAAACTGGAGATGTAGCAACCGTACCACTAGAACAACGCAGAACAGTCAATTCTGAGTGGTACACAACCATTTGTTTGCCAGTTGTCGTGCAAGAAATGAGGAAAACCAACCGCCGGAGACGGATCACTCTTCACCATGACAATGCGAGCTCTCACACATCGGCTCAAACAACTGCATTTTTGACCACCCAAAACATCGATTTGATGAGTCATCCGCCGTAAAAAACAAACTGAGAGGTCAACGTTTTTCGACAGCTGAAGAAGCGGTTGCTGCATTCAGAATGCATGTTTTGGAGATACCTCAATCAGAGTGGAAAAAGTGCTTCGACAATTGGTTCAAACGCATGCAAAAGTGTATAGATCTTCATGGGGAATATTTTGAAAAACAATAAAGCGATTTTCGATGATTAATATTTGTTTTTGTTCTGTAATCCGGAAATATAAAAGGCAGCCCTCGTATAATAGTAAGAAATGAAAATTTGGAAGCGTCTATGTGCAGCAGTGGAATAATACATGCAGACAAAGAAGACGAAGGCCGTTAAAAGTAATTGCAGTCGGGGTTATGGTAAGGGGGAGGAACTCCTGCTTCTTCCATGTAAATTTTTGTCGTCCTGAGGAGATTTTGGTATGACTCTCTTCATCTATTACACTTGATTGACTCAAGTGCACGTGAAATGAGATTTCGGCCAGATATTTATTAGATGTTCTGCTAGTGTATTGAAGTTTAGCACGAGCTAAATTTAGCCCCTGTACCGACAACCTAGCATTTTATTGGTTTCATTCAAGTCTGTTTTTCACATAAGAAACATGCACAAAGAATAGCCTATGGTCTACGTTACTCTCCAACCCAAAAACTGTCTCTGTGAAAAAATCATGCTTATCCTTTTCTCCGTTGTTGAAACAACATTACACGGAAGGTAGAATTATCTGTTAATATAATGACTAATTTTCAAATATAAAAGAATTATTGACCGTGGTACTAAAACACATATCAACATAAAATAGTTTTATTGATTTTTCGATGTTTTAGTAAAGGTCGTCCCAATAATAAAATGAAAGTAATGTGCACACATTTTTTTAAACACGTCACGTCCATTCAATAAGATTTCGTGTGCCATCAATATTTATCTCATTTTAATCATAAAAAATATAGTACAGTGTTACATGAATAGCATAAAAATTATCGTGCATCGGTAAATTATAACCCAATTCGTGGAAAACCATTAAAATTTTATAGTGTATGGTAATTTGTGGTCATATCTGAATGCATCTGTTGCATATGTGCATGATTTTTATGTGTTTTAGCAACAAAAAAATGTATAAAATAAGTTACGACTATTAGTCGAGATAACATGTGGAGAAAAATGAAAAAACGAGAAATTGGTGTAGCTCACGTTTTTTAATAATCTCCAAAAATGGTTGTTAACTTGTTTATTACAGTCCCCTATTACTTCTTTGTAAAATTTGAATGTGCTTTTAAATAACTAATTTAAGTTTAATTGTACAGTTTTTCACAATTAAAAAAATATATTGCTTGCGGTATCAATTTTCCATTTATACAAACTGCTCGCAGCATGAGATAAGGGGCTACTCCATAGATGATTAAATCATAAAACTCCACTGAAACCGACCACTGAGATTGCTATAAACAAAAAAATTAATAAAGTAATTTTGTTTTTTTCTGTATATACCCGTATTATAGAAAACATAGAATGGATAGTTCCATTGTCCATCTTTTTGTCATATAAATTTGTTTCTTTTGTCTGTTGATTGGGATATAATCCTTTAAAAATATTTTTTTGCAAAAAAACAGCCAATAATATCAAAATAAAAATAAAGTATTAATATAAAATTAAAGTTAATGGTCACACTTGAAGTAGATTTATAAATTTCGTGGTTCATAGATAAAGATGTTAAACGACACTTACTCTGTATATTAAAAAAAAACTATCGCAATTACCCCAAATTTACATTACAATACTATTCAGCAATTAATAAAATGAATCCCAATTTTACAAAGCTTCAAGATTTTTTCACATTCTACTTTCTCTTGTCAGAACAGTTAATTTCATGAATAATAAACAATTTTCATACCTCAAAACCATTGCCAAAACCAATCTCGTAAAATAATTTATTCTAGATCAATACAAGCGATAAGAAATAAAATCGGATCATTTTTGTCAGTTACGATGATGTCAACATTTCAGATCAGCGAACTTTACCGACAAGCCCACAAACTCGTAACTGTATTTTTACACTGGTGGTATAAGATGTTATAAAAATGTTCTTTGTACAACTAGGAATTAATTGGTTTCTCTGCGTCTTACTCATGTTTGTTGATACCAAATGATTTTGGCTTCTCTTTGCTACTTTCCTAGTCTCTTTGTAGTTATAGGACTTATTGTTGTGACATATCTCTTGCGACTTAGTTTCACTGTATTAATCAGATTCTGTTTAATTAGTCTTGTTTTTATTTAGTGTTTTTCCTTGATCCAGTAGTAAAACTGTCGCATTACCATTTAGTACATTACTATCTGGATCAGTATGCTGATATAGATAATACATCTGTGATATGTTTCATTTGGAACATTCGGAGCATTATCTCAAATTCTGCCAAAGGCAAGTAATTACATTTTTCATATCAGTTTGTTTCGATTTAAAAAAATATTTTCCCTGAAAACCCCATTAAAATAAAAGAATGGGACAAATAAATATACTGTAACGTTTTTATTTTCACAATCGGGTTCTGGGATTTATTTACAAATACATTCCAACTCACTCTAATTTATTTCCACTACTTTAACACAATTTATAATCAGATAACTATTTACAATTTATATTTTCTATACGGCAGTCGAATACAGAATGAATGCTTCCGTCGGCTCTGCGTATTTTGTATATTACTTCTCGGACTTCTCCAGAACGTCAAAGAGCAGCCTGGAGATTTCCTTCATGGACTAGATTCATCGAGTACTTTTCAAACATCAAAGCAAACAAACCACTGACCTCGATGCGCCAGACGAACAAAATTTCGAATTTGCAGAAATATCGGATGAAACCCCCTTCGACGAATTATCGGATGAATTTTCGTCACAATACAATATAACAAACAGCATATTTAATAACTGCTGAAATATCTTTTGTAATAGCAATTAAGATTCATAATTGAATACCAATAGTGACAGACCTGCATCGGCATACTGATTGGATGAACAACTGGGCCCTAATTCTTGAAATCATACTAGGCGACGAAAACAAATTGATTCAGTCGTACACGATATTCGAGAATACCAATTTTTATTAGTTTTCATTCGACTGACGTCATCAGTTGACTTAGAGCGTTCGCATGGTTTCAAGAATCGGGGCCCTGAGATGTGAAATGTTCCAGTTCTAAATGAAATTTATACCGCCGTTGTGTTTCAAATCTTTCGAAACAGTTCGATGATATGGAACAATGAATCGTATCACTAAAGATCTACACACGTCTATTATCCAGTGATTAGCCTTGTGTATGTTACATAACTTTCATATAGTGGTCTTACCTGGAACGTTCTATATTGCGTTGTTATTAAGGCGATCAATCCTGGAATCGTTTACAACACGATCTGCTCTTTTTACGTCGTTTTACTTTATTCCCAGATCCCTAATTTTACGCGCCTGGTTACATGACTATTACTAGGGCTGTTTTTTCAACCTCCGATATGCTATCAAGGAAAGACTGGTGAACATAAATGATTTTCTTACTAAAAGTAATTTTCATCAGAGCTAACTTTATAAAATGTTGCAGCCAGTGATGAGAAGTGAGTTAGTTATTTCAGTTTCTGCGAACTCCTCGTCAATTTGGAAGCTCTGTCCTCCAGACACATCTTTAGTTCAAGCAAAACATGGAAATCAGTCGGCGCTAGGTCAGTCAGGACTATATGGTGTCAGCATGCTTCTACTTTTGTTTTGAATGACTATTTTCAAGAATGTTTTTCGGAATAAATGGCCGCATCGATGTATGATTGTACATGGGTTATAAGTTTAATTACTTTTAATTTGCATACTGCGAAGCAAATGGTCACCTATTTCTTCGGGGGAACACGGAACATGCCGCAATCGTACTATTAGAGCAACATAATTTTGAATGATACAACAACCACCATTTGTTTGTCAAAATTATTCGATGACAAGTGTGAACCAAATCGTCAGGTCAGCGAGAAATTATTCGTCTACCTCGACAATGCGCGTGCATGTTTGCTTTATATCGATCCAAACAATCGATTATTTGATAACTGAACATATTCGGCGAATATTCCGGATTTGGCACCCAATGACTTCTTTTTACTTCCGTCTCCAACATAAATTCCGGGTAATTTTTTTATCAACAACAGAGCTGTTAATGCACTCAACATCAAGGCCGTAGCCAGAATTTGGGGGTGGGAGTTTGGTTTAGTTGTGATGGATGATGGATTCATTAGAGCTGCAAAATTTATAATTTTGTTAATATATCTCCAGGTTATTAAAACCGTATAAATACAAAATTGTTTTAAAGAAAAATATGGTTAATTGGTTAAAATTGAATATTTAAACTGAAAATTCCAAAATTGCCAGAAGGGGGATTGAAACCCCCCCCATTGGCTATTGCCTTGTTCAACATAAATGTTGATTGAAGAGCAAGCAAAATTGTACTCCACTTTGTTTTAATATATAAGTGTTAAGTAAATTAAATGAATTTGATCTCTAAGGTATAATAGGTTGTTGTACGTCTTTATTCATATTTCGTTTGTGTTTGTTTCAAGTATGTACACAAAAAACAGGTTTATTGGTAAGTAGGTTTTAGTTATTTTTATAGTTAGTTCTTAAATTTATTGATATTCTTAATGTCTCTGTACAGTTAGATATTGCAGAGAAAGAATCGTAAATTTTGACAGTGACTGTCCTGCCTTTAAAATTTCATGGACATTTTTACTTGCATTAGCTGGAGAAAACAACAAGAACGATTCAATATTCTACTGAGGAAAGTGTGCTGCTACAATTATCATACTAGAACATCCTGAACGTTCCTACTTAGTTAATGTTAAACAAACTGTTACCATTTTACAAACTATACAATGTTCTCAGACAGAGTTGTCACTTACTAATGAGTCTACATGAAAGTAATTTTAGTTAATCACGCATTAGATAGTATTGTAATTATATTGAAATACTTTCGCTTATGTTGTGATTGGGTCAATTTAAATATGTTTCGCAAAACTTACTTTTTTATTCTGATGACGCTCTTAAGGAGATATGTAAAATAAAAATATTATTCATGTGAAATAAAAATTATCCGAGTTGTGGAAATGACACGCAATACTTTCCAAAAAGAACAGAAATTTCACTAACTATACATTAGAAGAATCATCCTAAGCGACGGGACTTATTTCCGTTTTAGTAGCTTTGTCAATTACCGCACTGTCGGACCTGGGGTTCATAAAGCCTTAGAATAAGTGTTGTTTGTGAAACCTCTTTATCAATAAACAATGAGCTACAGTTTGGAGCGGTTTTTGGGCCGGTGTAAGGCTAGGCGCAAATTGAGACGCGTATAGCGCGTGTGACATGACACAGCACAGCGCGAACTTTTGTAGCATATAGTATTGAATGGAACAGCGCAAATTGGCGCGAGGCACTACACGCGTCTACTGTCAGTCGCGCCGCGCTGTAGTTGAAACACAGTTTCTCGTGTCGCGCGTGTAAACAGATTGTCAAGTGTTTTGAAAAATGGTAAGATCAGACGTTAATAGAGGTGGTAAGATATCAAAAAGGGCGCTACAATACAAAATATACTAATTATAACTAATTATATAAAGACAAAATTGAAATATAAAATTTATTCCTTCGTGAATCATATATTTTCTGACACAATTGGCTATGAACCTCGTCTCAATATGCGGATCACCACGCGACGTGTGTGACACGTGCTGGTCGCGCCACTCGTTTCTCATGTTTTCTCATATCACACGAGCTATACGCGTCTCAATTTGCGCCTTGCCTAATGGTCTGATGGGCTACGAGTCTACTTTTCGAAAATAATTAAGGTGAAGCTGTTACAACCAATGGCAGCGTTACCAATACTTACAGACTTTTGACGAGCTAAACGTAGGTGATGTATATTTTCAGCAGAATGAGGCTATAAGCCACAGAAGCAGGAAAACAATAGGAGTATTGCGGCAGCGATTTCCCGAATATGTTTGTTGAAGAAGGGGAACCAATAACTGACCTCCTAGGTCTTATGATTTATCACCACTAGACTACTGTGGGGCTACTTGAAAGTTAGTATATTTCAATAAAGTGATACCTGTCATACCGTGTGTCACAAGTAAACGGAGTGTTTTTGTTTGAAACTGGACTACAAGTATAGGTACGCTTTTAGTGAAATTTATATTTTTTATAGAATTAATATGACACCTCATAATGGACAACATTTTATATTGAATTGATTCCAGCAAAACGTAAAATTGATTTGAACTAGCTACGAATGAACTACTGACAAAGCGTTCTCTCCTACAACAGCTCAATCAACTGACCGTTTGACCATTGAACACCAAACTTTTCTTTAAGACGTACCTCAACCGGAGTGTCCACCGACTTATACTTTGCATAAAAAAGACAGTTAGTTGTTTGGGGAATGTAATAAAAGCATTGAAGGATTCTGTTTATAAATACAATTCGACCCAAACCTCTATTTATTATATAAATCAGAAAACCGGGTAATAGTAAGTTTATTTGAATAATATTTTGTGTTATGTTTTTGCGATTATGACAAGACACGATTAGTATTTTTGCAATATCAGTACGTTGAATGTTTTGTTGTAGGTAAAGAGTTTTTTCATCATTTTACTATGCCTAAAATAAGAAGAAAAGCAAATTCATCAGAGTGTGGGAGCTATTCTGTGGAGGGCTATATATATGAAGATCAAAAAAAGTACTATGTTAACAAGCAGATAGTGCATGCCCGCATGTAGCAAGCGTTGCATTTGATAACTTTGTGCAAAATTCAATTGATTTGCTGTCTAGGCCACCAAGATCTCCTTCTCTGTCGCCCATTTAACATGTGTCGGATATTCTGGGAAAACTACGCAAACTCTAGCGGTACTTTTTCACAAGATACCGGTAGCATGCACTCGGATTCCTCAGGAACAAATCATATAACGCATCTTGGAGGATTGTAACTGCCTGGTTCCCTTTAATTTTTTAATGGTAACATTATTTAATTGAATACAACCGCAATATAAAATGGATTGTATAAACAAATCTTTACTGGGTATTCTGATTCATGTGTCACTTAGTACATTCACTAGCTTCCGACTTGGCAATTGCTGGAAATTCTTACTAGCAAACCACCCAAAACAATGCCTCAAGATAAGGGCAAACATTTATAACAGTAGCTAGCTGCACTAAAATATTGGTTTGAAGCAAATGGACTAGTAGTGGCACAAGAAAAATCACGGCTGTCATCCTGAGGGGACCATGTAATAGTGAGGGCATCAAGTTTAAATGGTGAGACGATATCATTATGCTCGTGAAGTACCTGAAGTATTTAAGTATGATGTTAGATGACCTGATTATTTTGTAGCATATCAAAAAAGTAACACAGAAGGTGGAAGGCTCGCATTCGAAAAGGTGATACAAAAAAAGAACGTATGAGGACTATCTGAATAAAGGTGGTAGGACGGCCTCCGTGGACGCACGTCCTGTTATGACGAGGGAACTGCATATATTCCTTGCAGTGTTGGAAATGGCGAGACTATAACAAGGGGAGGAATGGGGAGGAGAGGAAGAAAAAGAAAATAGGTAGAGAATTGTAGAGAGAAGTCACAGTGGACCCAGACACTTATCCCACACTTATCACTCAGTTGCTAAGTAAAGGCGGATGTCTTAGAGCATATTTGCGTAGATTTCGAAGGGCGGATGATACGGCAGAACATACGTTTTTTGCTTGCG
The DNA here is from genome assembly GCA_034190945.1 of Octodonta nipae. Classification (NCBI taxonomy): domain Eukaryota; kingdom Metazoa; phylum Arthropoda; class Insecta; order Coleoptera; family Chrysomelidae; genus Octodonta; species Octodonta nipae. The sequence goes on along the minus strand of CM067216.1, from coordinate 58,012,245 downwards.
AGAGGTGGAAAGGTGATAATGCGAAAATGCAGGGGTTAAGTTAGGAAAAAGAATAGGTAAGACAAACATGGTGGAGACCATGATAGACATAAGAGATAAGTGGATAAGGTTAAGTGCGGTTGTTATGCAAGTTGTGAAAGAAAGAGCGAGAGAGAGAGACTGAGAGATGAAAGAAAATTGGACCAACGTGTGGGGGTGTGATGGTGTTGATTTGGGGCCGGGTATACCCGATGTATAACTCGGCGTAGATGGTTCTGGTTTCCTAAAGAGCAAATGGAGGTATTATAGTGAGTGAGAGTGATTGAAAACAAACGCATGTCAATCTTTTTTGTGGATTTCACCTTGGCAAAAAAACTGTCTGCACAGACAGATTACGCCTTTTGGCAACTTACCTTTATGTGGGAACAGGCGGCGGGTAAACAATAAAGCCAATTGTTAAATATTTGCTTTTGCTGCATAAACACCAAATATCTGTAAAATGCAACATGTAGTTTACACAACCTACCTTTTATATTCTTTACAACCTCTTTTATATCTTAATCTCGTAAAAACAGAATGAAAACATGTGAACTTTGGCGCCTGTAACATATCCAACATCTATTAAGTTGTTTGTATGCAGAATTAACAACAAAATCGTATTGGTCACTCAAAAGTTGTCTCGGTCAAAGGTCGAGCGATTCCGTTGAATAAACTCGGCGTTCGTGTTCTTCACATCGGTCCTGTCATGGTCACCTCTTCTTCTATGGTTATATTATGGTTGTGTTCGTGATGATCGCCATGGTACACTACCTTATGTAAGCTGGTTTACCGGTGATGACCGATAACGACCTTCTTTTGTACGCCGTTGAGCTTACGTAACAGGTGTCTATGCGGTGTAGCTTATGTGCACGAGAACGTATCGACACGAGGTATTGAAGAAGTTCCGTTTTAGTTGCATCATTGTGTTGCATACCGGATGTAAGAAAGACTTACTTTTATCGATTCGGAATGGCTTTGGAACTTTTTATGAGGCGCGAGCTGGAACAGAAGCAGTTTGGTTTGTACGTTAGCAATTTGCAATGAAATGTAGGAACTTAGAAGTTTCGTTTTACAAATATAATAATAATTAAAATTACTTACATTAAAAAAAGATAACTACACGTGTTTCCTACCTTAATCAGTTTCAAAAATTTTTTAATAAACTTAACCTATTTTAAAGTTCAGACGTTGATATATCAAATGTGCTAAGTGCCAAAATAATAATAGAAAAGAAATAAAGAAATAGAGATACAACTTATGTCAAACTGCGTTACCAAAAATTGACAAAAACAGGTACATCATTGAAAGATGATGTGATGCAAGCCTTATTATGTTCCATTCTATTAAAAAGTATATAACATAAACATCGTTAAAAGTGAAAAAGTATTTTGGTTTTCGGTAAAACCAAAAAAAAATTGCCAAAAAAATAAGAAATAATCTAAGTGCCATTATTAACCAAGATTCATGTTCTTCTTTTTGAAGGTAAGCTATCATGGATTCCAAGTTTTTTTTGGTTTTCCCCCATTTTGTTGTCATTTTAGATAATATTTATGCTTATGCCATTTAGATCAGATGGTCATTTGCCCGCTTTAAAAATTTTAGTTGTTTTCAGTGGACCAAATTCGCAAAAACTTTCTTTTGACTGCACTGCATAATTCTATAAATCTAAAATCGAGTTAGATGTTATCACATCATGGAGGTCATGTAGTGCGTTTTCCGATAGGAACGAAATTCCTATCCATGGAGGTATTACGTAAAGATAGAGTCCTGGAGTTATGGGCTCCTGTGTCTTACAGCTTATATTTCTGAAGATGTATTAGAGCATATACTTCTAGAGGTAGCCTGCAATGCACAAATGTTATGCCAAGACTAAAAAAAAGCGCAATAGAGAGAGTAACAGGCTATTTCTCTTGGTGGGTGCAACCAGGCAATGAACTACATGCTGGACTTATTAAATTGGAAGCAGCTCCCAATCAAGTGAAATAGACAAAGGCCATCATGTGCTGCACAGCTATCGTATCATTTCAATATGCCCCGCAAAGGACGAACCATTTTTAAGAAAATCGAAAAATGCAGTACTATAAATACAATAATGATCGTGAAATTCGTCACAAAACTTTTCGTCAGAAATATCGAAATTTCAGTAAATAAGAAAATAATTATTAACAAATAATATTTGTAGAAAAGCTAAGTACAGGTTTAAATATTTGTAACTGACAGGGAACTACTTGTGATGTGCTTTTATTGATCTTGGTAACAGGCGTAATTAAATATAAAGTACATAATTAAGCTTCTTAAGGTTTTCCCAAATAATTCACACATTATATCAATGGAATCAATGAATCTCTCATTATCTATGTTTTAAAAATATGTATAAAATAAATAACTTTTTTATAAAAAGGTAAAAAATAATTCCATTGGATATTTTAAACAAAAAATAATATGTTTTATAAAACTGTGTTTGAAGTTCGTGCCAACCTTGAGAAATATAAGCAGATTTATAAATTCAACAATTTTTGTTAAACATATATTTTTCAGAAATTTCATCTTTTTTGACAAACCTCGTATACAATCATGGATAAAAGCTACATAATTGTTAATTATCATATATTTTAATGAAATACCAATCTCATTTCAATTAATATCATCCTAGATTTCGGATAAGGCTACTTATGTTCATCTTTTAATAGTGTCACATTCACCATATATATGATAAATGAACAACATTTTTCTGATTTTCTGCAAAACGGGCTATTCCATGCCAAGTTAAAAAATATGGGACCAATCTGCAACTCTATTCTATCAAATGAAATAAGAATTATCGAAATCGATTTAAAGTTGACAGAGTATCGCGGTAACAAAACCTTTAAAAAGGTACAACCGGATTGAGAACCACCTCCACTTTCGAAGTCGGTTATCAGATTTATTTGTGGCATTGAAATTTTAAATTAAAAACGAGATTTTTGTCACTTTAAACACCCTGTGTAACCAATTAAGAATTAGAAATTTGTTAACAATACTTTTCAAATGTTAAGCGAAAAAAACAGCAGAAGACCTGTTTATTTTTTTTGTCATTTTAATTATCAATTTCTCTAAGCTAAGCACAATCATTACTTAAGAAAGGTAATGTTATCGCGAAACATGTGTCGTTACTTAAGTTTAAGTAAATAGATTGCAGCTTACCTATATGTTCCTATATAATATTATAATTTTATATTACTTTACTCTATGAAAACGCAGGGATTACATACTTTCATAGATACGCTTTTTTATTAATAGTGACATTATCTATTACTAAATTATTTCCACTCGAAATTATCTGCATCGAACGCTGCGATAAGAAATTGGAACACAGCGTGGTGAGAGAGTCTATTTAACAGAATTCGTGTACACAAATTAATTTCATGCTGCACGAGCTTTTGATAAGTCAGCTGTCTCGATTTGTATCAGTGGAGTTTTTCGTTCCAGAATGTGTTGAAAATAAACTTCGAATCAAAGTAAAGTCAGCTTAGAGAGAACGATATATACGTATACGATTATTTAATGCGTAAATAAATAGTTTAGTTGATGTTTTATGTTTTTACCGAGCACACCGTATGATGTGTTAAAATACATTTTGTACGAGATTGCTTAAAAAGGCACTGTAGCGACCGGAGTATGTCTAAAGTCAATGAATTCACATGTTTTGGGTGTTTTTGAGGTAGCTAAATATGTAATTTTAAAAGATCGCTGAAAACTCTCACCATGGACCACAGTATGTTTACTGTCAGTGCATTTTTTTTTCTGGCCTCTATAGTACTCTGCACATCGTACCATGTACTATTGTGACAATAAGTACCCGGAAATTGTAAATAAAACACAAATTTTTTATTCTTCATCAATATTTATTATGTCTACTTCAAAGTAAGACCTTCCTGAAGCGATACACATATGTTACCTTTTCTTCCAATGGTCGAAGCAGGCCTTGTAGGCTCTGGTCGGTGTAGCTTTCAGCTGCCTCTACGAAATTTCTTTTATTGCCTCAACCGTGTCACAGCGGATCACAGGAAGCGGCTGTTTCAACTTGGGGAACAGGAAAAGTCACAGGGCCCAAATCAGGCGAATATGGTGATTGATCGATGGTATGTATAGGATGTCTGACCTTAAAATCATTCTCAACTGTGGCTATTGCGAGAGAGCATTATCTTCGTGCAAAATCCCCGAGTTGTTGGCCCACAGTTGCGGCCATTTACGACGGGTTTTTCTCGCAAGCGTCTCAAAACAGTAAAATAAAACTCCTTATAGACTGCCTGGCCCGTTGGAACAAATTCACGATGGTGGACTACGCTTTGATAGTTTGCTAGAAAAGGTGATCAAGAACTTGGACATCATAATATGATGTTGTGCTTCTCATGTGTAGCAGTTACTTGAGGTTGAGTAAAGGGAGTTCCCTTTGATTATGGTTTCGTTTTTATATTGCTATAGATTCTGTGGGTCGGAAATTTACAAATATTCATTTTCAACGTCGTTATTTTTAACAAAATAAATTCACATTTACAAACAAAATGAGTAATATTACAGCTGTTCACTTCTTTCGCTGTCGGTTTATCAAATTTTAAACTAAACTCCTCAATTTGTTCACCATATTCGCCTGATTTGGGCTCTGTGACTTTTTATAGCCATTGTAGAAAATACTCTAATGCCCTGATTATTTTCGAGTTGTCGAGAGTGTTTTGAGGAACCTTCTCGACACCATTTTTACATCTATTTATGTATACGTGTTGTTTTTATCGAATCAATTAATTTAGAAGGTTTCTTAATTTTATTTCTTTGGCGGTGTAAAATGAATTTTATAAGAATATTTTCTGGTCTGATGGGCATTAATTCAAGCAAAAACATCGATTTCTTCCAATATTTGGATTGCCTTAAATAGACCTTATTTCTGTCCGCCCCTAATCATACCGTGGACTGAAAGTATATTTTCCACAATATTTGGAACCATTAACAAAACCCTAAGTTATAAAACCACCAATGGCATGTATACCACAAATGAGAGAACAATGAACACTTTTTGGAGCTATATTTTTTGCCCTTATTGATTTTTTAAAGTGTAATTTTTCTTCATGAATATCTATTTTTCACGAAAATAAATCATCTAAAGAGTCTAAGCCAATATTTGGGGATTTCGTCGTTTTGGGATCATTATCTTTGAAAAGTTTCAGACTAAATTATAGAATTACAACAAGATTGCTTCAAGTCACATAATTGATAAATTACAAGAAAAACACTATTTAGACGACTGGCTATTTACGCAACCATCTTCTTATTTCTATGAAGAGATCACATCCTATCAGCTGCTTATTTTTATGGTGAGATCAGAAAGCTTTTCATCGGATGAAGGAAACGAACTTCTGTAGAAGAAAAATACTTAAAAGAAGTAAGCATTTTATCCATCATCAATAAAGTCGTGTGAAAAAATGTACGTTTAAATTTGACATATTTTCGCAGTAAATTTCACGATTTGCTTCAATGTGTGCACAACACTGAAACATTTCAAGGAAATGTACACAGTGTTCTCCAGTTAGGTAAATTAAAACAATTATCGTATTTGTTCATTTATTAGGTAATAAAGCTACAATCTTAATCCTTTGAATAAAATCAGATAAACTCCCATAATTTAATAATAATAAATAGTACTATTTGCATTCGAGTTTCACAATAACACGAAATTCAACGTTACCCAATCCATTTCGTTTCTTTGAAAAAATGTTTTTGGTTATAAAATTATATAAATTGAAAGTTACCGGGAAAAATGTTATCTATCATCGTAAACATTAAAGTTTATTGAGATTGTATTGAGTTGCAGAAGAAAATTTAAATTATACGTACTAGCATTCGTTGTGCAATTTAACTTGCAATTGTTTCACTATACTGATTTTTCCTTAATGGGATCCTTTCTGGGTCTATTGTTCTTATTGACCAATGACAAGTGGGTTGAGCTAATAATAGAGGCCGACAAAATGAGATCGATTTTTAGGGTTCCGTATATACAATATACCCTTATAATATCACTCCGGATTTCTGCCTTTGTCACATCACAGCAATTTTCTCATAAACTACTGTACGGAAGAGGTTGAAATTTGGTACCAATCTATAGTTTGGTCACTCGATCAGGAATACATATCGTAAAAGAAAAAAATTTGATTTTAGGGGTACTTCTGGGGGGAAAAACTAAAAAAAATCGACCGTACCCCCCCCCTTGATCTCCGAAACTACTGAGCCTAAAATTTTGAAAAAAATAGGAAATATAGAACGTTGCCCGAACTTTACAGGTAAAATAAGGAGAAACCATTAATATTAATTTTGGGGGGCAAATTATAGAATTAAATAAAAATTTAAAAATAAAAAACATTTCAAACGCATCATGTAAGGTCTCATTCTGAGGAACACAAATATATTTTTTTCATATTAAAAAAAATATTTAAAAAGATATTAACGAAAATATACCAAAATTTACCCTTATCTCCGAAACTATAAAACGTAAAGTTTTGAAAAAAATTAGAGGTATAGCTTCTGACCTGAAGTTTACTGGAAAAATAAGGAGAAACCTCTACTTTTAATTTTGGGGGGCAAATTACAGAATTAAATGGAAAATATAAAATTAAAATTGTTTCTAACCCATCATGTTATATATCAAATCAAAGGGCTCATTACGACGAAAACAAATATATTTTTTTCATATTTTTAAAATAAATTAATATAAAGATATTAACAAAAATATAAAAAATACCCCCCCCCTTATCTCCGAAACCATAAGATGCAAAATTTTGAAAAAAAATTGAGGTATAGCCCCTCACCTGAACTTTACTGGAAAAATAAGGAAAAACCCCTAATATTTTTTTGGGGGGCAAATTATAGAATTAAATGGAAAATATAAAATTAAAATTGTTTCTAACCCAGCATGTTATATATCAAATAAAAGGGCTCATGATGAAGAAAACAATTATATTTTTCCATATATATAAAATAAATTAATTAAAAGATATTAACAAAAATATAAAAAATTTTACCCATTCCCCCCCCTTATCTCCGAAACCATAAGCGGAAAAATTTTGAAAAACTGGAAGTTTAGCCCCTCACCTGAATTTTACTGGAAAAATAAGGAGAAACCCCTAATATTCATTTTGGGGGGCAAATTGTAGAATGAAATGGAAAATAAAAAATTATAATTGTTTCTAACGGGTCATGTAATATATCAAATCACAGGGCTCATTATGACGAATACAAATATATTTTTTTAGTTTTTTTAAAATGAATATTTTAAATTAAATTAAAAAAATATTTTAAAAAAATTACCCATTCTCCCCGTTGTTCCCCAACTTTAAGACCTCATTTTTTTTTGTTTATAGGAAAATATGAAAAAAATCCCTAATTCTATTATTTGGCCCCCAAATAATAGATTTAAACGGAAAATAAATTATTAGAAAACCCACATAGTAATTTTAGGGACAAATTATACAATTAAATGGAAAATAAAGATTCAATTTTCAAACGCATCATGTAATATATCAGATAAAAGGCTCATTATGTGAATTACAAATATATCATATTTTTAAATCATTTGTATAAAAGGTATTAACAAAAATATTAAACATCGACTTAATTCCCACTTTAGAAACTACACTATTTAAATTTTGAAAAATATATTTTGCCCTTTTTCTTCCAATCTACAGAGCCTCAAAACAAAGACAGTTGATTATAAAAGTCATCTCTGAAAGTTTATTAGTAAAATAAAACTCGAATGTTAATTTTTAACACATATGTATTCTTATAAAAATCAAACGAATTCTGAAGCAGCTAAAATAAAAAGTCTGTGCGTGGAAAATGAAAGTCTATATTATTTATAAATTTAAAACGCTTCCTTTAAAAGGTGTTAGGGTAAATATAAGAAAATGCACTCATTCCCTGCTTGTCTGAAACTGGAATATTCGAATCTTGAAGGTGGTACAGAACCCTAATTATGCGAGTCGAACTCGCACTTGACCAAATTATTTTGTCCAGAAACCAGACTATACTTTCCTGAAGGTTTTTGATGCACTGAGCAAAAAACACCGTGAGTTTATGTTTATAAATTTAATAATTTTCCTGTAGCTGGAAAATACTGAAATAACGTAGGTGTGATACAGTAGATCACAATTTAAAAAAAAAACATAAAAACATATATGCCACGTCCACGTTTCATGACTCTGGGTGAGGCATAGAGCGGTAAAAAGCTATAGGAAAGTTAGCATATTTATAAACTTAAAATAGCTCTATCTTAGCTAAAATGATAAATATATTTGAGGAAACTGAATGCAATTCGAAAGAGACACACATACTTTAAGATGCTGTGGGTATTATTTTTTTGAAGAGAAAAAAATTTGTCGGACGTATAATCTCAAAAATGAGCAACAACGGTGTTTTTTGCAATTTTTAACTTAAGATGTCTCAAAATCCTGACATGATAGAGCAATTCTTCGCCCAGATATGAATTCAGCGCATCAACTCCTTTAGGAAAGTATTATCTGGTTTCTGGACAAAAATCTTGTCGGCGTCTGTAATTATATAGTTATTAATTGTCAATTTTGAGTTATCAGGTCCCGCCAAATTTATATTTTTCTGGATTTTAGGGCTTCTTCCCCGCTAAATTGCCATTAACATCTTCTTTCTATATCAGTTTCGATACTCCTTAGCCGCCACTATTGCAGAATCTTATATTTAAGTTGATTGCTTCAATTGATAAATTTAATCCAACAGTTTTTTTTTGTGAAGTATCTTGACCGTTTGAGGAAGCTGATATGAGATATAGAAAGATACCAAATGTACATTTCAGGCAAAACGGAACATAAAACTGTAATATTATGTACTATAGTTTTAAGAGGACAAAAATCAAATGTACAGAGCTAACGGTAATTCTACATAATGACAGTAATTCTACATAAATGTGTTGCGGAGTTGTAATACCCAATTTTTTTTTTTCGGGGAGTTAATATAGCATTGCATATTTTCATTTTCATTTTTTTTTCTGATGTTCTTCAGCCATAACCACTGAGTTCAGTGCTCTATTTACCTTTTTTCCTTTAGTTATTCTCTCTTCAGTGTTCTCCTCTCTTCGTCCTATTGATGTTATTTTTATTCCTTACAGTTTCAAATTATTTCCCCTTTCTAAATCCAAGTCCTCTGGTGGGTTTTCTCTTTCTATGCATATATAGTGCGTCTTTTTTATGTAGACTGGTAACCCCTTCCTCTATGAGTCGTAGCTATATATTCTAGATTCTAGGGCTCCTTTATACTGTGCAATTACTAGTTGGTCATGTGGATTGTGTATGGGTATAAAGAGTTGCATCCACGATAGGCATTCCCATACCTCTACACTTTTTCTATCGTTCCTTTAAAACTTCAACTAGATTTATATTAAATATAATTAGAGATCTAACAACCCTGTCTCAAGCTCTTAATGCCCTTATTTAATTCTACAAATCGTAATGTTGAACAAAGCATAATTTGTTGCTATATTTTTTAGTGAATTTCAAGTTCCTTAAAAGGTCTACCCAATATGCCGATATACAGTACCAACCAGAATCCTTAATAATGTTTATTTTAATGGCATTTAGTTTCGGGTTAAGAAGTCGTCTTTGTCTGTGCTCTCCTATACCGCTATTACTTTCTCTATCGTCTCAATATGATTCATAAATCAATAAAGTTTATCAAAAGATAATGTAAAATTTTCTGTGGCCAAATATATTGAACGACAACCAATACCCAAATCTGTTCTCATATTGCTTTTCATTCGAAAATCATGTACGACCGTAAAAAATGTTGATTCGTCTCATTTTAATGATGATTTCGATTACATAAAAATCTATTTTCGTTTATAAACAACCAAAACGTTTATGTGTTAGTTCCGCTAATTCTTTCAGTAATTACTCACGAAAGGTTAACAAACCTTGGCAGTTAATAATGTTATAAAATAATTGGTTCTAACATTCACTTTTTTATGCACAACGCGACTGACTTACTATAGTGAGACTGTTCCCAGAAAAGGCAATGTGACTAATACAAAGTGGTTTAAAATGTTTTATTCATGTCTTCTAATCGCTAGGCTATGGCAATGTTCCCAACTGAAAATGTATTAGCATTGTGCGTATGTGGGAGACACAGCTAGAAGAAAAAGCAGTGGCGGATACGGGAAGTTTCAAAATTACTTAAACGATTAAAAAAATACAATACAACACCGGCAAATATACTGTAAGCCAGGAAGACAAATGACACATTTTTAATAATTCATTTGTTAAGCAAGTCCAAGTTTAGAAAAAGATAAAAACAAATTATCTTGCATCCATCAGAACAGCCTGTGACTAAAATGAGAGATAAGAGAACCATATACAGAGCTCAAGACTTAAAATACAAACACATACCCGTCATTTATTTTTTTTTATTGTTACAGTGTTTAATTGACTGTACTAATAGGGGAATTTTCCCGAAAATATTACACCCTAATAAAAACTAATGCACCGATAAACAAAAAGTTTACCAATAATTATTTTTAGTCTTTTACCGAAGTAAAGAGGTATTGAATGCGGCAACACAGCCAGATCGTAATATTGGAACAGCTGATGTACGTTTGACTCATCCTTGTAAATTTTTTTGGAAATATCAGTCAGATAAAGAGAATGTAGGAAGGAGCAAAAATTTCTACAGAAACATAGAACACTTTAATTAAATGAGTAACTCTATATATCTGCAGTTGGCAAATCGTAGGTTATCTGCACCCATCAAAGCTATTGTATGTCCTGGTATTAGATATTTTATAATTCCTGGAACACATTATATTGTTTCCGAAGAGGAGCTCCAGAATCACTTACACCATCTTCAGCAATCTTTTATTGGCAATCTAACTGATCCTGGAGTCCTGTCCAGAAATAGCAAGCAATCTTTTATTCAAGGGACTAGAAGCTCCCGAAAATCAAAAATTATATTATTGAAATGCAAACTTCTTTAGGTACAGACTTCTGCACAGTGAATAAATCAGCCGGCAGATTCTATGCACTCTATCTCAATGTATATTTTACATATCATATACAGTTGTGTTACTAATGGTAGTGAAAAAGTTATTTCAGAACAGTTTGTTATCGCATTTCTCAAGCAGTATGAAACACTCAGACCAATATACGAGGGCTGCCTTTTATATTTCGGGATTAGAGAACAAAAACAAATATTAATCATCGAAAATCGCTTTATTGTTTTTCAAAATATTCCCCATGAAGATCTATACACTTTTGCATGCGTTTGAACCAATTGTCGAAGCACTTTTTCCACTCTGATTGAGGTATCTCCAAAACATGCATTCTGAACGCAGCAACCCCTTCTTCAGGTGTCGAAAAACGTTGACCTCTCAGTTTGTTTTTTACGTACGGGAATAAAAAGAAGTCATTTGGTGAAAAGTCAGGACTATACGGCGGATGACTCATCAAATCGATGCAGTTGTTTGAGCCGATATGTGAGAGCTCGCATTGTCGTGGTGAAGAGTGATCCGTCTTCGGCGGTTGGTTTTCCTCATTTCTTGGAAGACAACTGGCAAACATATGATTGTGTACCATTCAGAATTGACTGTTCTGCGTTGTTCTAGTGGTACGGTTGCGATATGTCCAGTTTTTCCGAAAAAACAGGCGATCATTTGCTTGGAAGTGCTTCGTGCGCGAACAACTTTTGTTGGATTCGGCTCATCTTGAAATACCCATACAGTCGACTGCTGTTTACTTTCGGGCTTATATGCGTAAATCCACGATTCTTCACCTGTCAATGTGTCATAAACGTGTTTTGAAGCACCGCTATCGTATTTTTTGAGCTTTTCTTTCGACCAATCGACATGAGCCTTTTTTTGGATGATTGAAAAATTGTGGGGATCCAACGCGAACAAATGTTTTTGACATTCAAATGTTTATGCAATATTGAATGTATGCTGGTCCCACTAATGTGTAAGGTTGAATGAATCTCACGATAGGTCACATGACGATCTTGCAATATCAGTTCGCGCACAGCATCAATGGTTTCCGGAACAACAACTGTTTTTGGACGACCTTTACGAAATTCGTCTTGGATTGAACTACGACCTCGATTGAATTCACCATACCATCGATAAACAGTGGTCCTTGATGGAGTTTCATCGCCAAAAATTAAATTAAGTTCATCCGTGCACTCTTGCTGACTTAATCCACTGGAAAGTTGTAAAAAATAATCGCACGAAAATGTTCACGATTTAATTCCATTTTTTGGCCGACATTAATCCTTTAAGTTACTGTAAACAACACATAGCGCTCGAATGTCAAAACGTTCTGAGTACGTATGACCTCAAAAATGTCAAACTTTACGATAGAGCTGTCAGTTGTCAGATTGCAACACTAGGGTTGTCCAATCCCGAAATATAAAAGGCAGCCCTCGTAGAAAGTTGTATAAGTTTTTACTTCATCGTGTTGCTATAAGCATTATTTGTAGCTATATTTTTTAGTGAATTTCTAGTTCCTTAAAAGGTCTAACCCAATATAAGCACACATATAATTTTATATAATTTTCTTTACCCATATTGCAAACAGCAGAGGTGACATCTAAATTGCAAATAGCAAAGATGAGCTTTATTACAAATTTCAGTCGTGGTCCCACAGGCAGTTTATGATTTTCCAATCAACTTTGATACTTCCTCTTAAAATAACTTAGGTTTTATCAATGGCTATCCTTCTCTTAAATTTATAAATTAGTAGTTCTAGTTGTTCTATAAATCACGTCACACAATTTTAATCTTTCCAATATCCCAAATCTATATTTTTGCAAATCTTAGATGACCCCAGCTTTTGAAAGTTTTTGTATTTAACATATCTGTTATTTCTGAGTTCTGATTGTTCTCTACAAATTCTGTATTTTAGAAACAAACTTGATGCAGTTTTACTTGACTTTATGTACACATTTTTGCCGTCAACATGTTTCCATCTGTAACATTTTTTAAATACATATTTTTAACTTTTGGGACTTTACATTTAAACTTATTTTCAGTGATTTCAGTGATAAAATAGAGAAAAATAAAGGTGTTGTTCGTATACTATTGAGATTATCAGTCTATTTTATTCCGGTGCGCTTATAGCTGTTTGTATTATAGTAAAACATATATGTCAGCAACTCGCCTTTAGTGTTAAAGATTATAATGAAAACAAGATTGGCTTAGTTCTTGAAGTGCCTTGTTCGACCCGACGCAAATTTTAAGCCATAACAGTTAGCGGACAATACGGCTTTCATTTCAAAACTAGTCACAGAAAATATCTTTTAAAATATGTTTAAAAGAAAAAGCAAAAAAAAAAACGTTAATTTATATTTACGGGGGAACACATTTTACACGTATCGATCACCCTGCAGTTTCAACCCTAAGTAAGGGTGAATATTACTTCTACAAGTTAAAATACCAAGGGGTATCATGTGATACCTCTTTTTAAAGGTCTGTTTTGTTAGTCTTTTGACGCATTTTTTTTAAAATCAGATTATTTTTTACAAAGTAAAAAAAAATATTTTGAAAATAATTGCCAATTACACCAAAATTGGTTTGGGGTGGTTTCTAGGGCCTCTTATTACGAATCCGAGGTTAGATTTGCAAAATTCAAAATGGCGGATCCTATATGACGGATGATTTTTTTAAAATCAAGCAATATACGCCAAAATTGGAGGATAGGGGTTTTTGGGGTCTCTGATAATGAGTCGGGAATTCACAAAATTCAAGGTTGCGGACGAAATTTTCGTCTCGTGGTATATTTTCATCGTCCATATTGGATCCCCATCAGGAATTTTGTCTATCAGATTCGTGATCAGCGAACCCAAAAACCCCCTTATAAGAAGTTTGGTGCAAAACGGCTGATTTTTTAAATTTTCAATCTGATATTGTTTATTTTTTGTTCCATATCAAATAAAATACTCTATCAAAATAACTGTTATAATTTAATTAGAAATTTATTTGTTTTCTGAAGGATAGTTATGGCATCTCTGGTTTTTATTTTTTCTGAGTTCCTTGGGAATAACACCACATAAACTCAAAGGTCTACATATTTCAAATAGTCCAAACGGTTCAAGGTCTAAATCAAACCCCGTTTTTAATGGTATAACTTAATACAAATGTTCAAGAACATTAAAAATTAAAAGGATTCGTAATAACAAATTTAGTAAATCACAATTCGACATTAATGTTTGACAATCAAACTAAAGGAATTTACTGACAAATTTGTTATTTCACTTTATCTTTAGAATTTTTAGTGCTGCCCTGTATATATCAAATTGTGATTTACTAAATTTGTCATTACTGATCCTTTTAATTTTTAATTTTCTTGTACATTTGTGTTAAGTTATACCATTGAAAACGGGGTCTGATTTAGACTTTGAAACATTTGGACTATTTAAAATATAGATACTTTCAAGTTTATGTGGTGTTATTCCCAAAGAACTCAGAAAAATTAGAAATTTTGTATTAATTCTAAGGTTTATCTCACATTTCTAAATTATGGAATCCTTGTCAAAATTAACCATCGTATAAAAACTAATTCTCCGGATAAGCAAACGGATATCAATAACCAATTCTCCTAAGTGTACGATTGTGGATATAAAAAGTACCGAAATTTTCGCTACTATACCAGACAAAACGGGAGCAATCGAGAGTAGCAATGATAGATTATATATGCTGCCGTACAGCAACAGTGAAGTTCAGTACCTGGCGAAGACGTGATTCATCGTTGTAATATTCGCTTGAAATCTTAATAGTCTACGAAAACGAGTGTAATATTTATTGTGAATTTTTGGTGTAGAAATAAAGGAAACTATTTTCTGGAATAAATTTAGTGATTTGAACCCACCGAAAATGTATAATTGTATATTAGTTTGCTATTTTGTGTGTTTATTTACTCGACGTAACTGCGACTTTCTGCACACTGAGGGATTACTCCGTACCTACCCTACATGGGGTCGAGGTCTCAGTATCTCAAATTTTCATTTTACCAGCTATCTCGTCCATTCTTTTGTATAGGTTCCATTAAGAATCTATTGTTACCGGTACCTGATAACAGTCCTAATGTCTTGAAAGTAGCAAGGTATTCTAAATTTAATTAAACGGCATTTTCTTTTTTCTGGAATCTTAAACTAGAAAGATCTTCGCAGAAAAGTTGCAGACAAGCTAACAATGTTTTAGTTACAAGTTACTTCCTAACCAGACTTCATAATGAAAATACAGATTTTATCAGTATTTGTGATACAACCTCTCTCCACCTGGCACAAACCTTGTAATATTTTATTCTATAAAACCGAACCCAATAAAAATTACGTTTTTATTCGACCGTTTTCAAGTAATCTCTTGGTATTTACACTGAACATTTATCAAACGACAGCACTTTTAAGATAACAGGTTGTAATGATTGATTTTTTGGTTATATAATTGAAATCTTAATGATAAGATACTTCGCTAGTTGGTATAATTATTTCAACACAATTACGACAATTCAAGTGTCTAACGGCGATAAGAGCACATCACTTGAGTAAATAAGCGATTAAAAAATTTTGGAGGCTACTTAACAGGAAGATGATTCAGCGTTCAAGAGAACAAGATGGAATTTTTTGAGTGAATTTTTAGATAGCTTTAGTAGGCCATCTTTGGGGTTTTACCATTAAAAACGTTCTTGAGATTACATTGTAAATTTCAAGTTATGAGAACGTAATACTAAACAATGCACTGTGGACTAAGCCTCTTCACAAATTAATCTAATAGGAATGTTTGAAATGAATTACTGGTATAGGTGCAAAACAGAAATTTCATTTACAGTACTTTTTTAGGAAAAACTTTAATATTCGATAATAGTTTTTGTTTGTTTTCTTCGGAGGGATACGGTTTGGAGACGATCTCATGGGTGATGAATATTTATTAGTGCTTCTTTCAATCTATTATTTAACAAATTTTTCTTTGGTGATTTTCTGTTGCGGCTATATTTTGAGTTGTGGCAATGGCGGATATTGCAACAGTAGACGTTGATTCATTTACAGCGGTATATTCAATAGGTTCAATAGGACTCGAGCCCAGTCTTACTTTTGATGATTCTCTAGGTTCTGAAGTAATCTCTTCTGAAATCTGTTCATTTTAAGAAGATGCCTTTCACTATAGAAATCGATATCTCCGTGAGGCAGGTTTCTATTACTCCATTTTGTTAATATATCGTTTTTTAAATGTCTGACTATTCAAATTGACGACTCTTCACCGAGACTCTTATCATGTATTATGCCGAAAGTTTCACTGAAAATATACGGTTTTTGATGGGTTTTGTCAATTAACGTTCTTTGTACCAGCATCTCAACACATTATATCTCGAGTCTAACAAGAACCTGACCGAAATTATACTTCGACCTGATCTCATTAACATTGACTCGTCGGTTATGGACAATCACGGGGTAAGGTAATCTATACTGCGGGCATTCACTAGTTTCTAGATGATTGCCTCTAGATCTCCTCGGTCTAGTAAAACTGTTCTCACGGTTGGTATAGACACATTTCATATTCCGTGTGGTTCTGATGGAATACTTTGGAGTCCTTGTAGTGCAAAATCAGCGAAATAGCCAGTGGTGTTTCGTGATAATGGAATATATTTATTTGCTGGATTTTAGTGCCCTCTAGGTCTATATTCTATTTCCAATATGTCTGCTGTTCTGTTACATTTTGTAATTTCATTGTTCATTATCGTTTCAAATTCTTTTAATCTTTTGCTCCAGATTTACATATTATTTATAAACACTTAATTTGTTTGTCACTTTGGCAAAAGACCTTTCTAATCCTATAAATAAAACTGTGCCAATATTCTTTTGTGCAGCTTTTTTGTTTTCATTTTTGTAAATATGTGGTTTTGGATACTTCACCTCTTACGGAAGCCGCTTTGTATATCATAATTAATCTCCTAGCTAGTTCTAACATTACTCTGTGGTCTATCTCCAAGTTTAACAAAACTTAAAGTAATATTTGAAGAACGCATCAAATGAACCAGTTTTTTGCCAACATCACTCGGTATATATGCGGATAATAATAAATATTTGCTAGTAGGTCAGTATTTATAATTATTCATGGTTTTACCCTGACGATTTTGGGCGTTACTCCTACTACGCACTGTATATATCTCTAGATTTCTAAGAATTTTAAATTAATATTGTTTTTTTTTTGTTTCAGGTAAGTTCTTGTCCGACAAAATTAAGTAATTGCACATCATATGTAAGTACGAAAAAAAAATGGAGATATTTTTATTTTACATATTGGTTTCATAAGTTTCGCATTTAAGATTTCAAATTAAAGTAAGTACTCAGTTTAAAATCGATTTTATTGAGTACCATTTTTGTAAAATTTCATGTTATGTAAACAGTCTGTAATAATATATTTTCGTGATAACAATGTTATATATAATTTGACCTCGGGTTAATTCAAATACACCAAATCAGTTACAATTTATCTTGGAAAATACAAGAACGTGTTCGACGGATAATATTAATTTAGGCGATTATGGGATTCGGTGTCATAGGGTAGAAACGAATTACGCATATCACGGAGAATTAAGTCTTGGCTGTACAAATCTAATTTTAATGTATTTTACTCAACGTAGATAATATAGTTTTACTCCATATTTTCTTTACTATGGGTAGAAAATATAAAATTAAGGTTTAAATTAAATAAAACTTTAAAACAATAGATCAAAAATTATCATATTGTTTAATTTCCATGTTGGTATGAACTTTCAGATATATTACCCCAAATAAATGTAATCTCCCTTCATATTCTAATGATAATGCCCTTGATAAGGTCGTTCAAATTCCATCAGTCATATATTGGTGAAAACTCCCCCCTTGCTCTTCTGAATGGGCGCCCATCTTATTTTTAAATTATTCTAGTTTTCTTAGCGACAGATGTTTTGCTCCGCTGACATAAACGCTAAGTGTTTATTTACTTACTTACTACATGTAAGTCTGAATTAAAGTTCGACCGACGTTCACCGACCTGAAAAGTCTGGGCAAATGTCTACACGAACAAAAGTCTGCCCTGTGTAAATTCACAGTAACATTGCCCACTATTTCCGACAAATTAAATGGTAGTAGTAAAAAATGCAGTATCTGGAAAGAAGTGGGGAAAACAATAAAATAAACTTTCTTTTTGCTTCCTGCCTTTGTCCTTAATGAAGGCTATTAACCCCCTCTTCTTGAATATGTTACCCATTTTACGTACTGTCCTGAGGTAGACTGTAAACATAGCTGATCCAGGAAAACACTTTCACGCCGCGTAATATATTTCATATATTTCGAGTTCGTGTATGTATAAGAAAATCCACCTTAAATGAGTATATAAGATAGGCAACTTAAAGGTCGGCGCACTGTTGTTTCCGGATATACCATGAATGTATATGTCGCCCTGCGAAAATATCATCCTTAATCTAGGGTTCAGCTAATTGTTTAGAAGGCCTAGAAATCAATATCGTCTTAGACAAAACAATCCCTTTCCATTTGCGATAACGTTTATGTAATTGCAACTCAGTCCATTTAGAACATGGATCCTGCTAGTGTCAGTTCTATGTTTCATAAGCAGCATGGATATTTAGTCTACGTGACTTGCTAGTTCATCAGAAAGTCAGTCATCTTAAAATTATTCACTGGCCAATTAATTGTTTCCAATGCATCGTAATTTCATTGAGAGTTGCGACATGAGCTAAGGGAAGAGGTGGGCATTTGTTTCTGTTATTAAATCGGGTAGCTTACATGCTTTTTGTACAATTATCGATCTGAAGATGTCAGTCCGAAAAAATGTGTCTGGGATTCCAATTTTATCGAACAAGTCCTTCACATCATTGCGATAACCAAGCCCGTCTTCTTCATGATCAATTCTTTCGTTCCTTACATTTTAACATTTGCCTCTAGTGCACTCCACTTTTTCAAACCTTTAAATTACTTAAGGGTGGTTCATAACTACTTGGGTTGACTATACAGAGGAACAGTCTGGGGTAGGATCAGTGGGTGACTCAATATTATTGGCAGGCCATATTTCGTATTTTCTTCCTCAAAGGCTAACAATTATAAAAAATCAGAAATTACCATAAAAAATATAATAATTGAAAAGTAAATTTGCATTTCTTAAAGTATTTTCGGATTTATTAAAAGTCATATTTTGATTTGACTTCGAAATTGAAGTTTAAATTAGGACCATAGGCTTGAAGTCGGAGCATTTTTTGTTTCTTATTTCATAGAATTAGTAATGTATCAAAATGAATCCACATAATTTTTACAATGTAATGTCACCATTTTTAATCACTGCCCTCTTTTAATTATTAATCGGATACTCAAATCCTTCTATATTTATTTGTCACTAGATAAGGAAAAAAATTACCTTTATTTACTGTAAATATAGAATTTGGTATTAACACAAAAAATGAGCTCTAAAATTTATTTGTTAACATATATCTCCAAGAGGTTTCACTTACATTTTTACATTAATTGATCAAATTTTGTTAAACACTAAGGCAAGAAACTTGTCGCGAATTAACCTTTTTTTCGATCTGGGAAGAACGAACTGCTTGTTTCAAACACTATAGTCGATGATTTAGTTTTAGCTCTAGGCGATCTCGAAAAACAGTATATTTTGCTGATTGCAGAAATTGCTTTATAATAAATATGCTTCAGCATTTGATCCTTTGATCTACATCGTTATGTTATAACCCACATTTAGTAACAATCAAACCTTTGCATTAACGGGGGCAAAGGCGCTGTCACGAAAATGTAAATTGAGTACAATTGCATTATCTGGCAAATCTAGATTCTACCTCTAACACAAATTTTGTACACTAGCACCAAAGCTTTAGGTTTCACATACAACTAAGTTGCTGTCTTTATAGGGTAAACCGAAACAAATGCATAATGAGTAAAGGAAAATGATCTACTCTGATTTTTCTCTAGAAAGTCGTAGGGATCAAAACCTTGTAATTTGGGCAGCGATGTACTACGGAAATAGATCATCTTGTTATATTCAACACACCGTAAATTGACATCTTATAATTAACGAATCCTTCATTTATGTATCTCCAACAAGAGAATGCTGCTTTTTTGCCATGGTTTCTGATTTCTCCAGATTTTTCTACCATTGAACACAACATGCACTATACCTTATATCAAAAAGACTTAATAATCTTTTCAAATCACTAAACCAATTGAAGCAGGCGTTGCGTTTTGGCTTATATGGGCAGGGCTACCTCACTATCTGACAGTATTTAATTGAGTATGATACTACTCTACCAGATAAAATCAAAGGGAAAGCCCCGATATAGAAGACTGACAATATATAGAGAGCTGCCATAATCATGCAGATCCGAAAAGCTCAAGATAAAGACAAATAACAATAAATTAGGGAGGAACATGCCCAGAAATAGATTATAGGAGAAGAGTGATGAGACGAGAATAGAGGAAGTATTTTATTTTATCGTTTTTTCGTGATTTTCAGATTTTATTGTTGCGTGGTACAATTTACCTTTATGATTCATAGGTTAGTTTAATTTATATACACTTCGATATTATATATGCGTTAACATCCTCGAATCGTTTCATAGAAGTATAGATTGACCTTGCAGTTTCATTAAAAGATTAGAAATTAGTAATCAAATGCCGTTGGTATTAATTGATGTTCTTTGTTTCTTCAAGGCGAGTCTTTTCGAGGAATTGTTTGTTTACCTATTCCAAACTGCGATTTGTTGATTAAAACATTAAAGCATTACAATTCTTCTAAATTTATATATATATTTTTTTTGTATTTGGTTATCAGATCATACCTGAGTGGTTCTTGTGAAGGTGTTGAAACTTGCTAATATTACGAAGATAATGGCTTAATTGTTTTGACCGTGTGTCCAAATTTTTTCCATTAATCCTAAACCGATGCACAATACTTACCAGGTATGTACAACAATTTGCTAAATAATCCAATAACATGGAAATAGAATAAATCGTTTTTTGCCGCTAATTTGTGAGAATATGTGATGATAAAATTTTTGATGACGTCCCATTATTATATACAAATTAGTCACACCCTCTGAAAATACCTACCATATTCCGTGAAGTAATAATACTCCTTCTTGAGTGTAATTGGAGAATATTTAAAAAAGAAAATCATTTTTATATAGCAGTTGATTCTAAGACTAACTATAACCATTATTCTAAACTCTAACCATGAACACTCAATGATTACTAACATAAATGGACCCGGCCCTTTCATAAATGACCAAACGAAAAATGGGTTGAGAGATGAGGCAAAAATAGAAAGAGACACAGATATATTTGTTTACAAACATTGGGGCTCCAACAGTAGCGTTCAATCGGCATTAATTTAAGGCTCATGTTATTCAGATTCAAAATAATGCAACTACGTACCGAATCCACAAATATAAATGTATTAAAATCCATTAAAAGATTGCACAATAACAAAAAAAATAGTGGCTTAATTACTAATATGTAACAGTAAATATCAAAACATTTATTTACTCACGTAAAATGTAGTTTTATTTACTGCTTAAATGACCTTTTGTAAAACTCAATTACAACGTTTATGCTCTGACACTTATGCCGTTTCCCCGCATAAAACACTGAAACAATAGTTTATTATTGTTTTTTACACTTATA
The DNA here is from genome assembly GCA_034190945.1 of Octodonta nipae. NCBI lineage: Eukaryota > Metazoa > Arthropoda > Insecta > Coleoptera > Chrysomelidae > Octodonta > Octodonta nipae. The sequence goes on along the minus strand of CM067216.1, from coordinate 57,990,510 downwards.
TAAAATACTCACTGATTCCAAACAAGTCTCCACACCTAAATCACTTTAAACAATATGAATTACGAATTTAACTTCAATTCAAAATATAAATAAACAGACTTGCGCTGTTGCGTGCTGGAAATAAACGGCGTAAAGTATCGCCGTTCAGTCAATGCCTACAATGCCTAGATTTACGTCTTATTGGTTACAATGGAAAGAAGTTTGGCATCAATTGGCAATTGTTTACTATTTTCCAGCAAACATCTTTAAACCCATTTTTAATGTAAACAGACAATATTATATTAGTAGTCATTATAGACACTAAAAAGATTTCCATCTGTAATTGGCGATGTTTTAATCAAATGGTTAAACTCTCCCCTGTTTACAAACATCATTTATGACAAATCCATGGAATGACAGTAAAGCCAAAGTATATGTTTAAAACCAAATATTGTGAAGCTAGAACTGTCGTTTCTTCTTGTTCACTTTCACATGTGCTACATTAATCCCGTTTAACAACGGAGAGCCACAAACACACAATTCTTTACTCAGTAGTCAGAAACAGGATCTGAAAGAAGGGATTAATTAACTTTTACTATGAAAAATGCACTGACCCATCAAATCTTGAAACGAATCAATTCATAGAGCCAATAAAACCGAACACAGAATATAAATTATCAAAGAAAATGAAAACATCGTTTTAATCTAACTTTCAATAACCTCTTCATTAAACACTTTATCCCAAAACAAGGAAGCTGGTGAACAAATACACATTTATTTAAAAAGATATGCCTTGACAAATATGTTAAAGTTTTCTGACTGGAACTGTTCTTTGTAGGTTCACGAACGTAATTTAGGTGTTTGTAGCTCCTGAGTACCTTGTATCCAGTTGTCTTGGTAATTTTTTACAAGCCAGCGATACCAAAGGTATAATTTTTGTCCTCTGAATGATAGACTGGATGCGAATCTCTTTTAGCCTATTTTTTGTTCGAAATTCATGACAAAAGACTTTTATATTCATTTCTCTGAAAGGTATTCAAATTTAAACTTATCATATATGATAAGTTAGAACTACAGAAATTCTTCTTCGGAAAATATCGTTTCTTCATTAGAACATCTTATTCTATCATCTTCTTGAGCATACTCGTTCTCTGATATAGGAGAGGGGAGAAAATTTCAATTCAGCATTGATAGAGTAAGTACGTCGAACCGTTTGTTTCAGGTTTCTAGTTCCATGTGAGTGCATTCTGCTATCGTTTTGGGAGGCAGTGTTGAGTAATAATTGTCACCATAAATAAATTTGGAGGCTATTTATTTCCTGGCATCGTTTAGAAGTTGGAAAATGAACCAATCGGCTGAAATTTTTGGAGATCTTCTAAAAAAGGTTATAACTCAACCTTTTTTAGAAGATTGTAATGAAGCAATGTAATATTTTAGGGTTTTTCTGCTGCGCCATTTAATTTACGCGGGACTATAGATTTACAGTTCAGCCATATTTTCTCTGTTCGTCCATATATTCTCCTCTAAGCTATTACGCTATCCAGTTTTCTTCTATTTAAGAGCAAACACGCACGAGACTTTTAGGTTAACAAAGTATAACTTTTGACAGTACGTTCAACCTTAACGAAGATACTTTACTATATTCATAGAAAGAGAGAGACATAACACCCTCTTATTTAGGTAATGATTACGCCAGAAGCCGGAAGATTTTACACAAAACAATTGCAGTAACTTGACACCGCAAACTATTACTTTGACTTTCCTATTCCGTACTGAAAAAAGTACAAACCTATAGACCGAATTGCAAAAATGACAACGCCTTAACCGTATCGAAAGAGATACACCGCATCGATAATACTTTCTCTGAAGCTATTAAAAAATCCCCGTAATAAAGTACACAAAAACTAATACAAATGCACCGTAGGAGAGATAACAATCACCGATATCGATTTGAATCTGCGACTTTTTCCACAGAACAATATACCGCACAGCATGAAGAAAGCGCTGTGGTGTTCTAAAGGAGACCGTACATGTACTGTATGGAAAGCTTAAACTGAACATCGCACAAAAATACACCAAGGGCCTGAAAAGTCATGAATGAAATCATTTAATAATCTGTTTTTAATTTTTGTTATACGTTTACACGTAATGTCATTTATAATTAGTTGGATCATTAATAAGCTCTTTTTTCTGCTTTGTAGAGACATATTTAATTTTTATTATTAAATATATGATGGAAAAGTCAGACCTCTATAAAAAATAGTTTAATTTACTTTAAAAACATTTTCGAAACAAAAATGCTAAATGCAACTGTTTCGATGCATTACAGGTAACTCTTGACAACCATGTTTATTTAGGAATATTCTAAATCTAAATGTAAATGTTTGAATATAATTAATATTAATGTGAAATATGAAGTTTTCTATTATAAAACAAGCTGGTATTGCAGTTAACTCATTGAAGTTTCAAAAACACACTAAAAACACCCGCGCCGGATGTATGTATCTAGTATTTTTTTAGCCATAAAAAATAGAAAGATTTGATTTGACCTAAACGCATCGAGTCATATCGGGTAGCGTCATGTTTCAACAGTGTGTATTCGCTTTCATGTTAGTATAAAATTGTAAAAATATGCTAAAAATGCTTCCGAACATAGCGCGGTAGGCATCAACTAACATCCGAAACCGCTACTTTACAGCCCCACCACCAATCACCTACGGATACAGTTGGCGGTATTGGCGCTTTGTAGGGAAGCATTTTTACCATAATCGCCCAAACGTAAATCCTAAAATTTACCTGGAGACTTTCTCTAAAATAATTTTTCTAGTTATACAGGAGAATATGAGATAAAGTAAAGGTTTTTTTTTGAGACTGTTACTCTTTGTTTTCTGAATGATACTTGTGGCATTTTTTCAATGTCTAAATGCTTCTTGGGAAATAACACCACAGTTTAAAGAAAATTGCTGTATATTCCAAACGTTCCGGGGTCTAGATCAGACCCCGTTGTCAATGGTTAAGAAACTACGGATTAAAAAGGCACAATTCTAAGATGTAAATTAAAATATTTGACAATTTGTATTATTTGATTTTTGACGTAACTAAGAGAATTTTATTTGTAATATACAGGGTAGCACAAAAATTTCTAAAGATCATATAATCATAATGTTCCTTTCAAATTGGAAGAATTTGAAAGGGAGATCTTCAGAATTTTATGTGGCGCTCCTAGGTGCGACTTTGTTATAAGATAGTTCATTCGCCAAAAATGCGACCAAAGAACTTTGTTGATTCAGTGATCCCATTAAAATCATAAGGGAAAACCTATGAAAAACCTTATGAACTATCCCGATATTGGGTTGTTCACAAGGACATGACCATTAGCAATTCCTTCCTTAATCATCGGCAACCAGGAACGAATGAATTCTACGGAGGTAGTAGCGATACAATCGTTTTCATTTAACAAAATTAAAGCAGACTCTTTTAGTTTTCTTTTGGTGTTGTGTTCTTCTTTGTGTAATATAACTGAATTTTGAAACTGTATTTTATGACCAAGGTTCCAAGCATGTTCACAAATTTTGGATTTTTCAAATTGTCGTTTTTTTATGTAATTTTTGTGTTCGTTTATTCGAACATTCAGAGGTCTAGAGGTTTCTCCAATATAGAATTTATTACATTCACACGGGATTTTATAAATGCAATTTTTTGTATTTTGAGTTGTGTTATTTGGTTTGGTTCTCTTAGTTACGTCAAAAATCAAATAATACACATTATCAAATATTTTAATTTACATCTTAGAATTGTGCCTTTTTAATCCGTAGTGTCTTAACCATTGACAACGGAGTCTGATCTAGACCCGGAAACGTTTGGAATATACAGCAATTTTCTTTAAACTGTGGTATTATTTCCCAAGAAGCACTTAGACATTGTTACTCTTTGTTCAATAATTATTAGTCTATAACAAGATTCGAGTAATCATTCTAGAACGTTCCACCCCCGACGTGTATGGTCCCCTTTTGGGGACACCAGGTTATGTTGTGCAACAGTGGCAGATCGAAAATATCACAATAACGCCGATTCTCGGTTCTCGACTGTTTCACTTGATTTCGCTCGAATCGATAGAAGAGAGAAAAAAAGCGTTCACAGTCTAATTGCAATTGTCTATGGCGGCTTTACAAAGTTTTAGTTAAAACCAGCAGTCATTATTTATACGATAACGGTTAAAAATGTGTTAGGAAACTCGTAGGAGAAAATTTCACGGTTTAACAGGATGTTAATGAGTATTTAGCATACGTAATTGCGATTGACATAAATGAAAAAGAACGTTAATCCTTCAGACCTCTTTAGAAAAATAAATGGGACATATTTGTCAAAGATGCCATGTAAACGAGTAATTAATATGTTTGTTTATATTTGATAACTTGATTAAGCAAATTTGTAAAAATTATGTACTTGCAATCGATAATTGAAAGAACTACTTGTTCCGGGGATCCTGTTTACATAGCCGGCCCTTATTAGGTTATGTGTGCTGTCTGATTATCATCAAACTACTAGTAGAAATATCAAGCTGTCTGGTAAATTTGTGCTTGAGACTGAATTTACTGATAATAAATGTTTCCAGTTGACTAAATTTAGAATTTTCTTATGATTTCCTAGGACTCCAATAACTTATTTCGACATTTTAAGATTATCATTTCCGTGAATGGGTGGTCCACTTCGATCTTGTGTTTGATTCGTGTGTATTTTCTATCTCCTCGCCATTTTGCTCAGTTTTGGAATTATTTTTACGTGCTTTCCCCTCATCTTGATTATCAATAACACTCTATTCCTCCAAATCCTCGTTCATTCCTATCAAGTATAGTAAAATTTGCACACTTTCCTCAGAAGTAGCCACAAATTTTGAATGATACAATTATGATATGAGTACCTACAGTAAACCAAATTTCTCGAAGATTTGTCTGCGCTGTTGATGTAAAAACCACTAAAATGAGAATTGTTGTAGGCTAAAGACGTAATATATTAATTGCTTAAAAGCTAGTAATGAATACACCTTTAATTAGCAATATGGGTCATATTGTATATAGATTGTCACGCCTAAAAATTCCAAGGATATAAATTATATTTTGCATCTTATAGAGTTTAATGGCCTATTAATTCTAGGATAATAATTTATTAATAATTACCCTAAAAAATTAATGAGAAAAAGTATCATTTCATACCTCGTTTAAAAGGGTTATCAATTTGTAAAATAATATTTATTTATTTATTTATTTACAATTTGGGTTCTCAACAGGTAGCCTGGACTACCCAATTATAGGAAACCACATGTTACACAATTAGTCACAGTCACACAAATATTTAAGGCAATTACAATAAAAAAGAAAGAGAACAATAAAGATACGAAAAACTACTACTAAGAAGCTACTTACATACATGTGTGCTTAAATCTTGAAAACTAAATAGGCCGCTTTTTTTTAGAGCATATAAGGAAATGCTGAAAATGTCAATAGGCAAGAAATGTAAGTTGTACGTTCTCAGCATCCTGTACAAACAGGAGTTGTAGGAGGAATTAGTATCACACCTACGACTGTAAAATAAATATTTAGTTCTTAAAGTATAGCTAGTGCCACAGTTAAAATTGAAGTTATTTATGATATCAATACAGTCTATTTTATTTTGAACTAATTTATATAGAAATATTACATAAAATATATCACGACGAGTGGAAAGTTTGGACAATTTGTATTTTGGTAAATTACATTCATATGTGTTATAACAATATTCTCTGTGAAACCGATAATTTAAATTATTAATGAATTTAATTTGTATTCTTTCTATCCTTTCCACGTATTTTACGTATTGTGGATTCCAGACCAAGGAAGCATATTCTAGTGTACTTCTAACGAAAGAGTTATAAAGAATAATAAGGCTTTCTTCAGATGAGAAGTCTCTAGTGATTCTTAAAATAAATCCTAGGTTGCGAAAGGCCCTGTTAACAATATTCTCAACATGTAAATCAAATAAAAGTTTGGAATCCAATATTATACCAAGGTCTTTGATGTTTGTTACATGCTGTACAATATGAGTGCCCCGTGAGTAGTCAAAAGGAATATTATATCTTAATCTTGAAAATGTGATATGTTTACATTTTTCCAGATTTAATACTAATCTATTACAGACACAATAATGCTCAAGTCTAGTTAAATCAACTTGTAAGTCATGACAATCATCTACACTAACTACAGTATGATATACCTTAAGATCATCGGCATATAGTCTATATTTAGAGTACATAAAACATTGGCCTATATCATTAATGAAGATGGAGAAAAGTAGTGGTCCGAGGTGGGACCCTTGGGGAACACCAGACGTAACTTTAATGCAATTTGATTGTACATTCCCGACCTGCACGTATTGTATCCTACCTTGTAAGTATGATTTAATGAAAGATAAAAGGGTGCGTTGCACACCGAATGAGAGTAGCTTGATGCACTTTATCGAACGCCTTGGAGAAATCAGTATACACAACATCCATTTGACAATGATTATCCATTGCATTGTGTATATCTTAAAAAAATTAAAAAAATATATTTCTATTCGTCATAATGAGCCCTGTGATTTGATATATTACATGAGCCGTTAGAAACAATTATAATTTTTTATTTTCCATTGAATTCTACAATTTGCCCCCCAAAATGAATATTAGGGGTTTCTCCTTATTTTTCCAGTAAAGTTCAGGTGAGGGGCTATACTTCCAGTTTTTTAAAAATTTTCCGCTTATGGTTTCGGAGATAAGGGGGAGAATGGGTAAAGTTTTTTATATTTTTGTTAATATCTTTTAATTAATTTATTTTATAAATATGGAAAAAATATATTTGTTTTCTTCATCATGAGCCCTTTTATTTGATATATAACATGCTGGGTTAGAAACAATTTTAATTTTATATTTTCCATTTAAATCTGTAATTTGCCCCCCAAAATTAAAAGAAGAGGTTTCTCCTTATTTTTCCAGTAAACTTCAGGTCAGAACCTATAAATCAATTTTTTTCAAAACTTTACGTTTTATGGTTTCGGAGATAAGGGGGGGATGCGTAAATTATGGTATATTTTCGTTAATATCTTTTTAAATATTTTTTTGAAAAATGAAAATATATATTTGTGTTCCTCAGAATGAGACCTTTTATTTGATATACCTATTACATGATGGGTTAGAAACAATTTTAATTTTAATTTTCCATTTAATTCTATAATTTGCCCCCCAAAATAAATATTAGGGGTTTCTCCTTATTTTTCCAGTAAAGTTCAGGTGAGGGGCTATACCTCCATTTTTTTCAAAATTTTGCAGCTTATGGTTTCGGAGATAAGGGGGAATGGGTAATTTTTAAAATATTTTTGTTAATATCTTTTAATTAATTTATTTTAAAAATATGAAAAAATATATTTGTTTTCGTCGTAATGAGTCCTTTCATTTGATATATAACATGATGGGTTAGAAACAATTTTAATTTTATATTTTCCATTTAAATCTGTAATTTGCCCCCCAAAATTAAAAGAAGAGGTTTCTCCTTATTTTCCAGTAAACTTCAGGTCAAAATCTATAAATCTATTTTTTTCAAAACTTTACGTTTTATAGTTTCGGAGATAAGGGGGGGGGGGGTAAATTATGGTATATTTTCGTTAATATCTTTTTAAATATATATTTTTATATATATTATATAGTTCGGGCAACGTTCTATATTTCTTATTTTTTTCAAAATTTTAGGCTCAGTAGTTTTGGAGATCAGGGGGGGAACGGTCGATTTTTTTAGTTTTTCTCCCTAGAAGTACCCCTAAAATCAATTTTTTTTTCTTTTACGATATGTACTCCTGATCGGGTCACCAAACTATACATTGATACCAAATTTCAACCTCTTCCGTCCAGTAGTTTAGGAGAAAATTGCTGTGATGTGACAGAGGCAGAAATCCTGAGTGATATTATAAGGGTATCCGTATATTGTATATACGGAACCCTAAAAATATTGCAATAAGAAAAAACAGGTCGATTTTTGTTTCGAGGGGGAAATAAACTACATAAGCAGGCAGTGAGATTTGAGATAGGGAAATAGGTGTGGTAGTATATCATTTGAAAGCCCTTTTTACGGACTATACCGTCATAATAAAAATTTTTATTGCAATTTCTGTACATGTAATAATAAAAGAGTATTAAAAAAACAATTTATAGTACAATACAATGCCTCTAAAGCAAATGTTCAAAGTGTCTTCCGACTTCCATACAAAAGTACAACCTTGACTGAAAGCCGTCTCTGACATGGTTCAGCATAGTCGGTGTTATCTGACGACACTCGGCTATAATTCTTTGGCGAAGTTCGTCCAAATTCTCAGACTGAGTCATAAAAATTTTGGATCTAACATGTCCCTACAAAACCAATTCCAATCCAGCCACCAGGATATTCCAAATCGATGTATTTACGAATTGGTGCGGCGTAGTGAGGAGGAGCTTCATCTTGTTGGAAATGCAATTGCTCTTCATGTAGTAGAGGGTCATTTTCTAATTTGTCTATTATCAATGTATTAATTTCATTTTCCAATATATTGGGATAAATTACACCATTTAAATTTCCAGGAATAAACAGGGGTCCAATTAAATGAATTCCCAAAATCCCTGCCCAAACGTTTAGTTTTACCGGATATTGACTAAGAGCTTCTCGAAATAAATGAGGATTTGTATCGCTCCAAAATCTACAGTTATGTGTGTCAACCTCCCCATGAAGTGAAATAGTGCACTCATCCGAAAAGCAAACATTGCACAAGAAATTCGGGTTTTCGATCATACGCTGGGTCATAATTTCGCAAAACTCTTGCCTTCGAGCTCAATCATCCTCATTCAATTCATGAAGTAATTTAATTTCGTATGGATGGAATTTGTTCCATACTTATGCAAAATTCTAAAAACGTTAGTTTTGCTAATACTGGAAGCTGCAGAGATTTGTTGAACAGACTGCGTGTTTGGTATAAGTTGGACATGGCCCAATGTAGCCACAGCTACCCCTTCATTATTTACAATTCCAATGGGACCTCTTTTTTTATTCATTACTGAGCCCGTCTCAACAAATTTTAAAATCAACTCCAATAGGTACTTATGACGAACGTTATGTTCGGGATGGTTTTGGTTAAAAAACCCTTGCAGCAGATCGAGCACAATTTTGATTTTGGTAATAAAGACTTACCGGCTTAACACCTTCTTGCATAATTATCTTTTAAATTTTCAACAAATCAATAAACTAATAACTTGACCGATAAATTATCGAATAAAGGTAAATAAAACAGATAAACAAACTTCCTGTAAATATCAGCAAAAAATAATGTAAAATAAATGAATGTTTACATTTAATGTTTTTCTTGTATTGTGTGTTATTACAGGGTGCGGCAGTGAAACAGGATGGTTTAAGAGCGTACTATGAAAAAACTCCTTTTTAATACTTTTCCATGCAGTAAAAACATTTAATTTAATAATCCTGTTTTACTGCTAGGTCCGTTAGGTTTTCTGTTACATGAACCGGAATTGCAATAAAAATTTATTATGACGGTATAGTCCGTAAAAAGGGCTTTCAAATGATATACGACAACACCTATTTTCCCTATCTCAAATCTCAAGGTCATTGAATTGGCCTGTTTATATTGAATGCGCCCTCAAAAAATTTCCCCCTCGAAACAAAAATCGACCAATTTTTTCTTATTGCAATAGTTTTGAAAATAACAGATATTCAAGGTGGCTCGTTTGAGATGAAATACCCTGTATATTATGCCAGACCAAACTTTCACTTTAATAGGGTAAATGTTGCCTCCAGGGACAAGAATATTTTTGGGAAACATCGGATTCCCTCGATATCTATTTGTAACCATTTCGCAAAATTCTAATCTGCGACCAGGAGCATCGTCATTTAGTTCTAGAACCAGTTTAATTTCATATAAATGGTATTTCTCTTTTTTCAGAATGCTTAATACAGATATTTTGCATACATCATTATCATCAGCTACTTTTTTGTAGGTTTGTGTAGGTCTTCCTCAACATTTTGCAAATATATCCATTTTATTTTCGTCCTCCCAGAATTGGGATGCCAGTTCTAAATTGACGGAATGTTTGTTCTATTCTGCTAACCGTAAACTAGGAAATGTGACTGCATACCACAGAAAGCGTTTTTGTTTTATCACTCAGTTTACTTAACATTAATATTAATGTTTTAGGGAAATGCTCATCAAACAAAAATTAAATTAATGTTTAGAAATTCCTAAATAAACAATTAATAAATATTGGAAAAAAGATAACTAATACATAATCGTGACATGTATATGACTTGAGGGCTACTTGTTTGTATGTGGCCATTCAAGTATTAGATAAGCAGATTTATTACAAATATTAACCCCCCTCCCCCTTATCAGCAAAAGTAACAAAAGCTCTTACCACGAGTGTCATCAAAAACATCAAAAATAAGCAATGCAAAGGTTCTACACGCTACCACTTTTCAATAAACATTTTTTAGCTGTAGTTATTTCCCCTAGGGGTTTGAAAGGACAGATGAAAATTTTATCTAAAAAGTGTAGTTTCGTATATAAAAGTTGACTTGTCAAGATTTTTCATTTGCATTCATAATTACGTCGGAAATGAATTGATGTGTTACTAGGACTTCACTGTATAAAAGGAAACGTGTTGGAAGTGTAAAAACATAAACAGGACAAAATACAACCATTATCTAAAGATCACGACGAATTCTCAAAACCACATTTCCAAACGTTTCAATCACGAATTCACAAATCCGATGCGTCATAACGTCCGTTGTTTTTCAAAGGTCATATAATCGAAATCCTCCTCAAAAATATTACTTTATTATAAACTAAACAATGTGTTCAATTTGTTAATAACACTTGTTGATTTTTAGTCAACAATTAATTTGAGTCCTGTTGTAACTTTGAATATGCAAATTCAGTCGTGAGCACGAGGTAAAAGGTGTACATAATTTGAAGATGAATCGGTTGTGTGGTTTTTTTTTTCGTTTTCGAGAGAAGATCCCTGGGCTGTTGACACAGTGACATTAAAATCGTCTGAAGGACAATTAGGATCTTCGAATCGTAACCTTGAAACAAAGTTCAGTGTGTTTCAAGTAAGGTTCTTAATCATATGTGTTGGATGACTTTGTGAGATGTGAAGGTACCTTTTTAAAAAATAATAACGTTTTTTACCTAACAAAAAAAAGTATTTTTTTGTATAATTGCCACGAACAAGAAAATCATATATCAAACTTTCATTTGCATTTTATATTTTCAATACATGTTTAAAGCCATTGAAAACAAGGTCATAATAGACCTGGAAACGTTTGGTTTTTCCTTGAATATACATATTTTTGTTTCGTTTGTGGTGTTATTTCTCAAGAACACATAAAAATAATCAAGAAATTCTTTTGTATTCAAAACAACGTCTGGAACTGTGCCGCTTTTCCTTCAGAACAGGTAGAAGAATTTACTTAAAATACTAGTTTAACTAAACGAAACTGACTCTTTATACATGCATATTAATCTAAATTTAGCTGTGCTCTAAGAGAATCGAATTCACTAAGAAACTCGGAGACCTATTAGGGCTCCTGTGCAGGCTTACAAATTGAGTTCTTCTGGCTGATATAGAATAATTAATCCTTATTTATTGGGACCAGTTCCTCAGAGGGGTTTCAGATAAAAATTTATCCATGAAGAAAAGTGCAACTAGCCAAACTGCCCAATTATACTACATTTTGTTAAAGTGGCCTCCTCCCATCACCTGATCTAATCCTATCAGATATATATATATATATATATATATATATATATATATATATATATTTAGCATATGGTGTAAATTTTGCTAAGAAAATTTGTCAAGAACTAATGAAAAGTTCCAATAAATATTTTCAGATTTTCATCACTTATGGTAACATACTCTCTTCGAGGTGTCATTCTCTTGTACGCAAGACAATATATATAATATATATTGTTTCTGGTTAGGGAACCTTCATCAGTTGCGCTTCCCAGAATTGAATGTCCTCTCGATCACTTCTTTATGTATTTGATACATTTCGTTAAATTTGAAGACGCGAGATGTAAAGACCGACCTCTAGGATTTTCGGGGAAACTAGCACATAGAGGTTCCGAATCTGGAGCCGTTCCATGTAGTTGCCCGTAACTCCTAGGTTAGAATGTCACGATGAAATTTTCAGGTTAACTTCACCTGTCAGAGATATTGAATACTCTCTTCGAGGTGTCATTCTTTTGTACGCAAGACAATATATATAATATATATTGTTTCTGGTTAGGGAACCTTCATCAGTTGTGCTTCCCACAATTGAATGTCCTCTCGAACACTTCTTTATGTATTTGATACATTTCGTTAAGTTTGAAGACGCGAGATGTAAAGACCGACATCTAGGATTTTCGGGGAAACTAGCACATAGCAACACTGAGAGACACAACTACAGGCATTCCTGGAGCACCTAAACTTATGCCAACCATCCATTAGATTCACCATGGAGATGGAAGAAGGTGGGTGCCTACCATTCCTAGATGTAAAGTGTCAAAGGACTAGGACCAGAATACAAACAACAGTCTACAGGAAGGCTACCCACACAGGACTGTATCTACATTACAATTCTAACCACCCATCAACAACGAAAACTGGCATCATCAAAACTCTAATCCATAGAGCCAAAAATATCTAGTAAGCCAGAAGTCCTCAAAGAAGAACAAGTGAAACTTAGAAAAGACCTTTTGGCGAACGGATACCCGGAAACCATCATTAACAAGGCGTTTGAAGAACTGGACAAACCACCTAGGCAGGATGAAGAAACCACGATACGTATACTAAAGGCTTGTCGGAGAAACTTAGGCGAATTGCACACAGATATGGAATCAGAATGATTTTCAAAAGCAGCAACACTCTAAGGAGCATGATTACAAGAACGAGGCCGGACACTCCAGCAATACCAAATAACTCATATCATATACAGTATACCTTGTGAATGTGGCAATCTTTACATTGGAGAGACAAAGCGACCGCTGGACACCAGGGTTAAGGAACACCGCACAGCTACTCAAAGGGCGGAGTTGACGAAGGCTGGGCTAGCTAACCACGCGTGGACCGAACACCACAACATCAACTGGGACCAGGCCAGGGTAATTCACAAGGAGGAGCATTGGTATAAAAGAAAATTTATAGAGACAGCATATATAATCTCGAACGAGAAAATAATTAGCGAGCCCAGCGTCCATATTAAAAACATTTGGAAACCACTTCTTCGGCCACTGTCGCTACGCATCACCGACAACCAACCGCCAGATACGACGACGCTGATTGGACCGGATGAGACCCAATGACCATGACCGGCGACGCATGACCGATTAAAGGTATAAACACCACGGATAAACTGAATTTCCCATCATTCAACCTTTTCAAGACGATGGAAGTCCAAGGAAACTTCGAGGAACGAGGGACATTGTCTACCAGATTCAGACTAACATTAGCACATAGAGGTTCGGTTCGAATCTGAAGTGAACCTGAAAATTTCATCGTGACATTGTAACCTAGGAATTACGGGTAACAGAAACTACATGGAACGGCTCCAGATTCGGAACCTCTTTGTGCTAGTTTCCCCGAAAATCCTAGATGTCGGTCTTTACATCTCGCGTCTTCAAACTTACGGCAACGTTAAAAAATATCTGATAATTCAAATTGACTCAATAAATTGCAATGAAATTATCTAAACTACTTTGTTTTGTCTGTGATAACAATTTGAATACTTCCTGAATTATTTATATAAAATAGTTTCTGTTTAAATTTCGTAATTTGTGTCAACTTATTATGTCAGTCCTAGGTGCCGCGCAATTTACACAACAATTAATTATTTAAATGATCTTGGAAGGGGACGCATTGTTGGTACCCGGGAAACCGGTATTACCTTAAGGCTTGTTTCCGGCCGTATTCCCATGCTGAAAGGTGTCAACAGTATCGCAGTGTTCACCCATGTTGTCCAAACAAGAAATTCATATTAGTCATGGATCCATGCGATTTTGAGTAAGTTCAGCACCGGAGGAACTTCATTTTAGGAATGCAGTTTTACAAAACAGAGAATTCCTACAACACGGTTGACTTGAAATGCTTGGTTTAGAGGTTTACAACATAAGTGGTCATAGGGGGATCTCCAGGTCTTATTGAACGTCAATGCCTAGAGGGTTGTTTGTCCCCAAAAAACAATAAGTTAGGTGACAAAGAGACCCCTAGAGTGTGACAAAGGAGTCAAAAAGTGAAATTTGGCTAGCAGGAGATGGTGAAGAGATCACGAACCACCAGAAGGGGCTGCTGAGAAAAGTTGTTTAGCCAAGGTCGACCTTATCTGACTTGAACGAGAGTTTTGACTCATCTTTTTCGGTAGAATGCCTGTTTTGCTGTCTTTGTTTAACACAGACATCACTTAAATATCTTTGATAGTCACAGACCGTAAGTTTGAAATTACGAAATAGAAGATTAAGTTATTTGTTAGAAGTTGCATAGCATATGTTTGTGCATTAACAAACTTTTCACTTTCACATAGGTTCTTCGTCATTCTTTTTAAATCGTCTTTTGTCTCTGAGGAGGTAGTTTACTGTAATCGCAATAAATACAATTGGTAATGAAACATCATGTCTACGGAGATTGTAGATTCTACAATGTAGAATACTGCCTTTTGGGCTTCGAACAGACATGCTCGGCTTGAATGAAGGTCTCATAAGTGTAAGACAATTACTTGAAGAATGCAATACTTAGGTAATTTAGTATTTACAGAGACACGACATGTATCATATGGCGCTTACACAGAAAGTGGTGAGTTCTAGTTTTTATCCATTAAAGTTGTTCAGTAAGTATATTATCAAGAATCTTGTACAAAAATTCAAAATCTGTAGAACTTACATATTTGGCATTGTTTATTTTCATGGATCCTTTATTTAGATGCTGACAAAAGAATCAAATTAAGTTTTCAAAAGGAAATATAAATAAAGTAATAAGAAACGGTTTAGGTTAAAAATGAATAAACTGTTATACACACGATGATTAGATTAGATTATTTTACTTTACTGCTATACGTATTGTACAATATTTATATATAGTAAGTCACATAGAATACAACAGAATTTAGAAAATCCACAATTTAAAATAAAATAAATAAGAAACTTATATAAAAATTTATTAGACTATATGCAGTGTATTTTTACTTTATTGTTAGTTCGGTTTATTTTTAAACAGTGTTTTTCTTCAAATTTTTAAAACTATAATTTTTCATTTAAGAAGAGCTGTAGGTACTGTCCTTCAATGGATTGTTTAATCCTAGGCCAGAAAGTACAAAATTATGAACCTATTGTGTAGTTCATAATACATTTATAAATTTTCCTACTAATCAGACTATTGAAGTCGAAGAAAATTAATTGAAACATTACGTTACATTGATACACATATATACAGGGCAAGCTAATAAAAGTGTGTTAATAAAAACTCTATCTCTATAAAAATACGCCAGGATTTGTAAAGCAAGTGTTGCGACAAATAATTCTGGAACAGCCATATATTAAAGTTCGTTAAAATTACTTGTAAAAGTTAATAACTTAATCTGAAAACATTCAAAACCAAACTTATCAGTATATAAGATAAGATTAAGAATATGTGCAATGGATAAGCCCCAATTTCATAAAATATATTAGGCTTCAGGGGCTATTTATAAATGTGAATGTAAGTTAAATTTGTATTTTGTTGTATCATTGTAAATGTATGATAAAATTCGACTGATAAAGTAATATGAAATATTGGATATTATTACAAAGACATAAATTATATTTAATGGCTATCAGTCAGGATTAATACAGTTTAAATTGTTCTTTAGTAGACTTCTAAGTAGGGAATGCAATACCGGTATACCAGTATACCGAAAACCGGGATACCGTCAAAATTTTCGCCGGTATTAATACCGGTATTCACCTTAAAAATACCGGTATTTTCGGTATTGGAACATTAGCTCTAATTGATAAACGTTACACGGAAGCTTGAATCGGTGAATCTAGTAACAAAAATCAGAAGAAGAATTTTCATAAGATCTCCAACAAAAAATGATCAATATTTACAAAAATATGCAAAACTACAATTTGGAAAAGAATTGAATTTGAAATTGGATGTCATAACACGATGGAATTGTTTACTTATTGTTGGAACGGCAATTACGTATTGTGTCGAAAAAGCAATAATTGATGCATTGTCACCAATTAAATTAGTCGAAGCACTATGCAGAAGAGATTCTAATCTTCTTGTTGCAGAGGCGACATTTAAATTTATGATTGACACTCCTGTTGCTCAAAAAACTAAAATAAGTATTGAATTTATAAATGCTTTGAAGTATAGAATAATGCAAAGACGAACAAACATATCTCAAGTTTTGCAATATTTACACAACGCTTCACAAAACGAAATCGAAACGGATACAGACATGTCCTAAACTTAAAAAAGGTTCTATTTCAAAAATATTGATTCCTCTTATAAAACGCCTAGGTGTTAAAAGACAGTGAAGATTTTGATCTTGAAAATGAAGATACACCAGTTACATCTCTCTCCGCTATTAATACTGCAACTGTTTTATTAAAAAACAAATTAGTGAATGTCATTAACAAAGCAATGACGAATGTTCCAAACCGAAAGAAACAAAACAGATTAGAAATAGAACATAAACTTAAAAAAGAATTACAATTTTTTGAAGAGCATGGGATTTGGAGGGTGCATCTAAAGCTTGCTTATGAATACTTGTTAACAATACCAGCAACAAGTGTGGGGTCAGAACGAGCCTTTTCGGCAGCTCAACATATAACCACAAAAATAAGATCGAGGTTAGACTACGGTACGTTGGGTCATATATGTTTTTTGAAATCATATTTCAATTTGCATCAAAAATAATATTCACTTGTACGAATTAATGTAATATACGAGTATATTAAAAAAGTTGGATTTAATTTTGTTTAATTATTCTTAAAAATAAATGTTTTGTTGTTTAGTTCTGTTTGACATATATTTGTACTACCCCTAAATAATAACATAACCTATAGTAAGTAAATTTTAATTTTGTTTACATTTTTTAGAATAATACTAATACCGGTATTTTACCGGTATTACCGGTTCTAAAAGTGAAAATACCTAAATACCGGTATCGAAAATTTTTAACGGTATTGCAATTCCCTACTTCTAAGTACCCATGAGGATGGTACCCCCATTCATGGTACTTTCGGAACGTATTTGAGATTTTTTCTGAATAATTGCTGAAAATTATGATCACATTATATTAGATACCTTTGTCAGTCAAGGAAAATAATATAAAATATATTTTTCTGAACCTTAAAAAGATCTGAGTTTACCCCTAAAGCATTAGTGATTTTCGACGACTTTTATTTTGTTCTTGAATTTGGGACAATTCGAAGAAAATTTATGAAATTGTTAGGATTGGTTAGAAAGTAAACACGGATTAGAAAAATACATTAAAGTTTCTGTATATTAGTATTTATTGTTAAACAAATAATAAAATAAAATTCAATTCTTTACTAAACAACAGTTATTGTCAAGCATTAGATTTGTAGTTATCTAACTTAAACTACAAGCGATCCATTCTTATATTTTTGCAATTTCTTACGAGATTTCTTTCCTCATTGCTTTTTTGATAACTACCCTAATGTTTCCCCAGAAAATGTACCACCATACGGGTATTGGAATCAACAACTTCTCTGGTGCAATGTATATAGTTTTTGGCCAGCTTGCAATTAACAACTACCAAATCGCAATTTATTGGGCGCTCAAGTGTGCTATTTTCATTTTGAGAGTCATCTTTTTCAGATTCACCTCCTTTGTTAGTGTTAGATCCAATTGCTTTTTTCTGAATATTTTCAAATTGCTAACATGTTATCATCTGATAGCATCCCTTTCTGTATTCCTGGTGCTATTTTACCTTCAGGTTTGAAAGCTTTAACATGTTTCAATGATTCACTCTTTCTGCAGTTGTTCCAATAAATTTATCTTTCGAATTATAGTTCTAAGAGTTTTCATTTCCAGCGAACTCAAACTTCGTGTCCTCTTATGTGTGTCCACTTTGTTTTTCCCAGGATATGTTACTGATTTTATAGCGGTTTTGTACAATGTTTTTTTTCTGAATGCATATATGTGGTTGTCTTTGTTATGGCCTTAAACTCCCTGCTATTTGTTCAGCCTACAATGTTTGAGATAAATAAAATTATATGGCTCTATGAAATTCTGTTCAATTTCTAGGTTTACATTTTTAAAGAAGCCTAGGTACAACCAAATATTTTGTTTTTTGTTATTCAGGTTCATATTCACAATTTGATTTTATTACATTTGTGGACTAGCTGGTGTAAATTTTCAGAAAACAGATGACTGTCGTTAGACTATGTTAAAAAACGTCTTTCATATCTTGAATTCGGCTAATGGTGCTAAAACTGTAATACTCCTGCTCGTTATAAGGTTGAATGGAAGAAAGAGACTCAATTACTATTTTTTTTGTTATATCTCTCACTAACAAAATGTGATTTAATGTTCGCTGTGTTTTCTTCTGATATGAACTTAATCTCTAGATTATTAACTTTTTTAAGGAAGGATTTCTATAATATCTATCAGACTGACTCTATCAAATGTTTATGTTATATCTATAAAACCGATAGGCGGGTTATTTTTTCATTATCTGCGCGTCATCGGTTCTTCCAAAATTCTTGTTCTTTTCCAAAGATTATTTCCTATTCTATTTTTGAAGTATTACCTTAGAAATTATTTTTAAAATACACATCGATAATTACCCGGTATTGATTTCTAACCTTCCTTGTATATAATTATATTGTAGTACTGCTCTACAGTTCACTTGGCGTTATTACTGTGTTAATGACGTTCTCTAGTCACCTTGTTTACTTCGGAATTAGGTTGTTAAAGTTCCAGTTCTTTGTATTGAGTATTTATCTTCTCACCCTTCATGAATTTTATCAAAATAACATTTCCATTCATCAAATGGTATTTATTGTACATGTTTCTATTGTTTTTTTTTAATTTTATTTTTATTTTTCTCAAATATTCACCATATCTTTTTCTGTCTACATTGCATTTGTCTCCGTAATTATCTAGAAGAGTTTATCTAACATATTTGGTTGATGTTTGATATTCTCAGGTTCACACTTGATTGTGCTATTTGTGATTCTCTAGTGTCTCTTATTTTGTGTTCCTAATTTTTTTTTTGACCTGCGTGAACAACAGTGTTTTCGATATTTGATTTACTCCTGTTCTTTTTAAAAAAAGTTATATAATAGATAAACTGAACAACATATCAGAGGATCTTGACCAAGCAAATAATAATTTGGAATTTGAGATTAGATGTTTCGGCGAAACACCTCTTCGTAAGTTTTCCTATGACAGAAAGAAAGTCTCGTCAGTAGCTTCCTACTTTGTAATAGTAGGTCATATTTACTTCATTATCCAACTCCCCAGCTAAAAATAAAATAAAAATGAAATTAAACCTTAAACTTTACTTCAATCCAAACAGAAAACATAATTAGTCTTATACCTTTTGTTCATGTTAACGTAGACTGAGGTCGATATCCCGTTCACACCAGTTTTTATCTCATTATCCTTCAAAGAACTCCGACAAAATGTCGATAGAATTTATAGTTGTTACAGTTTAATCTAGCATTCAATAGAGCAAATGTGAGGGTACTGTAGATCACAGTATTTAACAAATGTTAGTTGTAATGTCACTTCGTGACTGGTCTATTAGTGTCTTAACTTCTTCGACGTTTTCAGATTTTACTATTGTTGCATTTCTATTGTACTCATAGTAGCTGTCGGACTGATGTTAACTGGATTTTTTATCAACGAAGTACCTCAAAAAATTCACCTCTTGTATCAAGTCGCGCTTTTGAAAGAATGCATGTTATTACTGACCAATTTACGCCTTTTTTGGTTTCTTCGTCTTCTTCTTCTTTAAGGGTTTTCTCTGCTAAGAGTGGCTATAGGTAAAGACCAGGGGCGGCTCCAGGATTGTCATTGGGGGGGGGGGCTTGATCTCGTTTGGTGTGGGCTTGAAGTCACTTAAAGTTGATTTTAGCACAATAAACCCTAAAAAAGCATCCCACCCAGATGATTGGGGGGGGCATTAAAAATGTACAGTGACAGATCTAATTGCATGTTTGCTTACTTTTAGACTTTTTTATTACTTTTTTATTGAACTATTAATGCTTTCTATCTAGCCTTTAGTTAGATATTGAAGTCGCGGCGTTGAACTTATCCACTAGGTCGTTAACTGTATTATAAGGTGCTCTCATATTTGCTGTGTTGTCTGATAGATTTAACCCTAAGGATTATCAACATTGGTGGCGTTCGGTGCAGATTGACCGGTCGTGGGAACACACCTTTACAACTCCTACTTTTTCACATGTCATAAATTCCTTTACAATGTTGCACTTATTGTTGCAGGAATTCCAAACGATATCTGCAACACTTTTTTTGTCTACAACACAATATGTTCGGAATTTACGATCCGTCTTCCAATCAAATCTCATAGAGTTATAAATACCATACAAAATGCATCATGAACGCAGTACTGTCAATCTCACAGTAATATTACATCACTTCTAAAACGACGACCAAAAAAAACTACACACATTTAATAGAGAAACTTTACGTTCACATCGACTAGAAAGAACTCTCTCATGAAATTGAACGTAGCGTCCTTGCAACGCCGATCACAGTGTGTCATGTGCATGAAACAATCTCGAAACACAGTTAGTTGGCGATAGTCTTTTGTTTGGTCGTTTGCGTTTTGTTAATTTTCTCGGTACATTCAGCTGTTTTTTTTGTGTTCGTTTGAATTGCAACCATCGCCTACTTAACCTCGTCGTTTTTATCTCGCGAAACGTTATTATCGTCATTGCATTGTCGTTTTGAATTGTTTTTGTTTTTATCCGGCATATCGTCAACATCTTTATTAGTGGCGTTTCGCAAAATCGGGACGGTCGTTGAATAAAAGGTAAGGTTGGCATGCATGTAAACAATATGCACGTAGCTAAAGCTTTCAAACTGCACTTTTTTATTTTTATGGTTCGTACATGGCTTGGCGAAGGAATAGCATAGACAGACTACATATCTTATGCTTAATGTTTTCAATGACTTACATCCGCCATGATGCATCAGATACGAGAATAATTTCGTTTTGACAAAAGAAAATTTTATAGTAATGTTCTCCACAGATAAGATAAGTTTGGACTGTTACAGGGAGTAGTTTAAACGATGTTTTATACCGTCATCAGTTAATCTAAAAATATATACTATTAACCTTCAGACAAGGTGACAAAAGAAAATTTGAGAAAAAACTGCCCACCGTTTTTTGGGATAGGAACCGTGAACCAAAAATGAGGTAAAAGTCCTGCAAATTTAATTTACATTCCTAGACCGGTCATCAGTTATTCGAATATAGCCCTCACTAGAAAATAATGCTAGTGTTCCAAATTCCAAAACAATATTTCCGATCTAAATCCTCTTTACGACTTCTGAGTCTGCAAACATAGTCTTAGTACGAGTAGCTCCGATGAAAACATCGTGCATGTACGTGTTTTTGTGCATCATAAACATTAACATATCTCATAGTTCAACAGTTGCACTTATCCGATAATCCTTTAAGTCGAATTATGAAGCACATATATGGAGGTAGAAGTAGTGCAAACTAGAACTGGTACTGTCAAGAGCAAAAATCATCCAAAAACACACCCATATGCCTTAACCTTTACAATGGCAAAATACCTAACTGGCGTGGAGTTTTTGTAATATGGCATTGTATCGCTAGGAGTTCGTCGTTTTTGTTCGGGCAACCGGAACAGTAATTTTGTTGTTAAAAATCTATATTATTGGCAAAACTCTTATGTTTGAGTGTGTTTTTTTCACTAAAAAGAGGTAAAAGGTAAAATGTCAATTGATGACTACCCTCTCAATGAGCTCCCTTTGACGGCCTAACCAACAACATCCAGTGGAAGAAAGATTTCGAGTTCGCCTCGCCCCCAAAAAACCTTATCAAACTTTGCTGATTTGTTTCTTCGATATAGTGAAGTCGTCTACGTTGAGCTTGTTGCACAGGATTATACAGTTAACCAGGTTCCTGTCTGGAAAACCTGCGTACCAGCTTGTTGTGGAAGAGGACTGATTTGTAGCAGTCAGGCGTCTGGTTCATCCACCCGATAGGCCCCTTGCTTACGCAGTTATGTCTGCCATTTTTTAACAAAAATGACGTGATTGTGTGCTCCACCACTCTGATCACCCGAAATTAACCACTTCTTTTATTTCTCTCTTTATATAATAAAATACGTTTTACTTATGTTGCTGAGGTGAAGATAAATACAACGGATGCCCTGTACAAGTGTATTGATTTCAATGGAGTGCTTTGAAGAGTAATTCCTAATTCAGAATGTACGGAAATTTATTTGAAAGCATTAAGAACTGTTTACGTATCATGTTTTAAGCCTGCCCTCATTGTCAATGGAATAATCATATAACGTTAATTTGAAGTTCATTATTTGACAGTTTTACAATGTTATTTGTTGACATGACATGTAATATTCGACATCTAGAATTTTCGGGGAAGTTTTCATGTCAGGAAGAGTGCCACAACCACATGACAGACCATTGCTGTCGCCTTGTGATTCCAAAATTTATTTGTTGACTTGATCTAATGGAAAAGCTGTGGTGTTTCACAAATGTAAAAACAAAGATTTGCACCCATTACATTTGTCGACATGAGATATTTAATTCGACATCTAGAGCCTTTTAGTGAAACTATAATTAAATTATTGTATCCTAGATAGAACTAACGTAAGTGAAGAGACATCCAAAATCAAGAAAAAGTATTCAAGTATTTAAAATCGTGGAATAGAAAGAGTATTTCCAGGAAGTTAATAAAGGCAAGTAGGCAGATAAATTCAGACCAGAACGGCATTTTAATTTTTTTTGATTAAAATTGATGTAGCACATAGCTTCTTATAATATAATTTTATCTGCATGGACTCTTAAATGTTTAGTGGGTTTGATGTTTACATTTATTGGTCTTGAATATGTCATTTTAATAGTGATTAGTTCGTTGGTAACTGTTTGTTACTACTAATATACTTAGCTTACTCTTTGATACATGAATTTTGTTCACTTCTGATCTACCGCTATATTTCCAAAGTGTATGAATTAGAGTGAAATCAAAGTATCTGAGTAAGAGGCAGTGGGCGGATCTAGAATTGTCCTGAGGGAGGGGCGCAAAATGAAAATTATGATAATACGACGCGTTATCAAGGGTTTTTACTTGGACCTATACTTCTTCAGTTTAACAAGTTATTGCTTTCCTGTCTACTGTTTACGATCGTATTACTTAACTCTTTAAGTTTCTTAATGTACAGTCTAGTGCGTTCTATTTTTTTCTATTTCTACAATGCCTCAGGGAGGGGCGCGCCCTGTCTAGATCCGCCACTGGTTAGAGGGCGAAGTGCCAGTGGTATTGATACTGGTCGAAGTTTCACGTTGTTTCCCTAAGAAAGGGTAAGAACCTAAGGAAAGTCAGGTAGAGTTAGGAGGAAGTAGGGAAGCTCAAGGTAGTCATGAAAAAGTGAAATCGAGGAATTCATAGGAAATTTACACTCTTTGATCCACACACTATCCCAGAGTTAGCACAATGAAGGATATTAAGACTCATTCCGAATAATAAAATGTGAAACAGACATTATTTTTCATTATTTTTTGAACAAATAAAACAATTTACATTAAATTGAACTACTTTACTCAGAGAAACAGTATAATCAGAATAGTGAAAAATTGGGAATCTTTTTAAAACATTTGCAGGTACAGCCTTTAACACTTGTACACTGTTTGCTGACGATAATAGAATATATTATGAATCAGGCCGAAGAATTTATTTGTTAAATAAAGCTTACGAATAACCTAACCTTGATTAATTAATATATTGTTACTTCTAGAGTTACTTTCCTGATGATTATTTCTCAAAAATGGCATTATTAAACATATCCCATAAGTGCAAAATTCTAGAAAATTATCAGCACTGACTGCCTCAAAATTACTTTATGGTTAGTTCGAATTTGATATTTTCATTATTTTATATATTCTATAATATTTTCTTCGTTTCCTTTCTACTTTGCTGATAACATTCACAGGTTTAATTGGCCCGTAAATATGTGAAAATTTTGTCACTTGAACAGATTATGTTTTATTCTTTTAATCTTTTATACAAAATATATTCAACAAGTGGCTTGAAGTTGTATTTTAAAACCATTCTCTGGTAAAAAATCTGATTTCTGTTCTGTCGAACAACCAATAAAACTTACAGCTATAAGAATAACGGAAACAAGATAGTAATTTTCCCGAGACCGATCCGAATTATTGATTTGTTGCTCAAAACTATAGGAATTTGATTCGTTTACATACGATGCCTGTCAAATAAATTTTCGGACTGTTTCAAAGTTCAATTTTGCTGCATATCTCTTGACAACAAAATTGTCGAGACCTCATTCGCTAATCTCTTTCGTTCATTGAAGAAAAAATCTGTTAGTCACGTTAGATTTCAGCGGCAGGAAATGTGTAACAAACGCGTATCGTATCTCGTAAGACTAATAACACAAAATGGGAACGAATTTCTCTGGTTTACATAAATATCCATATGTGTTGATACTTCACTACGGTTCTACGCTTCTTAAAACGGAACAATATACAAATATGTACCAGCATTTGACGCGTTGTAGAATTTCATGTACGAAATTCTAGCTGTTTCCGCAAATATCTGCATTCAGTTCTGCCTCTAATGTTTGCATGAAAAAAGAAATTATCCCTTCTTCAATAAATACATTTTATGTATACAGGGGTTGTAAAAGTTGAGTCATTTGTTTTAACAACCGAGAAGAGTGGTCGATTTACTACAAATCTGTTATATAGAACTTGCAGATTAAATGAGTTATCAATAGTATTAGTTTATAATCTCCAAGCTACAATACAAGCTGCAAAAAGAAGCTATTATTAAAAAAATACAAAATTGAAATTTAAAAACTGTAATACAAACCTGGTTTTATTTTTGACCACTGCGTTAGAACACATAAATCGTTTGTTTACAACTGATACTGGGTTTTCCTACGCTTTTATAATAGGTTTGTCCCAACTTGATGCAGTGTACCGTTACCGAATCATACGAGTTTTAGAGCTAAGTTGGTACGTTTTCGAAACTGAGATAATACCAACATCACTGTCTGCAATTATCAGACTGGTAAGTCATCAAGTTAATAAGTGTAATTAATTTATTCACAATTGTAGTGACTATAACGGAGAAAAATAACAAATTACCAACGTTATTTTTTGATTTCGGGCTAAATGCATTAATTGTTTGCTATGAAAATATATAACAAAACAAAATTTCACCCTCAATTGTATATTACCTCCGTTATAGACACTCGAACATCAATCATTTTCTTTGTTTTACTAATACTTAATTTGGTTCAATGGTTTTTTAATAAAAAATAATCTTGCAACTGCGCAAGTCATAAGAGAATGAACTATCAGTTTTTTAAAAATCGTGAACTGAGAAAACCGTACGAGAACCGTTCATATAAAGTACAGTGCATTCCATTTTGGTTGAGATTGCCATTATATATTTTTAAATGGAACACCCTGTATTTTATTATTTCATTGAATTCGTTATTTTTTTCCCCTTAAAATAATGTATAATACAATACACATGGTATTATTAGAAATGCTAAAAACCACTAAAAAGCTGAGTTTTTTGCTAGTAGGCCATGTATTTTCCATTTAAAAGGAGAATCAAACAAATGATTCCATTTCAGATTTTTTATAGGAGTTTATCAGCAAAGAAAAATAATGTTAACAATAATTCAATAACATGAAACACGAAATTTAGGTACCTAAAAGCAACTAATAAATAGTTATACATCGTTCATTATGTATAACAAACAGAACAAGTATTACAAATCAAATATCTATCTTAAAATTAATTTTGGACATTATTTATTACCTTATTGATTTAACTGTTCAAATTGTTGTCCATTTTCCCTAACATATAATTGGCAAACCTTTTCAATACGCCTGAATGCATTTAAAATTATAACAGGTCGCCTTTGTAAATCCCGAAAAGCTGCCTCCGTTGCGCACGAAGTTCTTCGCGACTGTTGTGTCTGTTGGTATATATTTTATTTTTCAGATAACCCCACAAAAAAAGTCCAATATAGATAAATCGGGTGATCTTGGAGGCCACCTAATTTGTCCTTGTGTTCCTATCCAACATCCTTGAAAATTATTTTCTAAAAAGCGCACAATTAATCTAGAATTGTGGGCAGGGGCGCCATCTTGTTGAAAGTGTATAGAATTGCGAAAGGCGAGGGGAACATCTTCCAATATTTCGGGTAATAAGTCTTCTAGGATTGTCAAGTACCTATTGGCGGTAAGGGTTCCTTCAAAAATGCGGTACTTTATTTTTGTCCCCAGTATGAAACAGGCTACATTAAAACCAAATCGACCCTGCTGTTGTCACTCAAAAATTAAGTGCGGGTTTTCATCATACCAGTATCTTGCATTCTGCCTGTTAAATATACCGGCACTGCTTATATGAGATTCGTCTGACCAAATAACTTTCCTTACAAAATCATTGTCCCTTCGGGTTTGGTCTAAAAACCAATTGCAAAAATTTAACCGTCTTGCTGCATCACCAGGATATAAGTGCTGGGCAATATTGACTTTGTAAGGTTTAAATTTATATATTTTTTAAATTCTTTGGGCCCGTGATTGAGAAACTCCAGTGTAATTTTCTAATTTCGCACAAGAAGTCTGGGGATAGGCATGAACGCTAGCTAACACATTTATTTCATTCATTTCTCGATTTTCTTTGTTATACACCTTTGATCGAGGTTTAGAATATGAACCAAAACTTAGTAAATTATTCTTTAGTCTAAATATAGTTGCTCGACTAGGTTGATGCCTCTCTGAATATCTGAAAGTTTTAAAAACGCGATTTCATGAAATATCTTATGGTAAAATACTCGTACTTTATACCTGTGGAAATATAGTTCTAAAGCTTCTTCAATATTCTCATAACATTAATTTAAACATTGTATCATATCGTATTTTTCGTTATTTTGAAAAACGAATTCTCTTCCAGCCATTATCAATTATCAACCAGCAAACTCACGAATAATTATTTATATAATGATCTTGTAAACTCAAACGCGATAGAACACAATAGTTACTAACCATGACAGCTTGATCAGATTTGCGTTTTTTTCTCCAGCGCTCACTAGATAAAATATTGTTCCGAAAGGCGGAATTCTATAATAATTTTAAATGGATTCATGCGAGATGGAAAGGTTTGCCAATTATGTGTTAGGGAAAATGGACAACAATTTGAACAGTTAAATCAATAAGGTAATAAATAATGTCCAAAATTAATTTTAAGATAGATATTTGATTTGTAATACTTGTTCTGTTTGTTATACATAATGAACGATGTATAACTATTTATTAGTTGCTTTTA
Organism: Octodonta nipae; assembly: GCA_034190945.1. Taxonomy (NCBI): domain Eukaryota; kingdom Metazoa; phylum Arthropoda; class Insecta; order Coleoptera; family Chrysomelidae; genus Octodonta; species Octodonta nipae. Next base: position 57,962,887 of record CM067216.1, on the reverse strand, counting down.
GGTACCTAAATTTCATGTTATTGAATTATTGTTAACATTATTTTTCTTTGCTGATAAACTCCTATAAAAAATCTCAAATGGAATTATTTGTTTGACTCTCCTTTTAAATGGAAAATACATGGCCTACTAGCAAAAAACTCAGCTTTTTAGTGGTTTTTAGCATTTCTAATAATACCATGTGTATTGTATTATACATTATTTTAAATGGAAAAAAATAACGAATTCAATGAAATAACAAAATACAGGGTGTTCCATTTAAAAATATATAATGTTGTGTAGTATCTTCAAAACCATACTCGGAAAAAAAAATTGAGTACTCCACTGGATTCTATGCAAAATTTTCTATTAGACGTAGTTCTTAGCGCAAGAGTATTTCTAATAACTTCGTAGATATAGAAGGGGTCCAAAAAGTATAAATTATCAAAATCGCCCTGTATCTTATAAATGGAAACACTTATGCAAAATCTGATATGGCCATCCTGAATTTCACAAAAAAGTAGAACAGGTATGTGAAAACCGCAAGACTCTATCTTCAATAACAACCGAGTAACCTGGCAATCTCAACCAAAATGGGATGCACTATACACATTTTGGTTGGTAAAAAAAGCTGAATCATTCCGTGTACTGTGCCAGCTTTTGTTGGTACGCTTTTGAGGTAATTGACATGCGCTGAATCGTTCATGTACGGTTTTGCATCAAATTCGGACAAACCTAATGTTGCACGGTTCCGAACTGATTGGTGGTTGTCGATTTGATCAAGTCCAAATAATTCGTACAGTAGTGCGTGATATTGTATATTTATAGTGTTTTGTGTAATAAAACCTTGAGACCTGATTTTTTTTTAGGGGAAGAAAAAAATATTTATTGATATATTTTATTCAAGAATGACCATATTGTCAATATTAGTTTGTTACATAGTGTTAATTTTGTTGTTTTTTTTTATAAAAAAATGTGTGCATAATTATGCACAATATGTATCAGTGGTAAATTTTTACAAAAAAATAATATAATCACGAAACAACCACAACCAACTATCGTCTATGATACATGACAAATAGAGTTGCCACCTGTACTATATATATATATATATAGTCTCTTACTACATTTTACCCAATTGTATTATATTATTCAGAAAAATAATATAGAACGAAATGTACTATATTTTCATTGCTAATAGTTAATTCAAATGTCGCGTATTTTAATGATAACTGTAAGTTGGAACCCATCAACTACGCTGCGTGGAAAATTTTAGAACGAAATTAACAACAATAATCTCTTATGTTTTACGGTTGTCCCACAAATAATTCACTCTTTGAGTTGATGTATTTACAGTGAATTCACTATGCTTTATGGTTTGCCAGTTGTCAACTTGTCATAGCATTTAAACGTCAACTGCCCGTCGTTGTTTGTTGCTGCTTGATTTTCGAGGTTTTGTAAGATTGATATTAAAATAAATAATATATGAAAAAATGATGAGAAATAAATGTGTACTATTTTTTTCCTAGATTTCCCAAAAGTACCATATTTTTGTAACTTAAAAATGTGTAATCTATATTTTCTTCAGAAAAAAATGGCAACCCTAATGATTAGTTCCTCTCTTATTTAATACATATACCTACAAAAATTGTAGGAGCATCGAAGCATCAACCTCATTTGCAGGGTCGTATTTACATAAAATAAAATAAAAACTATTTTTGAGACTCAATGTGCATAATTATGAACATTAACGAAAAAGCGGTCATCCGCCACTGATCAATTAAAATTTTTGCAAAAATACTAATTTAAATCATTGTTTGGATCTTTCACTTAAACTATAATCAAAAAAATATATTTATATTTCAAAGTAACTAAGTGATTATTATAGATTTGTATTGACTTACGTCTCATGTGTGTCATCGATATAGCAGGTAACCATTGATAGGGCTGTATTTACCCCATTTCCGCTAGGATGGCAGCACTTGTATCATTAACTGATGTAAAATATATTCATTATTATGCCCATTCAGTCCGAACGTTGTCAGATTAAACTTCTTTACAAAAATTGAGTTTGATGAAACTGTGCATAATTATGCACCAAGGGTCTTAAGGGGTTAAGAGAAGTGCCAACAACATGAAGACTCAGTATTCCATTCAAAATTGTGGACGCAACAGCGAGCACTCGTCGATTTAGAGCTACTACAAGTTGTTCGTAGTAAAGTGTAGAAAACAAGACAAGAACAGTTTTATCCCTACCATTATCAAAGGGTAGGGATAGACGAGTAGAATTTGTCAGTGGATTTTAGAGGATTACAATAAAATGTAAATTTTACCAAAAGTGTTTTTTTAGGGTAGTAGAAAATTCACACGCTGTATTAAAAACCCACAAATTTTCAGTAAACATGTGGGTTGGCGTAGTAACCGATATGCTTAGTGGGATTGTTTCCATACCCATTGACATGAGCAAATTACTTAGACTTTTTCCAAAAACATATTCCAGGCTTATGGCTTATGGTTTCTATATGATGGAGCTCCGTTATATTGCAGGCGAAATTTGGACCAACATTTAAATAATGATTTCCTAAATGATGAATAAGGCGGGACGGACACACTTCCTGGCGGGCACATTATCCGGGTCTAACACTCTGCGTTTTTTTTCTGTAAATCATTTTACAAGAGTTACTGTATCACAATGTAGAATTAAATAATATGGATGTTGTGATGTTATTCGTGGACACAGGGATTTTATTTTAGATGCGTCTAGCCTCACAATTTATGTAGTACAGAATGGATTTATATTGCGATTTTAAGCTTATAATTATTATTATATATTATTTATAAATTACATAATCCAAGTTTTATATAACGAATTTCTTTTTCGATTTATACAAGCTATTAAGATAAATTACTCAGCTTTGAGACCAACCTGTATGTATAGTAACCTAGCATTCTATATTTAGAAAGAGACGTAATATAAAATGTATCACAAAAAAATAAAAATTATTAATTATATCTAGGTATATAGGTAAAAATGTTTAAATAATGCAATAACACTTACTGTTACAACAGAAGTATTATTGTACAATTAAAAATATAACTTAATAGCTGACCGGTCCCGACTATCCAAGGGGTAATTGAAATTTTTATTTTGAACAATTTAAATGTGAAAAATATTCAAATTTTTTAGACTTTTTTTACTTTTGTGGTGGTTTTTGACCTTTAGAACTTCACTTTTTGGCATTTTTAACTTTTTTAAAATTTTTAAATTCATGACATGTTTATCAATTTTGACATTTCAAAGTCTCAAATCTCATAAAATGGAAAAATACTACTCTTGCTTCTTATCTTATACTTGAATTTACGCAAAGTGCAAGAAAGCATCTCAGTATTGTTCTAAAAAAGTCCCCTATCCTATATTGTAATTTTCGCAAAATTGAACGGGTTTTCATTTATTTTAGGAGAAGAGTATTTAGACCAATATTCACTTTCTGTTACCTAAATATTGAATTTCCCTAAAACCAAATGTGACCCGCATTTAACCACGAAATATTAGTAAAAATACGAAACACATATTTATTCATGTAATCTATATATAAATAGGCTAAGACAAAATGATTAGGTACCATTTTCTCCTCTGTCTCTGAACCGATTTTCTTCATTTTTATTTTGTTTCGTAGCTACTGACGACCTTCAGTGCAGAATGCTAATATTAATTTATAATAATGGTTCATTCATTAAATAAAATATAATAAAAATTCATTATTTACGTCATAATGTCAACGCCAAACAACTGAATGTGCCGCGTTCCGCCACCGCCAGACTCAAAACATTGAGTAGTTATATATAGAGGGACCAATGCTCTTTATACTTAGAGCATGTACTACTGCAAGTGGCAAGCAAGAGTTGTTATTGGTAAAGTAATCGTTGTATATTATAATTATACAGGGCGATTTCAGATATGTTCCAAATAATTATTTTCGTGGGTGGCACATAAGCAGTTGTATAGATAGGGTGTTTAAAATACAGAGTAGAGTGCAATTATAACTAATAAAATAATTATATAAGGAAGCCCATTAGCGGTTGAATTTATAGGGCTCTTGGAATAGAAGGTGCAGGAGAATTACGGTTATAAAGGGTGGTGCAAAGAGTATTATACAGAGATGTATATACAGGGTGGCGGAAATGGAAATGCAACATTTTGTAACCCATAAGCAGTTGTATGTATAGGGAAGATGAAATATAGGGTGAGAGGAATTATAGATATACAGGATGATGATAAAAAATGTTAGAAACGGAAATGATTTATAGAGTAGCCCACGAAGAGTTCCATATATATGATGATTGAAATATAGGTCAGAGTAGAATTATAGTTACAGAAGATAGTTAAAAATTTCATAAACAAAAAGAGTAAATACCGTGGCTCATAGGCAGTGGCATATATAGAATGGTTTACCGGGTGGTTCAAAAATGTTAAAAAATATTATGCGTGGTCCATGAGCAGTTGCATATACAGGGTGGTGGAAATATATAATGAGATGGAATTATTATAATGAGGATTTTAATAAATGTTTGAGAATTGAGTGCAATTATAGCTATACAGACAGGTTAGAAAAAATAAATATGTATGGTAGCCCATTAGCGGTTGCGTTGTTGTCATATTAAATTAAGAATTACGAATTTGAACACAAATAATGTCCTATGAATTATATTTGAAAAAAACTTGAATTTCTTTACTTATTTGTAGAAGCGAGATGTAAGACCGACATCTAGGATTTTCGAGGAAACTATCACACAGAGGTTCCTAATCTGGATCCTTTCCCTGTAATTGCTGTTCTCCCTAAAGTCCTAGGATAGAATGTCAAGATAAAATTTTCAGGTTATTTAACCTGCCAGAGATATTGACACAATTGGTCGAATTTCGACCACTGGGCGACAGCTAGTGAAAGGAATTAGCCTATCAATTTTTAGGCCTGAATTGGCTTTGGTTTTACAGAAGAATAAAGATTTCAGTTAAATAATTTTTGCGAATAAGTAAACTCCTTTTTATTTATTTGAACAGAAGAGTATATATCACTTTTTGTTTCTGAAATATAAAAACAATAGACAATTTATCAAAATGAAATATAGCCTATATTACTCCACGTAGAGTAGCTTTCCATTATTAAGAGAATTTGTAAACTCATTTCACTCCTTCCAAAAAATTAAAACTACGCTAATGAATAAGAAACTTATTTCTGACTTTTATTTCCGAACACATTTTATTAAATTGTAAGCAAACCGACGAAGCAATTATAGCGATTTTATTTGATTGTAGAACGTTTAGAGTTTCTAATTAATTGTTATTAATTTCGGTACATAGCTTTTACTTTCTTTTTTCCGAAAAGCAGAAACCGCAGCGATTTCCCATGCTAATTCTTCTTCATTTATGTCAACAATATTACTCTCATTTACAATACTTTCAAATTCTTCCAGTTTTTATTAGCGATTTTTAAATTAAGATATTTTTGGTTCTTAAACGATACATGAAATTTGTGTTGAGTTTTCTAGTCCTATATATTGATATAAAATATAATAATTCTGGTATTTTGTATATAACAAATTAGACAAGAAACGTAAGAATGTGAAAATATTTTAATGAAAATGTGCCCAAAGTTTACTAACCCTATGAAATATGGCAAACTCTGTAACAGCGGTATAAACTGCACTCAAGTTTCTAAAATGAAATTACCACTTGTCAATTGTAGTCCTATTTTTATTTATTGTGTTAACCATTTGTACAGAAAAAACAATATAATTAATAATATGAAAATGAGAAACAGAGGGTTTGATAATAATGTAAATTCTTCCTTTGGGCTCAATTACAAAAATTTTACACTCACCATAAACGTCTTTATTTGAGCGAAACTATTCACTATACTTATTTACAACATCGATGACTAATATCGGACAGATTTTTACTATGTAGCCAGTTCGAGATAATTCACTTGTCACTTCTGGTATGTCAACGTGTATGGTCTCCATGAGTCCAGAATGGACTCGAATCAAATATTTATCATCAAGGCATTTTCTGATATCCTTTCCCTCTTGCTCTTCTTTATTTGATTAGTTTTTATTGTAGTTCGCAAGTTTAGTTTTTATTTAGGAGAATTCATTTCTCGAAAGTTTCTTATTTTTGGCAGCCTAAAATGAAATGTTATAAATAATAATACTAAAGCAGTCCCAGTTTTTAAAATTTCAAGGAACATTTGGTATTTATCGTCAATTCAAGCTTAGATTGCTCCATTAATGCTTCAAAGCGAGGTCAAATGATCCAGTATGATTAAGGTAATGCTAAACTCGTTCACATTAGATCTTCATTCGATAGTTTGTTTTAGGCAAAGTTTTTTCTGTGGCACAACCTTGTCTACACAACCGCGATTTGGCTGGAATGTCTTCTGGTTCATTGGTATATTTCTAGGTGATAATAAACTCCACTGATTTGCCAGATTTTAGTATGGCTGTCACCTGCAATCATTTAAGTTCTTATAAAATATCTCAGGACGTCAGTGAAGAATCAAGCAAGAAAATGTTTTGCAATTTTATAAAAAAATTCAGGAGGGGATGTCATAAGAGCTTCCGATTTTTCTTGTAGATGAAAAAACAACAGTATTCGATTCCGGTAGCTTCTTGTTTGCAGATTTTGAGTTTAGTTTTCCCTCGGTAGGCATATAGGTTTTAGTGTCCTACATGTTAACACAATACGGCTGATTACAGACTTTGGAGTTTTGATTGTCATTTATTTTGTTAGTGAGACGTTGTAGTCCATTTTTCTTAGTAGGGAACATACTCTTCTACTAAAGTTAGGAAATTGATGCTTTCGAATCATTTCACTATTAATTGTTTTAGAGCTGGCTTAAGATGTTGTCGGCATTTTGTACTAATTGCTTTGTTTTGTAGGATCCAGAATAGCGCCGTTGTACTTATCATAGTTTTTAATGATCATGAATCTACCTCAAGTGTTATTCAGATCTCCCGAAACATATCCCAGTTAGCCTTCATTATATTTAAGTACCTGGATGACCGAGCTTCACTCGTAAATTCAAGGTTTTGTCATAAACATACATTTATCCAAATATATTGCAAAATATATTGCAACCACCCTGTAAATGCAAATGCTAATAAGCTACACTATAGGTAAAACATTCTATTAACATTTTTTAAGCGACCTGCATAACAATATTTTTACTCCGCCCGGTATCAGCTATCATTAATTTCCAACTGCCTATGGGGTACTCTACACAATTATATTTTCTCGCTTTTTTCTAGCCATACTATAATTCTGTTTGACGCTATATTTTAACCCTCCTGCATAGCAACTCATATGGACCATCTAACATATTTTGTTAGACCCTGTATAATTTTACACCACCAATTCATATTATGTGCATCAAATTAACATGCGAAATCATGAGATCTTCCTCATCCAAAAATTGCCTACCGTGCCAATTTTTTCACCTTGAAAACTTGAAATGTCTAGCTATAAAAATGTAATGTTAGGAAAATATGACGGAAAATAATACAGTTACATGTTCGCAACATACAAACACAATTTTTATTGAAACAATGTTTAAAAGAATTTCACTCTCAAATAGGTCACCAAATCACCCTGTATTAAAAGAATTTTTACAACAGTAGTTTCACTCTTACGTAAGTTATCAAATCACCCTATATTGAACCCTTATTACAAAGCAGCCGCTTTGATTGTCAAACTGTCAATACATTTTTTAATAATTTAATTTCTCAGTAAAACTGATCCCTGCCGGGATTAATGGTAAAATGACGACGTTTCGGCAGAGTCACATCTGCCCTCTTCAGGTCGGTTCGCATAATTCTCGTAGCCTTCTGCTTTCGCTTCTAGTTACTCGAATACTCGATCTGAAGAGGGCAGATGTGACTCTGCCGAAACGTCGTCATTTTACCATCGATCCCGGCAGGGATCAGTTATCAATTACGCGGATGAATTCCCGGAAACCACCTAAAACATTTAGTGCCCGCGAAAACTTAAAAACAAATATATATATATATATATATATATATATATATATATATATATATATATATATACCAACATTGCTCGTATTATAGTATTAGATTTCGGTTGGAGTATAGAGGTAGTAACTAGAATTTGAGTTTCTACTTATATAAGGACCAAAAGCAACCTTCGCAAAATCTTCTGTGCTGCTAATTGAAATGCTGGTCGATCCTTTCAATCACAATTAAAATTCTTCAAATGGTTTCTATATTTTTGCTTGTGGTGGTGACTGTTATACACTCGCGTTTACATCTTTGAAGGCCGTGTTTGCATATCTTAGATCTGCCAGTTTAGTTTTGGAAGTTGGTATATATTGGAGACTTTAGTAGCGCCAATTTTGATTCCACATATGTACATAACTTCTAGCAGATTCTTTAGTTGGCCCTATGTTTCTATGTGTTTCTTCTTGAGAAAGTTTACAAGGATCTGGTTTACAAACAGCTTATATATTATATATTTAGATGGCAAGTCCGATCGGAAGAGCTTAGACCTTCAGTTGATAGATACTTGAATAACTGTTTACTTGTAAAGTGTTGTACGATTAAGAAAACGCACAACTCCGCAATTATCTGAGCCCCATTACGCTTTAGTTTACTTTAAATAAAAGCTTTTTAGAAATACATTTACTCAATAATTTATGATTTTCTTACCTTGTAAGGACATATAATAAATTTAAACTCTGACATTTCTTTGATAATTGTCTGCTAGTATTCCCTGACAAAACTAGATAATAATCTTAAACTAAATAACGGTTTCGCTGGAGGTTCAATGAAGAGATATACCTTTGTTTGTGGATATAAATTGTTGCTATGAAGTTTTACCGTTCATTTGTAAATCAATTTTGTTTAACAACGATTAAATGTTGCAGTTTATCAAGACAAATTTGTTACATTGTGTTAGTTGAATGCCTACAACATTGTCCTGTATATTAAATAAACAGTTGCATTGTAGACACAATCTTATACGCTTTAATCAAAATTTGTATATAAATTTGAAGTATTTAGTAATAAAGGTCACACGTGTTGGTAGTGCATTTTTTCCGGTAGCTGTTGCGAACGAATATTTCAAATGTAATATAATTTTAAACAGAAAGTGAAGTTAGCCTTAATATTATTTAATAATTTTTATTAAATATATTGATTCATTTATTATTAATTTTTAACTGACTTCAAAAATGGAGGAGGTTATCAATTTGTAGAAATTCTTAATGTGTGCCTATCAATTACTCTAAAACTATTTTATTATTTTTCGTAATAATTTTAAACAAATTATTTAAAAAAATGGAAAATATATTTGTATTTATCATTCATTACATGATGCATATAAAAATATTTTTGTTATTTAATTTTATAATTTGCCCTCAAAATTAATATTATGATTTTCGTTTTAATCCACCCGTAAAACTTGAGTAAGGTCCTAAATCACCAATTTTTGTTAATCCCACATTAAGCATTCCAATTAAATTAATTTATTATAACTTTTTAAATGAAATTGAAATTGAATAACCAAGATGAAAAACATTAACTTTATATACAGTATGGTTACTAAGCAGACTACTAAAATTGTTTGGATTATTTTAAGAATATTTTGTGCACTGATGATTTTTGAAAAACGTTTAGAAGACGATACATTTTTTCGATCAAACAAATTTTGCTTTTTTTTGTTAATGTAGCTAGCTGCATGGAAATTATGGCTTACTATATTAGCTTAAACGAGTACAAAACATTTAACAAATACGTTTTTATCTTTTGACCACATTCCTATTGCTAAGCACGGCTATTTTATCCACTAACAGCACTAATTATTGATTTTGTATCTGTTGTATTTGTTGATACTGACTGGCTTTCGACTCTTAGCCGAGTAGTTTTTTAGTTAAGCTATTGTTAGTGAAATCCTCGATCTTGGACCGCTATATGACCGCCAAGATGATTGACAAGCATTTCATATATAATCTTGCTGGTGGCAATTCATTAAAAGCTAATTGGTATATTGAACGCTTCCCTGGCCGAAATTCTCCTAACAAAAAAACCTTCCTAAGGAATTGACGAACGTCTTTATGGAATAAGTACATTGACACGAAGTGAAAGAACAGGGTTGGCAATGGCAGTAAGGACGGTAGAATTGAAGGAGAATACGCTAAACATGATACAGGAGTCTGCGTATCAGAAAATTGCAAACGCTTTAAATATAAGTAGACTGTTTGGGAAATTGTCACAACCATGTACGAGATGAAGAGAATCAACATGAGCTATAGGCAAATCGTTGCCAACATCATTCGAACGAGGTGTATCGCAAGTTTTTGAAACAATCCCTGCTTTAGTTTTTGGATGAGGTTTCATTGGCAACAGCAAGTACCCTTTGGTTTAAATGCATGACTAATCACCAGCACATTTTCGTTTTATCACTCATGTGTTCTTAATGACACAATAAACGGAGATTTTAGTTAAGACCTACTCGTTCCCCTGGATTATTTCTTATGGGGCATCGAAATCATTAGTTTAAATTGTTACATTGGAAATGGTGTAGGGTTGTAGATATCAGTTAACTGCTGGTTTTCTAACCTCAATAAAATTCACCTCGATGTTTATTCAAAAGTTCGGTAATTATTGAGAAGAAGAGGGTATATGTTCATGATAGCCTTATTTTTTTTATGACTAAAATTTTGTTATTAGCATAATATTCTTACAATAACCCGGAAAATACTAGCTACTGGGTTGAGTTGTTTGTATTGAGTTAAAATTTCTGAAACTAACTTTATTGCACCTATTCTGCAAGTGAACTTTTTATTCATTGCTTTAAATTGTAATCAAAAGCAATAGATTCTGCATGTTAGTACGTCATTCTATAACATTATACAATTTGGACCGATTACGCAAAGAATTCCAGGCCATTGCTCTTCGCTTACTCAACCATCAAACAATCGCGACATTTTAAACACCAATTCGTATTTAAATGTTCTAAGAAATAAATTTTCTCCTGTCATTTCGCCAAAGAGAAAGAGTAGGTCACACATGCATCACTCCGATGACTGAACTGCAAGAAAATTACAATGAACGTGCTCTTGCCTACCTGCCATGGGGTTAGTCATCGAAAAATCCCGAAGACAACGGAACTTGCATACCTACTAACTCACCAACATCTCTCGATAATGTTATTGATGATGACGAATGGCGAGTTCTTACTGCAAGGACGTCGAATGCATTTTAAATCAATCGGAATTCATTATGGTGGAGAATAAATAAGCGATTTGAACATTGTAACAGGTTTAACCAAGATATGTAAACGAATTTCTTTGTTTATAAAAATTGCACCGATACAATACGATAAATCGTGTATAGTCTTTCCAATGTCATTTGAAAAACTTTTGCGAGTTTACTAGCTTTAGTATTTGTAATTTCCTTATTGGAAAACCAATGAGTTGGGCAAAGTACGTACGACACCACGCCAGTACATTGCGATATCATTAAAGTGTCGATACTCGTATCTAAAAAAGTTCCGATATCAAAGGCGAGAGAACCCAGAAATCTTAGAAAATATGAATTTAGCGTGGAGGTGAGTGGCATCAAAGTATCAAAATAATGATCAAGGTAACGATACTGCTATAGAAACAAAAATACCCGTGTGGGTATCAAGTATCGCAAAGAAAGTATTTATACCAAAAATACCCGGCACCGAGAACACAGTGTCGATACTGGTATCATATCAGTAGTATCCCAACATCCCTAGCTACCGGTATTTCCAGTACAATCTCATTATATTGTTATAAAAATCTATCCAGTCCGTCCCTGGTTTCATTCCGTGAGACGTCAATCGCTGGGATAGAAAAAAAAAGACCAGCTGGAAGGTTCGGATGGGAAAAAAACTTACCTCGAAATAACTCGACAGCTGTAAAATTGATACTGGATTGTACCGGAGAATTCGATGCTGATTTTAAAACGAGCAGCCCATCATTACAGGAGTCAGTTAGTGCGGCGAAGAGCTTATGTTGTATTATTATTGTGATATCAGCTGTTGTGTATATTTGATGTAAATAAGAGTTCTAGAAAGTGGTAGCGAATATTAGTTTTGCAATTTTAATTGAACCCACGGAGTTTATAACAATATGATTAAATATGTTATGCTAGTAAGTGATATTCGCAAGGTATACGTTAGAGCTATCTACAATGTATGTAAACACGCAAAGGCAGTTATAAAATCGGGAAAAGCATATCTGATCCTTTCAAAATAAGTGGAGGTTTAAAACACGGTTGTTGTTTCTCCCCCACCCTATTTAAGACGTATATTCAGAAAGCATTACATATTTGGGTGAGAAAATGTAGGAACATGGGAATTGAAATAGTCAATGATTGTCTCTACACCCTGTTATTTGCGGACGATCAGGTAATTATCGCGACAGACAAAGTCAATGTCCAATACATCTACAGGAAACTGGAGGAGGAACTAACAAAATGAGTTGAAAATCAATATCGACGAAAACTAAACACTTAAGCGCGGAAGGAGAAACAGATCTTCAAATAGCACAAGGAACAATAAGTAGGTACCTAGGAAATATAATATCAGAAAATGGAAACATATAAGGAGGTACAGAATAGGTCGACATAGGGAAGACGAGGTTACAATTGTCGAATCTATAATGACATATGGGTGCTGGCAAATCAACAACAAAGATAGCGCAAAAGTACAAGCTTTTGAAATGGATTACCTACGATACTCCTGTACAATATCAAGGTTAGAATATGTACGCAACGATGCTATAAGGCAAAAAACAAAGTTGTAAGACACAGTCATAGAAATACTCATCTAATTTGGTATGGACACATTTTGCGGATGGAAGAACAACGATAGCCAAAGAAAACATTGGAATATGTGCCAAGGAATAAAATGAAAAAAGGAAGACCAAGAATACCATGGAGACAAAACGTTGTGAAATGAGTCGCCAGGAATTAGAAGAATACGAATGCTGGGACAGAAAGGCGTGGCGTATGAAGTGCGGCAAACGGCCTAGGCTGTTGGAACCCCACAGAAAAAAATGCTATAAATTGCAATATAATATGAGTTGGTGTAACAAAGAGGATGTTAAAGTGAATTATTTTGAAATACTCCCTAAATACAATATCATTTTGAAATTTGGAATAATTTTGACATACTATTTTGTTTCTTTAATTGCCATTTTTCATTTATCCGACAAGTTTTAGTTTGGAAAACACTTTAAACCGAAGCTTTCATGCCCGAAATTTAACAACATCTTGCTTACGGCTGTGTCTCCAAGCTCAAATAGCAGGTATCATCTTTCACCCGCAATTTATCAGTCAATTAATTATCCCAAAAAACCTTCACCTTTCCCCGTCACTTTCTTAATGTGAATTTGCTCAAAATGGTTAGTTGATTTTCTGTTCATTTAAATATAGAATCTGTCTATGATGTCTCATGCCTGTATTAGTTTCGGCTTCCAAAAGGTATTGATGTTTTTCTGAAGTTCTTTACAATTTTCAAAAAAAAAAAACTGGTTCCCAAAAATAACATTTTTTTCTAAAAATTACTTCAACCATATCTCGAGCTATTTCAGAGAGAATAGTTTCTGTAAAAATATCAAAAACTCTACTCTTGAAAATGTCGCACCGGGACTTCAGTACGTATAGCTTTCCCTCTTTCACTGGTATTCTTGTTAGGTAAAATAACTTGTAATGTTAATGAGATGTGCCAAACCAACAAATTATAAAATTTCCATCCTTACACGCAGACTTTTCCATCTCAATCTGGGGCATATCTTCAGCATTTTCACTGGGGAGGGAAAAAGAAAAATCTACTACTGCATAGGCACAAGACCGCTCAACTCTTTTCTCACATTCCAGCTAAGTTTAGGGGAAACTATCAACCCTTCCCCCCCCCCTACTTAAATTAATAGTGCATGGATGAACTTAAATGGACAAACTCAAAATACAGAAATCGGGTAATTTACCATCTTGTCTTGATTTGCCGACCAATAACTTTTTTTCTAGCTTCAAACATAAGTTTGTTTGTTTTTTAAGCCCGAGATGTAAAATACTTCTCAACTTTCGCTACCCCTTGTTATTTTTGCGTTTTAGATATTATCTTCTAAAATTTGCTCCAGTACTGAATTCTTTTGAATACTTTTTTAAATTTGATCTGTAGAGATTACTTTTGTTATAGTTTAGTTTTGATACTATAATTTAGTCAATATGTTCCCTTTTATCGAATTTCAGTTAGATTTCTCCAAAAATTATAATCAAGGTCTCATTCGGTCCGTCATATAGATTGTTTTTGAAACATCCAATTTAAAAAAAATCCGGTAATATAAAATTATAAGTACTTCTGTCTGTTGGTATTTGCAGTTTTTTGGCTACACGTTTTAAGAAAATATACGCAGTAGATTGTTTTAAATTTTGTTTAGGCTACATTTTTATTGATGCTTATGAAGGACCCTATTTATAATCGTTAAAAAGTTAATAATAGAAATCGATAATTTTTTAAATTATTTATTTTTTATTATTTTTATATGAACATGTATCGTACCATAATTGAACTCATGACCGTTATAAAGATATAAATGAAAATCGATAAAAAAATTTATTTATTGTGGTTATTTTTTTGTCTCCTCTCGTCTCGCTTCTCTCGTCTCTCTCCTGTCATATTGTTTTCATTTTTAATAAAATAAGCATGTTTGGCGAGCACTTTTTGATTTTTCAAACAATTTTTCTATCTCTCCAACGAAAATCCTTTCTATGGTATTTGAGAATAGATTCAAGAAATCAAAAATATAAAATATTTTTAGTTTAACAATTTTTATAATAATTTACAGCTTAGATGCGACCTGGAATTCAATAAAATGAAACATGTTGACTAGTTTATTACTAAATACATGAACTTTTCTATAGAATTAACTATATAAAATTTATCCAAAATGATCTTGAAATAATATGCATATAGTCAGAACACGAACAAATGTTAAAAGGAATACTCAGACAAAACAATTAAAACTTACAAACACCGTTTAAATAGCGAAACGCCGTTAGAAATGCACTAAAATCAGGCTGAATTAAATAGCAATAGAATTGGAAACGATAGTCCGTCGAAGCATTTACAATATTGTGAACATTCCGTATCGCAGAGGATCTATTTGTATGGAAATGCCGATAATCAAAATCGTTTTACCAGTTAACACTCCAAGTCGAATCTAATTTACATATATATTACAATTACCGAACGATAAAATGGAAATCGATGGTGATTTCTTCGTTTTTTATACGGTATTTACATTGCTCGCACAGGTGATCTTAACAATGATCTTATCTGCGGCCTTAAGGTCACTGGCGTAAAAGGTAAAATGGCTTTTTTCCGTTAAGTAATTGCCTGTTCTCTAGTCATACTTGAACTTACACAGGATAATTTCTTCTGCGAATTTTTATAAAGTTAATAATTCTTAAGGAAATATTGGAAACAAACTCGAATGTACAATGGAGAACAAAAATATGCAAAATTATATTATATAAAGATACATATTGATATTTATTATAGTGGGTTACTTTTTGCACAAATTTCCATAATTAGATTCTCTACATCATTTTCTGGGCACTACAACGCATGAAGGAAGGCTTCCGGACCGGAAGATGTGCGTGATAGGCTCATGATGTTATTACAAGAGCAGTTACCTTAAACCTGTACACGACAGGCGAACTATCAAAATATGCAATGAGT
Source organism: Octodonta nipae (assembly GCA_034190945.1). Classification (NCBI taxonomy): domain Eukaryota; kingdom Metazoa; phylum Arthropoda; class Insecta; order Coleoptera; family Chrysomelidae; genus Octodonta; species Octodonta nipae. The sequence continues at coordinate 57,947,124 of CM067216.1, read as the reverse complement.
AACGTATATAGTCAAACAAGTAAACTCTGAAGAGATTATTAAAAGTGCACTGAAGGAGGACGAGCATGGATTATTGATAAACGGAGTAGATATCAACAATATACGATACGCAGACGACACCGTATTACTAACAACTGACTCTCAAGGACTGCAAAAATTACTAGACCGAATAACAACTGTTACCGAGGAATACGGTTAGTAAGAGAATCAACTTAGATTATCATTTCTGTGCGTATACGAAATAGCTAGAAGTTGTCTGCGTAATTACAGACCTGGGATGCTGTCTGAACAAACAATGGAATCACTCATGCGATATCAGAGTTCGAATAGAGAAAGCAAGAAGTGCTTTTAATAATCTAAATGTTTTATTTAACCTGACCTTCGCTTTAAAAACTAGAATCCGTTTCCTTCGATGCTGTCTTCTAGGTCCTATACTACGGAGCTGAGACGTGCACCTCGAAAGAAACTGCTGAGAAACAACTCAAGGTATTCAATCTCTGGTGTTACAGGAGAATGCTTAGGATACCTTACACATCACAAATGTAACAATCCTCTAACGAGTAAATAAAAAGAAAGGTTCTGCAACCTATTAAAATAAAAAAGATAACATACTTTGGCCACATTATTAGGGGAGACAAGTATAAATTCATACAGTTGATAAGGCAGGTTAAGATTGACGGCAATCACTGACCGGTCCCAAGATAATCTCGTGGTTACGGAACTTGTGACAATGGACTGGTTAGACGTCAATGAGCGTATTTATATCAGTGGTTAATAAAAAATTTTTGGCATGAATGATCGCGAACGTCAGGTAAAGATACGACACTCAAATAAGAAGAATCATTTTGAGGAATACTCAGCCATATCCTACTCATGGCAAATTTCATTCAAGTGTGTTGAGGGACCCGCCGTATTCAATGTGTATTAGATGGGGGGGAGGGGATGAGGTAACCTTGATGGCCAATCCAGAGTGTCTTTGTCATTATGGTTTGTAGGTAGGATTACAGTACTTTTCTGTCTTGTTGTCAGACTTTGAACAGCCGAAAAAGACACAAGTATTGCTGACATGTGTGTCAAGGATACACCTGCGATGTTCCCTTCGCTAATATAGGGCTCGAACATAAATCTGCTAATATGTCAGTCCCAATTTCAGCAGGATATCTCCTTCCAGTACTAAAAGGAGTTTAAAAGATAATGTTTGAAATCGGTGACTAAAAAGAAACCAAATCCCACTTCTGACACCAAAGTACACAATACTTAGCCATTTCGGCACAGACAACTCATCTGTGTACAATCTTTCGCTGGTTCCAACAAGTGGGACAACCTTAACTTGCCCCTCACTCATTTCGTTTCCTCTCTTGGGACACTTTTCGATTTTTTGGCCGTCATCCTAAATTAAATTGACATGGGATAGAAGTATTTCAGCTTCCCACTTGAGTTTTACAAACATAATTACAGACGAACATAATGGCCAACCAATACTGAAACTTGCGAGGGCCCTCTGAAACCTGACGTTCCTAGGCCGTAACCTATCCGGATTTTTAACAATTCTATGGCTGAATGTTTGTCGTTCGTTCGAATCTCCTTACGACCTAGGCTGTCTAATTTCTATTCATGTAATTTTTTGTGTAATTAGTTAACATATGATTTTTGTTTCTTGGCAGCCTTATTTATATTTTTTTCCAATTAACCGTTAATGAGCTAGGTACTCCGTCACATCCCATGTTATTTTTATAACTACTATCACGCGTCCAATACCTACCAATTTCTCGAATATCAATCTCGGATCCTGACTTTACACAAACATAAATACCGGTTCAGCTAGGCAAGAAACTGAAGAAACTCGATTGGCCACCGGTCAACTGACATATTACGTACGTATAAGATGCGAGAAGGGCCCTCTCATAAGATTGTCGTGCTTTTTTTCTTTTGTGGTTTCATTCGATCACTTCGAAATGGCATTTCACGAGATCTCTGAAAAAGCATCAAACCCCGCCACACATCGCAAGCCGGTTGATTTCGTAAGTATCTGGTCCAGTCAAGGTTAGCTAATAACGTGACGACTTTATATATTTACGGTTAAGAAAAACCGGCATAAGCGAACGACGAATAGTACTTGATAATAAGAAGAAGTGAGGTTAGGTCGAATCAAACACGTGGTTTTGATTTAATGGGTACACCGAGGTGTGCTTGATTCTTTATCGTACGACAAACATGTTAGGAAAGGAGATGAAGGCACCGGGTCTACGACATGTTGAACATTTTTAAGTGTTGTACACCAAAGAATGTTGGACAAATCAAACGTGTTTCTATAGATGTAGGAAATTTTGTCACCAATTCTTGATCTTTTCTAATATATGAACAGGTCAAATGGGCTGATTTTCACAGATTTGGACCGACTCATTATATATTATATTTTTACAAACGTATACATAAAATTTTCCGACATTTCGCGAACATTTGTGAAGGTCTTTCTTAAGGAAGAGGTGTACTAATTGTACTTACCGTGCTGCGGCTACATACTAGTATTCTCCTTTCTCATAGCACAAAATACAAAAAAATCTCTTTTAAACTTCGACTATTGATGCACAAATTAGACCTTATGAAATTACTTTGAATTTTAGAGGTGATAATAAAATTATTCCGAATATGTTCCTTGAAATCTATTACCGAGCTTTTTAAATGAATGTATTATCTTGATAAGATTTGTGCTAACATTTAAATGCTAGGTTTCCAGATGGGCGGAAGAACAAAACATTCTCAACAGCCTCACAAAATAATCTGTTGATGTTCGGCCAGTGGAAATTGAACAAAGGCCCGATCTCAGTCAACTTTTTTGTTCATTTATAATCGACCTGTTTCACAAATGTATACCGACCCCCAAGAGCATGGCAAAAACTAAACCCCCTTGAATGAAAGATCATTTTGTTTATACTTATTAGAGGATAACAATTGTGCGACTTTGGATAGTGATTTATAGACTGTTTTTAATTATTGCTATTGGAGGAGCTTTCCATTCATATCTATATTGTTATACGGAAATATGCTACCAATTTCCTAACCGCTTCTTTCTTCGGAAATTGAGTGCGAATGGTATTGCGAATCTTTCGTTTACTATAGCCGTTGTTTAATAGATAACACTCTACCCAAGTTAAATTTTGTAAATTTTTGGATTCAGAAATTGAGACAGTTCCATGTACTAAGGTGTTCACTACTGACGGTTTTTTTATGAGCTGGATGATGATGAAATTAAAACATCCAAGAAAGGAGGAAATGCTTTTAGCTCAATTTCCCTCGAAACTTAATATGGGAATGTTGGCCCCTGATATGGTTAAAAAACAATTGCAGAGCATCTTATCCATATGGCTTGGAGATTCTAAGGTCACTGCTTCACAAAATGTTTTGTTTGTTTGCAACCTCTAATCTAATCACTAATAAAAAGGTACAAACTCATTGAGAAGTCTAGGCTAAATTTTATTTATATAATAAAAAATTTTTGGATTCCGATTAAAATTTGTAAACCAAGTCGGATATGTGCTTTGTCCCAAAAGCCAAGCACCGTTGGGTGTAACTCCAAAATAATAGTTGCAAAAGATACCAGTGATTATACGCCTTCAACATAACCCTCCCGCTTATCATTGCACGCTTGCCAGCGCTGCGAAAGTGCTTAGAGTTCATTTAGCGCCATGTTCTTATTGAACATTCGAATCTGTCCACTTTTCTTAGATGCGTTTCAAGCCTCCTTCCCCTCTAAGCGGTTCCTTCAGCTAGGGGAAGAAATCGAAGTCAGGTGGGCTCAGCTCAGGATAGGTTTATAGTTTTTTTTAACAAAACATATTTTGGGGAGAATTTTTGTAGTGCGCTCCAGTATGGCACAAATCGACAGTTCTGATTACTACTGCCACATGATTTCCTTTTTTTGCGCCAAACTGAAGAGCCACACCTCCCGTATTGGGTTTATGGCCTCTAATTTCACATCTTGATGATGTGAGTTTGCTATTGAAATGATGACATGTGTCACCTGTGTTTTGTGCATTACCCTAAAAAAACAATACCTATCAAGTTAAACCAGCCAAGCTATCATCTTCATTATTAAACGACATTGAGTCTTAGAAAGTAAAAGTTTGATATTAGGCTAAAAAACTTTATTGACCCCACACTAACTTTTTGTGGATTTTCACTACCCCATATGCGGCAATTTTCTATGTCATCCAAACGCTGCTGTTTGAGCATCCACTCTGCATTAGGTCTACACATTTCATAGTCGGGCAAGTCTTGGTTGATGTGTTACCTGAAATTTATAAGACTGGATATACAAACCTACATGCAAAATACACCATAATGTGTAAGATAGGCACGTCATGTAATGAGTGCAATTGATTTTGCCTATAGTGCGCTCAGATGGACCTTAATCTCGTGGTAATGCTCGAAAAATATGTACCTACTGTACAAAATTTTTGTAGCAAGCTTTTATATTGTAAAATTGCAACTGCCATCTTCAAATGTCCTCAGAAATAAAAATCCAAAAGGCTTTTATCTGACTTACATCTGGATAAAGAAATCGCCAACCAACAAGACCTCTATGTCTAAGTGCTTCTTGGGAAATAACACCACAGTTTAAGGAAAATCGCTGTATATTCCAAACGTTTCGGGGTCTAGATCAGACCCCGTTGTCAATGGTTAAGAAACTACGGATTAAAAAGGCACAGTTCAGTCAAGGTATCTGATGCCCGATCATGCTGGAATCTCTAGCGACCTCTTACATACAAAGGCACCAATTCCGACAAATATGAAAAATTTACACTGAATTCGTGGTTAAGCTTATTATATAAAATATTTGGCCCAATTATTTCGTTATCAATAATGGCAGCGCATATGGTGACAGAAAATTGCTTTTTTGGTCTGGGTACTCTCAATAAATTTGGGATCTCGGCGGCCTGAGTGTGCATATTGAACAGGTTTAGTATACCTTACTCGGCAAATAATCCTCAATTTATTAAAATCCATTAAAAACTATATAAAAAATCCATTGAAATCCGTATCAAAATTTCTAAGCACAAATTTTCAACTATTATAATGTGGTATGGACTCAGTTGTTGCTCTCTTGCAGCCTTTAACAAAGAGAACGCTGATATTACCAAGCTATTTGCAGCATTTCTTGAACTCGTAGTTGTTCATTTTCCAAGATGTTCAAAATATCTTCGTTAATTTCACCGGCACGCTGCCGATACAAACTTGAAGCCCATATATTCAAACACCACACAGTCAAATGCAACAAAATCTAAACTCTAAATCCAGCAGGTTTCGATCCCACAAATCCCAAGTGCACAAACTCAAAACCACATATCCAAATCTCAATTTTCCGGTTTGATGTTTGTGGGTTTGAGTGTCTTGGTTTTTATTTTTATCTTAAGAATTTGTAAACTTTGTATTTGTAGGTTAAGATTTTCTGGCCGTGAGGTTTGTGGACTTTATTGGGTTTATTGGTTTGGACTTATTATGATTTCTAGGAGTATGGCCAACAAACCTCTAGCCCACAACTTGAGATTTGTTAGCTTGAAATACGTGGTCTGGGGAAATTAGATTTAGTGATCTTGATTTGTTTGGGGATTCTGTGAATGTTGCCTTTGGGTCAGGGATTTGCAACTTTTGACTTATTGTACTAGGGTTTAAAGGTTTGAAATTCATGGGCTTGAGAGTTGTAGAGAGATGATTTGTTAGCTTGGAATTGTTTATTTGAGATACATGGTAATTTTTGACTAAAGGTTTATGGGTGTCTCTTATGAGGGCTGTTTGAGGTTCTGTGGGTTTGTGGTTTTAAGATCTGTGTACATTGAGTTTGTAGGATCGAAACCTTTTGGATTTCGAATATAGATTTTGTAGACTTTGGTTGTGTGGTGTTTGATAATGATTGTTGGCGAGGAAGTCAGTAGAAAAAGCCTTCTTGGAAACCATTATATCTTGTTATTCATAAAACTCCCTGTGTAATATATAAATGTTGTTCATACTGTTCCAAATAACAAAGTTGAAATGTGTTTTTTTCATTTGAGAATAATGTCAGCGTATACTATGAGAAATTAATAACAAGAATTTTCTCAAATTTGAAACATAAAAACTGACCCTTTAAAAATATATACTAAACAAATTCCTCGAGAGCAATCAGTGTCAAATTAGACAGCAATCGCACAAGGCTTGCGAAATTTCAAAACTACCAAGTCATGACAAACTTCGACCGCAAGATAATGTAAAAAGAAAAGAAAATAACCACGGATAATTTTAATTTCCTGAAATTCTAAAAATAGCTCGCACTATTATGTACGCGGTTCAATAGAAATCATCGACGGCCTTATTGTCTTCTCTTTCTCCCTCTCTCTTTCATTGTCCCTCTCTCTCTCTTCGTCTCTCGCCAAACCAACAATAGAAATAAGGAACTCGGTCCGTAGAGGTCGAATGGTTTCTTGGATTATTATTGTTATTGTTGATGTTATATTGTTGTTATTTCGCTATACAGTTTTCGCTATTTACAACTGAGGAATTTTTGTTGCTTGACGGTATCGGGATTCTTGGCGTTTTGTTGCCCGCCAGTTATTCTTCTCTGTCACAATAGATTTTGCAACAAAAGCGTAATAAATCAAAAAACAAAGATAGGCAACAATATTTGTGCACATTGTTGTTTTATTATTTTATTAGAAAACATCATCGAGTGGTACTAAAAATAACCGAATCCCATTTACTATAAGCAATACTTATACATATATTATACAAAGTGGAAAAGAAATATTAAAATTACATGAATCGGTTATTCGGAAAATAAAATAGTTAAGCCGGTATGCGGAGCCATATCAAAATTACTAGCTTTAAATCTCTTTTGAATATTCTCAAAAAGCTGGATATGTTTATTTTTTCCCTCCACCAGAGGTTGAGAAAAACTCGTTTATCGGTTTCAAACAGTTCAAAGAAAGGGTTGTTAAAAAGTATGTATTTACCCAAATGTCTATTTGATTGGAGTTATGATCCAATTAATCCTGCACCCAAAATGTCAATCAAGTTTTGTGTTCGGGAACAAACAAAGTTTGCATTGAAAATTATTACAATATGATTGACAATAATATTACTATCATACCGTTTATATGACTTCAAATTTTCTATTATTGCTTACTAATTTTTGATGGTTTAAGTTATTATCTATATATAAATAGGCAAAGACAAAACTATTAGGTACCATTTTCTCCTCTGTCTCTCAATTTTGTTTTGTTTACTAGCTTCTGATGAACTTCAGTGCAGAATGCTAATATGAATTTATAATATTGGTTCATTCATTAAATAAAATATAATAAAAATTCATTATTTACGTCCATACTGTCAACGCCAAACAACTGAATGTGCCGCCGGCGCCAGACTCAAAACATTGAGTAATTATATATAGACGGACCAATGATGTTATATAATTAGAGCATGTACTTTTACTGGAAGTGGCATGCAAGCGTTGTTATTGTTTAGTGGTAAAGTAATCGTTGTATATTATAATTATACAGGGCGATTCTAGATATGTTAGAAATGATTTTTTTCGTGGGTGGCACATAAGCAGTTGCATATATAGGGTGTTTAAAATATAGAGTAGAGTGCAATTATAACTAATATAATAATTTTATAGGGAAGCCTATTAGCGGTTGAATTTACAGGGTTCTTGGAATAGAAGGCTCAGTAGAATTACAGTTATACAGGGTGGTGCAAATGGAAATGCAACATTTCGTAACCCATAAGCAGTTGTATATATAGGGAAGATGAAATATAGGGTGAGAGGAATTATAGATATACAGGATGATGATAAAAAAAGTTAGAAAACGAAATGATTTATAGAGTAGCCCACGAAGAGTTCCATATATATGATAACGAAATATAGGTCGGAATAGAATTATAGTTACAGAATATAGTCAAAAATTGCATAAACAAAAAGAATTAATCCGGTGGCTCATAGGCAGTGGCATATACAGAATGGTTTACCGGGTGGTTCAAAAATGTTAAAAAATATTATGCGTGGTCCATGAGCAGTTGCATATACAGGGTGGTGGAAATATTAAATGAGATGGAATTATTATAATGAGAATTTTAATAAATGTTAGAGAATTGAGTGAAATTATAGCATACAGGGAGGTTAGAAAAAATAAATATGTAGGGTAGCCCACTAGCGGTTGAATTGTTGTCATATTAAATGAAGAATTACGAATTTGAACACAAATAAAGTCCTATGAATTATATCTGAAAAAAACTTGAATTTCGTTAATTAGTTGTAGAAGCGAGATGTAAGACCGACATCTAGGAAACTATCACACAGAAGTTCCGAATCTGGAACCGTTCCGTGTAATTGCTGTTCTCCCTAAAGTCCTAGGATAGAATGTCACGACAAAAATTTTCAGGTTACTTAACCTGCCAGAGATATTGACACAATTGGTCGAATTTCGACCACTGGGCGACAGCTAATTTAGTTTATTTACCTTAAGAAAAATCACGGAAGGGTACCATATAATTTTCTACTATGTGAATTTTATCATTTTCCAAAAAATCGAAAAACAGTCGTTATGAGACTGCAGTTCAATGAATCTCAGCTGATTTCTATGAAAGGCGTTATTCAATTTGAATATTTTAAATTCTATTGCACTAGGTTCAGAGGCAGTTTCATCCATTTTTTCCATAAAATCCGAAAACTAAATACAAATTCCACTTCATGTCAAGTAAGTGAATAAATTAGATAAATTTTCTTCCCAAATCTCTTAATTTAAATGTAACGAATCTGCGGTCAGAACTGTTTCATCACCCTTTGGTCTTATGTAAAATATGGCTCGTAAATAAACTTCTTCGTTTTCTGCGGACCAAAGGGTGATGGAGCAATTCTGACCGCAAATCTCGTGTGTCTAGATCAGCATTTTTTACTTATCGTTTCATTTTATCTGTTCTTTTTAATTAAATTATTGTTTGTAAATTTTTATTTCCTCGTTCTTTTCACCTTCATATGATAACACTGGGTGTTTTATGTTGTCAATATGTGTCTTATGTTTTAGACACGCTATTCCTTTCAGCTCTGTCTTTGTTCTTTCAATCCTGCATCTCTCGATAATCCTTTGTGTAAACTATAGTTCGGTTTTCAATATTCAGGGTTCGGAACCTTATGTCGGTACTGGTAGAACGCATTGATCAAATACTGTTTTTGTGAGATGGTCTGGCCTTGCAGACTTGAAAACTATTGCGTTTATTCCGAATGTCATCCATGTAAGTTTGATCATTTTGTTCATTTCTGCTAATAGTTAAATGATCCAGGTGCTTTGAATTCAATTATTTGTTGCAGTTTGTGGAAATTAACATCATCACTAAAATCTCGGTTATTGGAATATTCTTACAGTTAGCTTTGGTGACTGACTCCTTTGTTGCTGGGAGACTGGGCTGCATGCAAATAATCTGATTTTGGTTTAATTTTGGTCAACGTTTATATGTATGATCTAAACCTTGCAAGGCACTAAATATTTCTTGCAGTAATATTCTACCAAAACTTTTTAGAGGTCAGTGAAGGATCTCCGACCTATTTGATAATCTTTGGTTGGACTGAAAACTTCCCCTGGAATATGTATGCGACAACTGTGCAGAAGCAATGGTCTAATCCCCCTTCTTTTCGTAACTGAGCGAAATGCCGTGTAGTTATTATTCTGTTTTCTAATTCCTGTAATATTTATTGGTATGTAATTCCAGACGTCGTTTTTATTATTTTTTCTGGCACATGAGTGGTTCTTAGAGAATACCCAGTTAGTCTTCCGTTCCTATCTTGATTGCTGTCTTGCTATTTTTCATGTCCTTGACCCATAATTCCATTTCTTCCGTGAATATTTCTGCTAGTTCTTCTACCGTCGTTAGTATTTCAAGAGTTTTGGAGCTTTTTGTTGATCCGTATTGGAATTTGAGGGCGTGCTTCACTATTTTGTTTCTGTCTATTATTGTCATTATATGCGAATCACGAATTGGACAATCTCCAAAAAGTTCTACGGTTCGAGTACATTCTTTTCGAACTTGCTCTATCATATTGTGCAATGTTTTAGTGGGTAATGCATGTCTGGTCATGTTCGCTGAACATGACAAATTTGTCAATACCATTACACTTCCAAAATTAAATTTTATGGAAAGATTACACGAACTTAGAGAACAGCTAACTAAAGTGGTGGAATGATATTCCTTTTTATCAATCGCGGCTACAAAAATGCATTTTTCTTATGCACTGATGCAAATTTTGAAATGGATCACATATGGTCACAAATTTGGGAAACTCTTTCACAAATCAAATGCAAAACAAACGCATCTTTATCCATCTTACCACACAAAAATCCAATAATGAAGAATGATGCCTACTTTGGGCTTTATTTCCTCGACTAACAATTAAAAAAATCAACATTTAAGATACCAAACTTTGTTTTTCATTCGAACTTTATTTTCATTCATACGCTCGAACTAATTTGCCAATTAGTTCGAACGGTGCGTGCACAAGATAAGTTGTTTATTTGATTTACCCGCCTATCACATGCTTGTACCGAGCATCTTCTTAGGATAAATATAGAACAACATGTTAATTGAACGAAACATAAAACAAAACAAAGAATGCCATATGATGTCACCGACAATCACTGCTACAAATTGCTTTAATGCCTCAAACAGATACGGCACATCTGGATGTCCTACGTTTTACAGAGTGATTCACTATAGCCAACAGTGTGATGGTTCTTTACGGTTATTCTAGCTGAAGAAATAATGTTCTAGCTGAATGTAATTTTTAATTTAGTGTTTAAGTTATGAATTTGAGTGGACGACGCACAGTGGGGCACAGACAAGAAACAAATATTTTTATAATTTTTTAAATCTAAGGCTTTTCTCTGGATTTTTGTTTTCATTATTAACCGAATTTATTTGCTTGTATAGCTCTAAGCCACTCATCAATTTACACGTTTTTAACCTAACCTAACCCAAAATTGACGAGTTTTTAGTATGAAATTTCTATTCTTCCCATGACCGTAATTTGGAAAAATAATGGCAGATTTTCTATTCAGGCATACAGTAAGATAAAAAAATCTCAATATAATGTACCTACTACTTCGCCCCATTTTTAGAACAGACAAGTGTCCTGGATAACTGGTGCTCTATTTGCTGTCTAATCTTACAAAAAAGCTGCTGTAAGCTCCGGTATAAAGGTGCTATTTTCTTTGAACTCATATTATGTACTACTAATATTAACAGTTTGATTAAAAATACCGAATATAAATATTGGATCATCCAGTATTTAAATTTTATTCTCCTAGTAAACGAAGCAGCAAAAAAACCGTACCTACATGACTGAATTAGCGATCAAGATTTATTTCTTAATATAGGGATACGGTTTCACTAATATCGGAAATACATCCAGAGTATTTTTCCGAATTCCTTTGACTGTCGAAATAACCCAAACAGACGAAAACCTTATTCATGGGCTAGGTGTAATATTGGAGGTGATTAATTGCGGCTCATCAAATTTAAATTGTATGCTACAGAAACAGCTAAAGTAGCAATAGAAATGTACCGGTGGTATTCCATGCCATCATCTGTTCATAAAATATTAAACCATGGAGCCATAGATTACTTTCCGAAGAAGTTTATTAAAATCGGAATAAAGACTACAGATACTATAGGCTTCATTTCACAAGAAATTGTCCACTGATAGCCACGAATGGGATAGTTTTCATAAATTTATTAGATCAAAAAAAACTTCCTATAAATAAAGAATCATAAAGGTTATTGATGAAATGATTTTTTATTATTTTAATTTAATTTTTAATGTTTGTTTGTTTTATAAATTTTTAATGTTTTTAATATAATAATTTAATTTCATTTAGTGTAATTGTATTTGAAGAAATGAGGTAGATAACCAACAATACAAAAATCTTTCACGATTTTTTTTTCAAAATGTTATATTGGGTGGCAAATAAGTAGTTGCATATACAAGGTAGTTGAAATATAAGCTGCAGTAGAATTATAATTATACAGGGTGGGTGAGGAAAACTCGTGAAATAGCGTAGCTCATAATCAGTTGCACATATAGGATAGTTGAAATATATGTTGGAGAAGTGTCAATATTAGATTTTATATTATTAGGTATTTACTATAAAATTTTGTTAATTTTTAATTTAATGTTATTATTTATTTTAGACAACTAATCCGTGTCGGTATGTAAAGTTTTTTCCTATTAAAGTAACTTTCCAATGTATTTAATTCACAGAAATAATCTTTCTACATTGAGGTTGCCTAAAAAATTACAGGCTTTTTATCTTTGCTGTCCCGTAGCCTTTCACTATAAACATTAAGGTATTCTATTGCCAGATTATTTAGGATGTTGTGAGCAAATTCTTTCAACGGAAATTTGCAAAAATTTTAATAAAATTTTTCCCGAGAGCAATAATTTTAAAAATCCTATCCTAAAGTGACCTGTTCCAAATAAATCGATGCATTTGAAGGTTACGTACTACATAGAAAGTAGCCAAAAAATGAACAAATTTTTGAGCATCTGTGTAAAATGAATGGAACTATTGGGGTATCCATTTCAACAGTTTTTGTAAATGCTCAATTTTAATTGAAATTTTTTTTCAGTGTTTCTAATTTGTGGCAAAGTTTCAGGTGCATTCTGAAATAAAATAAAATTAAATAAAATGAAATGTTTATTTCCGGTTTTTTTGCTAAAATCATCCTTGAAGATGGGTTTAAAAAATAAAATTGTTGATGCATTACGCCTTACTTGAAACTGTACAACTTCTAAAATTAGAAAATTTCCCCCCGAATCAGTTTCTTGTGTATAATATAAGGTGCATAACTTCCTTCACATAAGCTTTTAAAATCTTTTCCATCCCTGTCACATGAAAAGACTTTTTTACACCAACAATGTAACAAGCTGGGTTTTTAAACCCATAATTGAACTTATAGTTGAAAATTCCCCATAAAACCATTCTTTAGCAATATTGTCTGGCGAGACTCCTGACACCTCACAATGCTCTTTATAGAGTAGATACATCTTGGCGATGTTTAGATAATTTCCAATAAACTTTTTGTGATCTTTCCCGCGAGTTAGGCAAGTCATAGACAGGAAACTAAACTAAGATGTCCAGACCCAAACTGCGATCATGTGATTTAACCTCGTTTCGCTTCAGGGCCGACTATGGACTTAATTTGATTTAAAACAAGGTATTTTCGTTGTTTATACAGATATCGCAAAGTGGGAAAAAGCAAAAGAATTGGCATGAAAAGTTAACATCTTTAACTAAAATTTGACAATTTTGGACTTAACATAATTTGCTTCTAGGGTACAGATATATAAATAAATAGAAAATATAAACATTTTGAAATTTAATCAACAGAAATCGTGGTTATTTATTTTTTCAGAAAAATAGTCATTTTTTACAAACCTGACATCAAATCAAAATTGTCGATTAAGTAGTGTTTGCTGACCTGTTATTTAAATGAGAAAGTTTGGATAGCGCAACATATAAACCAGGATCATTCAATCGAGATGCATCAAAAATATTTTAAAAGTTCACAAATTTCTGCATATCTTGGAATTTCATTACAATGCCTTCGCTTAAAATTGTATTGAATATTGCATTAAACGCCCCAATTAGCGACAAAGAGCCATAACTGGGAAAATAAGAAGGGGTTGCTAGTTTAGTACAATATTCACAATATTTTAACAAATTTTACGGTATTTTAATTGAAATACAATATATACCTATAAAATGAACTGTATTTTATGAACGTTCACAATATCTTTGGTATATCTCAATTGAACGATCGTCTTCGATACTTTGCTTTGTGTTAAATATGTGTTAAGTTATTCACGTTACAATTTTGCAAAAACTATTTAACTAACAATTTTTTTTGAGACCAATAATCTTCTACGGCATGTGCAATCATTTTGACAATGATTAATGTTCCAGTTGTTAATATAACAAAGTTATGAATTAAAAAAAAATCCACGTTTCATTAGTTCTTCTCACTTTTCACTGGGAAAAATCAGTGTCTATAAACGCTCATTTTGAAGATTATCTACAACTTTTCCATTGTCTTTTATAATGGAAGCAGAAAAACACAAAATCCAAATGTTTGCGAGGTAAGCAAATAATTTACATCTATGTTTTGCTGTTAAACCATGTTAATTCTAACTTATAAACTATTCTTTAAGTGTTAAATTTCTCCTAAAATTCTCTATTGGCAATCAAATAAACGAATTTTATAACATAGGATTTGCTTTCAGACACTCATTGAATTGTAGAGGATACCATGTATCCAAGTTTGTTCCCATTTTGCATATGTTTCACTTGAGCTTGTATAATTTTCGTGATCGTTCGTTTAAAGGTCAGTGCTTGCTTATAACTTAAAAAAATGCTTGCGACATTGTAAACATTGAATCCATTACTCATTAAATAATTATTATCACAATGAAATTACTGTAGTTGCATAACGTATTTTTTTCTTCACATATGTTGTGGTGGTTCGTTTATATTTAATAAAGAATGTGTGCTTCATAAACAATGGATTTGGAATCAACAATCGCAAAATTTGTACAGTTGTTTAGAGTTATGTTCAATGTTGTCGCTAAATATGTAATTATATTGCTTTATTCCTTATTTGCGTTTGGAAATATTTATAAAAACCTACCTTATTGCTACGTAATTGTGCATTATTTCTAATCGTGCTTATCTACTGCTATGAGTGAGTTGGCCCAATTTTTTTGAAATGATTAAAATGTTTACTGGTAATAATTGGTATTTTCGTAGCCGACATCTTAAAACATGTAACTTGTTATCATAAAACTTCAATATAATCTTAAAAGGCAGATTAAAGACTTCACTACATTTTTAATCTACCACCAAGGTTCTGCAAATATCGTTAACAATTTAATCAGTCTAATTAAATACTTTTTAATTTTGAAAAAGAATAGGAAATATAGATCGTTGCGCGAACTTTACAGGAAAAATAAGGAGAAACCATTAATATTAATTTTGGGGGCAAATTATAGAATTAAATGAAAATATAAAAATAAAAAAAAATTCAAACGCATCATGTAATATATCAAATGAAAGGTCCCATTCTGGGGAAAACAAATATATATTTTTTTTCATTTAAAAAAAATAATTAAGAAGATATTAACGAAAATATAAGAAAATTTACCCATTCCCCCTTTTCTCCGAAACTATAAAACGTAAAATTTTGAAAAAAATTAGAGGTATAGGGTCTGACCTGAAGTTTACTGGAAAAATAAGGAGAAACCTCTACTTTTAATTTTGGGGGCAAATTACAGAATTAAATGGAAAATATAAAATTAAAATTGTTTCTAACCCCCATCATGTTATATATCAAATGAAAGGGCTCATTATGACGAAAACAAATATATTTTTTCCATATTTTTAAAATAAATTAATTAAAAGATATTAACAAAAATATAAAAATATTTACCCATTCCCCCCCCCCTTATCACCGAAACCATAAGCTGTAAAATTTTGAAAAAAAAATACAGGTATAGCCCCTCATCTGAAATTTACTGGAAAAATAAGGAGAAACCCCTAATATTCATTTTGGGGGGACAAATTATAGAATTAAATGGAAAATAAAAAATTATAATTGTTTCTAACGGATCAAGTAATATATCAAATCAAAGGGCTCATTATGACGAATACTAATATATTTTTTTATTATTTTTTTAATAAATATTTTAAAATATATTAAAAAAATATTTAAAAAATTACCCATTCCCTCCTTTATTCCCCAAACTATAAGACCTAATTTTTTTTGTTTACAGGAAAAATACGAAGAAATCCCTAATATTAATATTGGGGGCCAAATTATAGAATTAAACTCATTTTTCGCTTTATTTCCGAAACCATACTACCTAAAATTTTGAAAATAATTAGGGGTACTTAAAATTTTTAAGAAAAATTATTAGAAAACCCCTTTAGGGACAAATTATACAATTAAGTGGCAATAAAATTTCAATTTTCAAACGGTTCATTATGTGAGTTACAAATATATCATATTTTTAAATCATTTGTTTAAAAGATATTAACAAATATATTAAACATCGACTTAATTCCCACTTTAGAAACTACACTATTTAAATTTTGAAATATATATTTGATTTGTATTTTATAATAATTTGAATAATATATTTAATAATGTATTATTTAAAACTTTACCTATTTTGCCCTATTTCTTCCAATCTACAGTCTCAAAATTGAGACAATAGATTATAAAAGGCTTCCCTGAAAGTTTATTAGTAAAATAAAACTAATGTTAATTTTTGGGGGCCAAATTAGAAAATTAAATACATATGTATTCTTATAAAAATCAAGCGAATCCTGAAGCAGATAAAATAAAAAGTCTATGTGTGGAAAATCAAAGTGTATATTTTAAAAAAATTCAAAACGCTTCCTTTAAAAGATATTAGGGCAAATATAAGAAAATGCACTCATTCCCTGCTTGTCTGAAACTGGAATATTAGAATCTTGAAGGTGGTACGGAACCCTTAGTATGCGAGTCCAACTCGCACTTGACCAAATTATTTTAAATTGTAAATAATTATTTGGGTGGAATTTTTAAATCAGGCATCTAAATCAATAGCACAGCTAATCAATACTCATACATTCAATTTCCTTCTTGTAATAAAATAATATTTTTAAAACCATAGAGCAATAATTGCTTTATGTAATAATTTGTTGCATATTTTAGTAACCATATTCCCATTTATTAAAACACACACTCTTACAGTTACAGTCATAAAAGCTCTAGACACGTTGTTGTTTTCCCATTGACTTAAACATCTGAAATTCTTCCTTGATTCAAATTTAGATTTTGTTCTCTAATTCCTCCTCTGCTGATACACGAGTTTTTCAATAGACAACTGAATTGGATGAAGTACGTCCAGTAACCTTTTTAGTAAATGTAATAGATTTAACAAAATCGCAATCTCTTCTTTCATTTTTTGCAAATAATTTTCTCTAAATAGTTTTTTATCAATGAACTTGTTTCCCTCAATTTTATGTAACTCTTTTTTTGTGCAGTTTGGTTATTTGTTTGTACATCGTTTATGGAGTGGAAGTTTTAGAATTATGTCTTCAGTGACGTTAGAACAACAGTTTGAAGAATAATATAGACCTGTTACTAAGCTTCTACAATATCATATTTTATCCTTTGAATTTTTTATGCCGTCCACGATTCCAGCTACGTACTACTGTCATCAACGTTTGAACTGCTGCAGAGAATGGCAACATTGCGAGACAGAATGGCATATTATCACATTTGATGGACTGTCTCCAAGAAGTAGGTTTTAATGTTTTGCCGTGACAACCACTTTCTCCTAATTTAAACCCCATCAAACTTGTGCATGATATGATGAGGAAGAGACTTAATTTGACATCTTCGTTCCACAGACTTGGAACGAGGTGCCACAAGCAGACATAGAACATCTCATTTTGTCAAAGTTTAAACTATTCAGCAGGTTACTGAGCCACAGAATAGCCAAACAAATTAGTAGCCAGCTACATAAAGATCACATCTTGATAAAAATCAAGCGCTCAGTTTCGGAGAAAATGAATGGAAAAACAATACAACACATTACAAATGAATTACTGCATGATTTAAAAACAATAGGCAGTTGCGTATTACGAGTTCAGTACTACCTTTCTTGTCTTGGATACCCCAGATTCATAACTTATCTTATCAAAATGATTGGAGCAAAAATTAAAAAACATTATAAAATCCATTTTGTCATAAAATTTTCTTTAGAGAATATTATTGCCTAAGAGTTTCTAGAGGCTTCAATTGGCGATTTGGAAAAGGCAATACCAATTCTTTAAAAATACATTTTTTAAATTATATCACAAGTGCTCTCTAGGAGTGACATAACAAAATTAGAATGACTAAAATACAGTATTACATTTTATTGCTCCCTAAAAGTTCTTTTCAACAACACCAAATTTCTTAAACTCTCTTCAGACGTTCAGAAGTTACTAATATTAATATAGATAAACAGTAGGGCACCCCACCACTTTCTGTTCAGATATCGGGAAAATATGATCAACAGAAAGACTCAAATTTATTTAAGCTTTAAGTGGATCTATATTTTTAATTTTAATCAGGCAAAATTCACAGAAACACCACATTTTCAAAATCAAGCTGGCAGTTTACCAAATAGCGCTGTTGTGAGATTAAATTCCACACATTTCTTTCTACCCATTTACTTCTTTACCTTCTCTATATTCAATAGATATAAAGTACCCTTCACGCATATTTGGCCACCCTGTCCACCTTAAAAATTCCATTACACTTAACAGCAAAAGTATATTAACATATCTTAGAAAATTAATCTTTCGTTTATGTTTAGACGTACCAAGCTTGGTAACATTTAGGAATTGTAAACTATAACGGAAACCAGCCACATTTTGGAAAAAGTAATTATGAATTTTGTAAATGTGAGAACATCGACTGGAATATGACCTTAAAGACACTTATTTTTATAGCATAATAAAGGAAATATGTTATAAATGTCATTGCGATATTACATTTCAAGATTACCGCTGGAAATTTGAGCCAGTCAGTGATCCTTTACACAAAAAAATATGTGAAAGTTCAAGTTTCTTGGTTAGCTTGAGTTAATATTTCAAGTTCAGCTAGATTCTGAAGTTCAAGTCTACACGATTCACATCCCATTAGTGAAATATATAAAAGTCAGGGGAATGCCGAACGCTGAACTCGAACACAGTGTTAACATTTGTTACTGTTCTGAAAATCATATCTATAGCTATTAAAAAATAAATGGTTATAGGGTCCTGATTAATCCGAAGAATAAAATTGGTTTAGTTACTCTAGTTAAGGATGGATTGTCGTGTATCATCGCATGGCTACTGACAGACAAGGCATAAGTTATTGCTGAAATTTCATCAAATATTAACCTGGCTTCTGGTAGTCTATATGGTATGAAATTCAAGATTCGTTACGTTGTAATTTGAAAGGAGATGATGCAAACAATCTGAACTAGACTCCACCTTTGAAAAGTGTAGAAATGTATGTTGATAGAAGATCCTACTCATTGCGCCAATTCATAATGAGAATTTCACAATACCTTTAGCGCATTCCACACATAGACACTCCATTTTTCCAAGGTATCCCCAATATTTTGAGCTCTAGTACCAGAATACTGATAATATTTGTTAGTTAGCATTATAAAACTGTTTGTATTTCGTTTGTTATACATCTACTCGAAAAAAATGAATGACTTCTGTTTGTCTAATTATAAACTATAAATACGAATTTAATTGCAATTTATTTTGTAATTTCGTTTCCCACGTAGCAACTTAAAACTTTGATGCACATTTAAAATTCAGGTGTTTACATCGTTTTTTCGAAAATATAAAATTATCACGGGACTGATAAGAAAAATGTAACAAGTCAGCCAAGGTTGACTTTTAAAAACAGCAATTACTGAGATTCCAGAACAAACGTTGTATCAACGGTTAGCACAGTTTATTTCAAACTGGTTTTCGCTAATTCGTTGTAATCGAGCGATAAACATTCTTAGTTAACAACATTAGTGATTAATTTATAAATACGAACTTCTGAGGAAGCAAACGTCCGGGTTGTGACATTCAATAAAAATTTAGGTGGAAATAGTTAAGACTTATCCCCGAAATTCCTATACATATATCGTTCAGAATACTTCACTTTAAAATAATTAAAATGTCATGAAAAATTATCTATGCTAGCTAACGTTTCATTCAGAATAAGACAATTGTAATTCTATTTTTATAATATCGAAACAATTATTTGTAATTGTATGTGTAATTTTTTAAGAGGTCCTATATTTATTAAAAATATATGAAAAAAAAATCTTGAATCGGACATTTTTTTCTGGACAGTCCCCGAAACATGTCAAGCCCTTATTTTTAACCGACTTCCAAAAAGGAGGAGGTTATCAATTCGTCGCGTATTTTTTTTCTATATATGTTATTCTGAATTCTTATATATAGTTTCGGGGATAAGTGTGGGAAACTATAAGAAGTAAAATTTTGAATTAAATTATAGATATTTACCGGAAAAGAAGGAGAAACCTCTACTATTAATTGGGGGGGGGGGAATTACAGAATAAATTGAAAAATATAAAATTGAAATTGTTTCTAACACATAATGTCATATATCAAATGAAAGGGCTCATTATGACGAAAACAAGTATATTTTTTTCCTATTTTCAAAATAAAGTATCCATAAAATTAAAATTTCTTCATTTACGATATGTACTCCATATTGGGTCACCAAACTATACACCTACACCAAATTTCAACCTTTTCCGTCTAGGAGCTTAGGAGAAAATTGCTGTGATGTGAGACAGAGAGAAATCCGGAGTGATATTAGAAGGGTATCCGTATATTGAATATACGGAACCCTAAAAAGGAAAAAAATATATTTGTTAAAGTGATGACGTGATCGAATTTCTTTTCACATTGTAAGTTATAATTTCCTTTGCGCCATCTTCCATTTCAATGTTAAACCTCCTTGCCAAATAATCGAGGTTTTAATGTTGCATTCTTAAGATCTGGGAACGCTTGAATTAAGTCAGGAGAAATAGTAAATTTAGACAGCTCAGTACAATAGATTTAAATGAATTTAAAACTCTTCTCGTTAAAATATTTGCCGAAAATTTTAAGTTTGCTTGTTTTCAAGGAGCTTCATTGTAAAAGTTCGATGAAAATTTGAAATTCTAATAATACTAATAGTACTAATATTCGATAAATCAGTATGGCGCCTAATTTAATATATTGCAGTTTCTTCTATAGGCATATTGTGAAATTTGAGTTATTTGCTTTTGGGAATAATTGCAACATTTCTTCATTACCTACTGATCGGCCCGATCAGATACATCTTTACCTCGGATACGTTCACGTCGCATGATTGTGAAAATTTCACTGATTTGCTCTTAGTTCTTTGGGTTTCCTATCCTTGCGAATATAATTTTCGTTCTTAGATGTTCTTGAATGCTTTTATAGAGGCTTTAATAACACGGTAATAACATAATAAATACATAGATTTCTCAAGTTGTTCCCCCAAAAGAAAATTTTATAAATGTCGTAGGTATTATATATTATTTGTTTCGAAACATGTTCCATAGACATTTAGGAAAAATACACCTGAAAATTATTTCTAATCCTGCTAAATCAAACAACGGATACCAATCAAATACAAATAACATTGAGTAAATACATTTCTCATCATATGTTGTAATACTATATAGATAAAGAATTAGCTAAGGCGAGTCTTTAGAAATATCAGTCGCTACATTGTATGTAATATTGTGTATGTGTGTTTTATTATACAGAACGATATCGATTTTTATTATACTCGAGTACTTATTTCCTGTCAATAGCCACACGAATTTGCGCGAATCGATATATTCCGTATCACAATTTTCTGATGTACTATTTATTTTTATCGACAGGTGGTAATTACTGCAGTTTTTTCTCGGTAAGGTCAAGGGAAGCTATGAAATTTCATTTTCACTAGATGCTTATATGGCAGTTTATCCATTTAGTGACAACAGTTTCCAGCTCGTTGTAAATTAGCCACAAGATTTCTTTTCAATAAACTGTCAACTAATCATGGCACTGGTTCAGGTGTGGATTTCTAAATAGCCTCTCCAGCTTAAAGCGCGTACCACTAGTCAAGATCAGTTGACCTATTTTAGTTGATCAGCAAAAGTTGAATGAAAAACCTCGTAAGAAAATTTTGTCTCAATAAAGTTGACCAAAAATAATTTGACCGAATCAAACTTTATCGTTCAAGTATCTTTGTGTAGAACCAGGCATTAGCAGTCCTCCGAAACGCCTCTGAACTACATCACGTTTCTAGGCAGGTGCCAGTGGAAGTGATAACCGAGGATAGTTACAAGGGGTGAAATTGGTATTTTTTTTTTGGTCATGCTCATCATCGAGTAATCGTTCCAAAATTGGCTGCATACAAGATTGTGATATATTTAAGCAAATTCCCTAGAGGCGTCTGCCAACAGCGTTACCATCAAGGTGGCGGGCAGGGGTAAACTTGTCAAAAATCGGGGTGAACTTTGTCATTAAGTAAAAAGAACGCCATTTGCACCATTTTTTGTTTACACAAAAGAAATCATAATCCAAAAGGACGTACAGCTAAATGACAAAATATATTTTTCATGACGTCATTAATATGGTCTGTATGACGTCATACACAATTTTTTAAAATGCGAAGCCACATTTTTTATTAAGAATTCGGAAAGAGCGGAAAATTTCATGTCCGAATATGACTTTGACCATGACCTTGAACTTGATCTTCCGGGGAAAAATCAACCAATATAGCTAGATTAAGTGGACGGGGGTTTTCGACATCGCAAATTTCGAATCTGAAATCAGTTTTTCAAAATTCACCATCCAAGATGGCGGACCAATTTTATTAAAAAAGTCAACCAATTGATGCACAACCAATTAATGGTAATCGATGTTTTTATTCCTGATCCGAAAGATGACTGATTCAAAGAGGGTATTCCAAATTAAAAACAAATTTGACGTTGAACTACTTGTTTTGAAAATTTTCAAAAACTGATTTCATATTCGTAATCATCGACGTCGAAAACCCCCGTATACCAAATTGGGAGTAGGTTGGTTGATTTTTTGCAAATTTCCAATTTTCAAAATCTGATTACGAATCTGAAATCAGATTTTCGCAATCCAAGAGGGCGAACCAGTTTTTCAAACAGAAACTTATTTCAGATTCGAAATCAGCGACGTCGAAAACCCCCCGTACACCTAATTTGGCTATAATAGGTTGATTTTTCAAACAAACTTTAATCTTGGAATGACCTTGAAGGTCAAGATCAAGGTCATGCTCAAGTCATATTCGGACCTGAAATTTTCCGCTCTTTCCAAACCAATAATGAAAAATGTGGCTTCGCATTTAAAAAAATTGTGTATGACGTCATACAGACCACATTAATGACGTCATGAAAAATATATTTATGTCATTTAGGTGTACGTCTTTTTGGATTATGATTTCTTTTGGGTAAGCAAAAAATGGTGCAAATGGCGTTCTTTTTACTTAATGATGAAGTTCACCCCTAATTTTGACTAGTTTACCCCTGTCCGCCATCTTGATGGTAACGCTCTAGGCAAACGCATCTCGGGAATTTGCTCAAATGCATCACAATCTTGTATGCAGCCTATTTTGGAACGTTTACTCGATGATGAGCATGACCGAAAAAATTACCACTTTCACCCTCCCCCCCCCCCCTGTAACTATCCTCGGTTATCACTTCCAGTGACGCCTGCCTAGAAACGTGATGTAGTTCAGGAATTGAACTTAATACGATACATTCTGTACATTTTCTCGATGAGGAGCAAAAACCGGCTCTATCTCTTAGACTACCAGGGATATAGAAAGTTCCAAATCGCGCAACGCTACCGTCAAAACATTGTAACACTGAACTGTTTTGATCGGTTTCACTTGAAAGGTGTGAATTGAAACGATTCAATTTAACTTTTGCTACTCAAGCAAAACAGGTCAACGAAACATTTTAAAGGATACGTAGAACGCGTTTCCAAGTTAGCTTTTCATTTACTTCAAAATAATCTTGATTTGTACTAATTTGATTCTATAATAACTCCCATGCATTCAATTTCTAAGACGGGACCTCTATATACCGGCCTCAATATTTCCAAATCCCTAGACATCGATATTAAGTGTTTCGTGAAAAAACGCTGACCGCCTATTACGTTTTGGTTTATTTTCATTTCATCTCGAAGTACGCGGAATTTATTTGCTCAAGATATTCGCAATAACAAATCGTTATCGAGAAGATTGTTTCACTGGAACTGTTTAATAAATAAATGTTTTCAAATTATATGTTTAGATTAGCGGGTGACCTTGCGGAGGAATTCCCAGTCGAAAGGTTTTGTGTATCTTTCGCTTTTGCAGCTATCATTTTTAGAAAATGCATTATCTAATTCTTTTGTATACGGCTAAAAATCAGGAATTTCTATCTATGTACTGAAATGATTACGTAGGGTAAACCAGAAGATTACATGTAACTGGAACACGTTTAAAGTATTAAAATATGTAACAATAAAATTTTAATACTTACACTGGAAGAAAACTGACCCCTGGTTGTCAATGATTTTGACCAAAAAAACATGTCTGTGGCTTAGGCCAATCATTGACGGTAATTGATGGAAAGTTTGGTTGTCGGATTGACCGAAACCCCCGTCACTTTACTGAGCCCGTCTATTAATCGACAGATTGGCCTTCTATGGCTTCTTGAAAAACTAAACATGGAATAGACAGCTTGCATGCTTATAAAATTAAAACTCATCAAACCATCATCGAATATTTCGTACCAAATCGATGTGTTCATTATCGAACATTTCGTACCAAATGTGTGTGTGTTTATGTTTATCTTAAGATTGCATTATTGTTTTCCGAACCAATTCTATTATTACTATGAAATTGATTTCACCACACTAACAATAACCAGTCATTCTTATTCCGGTAAGAGCTGTTATAAAAAGAATAGAAAACATCTAATATATAATTTTTTATATTTAATTCACATATTTTCTTGTGTACATTCCTGATTTTTCTGTGTTCAAAACGCTGCAAATCTTCTTCTGTAATCTAATATGACGACTACAACTTTCCCTGTCAAACCCTCAACGGTTTGATATTTATTTTTCCTTTTATTGACCTTGGGAAACATTAATGTCACATGGTGTCAGGTTAGGCGAACAAGGCTGTATGTGATGTTATATTTATGTGGCCAGAAACCTCTTCGCAGAAAATGCATTGTGCTCTGGTGTGTTGCCCTGATGAAGAATAACTGTTTATACAATTTATTATTTTGAACAACCATCAAGGAAGAGATACTGATAAATAGTTTCACATTAAAAAAACGAATACACTATTCCATGGATATCGAAAATAATAATCACCATTACTCATAATTCTCTTAGTGAAATGTCAAAAACAAACTTGTAATAAAAGATGCAATTTTTCGTTTAGTTGTAAATTGTTTATTGACAAAGCTGACATGATTCCAGATTAATTTGGTGAAACAACTTAAAAAGTTTGTATACTAGTCAATAGAGATTGTTAAGTGACATAAAATTCAACAGCAAACGGCTTATGCCATCACATTAGTAATAGTTAATAGACAATAACTGACCTGATTTTAACAGCAAATTCGAACAAGTATGTTATTTAAACAATAAAAACCTATAAAAATGTGTATTTACTTATATTTATTGGTACAAATATTTAGTTTTTAAAAAACTTTTATTTTCTACTAAGAACAAAGTCTTTCTACTTTCAAAGTTAAAATATTTGAATATAATTAAGAATACAAAAATACGTCTTATCTAGTTGAATGTTCATATCAGAATAACTTTAGAATAACAAAACAATATGCACAAAGATGATTAAACAATATTAAATTACGTATCTGAAAATAAGTGAATACTGCATCATCACAATATGATGTTATGGCATAAGCAATTTTATTTATATTATGAGGTGACCATAAATCCTCCCCTCGAAGACATTTTTCAAGGGTTGAAAAATGCTGGAGCTGCTGTTGGCTGCTCTTCTGTGGACGTTGGGGTTCGTCTCTGTTGTCTTATCCTGAAGTATCTGTAGGCTACTACAATTCCTACAGTTAATATGATTAACCATGTTGGAATTGACCAATAATGAGGGCTCGTTTGTCCAACGGGTTGAAGTTTAACTTCTTTTATTAATTTCTGTTTTGCTTGAAGCTCATGGATTTTATCAAGTTGTGGTTCTTCAATCTTGATTTCATTTTCTTGTTTTAGAGTTTGATGTGGTAGAATCTGGATTTTTGTTAGCATCATGGGCGTATCAACAGAGATTTGTTTCTCATTGATAAAAGTTTGATCTGAGGTTTTGAATTTGCATTTGAACGGGAGTTGTATCAAATAATTTCCCTGTAGTGTGGTGATGTCTGATTCTCCACAATCAGTTTATAATTTCGTCTGATTAGGGATGATTGCTATATAATTGGCATCGTCCATTTTTTGGATTAGGTTCTTAGATATTTTCACTGGTACAGGGTTGCAGGTTTTTGAAGTGCTCTCGAGTTTCAGCAACTGGAGTATACAATCTTCTTCCTGTCTTCCATTTATTAGATTTCCTTCTGGACAGTAGTATCCTGGGTGTAGTTTTAAACAAGGCAAGGATGTGTATTGGAAGTAATCTTCATTCATGGTCAGAAAGGTGTTTCTGGGAATGATTATCGTGGAGTTTTGGGTTGGAACCGAGTATAGGTGGTACTAGGTGTAAGTTTCGGGGAAAACAATTGGAAAATGAATAACAAAATTTATTATTGTTCCCGAATAATATGCTTCTATTTTTAGCAAATCATAATATTTATATAAATTTTCTTCTATTGAGTCAAAAATTAAACTTTCAATACCATAATATTTAATTATTGATTGTATCATTGATTCGAACTCGTTAATTTTCATAATACTGCTGTGAAAGGTTCCAAGTCTGGCAAAAGCAATTGCATTTTCAATATCTGATAATATTTGCAAAATTACATTTAAAGATAGATTTAATTGATCTATAACATTTCTTGTTTCCAAATAATCATTTAATTCAAATATAAATTTATTGAACTCCGATCGTATTTTATTAAGACCTTCTAAAATTACTTGTTGATTATTTTTTATGAGGGTAACAGTTTTATTAAAATTATTTATTATTTCAGTTGTCAAGGATACTTGCCTATTTAATGTTTGAACCATTTCTTGTTGATTGTTTTCCACATCAAGGATTGCTTGATCATAGTGGGCTGCATCTTCAGCATCCAAATTACCTGTGATCGATTTTATTATTCCGCCTAAAGCATTTATCAATCCTCTTTTTATTCTAGTTGAAGGAAAGATTGAATTAAATTTTTGTTTTACCGCTATTAATTGGTAAGAGAAGGCTTTTAAGAAATTATCAAGTTCCCAAAAGTAAGGGTGGCTTAAACCTTCTGAAATTACTTGTGTTAGATTTTTATCAATTTCAATAAAATATTCAATTTCGTTTTTTAAGGGTTCAAGGTTTAAATAGTGTATAAACGTGTGCGTTTGAGCATTAACTTTGGCATGACCTAGTTTGTGTGGTATTATGCCAGGGTTATTTTTTAAATCATTAATCGTTATTTTCTGAGTGATCAGTTCTTGTGTAACTAGGATCAGGAGGGTCTGGAGTGTCCTGTAAAAGAGTATCAGTGTTACTTTTTGGTCTCTTCAAATTTTGTTTATGGAGGACTTTACTTTTAGTTCGGACTTTTATTTGTTCATTTTCTAGAACTTTTTCTTTTGAAAATTTGGGATTTACTTTGCTTCTACTGGTGGTAGTCAGTTTTTTATAAACATCTGTGTCACGTGGATAAGTTAAGGGTTCTTGTCTGTTTTTGTTATGATAAGTAATTGTTTTTTCTTTACTTGATATTAATTTCTCGTTTAATTGTCTATAGATTTCTTTTGTTAAGTCTCTGTGTTCTTGAATGTAGTTAGACATTAATTGATGATTAAGATCTAAGTCAAAAGGGTCTTTAGTATCACGATGTCCATTTATTATGTCAATTGGTTTTTGTTTCGTTACGGAATGAATTGTATTATTATAAGCTAGAATTGCTTGGGGCATATGATTTAAAATGCCAAGTTTGTTGTTATTTTAGGTGTTCGATGAGGGTCGAATGTACCTTTCTATAGCTCCATTTGATTGGGGTTTGTTTAATGACATAAGCCATTTTAAAGGCATGTGATCACAAAAAACTGTAAAATTTCTTCCATAAAGGTAACATCTCAGCTTGGTAATTGACCATACTATTGCCAATAATTCTTTCTCGATTGTACTATAGTTTTGTTCTGATTCGTTTAGGGTTCTGGAAATATAAGCTATAGGTTTATCACTTCCTACTGGACCTTGTGATAAGATTCCTCCTATGCTAACATTACTGGCATCTGTAGTTAAATTAAAGGGTTTCGAAAAATCGGGATACTGTAATATTGGTCATTTGGTAATATTTGTTTACAATTTTCAAAACAGTTTATGAATTCAGAATTATGAATAATTTTTGCATTTTTCTTTAAACATGAAGTTAATGGTTTTGTTAACTTTGCAAAGTCTTTTCTAAACTTCCTATAATATCCTAGCAAACCTAAGAATGCTTTTATTTCTTTAGTGGTTTTTGGGATAGTGTACTTTTTTATTGCATGAATTTTTTCGGGATTTGGCTTTACACCGTCCGGAGTGACAACATGACCTAAGTATGCCACTTCTTTTTTTAAGAATTCTTATTTATCTAATTGGATTTTAAATTTCGTCTCGTGAAGTCTCTGAAAAATTTTGGTTAAATGAACTAAGTGTTCTTGTAATGAGGCTGACATGATTATTATATTATCAAGATAACATAAGCAAAATTCATTTTGGATTCCTCTTAACACGTCCATCACTCTCTGAAATGTTACCGGAGCATTTTTCTGTCCAAAGGGCATTCTGATATACTCGTAATGTCCGTTTTCGACGTTAAACGCAGTTTTTGGGATGTCCTGTGGATCCATTTCTAATCTGGTGAAATCCACTTGCCAAATCTAGTGTTGTGAAATAATTACAACGTCCTAGTTTATCTAAAACATCAGTGATATTCGGTAGGGGGTATCGGTCATCGATGGTTTTTTCATTTAATTTTCTGAAGTCAACCACTATGCGCCATTTCTTTTTCCCTAATGCATCTGCTTTTTTCGAAACAATCCAAATTGGTGAGCACCATGGTGAATCACTATGTCTTATTATTCCTTGATCTAGCATTGATTTTACTTGTTTTTGAACTTCCTGTTTATGAATAAAAGGGTACCGATAGGATTTAGTATATATCGGGATTTCGTCTTTAGTTTTTATTGAATGTTTAATTTGGTTGGTGAAAGTTAAAGGTTGGTTTTCTGTGTAAAATATGTCAGAGTATTTTCTACATATTTTGAGTATTTCACGTTTTTCTTCTTCGTTCATGTGAGAAGTTCGTATTAGTTTGTCAACATTGGGTTTTTGAACATTTTTTGGATTTGAGTCAAAGTCAATATTATAGATTTCATAATTATTTTCTGTAAAAGTAATGGTTCGAATGGGTTCTGTTAGAGTGAAAGTTACGTCTTTTTCAGTTTTGTTGAGAATTTCTACTAAAGCCATTCCATTTTCAGATTTCGAAAGTGTTTCAGGAATTTCACAATTGTGAATTGTCTGGTGTGGGATGATAATATCTCCATTTTGTTTATCAACTGGAATCTTCGTAATTAAACGACTGTGTGGGTGAAGAGTTAATTTAAAAAGTAATTTTTGATTTGACTGTTGGTAGAAAATAGGAATTGCACAATTAGGGGTAAAAAGTTTAGAATTTGCAAAATCTACTTGAGCATTTAATAATTTAAGATTGTCTAGTCCAATAAGACCATCAAATATATTATGAAATTTGAACAGATAGAATTTCAAGTTATTTTTGGTATTAAATTCGCGGAAATGGGAATTTCAGCAGAGTAATCGTGAGTTGACGATTGAAAAACTGTTGAAACAACGAAAGGATCATGTGATATTTTATTAGAATAATATTTTGACGCAATTTCTGGGGAGATAAAGGATTTAGTTGATCCTGTGTCAATTAGTAGTTTTAATGGTGGGTTGGCAATTTTGATATAAGGCAATTCTTTCTTGTCCGTTGATAAGTGAAATTCGATTAAGTTGTTTCGTCCTGAGTCGAGACATCGTAAAAATTTTGATCATCTTCTAGATAATCATCAAAATCATAGTTATTTTCATTTTGAGTCGTGTCTGGTATTTCATTTACTATATTTTGGGAATTTTCTTCAAATTATGTGTTAAAAACTTCCTCTATGATAATATCGGGTCTGTTATTGCCACGGTTAGCGAAGTGATCGCGGTTATTATTGAATTGAGGTCGCGGTTGTATGTTTCTTGTGTTAGACGTACTAGCACATACGCTCATTGGTGTCGGTCTTTGTAAGGGTGCATTAAACTTTTTTGGTTTCCACACATTTTGTGGTTTTCCAAAAACTTGGGTGTTTGTAAAGAACTTTTGTTTTGGTGGATTCGGGTGTGCTCTAATTTGAACTGGGCCTGTTGGAAATTGATTCGACACTTGTGGAGGTTGATTGAAAAATGGTGTTACTTGATTTTGGGGAGTAGGCATCAATGGCCTTTCCTGGATCGGCTGAAATCTTGGAAAATTCTGATTAGGGTTGTTTTGGATTTGAGGGAACCTATTTTGAGGTTTTGGTACTACTATGTTTGAATGTTGGTAGTATTTTATATTGTTCTCTTTAGAGATAAATTGCATAGCCTGTGCAATGGTAGTGGGTCTCATGGCTCTGATAATAGGGCCTAAGGGTTCACGTTACCCTGATAAAAATGACTTACGGGCTTGTTTAGTAAAGAAGTCCCTTTTGAATAATTTTTCGTGATCGTTTGCACTATGTAAATCAATATAGTTACATATGGTGTTTAATAAATGAATTATTCGTTCATGGAATTGATTTGGAGTTTCACTATTTTTTTGTTTCATGTTTACTAAACCTAGGTTTAAACAATTTTCGTCACGCTGATCCCCAAAATTGGTTATCAGAGTGTTCTTAATGTCTACCCAACTTGTGGCACCTGTAATGCCCACAACTTCCTCAGCTCTTCTTTCTAATTTATTTAGGATACCATTTAACAACAATGTATTTTGAAAACTAGCAGTGTCCTGCCTATCATAGTAATGAGTTAAAATGGATTCCGAAGCACTTATAAATCGATGTAATTTGTTTGGATTACCATCGAATGATGGTATTATTGACAAATTTTTTATGTCTAATACTGGTACTGACATTTTTAATTTATTCTCTTTATTAGAAATACGACAAAATTTATTGAAATATTGTGAAATATCTTTATCTAATTCACTAAGCTCACTATTATTTTCCCGTATGGATGAAATAGGTGAGGATTCTGACATGAACTTTTGAAAAACTTACCAAAACTTCTACACCTTGTTTGTCTGGCCGGGATCTGCAAAATAGTTGTCCACAATCGATTCTGTACTCAGCTTCTGACCTGCCCTGTTTGCGTGGTTTCTTCGTGGTTGGAGCTGCGGGATTCTCTATGAATTCGCCGAAATTTTCTTTTTCGGGCCCCAAAAACGAAATCTGAAGGACTGCGCCACTTATATTTGTTGGTACAAATATTTAGTTTTTAAAAAACTTTTATTTTCTACTAAGAACAAAGTCTTTCTACTTTCAAAGTTAAAATATTTGAATATAATTAAAAATACAAAAATACGTCTTATCTAGTTGAATGTTCATATCAGAATAACTTTAGAATACCAAAACAATATGCACAGAGATGATTAAACAATATTAAATTACGTATCTGAAAATAAGCGAATACTGCATCATCACAATATGATGTTATGGCATAAGCAATTTTATTTATATTATGTAGGTCAGTGAGGTTAGATAAAAAGTTGTAAGGCATCGAAAAACCTTCCCGATCGAAAGATTTTGCGTTGAGAAAATCCATAAAACCCCATAAAAAGTTACTTTTTAATTTTCCGCACAATGATAGAAGACAATGTTAGAATTTTTTTGCATAATTGTAATTTAAACAATTAAAAGAGATATTTTGGGAATGGATGTACCAAATACATTTTAAAAGTTCGTATCATGTACTTCAATTTGTATATCTTGACGGAGACAGAAAAAATGTAGTGGTGTGGTCAAGCTAATTTAGGTGAAGTGGACTTTTGTGCGACAGGTTGCTGACTACTGGGCACAAGTGAATTTATTTGAATGCCGCAGGTAAAACTTTTTTCGGTACAGTACTGGAAAACTCTTATTCTATATTTTATTATCATGCATGTTTTACACATTTAAATATATTATCGCTAAGATATTAACCTCGAATTTCATGAATTACATGTCCAAATTAGCGTTGGATTTTATGACTCTTTTTAGTGAGCCGGCTCATTTCGTTCAGCTCACCAAAACGAGTCGTTCACAATGAGTCGTTCAATTGAACGATCTCCTAAAACACAGCTGTTTAGCCTTAGGCGGATTTATATAATGTCTCTACTTGTCTAGTTTACTGCTCAAGCTAATATTAAAGTTTTGCTGAGTCATAATTTAAAGATCATTAATTTACGTAAGTACACAATTTTTATTTTTGTATTATTTGGTAACAAAAATAAGAAAAAAACTCTAAACATTAAAAACAAATAAAATTATTATGCTTACTTATATCTCAAATAGAAATTTATATAACAAAAATACTGCAAAACAATAACAAACCTGTGCCTTAGTGCCTGTCATAATAAAAATTTAAAATACCTATTCATCGATTCGTTGAAAATAAAACCTTCCGACCAAATTTTAAAATACCTTTCATCTCATGAACCAGACCGCTGTCGGCTCTTTTCTCTCCACTGCTCCGAGCCTAGGTGACTGTGCCGGTCGAAAGATTGCACCATGAATGAGTCAACGAGTCTAGTTCGTGATTGAACGTTGAACGTTTAGCACATCCTATGACTCTCGACTCGCTCGAGCCGAATTACTCTATTGGCGAACTGAACGAGCTATTTGACGTAACTGTGCCGCTCATTCGTGGCACATGTAGAAGAGTCGTTCATTTTGAACGACTCATTCACGAACGACCCAAGCCTAGTCCAAATGAGTAGAGTCAGACAAGTGGATGTTAATGTCGTTATAATTTCTCAAGCATTTTACCTACTGAAATATGAAACACATCTAATTATTTTCAAAATGTCCTAATTGGATGCTTTTAATGAACAAAAAGATTGTTCAGTACAAAAGTATTATAATTCTTGATTCAATAAAAAAAATGTTAAAAAGGTAGGTACATACCTAGATACATTACATAATATTCTCTCTCGTTCATTTACCCGAGTATACATCAATTAAATATAACTGTATACTCATCTAAAGAACTTATAATCCTACATATCTCCATTATTTGTTATAAATTCTCAAATAATTAATACCTACCTAGTATTTTTTGGAATGCTCGACTTTAATCTATAGAATTAGCAAGACAAATAATAATACTCTCTTCGAGGTGTCAATCTGTTGGCGCTTCCTACAATTGAATGTCCTCACGAACACTTCTTTATGTATTTCATACATTTCGTTAAATTTGAAGACGCGAGATGTAAAGACCGACATCTATGATTTTCGGGGAAACTAGATGTCGCTCTATACACCTCGCTTCTACAAATAATCATGTTAACAGCAATTTTATTAAATGAGTATTTATTCATTACTATAAAAATAATGGTATTCAAAACATCCTAAAGTTAATAATTCTTGGCCCCTAATATGGAGCAACCAGGAATGCGCCATATAGAATAGCTGAATGTTGGCACATTACACTTAAATAACTTGGCTGTCCACTGACTGCTTCTTTTTCCACCTGTTACGTACTTGTGCGTAACATGCAATATTCACAAGCGTTTTAAGCCAACTTTACGGGATTGCAACGAAAATTGAAGATAGACAAATTGAAATTCATTTTACCGAGTTTCAAAAGATCAAAGGAACATTTCATTAGAAAGAGCGTTGTTAATATGGTACAGTTTGCAAGATAACCATGCAAATTGTTTAAATTGCAATTCTGCAAAAACTATTTCCTTCCCAATACTCATATTGAGAATAGTTAATTGCTACATCATAAACTGTCTTTTTGCCGAAGTTTAATCTTAGTTTTTAACACAACAAAGTTATGAAATTTTGAAAATAAGTCAATTTTTTGGAATTTTTCTCGGCGGGAAATAACCCTATCAACACCTATAAAGTCTCATTTTGAAGTATTTCCAATTCTCTACAACTTTTCCATTGACAAGTTCACGATTCCTTCATTGTTTTTCTCAATACAAGCCAAAAACAAAAAAAATCCAAATTTTTGCTAGTGAAGTTTATGACCCAAAATGTCTTCAATTTAACTCTATTGACTGATATCGATATTATAAGTAAGACGTGTTCATTTGACATCATAGAACTCTCTTTCTATAGAATATTTTCGTTTGTTTCAGTAACACACTAAGTTCAGTCTGCTTAACGGGAATAAATGTTCAACCTGTTCCATTTACCTGAGAAGCTATCCTTACTATGGTGTATATCAATAACCTAATTTGTAATTTGATATAATACTAACATTTAGTACCCTACTGAAACAGCTGAACCTCTAGATCCCCGTGGATTTTGGTAACACACTGAATACCTACCTGTTTGTACTCAACCAACTACATTAATATGATTGGTCTCGAGTATTAACACTTATACTTTGTCAAAAAAAAATTCTGATAAATTAAAAATAACTCTCATAATTTTTAACCTTCGCTCTCTAAATTACTAGTCATTTCATGTTGATTACCAAAAATATGCTGTTTGATGTAACTTTTAAAGAAAAAACCTAAGGTGGCTAAATCTGGTAATCATTTTTATGTTCAAATATCTGGTAAAGCGTCAATTGCGACAATCAATTGGTGCTGCGGAATTTACGATATTTATGTCTATTTAAATAGCATTTAAAAAAAGATGAACGGACCAATAATATGAGCATCAAAAATAACTTCAGACCAATATCTAAGGACCGCCGGATTGTGAAAAACATGCAGCGAATTTGTAAACTCGTCAGAAATCAAAATGTTTTTGATAAATTCACATCATTATTTGGTCGCCCATATTTTTCCAAAATTTAATTTGTCAAATGTAATCTCCTACAATTTCTAGGAAACTATGAAACTAATGAATTTGTTTTTTTAAGCTTTGAATACAGCTGATTGGCTTGAATCAATGTTTTTGAGGACTTTGTAGGGTATATCGTGACTACCTTATCAACCCTATACATTTTTAAATTATAAATTCTGAAACAACGTAACGAAAATTATTAAATCTGCTTCAATAATATAAAGCAATTACCTACTTATGTTAACGATATTTCATAATCAATCAAAACATCAGCTTTTTTTATTGAGATATGGTGTTGAATTTCTTAATAATTAACCATTAATAGATACCCCAAAATTTCATCAAAACCGTTAGAGCTGTTTTTGAGAAAAGCTGGACACAAATATTGCTCCTTTAGTAAAGTCCGCTCAGTATTGATGTGTACTTAATAATTGTGTCCTACATTATTTTCGGTAGATTACTGAATATTTATATTTTTTTTAAATAAATTATTAAATCTGCGTGCCAATATATAATTAATTTCAATATTATTTGTAATATTTTTGTAGTGTGCTTTATAATTTTCTCTCTTTCATAAAGCTTTACATTGTCTGTCGTAACTGTAGTGATTTAAAATCCAACATTGTTCTAGTTCATTCAAAAATGAAACGTGTGTTATCTAAAACCTTGATACAGATGATGTAATTTTTTATTCTAAAAGATACCACAAATATAATAATATTACAAACATTATTATTTCATTTCCTGTACTGAGTGTGGGCAATTACTGACCGAGCGCGATTTAGCAAACATTCGAAACCAAATTATTTATTGTTTGGCTTATTTTTTCCATAACAATAATTCACATGGTATGTGCATAATTCCGTGTGATGCAACTGCGATATTTTTGTTACAATAAACGCAAATACATCAATAATTAGAATCGAAATCAGAATATTCTACTAATGTGTTTTCAAAGAATGTCTCAATGAACACAATGAATGCATTGGTGCGAATTAATCTAGTTCCAGAGTAGCAGAAATTAATAAAATTAATTAAAGAAAGATACTCAATCATAAATTTTACCATAGAATTAATTTGTATTTTTGTTTCAGGTACGTAAATATAAAGGTGTTTCCTTAGTAGTAACTGTAAGTACATTTTTAAGTTAAATATTTTATTTGAATACTTCAATAAAGGACAACATAATAGCATCTAATTTATGAAAAACTCAATTTTTGGATCTGTTTCAGTAATATTCGCTAATATTAGCGTTACTGAAGATTACTTGAAAGTTATTCAATACATGTTTCATACTACACGTTGTGTGTGACTAAAAATAAAAACATATAGAAACTTTGAAGTCCTAGGTCCAATATCAATGAAATTAAGATGGGATCTTGTAGTTATACTGAATCGAAATTTTAACCCACCTCTACAAAAGCAGGTGTTACATACATCAACTCGTTAATTCAAGCAATTGGATCTGTTGACAACTGAAAAAGGAATTAACCCAGATTACATAACGCAGTAGCACAAGTTGAAGTTCTGGTCCAATTTGTAACCAATTCAGGGAGAATATGTTTCATCTTCATAAAATTCAAATTCGGGACTGTATTAAAAGAAAGAATTGACAGAACCTATATTTGCTTTTGTGACTAATGTATTTTTATTCAACTAGATGCTTTAAAAACTAAAACTACCGCTATTGGAGTGCTAGACAAAGATATATTGTATTTCCAGCAAATACTGACCACCTACATCTCTATACTTATCGCCTTTCTTCTGTGGGGTCACCAAAAAGCGTTTAAAATAATAAGATGAATCAACAAAGGAACCGCAGGAACGGATAGTCCAACAATAACGAGCTTTTTCTGAGAAATATTTGCAAATGTGCGTCAAGAATTTAGTGACTGCATTATTATCTCTGAAATGCAGGAAATCATTTTCAGCAATTATTACAGTAATAACTTAATTGATAATAAAATGATAAATTTTAAGTAATTTATACTTAACCTAATAATACTTGATCAAAAGTAATTTTGTAGGATATCATCGAAAAAAAATTTTTGATAGAGGTATCGTTTCCTAGGTAGAGAGGTTGTAATAGTTGTAACTTTTCAGATTATCATCCTAAATATAGACAAATAGACTCTTCTTTTTCTTAAAATCAAGCTATATTCAAAATCTGATTGTCTTTCTTCTAAGAACTTTTGTGAAATATTCTGTATATGTAATATTATTCTGTATTGTAAAATCTATCATCTTCAAGCTGAAATACAAGGATCCCCTTGAAAAAATGCTCTAGCATGAACCAGACAAAGAAATGATATTACTATTTAATAGACCTCTAAACAGGTTTTCAATTTGTCTCTATAAATATTTGTTTGTGCGTTCAGCGATTACTTCAAAACGACTTAACTAGTTTAGATAGTTTAAACTGTATTCTAGTAAGAAGAATCTCAAAGTGGCTACATCATTTTTCCAATATTTGAGACAAACCGTTTTTCAGAAAATATTAAATATACTACTGGCGCATGCGCCGAATATTCAATTATGTTCGAATTCTGGAATACATTTAATTGAAAATAAAATGAAATTAAATTTTAATTAACAGAAAGTTCTCGATTTAAGTTGGAGTCATATGGAGTTTTTTTATTATCAATATCCAGGAAAAAATTTAAATGAAATCATCACATGTCATTTTTGTATACGAGCTTTGTCAAAAAATATCAATTTTGCTTAAAAGTCAAGTAGCTTTATTTTTGCCAATATCGAAAAAAATGTTATGCCAAAATTAATTAGTGTTGGACACTTCATCAAGTTCGTACGCGTCTAGTCGACAACCTTCATCAGTTGCACTTCCCTCAACTAACTGAAATCTGGTATAATTATTTTTGTATTTAGTCTCTGTGAACTAGTTTTTCCTGAAACTCCTAGATGTTGAAATTAATTTCGCAATAAAATATATCCATCAACCATTAAATATTTATTTTTGATATTTTTCGCTACCTTGGACTTCACCCTACCCTTGTGAAGATTGATTTTCAGCCAACTTTCCCGTAATTTGTTGTATGAAGTTGTCTTTGGTCTTTAATTGTCCCTTTCATATGATATGAGAGGTCACAGTATTGCAGTTTGACAAAATTCAGTTCAGAATACTTCCAAGGCCCCATCTGAATTCATTGGTATTAGAATTGGACATAGAACATCCTCAACTAAACTCCTTTGATCGAACGGGACAGTCACACACACACAGTTAAATGGTTTTTTGTTTATTATGCCGGTTATTTTTTTGTAATTTATTTACTCCGAGATTTTATTCATTCTCACATCAATATAATAAGTTAAGACTGCATTGTCATGAGGTTATTTTTGTAGTTTCAAGTCTTCAGATCATCGAAAGGTTAATTTGAAATCTATTACAAAATTGGACCGAAAAAGAGCCATTCTAAAAACATGCTCTTATTCGATTCCTCGCATTTTTTGTGGTATATGCGATTTATTGTTTTCATCACCATGTTTTAAAAAAATCGATTTCGTTCGAAATAGCATGTGAATTCCCGAACTCGCCACAAATCACGTGCCCATTGAAGGCGTTGGCCATACCTAAATACCAGAATATTAATGAAATAACCGGAGTGCCGTATTCGAAGTGCAGCGGAAAAATCCACGTAAACTTTCATCGATTTCCCACAAGTACCTTGACTTCTGTCGTTAGTTCGTTCATACCGCGCCATTTTTAAATAATTCCAAGAACGTTGCCGTGAGCGTGGTACTGCCATGCTTTGTACCGTACAGGTGAATATCACATTGGATATATCGGACTAAATTGTTTGCGATCAAACGAGAAGAATAACAAAACAATTACATTTAATTTCGTCCAGTAAAAAACGCGATGATATTGTTTATAGATAAAACTCACTAAAATTGTCATAACAGATATACAGAGTGAAGCATATGGAGTACCGATATACTCAATGACAAAGAAGGGGATGTTTTAATTTAATATTGTTTTGTTAAAACATAGATTCTTAATAAGGAGTACATTTTTTTAAATTTTTCAAAAAAACGAACTGTTGCTGGGGTCCAAAATTGAATTGATATTTAGTAATGTTAAACTGCATAGAGTACGTGTATGCCGAATGTATGGACAGCTAAGTGAATTTGAAAAAAGTCGAATTATGGGTTTACAGGAGGCGAGTTTTTCATTTCGGGAAATCGCTAACCGCACGAACAGAAATCCTACTACTATTATGAGAGGCTGCCAAGCGTGGTTTAATAATACCCAAAATCGGAGAACAGTAGGCATCGGACGTCGAAGGGACACCAATGAAGTTCAACATCGACGACTAAGACTTATTATATTGTAGAATCATATTTTACGAACAGAAGGCAATACGTGAAGTGCCGTGGTTTCAAGTCATCAGAAATTGTGTCCACATCTGGGGTTCCGCAAGGCTCCGTATTGGGGCCACTATTATTTGTCTTATTTATAAATGTCGTTGTTGGTGTTGATGTTCTATATCTTCTATATGCTGATTAAAATCTATAC
Organism: Octodonta nipae; assembly: GCA_034190945.1. Taxonomy (NCBI): domain Eukaryota; kingdom Metazoa; phylum Arthropoda; class Insecta; order Coleoptera; family Chrysomelidae; genus Octodonta; species Octodonta nipae. The sequence continues at coordinate 57,907,713 of CM067216.1, read as the reverse complement.
TGTAATAGAAAATGTAAATGACTGTTTTAGGCTACAGAAAAGTCTTGACAATATGAATGCATCAACGTGTTACGCCATGACTTTTACCAGGAGGCAAACTCCTATTTTCTTTGATTACAAGATAGAAGGTGTTACTTTGACAAGACCAAACAGTATTAGAGATCTTGGTGTTAGTTTCATAGCAAACTAAATTGTAATTTGCATGTTGAAAATACTGTGCAAGCAGCTTATATAAAAGTCTTGGTTGTATAATTCGAAACTCTGAGGGCTTCTCAGACCCAACCACTCTGATTTTACTTTACAACGCCTTTGTGAAATCTCGGCTTGAATACGCTGCTTTGGTTTGTCACCTAGGGTATAATAAGTACAGTGAAATGGTCGAAAATATTCAGAAGCGATTTTTTAAATTTCTGGCTTTTAAAATTGGCGGTTCTTAGGTTTTCCTCAATCTGAGCTACTGAAGAGATTCACGCTTCTTAGTCTGCACGATCGCAGGATAGTTCACTCAGTTGTCTTTCTAAGTAAGTTGTTAAGAAACCAAATAGATTGCAGTGACATTTTACATCAATTGCTTCTGCATGTTCGTCGACCTAGCTCGCGTACTGATTGATAATCGCGCTTTAATTTTTTTTTATTAATATATATTTAATAGTTTACCTCTTTAGTTTCCTGCAAATTTTGGATGAAGCTTCATATTCAGTGTTTACTTTTTCAAAATTTAGCGATAAGGAATAATTGTCAATTACATATCTTAAAATTTCTCCCCAAAAGTACAATTAGCTATACATTGGGCCTTACAAAGAACTTCATTGACGATAGAAATAGCTAAATGAAGAAAATGGTTTGTTTTCTGTTTGATTATTTATAACTTTTAGTTCTCTTTTACCAAATACAATTACTTATAATAATTATTAACTGAGCTAAAGCTTACATTTGAGGGTTATTAACGATTAAGTAGCTTGAATAAAATTTCTATAAAATACAGAATCGTTGAGTAATTTTAATTCAAAAACATTTACGTAAATGTTCATGTCTATTAGAATTCTTCCGAATTGACCGTAAGTAAATTTTAAAAATAAAACATCTTTACGGAACTACATTCAAATGTCTCTCTCTTTCTGCAACGTAACCTGCTTTCTCTTTTTTATAACTCAATTAAATCGCAAAAGTGCACAACCCATTAATTCTATCGCCTAACATTAACCATTATGTAAAGTTATTTTAAGGTTATCGTTGTTATGTTTAGCTGTTTTTAATTTCCCCTACATCGATACTGTTACGCTTAAAGAACGCGTGTTTTCCTTCGCCGAGTTTTCCCATTAAATTAGGGTCAAATTGTAAACACGGAATATTGATGGAGCATACAAAGACGAAAGGGGACAGCCAGGGAGAAAACAACATGTCGCAGTGTCGCCGACAGGATTCTGATCAGCTTAGACTATAGCGAGATTGGATATTTTTATTTCCAAGCTATCGAACGAACGTGGGTAAGGATTCTATGATGGAAGTTCGCCCTGAGATGACGAGAGTTGGTGGGTGGAGAGGTCAGAGGGAGCAACTCTAATAAACTTGACGTTGACTTTCTCTGAAAATGACGGCGTATAAAAGGATCGGGGAAAATCTCACAGAGAAAACAATGGCAAGGCCTGTGGCTATGAAACAATGAATAATTTAAAACATGAAATTAAATCTTCTGTCTAAAACTAATTAACGAAGCTTTTATAATAATTACAATCACCGTAAGTCCCAAGTACCCGTTCTTCTGCATTTTCTTTATTTTGATTGTGTCGTAAGGATACTGAGGTTTATGAATTAGCTGTTATTTATAAATATAATAATAAATAATAAATTATTTATTGTCTCATTACATTAAAAATAAAACAGTTTTTCATAGCAACAGACTAAAAGAAAAAAAGAGCTCTTCTTCTGTATTATTCTTAGTAATGGACATACATTTCAGGAAAATTAAAATAATTCTCACTATGTTGTTACGTTTCTCAAGTATTAATCCTAATGTGTAATTTGGATTTTAAGTTACATATATCCTCAAATGAACATATGACGTGTTAGTTAATTTTTAATAAAAATTTAAAAGTTGTTGAATTAAACACAATCAAACGTATATGAAACCACCCTGTAATTATAATATTTTGAGAGAGAAAAAATGCATTCATAATAAACGGCTTCTTAGTCAAACAGCACGAAGAAATCGCACAGCATACTATCCAGAGCTACAAAGGCATCTGTTGCAATCTACCGGTGTTAGAATTTTAGTGGAAAATTTAAGAAAGATTCTTCGCAGGCCAGAATCGTTCAGTAGAAGACAGTTAAGGTTTCCACAGGTATCTCCCCAAAATAAAATTGCCCCGTTTATTGGTGATTGGAGCACCAAAAATGGACAATTGAAGATCGGCGAAATGTTCTATTTTCGGATCAGACGAGAATCGGCCTAAAATCAGATAATCGGCGTAATCGTGAAACACAAAGGAGGGACCATGTTTTGGAATGGTATCATAATTGATGAGACAACTGACTTGATTCCCATTAGTCAAACTCTTACAGGTCCTAGGTATGTGGAATTACTGCTACAACCTGTAGTCATCCTTTGGAGAGGTGCTTTCGGCGATTCTTTCCTCTCCACACAGCAGGAGGACTCTTTTGGAATGGCCTGCTTGTTCCCCGGATCCTAATCCAATTGAATACTTCTGGGATATGCTTGAAATAAGGATAAGAGCTCGTCAGAACAACCCTAGCAACGTAGAATAGTTCGTGGAAGTAGCATTAGAGGAATGGAGAAATGATGCTAGAGGTGGTAATACTGACTATTAAACTACGAAAATCGTCTTATTACTCAACAGATTATGTTTTTTAGTTAATTTTAGGTTTTGGTGATAAACCTATTTTTGTTATTTGTGTAATTTCAAGGTGATTCCTTGTAAGTTTGGTTGTGTGTATGTCATGACAGAAAGGAGCTCAAAAGAACTTTGAAAACTATGGAAGCCTATTCCAACGGTATAAAACATTCGCTAAAGGGCCTACAAAACTCATAGCGGGAGGAATAGCGAACAATCTAGCTTATAAGAGATTACAGCTAGGTGAAAATGCGATTAATGTGAATAATGGGGATCTTAGTTAGACATAATAATAATAAATTCAACACTCAACTCCTCTGCGACTGACAGAACAACAAGTTCAAGCATACCACCAGACAACTGATCAGAAACTGCTCAAATGGAAAGAGAAGCCGCTTCATGGAAGACATATAAATGACGTCAACCAAGATTATGTCAACAGTTCAGCGTCGAACTACTGCTTGATCTCTGCTCATATGTTTCCTGAAACGGAAGGCTTTATATTGGCAATCCAAGATCAAACAATTCCAACTAAGAACTATCTAAAGTACATCGTCAAAGACCCTTCTATCAACAACGGCAGATGCAGATATGGTTGCCCGACATCTGAATCTATCCAGCATATTACAGGAGGTTGCCAAGCGTTCGCTGCAACTGAATACAAAGAACGACACGATGTTGTGGCAAAAATACTTCACCAGGAACTAGCACTGAAACTTGAATTATCACAGTCGGTAAGATTATCATACTATAAATACAAACCAGAATCTATTTTAGAAAGTAACAACTACAAGCTGTACTGAGACCGGACGATATTGACCGATCGGACTGTTGCTCACAATAGACCAGATATAGTTTTGGTAGATAAAGTCTCTAACAACCTTAATTGACATAGCAATACCTAACAACAATAATATTAATATTAAGCAGGCTGAAAAAATACCAAATATAGGGATTTAGAATTTCAAATACAGAGACAATGGGACATGAACAACACTCGAACGGTACCAATTGTTATGTCAAGAACAGGAGTAGTCCCAAAACATCTATTAAATTTGAAATATTTCGGTCTGGACGAACATCTTTACTAACTGATGCAAAAAGCCATCCTGTTAGGAACAGCTCGGACGGCCCGAAAATTCATGGGAAACTGCAGTCACGCCGCCAACCACGGGCCTGATAACTTGGCAAGGGCTCCCACAGAGCTAAACCCTTTTGATATGTGGTATATCTGCGGTTTAGTGAATTTTTCCCTAAAGGTACGCTATGCGTGCCTTAGAAGGAGTGTACTGCCATACATTTTATGGTCTGTAATAAATTAATTAGAACAAAAATAAGTATCCTAAATAACTGTTTATATTTTTGAAAATATTTAAAGGCAACCAACCCGACGAATAACCAATACACAAGCGGTAACTGACTTGCTAGGTAATAGAGATGAAGATTACAGTTACATTTACGTTACTAATGGTTACTTCAGTACAGAATACTCGTTACTTGTATTCGTTACTTCGGTACATCGTTACTTTTAGTATATCTGATAATATAAAGTCAGTAATCAGATCGTAGTTGTCTCTAATTCTCTTAAGTATTTACTACTATTAACAATTTTAGTTTTTAATACAATTGTAGGTTATGAAGGCACCATTGCGTTTTATACTGTTTAGATTAAATAACTGCATAAACTGAAAAAATTTAAATTAATAAACTACATTTGAATTCAAAAAAGTCGTCGATTCTCGCTTTAGGAAAAATAAAAAAAGTGAAACATTCTGTTATACTACTTATTATTACTACTTTGAAAAAACCCTCTTGATTGCACAGAGGTACCAATAAAACCCTTTTTTGCTATTTGGGCTATATAAGGATAAATTGCTGATCTTTTTTCCACCATTCCAGGGGATCATCTTTGCTATTTATTAAAGGTTCTGCTAGAAAAGTCTTCACTTCTATAATAATGCCTGAACTCTACGATCAATTTTAACTTGTGATTTTACCAGTTAACAAATTCAGTCTATATCAGGTCTTCAACTACTTCAAATGGGTCAGTGTTCATATCAGAATGTTACTCAACTTGTAAATTAATTATTAAGGCAACATCATTCTCTAATTTTTCTTTTGCTTTACTGAGTGCCTTATCTAGCATAATATTTTTTTATTATCGAGAAATCTTTCATTTGTTGACATAAATAATGTTCTATTACTAAATTTCCTTCGTATGTATTAGTACTTTGTTGAATTTGCTGTTGTTAGTCCTCTTACAATTATAATCAGTTTTAGACCGGGTTACACTTTTTTCGGCACTGTCTGTGTTCCAAGGGTTTTAAAATAAGGGAATACTCACTTTCCACCTCTATGACCATTCTTCCTGTTGATCTGTTGTCTTGTGCGTCATCCAATATTCGTAGGTTGGGATGTACCGAAAAAGATAGTAACGAAGTAACGATTAGCTTTAGTAGGGGGTAGTCGTTTATTTCGTATTTCGCCAAGTAACGAGGAGTTAGTAGCGAATGATTACTTTTTCTCCATCACAACTAAGTAACCTATTGTGTACCGGCATTGCAACTGACTTTGAACAATATAAGCACCAGAACATTTAAAGCAGGGGTCGGCAACCTTTTTTGGCCGCGGGTCAAAATCAACCAAAATGCGGGTATTAAAGAGACGTTTGGGTCAGAGATATTTCCGTATGAGAAGATAATTCGGCAAACGAATATGACGTTTTCCTGCATATATAGCACTGAAATACCACTGTTTTATTGTTTTTTACACGTACACAAGATAATCACGGATTTTAATACCAGAAACGGGCTAAATAATACGAAAATTGAAACTAACCTCAAATCCAAACATAAACAAAGCGAACTGTCGGTAAAGTGCACTGTTGCCTGCTCCCCACAACAATCGTAACGATTCCATAATGCGTTAGTGTAGACTGCCTAGATTTAAGTATTATTTGTTACAATTAAAAGAAGTTTGGCACCGGTAAGCATCTCGTAAGCATTTGTTTACTATTTTCCGGCAATGATCTTTCAACCCAATTATAATGTAAACAGACAGGTCCATTTATATTAGTAGTCATAGGTTATACTGGATTCAAATTTGATACGTTCATAACTTTGCGACAAAAATTTTTTGGGACGAAAAATTTTTTTGTATATCTTATACTTCATTTTCGGAACTAAAGTGGGTCACTTGAAATAACCAAATGGGTCACTTGTTGACCCACGGGTCATAGGTTGCCGACCCCTGATTTAAAGTATAATTAATTGTGACTAACCTTGGTTATCCAAAATTCCTAGCAGATTTTTACAAGGTCGTAAAAACTAGTCAACGCGTGTGCTGATTTCTGTCAAATTACTTTTGTGTAGTCCATTTAACAATGTTCTCCTTCAATTATCCCGCACATTAATATAATTCACAAGATATATTAATGGAGAAGTTATCCCAGATGAATGGAAAAAGAAAGATTTACAAGAGAGAAAATAAACGCCAATGTAACAACTATAGAGGCAACAAGCACAGTTGGTAGGATATATGGCAGAATTACAATAAATAAATTGGAAGAGGAATATTTTTTCTTGTCTAATAAGATGAGTAGATAGTTTTTTTCCGCACCTTATCAGGAATTCGGGTAGCAACTGAGGTTAGCATGGAAGAAAATATTAACGGAAATGTTAGCACCGAATCAATGGGATATTTTTTTGCATGGCCTTCATTATTGCGAAAAACCAAAAACGTTCATGTGCGCGTTAACTTTTTTATGTAAACAATTTAAATAGCCGAATTCATTTCGACCTCTAGGCTCCACGTTCGTTTACCTCTTCCAAACTAACCGAACGTTACCGTGTTGTGATTCGTTAAAATAGCGAAACGAACGCGGGCGATTTTTGTGCGCATTAAATTCAAAACGGCAACGTTCAAATTATCCAAGCGATGGGAAACATAGAGGAGGCGATGACACCAGAGCTTTTCCCAAAAACCGGCGGAATTCAGGCGTGAAGGAGGACCTTGAAGAAAGTTCAGCAACACCATAAGACGTAGATAGCCAAACACACGAATGGTCGAAGAGGCGGAGTTAATAAAAGTTATGAAAATTTCGGTAGCGATTGCCGGGTATACGAGTCTAGTAGAGGAGAATCAAATCGAGTGGTCAATGACCGGTTTGTTTTTTGTTAACTTCGCCTTGCCGAATATGCAACAGATAGATAGGCTAGCTGAGTGACTGACGGTCATGGTCGTCATATGCCGTTTCCTTTCTAATATTATATTCACATTAGAAGCCATTAGCTGTACTTCTGTTGGATAAATAAATCGTATAACAGATGTTTGTTTGTTCAGTATTGTTTAATGTTCACTTTGAACTGATGGGTATTGATTCGGTGGTCGATCTTTGTTATTCGAATTTATTGCTGGTTGTTAATTCGACGAGATTTTTCGCAATCTGTCTGCTGATGTTCTTCGGTGGTTTTACAATGTTACGTCTATTGAATAATTTACAACAGTGTAGCGGCGAACTTACGACATCTGGTAGTCAATGAATAAGACGATTTAAGATTTTTATGACTTTTAAATCGAAACAGTGTAACATCAAAAATTGAACTTAGAGATAGAATTTTGCCACTTTTGCAAAAACTGTCGCGAAAACAAAAATTTGGATTTGGGCTTTTAGGTGAGAAAGTATTACCATCGCTACCGACCCTAGAACTAAAAAAAAATTTTTTTTTGCTTCGATTATTTTAATATTGAAAATACTAATTAAAGCTTATGATTTTATCTACAAAATCAGTCGTAACAATTTTTCGATATCATTATTAGTTGTCCAGAAATTACCGATTTTCCAAATGCTTCCATTGGACTACTCGAGGATAGGTGCGCACCTATTAATTGCAAAATTTTTAGTAATCTGTCTATTTAATTGATAATTTAAGGCATTTATCTAACTTGGAAATATATGAAAACGTCAGCTTATAAAAATTCTTACTCGGTTTGGTTCATGAAAATAATAAGATTATTGGTAAGGTACAGAAAAGATCTTTCCTAGAAATTCACTTTTATTCAGTTGAACCGGATGCCCAATAAGATAACGCGAAAACAAGAATTTCGGGGTGATAGAAATTGAGTTTCCAGAATTTTGGATACGGTGCTAACCCTAAAACCACCCTTATTTCTATCAACTAAGATACCCTTTTACAGATCTCCAAAAATGCCACACAAAAAATGACTCCACATATGCGAACTAACTATCTATTAGTTAGAATCATACACAAAATGTTTAGTAAAACAAGCTTAGTCGAAAGTGGCTTATTTCTATGCAAAAACAATTTTTAACAGTATGCATGGGCATAGCCAGACTGGGTGGGAAGAGAGCAGTAGTAGCCCCTTCGATCTTTCTTCCTGACCCTTCGCCCTTCGTTACTTTTAAAATGAAACTTACAAGTTACTTTTTTATATATACAGATAATTTTCTACAGGAAATTTCTGGTTGTCCTTCCCCTTGGGCTAAGAAACGGTCGATTTGCCTTCTGTAGGCTAAAATGTGCCAGTTTAGCCTAAAGGGCTATATAAAAGGGTTGCTACGCCCATGACTGGATTTGTTACCTTTGTTTGTAGAATGGGATATTATGCTCAACAATAAATTAGTAATGTTATTGAAAACATATAATCGAACTTAACATTGTGAACGATTCAGGTAATCACATGTGATAAGTCTTCTTCTTTGGTCTATTTTTGGACGTATGCTTTCCTCATTCCTCTCGGGTCAACATCAGTAGAGCTTAAATTGTCCGTCTATTACTTTAGGGCCCATACCTTGGATCTGTTCCCCAAATGGGGCATCATTTCCGGAATCTATTGGTCCACTATTCATCCTTATCTCTTGCCAATTGGCCTACATTTCAATTGCACTATAACTTCGATGATTTATTTTATTTTTGTTGGTTTTATCCAAATGTTTGCGCCACTTATTTTGTTCGTCGATTGTTCCATAGGAGTCGACTTTTGAGTTTAACCTGTCAGAATTTTCTAACGTTCTTTATCAAAAAGTTGGCTGATATAGTTTCGGACATACGCAAGGAAAGTAAATTTTCTTATATTTTATTTCAAATGTATCTACGTGTTTAAAAGTTATAAAAAATATACACTTGTATTTCTCACAACGAGCATTTTCAGTTCGTCTGCTGAATTATTTCTTTGATTTATTTCATATCTATTTAATTGTCTAATTTTTCCGTCCAAATTAATATAAGGATTTTTGCTTTATTGTTTTTTAAAATGTTTGAATGATATATATTATATTTTTTCTATATTTTAGGCTGAATAGTTTCGAATATAAAGGGCAATAGGTCAAATTTTAAACATGTTCCTGAATTACTTTTAAATGAATTGTTTAAAAATACAAAAAATATTTTTCATGACGAGAATTTTTTTTATTTCATTCAATTTTATAATTTGCCCCCAAAATTCATATTACTATTTTGGGTATATTTTTCCTGTAAACATATTCCCAGTTTTCTCCAAAATGTTAAGCCCAGTAGTTTTGGTGATCAGATCAGCAAACTTTGCTGCAAAAGAAGGATAGTCAGAAGAATGATTTTGTATTGGTTTGCCTGTATGGTAAGGAAACCTAAAAATTACACAACATCAACAGTTGAACACGCAATTTTTTAATTTGGACCCTAGAAGCACTGGCGGATCCAGGGGGGCTAAGGGGTTCAAGCCCCCATCGTCTGAGTTGTATGCTTTTTTAGTGTTTATTTTACTAAAACCTACCTTCAGCTGGGTCAAGCACTGCCTAAAGATCTTCAAAAACAATTTATTTTCAAACAGCATGACTCTCTATATCAGGCTTGTAACGGATTATATCCCAATATTTAAGTTGTATCCAAGAGTATATTATATACTTAGAAAATGGTGCATGAAAACTTGAGGTCAAAGGATTAATTTCTTAGTACCAACGTAGTACAATTCTTGCTGATTTTTTCTTTTAAATTAAATAATGTACATTTATTACCACTTTCTAATTACCACCATCAAAGGGGCGATTGACCAGGATCAAAATGAGTGCAACTAAGCACGTTACTTTCGTAGTACCAAATTTTGAGTAATCTATTTTACAATGATATGAAGAAGATGAAGGAGAGACTAGTGATATTGAGAATACGTTGCTAAATCCAGGTTTTGCTATTTGTAGCAATCACGAATCTATAGATGAACAATCAATAATGAAAATAAAGTCATATTCAGCAAAAAGTAAATCTCAAGATTCGAATAGTGATGGTGCTTTGTCCATCAAAAAAAGGTCAAGAAAACATCTACTGCGTATGGTAGATGTTCAAAACAGATATGTAATAAAGCTAGTTACTACTTTAGAATACCTTGTCAATTTTTTTTGTAGTTTATGTTATTTTGTCCTTTAATGTATTATTATATATCAAATATCAAGTTAAATTTTTCAATTTTTGGGATATAGTTCTTATACCCTTATTATTAATTCCAGTTTTAAGAATTGACTTCTGTAAAGAAAAATAAATATTTTCAAATTATTTTCTCCTTTACTGAAAAAAACAAAAACTTAAACTTAATTGAGCCCCAATCTCTAATCAGCGGGTCAACTTAACCTATAGTCAGCGTAAACCCAGTTAGAATTAGCTCAGTTGTTAAGAGAAAACAAATTCATACAGAACATGTTATTTAGTAATATACACAAAAGGAGTGAAGGAAACAAGAAAAAATATCGCTATACACTATTTTATCTTAACGCTTAAATGTAAAAACATTTGTTCTTTTATTAACCTTTTGATAAATGTAATATGAAAGGATGCGTCAGTTACCATTTTGCCTCCAAATTTTTCACGTATAAACCGGCTCCGAAACATGCTTGAAAGCCAACCATTTATATTCCATTATTGAGAAAGTAAATTCTTAATTTCGAATTCCTCGAAACGGGCAGTTCTCCTTGACCATTAGGTAATATTATAATGTCATTTGAATAATTAAATGGTTAAATTCAACTCGCTCAGCCAGACATTTTTATGTTTGGAGACGCTAACAAACACTGCATAGATTTTACATATACGTTGAGGTGACAAGTAAAGAAGCACATACCGTAGAGCTAGTCGTAATATTGATTGATAGTAAATACTGTTTCTTAGAAGTTCAAGTCTGGATGAAAAACACTTCTAGCATTAACAGCCTAGGGAAAGAAAATTTTGCGTACAATACAATACTGCGCAGTGTTTTAAAACATGATACTAGCTGAACATGTATATGACGGTAAAAGTCATTAATGGCTACTTTTATGTTTTTTTGGGCAACAACACCACAACAGAAATAAAACGACGTATATTGCAGGAATACCAAACGTTTCAAAGTCTATTCTGACTTCGTTGTCAATGGCTTTATATTTATTGATGTATATTGCAAAATGAAAATTTGATTTATGACATTTAAAATTGGCATTAGAAAATTTGTTGTTTTTAGATATACACAAAAAATTCTAAAGATCATGAATTATAGTTAACCAGCTTTCAAATTAGAAGAATTTGAAAGAGTCGTCTTTAGGATTTATAAGTGGCGTTCCTAGGTACGACTTTGTTATAAGATAGCGCATTCGCCAAAAATACGATCAAAGAATTCTATTGTTTCAGTGTTCCCATTAACGTCATAAGGAAAAACCTAGGAAAAACCTTATGAACTATCCCGATATGGGGTTGTTCAAAAGGAGGTTACCATTAATAATTTCTTCCTTAATTGTCGGTACCCAGATACGATTAAATTCTACAGAAGTAGAAGCGATACAATCGTCTTCATTCAAAAGAATTACGGCAGACTCTTTTATTTTTCGTTTTGTGTTATGATGTTCTTTGTGAAGTATAGTTGAATTGTCAAATTGTATTTTATGGCCTAGGTCCCAAGCATGTTCACAAATTTTTGATTTTTCAAATTGTCGTTTCTTTATGTAATTCTTGTGTTCATTTATTCCTACGTTTAATGGTCTCAATGTTTCTCCAATATAAAATTTATTTCATTCGCAAGGAATCTTATTTATATATGCAGTTTTTTGAGTTCTGGGTTTTGTTTGTTGGTTGTGTTTTCGATATTAAAGATTTCAGTGTATTTCTTGTTGGGAATGTTGTTTTAACATTAAATCTGTTGCCCACTCTTTTCAATCTTTCTGACAGACCCTGTATATATGGTATAGTTGTTACTGTAATGTTGTTTTCTTGAGTAGTAGTAGTGTTAAGAGAAGCTCTGGGTTGATTCGGAAGGTTTGTTTTCTGTTCAAGTCTGTTTAATTCTTTGTTGATAAATCTTGTGGGGTAATTGTTTCCAGTGAGAACATTTTTTATAATTATTTTTTCTTTGTTGAATTTATTATCATCAGAACAGTTGGTCTTTGCTCTATCATATAATGACTTAATGACACCTTTCTTTACTGTATTCGGATGATTTGAATTGAAATTTCGGTATCTGTTTGTATGAGTTGGTTTTCTATAAACTTCTGTTTCGAATGAAGATTCTGTTTTTGTTATTAATATGTCTAGGAAAGATAGTTTGTTATTTTCTTCAATTTCTAGGGTAAATTTGATAGTTGGCTCTTTGTTATTTATGTCATTTAATAATTTATCTAGTTCTTCAAGATTGTGTTCCCTAAATTACGAAAATGTCAACGTAACGCCACCAAATTAAAGGTTTATTTTCTTTTGATAAAATTACTTGTTGTTCAAAGTTTTCCATAAAAATGTTACTTAATGCTGGTGAGAGACAAGAACCCATGGCCATGCCAAAATCCTGCTGGTAAAAGTCATCGTTTAATTGAAAGTATGTAGTTTTGGTTCAATATGTTAGTAGTTCCATTATTGTATCAATTGATAACTGAGTTCGTTGATTTAATGAAAAGGCCCGTTCTAGTAGTTGTTTTACTATTGGAAGTGTTTTGGAAACAGGAACATTGTTCTAAAGATTTACTATATCAAAACTTGCTATTGTAAAAGTATTTTTGTATTCTATATGAGACAGTGTTTCCAAGAAATGTGCACTGTTTTTTAGATGAGAAACAGAACTTCCTGTAAGAAGACGAATAATGTTTAAAAGAAATTTTGAAAGTTCACTACACGGAGAATTTATAGAACTGACATTTGGTCTTAAAGGAATATTAGGTTTATGAATTTTTGGTAACCCATAGAAATGTGGTGGTTTAGTATAGTTTGGAGTGAGTGCTTTACGTTCTTGTTCTGTGAATTCATGTTTGTGGTTGTACAGTAAACGGTATATTTTGTTTTCTATTGAGCTTGTTGGATCTTTTGTGAGTTTAGTGTATTGTCCTTAGTTTATTATATTTTGAATTTTTGTCATCGTAATCAGTTTTATTTAAAATTATTGTTGCATTGCCTTTGTCAGCAGGTAAATTTTTTGTAGAATTGTCATTTTTTTAATTTGTAATTGCACATAATTCATTATTAGTAAGGTTATTTTTAACGTTTACAGGTTTTTCGAGTTCAATTTTTTCTCTTATTCTATAACGAAGTCAGAATAGACTTTGAAACGTTTGGTATTCCTGCAATATACATCGTTTTATTTCTGTTGTGGTGTTGTTGCCCAAAAAAACATAAAGGTAATCAAGAATATTCCATAAACAACGTTTAGAAGACAGTCATTAATGGCGTTTCAAAAATAGTAAAAAATGTTGATAATATCGTTTTTCCCTTCTAACGTGAAAACTATAGAGGAAATAGGTTTGGTTCCAATGCAAACTTTGTAGAGAATTCATAAATTTGGAGGGTCGATATCCTAGAATACCGGGGATAAAAGCAACCTATTTTAAAATTACGGGGAACTTAATTGTGAGACTTCAAAGATTCCATGTCTTTAATATCTTAAATTTATTTCAAACGTGGTTTTGTTTCGTGCCGCAGATAGTTTTAAGTGAGTTGTCCAACGTTTCTCTTTTCAATGTATTTTCTCCACCGTAGTATTATGCTATTCCATCTTTGTTTTCTTGCTATAACCCCTACGTAGTTCAATTTTAGGATGGTAATGGTGTTTGTTTCTTCGGAGATATACACTGCTCTTTATATAAGAGCTATTTTTCTCAATATTTGTTCGGTCCCAGTCCATGTATGACATGAGAAGGATGCAACAGTCGAATAGAGTTGATATTACTTTTAGGGCTATGTGTTTTTCGAATGCAGACCAATCAAGTCTTATTTCTCGATTTATTTCTGTCATCTTATTCTCTCTCCCTAGTTGGATTTGGTGACCTCCATTTTTTATATAGAATCGACAGTTATAAGGCATGACTACGCTATAATTATGATGTTTCAAAATCATTCGAAATTAGGGTGGAAAAAATTAAAAACAAACCAGCAGTTTTCTCTAAAAAAAAATTAAAAGTTGAAATTCAAGTTATTGATAAACTATATACAATAGGATGGAGTTTCATAATTCGTTATTATTAATTAAATTGGAATCAAATGGAAAACTTTCTTATTCATATTTAAATAAAAGTTTACTACAAATATCTCCATAGTCTAGAACCTAAAATTGCAAATTGCATCCAATTGTGTCATTATATCACTAATAATAAAATATATAAATTAAAAACGACTTTCAAAAACAACACTGAAACAAACAACTGAAAAACGAGAAATAAAGATTATTTAAAAAAAATAATTTGGTCAAGTGCGAGTTGGATTCGCATACTTAGGGTTTCCGTACCACCTTCAAGATTCTAATATTCCAGTTTCAGACAAGCAGGGAATGAGTGTATTTTCGTATATTTACCCGTATATCTTTTAAAGGAAGCGTTTTAAATTTACAAAAAATATATACTTTTATTTTCCACACTTAGATTTTTTATTTTATCTGCTTCAGGATTCGCTTGATTTTTATCAGAATACATATTTATTTAATTTTCTAATTTGGCCCCCAAAAATTAACATTAGAGTTTTATTTTATTAATAAACTTTCAGAGAGAAGTCTTTCATAATCTACTGTCTGAGTTTTGAGGCTCTGTAGATTGGAAGATAAAGCTCAAAATAGGTCAAGTTTTAAATTATAAATTATTAAAATGTACAAATAAAATATATTTTCCAAAATTTAAATAGTGTAGTTTCTAAAGTGGGAATTATGTCGACGTTTAATATTTTTGTTAATATCTTTTAAACAAATGATTTAAAAATATGATATATTTGTAATTCACATAATGAGCCTTTTATCTGATATATTACATGATGCGTTTGAAAATTGAATCTTTATTTTCCATTTAATTGTATAATTTGTCACCAAAATTACTATGGGGGTTTTCTAATAATTTATTTTCCCTTTAATTCTATTAATTGGGGGCCAAATAATAGAATTATGGATTTTTTTCATATTTTTCCTATAAACAAAAAATTGAGGTCTTATAGTTTGGGGAAGAACGGGAAGAATGGGTAGTTTTTTTTAAATATTTTTTAAATATATTTTAAAATATTCATTTTAAAAACAATTAAAAAAATATATTTGTATTCGTCATAATGAGCCCTGTGATTTTATATATTACATGACCCGATAGAAACAATTATAATTTTTTTATTTTCCATTTAATTCTATAATTTGCCCCCCAAAATGAATATTAGGTTTTTTCCAGTAAAGTTCAGGTGAGGGGCTATACTACCATTTTCTTCAAAATTTTGAGCCTTTTATCTGATATATTACATGATGCGTTTGAAAATTGAATCTTTATTTTCCATTTAATTGTATAATTTGTCCCTAAAATTACTATGGGGGTTTTCTAGTAATTTATTTTCCGTTTAATTCTATTATTTGGAGGCCCAATAATAGAATTAGGTTTTTTTTTCATATTTTTCCTATAAACAAAAAAAGAGGTCTTAGAGTTTGGGGAATAACGGGGAAAATGGGTAATTTTTTTAAAATATTTTTTAATATATTTTAAAATATTCATTTAAAAAAATAAAAAAATATATTTGTACCTATTCGTCATAATTAGCCCTGGGATTTGTTATATTACATGACCCGTTAGAAACAATTATAATTTTTTATTTTCCATTTAATTCTATAATTTGCCCCCCAAAATATTAGGGGTTTCTTCTTATTTTTTCAGTAAAGTTCAGGTGAGGGGCTATACTTCCAGTTTTTCAAAATTTTTCAGCTTATGGTTTCGGAGATAAGGGGGGAATGGGTAAAATTTTTTATATTTTTGTTAATATCTTTTAATTAATTTATTTTACACATATGAAAAAAAATATATTTGTTTTCTTCATCATGAGCCCTTTCATTTGATATATAACATGATGGGTTAGAAATAATTTTAATTTTGTATTTTCCATTTAATTCTATAATTTGCCCCCCAAAATGATTATTAGGTTTTTTTTTTCTGATTTTCCAGTAAAGTTCAGGTGAGGGGCTATAGCTCCATTGTTTTTTCAAAATTTTCCAGCTTATGGTTTCAGAGATAGTGGGGGTATGGGTAATTTTTTTTATATTTTTGTTAATATCTTTTAATTAATTTATTTTTAAAATATGAAAAAAATATATTTGTTTTCGTCATAATGAGCCCTTTCATTTGATATATAACATGATCGGTTAGAAACAATTTTAATTTTATATTTTCCATTTAATTCTATAATTTGCCCCCCAAAATAAATATTAGGGGTTTCTCCTTATTTTTCCAGTAAAGTTCAGGTGAGGGGCTATACCTCCATTGTTTTTCAAAATTTTCCAGCTTATGGTCTCGATGATAGGGGAGGGGGAATGGGTAATTTTTTTTATATTTTTGGTAATATCTTTTAATTAATTTATTTTAAAAATATGAAAAAAACATATTTGTTTTCGTCGTAATGAGCCCTTTCATTTGATATATAACATGATATTTTCCATTTAATTCTGTAATTTGCCCTCCAAAATTAAAAGTAGAGGTTTCTCCTTATTTTTCCAGTAAACTTTAGGTCAGAAGCTATACCTCTATTTTTTTCAAAACTTTACGTTTTATAGTTTCGGAGATAAGGGGGAGAATGGGTAAATTTTGGTATATTTTCGTTAATATTTTTTTAAATATTTTTTTTAATATGAAAAAAATATATTTGTGTTCCTCAGAATGAGACCTTACATGATGCGTTTGAAATGTTTTTTATTTTTAAATTTTTATTTGATTCTATAATTTGCCCCCCAAAATTAATATTAATGGTTTCTCCTTATTTTTCCTGTAAAGTTCGAGCAACATTCTATATTTCCTATTTTTTTCAAAATTTTCGGCTCAGTAGTTTCGGAGATCAGGGGGGGAACGGTCGATTTTTTTAGTTTTTCCCCCCAGAAGTACCCCTAAAATCAAAATTTCTTCATTTACGATATGTACTCCTGATCGGGTCATCAAACTATACATTGATACCAAATTTCAACCTCTTCCGTCTAGTATAGAATAGAATAGAACTTTATTTAGCTTAAAAAACGACTACATAACAATCTGTACATACATACTTCAGTAAATATAACAATCAACAGAATAAACAATAATAACCTATAAATTAAAATACATTTTTCTTAGATTAGATTTAAAACTTTTTATATTATGTGATGTCTTAACTGTAAGTGGAAGCTCGTTATATATTTTAAGCCGTCGAATGAACAGTGTTTTTTCCATACAACTTGTATTGAAGACTTGTATATAGAATTGATCATTGAATCTTAAATTGTAATCAAGCATATCTGACCTTTTAATAAGATAATCTTGCCGGTAAGAAGGAGCATTTTTATTTATAATTTTAAAAATGAGCAATAAAGCGGATTCCAGAATCAACTGATTAACATTTAAAAATTTAAGTAGTAGTAGTAGGAGAAAATTGCTGTGATGTGACAGAGGCAGAAATCCTGAGTGATATTATAAGGGTATCCGTATATTGTATATACGGAACCCTAATTATCAATGTATAATAGCTCTAATGACACTAAAAATTAAAAATATCTGAATTGAAAAATATTATGTTGGTGCCAAGCCTGAGAATAACACAGCAATAAAAACTGCTTTATAAATTAAACATTTTCGTTTATTAATTAATAAAGCTAATTATATTGTTATGTTAAACATTTATTTTGTTGTTTGAAATATCCAATTTAGTTATTTTTTACTTTTTAGTGTCATTATTGTTTATATGGCTTCAAAGTCGGACAATTTCTTTTTCAGTTATTTATTTCTTGCTTTTTTGTTAAGTTACTTTTGTAAGGGTGTTTGAAGTTGATTTTTGTTTTTTATAAATTTATGTTTTAATTTGTGATGCCTACAATAATTATGGAGCCATCTCCGTTTCCGGGAAACAACTGTATATGTAGCTTAAATTTAAAATACAGAGATGACAGCAGTAACTGTTTAACCAAAAATTCCGAAACTGCAAATTTTGTAGCTATTTTACAGCTAATTTGTCACGCTGAAAAGAATTTTGTAACTATTGCCAATTCTGGATCTAAATGACTCTGTAACGTGTTTAAGCTACAGAGACGATAGCTATAACTTTTTAACCAAGACAATTTTGACACTGGTGGAATTGTTGCTAATTTATTGCACTGATAATCATTTTATAGATTTTTCCGATTCCGCAAAATAATTGTCTTTGTAGTTTAACAAACAAAGTCCACAGCTCTAACTATTAACAACATTTTAATAGAGACTTGTTATTTTGTTGGTAATTTGTTGCGCTAAAAATATTGTTGTAGCTCTTACCGATACCCAGAAACAATTTTTAGCATAACAAATTAGCCACAAATTATGGCAGTAGTTCTGATATAAGTCTTTTAAAGGGTCTGTCCAGCTCAATAGACCTCTAAGATGTCTGGGATTAAGTAAAAAGTCGCCTTTTTCCATCATATAAGTTTTTTAACTAGTGATCCTATGGTAAACTGAAAGTGGATTTTCGAATTATTAATCAGTCCTCTATAAGAGCCTTTTGGTAATTAAGAGTGATAAAATATTGTCAATTTTGATTGGATAGTTCAAAAGAATTATGTTACTTTTAATTATCTTGATAATGCAACGAAAATTCTCAAATCATGTAAAAATATAGTAAGCTAACTGGAAAACATGGATTTATAACTGTAAAGGAGATCAGTTGATTAACCGGAGATGTCTCAAATAACAAAATTTTTCCTTTCTTCAAAAACTTTAACTACAACATAATTTTATATGCACCAATATTTTTTGTGACAGTGTTGTAAAAATGCAACGCCACGGTCTATAATTAACTTAATTTGAAAACTTTAGCAGTACAGTGTCCTACTTAGCGCACAAATGTCAGCAAATTAATTATCAACTTACAAGTCGACAGAAACGCTAAGTTGAATCGAACAGATAATAATTACGTCGACTATCAATTTTTTACTAGCGCGTTCGCGACCCAATCTATAAGCATAGAAATAGATTTTTTTATCTCTTACCATCATCGCGCAAAGTTGCAAACTAATGATTTATTATGTATTGAAGTTAAAGGCAGATCGAAAGTCAATGTCCGAATAGACTAGCTTATCTGAATGTAGAGTTAGGCAACAATACCGTACCAACTAAATGGTATGTTGCATTCGATACGGTTTTGTGATTTCAGTATCCTTCACCTTGTGCGAGGATTTATTTTGCTCACTTCTGTGTTGAGAGAGATAAAGAGAACTGCTTCGTCTATTCTGTCGTCTTTCACGGCCACCGTATTTTCTTATTTTTGTTGGATAATAAATTTTTCATAATATTCTCACTGACAAAGAAATCGCAACACCTAGATTGAGATCTTTCAATGTTATATTGTCTTGGTAAAAAATAGATGCTATAGTCTTGGAGTAAATGATTAAAATTTGAATCAAAACTACCAAAGAATTGAAATTTATTTTAATAAAGTTTGTTAATAATGTGTTTTCCACCGCTGTTATCTATATACTCCCCACCACGTCTTGGCATTGATTCAATAAGGTCGTTTATTTCTTCTTGAGGAATACTATTCCGTGAGGAATGGGATAAACTTCCGAGCCTTCTACCCATCATATCCCAAACATGTTCTATGGCCAAAAGATCGGAGGATCTAGGCGGTCATGGGAACAGATTCACATGGGTCTCTTCAATAATTATATATATTATATATATATTTAAAACAGAACCGACTTCAGCTGACTTAAAATAAAACCCGTTTAGAAACCGTGTGCAATCAATCACTATTTTTTTTATCTGATTTAAGGTACAATTCAATTGAAAATTTTAGCGTATTCTTATCTCTCTCTCTCTCTCTCATTTTGTATAACTGTAATTATTCTCCGTCTTATAACCCAAATATCCACTCTGTATAATTATAGTTTTACCCCACCCTTACTTCAAACACCTTGTCTAAGCAACTTCTTATGTTCCAAACTACATAACTTTTTTAAACCGCCTTGTATAACTGTAATTACACTTCACCTTATATTTCAACTATACTGTATATTCAACTGCTTCTGACAGTTTTTAAAGCATTTTGTATAACTAATTATTCTCCGTCTTATAACGCAAATATTCACTCTGTATAATTATAGTTTTGCTCCACTCTTATTTCAACCACCTTGTGTACGCAACTACTTATGTGCCACCCTACACAATATTTTTAGAACCAACAAGTTATATTTCAACAATCCTATGTATACAACTGCTTATGTACCACCTAATATTACATGCACGCATGCACTGACCTACAACCGTCTAACATATAGAAGAGTTCGCCAACATAACAAATTTTCATTTCGATAATCTAAATATTTTCTGCCATTTCACGCGACTATAAGCCCCCTAACTTAACTTCGCCTCTAAAAAAAACTTACATCGACCGAATTAAAACGAAATTATTACATTACAAACACCCTGTACGATACTTTCATGGCATATCTTGACATTTAAACTAGATATTTTTGATGAAAATTTGACATTTACCATGATATATATTTTTCCGATTTTCAGATACATGGTAAGTTTTACGTTAGCCGGCGGTTACACTGGTTGCGAATTCGTACGAAATTTATTCGTACCTATTCGTAAGAAATTTGTTCGTAACAATACGTACGAACAGGGTGGTTACATTAGAGGCGCAAAGTAGTGCCGCTTTGTGCATATAGTTCTTAATTTGTGTTGAAGTGCTGAATCTTACTCGTGGGAAACGCTTTTAATAAAATGTGTTTTACTGAAAAAAGAAAAATATTTTTTTATCTACAACTGGAAACGGGGAATTGAAATCATATGAAGAATTTTGGAATAATTTTTGAATGTATTAGAAAAATAATCTACGTTCAATTACATATTAAAAGTAAACTTCATAAATACTGTTATATTTTTGAATTTATACGAAAACTGACCAAAAAAACAAAATATTTTGTTCGCATCAGAACAGTCGTACGAATTTGTGAGACGCCGTACGAATAAGGCGTATATACTGTAACCGCCAGGGGCCTGTTTCATAATCAACTTGTAACTTGTAGTTTTGTAACTTGTAGAATTCAACGTCAAAATGATTGTACAAGTGACAACTTGTAAAATTAAAAATATTAGTAATCGAAATGTGCACGAGAATAGCACAGAACACAGATCATGCAAAAAACAGAGAGTAGCGCAACTATTGGCGAATATGTTAAATAATGACATTTATACAAAGACAATAAATAATGTTTTTAGATTAAGTTAAAAATGCTACATAGAAAAACGGAAATAAACACAGGTTTTGAAAATATAAAACGGTATGTTTCCAATCTTAAATTGTGATCAGAAATAAATAAGTTTTAACACATGTAAATGTTGAAGAGCTTTGAAATAATGACAATAGATTTTAATAGGATCACTCCTCAAATACAGGTGAAATTAACACCATATAAAACAAATTTAAAGGTAAGTAATCTCATAACTTTAAATCTTATGAAACACATTAGTATTGGTAAATTTTACATCTTAATTTATTTATTACAGGTTAATGATGCTTCTATTGTCACAGGAGTAAAATGCAGCGGTGTTTATAACCAGAGGCAAATGCATGTTGGTGCTTTAATATATCTTTAAAAAATAAGCAATGAGTAACATTCATTGGTCAAATATTCAAAACGAAGTTCATTCAAGATGTTTTCATCGGTGTCCAAGACTAAATCTTGTCAAAGATGATCAATAACTCATAATGAATTATTCCAAGACTCTTAAAACAAGTATTAGAGACAGACACAATATTTAAGGTTAATTGCAGAAGTAATTCCTGAAATGTTTAAAAGATGAAATACATTTGCATTTGAAGACGCATGTTTGATTTTTTTATACCTAATCCAAAGTGAATTTTAATTATAACAAAGTGATTACACACTAGGAGAAATTCTAAAACAATATTATGAGAACCATGTTGCTTTGAAGACGCGAGATGTAAGACCGACATCTAGGATTTTCAAGAGAATCAGTACACAGAGGTTCCGAATCTGGAGCCGTTCCGTGTAATTACTGTTCTCCCTTAACTCCTAGGACAGAATGTCACGATAAAATTTTCAGGTTACTTCACCTGTCAGAGATATTGAATACTCTCTTCGAGGTGTCATTCCTTTGTACGCAAGACAATATATATTATATATAAATATAATATATATTGTTTCTGGTCGGGAACCTTCATCAGTTGCGCTTCCCACAATTGAATGTCCTCTCGAATACTTCTTTATGCATTTGATGCATTTCGTTAAATTTGAAGACGCGAGATGTAAGACCGACATCTAGGATTTTCAAGAGAGTCAGTACACAGAGGTTCCGAATCTGGAGCCGTTCCGTGTAATTACTGTTCTCCCTTAACTCCTAGGACAGAATGTCACGATAAAATTTTCAGGTTACTTCACCTGTCAGAGATATTGAATACTCTCTTCGAGGTGTCATTCCTTTGTACGCAAGACAATATATATTATATATAAATATAATATATATTGTTTCTGGTCGGGAACCTTCATCAGTTGCGCTTCCCACAATTGAATGTCCTCTCGAACACTTCTTTATGCATTTGATGCATTTCGTTAAATTTGAAGATGCGCGAGATGTAAGACCGACATCTAGGATTTTCAAGAGAATCAGTACACAGAGGTTCCGAATCTGGAGCCGTTCCGTGTAATTACTGTTCTCCCTTAACTCCTAGGACAGAATGTCACGATAAAATTTTCAGGTTACTTCACCTGTCAGAGATATTGAATACTCTCTTCGAGGTGTCATTCCTTTGTACGCAAGACAATATATATTATATATAAATATAATATATATTGTTTCTGGTCGGGAACCTTCATCAGTTGCGCTTCCCACAATTGAATGTCCTCTCGAACACTTCTTTATGCATTTGATGCATTTCGTTAAATTTGAAGACGCGAGATGTAAGACCGACATCTAGGATTTTCAAGAGAATCAGTACACAGAGGTTTCGAATCTGGAGCCGTTCCGTGTAATTACTGTTCTCCCTTAACTCCTAGGACAGAATGTCACGATAAAATTTTCAGGTTACTTCACCTGTCAGAGATATTGAATACTCTCTTCGAGGTGTCATTCCTTTGTACGCAAGACAATATATATTATATATAAATATAATATATATTGTTTCTGGTCGGGAACCTTCATCAGTTGCGCTTCCCACAATTGAATGTCCTCTCGAACACTTCTGTTATGGAATGTCTTCGATGCACATTCCATAGAGAGAATAATATTCAAAAAAATGTATGAATTAGATGTTGCGGTTTTAGTTCAATGCTGGTTCAATGCAAGTATATAATTGACGAAGGACCTTTAGCGGAACAATCAATAAACACGTAAAGTAATTCACCAAATAAAAGTTAATCACTGACCTTTTACTTCGAAGCTCTGCAAAGGGTGTTTTCTTGGTTCTTCTTTCTTCAGAGGCTAGCCCCGTGAACAGGAACAGTTTCTTAGAGCTTCATCTGGACAACACGTTACACAAAAAATAGCGACGTAATGTTCATTGATTGAACATACAAAAAAAATGCGGGTTTAACAACAAATGATGCGCTTTTGTAAACACAAAAGAAACAAACTGAAAGCGGTTTAGCGGTCGTTACAAACGGAGCTAAAGAACTCGCGGACTCGCAACGCAAACAAACAAAAAGCGGCGTCTCTACAGACGGAATCAAAAAAAGTGTCCGAATAGTTCGGAGCACAAACACGAAACTCCCAAGCGTGTAAATAGCTCGGGATCCAAAACACGAATCCTAATACTGTCTATATTTTACACGCAAAAACACACTTACAATTAGCATTAGCGCGACGGAATGTTTTAGAAAAGGTGCAGAAGTTTAAAAATCAATGAAGTAATTCAATCAAATTGAACACAATACACTAAACAAATGCGGGAACGCACCAACTTCTTTATGCATTTGATGCATTTCGTTAAATTTGAAGACGCGAGATGTAAGACCGACATCTAGGATTTTCAAGAGAATCAGTACACAGAGGTTCCGAATCTGGAGCCGTTCCGTGTAATTACTGTTCTCCCTTAACTCCTAGGACAGAATGTCACGATAAAATTTTCAGGTTACTTCACCTGTCAGAGATATTGAATACTCTCTTCGAGGTGTCATTCCTTTGTACGCAAGACAATATATATTATATATAAATATAATATATATTGTTTCTGGTCGGGAACCTTCATCAGTTGCGCTTCCCACAATTGAATGTCCTCTCGAACACTTCTTTATGCATTTGATGCATTTCGTTAAATTTGAAGACGCGAGATGTAAGACCGACATCTAGGATTTTCAAGAGAATCAGTACACAGAGGTTCCGAATCTGGAGCCGTTCCGTGTAATTACTGTTCTCCCTTAACTCCTAGGACAGAATGTCACGATAAAATTTTCAGGTTACTTCACCTGTCAGAGATATTGAATACTCTCTTCGAGGTGTCATTCCTTTGTACGCAAGACAATATATATTATATATAAATATAATATATATTGTTTCTGGTCGGGAACCTTCATCAGTTGCGCTTCCCACAATTGAATGTCCTCTCGAACACTTCTTTATGCATTTGATGCATTTCGTTAAATTTGAAGACGCGAGATGTAAGACCGACATCTAGGATTTTCAAGAGAATCAGTACACAGAGGTTCCGAATCTGGAGCCGTTCCGTGTAATTACTGTTCTCCCTTAACTCCTAGGACAGAATGTCACGATAAAATTTTCAGGTTACTTCACCTGTCAGAGATATTGAATACTCTCTTCGAGGTGTCATTCCTTTGTACGCAAGACAATATATATTATATATAAATATAATATATATTGTTTCTGGTCGGGAACCTTCATCAGTTGCGCTTCCCACAATTGAATGTCCTCTCGAACACTTCTGTTATGGAATGTCTTCGATGCACATTCCATAGAGAGAATAATATTCAAAAAAATGTATGAATTAGATGTTGCGGTTTTAGTTCAATGCTGGTTCAATGCAAGTATATAATTGACGAAGGACCTTTAGCGGAACAATCAATAAACACGTAAAGTAATTCACCAAATAAAAGTTAATCACTGACCTTTTACTTCGAAGCTCTGCAAAGGGTGTTTTCTTGGTTCTTCTTTCTTCAGAGGCTAGCCCCGTGAACAGGAACAGTTTCTTAGAGCTTCATCTGGACAACACGTTACACAAAAAATAGCGACGTAATGTTCATTGATTGAACATACAAAAAAAATGCGGGTTTAACAACAAATGATGCGCTTTTGTAAACACAAAAGAAACAAACTGAAAGCGGTTTAGTGGTCGTTACAAACGGAGCTAAAGAACTCGCGGACTCGCAACGCAAACAAACAAAAAGCGGCGTCTCTACAGACGGAATCAAAAAAAGTGTCCGAATAGTTCGGAGCACAAACACGAAACTCCCAAGCGTGTAAATAGCTCGGGATCCAAAACACGAATCCTAATACTGTCTATATTTTACACGCAAAAACACACTTACAATTAGCATTAGCGCGACGGAATGTTTTAGAAAAGGTGCAGAAGTTTAAAAATCAATGAAGTAATTCAATCAAATTGAACACAATACACTAAACAAATGCGGGAACGCACCAACTTCTTTATGCATTTGATGCATTTCGTTAAATTTGAAGACGCGAGATGTAAGACCGACATCTAGGATTTTCAAGAGAATCAGTACACAGAGGTTCCGAATCTGGAGCCGTTCCGTGTAATTACTGTTCTCCCTTAACTCCTAGGACAGAATGTCACGATAAAATTTTCAGGTTACTTCACCTGTCAGAGATATTGAATACTCTCTTCGAGGTGTCATTCCTTTGTACGCAAGACAATATATATTATATATAAATATAATATATATTGTTTCTGGTCGGGAACCTTCATCAGTTGCGCTTCCCACAATTGAATGTCCTCTCGAACACTTCTTTATGCATTTGATGCATTTCGTTAAATTTGAAGACGCGAGATGTAAGACCGACATCTAGGATTTTCAAGAGAATCAGTACACAGAGGTTCCGAATCTGGAGCCGTTCCCTGTAATTACTGTTCTCCCTTAACTCCTAGGACAGAATGTCACGATAAAATTTTCAGGTTACTTCACCTGTCAGAGATATTGAATACTCTCTTCGAGGTGTCATTCCTTTGTACGCAAGACAATATATATTATATATAAATATAATATATATTGTTTCTGGTCGGGAACCTTCATCAGTTGCGCTTCCCACAATTGAATGTCCTCTCGAACACTTCTTTATGCATTTGATGCATTTCGTTAAATTTGAAGACGCGAGATGTAAGACCGACATCTAGGATTTTCAAGAGAATCAGTACACAGAGGTTCCGAATCTGGAGCCGTTCCGTGTAATTACTGTTCTCCCTTAACTCCTAGGACAGAATGTCACGATAAAATTTTCAGGTTACTTCACCTGTCAGAGATATTGAATACTCTCTTCGAGGTGTCATTCCTTTGTACGCAAGACAATATATATTATATATAAATATAATATATATTGTTTCTGGTCGGGAACCTTCATCAGTTGCGCTTCCCACAATTGAATGTCCTCTCGAACACTTCTTTATGCATTTGATGCATTTCGTTAAATTTGAAGACGCATCAAATGCATAAAGAAGTGTTCGAGAGGACATTCAATTGTGGGAAGCGCAACTGATGAAGGTTCCCGACCAGAAACAATATATATTATATTTATATATAATATATATTGTCTTGCGTACAAAGGAATGACACCTCGAAGAGAGTATTCAATATCTCTGACAGGTGAAGTAACCTGAAAATTTTATCATGGCATTCTGTCCTAGGAGTTAAGGGAGAACAGTAATTACACGGAACGGCTCCAGATTCGGAACCTCTGTGTACTGATTCTCTTGAAAATCCTAGATGTCGGTCTTACATCTCGCGTCTTCAAATTTAACGAAATGCATCAAATGCATAAAGAAGTGTTCGCGAGGACATTCAATTGTGGGAAGCGCAACTGATGAAGGTTCCCTAACCAGAAACAATATATATTGTCTTGCGTACAAAAGAATGACACCTCGAAGAGAGTATTCAATATCTCTGACAGTTGAAGTAACCTGAAAATTTTATCGTGACATTCTGTCCTAGGAGTTAAGGGAGAACAGTAATTACACGGAACGGCTCCAGATTCGGAACCTCTGTGTACTGATTCTCTTGAAAATCCTAGATGTCGGTCTTACATCTCGTGTCTTCAAATTTAACGAAATGCATCAAATGCATAAAGAAGTGTTCGAGAGGACATTCAATTGTGGGAAGCGCAACTGATGAAGGTTCCCGACCAGAAACAATATATATTATATTTATATGTAATATATATTGTCTTGCGTACAAAGGAATGACACCTCGAAGAGAGTATTCAATATCTCTGACAGGTGAAGTAACCTGAAAATTTTATCGTGACATTCTGTCCTAGGAGTTAAGGGAGAACAGTAATTACACGGAACGGCTCCAGATTCGGAACCTCTGTGTACTGATTCTCTTGAAAATCCTAGATGTCGGTCTTACATCTCGCGTCTTCAAATTTAACGAAATGCATCAAATGCATAAAGAAGTGTTCGAGAGGACATTCAATTGTGGGAAGCGCAACTGATGAAGGTTCCCGACCAGAAACAATATATATTATATTTATATATAATATATATTGTCTTGCGTACAAAGGAATGACACCTCGAAGAGAGAACCATGTTGCTGTTTGCTGGATGATAATTGTGGCATCTCTGTTTTTTTTTCTGAGTTCTTTGGGAATAACACCACATGAACTTGAAAGTCTGTATATTTCAAAAGACCAAACGTTTTAAGGTCTAAATCAGACCCCATTGTCAATGGTATTACACAAAATTATATTATTCATGGAAATGGGATATTACTGTGATTGTCACACATTTTTTTACACTTCTTGCATTTTTAAATAATTTTTGGTATATGATAAAAGTATTTTGCTCATATATGTTCTTGTAACCTTCTTTCCCATTAATCAAATGAAAAGTACTTTTATTTCTGTATATTTCAGAACCTGATGGTTTCATGATAATCAAACCTTTGTTAAAAACTCCAGATATTTATCAAAGAATACTTGAACATTCCGTTTTAGTTTTATCACATTTTGTGGTGGAATTTGGCTTGTAAGGATAGCAACATGTTTTTGGGTTCGTAACTAAAGAAACAGTAGTTATTACCTTAAAGTTGTTTAATATTTTCATCAGTTATGAAACAAAAATTGTTCATGATATTCATAATGTTTTACTGCTTCGATCAGGTTCATTCTGTCTTCAAAATGTTATGAAGATATTCAAGATACTTGCTTAAATTAATTAAATAGTTATACAAAGGCTTCCAGTAACATACATTTAAGCTCATGCCATTCACATTCTGCAGCAAATTTATATTTATTTTTTACATTGGTTTGAATGAAAATATAAAAAAATCAGATTTCCTAAGTAAATAAATATATTACAAATGTGGTTAAATATTTTGAATACACATTTATTTTAAATATGCACAACCAAACACAAAGCAGATTCACAATGCTATGCCTAACTTCAATCTGAACTGCTTTACATTGATAACAGATAATATATTGCTATTCAAATAAAATATTCTATCAAAAAGAAACATATTCACTTTTTTGAATTTTAAATATAAAGCCAGAAAGTAAAAAATGAGTAGCAGAAACAAATATTTATATTTGTTTCTGCAACTCTTCTTTTTTCAGACTGGAGACAGAGAGATATGTTATTAATGCAAATGTAATTCATTTTTTAAACATTTCAGGTATTACTTCTGCAATTAAACTTAAATCTTATGTCTGCCTCTAATACTTGTTTTAAGACTCTTGGAATAATTCATTATGAATTATTGATCATCTTTGACAAGATTCATTCTTGGATACTGATGAAAACATCTTGCTTGAATTTCTTTTTTGAATATTTGACCAATGACTGTTACGCATTGTTGTTCATTGCTTATTTTTGAAAGACATATTAAAGCAGCAACATGCATTTGCCTCTGGTTATAAACACAGCTGCATTGTATTCCTGTGACAACACAAGAAACATTAACCTGTAATAAATAAATTAAGATGTAAAATTTACCAATACTAATGTGTGCTTCATTAGATTTAAAGTTATGAGATTACTTACCTTTAAATTTGTTTTATATGGTGTTAATGTCACCTGTATTTGAGGAGTGATCCTATTAAATATCTATTGTCATTATTTCGTAACTCTTCAACATTTATCACATATGTGAAAACTTATTTATTTCTCATCACAATTTAAGGTTGGAAACATACCGTTTTATATTTTCAAAACCTGTTTTTCTATGTAGCATTTTCAACTTCATCTAAAAACATTATTTATTATTTATTGTGCTTGTATAAACGTTTGACATTTTCGCCAATAGTTCCGCATGTTAGGTGGCGCTACTCTCTATTTTTTGCATGATCTATGTTCTGTGCTATTCTCGTGCACATTTCGAATACTAATATTTTGGATTTTACAAGTTGTCACTTGTATAATAATTTTGACATTTAATTCTACAAGTTTCCAAACTACAAGTTACAAGTTGATTATGAAACAGGCCCCTGTACTTACGAATACGTATTTGATCACTTTTGATGAATTCGTACGAGTTCGTATGAATTCGTACGAACTAATTTTCGTACGAATTCGCATCCACTGTAACCGCAGCCTTATAGAAAAATATACGAAATCAAGCTGAAACATATCTTTGTAGAATACAATTTATAATATTTAAATTTCTTAAGCGGTTTTAGAGAAAACAGTGAAGATTTATTGAAAATCACTGAAATCTAGTCCATTATTTACTTTTTTTCTACTATTTTGGAAAACCGTAAATCGCATGTTATAAACTATTATATGGGATCTTTTTGTAATGTTCCTTAATATTAATGCAAATAAAATCATCAAAATTGCCCAAGCCGTGTTTGAATAATCGCTCGTCATACATAAAAAAAGTTGCAGACGAATTGATATCCTCCTCATTTTTGGAAATCGGTTAAAAATTAAAAAAGTTTTAACTAACTCGAGCACAAGAGGCCGAGCATTATCTTGTTGAAATATGGGATCCATGAGCCGACTAGGCAGTACATACGGCTCCACTACTTCCTGGAGATAACTTGAGGCACGTGTTGTTTTGAATTAAAAAAGAAAAAGAAAATTTTCCCAGTGTTTTTTCATCAAATGGAAGCTTTTGAGTTGAGTTGTTAATGGCAATATTTTTTTGAAAAAGAACGCATCTCGGTCCGAAATAAAATACAAACATACTGACCAAAAATCCTCAGTGCTTATTATTTTTTTATTAGAAATAAATAGTAATAATGTGTGAAAGTAAATTGGAGGTAGTGTTTAGACTAATATTCTAGCAAAATGGCTATCAAAGACTCTTGTAAACATTTTTATTTAATTGGCCACAAACTTATTCAGTGATTTTGACCATAATGAACTTGTTTGTTTTATCCCAGTGTTTTGTTTGTCTTTAATGTTTCGAAATTATATGTCCTTAACTTTATATTTCATTTACAGTTGACACTTAATGCTCAGCGGTCAAAGGTAGCACAAGATGGGGTCGATAATGCTGCAGTCCAAAAGATCTTATACGGCAGTAAACCGTTCGGACATTGAATTTTTTAGGCGATAAAAATTTTATTTCTGTATACTACCACTACGCTACCAATTCTATCAACTTCGCAGGAAGTCATTGAAAAACCAGACAATATTTTTTTGGTAGTCGAGAACCTTAAGGGTCCTGACTAAAAACAATATATTTTCTTCCATATAATTGTGTGTAAGAACACGAAAATATAGCATCATAACATTCTTATTCTTTAAATAAATTCCATTGAACAGTTGTAGATGAATTTAGTTTTTTATTTTCTACCGACTAACTTTTGAATCATGGTACAAGCAGTTTGTTGTTTTTTTATTTTTTTTTTGCTTTATTAATTGGGTTGTAAGGTTATCTAATTATTGATTTATTTTTAATTAATTAACAATCAATCAAGGTTAGGTATTAATATATATATATATATATATATATATATATATATATATATATATATATAAACAAATATCTGCAATTAGCTAAAATGAACAGAAACTTTAAAAAATTAAAATTTTGGTGAATGCGTCGGTTA
The DNA here is from genome assembly GCA_034190945.1 of Octodonta nipae. Lineage (NCBI taxonomy): Eukaryota > Metazoa > Arthropoda > Insecta > Coleoptera > Chrysomelidae > Octodonta > Octodonta nipae. The sequence continues at coordinate 57,876,210 of CM067216.1, read as the reverse complement.
TCACGAAAAATTATATCCAAGTCTTTTAATTTATAATCTTAATAATTGCTAATTACGTAATAGTGAATTAATAATATTTTTACTCAGCAAGAGGGACGTCTATTGTCAGCTGCATGTAATAGTTATTAAAGCAATTAAATACTTACAATGTAAAAAAATAAAATAAAATAACAGGTAGGTTCTTAATTGTATTTTTTTATATTCTGATGTGGGAACATTCTTTAAATATGTACGTATTTCTCTGTTTTCCTTAAGTGGACGATTTTCAGTAACGCTTTCTCCCATTAGGCATATTTCTTTATAATTTCTATTTAAATAGCTATACTTACCAAACAACTGTACAAAATTGTTGAAAATTAATTTTCTCTTTGACAAGTTGTTGTACCGTACAATTAAGTAACTTTTAGATAATCTTTAGAACATTTTTTTAGCTAAATAGTTACATAAAAGCATAATTATATTAAATGATGTAAACATTAAAGTTCTAGATAAGTCTGAACTTTACAAAAAAAAATTCATTTGTCAGTTACATTGAACCTTGTTGAACTATTGAAAATGCAATATTTAATACTAGAAACAGGAATTAAAAAAAGGTCTATAAGATTTTAGGTGGAATTAATATTCATTTTCTTCATTTAAGATATAGCTGTATAAGAACTATACTAGATAACTTGGTAATCCGATCTAGATCTTCAAAGGGGTTATATTAGACGCCATTTTTGACAAATTAAGACCTATGAACTAGCAGTTGAACACCATCGCAATACTTGTAACTTTAATCGAAGTATTTTTTTAAATTTCTTTAGACTTATGCAAAAAATGGCTGTATTTGTACCTTTCTAGGTACCTTATGATATAAAGATGTTTTTGTAGACCAATGGACTTCCTTTTCAACATACTTTTCGTCTCTTAACGTTATCAATTCTGACATGGAAATTTTGTTCATAAATTTGCTTTTTTCCCCGGGATATGTCACTGTTCAAAAGAATATCAAATCATTATCGTATGTGCCACAGTATTTTTTAATAATCCTGAAAGTTTCAAAAAAATATAAACATCCAACGTATTAGTGGTTTCTTTGTTCTTGATGTATTTATTGAACATATTAATCTAACAGAAAAACAAATAAAATTGTCCTAATGGCATTTAAACAATTTTCTCAAAACAAATGAAAATACTATCAAATAGGCTATAATAAATATGGTTCCAAGTAAGATCCAAGGGTCAAAATCGTTTAAATTTTCTGAACATCTGGTGGTCAAAAGATGCAGGATCTATACAGTCTACAACTATTAGAGGCTAACAGGTGGCGCAAGTAGTACTTAGGACAGTGTAGTAACAATTAACAGTCGCGAATAATCTCTTTGGTTCCAGAAAGTTCTGGTGTATTCCACGATATGGGGCATAAAACAGCCAGCGGCGCGACCGCAAGTCAGTCCGTTTGCATGAAGAACTTCTTGGTATTGATAGTATTCTCAACACGACTTCTTGAAATGATATTTTTAACGGAGTTGAAAATGTCACTAATCAAGACACCTTCATGTGAAAAACCTCAAATCTATTACAACTGATAAAGGCAAAAACATGTATGCCAAAGTCTGGAGATAATGATAATGATTCAACACCATTATGCTTTCATTCTTTCATTCACCAAAGGTCCTTGAGCTTGAATTCTTTGGATGTCTGAAGTTCTAAAACCGGACATATTAGCTGTTAATTTGATCTAATCCACAAGTGGGTTTTAAGGGCTTTGAAAGTCATCCTCTTAATTTTATAGATATTTCGTTTTCCCTATAAAGACTTTTAATAAAGGCAGTGTATCTGTTATTGATAATCAAGAATTTTCCAAAGTTTTTATGCAGTATAGTGTCAAAAGCATTCTTCAAGCCAACTAATACTGCATGCAGTTCTTGATTTTTGCATATCTTCTCCTCCATTAGCTGTTTCAGATTGAACAAGTTGTCAGTGCAAGATCGAGCTAAAATCAATTTCAATTATTTTTGTAATTCTGCGCCCAAACTGTGTACCTATAGATGCTATCACCGTAATACTTCTATAATTATTACAGTCTTTCCGGTTCCCTTCCTTGTATATTGAACTTAGGTGTCATAATTTATTTCTTATATAAATATAAATTAATTATTCTTAAAATCAAAAGTTGTAGACAAAGCAGACTTCAGTATTGTTTTCATCAATAATACAGCGTAAATGCAACTAGCATTTAGGACGAGGTAAGAATTAAGATGCATTACAATTCCATGAGTTTCACTTATGAACATATATGTCAGTCGCTGTCTAATGGACTCGATCACCATATAAAGAAAGATTACAGAAACGAAAATACTATCACTGCAAACAAGAAAGTCCCATAAATTATAAAATTCTAAAAAGCGTTCAAACAATACCTAATTCTGTCTCGTCTAAAAATAAATAAAACTTAGTACGTAAATTATAAATAAGAGCATTCCGTATTGTCCAATAAAAGATATCCTGCGTTAATAATGTGACTTCCTTCCTTTTTCGATATCGATTATGTAGGTTTTCACCACTCGATATATTTATTAATGTCGTCTAGTGCTTCGTTTGTTTCTCTCCAATAAAGATAACAGTTGTAGATAACAGAAATGATAGTCTCATTGTGTTCTAAACAATGTATGGGTGTCATCAATGAACGAATTTTAATAAAACTGTGAATAGATGTGACAATACCATCTCGGTTTGTATAGCTTCAAAGTTTTTGACACCTGATAAAGGGTAAGTTCAAATTCTTTACCAATACGTGTAAAGAGGATTATATTTTCCAACTGTTAATTCTGCTATTCACAGTTATTTTTATCCAAATATACATTATTTACTTAGTATTAAATTTAAATCATACCAGGAAATTCATATCATAACAAGAAAATATCAAGAAATAATTTTTCCAAAAAAATATATCTTTTCTATTTGCCTTATACTATTACATGAAACTAAAAATATTTTTTGTTTATATAGATATATATGCTTCGTCAGTTGAATTCTCTTGAATATTGTCTTAACGTTTCGCAAAATTCCATTTGGCATCTTCAATACATGTTATCGAATTCATTATTTATTTATTTATCTATTTATTTATTGGTAAACATAAGGCTTGTTCCAACACCCCGTAAAACTGATAAGCAACCAGTAATCGAATTGCTCATAACATCGTTGTAAACGGTAACTATCGGTTGTGTATCGGTAATTCGTTCTGTTGGAACGAACCTAAAGTTGACTAGAAATATTCCAGCTAAATAATTGCAGGGACCAGATAGCTTGTTTATTCGGGTTCAACTTTTTTTTCTTTTTTTTTTCGGCGCCTATACAATTTTTCGCTGAGATATCGGACTATTAATAAAAAAGGATCATTTTGTCTTTATTTATGGATATTTTATCAAATCACACTGAAAATTAAAAGATAGTTTCAGTTACTTGAATAAAATCCCTACAGAGAATAATGAAGGTTTTTAGGGAAAATAATGTGTTTAATCCTTGACATTAAACTCAAAAAACAGAAAAACTAGGGTTGTTTTTTAGAAAATTATTATTTTTCATTGTCATGTTTCATTGTCCCTAAATACTTCATAACCATTATTGAATTTGAGATTTTCCTACATTTTACCGCAATATCGTTTACATTTATGAAAAAAAATGTATAAAACGAATAAAAAATTGGAAAAATCTTCATTTAAAACAACAATGTTTCTGAGATTGTTTTATGATACTTTTTGGTAAGCTTTTTTACGCTTTAAATAATATATGATATTGAAACTGCAGGGTTTTCATGAACTGTCAAAGGCACGCATTAGCAGCTTTAACAATATTTGCAATTACATCATTGATTTTCTAAAATTAATTATATTTATTTGTTTTTTTTTCAAATTCGCGTAAAAGATAAAAATATTTTTTTCGGAAAAAGATTATCCATTCTTGTAGAGAATTTACTCATTTATCTGAGACCATGTTTTAATTTTTCTGTCATCAGTTCAGACAGAAAAAGGGTCAAAAAAGGAAGAATCACTAAATATTTACAGGGTATACTTCGAACTCGGGGCCTCATTTGTGTACTACTCAAGCCTTACTAGAATACCAAAAAAGAGTTTATGATTCTAGATTGAACTTGGGGGGTCTCAATCTGCCTGCTGCTCTTTAAAGTTACAATTGAATTAATAGGCATTATAATAATTTTATTTTCGGATACAAATCCGTAAAACTTCCTAGACTATTTTCCATGGTCCTCCCATTATGAACCAGTTTGCTCCTATTATACTTGTATTGTTCTAAATTTTGCAGTCACTTTCTATACAAGGAGAGCTGCTCTCCTTAGATCTACTCTCCATGATAGGTGTCGAAGTCACGGTGTCGTTTCAGGTGTCATATGACGAAAAATCTCATTTAACAAACCACGTTTGAGGTGCGTTACGAAGCTTTAGCAGTAATACTTCATATAGATTGACCCCTTAAAAAAAGTGTACAGAATATTTTTTTTGGATACTTCATACAAAAAAAATGTCGTAACTTGTCACGACCGCCTCCGGACTGTTTGCGAGAGAACATTCTCACGACCTATTTCATTGAAATGACTTTGGCAATCCGAAAAGAGAAACTAAATAAAATAACGCCACTATCACGATATATTGCAAAGAACGAGTAGAAAATATCTAACAGCAACGAACCACGTGGTTAAAACAGGATACGGTACCCAACGAGGCGATTTCTTGATCATGATGTTATCGTCTCGAGTCCGATGGTGAGGTGAGATTTCGCAAAAAAAATCAATCAAAATGTCAGCTCGGCAGTCTTTTGTGCGAATATATTGACTTTCGCAAGTAAGACGTATCTAAGTTAAGTTGAACGTATTTTGCATTCCTGTTAACACTTTTTGTTCAAGATGTAAAATAGTTTATTATATTATTATTTTTTACATACATTTTCAAATTTAAATTGAAAATATATTTCATAGAATCATTATACATAATGTTTTGAGCTTCATTCTCGTTCTACAAATCGTTTGGCCGTTCTACTTTTTACAGCCATTCTTTTATTGTTTATTAACTACAGAGATCCATTATTATGATAGATGTCGATAATTCTGGTATCAAATTATACAATGCAACGAAATATGCATGAAAATTTCTTACATTCGTGAGGATTTTAACCAACCACAAAAAGGAGTATGTCTAATTTCGTCGTTTTTATTTCGTGTTTAGCGATAATCTGAAAACGAGTTAACTGAGTTGGACAATTTAAACAGTATTCTATTAAGGAGGATCCCTAGTTCCATAGTTTTTTAGTGAATGGTATTCAGTAAATCTGAAAAAACGTTATTTTTATAATGTTATTTTTTTATGATTGTGGCAATCTTTACATTGGAGAGACAAAGCGACCGCTGGACACCAGGGTTAAGGAACACCGCACAGCTACTCAAAAAGAGGAGGTAACGAAGTCTGGGCTAGCTAATCACGCATGGACCGAACACCATAATATCAACTGGGACCAGGCCAGAGCAATTCACAAGGAAGAACACTGGTACAAAAGAAAATTCATAGAGACAGCATATATAATCTCGAACGAAAATATAATTAGCGAGCCCAGCGTCCAAATTAAAAATATTTGGAGAGCTCTCCTTCGGCCTCTGCCGCTACGCATCACCAGATAAGACCCAATGACCATATAAATACCAGGGATAATCTGAATTTCCTATCATTCACCTGATGACGATAGCAGATACACAGCTATTGAAACGTTGTGAGATCAACCACTTCAAGACGATGGAAGTCCAAGGAAACTTCGAGGAACGAGTTACATTGTCTACCAACTTCAGACTAACGTTATTTTTAATCAATTCACTAGCAAACATTAAGTGAATAAGATTGATCGTTACTCAAATTCTAAGACAACTTTACTTGAAAATGGGATAAATTTAAATCAAAATAAATGTTAGTCATCCTACTACTACAAAATGAGGTTCTTAATTCGTCTTCATGTTCGGTGTGACTGTCTACTTTGTTATTTCTTTGTCATTTACAATTCAGAATGAATTGAATTAATCAGAATAAATGTCAGTTAATCAACTTCAAAGTGAAAATTTTCGATTAGTCTGTATATACAGTGTGTATTCATAAATCAAACGTTTTCTTTTTATTAATAATTTTAAGAGACAAAGATATTCTTCATAAACAGATTTGCATGGTCCAAAACGTACACTATAATCATTCCATGTCACTTCTTTAACTGTAGACGAAGTTTGTCATAAAATAGGAATTTTGATTAGAACTATCTTTATTTTTGTTAATATCGAAAATTGTTATCTAATAGAAGTAATTAGAAATGATAAATCTATTTATGTCATTGCAATAGAAATTGTATAATAAGTATTTCTGTAAATTTGCCAACTATATACTAGGTTTAAAAAAATATTACAATTTTGTTTAAAAGTGAGGTACCGTTATTTTTTATAATATCTCAAATTGTAATCAACCAAAGTTTATTAGAATTAAAAACTGCATCCAATTGTGCTGTATTATTTAAAAAATGTAATTAATTGAAAGTTGGTTGGAAATAAATGTCAGTTAATCAACTTCAAGATGGAGGTTTTCAGTAGGTTTCTATATACAGTATGTCTCCATAAGTTAGATTCAAACAGAAAACGTTCATATGAATATTATTTAAAAAAAAGTTATTCTTCATAGAAATATTTGCATGGTCGGAAACGTATAATGTAATCATTACATGTCCCTTTTTCAACTGTATACGAGGTTTGTCAGCAAATATAAATTTTTCTTAAAAATAAAATAAACATAAATCGTTATAACTTTTCCAAATTGTGTACTAGGTTTAATAAAGAATATAAATTCTGTTTAAGTTAAGTAGCTTTATTTTTAATAATAACTCTAGTTGTTATCAGACAAAGTATCTTAGAATTCAAAACTTCGTCCTATTATGCTATATCAATTAAAACTGTACAGGGTGTCCCAAAAGTCCCGGAACGGCATTTTATCTCGGCGGGAACGCATTTTAGAGAAAAATGTTTCGAACAAAACTTATAGGATTCGTCCCTGGCTATCGAATTGTTACCTTGAATTTGACCTTGACCTTCAAGGTCAAGTCGATTTTTTCAAATGGGACAACATATTTCTGACCTCGGAAATGGAAAGATCGGAAAATTTTACGTTCAAATATGTCCTTGACCATTTTTAAAACTTGACCTCTGGTGGTCAGTAAGGGTGTCCCAAAAGTCCTTAAAGGTCAAGGTCAAATTCAAGGTCACAATTCGATAGCCAGGGACGAATCCTATAAGTTTTGTTTGAAACATTTTTCTCTAAAATGCGTTCCCGCCGAGATAAAATGCCGTTCCGGGACTTTTGGGACACCCTTACTGACCAACAGAGGTCAAGTTTTAAAAATGGTCAAGGACATATTTGAACGTAAAATTTTCCGATCTTTCCATTTCCGAGGTCAGAAATATGTTGTCCCATTTGAAAAAATCGACTTGACCTTGAAATGACCTTGAAGGTCAAGGTCAAATTCAAGGTCACAATTCGATAGCCAGGGACGAATCCTATAAGTTTTGTTTGAAACATTTTTCTCTAAAATGCGTTCCCGCCGAGATAAAATGCCGTTCCGGGACTTTTGGGACACCCTGTATAACGATTTGTTATAAGATTCCGCGGAGAAGAGACTATTAAATGAATGTCGGTATAATTAACAGTCCTAAAGAATGATTAAGCATCACTAAAAATTATAAAATAAATACAACAATTAAATACTTTTTAACTTTGTACTTCCCAAAATATTTTCACTTGGCACAGACTTTATCAAAAGTATTTTAATGTTGTATTTTTTTTAATGTTTTAATCTGTTTTATTTTTACTTCGTCTCCAATCAAAAGATAGTACTAAAGTTTCACTAGTGAAAGAGTTTTGTAATATTTCAAGGTCATTGTTGACCTTCATTAACTATACTAAACTGAAACAAAGAAGAAGGGAAGGGAGACTTCACGGGTGGAGTAGTATCCAAAAAGAGGAAAGAGTAGTTTTAATGAAAATGCATACAAGTATGAATTTTCATTTATTGAATTCAGTTAGGTAGTATTTTAAAAACGTTTTAATATCAATCTTTATTTATATTAATATATGTTTATATTAATTTATTTTTCATGATACGCGTTTGATTATACTACAGAATTTTCTATTATTGACATGAATCTCGGATGTCTGTAATTTCCACTTAATATATATATATATATATATATATATATATATATATATATATATATATATAAAATACATTAAATTAGAATGGTACTAGCTTATATAACTGTAATTCTATCGGCTACCAAACTCCTACAACATCCGGGTCCTCATCTGCTACGTCCGAAATGTTCGTTAAATTAATCGATCTGAATCTACCGAGTGTTTCGAAACAAGTTGTGCTTATTCTGCATAACCAACAAAACAAACGGTTAAGTAAGTAGTTCGGCATGGTCGTCGAAGCCAATCTGGTCAAAAGAGTGAAGAAGAAACCGAAACGACTTGTGACTTTCGAGTTGAATAACCTTATCATCGCAATCAAGTCGTGCTTGCCTTTTCAATTTAGTTTGGCCTAACAGCAGCAGGTTGTTTCATTAAAAACTTTATAGGCGAGCAAAGAGTCCCGGTAACGAGGAACGCAAACATTTGAAGCATTTCGAAATTCTATATCTATATTTGTATTGTGAATGCAAGATGAATATGTTTTGTTGTAGTAAAACAGTTTTAAATTTCTAAGATTTAAAATCAATTAACAATAACTTTCATACTTAGTACCGTACATACTCTCAACAAAAAGTCTTGAATAAAATTGTTAAACCAAAAAAATCCTCTTTTTGAGGCATTTTTATTCTTAATATAAATTTTTAATACCTGGAAACCCCGAGTTTTATTGGTGAATTCAAATTTTGTCCATGTCTCGAAAGATGCTATATTTTTTTAATGGGCGGCAAATATCAGTCTTGCTTTCACATTTTTCAAGTAAACAGATAATAAACACATGAATTGCTGTACTCCTAATTGTTTGATTTTTTTGTGGTTGTTCGACACCAAAACTCCAAACATTACGGCGTTTAGTCTCCCGCTTAAAAGAGTTTAAAACAACATGAGATGTGTCAGGTTTGGCCGCTCCCAGAGTAGCAGCAATGTAACCTCCACTCAAGCTATCAGAATGTCGATCATGAAGAAGGCTACTTTTCACTAAAAATCTGCTTATAATGCACCAAGAACCATTTTACCGGCTCAAAGTTACTATATGGTGTTTACGCTAGAGACGTCATCGGCCTTTATTTATTTGAAAACGCTGCGGGTTAAACAACTACTGTGAAGTTGAGCGCTATAGAGCAACGTCTTCATCCTCAATTGGATAAATTTGGACTAAAGAATATGTGGTTCGAACAGGATGGAGCTACGGCATATACTGCAAGTGCCACAACCGAAATTCTGAGGAGTCGATCTGCGGGTCACCTAATCTTTGGTTTTGGTGATTTGCACTGACAGAAACCAGTCTACACATTTAGAAATCTCATATACTTAATACTAATATACTGCTAGCAGAGCCTAGAGAAAGGAGCAAACATCACGGTGCAGACATATATGTGTCTATATCGTTTGTTTTCTCTCTGTTTGATCTGTGGTTAGTGGTTTCCCATCACATTTACATTCCCTCAACGGAGTCGCAACGCTTGGGCGCAATGGGTCAAATACAGTAAAACGGTATAATTTGCTGTCTCTCTTAGGGCTCGGCCACGGTTGCGAGCGATTTATCGTGAGAGACAACTCGTTCATGACAATGTAGAGGGCGACAGGCGACACCCTGTCCACCGATAAGTGATTAGAATATGTTGTTTTCGTCATGCCTCTCACACGAACGCGGCGTATTGCTCTTGTTTTGGAAGGCGATACAGTTATAGACCCTTTCGACAGAACAAAATATGGTGCACATCCCAGCAACAATTATAGAAATGCCTACGGGGAATTTAATCATTTATACAAACAATTGCGCACATACCCAGACAGATTCTTCCTCATCACAGTTATTCTGAGAGAAAGAAATGTCTACAAAATGATCAACCAGTATTCCTGTCTATAAGTAATGTATTGTATACTGTGTTATAATTATCTGTGTTTGGAGACGTTTCAACTCCGAGTCTGGAGTCGTTGTCAATCGTTTAATGTTAAATTAGAGGTTTTTTTTTCTAAAAAATTTGGCTTTTATGTTGAATTTGTTGTTTGTCAAAAAATTTGACAATGACTATTTGGTCAATTTTTTTTGTGATTCCTGTTGCGACTCGACTGACCTGGATGAAAGTTTATCAGGCTACCGTGGAGACCCGGACTGTTGTCTTTGCTTAAATTCATTGTGTACTAAGTATTGGATACTACTCCTAAGCTAATTTATCAATAAGCGACAAACATTCCATATATGGCAGTAAACTTAAAAAAAATGTAAATCTGCACTTTCTGGTTCATCACCTCGGTTCAGGTCTTTTTCCAACAAAGCCACTTTCTTTTTTTGTAACTCCAAGTATTGGTTGTAGAGATTTGAAGCATTTCGTTTTTGAGGGATGCGACGTAGTATAAGTTATAATCTACCAGAAGCATTGTTGGTATCTATATCACTTTCATCAGCACTTGTACTACGTTCTACTTCATTATCGGTAAGTTCGCTATCATCTTGGTGTGTTTCATTGACTTGGGAATGAATGGCATTATTTAAATTACCCTGAGTCGTTGCAGGTGTGGCTAAAATCTCGTAAAAATTCCATGCTTTCAAAATACTGCCTGTGATCCGGACCTTAAGACCGGAATTTTCTGGTTCTAGCCCCTAAACTGATCCTCAAGGTCCAGAAATCAATATTTCTTTAAAACATGACATAAAACAAAAGTGTTGCAAAGTCAAATCGAATTGAAAATAGAGCAATAATGCAATAAGTTTGAAATAAATTTTTGTCGCTCAGTCGTCCACGATTTATCTCTTACGATAAATCGCTGGCAAGCGTGGTCGAGCCCTTAGTCGGTGACTCTTCCATTTATGGGCGATAACAATATATCAGTAGTAAGTACTTTTGGGCAATAACACCAGTATCGAAATAAAACGTATATTGAAGGAAACCCGTTTCAAAGTCTATTCTGACTTCGTTGTCAATGACTTTATATTTATTGATGTAAATTGCAAAATGAAAATTTGATTTAGAAGACAATCAGTATTAAGTATATGAAAAATCTCTTGAAGGGTGTTTGTTTATAAGCACAGGGAGATTTTAATGTTTTTAGTAGAGACCCACTAAGCTTTCAGGAGAAACACTTACAAGGACACTAAATTTTCATTTACTATGAAAGCTTTAATCCACTCTGGCGCTATTACATACATCCTTAAATTACAGTATTTTTATGGCTGACTCGATCAAAAGCCTTCTAGAAATCTAAATATATAATCACCCTGTTTATTTAGGTATTGCATAATGAAAGTTTTTATTTAGAAATAAATATTGTTCCATTACAACTTTCAAATATTTATCTGCTACAGAAAATAAGTGAGGAGAGAAAACACCAATGAACAAGCATAATGATACAGTGTACATTATGTATTCGTTTTATTTATTTTATTCAGCCAATTAGCTAATGCTAATAAATCATCCTGTATAAACGTATTTAACATTGCGACTTTTTTCATATCGATTCCAGTCGATTATCGCAGTTAATTGTGAATCGGTATTTGGTGAAAGGTAAAAGTTGCCTTAGCAACATTCAACGGCCCCCAGAGACTTGACTTTCATAAAAGACTTTGTCTGATCTTAAATGTCGAATGGCACTGGCCGAGTTCGTATTTAGTTCACGTGGTTATTGTACCAAATGTATTTGCTAATGATTTTACTTATGAATTGTGTTAAATTTTTCAATTAAAATATGGAAAATAAATTTTCTTAGTTTTTTTTGTTAGTGACTTTTTTATTTTTTAAAGTCAGTTACTGATTTTTTTAAATTACTATAATAGATTACAGCGCCGCAAGGCCCGACGACCCCCTTTTTTAATGGAATGGGGAGTCACAATGGGCTCATGAGAAAGGTATTTAAAAGTAGAATATGGCAATAAACAATTTAAATTACTGGAATTTTTCTAGAAGTTATTTTAACGTTTTTTTACATTAACAATTATTTTATTTATAACATTATTGACATTTCAAATAATTGCTGATAAAAACACAACATTTTATTATATCATTCCATTTCGTACTTTTCTGAAAGTTTTCTGTACAATATTTTGACACTGACGTTTAGCGTGGAGCAAAAACTTTGGGGTTCAAATATGTCGCATGAGTTGAGCTTGCCATTCGCTTGTTCCTCTACGACTTATCTACATGCGTGGAATAACTACACGCATATCATCTCACAGAAAATATTGGGTGAAAGTCGTCATGCTGAAACCATATCAACCCAATTCCTTCATGAAATTCCACCAAGTCATTCTCTCTCCACGACTTGCTGAATCGCTAGCATAATTTTATTTTGCTGTAATTGTAAGTACAGTGTACTAACCAAAGAGTTTTAGAAAAAATAACAAAAACATTAGTTCAAACAATTCGGTTTTGTCGATAAGAATCCATAATGGATTGGTTTCAATCCAATGTCCTAGTTCTTTCTGTAAATTCAATTCTCCAGCCCGAGTTATCTTCATTTATGTCGTATGAGGATTAGTAATGGAATTAATTGTATTCATTTCTAAGTATTATGTAACCGCAAAAGATTTTTTTCAATTCACAAACAATTCTAAATACATCAAAATATTTTAAAATATTTTACTGGCGTATTTGTTTGCCCAATTTCTCATATTCCATTTGAAAATAGTGACGGTACTGTACCATATTCCCAAAATTTCATGTGATATCACCAGTGGTTTCACAATTATACCCTCAATATTATAATATTTAAGAAAATACTGGGTATACATGGAACACCTCGATTTATTAGAAATTCTGGTTTAGTTACAAGTCGGATAAGGAAAATACATTTCTAAAAATGATATTTAACTTACCTCCTGAAATTGTCATATTAGGCTAAATAAATAAATTATTTTCTATGTTTTGAGAATATTCAAATATAAATAATATTTTAAGTTTAATAATTTTTTCTCTTTTTCAGGTAAGTGCTAGCCAAAATAATCACAAACATGTAGCCAAAATAGGTAATGTATAAATATTAAAATATTTTGTTACACAATAAATTATTAGGTGTCTGTGATATATTTTTTACGAAATAATTTTTGTGGGATTGCTCTTGTGAAGTATTCCAAGTCACGACTGGTATCTAAAGGTAAATTATCTAAACATTCCTTAGATAAGTTTTACCAAAAAACCTACATACCTTTCTCCATTTAAATTTTCCTTGAATGAAAATGGACAAATTATATATTTTAGACCAAATCTTTACAGAAAGTTTTCCGGCATAGCTCATACAGAAAAGCTAATCATACAATTAAAATACATGGCTTTCATTTCAAAACTAGCCACCCAAATTAACTTTTAAAACATCTTTAAAAGAAAAAGACAGAAAACACGTTAATTTATAAACGAGGGTGAATATCACTTCTGCAGGTTTAAATACAAAGGGGTATCATGTGAAACTAGTGATATCTCTTTTTAAAGATCTCTTTTTTGCCAATCTTTTGACACATCATTTTTTTTAAATCAGATTAATTTTTCCAGAGTAATGACCTAGAAACCGTAAAAAATTAATTTTTTGAAAATAATTGCCTATTACATCAAAATTCGTTTAGGGTGGTTTTTAGGGACTCTGATCACGAATTCGAGGTTAGATTTGCAAAATTTAAAATAGCGGATCCAAGATGGCAGATGAAAATTTTTAAATTGGTATATATGGGTTCTTGGTGGTCTCTGATCATGAGTCCAGAATTTACAAAATTCAAGGTCCATATTGGATCCCCCATCTTGAATTTGGACTATCAGATTCATGATCAGCGAACCCAAAAACCCCCTCATAAATAGATTGGTGCAAAATGGTTGATTTTTTCAATTTTCAGTTGCCATCTTGGATCCGCCATTTTGAATTTTGTAAATCTGACCTCGGATTCGTGATCAGAGACTCTACAAACCCCCCTAAGCCAATTTTAGTATAATTGGCAATTTTTTAAAAAAATATATTTTTTTTACGGTTTCTAGGTCATTACTCTGTAAAAAATAATATGATTTAAAAAATTATGTCTCAAAAGATTGCCATTTGTATTTAAACTTTTAGCTTAGGAGTTGAAAAAGAATATTTCCCCCGTAAATATAAATTAACGCGTAAGAAATTTTACAAAAATTCCACTTTACCCCCATATCTGGTTGGCCAACTACTTAGATAATATATGGTCTATAACGCCTTACTTATAGTTTACAAGAAAATCTAAGTCAAAGTCTTAATATTAATTTTGAGAATAAAATCAGAAAATTGAATAAAAAATTAAAAAGTCAAGCGCTTCATGTAATTTATCAAATAAACGGACTATAAACAATAGAAATTTATATTTTTATAAATTTAAAAGGTCTTGTTTAAATTATATTAAAATACCTAATTATACAAAAAATGACCTGCCCTACCCACTTAAATCCGAAACTATTGAGCCTTCGATTTCGAAAAACCTAGTCGAAAATTATAATTAATTTATGTTACGTTTCGGGGAGAGGAATTAAAAATAATTTGGTCAAGTGCGAGTTGGACTCGCATACTTAGGGTTCCGTACCATCTTCAAGATTCGAATATTCCAGTTTCAGACAAGCAGGGAATGAGTGCATTTTCTTATACTTACCCTTATATCTTTTAACGGAAGCGTTTTAAATTTATAAAAAATATACACTTTGATTTTCCACACATATGTATTTAATTTTCTAATTTGGCCCCCAAAAAGTAACATTAGAGTTTTATTTTACTAATAAACTTTCAGAAATGCCTTTTATAATCTACTGTCTGACTTTTGAGGCTCTGTAGATTGGAAGAAAAACGGCAAAATAGGTCAAAGTTTAAATTATAAATTATTAAATCTGTTATTCAAATTATTTAAAAATATAAATAAAATAAATTCCTCAAATTTTAAATAGTGTAGTTTCTAAAGTGGGAATTAAGTCGATGTTTAATATTTTTAATATCTTTTATACAAATGATTTAAAAATATGATATATTTGTAATTCACATAATGAGCCTTTTATCTGATATATTACATGATGCGTTTGAAAATTGAATCTTTATTTTCCATTTAATTGTATAATTTGTCCCTAAAATTACTATGGGGGTTTTCTAGTAATTTATTTTCCGTTTAATTCTATTATTTGGAGGCCCAATAATAGAATTAGGTATTTTTTTTCATATTTTCCCTATAAACAAAAAAAATGAGGTCTTAGAATTTGGGGAATAACGGGGAGAATGGGTAATTTTTTTAAAATATTTTTTTAATATATTTTAAAATATTCATTTAAAAAAATAAAAATATATATTTGTACCTATTCGTTATAATTAGCCCTGGGATTTGATATATTACATGACCCGTTAGAAACAATTATAATTTTTTATTTTCCATTTAATTCTATAATTTGCCCCCCAAAATATTAGGGGTTTCTTCTTATTTTTTCAGTAAAGTTCAGGTGAGGGGCTATACTTCCAGTTTTTCAAATTTTTCAGCTTATGGTTTCGGAGATAAGGGGGGAATGGGTAAAAATTTTTATATTTTTGTTAATATCTTTTAATTAATTTATTTTATAAATATGGAAAAAATATATTTGTTTTCTTCATCATGAGCCCTTTTATTTGACATATAACATGCTGGGTTAGAAACAATTTTAATTTTATATTTTCCATTTAATTCTATAATTTGCCCCCCCCCAAAAAAATATTAGGGGTTTTTCCTTATTTTTCCAGTAAAGTTCAGGTGAGGGGCTATACCTCCATTGTTTTTTCAAAATTTTCCAGCTTATGGTTTCGGAGATAGGGGGGGATGGGTAAATTTTTTTATATTTTTGTTAATATCTTTTAATTAATTTATTTTAAAAATATGAAAAAAAAAATATTTTTTTTCGTCGTAATGAGCCCTTTCATTTGATATATAACATGATGGGTTAGAAACAATTTTAATTTTATATTTTCCATTTAATTCTGTAATTGGCCCCCCCAAAATTAAAAGTAGAGGTTTCTCCTTATTTTTCCAGTAAACTTCAGGTCAGAACCTATAAATCTATTTTTTTTTCAAAACTTTACGTTTTATGGTTTCGGAGATAAGGGGAGGGGGGAATGGATAAATTTTGGTATATTTTCGTTAATATCTTTTTACATATATTTTTTTAATATGAAAAAAATATATTTGTGTTCCTCAGAATGAGACTTTTCATTTGATATATTACATGATGCGTTTGAAAAAATTTTTATTTTTAAATTTTTATTTAATTCTATAATTTGCCCCCAAAATTAACATTAATGGTTTCTCCTTAATTTTCCTGTAAAGTTCGGGCAACGCTCTATATTTCCTATTTTTTTCAAAATTTTAGGCTCAGTAGTTTCGGAGATCAGGGGGGGAAGGTCGATTTTTTTAGTTTTTCCCCCCAGAAGTACCCCTAAAATCAAATTTTTTTTCTTTTACGATATGTACTCCTGATCGGGTCACCAAACTATACATTGATACTAAATTTCAACCTCTTCCGTCCAGTAGTTTAGGAGAAAATGGCTGTGATGTGACAGAGGCAGAAATCCTGAGTGATATTATAAGGGTATCTGTATATTGTATATACGGAACCCTAAAAATGGTGAAAATCTAAAATTAATAGGATTTTACCTTCATCAAATCAAGTGTATAATATGATGTATCAAATGAAAGGACTTGTTAGAAATCCAAATATATTTCTGTTACAATTTCAAAATGCAGAGTTACAAAAAAATTTGTCAAAAAGTTCGAAAACCGATCATTCCCATAGAGGCAGTATAATATCTCTATGAACATTACTCCTCTTATATTCTTATATCGGAAACAACTAAAAACAAAGGATTATAAGAAACCTGGAAAGTAGCATGCAACCCTTACTATGCAAATCCAACTTTGATATTTCCACTTCGCCTGAAAAATTCAATATCGTCCAAATAATTGTTGTTGTAATTATCTCACATTTTATGTATTTTTGAGATATTTAGAAAAAACTATTTAACGGGCCTTTGTATCTTCAGTTATTTCAGTTCCAAATAAAAAGATCCCTTAAATTATATTCTCGAAATTCGATGGTATAATCAATAGGCTACTAGGACACCACATATAATAGAATGATTGATTTTTAAACAATTCTTTTCGCAGAATCAATTTCGTTAATGAACTCATGCACTTAACCATCATTCACTGACATCCACATCCATCCATATTTCATCTTATCAACAGTTGGAAAGTTCTTTACCAGCAAGCAAATTTAAATATTACGCTAGTCAGTTTCTTACGGTGTGTTCTTTTTATCTGCCATTTGCTATGTTCTGATTATTTTAACCGCTTGTCCGACAACTAAGAAGGAATTAAAACTATTCAACAGATGGACAGACATCGGTTAATCAATTAGAGCGAAGCATCGAGAAAAATATTTGAATTAAGTCGTGATGAATTATATGACGACATCAATCTGAGTTTTTTATATACCTCTTCAGTCGTTTTCTCATCGTAGAGTGAATGCTGCAGTTCCGTTAATTTCCAGGAAACACATTCACGAATTTTACTATAAAATATTTTTGTTCATTTTGTACAAGGAAATTATATCACGACATCTAAATACTACAGTTTGCATAAATTTACCACTGATAAGTCTAATGGATTTCTTTATTCATTTAAATAACTTGAGAGGTAAATGTAATATAAGTAAATATTCCATGATTCAATTATCTGGCTTGAATGAAATAATGGTACATATTTTGAGGTATCTATAGATCAAAATTTAAAATTACTTATTAGATTAAATCATTGGATAAATTTATTTTGGACATAGAAGCAGCGAAGAAATGAAATCTATATGGCATGACATTTTGAGAAAGTACTATTTATTCGACAAATTTGCAAATTCATATACAAAGTTTTTTTGAGAGAAGATTTAGTAAAAATTAACTTGTAATATGAATAAACGTGAACAATAAGATCGTCAACACCTCTAAGCCAAAAGGAAGGCTTTAAAGTGGACGATTTGTTTCAATATGTAGACTATTATCTGACAAAGCATTGATAATTTCCAAATTTTAGGCTCTGTGGTTTCGGTGATTGTCCTTTAAACTATGCATTTTTTAATATGAAAAAACCATGAGGTATTATACTGTAGAGCACGTGAAGTAGCGAAATTCATGTAATAGCAATAGAGAGAGAGAGAGAGAGAATAAGCGGGTCGTTCCTGATTGGTCAGTGTCAGTGGTGACGCCTACAACTTGATTATTGGTAGGGTAGAGACATAGCGAGCGCACCCTGATATTGTCTTTCTCTTTCTATTGTTATTACACTGCCACTTACAGTAACGCCCATACCTAATTCACTCTACGTATAATACCTCTATGGAAAAAACACATTAGTATTTCTCCAAAAAATCCGTTCCATGCTATGTAACATGATGCACTTGCTTTTTTTAACTTATAGAATTTACCTTAAAAAATAAAATTAAAGTTTTCACTTACGTTTTCTTGTATTTTAGGCTCAGCAGGTTCAGTTGATACGGAGGGAGGTCAATTATTGTATATTTGTCTTAATATCTTTTACTATTCATTTTTAAATTAAAATATATTAATTTGTATTTTTCGTTAAGTGCCTTTCATTTGATAAGAAAGGTGCATTATTTATTCCTTAATTTTGATTTTTTTTATTCATTTGTTTCCAAAATTTGTAGCTCAGTAATTTTAGATTGAGGTCGAATTTCGTATATTTTCCCCTCTAACAACATAATTCATTTACTTGCTTTAAGGTTCCATAATTGAGTCACCTAATTCTGCATTAGTACCAAAAAAGAGCGGCGGTCATGTGAGACTGAACGATGGAAGCCAGAACTTCTTATGAATTATACTTCTACCAGGGGCGGCTGTCCCTTAGGTGGACTGGCGCTAAACCACCAAATTTAATAAGGTTTTAATAAAGTTAAAAATCAACACAAAATGTTTAATAAATATCATTTCAATAACAATAAATTTAAGCTCTAATCCAAACTTGTATTAAGACTTATATTCGCTTGAAAGAATATTTCACCGTGCACTTCGGCTAGCGCACGGTGAAACTTATATAGCTTTTATGAGATACGATATAACACGCTTAGCGCGTGAGATAGAAGATAGTTAATGCAAACTATATGGAGTAATGGGCTGATTCTCGTACGCCGCACGGAGAAACCGAGCTCTGCTGATATTGACTGGACGTTTCCGAACGTTTCAATAATTCAAATTTTTGTTTACGTGATTTAATTAGAGGTTGCTTTGTTTTTGTCCTCGTAGTCTATGAAAGAATATTTAATATATAGAATGTGTGTGTTTACATAACTGTGAAAATGAGTATCAACTTTAACATTGACTATATATAAAGACATTAATAAATCGTTTCAAAACAAATTAGATATAAAATTGGCTGATCCACCTAGACCATATCTTAATTGAAAACAAGAGTGCAAAATGAAAAATAAGTATTTACAGGAAGTTTTAAAAGTGAAATTTATAATAAAAAGAAATGGTTATGTGGCTGTGATCGCATCAATACATTATTTGGACGGAAACTGGAGTGAAGGATTTTCACTCCATGAAAATGATAAACTACTCCACCTTTATTGAATTCAGTAACTATAAGCTAACAAAGAGAGTTTATCTTCGTATCGTGATTTTCCTTAATCTACAGGACATAATTTCCCTGATAGATTTCGGTCACAATTTTAAATTGTAATATACATATTGTTAATGTTGACGTATTACAGTAGGTAGCATAACAGAATAGAATGAATAAAATATAAATTACAAACTACTCTGCCATGAAGCAATGATAAATTACTACGACTACTAGACATATATGTGGCACAAAGTGAGACAAACTCGTATCAATGATTTCGGTGTGTAGGTTCACTCCGTTCACTTATAATACAACAATATCTGTCCGTGGCAGATATTGAATAAATAAGAAACTAAAAGAAAATTGTGTTTCCTCCTGTTATTGTGATTTTTATATCCTTGCATGCATTTCATATGTAGGATGGGTTTTATTAATGATTATTATTATTAATATAGTTGTCTTTTTCTTAGATCCGTTTTTTTATTAGTTCTAATGTAATGTACTCTGAACAAAATTTTATTTACTTTTAACATTATGAGTGATTTACAATATCCGTAATCTTTAAAAATGTGAGTGTACCTCGTTATAAATAACGAATTATTTATTGCTAAACAGCAGCTATTGTTGAAAATCAATTATAGCCAGACAGTTAAAAATTACGACGGGAAAATACGGTAATGATTCAGCAAGGTAAATTGTTTACGATTTTATGTAGAAACTATTTTAGATTTGAGTAGAAAGTACATTTAGATAATATTTTTAAAAATTATAATATATGTGAGAAGTAAGGAGGATTGCAAAATTTACATTAACTGCAGATTATGAGTGTTCAAGTGGCAGTCTACTTGTTCTTCAGATACTTTAAATCCAATGTCCAGCTGGATTACATATTGTATCACTGAACTGTTGATGACTGAGCCCGAAAGGAAGGCATATGAACTCAACAATAAAACAAATGCAACGTCATGAAGTTTGAGCTCGTTTAATTTACCTTACCAACTAGTCTGATTGTAGTTTGAAGCCAGGATCTGGTGGACAATACAATATTATATGGAGCCGTAAAGGGAGCATAGGACATAGTAATAAAACAATGTACTCCCCATCTAGTTTGGACTTTTTTGGACAAGAATCCTTATCATAGATGTAAATTCACTCAATAATAAAACAGTGTAAACATAGCAAGTATAAGTTCGGTATGATGATGAAGCCTAAAGATGTTCACAGAAACCGAATAAAAAATATATTGAAAAAATATCTTTAGAGTAAATGTGGAAATATAAAATATTTACCAAAATCATTGCATAACTGATCTATGTTATTAAATTTTGAAACTTCATGCTATATATTTATTTAATGGAACAGTTTCTAGTTTTCAAGTTAAAGCATGTTAGATTTTCGACGAAAATGAGAAACAATAAGAAAGTGCCACACTCTTTTATTCTGCAAATTTATCGCAGTTATACACCTAAAGTAAATAAATAGTGTGAAATTTTAATTTTTAATTTAATCAATAAATAGCCATGTAAAAGTCTGACAAAGACGAACGATCTTACGTAAATATTGAAGACTGAAGAAAATAGAAGTAACCTTCCTTTTTCTCAACTCTTTTTCTATTGTTGTAACTAACTGAAAAATATTTTAATCCTGCTTTTATTTATTGGTACAAAAACAGTTATTGTACTAATTTTGGATGGCACATAATACTGTTATGAATACTTTATTATCGTAATTATGTTTTACGTTATGTGAGACATCTTTTAATTGTCAAGTTGAATTTTTTCCACGAATATATAAGCAGGAAAACAAATTACCGAGGAAATGCAAAAATCCAATGAGAATAGATACAGTTAAAATTGCTGTTACTTCTTTCAGTAGTGTGCTCGATACCATAATAAACTTTAAAAAAGAGATTCTACAAATTCTTAGTGAAGTTTAAAAAAATCTGTTTCCAACTAACTGTTTTCAATTAATGAAGTAAGAGTTGATGAGTATTTATTTGGAATGCAAAGAGTAAGAAAGTGTGTATACCTAGAGAGTCTTCTTGTCTCCCCAATGAAAATGTTGGAAATACGCCTATGATGAGCAAGGTGATGGTGGCTGATCACCGTTTCTTTTAAACACTCATGCTGGTTTGTAGCCTAAGGGAAGATTCATTGGTGTTTAATCACCTTTCATCAATGCATCCATTCCATTCACTATGGAAAGAAAGTGATGAGCAACTGTGTTAAGTAGTTCCTTTATACAAAAGACTATTTGGAACAACTTATTTGTCATATACTATCTTCGAGGTGTCATTCTTTTGAACACACGGCAAGTATATACAGGGTGTTTTATAGAAGGTTCGCCAAACATGGAGTGCAGATAGGTCGGCTCATGTGCTATATTATGTAGCCCATATCTCTAAATCTAGATTTTTTTATTTAATTTTTTTTTCTTACTTCTCAGATTCTTACTTTTAAACTATTGTAACTTTTTTATTTTTCACAATAATTTCACCGAATAAACTTAAATTGAATCTATGATGTTTGTTTGCTCTTCTGCATTCGATATTTACACAAATGATTGGTTGAAAAAATTATATGAGTCCACAAATGGCGAGGTTCCATAAAAAAGTAATTAAGTTTATCGCGTTACAAGAAAAAAAAAGAAACACATCGAGAACTTCGAATGCTTACAAAAACTTCTCTACTTCAGCCCCTTTCCAACGGCTTCTACCGCTACGGATGCCATCGCGACAACTTTTTCTGACTCCTACAGTGGCAGTCTCTAGGTGTATCTCATCCCTTATTATTTGAAAAGCAACATTTATTCTTGCTCTTACCTGCTCCTTGGTTTTTATTCCTCTCTCATGAACGAGTTGCTTGGCCCGTCCCCATACAAAAAATCAAAGGGAGTCAGGTCTGGAGACCTTGGAGGCCAGAGTATAGGCCCCGTTCTCTCAATCCACGCGTTTGGGAATGATTTGTCCAGGATCTCTCTGAGAGTTAGGTTATAAAGTTCTGGACAGCCCTCTTTTCTGAATATTTTTGGACCCTTCTTCCAATAAGACTTCATCTAATAAGATCGATAAATCATTCATTAAAAATTCAAGTCATTTACTAGATAGAAATAGAAACCAAGGAGCAGTTAAGGGAAAGAATCAATGTTGCGTTCCAAAAAATGTAGGATGATCGATCTTATGAGATGAAATCCCATTGAAGGCAGATCAATAATATTTAAAAAAGATGACTGTCCAGCGCATTATAGGCGAACTGTCAGAGAGCTCCTGGACAAGAACTGGCCCTATGCTCTGGCCTCCAAGGTGGCCAGACAATCTCCCTTTGATTTTTTTGTATGGGGACGGGCCAAGCAACTCTTTATGAGAGAGAAATAAAAACCATCAGATGCGACTAGAAACTACCACTGTATGAGTCAGAAAAAGCTGTCGCGATTGCATCTGTAGCGGTAAAAGCCGGTTTGAACAAAATTTATAACAAATTCTTGCAATTTGGTGTGTGTTTTTTTCTTGTAGTTCTCACCTTGTAAGTTACAATCTCAAATTTTATTATGATACTGATTACTTTCCAATACATGTGATATATTGTTGGAAAGGGGTTGAAATAGAGAAGTTTTTGTAAGCATTCGAAGTTCTCGATGTGCTTCTTTTTTTTGTAACGTGATAAAGTGTTTTAACTTAATTACATTTTTATGGAACTTCGCCATTTGTGGATTCATATAATTTTTTCAACCAATCACTTGTGTCAAATATCGAATGCAGAAGAGCAAACAAACATCATAGATTCGATTTAAGTTTATTCGGTGAAGATACTGTGAAAAACAAAAAAGTTACAATAGTTTAAAGGTAAAAATCTGAAAATTAAGAAAAAAAAATATATGAAATAAAAACAAAAACCGTGAGCTATCTAGATGTTATATGGGCTACATAATATAGCTCATGAGCCCACCACTCTGACCTCCATGTTTGGCAAACCTTCTACAAAACACCCAGTATAATATGTTTTGTTTCTGGTCGGAAACTTTCATCAGTTGCACTACCCACAATAGAATGTCCTCTCGAACAATTATTTATGTATTTAATACATATCGGTAAATTTGTATTCGCGAGATGTAAAGAATCACACCTCGAAGAGAGTGTTCAATATCTCTGACAGGTGAAGTTAACTTGATAATTTTATCGTAACATTCTAACCCGGGAGTTACGGGAAAACAGCAATTACATGGAACGGCTCCAGATTTGGAACCTCTGTGGGCTAGTTTCCCCGAAAATCCTAGATGTCGGCCTTTACATCTCGCGCCTACAAATTTACCGATATGTATCAAATACATAAATTAGTGGATGAATGCCCGGAAACCACCTAAAACATTTAGTGCCCGCGAAAACTTAAAAACAAATATATATATATATATATATATATATATATATATATATTGTGTTGCGTGCAAAAGTATGGCACCTCGAAGAGAGTATTCAATATCTCTGAGAGGTGAAGTTAACCTGAAAATTTTACGTGACATTCTAACCTGGGAGTTAAGGGAGAACACGTCTACTTATTTATCATATATTGAAAACACAACACACAACAGATCGCATAAAGAAGGCGTTGTCAACTCTAGAAGTCAAACCGGTTTTCAAACCCCTCATCAACTTCTCAATATACTTCAGTATTCTAAATATCTCAGGGATCCGCTATCAACGTCAAGAGTTTACAGGTTGGCGTGCTTAAGCGTTTTTTATGCCTCCGAGGTTGGCGTGCTTAAGTGTTTTTTATGCCTCCGTACCACCCAACATAGTTTCAACACAAGAGAAATTGCCGATTGTTACATCATAAAAAGTGTGCTGTCACAGAACCCGTCCTACCTATCAGATCGCATTATAGTAGCTACACACTGATTAGCTGTCAACCACTTTTCTCTACCACTCTTGCCTCCATCGGGAAACCATACAAATTTACAAACTTCGAAACATAAGCTGAACCAAATGTGGTATACTACCCTCAGGCACGATCGGAAAGCCATCTATCAGACTTGTAGTCCCCGCCCTCTCGGTCTCCACTGCCAATCAGAGCACGTCATGTTCTCACAGACAGGCGCCAGCGCTTAATTATTTTATTCGTCTCGACTATTCTATGGGTTATCATTGCAGCCGCGCTGCCTAAAATGTCTACTGCATTTACAGAATAACCGATCGGGAAACCACATGTGTAACGTTCAACCACAGTAACTGAACAACCTATACCTAATGTTTACCAGGCGAACAACTGCTATCCTTTATGTGCTTCTATTACTTGATAGACATTATAGCCAAAGTGAAATTAATGCTACAATGGAATTGTCTCCACTAGATATAGCACCTTGACCACATTAAATAAAAATAAATAGTTCTTTACGCCGTTCGCGAGCCTTATACAACAAGGTAACTTTTATATAACTGTCAAATCTGTTTACCCTTCTATCCAATTATTTCGTCCCTGTCAATCAATTTTATCGCGAATACCAATCAAAATCGACGAGAACTCCCCAACAATTACACAACATCGCCTTCGTTCTACTAACACAAGATAAGAAGATAAGTCGTCCCAGTGACTAATCTATATAGGAGAAACCAAACGATAATACATGGCGTGTATAACACACCACAGTTACGCATTTCTGTCGCTTTTTGTCACACACACTGTCAACGAAGTGAGCTACTAAGCAGTAAATTAATGAAATTATATAATAATTCGAAGAATATTGCTTTAGAAATAGGGTTTCCCACTTCAGCAATGGCGGGTTTAATTCTCGTGACGTAACTAGTTCTGTTCGGCACGGTTTTGCGGGCAGCAACGTTTTGTCTTTTCCTTGTTCTTCTTTTTTTTGTGTTCGTTTTGTATTAATCGTCAAGTGAGCTTAACGCAATACTCTTGTAAGATTTCTTTTGTTAGTGTTATATCATTTGTTTTTCGTGTTATTTATAGAATTCGGTGTCTTGGATTTGTTTTGCGGTAATGAAAATAAGAGGGTGAGTAAACGATCAGTCAATAAGGGGGAACACAATAGGAATGGTAAATGATCTTGCTCCGTCATATATTTTGTTATGGTTTTTATTATATTTGAACTTTTAATATGTTTCCCGTTATAGAACTTTTTAAATTATAACGCATATAAATGTCTATTTTATGTTTAAATTTAAAATCAAAAACCCACTAAATTAAATTTTCTAGCCAAAAATTGAATAAAATACGCTAATAATTTTTTATTCGAAATCTGATTATACCATTGCATTCTCAGTTTACTAAAATTACTTAGTGCAAAACTTTGTAACAAAACCCAGTTGTTAACAATTATGTGTCTATTGGTGTAAAACTTTTTTTAGTAATTTTCGGTAGGGCATATTATATATACTCCAAGTTAAAATAAATAAATAATTTAAAAATGTCAATATTTATTCATTTAAATTTAAAAAAATATTTTTTAAAAATATGCCGTGGTTAGGGCTCGAACTCACGACCTTCCATTTCATAGACTGAGAACATGTATATAAAAATCTTAGAGAATTGATTTTTATGCATACAACTTAATTTAAAACTGACCCGTGGTCAAATCTTTATACAAAATTTTAAAAAGACAAATTGCTTTGGTTCCAGAATTTGGTAGTTATCTTAAATCCTTGCTTTATTCAAATTTTAATAAACAAACCTCTAGTCTACTTATTTTATTTAAAAAATCGAATCTCTAAATATAGTCCGGTCAATATAGATTTAATTATCTATAAACAAGTAGTGAGACACCACTTTTTTCCTAAGAGACACCGTTTCTGAGATATAACGATTCTAAAAGTTGAAAAAGTTATAATATTAATGCATAATATGCATAGTAAGCTATAAATACCAAATTTATATCAGAATATCAGGCAAAAAAACCCGGTCCCTCATTTTATATGCCAGTATAACCTTCAGCAACATCTAATCTTGAGCCTTACTTGGTAGTGAAAACACGTAATATTTTCTAACCTATTTCATGTTGTTTTGGTTTTATAACGAAAATGTCGGAATATTGTTTTATTTGTGGTAAACTTTTAACTGAAGGTGAAACTGTTGCTGTTGATCGTGACATGAAGTCATTAATCAATAAGTACGCAGAACAAGGAGCCAGTACATTTAAAGAAAGTCCTCCTTGTACTAGAGCACGAGTAAGTGTGTGTTTTATAAAGTTTATTATGTTTACTAGCGGTCGCCGAGTGGTCGAAATTCGACCCTATTTCATCAAATTGTGAACATTATTGAGGTAACTAACTGATTCCCTACCTAAAAATAATTGAAATATTCGGCCTTTAAATATATTCAAATATGTAGTTATAATTTTTAACATGAAAAAATAAATCCCTTTAAAAATATTAACATTATATGAAATAATAAATTAATTAAATGTAATATTTAAAACATTACTTAATACCAACGAATATAGACTCTTTTCTATATTCGTTGTTAATACCTACATTTTTCAAAAATATTTTTGATCTGTGACTGACAAATTTCATTCTGGCATTTCAAAGTTAACGAATGAAATAAATCAACTCAAAAATTATTATGAAGGTGTTATACCTACTATTACATTCCAAAGAACTACAAAATATAACTACATATTAATAAACCTTCAACCAAAATCTTAAGATTCATTATAAAATCATTAACTTGAATGAAACGCATAGTAAGCAACGATTATTGCTGTTTTGAATGGAAAATATAAAGAAATATAAGCACCTGCTGTTAATTAATGATAAATAAATAATACTCAGATTTGTTAAAAAAAATTCGCAATGAATGAAGCTGAAATCTTGAAATTTACACATTGAATTTACAGCTTATCTTTACCATAGTGCTATAATAATCTTACACCAAACAATATTCTGAAATGTCAAAATTCAAATCAAGACGCTACATCAAAGATAACTGTGACTTGAGGGCGCCAGATCTAACTATTTGTCTTGAATATTACAATCAGTGCATTAATTCACATTTTTTGTATTCTTATTCAAATTGTATGAAATTTATACGGTAAAAATTAAAAGAATCTTTAACTTGGAAGTATAAAATTAAAATTAATAAAATAATGTTGGAAATAAATTCAACAATTACAACATAATTCTTATTTTAGTTGACAAATCATATTTACAAAGCAATGAAAGTTTCAAACTTGCGAGAGCCCAATGAATAGGCATTATTGTGTAATATAAATTTTCCTGGGCTCTATTTGAATATCATGACGATGTAGAATAACTTTAGGAACGGATCAAAATTTGTTACTTTTTAGTATAATTTAATTCGTCTTTCACATTCGAGTCAATCCATCATACGATTTTCTTTCCAAGCAATCTGGCAACACTGTTACTGTTATCTGTTTGGCATTGACAGTATGGACGTAAATAATGTTTTTTTATTATATTTTATCTAATGAATGAAACAATATTATACATAAAATTTAGCATTCTGCACTGAAGGTCGTCTATTGCTACTAAACGCAACAAAAATAAAGTAAATCGGTTGAGAGACACAGGAGAAAATGGTACCTAACCGTTTTGTCTTTGCCTATTTATATGTAGATTTGGCAACAAGGAATTGAATGAAGAGCATGAAAGATATAATTTAAAGATTTTCTATAAACTCTTAATATACTTAGAGCTTAGGTATACTTCTGGAGGTAGTCTGCAATACACAAATATCGTGGCCAAGGCTAGAAAGAGAGGGCAAGAGGCCATTTCACTCGATTGGGAGCTGCATCCAATGAGCTGTGTAGTATGTAGTTCATTGACTGCACCTCAAAATCGAGTGAAATACCCTATTTCTCTCTCTATTGTTACGATTTATTACCAATGAAAACGGGGTCTGATTTAGATCTTGAAACGTTTGGACTATTTGAAATATACTTACTCTCAAGAATTTGTGGTGTTATTCCCAAATAAATAGAAAAAAAGTTGTATGGGTATTTCAATATCAACGAACTGTGGTATCGGTTGGAAAGTGTCGAACAATAGCAATCTCTGCATTTCACTACTATACTTATGTATTTTCGTATAAGTGTGGATCTCCGTTAAGAAGCTTTCGCTTCAAAAAGTTACCGTACTTGGGACTCGAACTCATGACCTTCCGTCTCGGAGACTGAAACCTTGCATAATTACAATTTATTACATAATTATAAAATGTCTACAGTTGTTTAATATTGATTCTTGAAAAATGTATAAAATTATAAAAAACTCCGATATTATTTAACATTTTGTTAGAGAATTTGGTACAGTCTCATCTTAAATCAATCAATACATCGGTTTGTTCAAAATATAAATGAAAAATCTCTGGCCTACTTTTTTGAATTTTTACTTAGAAAGTTCCTTTCACATTTAAATGTTCAAATATCTATATAAAACAGTCATTTACATGCACTGTAGTTTCAGAAATCGCATCAAAATTAATTAATAAAGAATTTAGAGAGATAGAACCGCCGATATTTCCAGTTATTTGTAATTTATCAAAATGTTTGCCGAACATACGATTTTTTTGGAATAGTTTCACAATTACTCATATAATACCTTTGTAATTTAGTTGTATGTGTGAATCACATGTACAAGTATTCGGGATTTCAATGAGTTGAGGGAAGTGCAACTGATGAACGGTTTTCTATTAGAAACAATATTCAATATATGGTAAAATCTCGAAAAGATAGTATTAAATAGCAAACCTTCAAAAATCTAGCAAGTGTCTATAATTTAATTAAAAATTTAATTACTCGTTACAATAAATATCAAATTCGCAGGAAATTGTTCATAATTAATTTGATTTTCTCAATCTCATATCCGTCTGTACAACGAGACTGAAAGAGATTGGGGAAGCATATGGGTCGCCAGGCATGGCAGTTCTCCCCCCATGAAACACTCTTGCCGACCTACCGACTTGCCTCTCCCTTACCGTAATTCAACCCCTGCTAATTTGCTTTCTTTAAACCAAAAGTACAGCATCATCTTTCTCTATGTTACGGTGCTAACTCCCCTCTACTTGCTTTTTTTCTACTATTGTCTGCTATGTTCCAAAATTGTTACAGATTGACTGATGTTGGACTTAATTTATTTAAAAGACAAAGCTTAAGACAAACTTGCAAAATAAGTAAAGAACAAAAACATACTAATATTGTCATTTTTGTCAATTTGAGAATGTTTTTCGATTTTAATTACTTGAAGATAAGAAAATAAGAATGCCCTGTATATAACCGAACATCTAATGCACATTAACATTATTACGAAATAAACAAATAACGATGAGCAAACGAGGCGAGTACCACCCAACAAATTAAAGAGTTCATTGGTCCTGGTAACGCAACGTTATTGATTCAAAACACTTAATTTGCATACATTAAAATAATATTCGATAGGCTTAAATTCGAGTCGAATGGGTCGTTAACACAATAACTATTAGTACAAATGAAGATAAATTTTAGAATATTATTTGAATATATTTTTGGTGTTGTTGACTAACAATATAACAACAAGATATGAATCGTTATAAATAAACTATTAACATGCTTATCTAGGAAAGGTTTTCTTTTTTCGAGTGTTTCCTTCTTCAACAGAAGAACTTGTTAAAATTCACCGTACGAAGAACGCATTGTGCTAGCAAAAGGAAATCATAGTTTCAAATCAATCCGTTTTAATGTAGGAATTTAATATGATACAAACTATGAAATTTGATAATCCGCCACCCTCTATTTTCGAAATTATTGAACCTATAAAATATACGCCTTGTCCATATTGTCTAGGATTTCTAGGAATATTATAACGAATATTTTTTTCAAAATTCACTGACGTAACTGGCCGGCTGAGACTTGAGGAATATGCACATAGACAAACATTACTCAAACAACAGCTGTAGATCTTGACCATGACCCATAAGGTAATTTCCAGGTCAAGTTGGTATTTTCAAATGGGAACCCCTTATTCTGACATCACAACCTTTTACTTACCGCATGAGTCTGCACAAGGTCAATCTGTCAAACTCAAAGAAGCTGGGTGAGGCGACATTGACGATCTAGGAGTAGATCTGGACCAAAAGGAAGTCGAAACTTCTGCAAATGTGGAGAACCCGGATTTAGTTCCACGGTAACATGCGGAAACTACCGCTAGCTACGTGTACTTTCCAAGACCTCCTAATGTCTGCTCCAAAGATGCTGGACTTATTGTTAATCACGTCAATGCAGGTTCGTAGCAACCTGCACCCCTTCAATTTGGCGATGTGAATTAAGGCTTAGAACAATTGTTGTCTTAAGGGTAAGATTTTTTGTTGTAATCATCACTACCTTATATTTTATCATTTCTTGGGTAGTGATTAGTGATTGTTTTCCAAGTCATAGTAAATCTGAATCTTTTGCTAAGAACTATTTTCTGTTTTTAAAGTATAGTAGGTACATGGTAAACTTGAAATGTTCACTAGTGTGCTTATTAAGAATAAATACAGCGAGAACTCTGTTCTTGAATTATAGGTAACTCAACTTTTACACCACAACCCTCATTCTTTCCCCTTCGTTGCTTTCTCATAGTCTTTATTTTCCAAATCTAATAAGTGTTTCATCCGCATAAGATTTAATCAGTATGTTTTTAAACACTATTCTGTTATTCATTTCTTCTTGGTATGCATAATTAAGGAATTCTTCAGTAAATTTTACATATTCTCATGATTAATAAGCAACACAAATAATCTGTTAACCGAGTAATTTTAACGACATTTTCCTCAATTTTATGTCCTTTTGATTAACAACATCGAGTAGTGGGAATTTTTTAATATGCCAGATCTTTCTGAAATAATATTCGTCGCTATTAGCCATATCGCAAAAGGAAAGAATCCATTCTTGTTTAAAGAACATGTTAATTATTTTAATTAGAATGCAATGCAATTAACGATGTCCCTCTTGAGATTCGAGACGCAGATTTCGCACTGGTTGTAGGCCAGGCACAAATCTGATAAATGTGAATTTGCTGCAATCACTTTCGTAATGAGTTTACTGTTTATATTTGCACTTATCTCGAAAGTAGGTACATTTCAAAACACCAAATACTTATTCATATACATGGGAGCACATTAAATTCCAATTTATGTATTTATTAGTATTAGTAATACTAAAACTTTGGAGATTTGGCAGGCTCTTGAACGTAATATATATATATATATATATATATATATATATATATATATATATATATATCGTTTCTGGATGGAAACAATGCGAAAAATATCGACCACTACTAGAAAAGAAGCTACAAGAACAAGTTAACACACAACTAATGAACACAATGTTGACTTACGTGACTGAATAAGGAAGAACACAACAATAAAACCAAGACCAAAAGCTAAACTCAGAAACAAGGGCGTTGCAACAGAAAAGAAGGAAACTGTGCAAAATAGAAGTCTGTAGATTTTTACTGAATCGATTCACCGTTCCAAATGATTCCAGTCACGAACTTCGGTATAAATGTATTATTTCGAACTCCATAGGCTTACTGTAGATGAAAGAATGATCGGAATAACAAGCAGAGATCGAAATAGTTCTAGTCCTAAAAAGCTAAGAACACAAATGCGTAGAAAGAAATGAAAAACAAAATAGTCAAGTTTGCCTAGCTTAAAGAATTGACTGGTAAGGTGATCATAAATTATATAACAGATTCATGACAATCGCCTGAATGCTGTATTTAAAATTTACAGACTATGGCTAGGCGCAAATTGAGAGGCGTATAGTGCGTGTGACATAACACAACACAGCGCGAACTTTTGTAACGTATAGTATTGAATGGAACAGCGCAAATTGGCAACAAATGGTTGCGAGGCACGACACGCGTCTACTGTCAGTCACGTCGCACTGTAATTGAGACGCAGTTTCTCGTGTCGCGCGTGTAAACAGATTGTCAAGTGTTTTGAAAAATGGTAAGATCAGACGTTAAAAGAGGCGGTAAGATATCAAAAAGGGTGCTACAATACAAAATATACTAATATATAAAGACAAAATTGAAATATAAAATTTATTCGTTCGTGAATCATATATTTTCTGACAAAATTGGCTATGAACCTCGTCTCAATATGCAGATCACCACGCGACGTGTGTGACACGTCACCTCACACGCGCTATACGCGGCTCAATTTGCGCCTTGCTTAAGATGGTCGATTGTCTTAAGGGCCAAGTAACAATGATTTGTTAGGTGAAATAACAATCATTGGTTTTGGTCACCTATTTGATAGCATCGGCGAATCTATTTGTAATTCCAGAAAAATCTATGTATATAGGAAAAGTGTTGCCAAGGTACAGGCTAAATGTTGATTGATTCGGCCATTTTTTGCACTAATTTCCGGTTTACTATAGCAACGGGAGAATAGATGTTTAGTGTTTGTTGCTGTGTTAACAGATCTGATGATTTAAAGTAGGATATCTGTATAATTTTATCGTTTTGGTCACGAAGTATAGATACCAGGAGTCCGAACGGTATAGGCTTTTCCGCAGTATTTGTGGTATACAATATTAAACCCAGATCATAGTTATCTTTTCTGCCACTAGCTGCGCAAATGTTCAGGACGTACCGATGTTTTTATTATTATCAAACGTTAATACGCGCTGTCGAATGTCGAAATTATTAAAATTATAAAACTAAGTATAACATATTAATGTAATTGTTTAAAAATAGTTTTAATAAAAAAATGGAAAGGTGTTGTGCTGTTCATGATTGCCTCAGTGGCCGAAAGGCAAGTGAAAATGTGGCTAAAGTGGGTATATTCAAAGTTCCGAAAGTGAGTAACCTAAAAATAATATTAAACATCAGTGTTGTTAATAAATATTGCATTGTATACACTAGTGTATTTGTCAAATCTAAATTGTTTGGTATTTAAATGTTAAACGTCTTTTATTTATAACTAATACGATTAATAAATAATATATTTGATTGTAATCAATTAATTACTTTCCTATTATCAAGCATTGTAATACTGAAATAAATAGGTATTTAACCATTTTTGAATTTATATTTACTACTTAATTTGCAGAAACTATGTTTAAATTCTTTACTTCACTTACGGTTTGTTTAATAGTTTCAACACGTAGAGACAAAAGATGAACTATAATTTTAATTCTTAAAGACCTGTTGATAACATTAATTTATTTTTTAATAAAATTGTTTGCTACTGGTTAATTGTATTTATTTATTTACTAATATCACACATTTTAGCTTTGCAGATTATCGAAATAATATTTTCAGAGCTGTCAGGTGACTGTCAGTATCAACAAGATTAACCGCGTAAGGATTTAAACGAGTACTTCCTAAAAAGTAGCGCGCTCTACCGGCAAAACATTCTGTCCCCTAAAATTAACATTACGTTCGGACTCCTGGTATCTATACTTCGTGGTTTTGGTATTCTTAGTTAAATTTTATTAAATTTAAGCCGTAAAAATACAAACCACCTAATCAAAAATCAAATGTTGACAACAGTATTCAATAGTTATCAGAAGATTGCAGCATCAACTTGTTTTTTTTGCATATTACAAAGTATTGAGAGTTGCTGTTTGCGTATTTACGATAGTCCGGGAGTTTGAAAATGAAACTAACTGCCCCAATTAGGTTTCAGAAAATTTGTAATAATTCTATTATCAATATTTTATTTTTTTTAAACGAAATTGGTGGGTACATTGTTTATTACCTATTTTTTTTACTTTGTAGGTAATTAATTGTAATATTAACTTTAAATGTCAATGGCTGATCTCTTGATTGATATTTTTCGATAAGTCGATTGCGTAAAAGATATCGATTTTTTAGGAATTTTCTCTTCCAGCAATATGACAACCCTGTATGATTTTTAAAAATGTGCAGGGGTCTGTACAGTTGCATAATATACAGGGCGTCATGTTGTCGATTTTAAAGTTGATTCTTATTGGTGGAAAATGGTCGTGGCCGGGCCGGGCTTGGCACCACTCTCCTTATACGCACTCTGGCTGTGCCTAGGGACGTTACGATACCACTAAAGTATTGATACGAGTATAGGAACAAAAGTATTGAAACCGGTAACGGTACTAGCAAAAACAAAGTTATCGATACCGGAAAGAGGGAGTTGATAACAATTTAGCGGGAGCATAACTGGGAAGCGGATTAATAGCCTAAAATACGGGGGGAAATACTAATTTTGCGGGGGTGAATGCCATCAGCACTAGCGGATCCAGGGGGTGGGCTAAGGGGCTGAAGTTCCCCTCAAAATCATCTGAGTAGTATGCTTTTTTAGTGTTTATTGTGCTAAAAGCAACCTTCAGTGACGTCAAGCCAGCCCCCCAAACGAGATCAAGCCTCCCCCCAAATGACAATCGCCCCCTGGCCATCATAGTATCGGTACTGGTTTCGAAACAAAAATACCCATATGGGTATCCAAGTGTCCCAAGATAAGTATCGATTCCAACAGTACCCGGTATCGAAAACATAGTATCGATACTACTATAATATCAGTAGTAATGCAACATCTCATGCCATCTTTGGTTAGAAAACATGTCAGTAGTTTACAAAGGACTCCAAGATGGCCTGTGACTATTTTCCTCAGACTCCTAGATATGGGCCCAGTGAATTATTTTTTTATCACACATGATAAGGCATCAAAGCAACCTTAGCATTCCATTGAACATTCGACTTATTATTCTAGAAATTTGCTAAAGAACGATGAAGAAACTTTAAAAGTAATAATATTGTTATTAAAATCCGTAGAGAATCATTTTTGTTTAGGAGATTTTGATTTATGAAAACAAAAAATAAGTTTCATTTTGAATGTTCGTAATATGCTTTGTGTTAATTTTTAAAATTTGGGCTGTCTTTCTCGTACGATAATAAAAAAGTTGCTGAAATTAGTATTGTGTTCAAAATAAGAGATCTTCAAGTAATTTTTTTACTTGTTTTATTAAATTTTAGAAATATTAATTTTAATCCAAAATGTTAAAATTAAAAAACAAATAATACTACTTATAAGTAAATTTCTTTTAATTATCTTATTGCAGGTGTATTAAAACACGGGTCTAGGCAATTTACTGTAGAACATCTCTAAAAACATTCTATAGTACTCTAGGGTTAATTTTTCTTGGATAAAAATAATTAAGCTATATTCACATATTTTCAAATATTTCATTATTCAATAATTATTATTTATTTTATTAAATTGACATAGTAATGTACTGTATACAAATATAAAATTATTAGTTATTTATGTTGTGATAAAAAATTAAGTTTCGGGTGTGACATAATAAATTAAAGCGCGTAATAAGCATAAACAGGTTTTCTAATATTCACCGAATTATATATTAATTATAAGAATAGTAATTAATTCGAACTTACCTTCTGTTTATTCATATTATACAACTGCAATTTTTTCGTACAAGATCATTTCATACGACCAAACTACATTTGTCATATATGTTGTACAAATACGGCTAGAGGCGTACCAATATAACAAATGAAACAAACGATACTTTTATTGACGCTTCCAATTAAGAAGGCCATTGACACTTCTTGCTCGCTTCAGTCATTGAAATCGCTGTGGGTTGACGAAAAAACGGTTTTTTCACTTTTTACATAGCAAACAAGCCCAAAGTTGGACTCAAGGTATTTATAAATACATGTTATTAACATACGAGTGAAAATTCCTTTTGTAATGTAAGTAAACTAAATATTGATTAAATTTATTCTAAAGTTGAACAGATATTTTGCTAACGTTTAGTATACCGCAAGTCACACACTTTTTTTATTATTTTGATACAATTAATATTTGACTACTATTAGGAACTTATTTTAAAGTGTTTGTAATTATATTATAACCCCACTATTTTCATATTTCTCGGATATCTGCTTTTTTCTATTAAATCACTTCAGAATTTAAATATGTATTTTTAAATTACCATTGATAAATACCCATCCACAAAAATAGACAGTAAACTTTGTTGAGCATTAAACTTGAAATATAAACTGTTAACTGACTATAATCAGTACTATATTTTCCTGTCTTAAAAACAAATAAGTATTCCAAACTTACTGATTTCAAAAGTTTTCCACTCCATAGCTATAAGGTATATCGTTACTGTTTTAAAGAATTTTAAATGTCAATGTTCAATGTTAACAAAAATTCAATAAATACTGTTTAAAATAAATTTTATTATTTATAATAAATGTTTAACAAGTAAGTTAAATAATTCTGCAAAAATTAATAAAACATTTTAAGTAAAATTTTCTCAAATGTAAATAAACTAAGCAAATTATGTAGGCTGTTGGAACCTCTGCTTCTCATCGTCTTTTGAGATAAATTTTCCCAGTCCTCTGTAGCAGCAAGAATCAGTTCTGGTGTCGTTCTGCATGAGTTAAATGTGTTAAAATTGGCTTTCAAGTAGCCCCACACATGTTCGGAGGGATGCAAATCAGGTGTCGTCGGTGGTCATTCCAATCTAGTGATTTCGCAGCTCAGTTTGAACCGCTCTAGTGCGATCGGGCCTGACATTGTCGTCCTTTAAAACAAACTGGTCACCGAATTCATTACTTAAAGGTATAATGATTGCATTTTTGAAATTATTACGGTAATATGTGCCGACCATTGAACCTGGTATATGAATGAGTGAAGTTCTTCTCTTGAAAATTATACTCCAAAACATTTCTATCCCGCCACGGTAACGTGAAACACCAATTGCTGCTTCTAGTCTGTGTGCATTTCGGATAACTCAAATCCCGGCATTTCAAACTGTTACCATGTACCAAATAGTGAGCAGTAAAATAACATTATTGAATTTCAGTTGCACTTAATATTTCAAGTAATTTTTAACCGACTTCCAAAAAAAACGACATGGCAATTTTGATGATTTAAACGGCATTCTATTAAGGAGTATTACAGAAAGGTACCATATAATTTTCTATAACATGAGATTTACGGTTCTCCAGAAAATCAGAAAAAATAGTAATTAAGGGACTACACTTCAATGAATCTACACTGTTTTCTCTAAAACGGCTCAACCAATTTGAATATTTTAAATTGTATTTTCTACAAAGAGATGTTTAGCTTAATTTCGTATAATTTACTATAACGTAAAAATATTTTCTGAAAATCGTAAAAATATGTGCAAGAAAACGGTAAACATCAATCTAAATGTCAAATTTTCATTATAAATATCTAGCTTAAATGTCAAGAGATGCCATGAAAGTGTATCGTATAGGGTTTTTGTAACGGTTTTCATTTGATTGGGCTTCCGGTCGAATGAAATGGCACAAAATATTCCATTAGTGTATGGAAAAGAACAATTGTTAGGTGAGCGATCTTTTCTGTACGCTATACGGTGGTAGGTGTGTGTGTGTGTGTGTGTGTGCGAAATTCAAGCAGCAAGCAATGTGCGCAGTTGAAATATAGGGCGAAGTAAAATTACACTTAGACAGGTCGGTTCAAAAAATGTTACAAATAAATTTGATATTGGGTGGTACATAAGCAGTTCCATATATAGGATGGTTCAAATATAAGGTGGAATAGAATTAAATTTATACAGGGTGGTTCAAAAATCGTGTATTGGGTGGCACATAAGTAGTTGCGTATACAAGGTGGGTGAAATATGAGTGAAGTAAAACTATACTTATACAAAATGGATCAAAAGACTTTAAATAAATGGTTAACCATATGCAGTAAGAATATTCGAGTGAGTTATAGGGCAGAGGGTTTTAGAATCAGTTGCATGTACAGGATGATTGAAATATAAGGTGGAGTGCAACTATAGTTATACAGGGTGGTTTAAAAAATGTTATATAGTGAGGAACATAAGTAGTTGCTTGTACTTGACATTTGGGGCGAAGTAAAATTATAGGTATACAGTATACAGATTGATTTAAACAATAGAAAAATAGAAACAGTTAATAGGGTGTAGAGGATTAATACTTATACAGGGCGGTTGCAACATCGTGTAGAATTATAGTTGTACAGGGTGATTCAGAAAACCACCACTACATAGAAACGTATACAGGGTGGTTGCAATATAGGGTGAATTACACTTATATTCAGTGGTCCAAATAATAAAACAAATAAAAAAAATATGTGGATAATATAGAAAAAAATACAAATTAGCGAGAGAGGGAGAGATAAGAATACGCTAAAATAAACTATAGAATTGTAACTTAAATCAGATTATAAAAGTATATATTTCAGAAAATAGTATTTGATTTCACACGGTTTCTAAATGGTTTATTATTTTAAGCCAGTTGAAGTCGGTTCTTTTTTAAATATATATTATAATTATATCCATTAATACTTTATAATAAATAGTACATTTTTTTAATTCAGGAAGGGGCGCAAGACTTTTTAAAGTAAGTATATAATACGATGGTCCTCTACCTGTCTTAGTAGTACAAAATAAATGTTGAATGTCAGGCAGAAAATCTATGCCTTCAAATCGGAAAAGGCGGCTGTCTTAATAGTCATCATAACCTACAAATCCTACAACCAGTTTTTTCAAAAATATTCTCAATGACTTTGTTTTGTTTTATGTTGATATAAATACAGAAGCAATGTCTAGAAAATACAGACATTTGAGTTGACTTTTTTTAGTTACGAAATATAAAAATCAGCGAGGTGTTTGAAAAATACAGTAACCATAAATGCTTCTATAGTAGACAGGCTGCTTTTACCAACTTGCACAGAATTTTTCTTCGTTCGTTCGTTCGTTCGTTAGATCAGATATTAACAAACCAAATTATTATTATTACATTTTTATGCCAAAATACATAGTTAAAACATAACAGTAATATTTTTGCCTTTTTACGAAAAAATAATTTAATTGAAACATTCAGAAAAGAATATTAAGAATTATATTTAAAGAATCAAGAAAGAAAGTTGAAAATATTAAACATGCATCAGACTGTAATATGTTTACAAACTCCAAACAGTATTACTGAATATAAAATAATAAAATTACCTAAAATTATGTTGAATGTAAATTTACATAATGCCATTCCTATATATAACCAACAGATTTAAAACAATTAATTATAATAAAGAAGGCTATTAAGAAAAATTTTAAAGATGAGTTTACGATAATATGTAAACAAATAAAAATGTTACTAAAATGCATATAATTTCAATTTATAAGTATATAGATATGTTTTTACATTTTTATTTTAGGTCAGTTTAGTTATGCCAATTTTCGAAAATTCGCATAGAGCTAAAACTTGGCGTGTATGTTCGTAAAACCGTTATAAATGAATGCTGAAAAGTCCCCACCGAT
Organism: Octodonta nipae; assembly: GCA_034190945.1. Taxonomy (NCBI): domain Eukaryota; kingdom Metazoa; phylum Arthropoda; class Insecta; order Coleoptera; family Chrysomelidae; genus Octodonta; species Octodonta nipae. The sequence continues at coordinate 57,836,094 of CM067216.1, read as the reverse complement.
CCTGTACCTGGAAAAATCTTTATTCAAGGTCAAAGTTCTCAAAAATGGTTTTTGTCACGTTTTATCATAATATTAGGTCAGGCAAAAATTGTAGACCATATAATTATCAAAAAAAAAAATTTTTCTATGGGTTAGTGCATTTTATTTGTATAAAATAGTATAACTATGAGAACCACAAGTCAAAAATAATCAAGCCAGTGCCTCATTTTATATGCCAGTCGAACCTTCAGCAACATCTGTCTCCCTTTCAATTGTTTGCGTGCCGCGTGGCAAGGGTCTTATACCTGCCTCTGTCTTAAAATGCAGAATAAATGAAGATGAAATACTATTAACTATTAGTCTTGAGCCTTACTTTGTTGTGAAAAGAAGTGTTTATTTAAGGAATATAAACTCTTATATTCGTTGGTTTATTCTTAAGTGTTATAACGAAAATGTCGGCATTTTGTTTTATTTGTACTAAACTGTTAACTGAAGGTGAAACTGTTACTGTTGATCGTGGCATGAAGACATTAATCAGTGCAAGTACTGAAAGAGCTGATGAATTTTCTGAATATCTGAAAAATCAGAAATCTGTGACAGTTCATGTGCAGTGTCGTAAACATTATACTCGAAAGTCTTCTATTGCTGCAGCTAATAAAAGACAACACGCAGAACAAGGAGCCAGTACTTCTAAAGAAACTTCTCCTACTAGAGCACGTGTAAGTGAATCAACTTTTTGTTTTCAAGAATTATGCTTATTTTGCTACAAGGAATTGGATAAAGAGCAAGATAATTTTTACAATTAATTATAAATGTTCAATGTGTCCACCGTCTGCTGCACAGCAAACATCTATGCGGTAATCGAAATCGTCCCACATACGAGCAAGTGTATTTACATTTACTGTTACTAAGGGCACGTCCACAGTTATTGGTAGAGCTGGGACGTAAATAGCTTCCTTAATATAACCCCATAAAAAGTAGTCACATGGGGTGAGATCAGGAGATCTCGCATTTCCCGTGCTACCTATCCAGCACTGAAGAAGGGCTGCATTCAAAAAGTCTCGCACATAAAGGTGCCCGCCGAAAATTTGAAACTTCCTGTTTCCATTGGTATACAGATTTTTCATTTTGGATTTGTACTTTAAATACTTGTAAGATAACTTGTTAGCATTTCTTCTGATTACCATAGAAACTGACTTGTGACTGGTGTAATTTTGTCTATTTTTTTTATATTAATAATACAGATCTGTAATTGTTTGGACTAGATTTATTACCAGATTTGTATATGGGTAGTAATCTCATTGTCATCAGTTGATTTTAAAGCATACATTTTCATATATATTTCCGTGTGATTGTACAATTTCAGCACACAATTTGCTATCTGCCAATATAAACAATATTTAATTTTTATTACAGGCAATGCAAGAGGTATTAAGGATGCACTCAGGTGACATGACCATCGAATGGAGCCTCATACCAACCAAAGAAATACCGGGTGTTATTTTGCACGACAGACTGATGACAGATGCCGCTCTGGGAACTATCAGACCAATCAAGACGGAACATTCATACAGTTTAGCCTCAGATGGAGACAGCCTACCAGATTCACCGTTGTCGCATCATAAAGTCGATGGTATGTGATTAAGTAAATCTGCCAGAACCAAATACTACCACAAAAAAGATTGAAATTATACTTCACTGAGTTAAGAATGATAGATTTGACACAAAATCATTTTTTCGGTCGAAATATCAGAAAATGAGAAAATTTGATAGTAAATTACAAAATGAGTTATCATTCATGCCAAAGTAAACAATTTCATGCCTTTTATTTTATTGTAAAAATCAGTAACGAGTTGTGAGTTCCATTCCTTATACTACCTATTCTGTTACTAAAATAACAATATCCTGTCGAAAATTAAAATTTGTTTGTTTATTAATACTTAACCGATTCTAAAAACTCTTATTAATAAAAACTACACTATCCATAAGTACATAGGTTATATTATGTTTTGATGTAAGTAACATTTAAAAAGGTTTTTTTTCTGTTAGTCTGGTTATCTGAAGTAGTAGCCACCCAAAAGTCGAAATTCCACTGTAATAGTTTGAATTTGAGAGGATCTTTTTAACAGACTATCGGATACAATAATTGATTAATATTAAGTTCATCAATTAAAACTAATGGTTTCGGCAACAGTACTGTATTGAACTACGATATATATTTATACAGGGTGTAACATAATGCACTGCAGATATTTTGGCAGGTGGGAGAACTAGTTAGTATGAACTAAAAACTCTTAACAAAGACATATATATCTTCTATAGTAAAGTTTTTGGAAATTTCTGTACATCTGGCAACCTTGCCGAGCGTGAATAAGACTGCAGAATGAAAAAACTGAAATGTATTTAAGTTTTAAATTTTTATGGTTGTTTTTATAAATATGTAGTTTTTGTATTTATTGTATTCATTTATGAGGCAATATTAGTGCTACTTTACAAAAGATTCTTAATAAATTCTTTCAAAAGAAGAGATTCAGTGAAAAATTCAATTAAAAATTTTTTTTCTCGTAAATCATAAACTTTTGACATACGAGTATGTTATAAAAGACTTTTTTATTTATACTGATGAGTCATCATCTACCAAAATATCTGAACTGCATTATGTTACACCCTGTATATAGACAATCTTCCAAGCGACTAGACCAATTTTGACATGGCTTTTACAAACAGGTAGTGCATAATATAAAGGATTATAGGCTATGATTACTATTCTTCTCAGTAATAATTAGTAAGTTTAAATCACATGAAGAAACTCCTATGTTTGAAGTAATTACTAATTAAAGGAGTTTAAAAATTGTTATAACTCGTTTGTTATTTTTAAGGTGGTACAACTGTGACCATATATTATTGTGGAAATACTCATATCGAATTCACATACCGGGTGTCAATTAAGTCCCGGGACGGGTTAAATAATGACATTTTAAAAATCTCACGATTTCAGTGGTAAAACAAAACAAACAAAGGTCATACGTTATATAAGTCTTAACGAGGAACTCAACGGTGACCTTGGATTTGACCTTACACCCCATTTTCAAGGTCATTTGAAGGTCAGCTTCATGTTTTCATGTGGAAACCCTTATTTTTGATGCCTCAACCTCATACCTCAATACATGTCCGGACGTAAAATTTCCCGCTCTTTCCGATTCCACAATAAAAAATAGGAGTTCTCATTTAAAAAAAGAGGTTGACCTCAAAATAACCTCAAAAATGAGGTTCAAGGCCAAATCCAAGGTCACCATTAAATTCCTTGGTCAAAGTTACTAAAGGAATGACCTTGACCTTTTCCAGTAATGAAGTACTTCAGCAAATAGTCAGTCGTCCGGGAACTTAATTGGCACCCGGTATAATTTTGTCTAGTGGAATCAGTATAAAACTTTAGGGCAGGTAAACATCAGTCTAAAATGGAACAGATTGTCGCTAAAGTATAACACCTTCTGCCTTTAAACATGACTTATTATTAAAAACCCATAGATTAAAGGTTAGTAAAATTGTGAAACCAATAAAAGTATGTAAATTATCGCTGATCGTTACCCTAAGTCAAAGGTTGTGACCCTAAAGAACTGAAAAATAAAATATGGTTGGTTTTCATAATTTTTGCTAAATTATTGTAAAAAAGACATTGCGACAAAACATAGATATTTCTGCCAGTCACCATTATATAGGGTGTTCCAAATTGAATATTTGAGGTTAAGTAAGTTTTAAGTAAGTTTATTGACCAGAATAATAATTATTAATTACAGAGTATACATATCGTATTTTATACATACACAGTAATTCCTACAAAGATAATCAAGTTATCTGCATGTAGGCTAGCCACTTATCCTAGGGTCCTTAAAACTAATTTAAAACTATTTTTTTGTTATGATTGTAGTTGTAAGTACAGTTCTATTAACAGTGCTACTATGTATAGAAAACGTATGCTTATTATTATAAATATTACTTAGTGAATTTATGTCTTGCTCCTAGTTTTTTGCATTTTTATTTTATTTTACATAGTTGTTAGTATCCATTTTTTGACCTTGTTTTTCCTAGAATTACTATTTTTTAGAATTTTCAGTTCGGGTGGAAGAAAGTTGAATATGCGAATAGCATTAATGTAGCTTATCTTATTGCTAACGGACCGAAGTCTAATTGGAATTTGAATATTTTTATTTCTAGTTATGCTGCTTGAGTTTGTATATGTTTTAGTTAGTTCTTGATAATGATATAAAATACATTCAGCAGCAAATGACTGTTTCATATTAAGTGTATTTTCATGAATCACAGATCGGTTTTTATTAACAATTTTTAATAATCTATCCTGTAGTCGTTGCAGGTGTTGTAAATTGTTGTTAAGGGCACCCCCCCCCCCCAAGCTATAATGCCATAGATCGCAATGCTCTGAAAGAATGCAAAGTAGATTATACGAAGTACCTCAGAATTCATAAATTTTGATAGTTTGTGAAAGATATAGATTAGATATTTTGTTTTGTTTATTATATAGTCAATATGATTCTTCCACCTAAGTCTGTAGTCAATTATTACACCTAAATACTTGCAGAACTCAACTCTTTTTATTTTCTGACTGTCTATATAAATGTTTATATCTTTTGGTATGCTATTGGAGTAGTTTCCGAACGTCATGAACACTGTTTTTTCAATATTTAAGGTCAATTTATTGAAAATACGCCACTGATTTATCTCCATCAGAAACATATTCATTTTAGCTTCGACTTCAGACCAGTTTTTTCCTGTAGATATAACTGCAGTATCGCCAGCAAATGATAATATTACATCTGTCGGGAAAGATTTCAGTAGGTCATTTACATATAGTAAGAAGAGTAAAGGACCCAAGACAGTCCCTTGGGGAACTCCAGTTTTAATTTCCCCGAATTCGCTTGTGACATTATTAACTTTTACTCGCTGGAGCCTATTGTCAAGATAGCTAACTAGAAGCTCATAAGCTTTACCTCGGATTCCATAGTTATACAGTTTATCAAGTAATATCTTGTGGTTTATTGAGTCAGAGGCCTTAGCTATATCAAGAAAAGTTAAAGCAATTGGGTTACTTTTGTCCATTTTACTATAAATCATGTTTGTTAAGTGGTGAAGTGCATCTTTAGTTCCTTTCTTTTCTGAGAATCCGTATTGCCTCTCTGATAAGATCTTGTGTTTGTTGAGGAACTTGCTAATTCTAACATATATGATTTTCTCAAAGATCTTTGCGATATTTGATATCAGTGATATTGGTCTGTAGTTTGATGTGATGTGTCTGTCTCCTGATTTGAAAATAGGAACGACTTCCGCCTGTTTAAGTGACTCTGGCCAGATGGAATTAATAATGCATTGGTTTAGTACATATGCTAATGGTTTTGTAATAAACTCTGATAATACTGTAATTGTCCGTGTATTTATATTATCCACACCTCCATTAGTATCTTTCAGTTTCTTAATTATGTTTGTTATCTCAATATGATCTGTTGGACCGAAAAATATTGAATTTGTATTGAAGGGGGGCAATTTGTTGATTTTATGCTGAGGCTGACTATTTTTTTGGTTTAACAAAGACCCTATTTTGCAAAAATACGTGTTCATATTATTCGCAATATCTTTGGACCCAGTTATTTTTTGTTGATTTTCGTTACAAACGTAGTTGATTGTGTTATTTGTAGATTTTTTTTTGCAAAGTTTTTGATTAATGATGTTCTATAACTTTTTGGTATTGTTGGAATTGTTATTTATTACTTCTCTATCATAAATTGTTTTTGCTGCTTTTATTACTTTGTCTAATATTCTAGTGTACTCTTTAAAAGTATTTTTATTTTGTATATTCATCGGATTAGATTTCCATAATTTATATAGATAGTCTTTATGGTTACAAGAGGTTAGTATGGCACTTGTTATCCATTTTTTACGCGGGTAATATCCTGCCCTCTTTTTCTTACTCTTATTAGTTTTTCTTCCCTGACAAATGCATTGATTTATTAGCTTTAAGAGTGATTCAAGTGCTACGTTTGGATCATTGATTAACAATACGGAATTCCAATCAATTTTACTGGCTGTAGTAGTGAGTTGTTTATAGTCAGTATAGTATTTTGGTTTGAGATCATTGATTATTTTAAGTTTATCCATTCTTAAAAATAAGGGATAATGATCAGTGAATAGACTGGATAGCTTATAGGTTGAGAAATTAAAGGTACTTAGCTTTATAAACATATTGTCAATATATGAGCCCTCATTAGGATTATTGTCGGACGGCCTGGTTATCGTTTGGAAACCCGGCACAAAACCACTTTCTAAAAAATCACTTAGGTGTTCTTGGTTCTCTAGTTCCATATTTCTTGTATCTATGTTAAAATCACCAATGATTATGTGATTTTTTATTTTATTTTTGCATTTTAGGAATTTCTTTATTTCATTGGAAAATTCGGCTTTGGGTAAGTCATGGCACCTGTATAAGGCAGAGATTTCAAAATCTTTCATTCCACCTTCAAGTTCAATTCTAGAATTTAATATCTTAAGTCTACCTAAAGTAACAGTTTGAGTATCTTCTGTCAGATTATCTCTAATGTAAATTATGGTACCGTCCGCTTTGTTTATATTACTAAAGTTATAATATGATTTATATCCAGGAATTGAGTATAATTTGTAATTTGGAATATGCCATGTTTCAGAGCAGACAATAATACTAGGTTTATTTATGTCTTTGAATAAATATTAATAATTTGCCATGATTTGCATTAAGACTTCTGACATTAACATACATAATTGTGTCATTATTTATAATGTGTTTGTTTAGGGATTCTACGTCTTGGGAGATAGTTTCCCTTTTAACATAGTCATGTTGAATTTTTTCAATTATATCTAGATTTGATTCCATTTGATAATAAAATGATGTTCTAGATTACTTAATTAAACGAAGTAAATACAATTAATAAAAAATAATAAAAATGAAGTAAAATAAGACCACAAAAATAATTTAGTAGTTGAAACTTTAAATCAGAGAAGAAAATTAAAATCCACAAAAATAAATTATTTCAAGTTTGTCTTAGTGTCTTTAGATTGTTTTGTATTAAAAGTTGCAGAAGACGTAGATTGTTGCGATCTTGTAGTACGGCCGCGTTGGGATTTATTACTTGAATCCTTAGCAGGCTGGTTTGGCTGATTATTTGTAGCGACATCCGGTTCTTTTTCTTTGATATTAGTTTTCTTGTTTGTTAGACTATTAGAGGATTTAGGTAAGTATCCAATAGTTTCTGGTATTATTGGTGGTAAAGGGTAGTCGGTGCTTTTAATTCTGTTTTTTATTTTTTGTTTTAGGTATTCACATTTTTCTGCGTAAATTTTTAGATTTGCCGCCATTTATATTTTTTGTACTAGAATATTGTTACGAAATGTACCCAAACCGACCCTGTTTCATTTCAGTACGGCAACAATCTCTTTGAGATAAAAAAATGGTTTTCGAAATGACTCGACAGCTGTAGGAGTGATGACTTTACCGGAGAATTCGACGCTGGTTTTATAAAGGAAGCAGGCCACGATCGCGAATTCAGTTGGTGGAGCGAAGAGCTTATATGTAAAATTGTTGTGATATTTGAATCAGCTGTTGTATATTCGATGTAAATAAAAGTTCTAGAAAAGTGAAAGTGAATATTAGTTTTATAATTTTAAATTGAACCCACGGACTATATTGCAATTTGGTGACCTGAAGTGAAGGATTAAGTGCAGTTAAAATCGTAATTTAATTTATGGAAACTCGTAGCATGGAAAAGATAGACGAAAAAATTGCACAGATTCTAGAAAAGCGTGACAAGAAGGAGAAACAACATCAAGAAGAAATTCAACAAAGGTTAGTAAAGTCTTTTGATGAAAAACGTAAAATAGAATTAGAAAATCTTGTCACTACGATGGAAGAAAAACAACAAAATCTAGTTTCTACGATGAAAAGCGAACAACAAAATCTTGTCACTCCTATGGAAGAAAAACAACATAATTTAATGGAAGGATTATTCTCGAAATTTGTAGAAAAACAAGATCAACTTGAACTGAAACGACAAAATGAATTTAAAATACTAGAAGAAAAACGACAAAATGATTTTAAAGTAACTGAAGAGAAAAGACAACTGGAATTTGAACAACTAAGGCAAATAGTATCGCAAGTTAATGACACAGTTAATGAACGAATGCAAATAGTGGAATCAGACATAAGAGAAATAAATGATGACATAAAGGTCCTAAAAAATACCGTGGATACTCTTGAAACCAAAGTAGATGACATCGATTCCATCCAGAACCAGGTGAAATTTGAAATAAGTGCTATCCAAAGCCAGGTAAAAGTTGAAATCAGTTCAATTAAAGACGCAGTTCACAGTTAAATACAAGATAAAGTGGAAACAGCAATTAAAAAATTGCAACAAGATTTGCAGAGAGGGAAATACCAGCACACCGTGAGTACCAAAGGTTCCGTTAGCAAAGCACCCACATTTGATGGCAGTTCATCTTGGCCCATGTATAAACGGCAATTTGAGGCCGTGGCTACAGCTAATGGATGGGATAATCAAGAAAAATCTACTTCTCTGGTAATTTCGTTAAGAGGTCCGGCCCTAGAACTCCTCCAAAGCATTCCAGTCGAGGAACAAGGCAATTTCGACAAGATCATCGCCATCCTAGACAAACGATACGACAATCAATCCTTGAGCTAGGTATACCAAGTCCAACTGAATGGAAAAACGCAAAAATCTGGTGAAAGCCTCCAAGAATTCGATGCAGAGATTAGACGGTTAGTTCACTTGTCCTATCCAGACCTGCCAGATGAAACGAACGACCAGTTGGCCACACAGAGTTTCATAAACGGCATCAGAGATATGGAAGTACAACGAAATCCAAGACTTAAGTGGCGTCAAGAAAAGTAATGAAGCTCTACTTCGGGCTTTGGAAGTAGAGGCCGTCATGAACATGTCCAAGCCGAGGGTCCGAGCAGTTTCCTTTAACCAGGAAGAGTCAGAGTCACCATTTGAAGCGCTGCTGGCTGGTCTGAACAAAATATTAGAACGGTCACAAAGAACTGGCACCAGAGGGGCATGTCACCGCTGCGGACGGACAGGACACTTCCAACGTGACTGCCGAGTAAGGCTACCGGAACGATCACTGACCAGGGGTAACCAACAGAACAGCCACATGTCCAGGGACCGTCAGCCAGTCAGCATAAGGGGGCGAATGCTGACTGACCCTCCACCAGCCCCCAAAACGTTATCCATCCGGGGATTTTGCCGAGATAGCGGCAGCCTAGTCATCAGAGGCACCATCAATGGGCGAGCAGTTACCATCACCATCGCTACCGTCGCCGCTGTGTCCATTGCCAAGTCCAGGGTCTTGAGAGCATCAGAAATTCGGCCAGTTACCAATAACATCCAGCTCAGAACAGTCACCGGCGAGTCCATGTCAATACAGAGTGAGGCAAATGTCGTGCTACAGATAGGGGACAACATGATCCGGCATAGGGTCCTAGTATTGAGGATGATTTTATACTGGGAATGGACCTAATTAGCCAACATGGATTGATGTTCAACCCGAGGTATGATGTTCTTCGGTTCCTAAATGAGGAATTTGTATTGACACGGCCCGTCAACAGTTCAGTCACCTCCATAAAAATTGTGGCAAAGTCTTCAGCTAGAATTCCCGGTCGAACGGAACAGATTATTCATGGGCAGCTAGACAGCAATCCTGGGAGCTGCGTTGGAATGGTGGAGCCCGTACACTCGACTCATGACTACTTAGTTGGAAGGGCTATAGTTAAAACCGGACGAGATATACCAATCACAGTTCTAAATTTATCCAACAGCGATATCAGAATTGCCATCGATGTCGCCGGTCCGTTTCCCGAGTCTGAGAGGGGGAACAAATACATTCTGGATGCAATGGATTACTTCAGCAAATGGCCTGAGGCATATGCGATACCCAACCAAGAGGCAACCACGGTAGCGACGGTGCTAGTAGAACAACTATTCAGCAGGTTTGGCGTCCCGATGGAATTACATTCAGACCAGGGGCGTAACTTCGAATGGAATGTATTCCAGAAGGTCTGCACGATGTTGGGGATCAGGAAAACGAGAACAACACCATTACACCCCCAGTCAGACGGAATGGTGGAAAGACCTTGGAACAACACCTATCCAAGGTCGTCAGCAATAATCAGCGTGATTGGGATGAACATATTCCCCTATTCCTGTTGGCATATCGCTCTGCCGTACATAATAGTACAGGGCTGACCCCAGCCAGGGTCCTATTTGGAAAGGTCCTGCCATTTGGCATTATTTGGCTCCCCCGAAGAACCTCCCCAAGACATCGACGATTATGCCGACCAGCTCCGACATAACATGCTGGCAATACACATTAGCCCGAACGCAGATGTTGGCCACCAGTGACCGGATGAAGACGCGATACGACCTCAAGGCCAATTCAGTCGGGTTCCAGGAGAGGGACAAAGTCTGGCTGTACAACCCCCAACGGAGCAAGGGTAAATCCCCAAAGCTTACACCCGCCTGGGATGGTCCATACGAGGTGGTCAAGAGGCTGAATGACGTCGTCTACCGGATCCGTCGAAACCCCAAGGCTAAATTGAAGGTGTTCATTTAGATCGACTCGCTCCCTACCATGGAGAGGATGTTTCTGATCGGGACGATCAGAATTAAAGGGGGGGCAGTGTTACGAAATATACCCAAAGCCGACCCTGTTTCATTTCAGTACGACAACAATCGCTTTGAGATAAAAAAATGGTTCTCGAAATGATTCGACAGCTGTAGGAGTGATGACTGATTTTACTGGAGAATTCGACGCTGGTTTTATAAAGTAAGCAGGCCACGATCGCGAATTCAGTTGGTGGAGCGAAGAGCTTATATGTAAAATTGTTGTGATATTTGAATCAGCTGTTGTATATTCGATGTAAATAAAAGTTCTAGAAAAGTGAAAGTGAATATTAGTTTTATAATTTTAAATTGAACCCACGGACTATATTGCAATATCATATGTTATTTGACAGATGACAAGTAGAAATATTCCGGTTAATAATAATGGAGAGATATACGATTGTGCAACACGTGTTTATTATTAAAAATTATTTTAAATTTGGTTAAAGTTGTGCAGAAATTGGAAGAAAATTTCGTATAGAATATGTTACCATTGGAAAAATTGTTCAAAAATTTGTGGAAACTGGTTCAGTAAAAGATGAGAAAAGCAAAACATATCATGGTAGTGGACGTTCAGAGGAAAATATTGCAGCTGTACTGCCTAGTGTTGTTGAACAACCAAAAACATTAATTCGTCATCGGGTACAGCAATTGAACATTCCAAATACCACTTTATTCAGAATTTTGCACAAAGATCTTCATTTAAAGGCTTACAAGATTCAGATAACGTAGGAAATAAAGCCAACAGACTCTGGTTTACGTCGTCAATTTGTTAATTGGGCCATACAACCGAAACTTAAATATGTGAATTTTTTCAACAAAATCATCTTCAGCGATGAAGCACATTTTAAATTGGGTGGATTTGTTAACAAGCAAAATTGTCGAATCTGGGGTGAAGCAAATCCTCATGGAATAATGGAAAGACCAATGCGTCCACAAAGAGTAACTGTTTGGTGTGGTTTTTGGGCTGGTGGAGTGATTGGTCCATACTTTTTTGAAGATGACAATGGAAATGCTGTTACTGTGAATGGTGATCGATATCGAACGATGCTTACTAACTTTTTGTTGGATGAATTGGAACATATTGATGTGCAGAATATGTGCTTCCAACAGGACGGTGCAACACTAGATCTTGCGATCTAACACCTCTAGAATTTTTCCTATGGAGCTATTTGAAAGAAAAGGTCTATGCCAACGATCCACAAACAATTGATGACCTAAAGGAGAACATTATTGACTGTTTTCAAGTAATTGAACCGCAGTTATGCCAGAAAGTTATCGAAAATTTTGGCAAAAGATTAGAAGTTTGTCGTACAGCAGCAGGTGGTCACTTACAAGGTATTGTTTGGAACACCCTTTACAAACTATTTAAGGTCATTTTTAAAGAAAACTGTAACAGAACATACGAGAGTTTACTCTAAAATTCCAGAACAACATAACCAACGGAGTATTTTGACAAAAGAGATAATTTGACAGTTCAAGTCAAAATTACTTATATGCATCATTATTCGTTAATAATAGTTTGCATTAGTTGAAGGGCAAATATAATTGTAAGCCAGAAATCCCGTAAAATATATAACATTATTTTGTAAATTGCACTATTATCTAATCCATTATGCATCTCGCAAAAAAACTATCCCCGACGATATTATTCCCACATACATTGGATAATTCTAGAAAACTGTACTTAATTTAGGAATTACGTCTATACCGCAAAGTGATAACAAGGCACGGTAAAATTTCTTATCAGCGTAAACCTATTTAATATTCGCTTTTAATGTTAAAAATGCGCCTTTCCATAGATAAGTAAATTGGTAACGATAAGAAAACAAAATTTGAATTATTTCCAACGTAAAACTCGTGGTAATACCAACAAAAATGTGCATGCTTTGGATAATTTAGAGAACTCCTGTAAAATACGTAACACTTTTGTAAAAAATAACAAATTATTTTTAAACAAATGCAACCAAAATGTTTTAAAATTAATTATAAATGCAATTCTAATAATAATTGTTGCATTATGAGTATCACTGCACCGATGTTCAACTAAAATCATGCAGGTGTATAGATATGTTTTCTCAATTATGCCATCTTCAATTTATACATCTATTTCTTTTAAAAAGTACCGAAATATTTTCAATTTGTTTGTCCAAATTTTGCAATCAAGAAAAGAATTCTATATATAAATAGGATGGCTATATGCAGGAAATTTGATTTCATTACTTTTGAAGGTTGAAAGTTTTCAATTCAGTCAGAAAAGTTTTTAAAGTATTTTCAAGGTTTCAATTTCAATTCACAGATAAAAATTGTCAAAAAATAAGCATATTTATCTAATATTAATTAATTCACAGTATATGGTTCGTATTTCTCTATATTTTCGACATAAAACAGAAATCTTCATGGGTTACTAGTTAGTTAAGTGTGTTTTAGTTTATATTACATTAATGAACTTAATCTTAAGATATTTGCACTGTTTTATATTGAAAATCATACTGAAAATTAATGTTTTCTGAAAATGATGGTATCTTATAATTAATTTATTTTACATTATATGGTCCGATTGCTGCGACTTTTAAAACCAGGTGACTAAGTTTTACTAAAAGAAAAATATCATTGATATTTTATAAGGTTCACTTAGGTACATATATTCTAAAGCTGGCTTTAAAATTTGCAACCCAACAATGTTCAAAAATTTAAAATTCAAAACGCTCTACCACGACAACAGAAACCACTGTGTAATAATTATATACTAGGTTGGTCCCCAAATGGAATGTCTTCGATGACACATTACATATTAATATCCAAAAAAATGTATGAATTAGATGTTGCGGTTTTAGTTCAATGCTGGTTCAATGTAAGTATATAATTGACGAAGGACCTTTAGCGGAATAATCAATAAAACACGTGCCGTCGCGTAAATTAATTCACCAAATAAAGTTAATGACTGACCTTTTACGTCGAAGCTCTGCAGGTGGTGTTTTCTTGGTTCTGCTTTCTTCAGAGGTTAGCCCCACAACAGCAGAAACTGATTTTAGAGATGCGTCAGAACAACACGTTACACAAAAAATAGCGACGTAATGTTCATTGATTGAGCAAACAAAAAATGCGGGTTTAACAACAAATGATGCGCTTTTGTAACCACAAGAGAAACAAAGGAAAGCGGTTTAGCGGTTGTTATGACCGGAACTAATAACTCGCGGAATCGTAACACAATAACAACAAAAAGCGGCCGTCTCTTCAGTCGGAATCAAAAGTGTCCAAATAGCTTGGAAGTCAATACACGAATCACGAATACTGTCTATATTTTACACGCAAAAAACACTTAAAATTAGTATTAGCGCGACAGAAGGTTTTGGAAAAGGTGCAGAAGTTTAAAAATCAATGAAGTAATTCAATCAAATTTGAACAATACACTAAACAAATTGTGGGAACGCATCACCAAATGATAAACATGGCAATGACTATGTAACGCTCTTTCACAAGATGTGATGCCCATTTTTTACTTTCCAGTGTTTGGAGTTGCTTATAGTTCAATAGGAAAATATTTAATGTTGTAAATTATATATCAGTAATGATTTTTCGGATAAATAGTACTAACTTTCATAGAAAGTATTTTTTGTAAATTTTTGTGTCATTAATATAATTTTATTTTCACAATAGTCCGAAGGTGTTATGCAACAAATCATCAATCAGCGGACAACAGAAATTACATTAAAGATTGGAGTTTTCATTGGGTTGTTTGTCATCTCTATTTTTGAAATGGTTTGTGTATAAATGACGGAAACTTTTAGGTTACAATGAAAAATCCGCCGATAATTACATCGAATACGTTGCATAGACACTATTACATTTGTTATAATGTATAGGACATATTTATATAAAAATAATCCTACAATAATATACATAAATAAAAAATAATTTCTTGAATTTTTTCTACAAATGTAATCCAAATGAAATAATAGCGATAGCAAAGGCCTGGCCTACTTTTCTAATTTAGCCTCAACTCTATTTCTTATACAGACAAAATAACGTCAATAATGTTCAACTCATAATTTTGATGAATTAGGGTCGAATTTCAACCACTGGGCGCTCTTCTTAGTTTAAGCCTTTTGCCTTGGTATTTCCAGTTCAGCCTTCTTGTGATATTACTGTCCATGAATCCTTCTCTTTGTTAGATTGTCTCTCTAATGGTTGTTGTGTTGGTTTTCCGTCTCTGACCTTATTTACTAATCCCTCATTTGTCATTCTTCTAACGTGTTTGCATTCTCTTATAATTTCTTCGTGCCTTTTTCTGTCTTTTAGAGCTCTGTAATATTTTTATGTCTGTTGTTTGGAGAAGAGTCTTTATTTTATTGTAGGTTTTGTGTATATGGGTGATTCTCAGATAACTGTGATTTTTACAAATCAACATTTTTTAATGTAGAAAACGATTTAAAACTTGTGTTCTGGGTGCTATTGGTCTTTTATTATACCTGTTACGTAGTTCTACTACAACTTAAATAGAAAATAAACTAGAACAAAAATTATAAATTTCACGGCCACGGTACAGACACCAAAATGAAATATTCAAAATACTTGCCTAATAAAGCTCTTTAAATTCTTAAAATAATTAAATAAATGTTAAATTATAGGACTTTGATAATCATACAGACACCTTTACGGCATTTTCTTTCTTGATTTTAACAATCTTTAAAATTTATTAACAGTAGAATTTCAAAAAACAATTTTTATAATGGTTTTAGAATAAAACAAAGTTTAATACTAGTTAAATCTATTATTCCCTTCTACTGATCAATATTGGGGTATAATTGCAACATAATTTGATGAATTATACAATAGATTTTAGTTATAAGAGCTAAAACTTTAGATTATAAGACGACTCTATAGACATTTTTACATTTAGTTTGAAAAACGAAAATCAGACATGCCACGGTACTGACATTTTGGGTATATTTCTGCAAGTTTTTATGATCCATGAATACTTATGCTTTAATGTACAGTGTCTACGGTAAAATACTATCATATTTTATCATACTTATAATTTTCTGATGAAAAAAATCATTTTGAATAATAAATAAAGTATATAACTTGGGCCATGACATGACTGGCCCTACAGAAATTTTATAAATTTTAATCTTTACCTGGTTACTTATTAGTATGGCTTCGTTGTTTGGTCTATTACTTCGTCGAATACGCTCTGGTTTGGGTGTCCTATAATCCCCTCTTGTACAACAAGTTTGGACCTGTCAGCTTTTTTGCAATGACAAGTCCTTTAGTTTCAACAAAATATATCGTTATCTTCATTTTTAGAATTTTTACCTTTTTTGATTATAACTAGTAGTTTCTGCTACTTTCCGCCTTAATGATTATGTCATCTATATAACAGACTATTTTAGCATAGTTCGTTGTTAAGATTTGGGGAGCCTAGAGTCTCTCCTTGCCTAATTCCTGACATTTGAATAGTTGTATTTGTATTCAGTTTTCAGTTTTTTTTATCATCTCTATAATATTCTTGGTAATTGTTTCTTATTGGTTGTATCAGTGATGTCATCCAACTTATTTTCTATCTAACGTCTTAGCAAGGTTCACAAAGTAAATTAATGATTTATTTGCAAACGCACTACTTTTTTCAATTACTTGTCTAATGTTAATTTATCCATTCTGAATCGTTGTTTCACTTTCATGGTATCGTTCCTTTGCATATAGGGGAAGTTAAAATGTTTGAGAGTAATTATTTGAATGAGCTGGGTAAAGTTGAATCATTCCAAATAAGATAACTAATGTAAATTGTCGCTTTTTAAACATCGAGCGATTTCTCACGATTTTTGTCAGTCCATCTAAGCAGTTTGGCATCACTGTTTTTATGTGAGCTGTAATTGTTGAATTAAAATATCTAATAAATATTATTACAAAAGCCTGATAATAAATCCTCAAAAACTTGTTTCATTGTATTATTTCCTTGAATACACGCCACTTCACATATTTATTTGACATCCTCGAAAAGTTTAGAATTAATAAACAGTAGGTAGGTACTGGTTAACTTAACACGTTGGCTGCCATTGTACCCTTATATGCATTGGCTTCACCATGCTGTTAGCTACCACAAAATCATCCACATAGCTGAAATAATCAAAGTATTTTTATTGTAGACATGGAAGACGAATGTTTCCCCGCCATATCAATGAACGCCGGCTCCGTACATATCCAACATGATCCTCTGACGATCAAAGATGAACCATCCAGCGAGACAGAAAGCAATCACTCATCTAGTCCACCTTCTCCACATTCCATGTACCTCAACGCCAGCGATTTACCGATAGATGTCGAAATGGTAAGTGCCCATGCATGGCTTGCACCAAAGTTGACTAACAAACGTAATTTGTACCAAAACATGCTAACGAAAAGTACTATATTTCCAGTCTCCCATCAGTCAATCGGCGATCATGAAACCGTCAACGAACATCCTTATAACATCTCCACACGCAATTATCCCACAAAAAATCCACCTAACCAAAAACGGCACCATAAAATTAGAGCCGCGAACTACACTTCTCCACCACAACCTGCCCCCCACGCCTCCTAGTTGCAGCAGCAGCGAAGACAGCGAAGACAACGCCCCCATTTCTCAGCCAGGATCGCCGGCTCAGAGGAAAACCACAACGACGGCGGCAAGACTGTTGGTACACCATCACACCACCACTAGGCAGCCGATAAACACGCCTTTGATCAGTAGCCAACCTGTAAGTATAGCATGTGATCAAAAATCCTTCAGTAGTTTAAAGTTTATAACTACTTGCCCATTTCATCTCGTTATTACTGACAGTCGCGCTGTTGCCACACCCATCAATCTGGGAGGATATTGATGTTTGGAGCTTTTTTTCGCTGTTACTATAATTACTGGTTGATTATGCCTCTAAACAGTCCAAACGTAGTTTTTGGTTTTCCATGATAATTAGATTTAGAGTGACAAAATCAAAATTCTGTCTCTAAATGGTTTAAATCTTTAATCTTTACTATTATAAAATTGTCAGTTTGTCGTGTTTGTTTGTTTGTTCGGGCATCACGTAAGAACTACTGAACTGATTTTGCTGAATATTTTTTTGTTGCAAAGCCTATTGTTTGACTTAAAAGCTGGTAGATATTTTATCTCCCTAAATTGACAGAAACGGTAGATATAGCGAAAAACTTCTACTATGTTGGATAACACAATTACTCTATTGGTTCCACCGCAAGCACCAAATATTAGATACTTTAATCAGCTTACCTTTATTCAAAATTCGGAATATGCTAATTTAACATATTTTATTTTACAGGGTGTTCTATATATAAGAAACTTAGGGCGGAGCAGATGGCATGGATTTAAAAAATCTAAAAAAGTTATGTTTAGTGTCCCATAAGCAGCTGCATATATGCAATGTGGTTGAAATAAGGGGGAGTTGAATTAGTTTTACGGGGTGGTTCAAAAAGTGATATTGAGTGGGCCATAAATAGCTTTTACTAGGTGGTTGAAAAACGGACGGAGGCTGGATAACAAAATGCTATATTGTTTGGCTCATAAGTAGTTGCATATACAATTTGATTGAAATAAGGGTAGAATATTTATACATGGTGGATAAAAAAAAATCTTAGAAAAAAATCTGTTATGTAAGCAGTTAGAATCTTTGTTATGTTCTTGAATTATTATGGTTATGACATGGGTTGAAAAAATGTTAGAAGCAGTTGTTTATACACGGTGGTTGAAAAATAAGATGGAGTGAAATTATAGTTTATGGTGTGGTTAAAAGAATGTTTTATATCCAGAAGTACTTGCATAGATAGGATGGTTGAAATATGTAGCGGAGTTACAGGTATACAGGTGAGTCGAAAAAATATAATAAAGATATGGTATGAGATACAAGCTGTTCCATTTACCAGATGGTTGAAGTATAGGGTGGAGTAGAATTCTAAGGATACAGGGTGGTACAAAAATGATAAATTGGGTGGCAAATAAGTTGCATATACAAGGTTGTTGAAATATAGGATGTAGTAGAATTATAATTATACAGGGTGGGAAAAAATGGTAGACAAATTTTGTTATATAGCAGTTGCATATATGGAGTGTCTGAAATATGGGTCGTATTGATCTTTTCTAAAAAGCAAATTAAAGCTGAATGAACAACTTATCCTATCCATATAGTGGTTGAGTTAATTTTTTTCAAGTTCATGGACCAAAAAATAAAACCGAAAAAATTATTTTGGTATTCGTTTGGATTGAGCAGTACACGTTGTTTCATCATAAGATCTTTAAACTGGAAACTTCAACTTTAAAATGCTTTTTTAAACTTTAGTACGATCATTTTCAAGGGAAATAAAGCCACTTGAAAAATGTCAAAAAATTTGGAATTTTTTTATCCTTTATTTTTTCCATTAGTTTATTACAATAAATTTCTTGGGTTCAATATCACAATTATATTATATTTGGTTTACTCCTTGACCAAACTTTATGTTATTCCTTGATGATGACAACTTAGAGTTGTTGAAACGGCGTTAAGTGTTTAAACTAAAGGTTTGGTGTTAGGGAGCAAAACTGTGTTTTTACATTTGTGACACACCAAAGGTTCCACAACACTTCCATAAATCAGTAAAAATTTTACGCTAATTTCTGACATGAAACCAAATAACAAAATTATCATTTACTTACACTAACCCTAAAATTCCTTTTAACTAATTAACATTAAAGGCATCTCCATGACTGTTTTCCCTTGGAGTCAGTTGACGTTTTTTAGGATTTCACTTGCTTGCATTTTGACCTTGTTAACCGAGAGAACTTGTATTTTTTTGCAAGCAGGAAGTTATAGCAATTTTTGTACTTTGTTCATCTAATACACTGTGTCTAAAATTACTGTTGCAGTTCCCGCTAGTAAAAGAGTTGTCTTTATTAAACCCAAATTGATTCAAGGCCTTTTTTTGTCTATAGGTAGGTTTGTTGTTGAAATTAAATGAGAACCCAACAGAATTAATTGTATTCCAACATCACATTTCTACTGTTATCTGAGAGCCAATCTGATACTTATGCCACTTAAATATAATATATCCATCAAAGTTTTGTACCTCTCTAAATGTTTCTTTTCTAATTACAGAAAGGATCTACAGGTACTTTGATACTGACAGAGGAAGAAAAGCGGACACTAATTGCAGAAGGTTACCCAGTCCCCACCCGCCTACCTTTGAGCAAAGCAGAGGAAAAATCGCTCAAAAAGATCAGGAGGAAAATAAAAAATAAGGTGAGAATTTTCAAACGGGGTTTATATTCAAATTATATAAATTATATCAATGGGCCCAGTCAGTGAAACATTTTCATTATACTCCCAAGTGATATAAATATTTTTTCATGTATATTTAATGGAAAATTGACATTATACACATTAATCGTAATCCACCTTTCCAGATTTCGGCGCAAGAGAGCAGACGGAAAAAGAAAGAGTACATGGACCAGCTGGAGCGAAAAGTCGAATTGCTTGTCACAGAAAACAACGATTACCGACAAAAAATTGACACTTTGGAAACGTCCAACACAAATCTCATGAAACAATTGAAAGCGCTCGAAGCATTAGTAGCTCGTACCCACCCTCAGATCGTTAAGCAACTCAAGCAGGCCAACTGAGGGTTGAACCGTAGAAAAGTCGTATGAGTAGTACAAAAAAGCGAATTGTTACAGAAGTAGACTTTTTGATAGAAAAAGATTTTTTTAAAGGTAATTTTTTTTACCGGCAACTATTTTCAAATTATAAGTAAACAACTGTCAGCATAATTATAATTTGACACAGGTCAATTTACCAATACTTTCTTTCTATTATCTTTTTTGAAAAGTCTTCCAAAATTTTCAATACATTCCATATAAAATAATCTTGGAAGAAATCGAAAAACCAAAGGTAAGAGTGGAAAAAAATGTGTAAAAGCTCAAGGTTATTTTTGTATATTGTATTTGTGCGAGAATTAACGAAAGATTATTAATGTACTTAACTATTTTTGTAAATACAAAACAGGTATGTGTGCCTTAATGTTAAAAAACTATAATTGTAGGTTTAAGATTTTTATTGTTGGCAGAGATTTTGAAATCGAAAAATTTGAGATTTTTATTAAAAAATCTCACGTTTTTGTTGATTTGTTGTAAATTTTCTATACAAAAGATAAATAACTAAAGCTGATGTGGGACCATTGCTGACATTTAGTAGTGTCTTTATCTCGACAGAAAAATTCTGCCCTTACGGAAATAGACTGAACATTTTTTATTTTATTAAATCAATTATCCTAGTTTTTTTAACGGAATTAACGTAAAAAGGTCTAAATATAAATATTTATATATTTTTCGATATTTATAAAAAATCTAACAAGTGCAATTATAATAGGTGAAATCATTCACGCAGGGTGTTCTATTGTTTTTCAAAATTTTATTGTTCATGAACTGATATTTATTACCTGTCAACGCCCTGTATATGATAAAGTATATATTTTTTGTTGTTGCAACCGTAGGATTTTTAGCGAAAGTTAATTTAAAATAAAATATTTAGCTGCTTCTATTCTATATAAATGTTGTCCATGTATATATTATGTGTTAAAGAAATTTCAGAGTTTAAATAGCATCGAGATTTTTGAACGGTTATATAATTTATAATTGTTAGTCGAATTTTAAAAAATATATGTGTAAATGAAAGATTTTTTATCAGTACGCTGATATCGGATGTTGAATTGGAGTTAAGATGAGGTGAAATAAAAAATAAATGTGTAAATTAAGCTATGTTTAGAAAAATTCATAATTATTTTTTTATTTTTCCCATTTTTATCCAATATTCATTGATCATATAGATGTGGTATCGAAAATTGAACTCTGTTTAATATATCAGATTGAAATGTATCTTATCAATGTTAATTTTTTTAAATTAAATGTTATAGTTTCGTACAATTTTTTTGTAGAGTACAGAATCTATTGCATCTTCAAAATATAAATTTATTGTATTAGAGAACAAATTTAATTTTTTTTTATCGATTTGTTGTACCTAAATTAAATATAATATTTAAAAATATTTAGAAATGAGTTGTAGAGTTCAGAATTAAATAGAATAACCGAACTGAATTGTGCAATTCAAAACGATATTTGCCTCTTCAGTTTATTTGTATATTTTCCTCATTTCTTCGAATTTTGCAGGTTAGAGTTAAAAATTAGCATTTTGAAAATGTAAACGTATTAAAAATTAAATGTGTCGTATCGATTTGGTGGTTGTACATTGTCCGTCCCAATACTGTCTAGCGAATAATGATCGTGGTTCAAAATTTCTTTCATAAGGTTATTCTGACAATTCAGATGTTTTTAACACATAAGTATTTTAATTTTAATAATCTGCAATATTTTCTTTGTTATTTAATTATTTACGTAAAATTTTAAAGTTTAGAACAAACATTAACATTTTTAAAATAACATTTTCAGTTGTTATGAGAGTACATACTTGAACGTATGGCCATCAGGAAAATATTTACATGAAAGTTGCACATTAAATTTTGTAGCTCAGTATAGCATAAAGTATTGCACACAAAATTTGTTTGTTTTTTACAGTAAGACTACAGCGTTTTAAAAAATGTTTCCGTGTTCGCGTCCATTTCAACTTACAATTGCATATAGTGTCCACTTCAAAATTTTACAATTTTAAACCATACACAAAAATTTCACACAAATATATCTGATATATATGTCGTAGATAAAACGTCTTAAGAAATATTTCATGAAATATTAGAGAGATAGTTGGTAAAATAGTATGTTCATATTTCTTGAAACGTTTTAAAATATTTCACTGACATATTTTTTAATATTCGTATGTCCACCTGAAAAAGAATGAGATATTTCATATCACCTACTTGTTGTGATTATATTATTATACGAATATTTCAGAAATATTTTAATAAAATCACAAATCATATATATAATTATTTATCGCAGCATAATTTTTTAAATTGATTGGGTTATCAGGTACAATTTTCTTACATTAAGAAGTCGACTTTGTTAAATGTTCACGAGAATATTGAATTCAGAATTTTCTCTAATCCTTTTTGAATTTCGTTCAAATTGTACACAAATCACAGTAGCTTTCTTACAACTTTATTGCATATTTTATTACTAATGTCACATTTTTGTATATGAACTTTCACCTCCGATTTTTGTAATTTGAATTAGTATAACAAGTTTTTCTTAATATTCTCTTACACCTTATTGCACATTTTTACAATTAGAATAATTTTGCAAAAACTTCCGTAATATTTAATAAATTTTATCAAATATAATAATATAAATGGAACAATTTGTACCGTTTAAAATTGTCGTTGCAAAAATATCATGACGTCATTGTCGTTATGATAATGAATTTCATCAGGATTTAACACTTGTTACTTTATTCGGTCATCCATTACTGAGTTATTTAAATAAAATAATTTTTCAGTAACTTATTTACAGAATATTTTCTTTGTGAACATGCTTTATATAGTCAAGACTATAAAATTTAAATATATTCTACTAATATTATATATGAGGTCAATTTGGATACCATTGTCTATATTATATGAATAATTGTGTAAATAAAAGTGGCAAATATTTTGATAAACACTTTGGGATTCTTTATATAGTTATTAAGTATTAGAAATCTGTAGATTTCACTAATATCAGGGTTAAAACTCAGTTTGATGTAGACTTTTATTTTTATCAAGTATTTTTCGTATGAATGTTACGAATATAAGAATTACTTAAAATAAAAACAAACTAATACGTCTTGAGGATACAAAATCGTATCGTGCTGTATTTATAAAAGCGCTATACGAAAATGATAATCTACAGGGTAAGACATTGTATATAACAATAACAAAAATTTTACTGAGATCGCGTTATCGCCCTGTTTATAAGATTCTGATCACGAGCAATTAATTTTTTTATTTGCCGACGTTTTCCAAAACAATTCCGAGTATTAAGACATGATTTTGTAATTTATTCTGTTATGCAGAGTGATTTATTTTGAAATCTTAGCCCTAGATTGTAAAACAACGAAACTGTTATAAAAGTGATTGTTAAAATAACATCGTGGGCTATTATGAAAAACAGTCATTGTGTATAAAATGTCTTATTTCATACATTTTGTGTGTTATACATATATATGCGTTATATTTTATCGAAACACAGTTATTGTTCTGTGCAAAGTGGCTCCTATTTTTCGAGGGGTTTTTTATAATTTTTAGTCATCGATATTTTTTGTCTGCTTTTTATCGCACTTTATTGGGTACCAATAGCGTTGTTTTATGTAACGAATAAAATGAAATTGATTCGAAACTATCGATTTTTTATTGTTGCATCCTAATCCTCAAAATCCCTATTTTGGAAGTCAATTTTAATTGTTAGTAAAGTATCTACATAAAATGAATCGTTTGGATATTAAGTAATTGGTTCCAACTGACAGTAAGGAGTATGTTTATGAAGTATTGTTGTACTTTTTGTATTATATTAGAAATATCATTTGTAGAGCAACAAGTTGTTATCAAAGATGCGCCATGAAGCCACCGCAATAATTCTAATGTTGATCTGATCGCAGCTAATGCATAGCAGACGAGAAAATTTTGTATACAAAACTATTTCTCAATAGAACGGTAGTGTGGGGCGCCAATCGAATTATTCGGCTATTAAATTGGCCCAAGATCTTGAGAAAATCAGACGGTGTGCAGGACCCTTTAATGTTTAAATACTCACAATCCTACCCTCATAGGCGTACTAAAGAGAGAGAAGTAAATACGGATTTAGAAGTACTGTACAAGATATTAATAATAAAAAATAATCACTTAGTAAACTACTTTTTTCTGTGAAACGTCTTTTTTTTAAATGGACCCCCACTCCCCGAAAGACGAGCCTGGGTACGCTTATGCCTACCTTTATGTTAAATAAGAAGATCATCAAATTTATTTATTCTTATATACGGGTAACCCCATTTACATAAAATACAAAACAAAAAATTTAAAGAAAATAACATTAAAACTAAATCTAAAAACACAAAACACACAAAAAACATAAATCAAAGTTTATACAAAATAAAAAATAAAATATAGTTACTTAAAATTAAAATTATAATGAAGATAAATGTAGTCGCGAACAAAACAAAAACAAAAGAAACGGCATTAAATATTGCAATATACTTCGTGGGTTCAATTTAAAAATTATAACAACTAATATTTACTTTCACTTTTCTAGAACTTTATTTACATTTAAAACAGCTGATTCACAATACATTTTCATATAAGCTAGTCGTCGCGGTATCACTGCTGGCGATCGTGGCATGCTTGTTTTATATCACCAGCGTCGAATTCTCCAGTAGAAATCAACATCGTTCCTTCCGCTGCCGAGTCTTTTCGAGAATCGTATTTTTTATCGTAAAGCGTTTGTTGTCGTGCTGAAAGGACACAGGGTCGGCTTTGGGTAAATTTCGTAACACTGCCCCCCTTTAATTCTGATCGTCCCGATCAGAAACATCCTCTCCATGGTAGGGAGCTAGTCGATCTAAATGAACCACCTTCAATTTAGCCTTGGGGTTTCGACGGATCCGGTAGACGACGTCATCACAGATCATACAATAAAGATAGATGGGCAACTCAATGTTATAAAATGTGTTCACATTTTGTCCCACGAGAGGTTAGAATATGCATAATAAGCATCTTCAGAAGTCCTTCAAGTACTAAATTTGACGTTTGTTGAATTTGACAGATCATCACCAACTAAAAAGAAGAAATCTGCAGTTTCTGGTCCCAAGTCTCACCAACAGGGGGCTGTACTATCGAATTATTTTCATGTGTTCTTGGAAAATAACACCATAATCGAAACAAAAATCTGTATATTCAAGGAAAAACCAAAATTTCCTTGAATATACAGATTTTTGTTTCGATTGTGGTGTTATTTCCCAAGAACACATAAAAATGATCAAGATTATGCCACAAATAACCTTTAGAAGACAATGTACCATCAGAATAAATGAAACTCAATATTGAAATTAAATTTATTTATTTACAAAAGATAAAAATACAAGATATGAATTATTCAACAAGCACTAAAATTTGCTTACCCGTGTTTACTTGGTTTTGTGACTCAGCTGCAGGTTTCATCTTAAGACAATACAAATGATCATCGTCAGTTCACGCTACTGCCATACATCTATAATCCAGCTCAGACACTTCAGTGTTGGAACTTCCTTGATGTGACATTTTTATATTATTTTTCTAATTATCAGCAGCTTCTTAAAAAAAATAGCATGTATCTCTTTCACAATAGCTTGGTTGTTTTCATTGGTTTACCTGTCATCATATGGGGGTAATAATCAGTGGTTTGTTGTTTTCCTACAGAGTATACAAAATTGTCTCCTGAACTTCTCTCATAACCTGAAATTAAACAATAAATGAAATAAATACAAGTAACAGTATCAGAAAAAGATAAACATACCTGGCATGTAAAGTTTTTCGATGTTTATTCTTTGAAGCCGTATTTTCTGACACTTTTTGTTGGTTGTAAAATAATGCCTAAAAAAATATGCTTTAAATACTATTTAGTTTGTGTAGCTTCTGGCTATATACAGTACCTTAAAACGATGTATGAATACTGCAAGAATGGGATACAAAATTCTACCACAAATTAGAGAAAAAATAATTAATAGCTTCAACTTTCTGACAATGACAAAAAACAAAAATCACATCATTTGTCATTTACATGTACTAAGGGCCGATAAAGAAGATCACATTGTGTCACTTGGATATATTCGATTAACTGTCAAAAAATAGTACTTGAAGGAGTTCTGAAGGGGGCTACGTTTACAGTTCACCGACAGCTGGACCAACATTGCCTATCTGAGTTACCACCCCCTGGACGTCATTAAGCCTCTTGACCACCTCGTATGGACCATCCCAGGCGGGTGTAAGCTTTGGGGATTTACCCTTGCTTCGTTGGGGGTTGTACAACCAGACTTTGTCCCTCTCCTGG
Organism: Octodonta nipae; assembly: GCA_034190945.1. Classification (NCBI taxonomy): domain Eukaryota; kingdom Metazoa; phylum Arthropoda; class Insecta; order Coleoptera; family Chrysomelidae; genus Octodonta; species Octodonta nipae. The sequence goes on along the minus strand of CM067216.1, from coordinate 57,809,367 downwards.
GACCCGACTGAATTGGCCTTGAGGTCGTATCGCGTCTTCATCCGGTCACTGGTGGCCAACATCTGCGTTCGGGCTAATTCGTGTATTGCCAGCATGTTATGTCGGAGCTGGTCGGCATAATCGTCGATGTCTTGGGGAGGTTCTTCGGGGGAGCCAAATGCCAAGTCGCATGGTAATCGCAGCTCCTTTCCGAATAGGACCCTGGCTGGGGTCAGGCCTGTACTATTATGTACAGCAGAGCGATATGACAACAGGAATAGGGGAATATGCTCATCCCAATCACGCTGGTTATTGCTGACGACCTTGGATAGGTGTTGTTCCAAGGTCCTGTTGAATCTTTCCACCATTCCGTCTGACTGTGGGTGTAATGGTGTTGTTCTCGTTTTTCTGATCCCCAACATCGTGCAGACCTTCTGGAATACATTCGATTCGAAGTTACGCCCCTGGTCTGAATGTAATTCCATCGGGACGCCAAACCTGCTGAATAGTTGTTCTACTAGCACCGTCGCTACCGTGGTTGCCTCCTGGTTGGGTATCGCATATGCCTCAGGCCATTTGCTGAAGTAATCCATTGCGACCAGAATGTATTTGTTCCCCCTCTCAGACTCGGGAAACGGACCGGCGACATCGATGGCGATTCTCTCAAATGGGACGCCCACATTGTACTGCTGCATTCTGCCCTTGGTCCGGGTCTTCGGGCCCTTACTGGCGGCACATGTGGCACATTTGCGGCACCAAGCTCTGACGTCTTCGAAGTAATTCACCCAGTAGTACCGCTGGCGAATTTTGTCTAGGGTTTTATTCATGCCCAGGTGGCCTCCGGTAATTCCATCATGCACTTCGGTCAGGATGGCTGGCACCTTTTTCTTCGGAACTACCAGTTGGAACTTGGTTTCTCGTCCATCAGCGCTTTCCCAAACTCGCTTGAGCATTCCATTATCTACTCTTAGAGAGTCCCACTGAGCCCATAACGATTTCAGCACGCCGGAGTATCTAGCTACCTCGTCCCATCGTGGCCTGGGTGCCCCTCTCATTTTGAGTGACAAGATTGGTTGGATGTCTGGATCAGCCATTTGGTCCTGGATGCACTGTTCCGTTGTCCAGTCTTCATTGGCCTGCATTCGGATCTGCCTGATGGAGATACCCTCTCGCTGTTCCGTCTTCAGACAATGCTTGCATTCCGCTCTACAGGGTCTTCTGGATAGTGCATCGGCATTATTGTGCAACCGGCCGGCACGGTGTTCCACCTTGAAGTCGTATTGCTGTAATTTCTCCATCCATCTGGCCAGTTGTCCTTCCGGTGTCTTCATGTCCAGCAGCCATTTGAGTGCGGCATGATCTGTTCGGATTAAGAAATGGCGACCATACAGGTATTTGTGGAAATGGTCTACAGCCCTTATTATTGCAAGGAGTTCTTTTCTGGTGACGCAATAATTTCTTTCTGGCTTCGAGAATCCACGGCTGTAGTACTCGATCACCCTCTCTTCACCATCTTGCACCTGGGATAGGACGGCCCCCAAACCTGTGTTGCTGGCGTCGGTGTCTAAGATGAACTTGCCGGACTGTGTAGGAAAGGCTAGGATTGGGCTGGAACATAGTGCTGCCTTCAGTCGCCTGAATGATGTTTCGCAATCCTGATTCCAATGGAAGGTCTCTTTATCAGTGGTCTGCCGATGTAGAGGGGCGGCGATGGTGGCAAATCCCTCAACAAAACGCCGGTAGTATGAACAGAGGCCCAAGAAGCTTCGGAGTTCATGTTTGTCTCTTGGAACTGGCCAATCACGGATGACTTCTATCTTGTCTTCGTTAGTGCGGATTCCTGACTCGGACACTACGTGGCCCAAAAACTCTACTTCTTTTTGAAACAAGGAACACTTCTTCGGATTGAGTCTCAGGTTGGCGTTATTAATTCTGGAGAATACTTCGCCCAGGTTCTTCAGATGGTCGTCGAATGTCTGGCCCATGACTAGAATGTCGTCGAGGTATACTAAGCACGTCCTCCATGTTAACCCGCTCAGTACATACTCCATTAGCCTCTCAAATGTAGCGGGTGCATTACATAACCCAAAGGGCATGACCGTGAACTGAAACAGCCCTTTACTGGTGGAGAACGCTGTCTTCTCTCTGTCGTTTGCGTGCAGACCAACCTGCCAATATCCACTTTTTAGGTCTAGTGTGGAAAACCAACGGGAGCCTGCTAGTGTGGTCAAAGTGTCATCGATTCGGGGTAGTGGATAGCTGTCTTTCTTCGTGACATCATTCAGCTTTCTGTAATCCACGCAAAATCGGGTGGTTCCATCTTTCTTTTTAACTAGCACGACGGGAGCAGACCATGGACTGATGGATGGCTCAATAACTCCATTTTGTAACATGGACTCGATGTTTTCCTCGACTGCCTGTTGTTGCCCCAATGGTAGTCGTCTAGGTGGTATTCTGATGGGTTGAGCCTTTCCGGTATCTATTCGATGCTGGATGATGTTGGTGCGACCGGTAGTTCCATTTTTACTGTTAAAAATTTGCCAGTGTTTTGTGATAAATTGCTTGGCTTTCTTCTGGTTCTCTGGTGACAAGTGTGTCAAGTGGTTAGCAAACTGTTGTAGGAACTCTTTATCGGGCCCTGTTTCCTTCACCGACGTCTGGTACTCTTCTTCGCAATTGATGATGGTCTCTACTGGCTCGAAACAAGCTATCTCTTGACCATTGGTAATTCTGATGTCGTTGTTGGACAAATTCAGGACTCTGATTGGTATATCTCGTCCGGTTTTAACTATAGCCCGTCCAACCAAGTAGTCATGAGCTGAGTGTACGGGCTCCACCATTCCAACGCAGCTTCCAGGATTGCTGTCTAGCTGCCCATGAATAATCTGTTCCGTTCGACCGGGAATTCTAGCTGAAGACTTTGCCACAATTTTTATGGGCGTGAATGATGTGTTGACGGGCCGTGTCAATACAAATTCCTCATTCAGGAACCGAAGAACATCATATCTCGGGTCGAACATAAATCCATGCTGGCTAATTAGGTCCATTCCCAGTATAAAATCGTCCTCAATATTCGCTACCAGGACCCTATGCCGGATCATGTTGTCCCCTATCTGTAGCACGACATCTGCCTCACCCTGTATTGACATGGACTCGCCGGTGACTGTTCTGAGCTGGATGTTATTGGTAACTGGCCGAATTTCTGATGCTCCCAAAACCCTCGACTTGGCAATGGACACAGCGGCGCCGGTATCGATGGTGATGGTAACTGCTCGCCCGTTGATGGTGCCTCTGATGACTAGGCTGCCGCTATCTCGGCAAAATCCCCGGATGGATAACGTTTTGGGGTAACATGCCTCTCTGGTGCCAGTTCTTTGTGACCGGTCTAATATTTTGTTCAGACCAGCCAGCAGCGCTTGAAATTGTGACTCTGACTCTTCCTGGTTGAAGGAAACGGCTCGGACCCTCGGCTTGGACATGTTCATGACGGCCTCTACCCGAAGTAGAGCTTCACTACTTTTCTTGACGCCACTCAGTCTTAAGTTTCTTTGTACTTCCACATCTCTGATGCCGTTTATGAAACTCTGCGTGGCCAACTGGTCTTTCGTTTCCTCTGGCAGGTCTGGGTAGGACAAGTGTACTAACCGTCTAATATCTGCTTCGAATTCTTGAAGACTTTCACCGGATTTTTGCGTTTTTCCACTCAGTTGGACTTGGTATACCTGGCTCAAGGATTGATTGTCGTAACGTTTGTCCAGGATGGCGATGATCTTGTCGAAATTGCCTTGTTCCTCGACTGGAATGCTTTGGAGGAGTTCTAGGGCCGGACCTCTTAACGAAATTACCAGAGAAGTAGATTTTTCTTGATTATCCCATCCGTTAGCTGTAGCCACGGCCACAAATTGCCGTTTATACATGGGCCAAGATGAACTGCCGTCGAATGTGGGTGGTTTACTAAAGGAACCTTTGGTACTCACGGTGTTCTGGTATTTTCCTCGCTGTAAGTCCTGTTGCATTTTTTTGATTTCTGTTTCCACCTTGTTTTGAATAGCACTGATTTCAAATTTCACCTGGCTCTGTATGGAATCGATGTTATCTACTTTGGTTTCAAGGGCCTCCACATTATTTTTTAGGATCTTTATGTCGTCGTTTATCTCTTTTATATCTGATTCTACTATTTGCATTCTTTCATTAACTGTTTCGTTAACTTGTGATACTATTTGCATTAGTTGTTCAAATTGCATTTGTCTTTTTTCTTCAGTTTGATCTTGTTTTTGTTCAAATATTTTAAAATCATTTTCTCGTTTTTCTTCAAATTTCGAGAACAATCCTTCCAATAAATTTTGTTGTTTTTCTTCCACCGTGGAAACAAGATTTGTTGTTTTTTCATCAAAAGATTTTACTAACCTTTGTTGAATTTCGTCTTGATGTTGTTTCTCCTTCTTGTCACGTTTTTCTAGAATCTGTGCTATTTTTCCGTCTAGTCCCTCCGTAACCTGTTTGATAATTTTTCTGGTAGTTTCGTCGGTTTTTTCCATACTTCGAGTTTCCACAAATCAAATTACTGCACTTAATCCTTCACTTCTGACACCAAATTGCAATATACTTCGTGGGTTCAATTTAAAAATTATAACAACTAATATTTACTTTCACTTTTCTAGAACTTTATTTACATTTAAAACAGCTGATTCACAATACATTTTCATATAAACTAGTCGTCGCGGTATCACTGCTGGCGATCGTGGCATGCTTGTTTTATATCACCAGCGTCGAATTCTCCAGTAGAAATCAACATCGTTCCTTCCGCTGCCGAGTCTTTTCGAGAATCGTATTTTTTATCGTAAAGCGTTGTCGTGCTGAAAGGACACAGGGTCGGCTTTGGGTAAATTTCGTAACACTATTATAGAACAACGAGCGCTTGATTACCCTGATGGAGTTGTAAAACAGATCGATATGTGAGGAGTTCTTATTGCCTGTACGCAATAACCTAGTCATTGCTGAACAAAATCCATAGTTAGTTCTATGAAATGACACATTGAAGAGTTCTGAAGAACGAGTTCTTATTGTCGTATTCAAGTCTAGTAAGCAAGGGTAGTCAAGTTCACCTGACAACAACTTGTGTAGGAAACAAATGTCAGCTATGTTACGCCGATTTTGCAAAGATTGTAAATGCATTTGTACTAAAATATCACTATATTGATAATTGTCCCTGCTCAAACCCATTTTAAATGCTACTATGCGAAGGAATTTATTTTGAACTTTCTCAATATTATCTATATGTGTGTTATAGTGGGGGTTCCATATGACAGAACAGTACTCCAGAATAGATTGTACTAGTGAACAATATAATAAACGAATCGTATTATGAGAAAATGTTTTAGATGAACGAGTATTATCGAAAACGACCCCAAGGTCACGAATTTCACTTACTCGCTGTATCGTTTGTGAATTAATAGCGTATGAAATGATTATAGGTTGTGAAATTTTTGCAAAAGTAATAATAAAACATTTATTGATGTTCAGGTCAAGATCATGACTAATACACCAGGCAAATAAAGAGTTTAAATCGGATTGGAGTAACGTAGCATCATTGCAAGTTGCAATTTCTTTAAACAGTTTGAAATCGTCAGCATACATTAAGATATTACAATGATTAATAATTTTTCCAATGTCATTAATAAATAAATTAAAAAGAAATGGTCCCGCGTGAGAGCCCTGTGGAACTCCTGAAGGCACACTTATAATCCTGGAAATAATACCCCCCACTTTAACATAATGGTATCGGTCTGAGAGATAACTCTTTGTCCACTCTAAAATTGGCCCATAAAATCCTGGAGCTTGAAGTTTGGCCCAAAGAATTCTATGGTTAACTCTATCAAACGCTTTAGCGAAATCCGTATAAACAGAGTCAACTTGTAGTCTATTCTCCAAAGATTTTACTAAAAATGACTCGTAGACGGCCAAATTAGTTAAAGTAGATCTACCCGGAAGAAATCCATGCTGTTCGTTAACAAAAATGTGTTTAAATTGCCATGATAAGAATTGAGAGAAAAAGTAGTCCAATAATTTCGGGATCTCCGATTGCAAGCATACAGTTCGGTAATTCTCAATATTTTCTTTAGATCCACCTTTGTGGATTGGCCTCAGGTAGCTATATTTCCAAAAACTGGGAAACTTTCCGAATGACAGTGAAGTTAAAAATTGTTTTCAGAGGAAGCGCTAGAGTGTAGACACAGTTTATTAAAAAATGCGATGGAATACCATCAGGGCCACACGAGAGCTTTATCCGAAGTTCATTAATTCTGCCAATGATGTATGCTACAGTTACACAAAAGGAAGACAAGTTAACAGAGTTTTCATAATGAAAATGAGGCACATTAATGTTCTGATCCAATTTATAAACCGTTGGAAAGTAGGTAGCAAAAAGGCCTGCCGTTTCCTCAGCCCCGTTGCTTATTTCATCCTTATAAAACATGGATTTCGGAAGATTAAAAGACTTTTTCATGCCATTAATATACCCCCAAAAACTTCTTGGATTGTAATTTAAAGTATTTTCAATATTATTAATGTACAATTTGTAACAATTATTAGTGACATCTTTACAAATGCCTCTGATATGCGAAAAAACCAAATAATCATCATAACTATTAGTTGACTTAAACTTTTTATGCGCAGCCTTCTTTTCAGCTACCAGATGACGCAGCTGACTCGACAACCAAGCAGGATAAGGGGAAGACTTAAATCGTTTAACAGGCACGTGTAAATTAATAGCCGAATACAATTTATCATAAAAATAAGCTACAGCTGATTCAATATCCCAGTCGGACAACGGTTGGCAATTACAGCTATCAAGAAAGTTGTTGATAGCGAAATAATCCGCTTGTTTAAAGTCGTAATAAAAATCTTCATAAATTAAACTATTGCTAACACAATTAGAACACAGTAAAACATCAATAGGTGTATGGTTAATGGAGGATGGAAGTATATAATCGTCCGACATATATGTGCATAAACTAAAATCATTAGTAAACACTAAATCTAGAGTCCTAACCTCTTGCATTTAACACATAATTCTTTTGAAAAAGTCTATGAAATCCAAAGCAGTTTACCAATAAAGTGGCCGGATAGTTATTTCCATTATCTATAGTTACTCCATAAGTATCGTTATTCCAAGTAGCATCGGAAAGGTTATAATCTCCACATAAAACTAACTTAGCATCAGGGTAACAAGACAAAATAAACTCCACAGATCTACAATGGTCCTCATAAAGGCTGTAGTCTGAGCGCGGAGGGATGTAACATACACCCAATATAATCAACATTCTACGCTCTTTCAGCAAAACAAAAATTTGATTACAAGTTCGTTCGCACTGCACTAATGATGAGTTGATATTTTTCCGCACGGCTATAAGAACTCCACCTCCACGACTCAAAGAATTCCCACGTAACTCTTGTCTATCTTGGCGATAAACATTGAAATTTTCAAATCCAAGTTCTGAATCAAAGTGCTGTGGTGTAAGCCAAGATTCGGTGAAACAAAAAGCATCATAAATGCTGGTTGAGACGTTTCGACGTAGATCATCTAATTGTGTTCTTAAGCCTCCGGCATTGTGATAATAAAGTAGCATCTTATGTGAAGGATTGGCACTAACTGCAAGGTTACCCGTGCCATCTAATTTTTTAAGGGAACAATTTTAGGAACATTATTGATATATCTAATAGTGATTCTCTCACCATTTTCGGTTCTCTTGCGAAGTTCTGTTCGAAGGTCGTTGAGATATTTGCGTTGAGCTGGAGTGAGGTCAGAGCCTATTTTGATGTTTTCTTGATCCAATTTGTTTTTATTTCTCCGCAGTTTCAGAACGCATGACTTATCAGAAAAGATGACTTTTATACTGGATACACTTCAACTCTGGAGGTGCTAATCATGTGCAGTCGTAATGAACACGACCATGACAGCCATCACAAGTGCAAAATTTATTGTCATTAAGGTCCCCGTCACATTCTATATACTGAGTCGTTCATCTTTGAAATAATAACCGGGCCAGCGTACAAATATCCACTTCTATTTCTTATCACAGCAAAAAATGGAACAGGATAAACAGTTTAAATAATAGTGATATCAAATTACCTTAAATTGCCATGAACCAAAGTCGAGATTCACAATTTTAGAGTCAATTTGTTCATATATAACTTGGCACTAACCACATGAAGCAAAAATCAGAATTTAATTAACACTGAAAACCACTTAAAATAGCGAAAGAAGGCGAGTAAAAATGTTGTCGTTCGTTTCATCTGAAATCACGTTGATGTATTATTACATATTAATTTACCATTTTACCCTTTCTACTAATTCTGCCCTAACAAGAGGTTTTAATTAATTATATTAATTATTATAAAGTGCTTGATAGTGTTGGTATAATGTTTATCGTAAAGGCTCGATTCAACCAATACATTAGGTCTTGAAAAATTCAATAACTATACCTCAATCAAGAATTCTCTGTGATTACTTTTTGTTGCTCATTTATAGTTGGTTTGAAATAGAGCAGACGTTTCCTTGCTTCTGACAGATAATTTGTTCTCCTCTAATATATCAGATATTCTCCTGTTTGTTTGGCCGACATACCTTTTGAAACAGGTTTTACATGCAATGCTGTCACCCTGATATTCCAATTTCATTTTAGGTTTCGGGTTTTCCAAAGTTGTTCCTATGGCTTGGTGTGGTTTATACAGGGTAGTTATTTTATGTTTTCTGAGAATTCGGCCGATTCTGTCCGTTGTTCACTTGATGTACGGTAGGGTGGTGAGCTCTAGTGAATATGAATCGGTTTTTTCTACTATCGGTTGTAGGATTCTGGCTAGATGTGTTTTTTTTTTAAATTATATAGTAGCGAATTGAAGGCACTCACTAAGGGTCGCAGGGAAACGCCGTTTTGTGAATTTTTGTCCATACAATTTTAGGCATCTATTTGATGTTTCTCTTGGAATTAGTTTCTTCTTGATCTCTTCTGTAGGCGAGTCTCTGATCTTTGATCTACTGGTTTAGTCTAGATACATAGTAGGGTCTCTAGAGGAAGGTTTGCAGCTGGGGTCGTTTTTGAGAAGTTGCTTCATTTTGCATGGTAGCCTGTGGATTCCATTCTCGGTCGGTAGTATCGTGATATTTCCAGAATTATTCAGAGCTTTTCTCTCCTGATTGGTGAGGTTTGGTTTTGCAAATCTAATGAGTATGGCCACACCTTGTCTTATTTGCTATACTATCTCGTCATCTAAGTTTGTGAGGCTTGAGCCAACATTTGAGACAATTTCTTCGACAGGAATTCTTCTATAGGGTATAATGAATTGAAACCATTGCTAAGTACACCAATATCAGTTGCAGAAAGTTGATTTGATAAGTTAAGATACTGTAGACGGTGTGACTGTTGTTTTGGGCTGTGCTTCGTTTACGTTTTCGTGAGTTGACATGTAGATGGCATTTCGTAGCATCTAATAATAGCAATATTCCAAAAAACTGCAAATCAGCAAAGTCACATACAAATTTTGCCTATTACTGTTTTTTACCCTCAATTTACAACCTTATCAAAGAAAAACATTATTTCTGCGGCATTTTTGTCTATGCTAAATTAGTTGAACTAAACATATGTTTAAATCTTTTCCTCATAGGTTCATTAGAATCTCTGTTTCTGGTTCTTTTTGGAGTCTTACGATTTTTGTCGATCCATCTATCTATTCTCTCCATGCAAGCTGGAAACCCTGGTGTTTCTGCGTGATGCTTATTAATTTGCAAAGCATCTCCCTTATCATTGACTTTAGATTTATTTTTCTTAATGCGGAATGGGCAAAAAATGGCGTGCATCTGGCACTCTGATTCTTTTCAATCTAGAATATAACTAATTGCTTTCGTCAAAATCAGAGTGCGTATAAGCAGAGAGGTGCTATGCCCGGACGCAGGGCCCTTTTCTGCTTAAATTCCTCGAATAAGAATCAACTTTTAAATAGATTTCACGATGCAGTGTATTAAGGTGCAAACAGACTCTTCCACGTCACATAAGCTCACATGTTACTACGGCATGTCATGGCTCGCAATACCCATGCTTATAAATAGGCTTCAAGTAAATTAATGCAACCTCGCAGATTGGTGCAGACTACTAAACAGGGTTGCCAGATTGCTTGAAGAGAAAAATCCTGAAAAATCAATATTCTTTACGCATTCTAGTGCTTGGTTGTTATAGTTATAATCCCGCTTTTCTTTAAAGCTTGTCTACGATTTGAGTAATACCCGTGATTAAATTTAAAAATACCCGTTTGTATTGCAAAAAATTGACAAACTTGATGCCAAAATGAATTAATTTCCAAAAGATAGAAATAGAACGTTGCAGAGGGTAAAAATATAAGATTAAAAGAGGAGTCAAGCCAATAATATTCTTTGTGAATTAAGTTAACTGACCCAAACCCTATACTATTGATTGATAAATTCATACAATCAAAACTATTAAATATAATTAAAATTTTAAATTTCATATAATATAAACCGTAAATGTTTTAGTTTACCTTTCGTGCATATGTTGTCAGCATTTTATAGTTTAGGTGTTTCGTATTTTTATGGGCGAAAAATGCAAGTTAACTAAGAATACCTAAATGCTAAAATTATGTAGAAATCCTGATGCAGATCGTATGATTTCTTTAATCCCCAAACATCTTGAGTGGACCCCGATCAATAGAAAACTTGTAGAATCGAGAAGTGACGTCATTTTAGAATATGGTACCCAAATATCGTAATACCTTATGACGATAAAGTTACGTAACTTTTCTATTCTACAAAAATTTTCTACTGATCGAAATCTCACTGCTGTTATCCCCTGAGCATTTAGTCTATTCTTATGCATACTCTGGTCTATCATTTAAGATACAGTAATAAAAATACAGTAACTAACCAAAATAAGCCCTTAGACATTGTCATCCAGTAATCTTACCGAGAACATTCGGGAGGTGAGGGATATTGCATTTAATTTCGGTGGACAGATGTCGCTACTAACCTCGTTGAATCGGAAAAGGAAAAATAATATAACGCAGTTTTCCTGTAAATAGAGTCTAAAGTACTGACTCACACACACAATTGGATCTTATTGTTCACGTTCCAACTATAATGTTTGAACTATATCGTCTAATTACACCATTATTAAACAATAATATAAAAAATAACAACTTCCACAAAAATGGTTTATTCACAATTTGCTCAGTTATTGGGACTCCAATTCAACTGAAAAACTTAAAAAAAACAGTAATGGCTTGCTGAATAGATATTACAAAATGATGGATTATAAACAATGGAAAAGAAAAACAGTTGAGAATTGCATACATATCTAGATAAAAACAAACTTACACGGTTAGTAAACGAATTTACACTACTGTTTCGGACGAGCAGAAAAGATCCGCAATTAAAAAGTTACACATTGATTTGTTATAGTCGGGCAATAAATATAAACAATGAAAAATTAGCTGCAAATGAAGTATATAGAAATTTCTTGTGATAATAATTTACAATATTACGAATTGAGACAATTTATAGTCTTCAATATAAACATACAATCGTTCTTGAATTCCTTCAAGATTTAATACAAATAAATGACAATCAGAAGTATTTCGTAAAATATATACAATTGGCAAGGATGTAGCAATGGTTAATTTCTGCGATGTTGCCAGAGTCTCCATCCCGCGCTGTTGTCAAATCGAATCCGTTCTACTCGTCCTTGCTTTGTTTTACACTTCCATTTTTAATCACAAAAAGCACATTTGATATCGTTTTTTTTTTCTGTTAATTTCTTTACAACATGCCGAAACCCTTCGAATAATTGATCGCTTTGACCAGTCGATCTTTGAGTTTTTCTTTGGATGAGTACTCGGGCAACAAGAGCACGTTGAAACAAGTGTGCGCTGTGGGAAGTCTGTCCGAATCGGGACCGTTTTTGGCAATGACTAATTTCAGTTTGCTGAGACCGCCGATCGGTACTCTGTCCGAGCCGGTGGTGAACTGGAGAAGTTTCCTTTTGTCTTCTAAGGTGAGTGCGTGCACTATCGACCAGAAGTCTTTGATTATTGTGGATTCGTTGGTGTAGCCACCGTCATATTCTGTCGAGTTCTCGAGCTCGTCAAAGTCGAAATTCTAGTAAATTAAAAACAAATAATTAAAACCTAATTAGCAATCTGCACTACTGCACCTATTATAATGATATACAATTTGTTTGTTATGTAAGGGCTAATCTCTGGAATTACTTAGCTAGATCTAAAAATTCCTTCACTAAGAAAAAGCTACAACATCAGTGAGTAATATAGGTCTCATGTTATTTTGTGAACAATAAGTTTTCATTCGAAATCTCAATATTTGTAAATTATTTCAATAGAAAACGCGATGCTTGTTTTTATCGGTGTGAGATGATTAAATGATTCGATATACCAAAAAATAATGTACTATAAGAATATTAATGAATAATTGATCTAAAAAAATCAGACACTTCAAAGAATGCCCCTTCAATTATGTTACTATCCTTTTGCGATTATACAGGATTTTGACCGAAATCTGTTTATGTACTTCAAATATCTAATTTAAATTTTTATGTATCCAGATGCAAGTAACTACTTGTAAGTTAAATTCAGTGGCAGGATTGATTTTCATTGAGAGTTATATAGAGAGTTATACAGTGGAACTTACTGGCAGGATAATTTACTTGATATGTTCACTGACAAGTAAATATTTATATGAGTTTTTAATAGCAATTTTGGTTATAACTTTAGAATAAAATATTGACGAAATCCTTATCGAAGAAAGAGATTGTGATTGTTGCAGATATATAACATGTGCGCCGTCTATAATTATTTTCATTTATCCTCTGTAAGAGCCCTTCCGCTGGAAAAACGCACATAACACAAAATAACTGAAATATTTTTATCTTTTTCGAGTATATGCATTAATTAATTGTAATACCACTGAAAAAACATTCATTTCTTTCAACAACTTACCTGACAGAATATTTTGCGTGAATATATTCAATAAAAATTTAATCCTGCCATTAAATTTAACTGACAAGTAGTGACTTGACACTTTACTGGGAGGCGAATATATCGTCCCCAAATCAATCATATACGAATCTGAACTAAAAATTATGTTAGGGAAAATTTTGAAGGTCATGGGAAAATTTTTGCAATTCACTTCTTAGGTCTCACCTAAAAACGATGTATCATTTTGTATACAAAAGAAGGTAGTCTCAAAAGGCTAGTAACATGATTGCTTTGAAAGGTTCAGTTATGTGGGATCCTCAGGATAAGAGTATCAGACTTTAATATGAAGTAAGATAGAAAAACAACACCATATGATAGCAATGTTATCAAATACAAAGCTTAAAAAATCTTCAGTTAAGAATATAAGTTATATAGTAAATGACAAGTTGAAAAACCACCAAAAATTGTGTATAATAAACAACAATTTTAATTACTCAAGCTACAGTCTCTTTTTTTTAATAGTAAATCAAATATTATGTCACTTTCATTCTGAAAATTGGTGATTTATGTAGCTTTTTCCACCTTTATTATTCCTGTAATATATTTTTATTATGTCGTAAAAGTGCTCAGATTTATCTTCAAACAACGTTGAACAGTACTAATACTAAAATGTTATGTAAATAATGAGTAAACAGTGATAAATCTGAAATATCAAAAATGTGGAAATTATTGAGTTTACAGTAAGTAAAATAGGAATTTCGGTTATTCTTATTATAAAATAATTCTGCAGTTGCAGTTAAATATGCCATAATTGCAGAAGGAAATCCAATAAGTGAGATTTTTAGGAACACGCAATAGCTCCGCCCAAAATGATAGGTAATGGCTTTTCGGGGGATGAGGGAAGGATGGCAGAGTTAAAGTTTTATTTCAGATATAACAAAGTGCCAAAGACTAGCCCTGACTGGTAACGCCCCTGTTATCAGGTAATTATTTAAAGTAAAATGGGAAAGGGAGAGAGGGTCATATAGTATTTCCCAATCAAATTCAAATCTCGGGCTGCGGATTGTTTACAACTGTGTCTGCGGTATTAGTTGTAACTTTACTTGAGAAAAATGTATAATTCAAAATATTTTTATAATATAGTTAATAACTGGTTTGTACTCACTTTACTACCGCATATCAACAGTTCTATTTCTTCAGGACGGAATAGCAACTCAAGAGGCGATTCATCCACTACCATTTGAAACCCTTTATAAAAGGCTTTGAACTGCGTTTCTACTGACTTATTTAAAAGGTAATCCGCATATAAATCTACAAATTCCTGCAAAATAAAAACAATAATACACTTTCGGGCAACGGTTATTATTTTAAACTTACATATTTATTTTCTTGTGTAACATTTAATTGATCTCCGTTTTCTTTTAAATCATACGTTATAGTAGAACCGAACACGTCTTGATAACTTATCCTGAACGTCTGCATGAAGACTTCATCCAAGTCGGGTTCGGAATATTCTAAGAGTTGTTTTAGACTATTATACAAAACCTGCAATTAATAACGGATGTGTTTAAAATAAAAGTTGCAATGTCAGAAAACAGGTTAAACCATAACATTTTACATTGTGATATTTGGCTGGCTTTTAACTACTGTTTTATTTCTTAGTAATTATTCATTATTATCTATACGGCTTTTTATTGTATATAATACTGTCTTTTTCAAGACAGCACAATGCCAATTTCGGTGCAAACAGATACTTTTATTGTAATAGCATATTTTCGTAGTTTTGAACAGATTATTACAAAATATCCGCATGGAGAAATTTCTATTGAAACGTTTGGAAAACACCTAAATAGAATTGTCTCGAGATTTGAAGAGACTGTGAGTGTACCAAAACGTAAACCTGAGAAGGCAGCAATGGTAATAACAAGATGAAACAATTAGTAATGAAGATTAGGATCTAACGTTTTATTTCGATGATGTATGATTTCATTTATCAGGATATATTAATTCTCAAAAATTTTGAACAAGAGTCTACTGAAAATCCCCATACATTTATTGAAACTAACCTTAGTCCTATCAAGGCAGGGGTATGGGGTATGTTAAACAGACAGATTATAGTAACATACAGAGAACAAATGTTGGAATCATTTATTCACAGTTTACATGATGATGAATTAACAGATGGCTATTTCCAACAAGATGGAGCCCCGGCTCATACTGCACATGCCACAATAAATAACATATTTGCAGAAATGTTAGAAAATATCTTTACTAATATGAGAAGACATATCAGTTTATGCATAGAAAACAATGGATGTCACATCGAACATTTGTTGTAAAATGTAAAATATAAAAAAATTAAAATATAAAAATATAATTATACTAAAATATATTTGTGCTAAATAAATTAAATGTTAGTTCTTAATAAATATTTTTTGATCTCTTGTCTTCTTATTTAAAGATACTCTCTTAATAAAACATGACATGGAGTATACTGACATTTAAACAAATATTTTTTCATATACATATTCATATTATGTTTTATTATTTAAGCAGCAATATATATGCGATTAATTAAATTGTTCTGCCCACTCAAACTGACAGGTATACCTGTATGTAAGACTGGTTACATTTTAACTTTAACCTAAGTTACAAATCTTATTACTGTACTAATTAATTTATTATATTTATGGGAGTTTATTCTTAATAACAGATGTATAGAATCACTCTTTCACTTCTATCTTGTATCCCTCTTGATATGATGTTTTTTATTTATTTGCAACATTTTAAGAAAGTGTCCTTCAACACAATAAAGGGATTCAGTCCTTTTTTCACCTTTAAGGAGTGTTACCATAAATACAACTTACTTCATGATTATTATCACGATGGTTCCTATCCTTAATGACATTTATTAAGCCTGCATGACTATACTTACATATGTCATACTCAACGTTTATTTTTGTATAATAGTATGAATTTGGCTTATAATGTATCACTTGATACTTTCTTTTAAAACATGATTTGCTAATGTGTCATTTAAAAATAGGTTATCTTCAGTTCAGTATTAAATTCCTAGGGGCTCTCTCTTATTGTGACAATTATCACAGTCAATTGGTTTGTTTCTCCTGAACTCATACTCTTTATTTTTAGATAACAAAAGTTTACTTCTAATAAAGCCTATGTTAATAAAACATCATATGAATAATTAAATATATTTACTCAACAGTATACATCTGTGATTAAATTAAAGGTGTACCTGTGTGTAAGGCAGGTTATATCTTAAGCTAAAAATGGCAACACCACACTAATTTTTAATTATATCAATATATTTCCAAAAATGCAATAACAAAGTATACTTGTAACATGTATTAAAATTTGTTCTTAATTACAAATCTACTCTTTCAGTTCTGTTGTCTATCCCTTTTTATCTTGATGTTTATTATTACACTTGCAGCAGTTTACACAATTGTTTTCTTCTCATCAGGATACTGTAAGAACCCTCCATAAATAAAAATAAAGAAAGGTTCTTACACTTAGAAATATGACCAGAAACAAAATTCTTCCATCAATTTTTATTAAAATCCACACTATTTTTGCACCAATTACCTCTAATGTGTATATTTAAGAATAAGACTTTATGATTATCAATGATTCCCATCCTTAATGTCATTCATTAACTGTGCATTTGATATTTGTCATACTCAATGCAGGTAACCCTTATTGTAGTTTAATATGGCACTAATTGATTTACACATTTTGAGAGTTTAGTTTTTGCAAATTATTAGCATCAAATTGGCCATTATGGTGATTATCTCTAGTATCAAAGTTAATCTGTTGATTTACACTGAGTTCATACTCTGTATTTTTACATAATAAAACTTTATTTTGTTTAATTAACTTCTTAATTAAGGGACAGAGTCATTTCCTTGCTTGAATTTTCTGCAATGTTTGAGGTTATGACTTATGTCAACAAGAAGTTTTCAAATCATTCAAATGTCATAATTAACAAATTATCATATGTGCCAACTCATTATTCTGTATCTTTATTTTCAATACCAACTACTCACTGTTGCCATAAGAATTTATGTATTGCCAATTCAGAACACTTCAGATTGATCACCCGGTATAGCATGGAGTATTCGAGTGAAAAATAATCGATTATTTAACTACAAACATTGACGTAGTAACGAGCGACCACAATGAACACCGAGGAAGAGATACTATCGCTCCTATCTCGATCGATTATATTTTATTCGAATGATCCCATCACTATTAATTACCACGGCCGTCGCATGATGGCGCTAATATTTATTTAAGCTAACAACCAACTGCCAGGGCTATCCGCGATCAACAATATAAATTTAAGTGTAAATTTGAATAATCCTCATCTTTTCAGACCTTGTCGCCGCTTTTTTCCGTTGATGCTGTTGAATCCACTTTGTTAATCTACTGCCTAGAGTTTTTTATCTTTCGGATTCTCAGTCACCCCGCTGAATGGGAAAGTTCTAGTAAAATAGATGGAAGTAAATACACAACCACATGAATACTGTTACATGCATATAAAACGTCAAAAAATAGTGTTTTTATTACCGGATTCCAGTCCTGTAAATCCTCATATGACCCCTTCCTGCCCATCAGCTTCCTGTACAGTACCATCGGAAAATTCACAGCCAAAATGACGTTATTATAGATCGCCAATCCCAAAACGATGCCGATTAACGTGAACTGAGCGTCGATTTCGAAACTCGTCGGATTGAACCACGTCGTTTGGGTTTCCGGTTGAACCGTGAACATGGCGTAGTCGGGATTGAAAATTTCATCGATGACTAGCTGAAAAAATTCTTTGGAGACACCGCCTTCGTCTATACCTTGTTCACCTTCGAATTCCACGACTAGTTGCTTTTTCAGATCGTTGGGGTTCTCCATAGAGATCATTTCAAGCTGGAACATGAAAATAAATTATTTGAAAAACGAAATCATTCCTTGCTTTGGAAAAAAAATAAGAAATATAATGGACCTTGAATAAAAATATGTTTTAAGAAACCAAACTATCAGTTATCAAATTTAAACAGATGTTAAAGGAATGCAATGTTTTACGGATATTTTATTTATTTCTAACATTGTATTTTTACAGTGAGTCTGTTTATTTTTTAATTATTTTAATGAAATTATTAAAAAAACAGCAGTATTATACCCGAGAAGAGGAATTATTTGTATTACCGCTTACATATACAACCATACATGCCAAAAAATAATACGGTAATATTGCTTGGATAAATTGTGGTTTTCTGGGCTATTTTGACTTGGTCTACTGGAATTTCCTCCGAACTTTACAACTGCAACTGCATCACACATTTTCAGAGGCGCAGATATAAGTTATAGCTAGTAGAATGCGTAAGTTGAAATGAACAGTCGTCAGGTGGAGCACTGGTACTTAATCCTGTCTGTGGGAGCATGGTGTCTCCTGATTGACCGTGGCAATCGAGTTGGGGAGTGCAAGTTTCAAGGAGGTATTTCAGAGAACAATTGAATTACGTTTTAATTTTTAGATGTTTATAAATGACTAAGGCTTTCCACTGGAGGCAAGAATGGTGACTGATGAAAGTAATGCGACAGACGATTTTTCAGATTACAGCAATCGGCAATTTCGATTGTACTCAGAAACCGCTGAGTGGCATCGATATATTCAACAACGCATGAACTGCGTATCCTGTAAACTCCTTATAATGACAGAAAATCACTGGGATCTTTATCAGATCGGATATGTGGCGGAAGTTGTTAAGTTTAAAAACCGTTGATCGTTGATCTTTCTTCTGATTGAATTCCCGTCCTGATTCTAAGAACTATCTTATCTTACGGGCTGAGTAGCCATAATGAGGTGTTTTGAAGATTGTGGACCATCGGTCCACGAGAGTCTTCATTAGATCTCTTTTGACTAGGATGGTGATTGAAATATTTGTGGAGATAACCTCCAACTTTTTGTTTTTAAGTTATTATTATTGAAACAGATTCAAAATTGTTTGCATTACAATAGTTTAGCATTTTTTATATTACTGTGCGCCGCTGATTATGATTTGTAACTAGAATAACGTTATTATTACTAATTATTCAGAGGAAATCTTTTCCTGTGTGGTAGGTAAATTAGGGTTTTTTGGCACTAATAAATGAAGTGAATGTGATTTAGGTCACCTCTTCAAAATGCAATTTAATATTAATACTCTCATAGTTCACGATTCAAAGTATTTACAACAGCCAGTACCTGAAATCTCAAATAATGCGAACAAGACCCAGTTTTCTATCATAAAGGTACTATTGCGCAAAATTTTAACTAAAGAACGTTGGTCTCATCAATATTAATATAAATTTTATAAAAAGTTATAGTATACTCACCTCAACTAAGGCGTCATCGATAATGTGATCCCTCCGCACTTTTAGCCTCAAATATGGTTGTGAAGGGAGTCCCGTGAACGCTTGAAGAAAACTTATCCTCCGTTCTGAGTACATCCGAATTCTGTTGTCGAAATACAAGCCCATCGTTTTCGTCGCCGGTGTCAAAATGAATGGGTAATGCATAAAACTAAATTTACCTGTAAAAAAATGCAATACTTTGTATGTATTTTTGAATTATTTTCTTCTCATAATCGAGTTTGTTTCAAAATGTTGTCAAAAATCAGTCTATCCGTATGCGCCATGATAAAGTGTTCTGAAAAATTATTTATAAAAAAATAAATGCTGAAAAATCATCTTTTTCAGTGCTTTTCTCTATAACTTCGTTGCTATAGGGTGCAGAAAAAGAGTTTAACGAAAGTTGTTTAGTACCAAATTTCCTACAAGGTTGATGGCATTTTTTAAATTCTCGAATTTTCTCGGAATTTCGATTTGTTTGAGAAAATGTGAATTTTTGGAAGCTAATTATACAATGAACTGTTTGAAATAAGTCCGGTTTATTATAATAGTTTACTTGTCCAATAAATTGTAAAAACATTAAAACTATTTAACAGATGGCCAAGATTATCTTTGAATCAAATTTTAATAGCTCCAGTTATTTGTCAAAAATATTTTAAATTATTGATTGATCTATATCTATACTAAAAATTTGAATGATTGTTTGTTTGTTGATAAAAGTGGTGAATCGATTTTAAAAATTCTTTCACTAATAAAAATACGATCTGCAAATAACATACGTTATATTTTATTTTTATATAATGCTAGATTGCGTGCTGGGTGAGGCAGTGGTCTATTGCTTTTACTTAAATTTAATATATTGGCAACAAAAAGTGATACAGACTTGAAAATTGGTAATAAGTAATACTGGTGTGAATCTTGATATAAATATATTCTTCTAAAATAAATAAAAGCATGTTTAAGCATTTTGTGAAAATTCAGTTATCCTGAACGAATAAGTGAGTTATTTTTTAAGAAAAATTCACTATTTCTCGGGAACCGAAAGTAATGATAATTATATTAATTCATTAAATTAATAGAGATTTTGACATTTTGCGAAAATTCTATTATTGAATGCAGGGATGGGTTTCAATAATTATTAGGGAACAAAAAAATTATGCACATGTGAAAGTTGATATATCTGCTCTCCTCAAGAAATGACTAGAAGTTCATTTAATCACTAGGTGAAAATCACATACTCCACAAATGTTATGTGTGTATTTATTGACTATTTTCTTTAAATGAATAGATACATTATTCGTCATATTGCGATTATTGAATTTATGGAGGGGTTGGGACTGAATGGTGTTCACTATCAGATTAATCGCAGGTGAAATCTCAAAAAAAAACAGAGAATTTACGCAATATAAAACATGTTAAGTGACAAAAATGTATACTGATAATAATTTAAAAAAGACTTCAACAATCTCCAAATATATTTTAACTTTTTTATTTGTTTTATCATTTGGACCACTTTCTATAAATGTAACTAATTCACTCTATATTGCATCCACACTCTATATGCTTATGTGAACTGGTCACTCCTATATACCTTATTGGTCTATTATTTTCTGAATCACCGTGTACAGCTATAATTCAACTCAACACAATATTACAACGGTCCGGGTATCTTTAAAACCACCCTGTAAAAATACAAATCCTCTCCACACTATTGACTCTTTCTATTTTTCTATTGTTTAAATTATTCCTGTATATCAATGATTTCACTTCGCCCCATATGTCTAGTATTCGATTTATGCACCTGCTATATAACAAAATTCACCTTTTTGGAGCACATTTTGTGACTATAAATTTACTCTACAATTTATTTCAATCACCCGGTATGTGCAACTGCATTTACGTAACCCTTAACTGCAAATGCAACAAGATTGAAACCGCACGTGCAAGGACGCAGATTCAGCGACTTGGCTGCCTGATGCATATCAAACCGATCTTGAATTAGAATCGGCATAACAGTTGAAGTAGTTAGACGTATTTTCATAATTTAATATTTTATAATCAGATATATTTTTGAATTTATAATTTTAAGTTTAAGTGAAATAAATATTTTTTAAAAACAGTGTTAATTAACACAAAAACATCACTGGCGCAGTCACACACGGATTTTGGAACGGGAAATTATCAAAATTAACCCGTCTGAAACCAGAAAATTCCAAAGAACCTCCACGACCAGGAAAGTTCCAGGGATCTGCCAAAACCTCCACGAAGGAAAGTTTTACAGGCATGAAGAGACAAATATTGTAAGTTACTCAATTCCAAATAACTTTTGTTAATTTCTTTCCTGTATATGCCGATCTCCTCGCAATTCTTACCTCCACGTCAGGAAAGTATTGATAGCGAGTTAAATATAAGTTTTGATTCAGATTTAGATTTAAGTTCACTATTTAATAATTTGACTTTAGATAATAATTCAAGTAATAATTTAAACATGGCTCAAATACCAGTTTTTGATACAAAACTTCTACAAATAATTCCTCAATTTGACGGAAATCCCTTAGAGTTAAGTTCATTTTTAGAAACTGCAAATACTATAATCAATACATATTGGGATCCGAACCCAAATAATGCCGGTTGTGTTCAAAATATTAGCATAATTTATGGCATTTACGCTAAATTAACAGGCAAAGCACGCGAAGTTTATACTATATGCATTGCGAAAGACTGGCACTCCGTCAGAAACGCATTAATTGCACACTTTGGCGATCAAAGAGATGAAAACGGACTTTTGTTTGATTTAGATCAGTTAAGACAAACTAATCTAATGAATCCGCATTACAATTTTATACTAGGGTAATGTCAAATCTCAGTGCATTACACAATTATTTAGACACTCATGAACCCATTGCCGCGAACAAGCAGGTAAAGAAAACTTTTTACAACACACATGCTCTCAAAATATTTTTAGCTGGTCTCAGAGAACCATTAGGCTCTACAATTCGAGCGATGAAGCCTACTGGGTTGGCTGAAGCTAGACAATTTATAATTTCTGAAATTAACATACGTCATTTGCAAAAACCTATTGAAAATGTAAAACCAAAACCACAAAATTTTCAAAATCAACCACAAAACTTTAAACCTTTTCAAAATAATTTTGCTTTACAACATCATGTACCATTATTTCAACAAAATGTACCTCAGTTCATAAACCCTATTCAACCTCCATTTCCACGCGGACCAATAAATATTCAACCACGTCCTGTACCCTACGAAAGACTACCAACGAATAGTCAAGTTTTTGGAAGACCCAGACCACCAATTAATGTTTGGAAGCCAAATAATAATTCAAATAATCATACTAATATTCAAAACAGACCTCAACCCGTACCAATGTCAGGTGTATCAAATTTTTCTAATCATACTGCTAACACTGTCATCCCAAATCCTTGTTACCAACCGAAGAAATTTGGAGAAATGCATAATTTTGATTACAATGATCCTAATCAATATTTTTATAATAACAGTAATGAAACAAATATACCTGAACAATCGTATTATAACAATCAATATTGTTTTAATGAACCGAACTATGACGAAAACTATGATGAAAGTGAATTTTACTCAAATTCATCACCAACAGCTCATGACTCTAACATAACTCATCAAAATGAAACTTCTAATTCTGAAAATCTTAATGAACCCAATGACCAAAATTTTCACGATCCCAGCCAAAATTCGAAAATCTCATAGAAATGCATTCAATTTACGATCGCAAAGATTTACCTTATATTAAAATTGTTGATCCTCCCTTAAAATTATTGATTGATACTGGAGCAACGAAATCTTTTCTCAACCCAGATATTGGTGAGAAATATTTTTCTGATAATATTCAAAATGAAACTTTCACAATTTCTTCTATTTTCCAAACAACAACTCGAAACCTTTGTGTAAAGATTCCAGCATTCGCAGAATTCAATACCAAACAACCCATTAAGTTTTATCTTTTCAAATTCCACCATTTTTTCGACGGTCTAATAGGCTACGACACTTTGAAAGATCTTAAAGTTCAACTTGATCTTAAAAATTATAAAATAAAAACACCTTCAGCAGAAATTCCTTTATCACACTATGAAGCAAAAGGAAAACTTTTATTCTTTGCTAGAATAGAACCCTTCACTATTGAAACAGCAAAAATTCCTGTTAACATAACAAACGGACAAATTCTTATTCCCCAAACCAAACTATTCAATTGTGTAATTCGAGAAGGATTAACAATTTCAACAAATGGTTACGCCCCTGTCGATATTCAAAATTCCACACCACATGTCCAAGAAATTTGTTTATATAAACCCATTAATGCAAATTCTTTTACCGAAAATGACTTTGAATTTTATCATGTTCAAATCGAACCCTCTTTTATTGACTATCAAAACAACGTAACAAATTTACTTCGAACGGACCATCTCAACCCTGAAGAAAAATTTCACCTTGAAAAACTTTGTAAAAACTACTCTGACATATTTCACCAAGACAATACTAAACTTACTTTTACAAACCAAGTTAAGCACAGGATAAAAACCAAAGACGAAATTCCAATTTACACCAGATCTTATAGATACCCGTTCATTCATAAAGAAGAAGTCCAAAAACAAATAGATGAAATGCTAAATCAAGAAATAATTAGGCCAAGCGATTCACCATGGTCTTCACCTATTTGGGTAGTGCCCAAGAAAGCTGACGCTTCTGGAAAGAAAAAATGGAGAATAGTAGTTGACTATAGGAAGATTAACGAAAAAACGATCGATGATCGATACCCTATTCCCAATATATCGGACATATTAGATAAATTAGAAAGAAGTCAATATTTCACCACCCTTGACCTAGCAAGTGGTTTTCATCAAGTAGAAATGCATCCAGATGATATACAAAAAACAGCATTTAACGTAGAGAATGGACACTATGAATACCTAAGAATGCCTTTCGGATTGAAAAACGCCCCCGCGACTTTTCAGCGTGTGATGGACAATGTATTAAAAGAATACCTTAATAAAATTTGCTTAGTTTACATTGACGACGTAATTATATTTTCAACTTCTCTTCAAGAACATTTAGTTAACTTAAAGAAAATTTTTCAAAAATTTCGAGAACATAATCTCAAGGTACAATTAGATAAATCTGAATTTCACAAAAAAGAAGTAGCATTTCTAGGCCACATAATAACGCCAGAAGGTATCAAACCGAATCCAGATAAAATAAAAGCAATCCTAAACTATCCAATACCTAAAACAACTAGAGAAATAAAAAGTTTCCTCGGACTCCTAGGTTATTACAGAAAATTTATTAACAATTTCGCAAAAATAACTAAACCATTTACCAGTTGTTTAAAGAAAGGAGCAAAAATTGACATCAATGACCCTATTTACATAAAAACTTTTGAGGACTGTAAAAAACTTTTAACTAATGACCCAATACTTATACGACCAGATTTTACTAAAGAATTTATATTAACCACCGACGCTAGCAACGTAGCAATTGGAGCTATACTATCGCAAGGACCCATTAGTCAGGATAAACCCATTGCATATGCATCCAGGACTTTAAATGATGCAGAACAAAATTACTCAACAATTGAGAAGGAGCTACTAGCCATAGTTTACGCAACTTCTTACTTCAAATGTTACATAGTAGGAAGAAAAATAAAATTAGTCACCGATCACAAACCTTTACAATGGATAATGAATGTTAAACAACCAAATTCCAGACTAGTAAGATGGCGATTGAAATTAGAAGAGTTTGATTATGAAGTCATTTATAAAAAAGGCAAGTTAAACACCAACGCAGACGCATTATCAAGAGCAGAAATTTATCCAACAGACACTTCATCAAATGTTTTACCAATTTATGAATACATGGACGAATTTAATAGAAATATAATGGAAAATCCCGAAGCAACTTCCCAAAATTCAGACGAAAGTGAAGAAAATCAAGAAAGATTCTCACTTGTCCCGGAAGTAGATCCAGAAGAACAAGACGGAAATCAAACTGTTCACACTAGTAATGAAGATCCAATCTTAACAATTGACATCACGGAAAAACCTCTAAATTATTTCCAAAATCAGATTATGATAATAAAAACTGACCATAATTGCAGAACAGTCAGAAAGAAAATTTTCGAAAATCCAGTACTACGAACAAGATGGCAAATTTACGTCACTCCCGAAAATTTCCAACAAGCCTGTATCAAATTTCTGAAAGAATATGGTGTTCCTAAACGTCAATACGTATTTTATTTCCAAAATGACGATAATGACGATCTTTATAAAAATATGTGCAGATTTGTACCGCTCATTTTCAAAAACTCTGCTTTTAAACTATTAAAATCAAACAAACTACTTTCCGACATAACTAAAGTAACTAGACAACAAAAATTAATTAAATCACAACATGAAGGAATCACTAACCATAGAGGAATTCATGAAACCATCAATGAACTGAAATTAAAACATTACTGGCCAAAATTAATTGACGATGTAAAAAACTTCATAAATAACTGCCATATTTGCCAGCAGGTAAAATATGAAAGACACCCACCACTTGCAATTGCAATTAACACCCTCACTGAAAAAACCTTTCGAAACCCTACATGTAGATACATTCAAATTCGATAATGTCACTGCATTGACAATATGTGATAGTTTTTCAAAATTCGGACAAGCCTACATTTTGCCAAGTTTATCAGCTATTCATATTTATCAATCCTTGTTACAATTTATTTCTTCTTATAAAATTCCTGAAAATATAATTTCAGACAACGGAACAGAATTCACGCAACATTTAATAAAAGAATTTTCAAAACTTTATAAAATTAATTGGCATTATACTTTAGCCTTAAACCCAAACAGTAATTCTATTGTTGAAAGATTTCACTCCACACTCTTAGAACATTTAAGAACTCTTTCACTTTTGAAACCACAACTAACTTCTTTCGAAAAATTAATCTACGCTATAACAGGCTACAACAACTCAATACATTCAACTACAAATCAAAAACCAATTGATCTTTTATTTGGACATCTTGAATTAAAAGACCCTATCGAAATCGATAATTCGATACAACCGATCAATCATCAAATAAATGAACACAAAGAAACCATGTTAGAACTTTATAAAAATATTAACCAAAAATGCTCTGACAAAAAACAAAAGGTAATTACTAAACTTAACGAAAAAAGAAACGATCCACCCGATATCCAACCAGGAATCAGCGGTTATAAAAAACTAACGGAACGACAATCCAAAACAAAACCCCTTTACAATCGAGAACATATTTTAAGATCTAACGAATTAACATTAACAACCCCTCACGGTACTTACCACAAACAAATTTTTAAACCTCAAAGAAAATTTACCAAACAATTTTTGCAGGATAATCCTGATGACAATCCTGATGACCAACAATCTGATAACGTCACGGAAAGTTCAGATTCAGAACCTGAACAATAACCCCGGAATTTTAATTTTCAAACAAGGAACCGCAAGAATTAAAATTGGTTCTCACTCTTTCCTTCATTATATTCCCATCAATTCAATCAAAACCCAAATTTTTAATATAACTCGTGAATATGAACACATTGGTAATTTAATAAACCAAACTACCCTTAATTATAAAATGGAACTTTATACTAGTTACCAACATCTGAAATTTGAAATTGATAATTTAAATAAAAAATTAATTTCAATTTTCCCCAATCAAAGATACAAAAGAGGCTTATTGAATCCTCTAGGTAGCATTATCAAATCTATAACTGGAAACATGGATCAAGAAGACGCTAAAGAAATCTATAACAGCATTTCACAATTAGAAAATAATCAAAACCAGATTATTAGAAAGGTAAATAAACAAATATCTCTAAGTACTAAATTGGTCAATGGTATAAATGAAACAATTACGTCAGTTACGACAAATCAAAAATTAATTTCTAATAAGGTTGAAGAATTACGAATTGCTCTAAATGAAACAAAATTCGGTTATGAACATTATTTTGAAATTCGAGAAATCTTAAATCATGTAAAACTTAATTTAGACTCAATACTTAATTTTCTGACCGAAATCGAAAATGCTATAAGTTTCGCTAATCTAAACACTTTGCATCATAGCATTATTTCACCAGAACAACTTAAACATTTAATAAACATTCTTTCTGAAATTCACAGCCATACACAAATATTATTTGATAAGAACAATTATTTTGAATATTACAAAATTGTCAAAACAAATATTCTTTACACTGAAGATAAATTAATATTTTCTTTAGAATTTCCACTAGTTCATTCTGAAGTTTTTAATCATTATCACTTATATTCGATTCCGAATATCAATAATACCATAATTATTCCTCCTCAACCTTTCCTTATATTGAGTAATGACCAATATCAATGCCAAGAAATCAACCCCAACTACTTGTGCCAAACAAACAGCCTGGTGCCCACACACGAAAATTTAGACTGCATCACATCAATCTTATCGATGGAGACAAACTTAGAAAAATGTCAACAAGTTCCTGTCAAGTTAATCAATACCATTATTGAGGAAATCGATGAATCCCATTGTATTGGTATTTTTCCAAGGCCACAGAAAATTCAAACAAGTTGTGAAGAAGACGATGTAGCCATCATTAAAGGACCTTATCTTTTTGAAGTTCCACCCAAATGTTCAATTTCAACCCCGAAGTTCACCTACCAAAATGAAAAGGGAATCTCCCAAGGACATCCAATAGCCCTTCAAGATATTGAAGAAATTTCATTACCAGTTATGTCTGTTCAAAAACTTAAATTAGAAAAAGTTTCACTTGATAAATTGCATGAAATTCAACTTGAAGAAATTAATAATGAACCTTTAGAAACAATTCAATTGCATTCAAATTATCACAGTTGGTCCATTGGAACATTTTCAATTTTGATTTTATTAATAATTTGCTATTTTCTTATTAGAAATAGAAAACAAATTCAAGCTTCAATAAAGAAGAAACTTCAACCCAATGGACAAGATGCCACTCCAAGAAGAGTTGACGAAACTCGAATAGTTCCACCCTCAAGTTCCTTCTAAGGGATGGAGGATTTACGTAACCCTTAACTGCAAATGCAACAAGATTGAAACCGCACGTGCAAGGACGCAGATTCAGCGACTTGGCTGCCTGATGCATATCAAACCGATCTTGAATTAGAATCGGCATAACAGTTGAAGTAGTTAGACGTATTTTCATAATTTAATATTTTATAATCAGATATATTTTTGAATTTATAATTTTAAGTTTAAGTGAAATAAATATTTTTTAAAAACAGTGTTAATTAACACAAAAACATCACTCTGCTCCAAAAATGTTTTTAAACCATGTCTATAATTATATCCCGTCCTACGTCCTATAATTCAAATATGCTAACTGCTTATGCTCATATAACTAATTTTGTATACACCCTGAATAACAATAATTTTACCCCACCCTTACTTCAAACACCTTGTCTAATCAACTACTTACGTTCCAAACTATATAACTTTTTTAAACCGCCCTGTATATCTGTAATCATACTCCACCTTATATTTCAACCATCCTGTACACTCAACTGCTTCTGACAATTTTTAAAGCCTTTTGTATAACTAATTATTCTCTGTTCTATAACGCAAATATCCACTCTGTATAACTGCAGTTTTGCTCCACTCTTATTTCAACCACCTTGTATACGCAACTACTTATGTGCGACCCAATTCAATATTTTTAAAACCACCCTGTATAGCTAATTCAATTTCAACTATCCTATGTATACAACTGCTTATGTACCAGCTAATATTACATACACGCACGCACACCGAATACCACACAGAAGAGATCGCCGGAATAACAAATTTTCCTTTTAATAAGCTGACTTCAAAAGCATCAAAATGAAAATCATTACAAACACCCTGTACAACATACTTTCATGGCATATCTTGACATTTAAACTAGATATATATATAATAAAAATTTGACATTTACCACAGAGGGTGGTAACTCAGATAGGTAATGTTGGTCCAGCTGTCGGTGAACTATTATGGTGTTTGATCTTAGCCCTATTAACAAATTCTTCAAGTACTATTTTTGACAGTTAGCCCAAGTGACAGCTCACAAACACAATGTGATCTTTTTTATCGGCCATTATCTTTATTGTATGATTAGGCTTGAATAAATGTTTTTGTCGGCCATTGCTTATGAGATTTATGTCTGTGAAAGCTAAAGCCATCAGCCATCATTCGCTCTCTATTTTTTCTAATTTGTGCTGGTATTTTGTATACAATTCCGTTCTTGGTGTATTTATACATAGTTAAAGTGAATGAACAGCATAGAAAAATGAACTTGTTCTATGGTGAACAGGCATGTAGCAGTACCAGGACATTTGAGGATGATCATTTGTATTACATTAAGATGCAACCTGTCAGAGAAACAAGCACACAAGAGTAAGTCTTTTAGTGATTGTTGGATAAATCAACATTTTGATGAATTTGGTACTTTTTCCTCATATACTGATTTGTATTTCATTTATGGTTTCATTTAAGGTTATGAGAGAACTGCAGGAGACAGTTTTATAGACTCTGCTGAAGAAAAACAAGCTACATACTATGTGAGTGAACAGGCATGTAGCAGTACCAGGACATTTGAGGATGATCATTTGTATTGCACTAAGATGCAACCTGCAGTAGAGTCACAGAGTCAAGTACACAAGAGTAAGTATTTTTTAGTGGTTCTTGAATAAATCATAACATTTTGATGTATTTGACAGCATACCAAAAAAGAGTGGTGGTAAGAACGTCTTCAAATCCAAGTAGCCAGAACCTTACAAAACAACTGTTGAAGTGGAAGAGAATAGCCAGAAGAGCTAGCAAAATGAACACCAAACATCGTTTACAGCTACTGCATCAGAAGCAATGTGACTTAAGGTATTTGAGAAATGTTAATAGTACAACCATAAAGTTCTTTTTGAGTCAAATGAGGAATCAAAAGTTAAAACCGAAGGGAAGACGCTTTTCATTAGATGATAAAATATTTGCATTATAACTGTATAAACAAAGTGCCAAAAGCTATAGATTGCCTTCAAAAGTTTTTAGTTTACCATCTCCTAAGAATCTCAGTAATCTTGTTAATATTGTTCCCTTCAAATGTGGTTATAATGAACATTTCTTTAAAAATAAAATTGTTGAAAAAATAACAGAAAAAGAGAAATATTGTATATTAATGTTTGATGAAGTATCTTTAAGTTGTGGCCTTACTTATAATTTTTCAAAAGATCATATGGTTGGAATTGTAGATTTTGGTAGTGGTGATCGATGCATGCACTTTGCAAATACTCAATACTCCAACCATTTGTGCATTTTTTTAACTGAATCATTTGATGTATTTCTTTCAACAAACACATCACTCACTGTATATACCTATAATATTAATATTTGTACAGTTTTTGTTATGAATTATTTTAATGTATAAATAAATAGTGTCATTTTTAACTGTATTTGTTAATTTATCTTTTGTAAATAAATAAATATAATTTCAATATTAGTTTCATTTATTTTGATGGTACATTGTCTTCTAAATGTTATATTTATTATATTCTTGATTATTTTTATGTGTTCTTGGGAAATAACACCACAATCGAAACAAAAATCTGTATATTCAAGGAAAAACCAAATTTTCCTTGAATATACAAATTTTTGTTTCGATTGTGGTGTTATTTCCCAAGAACACAAAAATAATTCGATGGTACAGCCTCCTATTGGTAACATTTGGGACCAGAAACTGCAGATTCCTTCTTTTAGTATGGTGATGATCTGTCAAATTCAACAAACGTCAAATTTAGTACTTGAAGAATTTGTTAAGATGCTTTTGATGCTAAACCTAACCTGTCATGGGACAAAATGTGACACATTTTTTAACATTGAGTTGCCCATCTATCTTTATATTGTATGATCTGTGATTTACCATGATGTTTACAGTTATTGTGCATATGTTTTTCCGATTTTCAGAAAAATGGTACGTTTTACGTTATAGAAAAATCTCATAAAGCTCGAAGGTTAAGAATATTAAATACACCAAACACAATCCTCAAAACTGTCAAAATTATTCTGTCAAAAAAACTATAAGAAGAAACATTTAAAATGTTCAAAACATCAAAAATGCCAAAACTAACAGAAACAACTAAAAAATGTGACAAATGAGAAAAAAGTCAAAATATAAAAAATAAGAAAAATTTCAGGTGTCAAAAATCTCAAAATTGCCGACCGAGAATGTCAAGAATTTCTGAACATTTCAAAAATGTCATAAATTTCAAAAATGTCAAAACACTAAAAATGGCAATGATAACACATGTCAAAATACCTAGATTAAAAAAATTGGAGAACCACAATATCAAATGCCAAAAATCTCAAACACGTCAAATATGTTTAGCTCTTCATATTACCTCTTAAAAAATGTATTTTTAGAAGAGGAGTTGTTGCCATATAAATTTCGATCATTAATGACGATGTAAAAATTGTTTTCAGAAAAAAATCTAAAAATATACAGGATATGAAAATTACCAAATGAATACGTCAAATACATTGATTTGTTTAGCATGTGCTAAGCCGGGACGGGTCAGCAAGTTAATATATTATTCAAAACATGCAACCAAAAAACTTGTAGAAGGCTGTATTACGACTTTCAGTTATTCAGCTTCTCTATAGACAGTAAAAGAATTCGGTAATTTAAAATATAATTCTCACCTGATTCACTTTTGTAATTGGCAAAATCTCTATCCATTTCCACGGTATCGCTTAACAATTCGTTATAGAATTCGGAAAAGCGCAAATGTGGCGTCCGACAGTCCAAAACGTGTACCCCCAGTTCGTCGGCCAGCGGATCCGGCGGTATCGTGCTCTTCGATTTCGGCAAAGCGTTCTCCGTTGAGTCGCTCATTATTTCAGGAACACATCGAAGTTCTGGCGATTCCAGTACACCGGCTAGCATGTTGGCATAATACAGGATCTTCATCAGTTTCGTGGCTGACGTAATGACATTTTCGTCTTGAACGAAATAGTCCCTTTGGAAAGGAGTAACTATTACCCTCAGCGTAATCAATTGTTGTAAATTTTCTAAAATATTTCTAATGCTCGATCTCCCCGAGGCGCCGCTCCAAGTTCTGGCTAGTTTACCTTGTACTTCCACGGGCAACCATTGTGATGCACGGCAGATCGCCGGCAGCGCCGTTTCCAGAAAATCTCCGGAACCAAGCGCGGGAATCTCAAAAACTGAAAACAGAAAATGTGAAGTTGGTGAAACTGTTTTTCAAGCAAAAGTAATTTTAAACTTGAAATCACCCATTCAAAAGCCCATTTTAAGATTTCATTCTTAACAAGATTTCAAATAGAAACGTGTTGTACTCTTCTTTTTTATTTTCTTTAGTTATTGTAAAGTGCAACGCCTATTCTTAATTCAAAACCAATCATAAGGGATTTTATCTGAACAAAGGGTAAAATGAAGAAAATGGCATGTTTCCTGTTAGAATAAACTTTTTAATTATATTTATTTTTTACTTTTTAGTATTAGGCCATAACATACCTACAATCACTAGAAACGCAATGGGAAACCACCTAGTAAACACATTTTCCTAGTAGATTTATTATGGCTTTAGACTAGGATTCAGATAGTTTTACTGAAAATGGAACTTGGAACTCGAGATCCTACAAGAGAGATTCTCACCACGACAATGGGGACTTCTAGGTAGTAAGAAAGCAAAATCCTTATTACATTAAAACTGTCAAGGTACATAAATACGTCAAAAGAATATGCACATAGAATGTTTGGGGCATGTTCATGATTGGTAAGACAAGTCACAATAACATCCAGAAGACTGACCGACTGCGCAGATATAATGGGCAGGCCTGAAACAATGTTGTAACCATTTCTATATACAGAAAATACATATATTGAAAATATAACTTTTGTGGTCCTAATCAATCTATTCATCTTGAAAATAATTTGCAGGACCATTCATCCCCCTCAAAAATTCTGGCTACGGGTTTGGTTTGAGCACAACGCGCTGGCCTCCTACAGGCTCATCTATAGTATGAGGTTTATTTCTCTGGAATTGATGACACTCTAGCACCAGATATGTTCTGTTTTCTGGCAGGATTGCAGTGCAAAAATTAGCTCTAAACCGTTTGACCTCAACATAATTCAAATATATACACATACCTCAATAACTGATTATCAAAATAATGAATGTTTTTATGAGTAACTAAAAGATCTATACAATTCACGCAAAAAGCATCTACCAATCGCAGTAGTAGAAGACCTTAATGTAAAGTAATGACAGGGAGGATCGATTGGTACAATTTTGCAGAGAGTTCAACCTCTTAATATTCAATATACAGCCTCTGCTGATTTGTCAGATAATTCTACAAGAAATCAAATTACCTCGTTACTATTAACAGAAGTTCGTCGGTGAGAAAAATATATCCCTTGAGATCTTGTCAGATCATAATCCACTAGTCTATACAGGGTGTAACATAATGCAGTGCCTACAGATATTTTGCTCTTAACAAAGTATCTTTTATTCCATTATTAAGTTTTTCTATATTTCAATACATCTGGCAACCATGCCTTCCGTGAATAAGACTGAATAGATCGGAAAGAGTAAACTAAAAAGTGAAATGTATTTAAGTTTTAAATTACTATGGCGGTTTTTAGAAATATGTAGTTTTTATATTTGTTGTATCCATTTATAAGACAATATTACTGCTACTTGTCAATAGATTGTTAATAAATTCTTTCTAAAGAAGACTTTCAACGAGAAAACAATGTCAATATGATATCTATGATTTTCTCAAACATTATAAGGGAATTCTGTTCAACATAGTGTTCTTTTTTAACATTCTCTTGCTGAGTAAGCATTTAGTAATAATAACTTGCTCATCTACATTGAAATTAAAAAAAAACAGCTGTTTTTAATACATGCAAAATATTCACAGTTATTTCCTGAATGTCAGTTGTGACATCTTTACTTAACGTTTATGCACTTATTCGGAATAACACCACAATTGAAATAAAACTAGCTTTCTTAGCTACCACTTCAAAATAAATATCACCTTACTTTTTTGAAATACGGAACCATAACCTTCCGCAATAATTCCTTTATTATGGTCTGCGCTTAACAAACGAAAGCAAATTTCATTGCTATGATTTCTGTTTCATTAACTCTGTTGAAAAAATAAATTATTTTTGCAATAAGAATAACAACACCGTTATTCTTGAGCAACTAATGACAATTGAGTCTTTATCTTACCATTACGAAAATGTAAGAATCAAGCATTAGCCGCAAGTAACATTTTCAGATGTATGAATATATTATTACAACAAATACCTAACAGTTAGCAATAAAAACAGTTGTGAAAAATAATCAAAAAGAAATGCTGACATGGATCAGAGGTAATATGATGTGATGAATAGATATGTTATTATAATTTATGTACTGTCTAAATTAAACCAGAGATCTTTGATGTGTGGATAATTTTGATGTTTATTAATGTATTACACAGTAGAATTTTTATGTTAGTTCTAAGTAGATTTAAGTAAGCAATCCAGGTACAGGGGCAATCGTGGAGGTTCACACATATTACATTACCTTACTGTAAATGTAAACTTTATACAGGGTTAGATAAATTCCAAAAAGTTCCAGTACATATCAGTACTTACCTACAACCAACACATTGACAATATCATCTTGGATTTCTTTGTCCTTCCTCGTGGGCAATTCCATTTGCAGATTTCCAGCTAACGTGACCAAAGCATTCACCATTGCGTTTTCGAATATAGAAGTTTTTAATTTGAACAGTGCAGTAAAAGCCCTCCTTACTGACGGGATATCTACAGGTTGTATTGTGTTTTTGTTAGATTCTGCCGATGAGTCCTCGTCTTTATCTTTTTCACCTTCCAAAGAACGAACGTCTTCTTTCTTCAAACCTTTGATGCCATCTGTAGGGAAAAATAAAAACTAGAGTTTTTTTGTCAAAAACTTAAAGTTTGTATTTGTGGAATGTAATCACATTGTGCAAAAAAATGCAATAATCTAACAGAAAAGTTGGCTATAGCAACAAAATCAACGAGATCCATTTGTCAGAAAAAGGCGAACTTACAACATGTTCTGGCTCGATTGTCAAATGTAAAATTCTAGAAATTTAAACTTACAGAAGAATTGTTATCAAATCTTTGATTTCTGAATATTAATGGTAGGGAAATATGTAAAACTGGCGAATTACTTGTTATAAGAATTGTTTAGAAAGTATATCTCTCACTATAAAAACTTTTCATTGTTTCACAAAAAGTTATGTGATGACAATAAACATAATGTGAGCAGTATTTATCCGATATTTCGTAGTATCGATATTCATCCGATAGTTCCTGGAATCTGAAATGTTGTTGGTCTGACAGCCCTGGTCGGCGGCTGGCGCTATGGAAGATTAACGAATTTCATCGAATGATCGAGAAAACTATTAGAGAATTCCGAGAAAAAATATATAAATACGGAGAGCTGACGGAAGGATTCATTCTGTATTCGATGACCGTATAGTAAACATGAGGTGTTCAAGATAAATTGCAAATAGTTGTGTGAATATAAAAGTAGTGAGTTCGACAGTGATTTTAAATAAATCCAGGAAAGCGAAGAGTGATTAAAAACATTACAATAACGTAAAATTTCATGAGTTTTGGTAATCTGTTTTTGATTTATTTACCTAGTGGCATTAAGATTGTTAAGTACACACGAGGAATAATTTCTTGGACTAGATTCTTTTCGCAAAGTGTGTGTATATATTTTTAATATTTTCATTAATTTGAAAAATCAAGAAAAAAGAGGACTTTTGATGGCTTTTGGGATCATCAGGCGCTAAACTGGAAATATCGAGAAAACCAGTAATGTTAAGTATGACTTTTACACTTCAATATGCCCACAAAGTTTCGTTTCAATCCACGGAGCCGTTTTTTTTTGTTTTCTTCGATCGAATTTTTGAAAAAAAAATCTATGATCACGATTTTGACTTTAAATGATCATAATAACCTTTAACAAAAACAAAAAATTAATTTTTCCAGTTTTTTTATGCATTTTCATTGATAAATGTTTTTTAAATTATGTGGAAAAATTTTACTTTTTTGCATTTTGTTAAAGGTTATGATCATTTTAAGTCAAAATCGTGCTCCATTTTTTTGGAAAATTCGATCGAATAAAACAAACAAAAAACGGCTGGACGGATTGAAACGAAACTTTGTGGGGTTTTTGTGGGCATATTGAAGTGTAAAATCACACTTAACATTACTGGTTTTCTCGATATTTCCAGTTTGGCGCCTGATCATCCCAAAAGCCTACAAAAGTCCCTTTGTCTTGATTTTTCAATTTAATGAAACGAATAAAAATATATCTATTTTCAAAAAACCGTAGCTGATTTTTGTGGGGGCTTTATTCAAGATTTCAAAAACTTCCTTAATCTTCTTGTGAGATCAGCCATTGCTCAGATATTGATGGTTAAAGAGCTTTTCCATTCAAAGTTCAATATCTCAGTGAACAAAAAAGCAAATTAAAGCTGAATGAACAACTTATTCGATCCACATAGTGGTTGAATGAAAAAAATATATAGCAAGTTCGTAGACCAAAACAAAATCCGAAAAGAATTCTAAAAAAAATTCTTTTGGTATTCGTTAGGAATCAGCAGTACACATTGCTTGAAAAAATTTCCATCATAAGATCTCAAAACTAGAAACAGTATGACCATTTTCAAGGTAACGGCCACTTGAAAAACGTCAAACATTTTGGGATTATTTTTGACACTTTATATTTTTCCACTAGTTCATATGGTAGTTAACCTATTTACAAAATTTGCAACTTAGTTTCATACGAAATAAATCAAAGCATATGAATATGAGCAATTACTTTGAGCAAGTGACTTTAAATATGAATGATTTTGTCTGATTTACGTGTAATCCTGGATACTGTAGATTCCCTTTAAATTTATCGTTGGTTTTCTCTGCATATAAAAAAAATAGATTTCCTTACCTGAACTGTCCAGATTCGTGGTCGATTCCGAAGGAGTTGTGGGTTCTTGAAGAAAACTCTTCGACAGATTTTCGATACTACTAAAAATTTCACCCAACGTCCTTATTAAAGGTGAGTAACTATTATTAGTTTCACATTCATCGATGATATCATAGAGAGCTTGTTCCGTAAGAAACGTAGGTACAGGAGCTGAAAAAAGAAACATTATAAATGGATAAATATATACTGGAAAAGTTGTGGAACCTTTAATGGGACCCAGATGTATAAATACAAAGTTTTGTAAACCAACAATAAACATTTATTTTTCACACTAAACGCGTTTCAACAACCAAGCTATTATTTTCATCAAGTAAACCAACACTAAAGCTATTTATAGAAACTATCGCGTTTTATCTTGGGCCATATAAACAGTTACTTCCCCACAACTTTGAAAAATTGTAGTGAATCTGTTGAATCTTGCAATTTACCGATGTGGTTAAAAAAATATTGGTTAGGGAGAACAATGTCATGCAGGCAGTAAGTTTTTATATATTTTTAGTTTTCGTAGAAGTCTAGGTATCAAAACATGAATGGCAACACTTCATTTATCAGACCTTCCCTATTTCATATGTCCTAGATGCTCTTGGAATGGCACAATGTTGCCGTTCCTTAAAAATTATTTTAATGTCCTTTCTATGAAAATTGTATAGGTCAAAGATAAATATGTGTTCTTGAGTCTAATTTCGAAAAATTACCATTTCATTATTCTTATCCTAAGCTGTTTCTCCCTAATCAGCTTATGTCCAATGTTTATTGGATAACCAGTACATACAATTGATTCCCTAATTGTTTTCTTTTCTTTCTAAAGGCCCTATTTGGTAAGAGGAGATATCAACAAACTATATCTATATATAAATAGGCAAAGACAAAACGATTAGGTACCATTTTTCCCTCTGTCTCACAACCGATTTCCTTCATTTTTGTTTTGTTTAGTAGCTACTGACGATCTTCAGTGCAGAATGCTAAAATTAATAATAGTATTGGTTCATTCTTTAAATAAAATATAATAAAAATTCATTATTTACGTTCATATTGTCAACGCCAAACAACTGACAGTGGCCTGCAAGCGTTGTTATTGTTTAGAGGTAAAATATTCAATGTAGTAGATCAGTATTGATTTTTCGGACGCGTTGCAGTAACTTCCGTATTAAATATTCTGTTTTAAATGTGAATTTAATTATTTGATTAATATATTATTATCACAACCTTCCCGAAGGTGTTGTGTAAAAAATTGTCAGACAGCGGACAATAGAGAATGTATTAAATATTCAAGTTCTCATAGGGTTGTTGGTCATCTCTTTTCTTTAATATTCCTGAACGTGAACCGCAAATGACGAAAATTTTTAGGTTGCAAAGAAAAATCTTCCAATTATTCTATGATATATTTTGCCAGGACCGGTTCCACTCAAAAATTTGGGGGGTCGTTCATTTGTCAAAAATATTTCGAATACCGATATTTGATTACATTTTTATTTCAATAGATTTGTCAATATGAGTGAACAATTTTGATTACTACATCTACTTCTCCGATTTCTCTACAACTGTGTTTCTTAAAAAAAATTACTTTTTAGAATTTCATGAAATAGGGTCGAATTTCGACCACTGGGCGACCACTAGTATGAGGAAATTGATCTCCGCCATTTTGTGTTGTTGTGAAAAACATTATTAGGTAACTACTACTAATTCTAACATATTATAGCATTATTTAAAAAGAAAGTACTTTTAAAAATGGGAGATGGCATTCATTTTCTATTTCATATTGAAATTTAATGGAAGGAAATTTATTATTAACATAGATAATAAAAAACATTAATTTTAAACTAATTCAGATCAAATACAACAAATATGTGTCCCAGATCAGGTTCATAGTTCAATAAAAATGATTTTGGCATATATCTTATACTTATGAACCAGAACATGAACACAATCTCCCATTTTTAGATGTATATAGGAAATAAACTAGTACATTTAGTTAGCTAACACTTCTTTTCACTGTTGACAAATGAAGAGGAAAAGGCAATGAGACACAAGAACACAAGTTTATCGCTGTACTATACGATTATTATTATATGAAGGACTTTAAAATAATTTTTAACCAGCTTGGTAAAACGGTGGAATGAAAACATTCTGGAAATCACTGGGTATTCCTATAGATAAACTTCACTATTTTGTAAAGTGGGTATATGACTGATCTGAAATATTATGGACAGATATGTAGAGCTATTAGAAACCGATTTAAAGAACACATTGCACATATAAATTCAAGTTTTTTTTGTTAGGATACAAAACTTTGCATTTATACATATGTAGATACCTGCTATTTAACAGATCAGTCTGACATGAATAATTTTATTCATTATTTTTCACTAAATTTCTGGAAAATCAAACTCACAAAATTGATAAATATATAAATTAAAAATAAAAAATAAAATATATGTTAACAATTGTTTTATTATTGTCCAATGTTCAAGTTTAATGTCATGTCCAAAAGTAGTTTTTAATAATGATTCATTTTTATTCAAAACAAAGTTAGCAATTCAAAATATAAAATTCAGTCTTTTGACCTAACAATAGAAAAATAATGTATTGTTAAAGAATGCACTTGTGGAAAGAATTGAAAAGATAACGAAACTTTATCTAAAGTGAATTTTTGAAAGTAAACAATGATAATGTAGATTGACAAAGTTAAAACCTTGTAATTTTTTGGTTTCATAATAGAAGGGGTTATTTGAAAAAGCTATTCACAGTATTGAAAAGACCTTTATTTTCCACTTTGCATAATTACAAAATGTTCAAACTGTATATATAAAGAGTCTAAATTGCCAGACAAAAACATGAGTTCATTTCAACTTTTGTTCAAATGTAAAAGGTTTTTTAAACATTAAGAAACTATTTCTCTACAGCCTACAGCAATGAAGCTATGTTTGTTTACATTTAAATCACTTTTAACAATTTTTTTATCATATATAGTATAGTATATAATTACCTACAATTTTTTTTATTAATTGTTTTCAAATATACCTGACTCAACAAAATATAAATCTAGTTGAGCCATATTATAAGATAATATATATAAGAATTTTCCATTAAAACGAAATTCAACCATCAATTATTTCATTTTATACTTACAACACCGGTATTTTATATTATTCTTGCTATTCTCACTGGTTTCAGATATCAAAATATCATTAGTAGGTACATGGTCATTGGAAAAAGAGACATCGTCCGGGCTGCCGGAGGTTTTGTTGTTTATAATGTTCCCCTGTTTCCTGGCAATCTTATTTGGATGCCTTTCACATAATCGAGCATCTTGTGAAAACAAATGAATGGCTTGAGCGGCCGCTTCGTCTGGAGTTAGAGGTTTTAACTGCAAACAAATACACCAAATAGAATAAGCTCTCAATTATAAGCTTTTTAATAAAGGCAAACACAAGCATTTCACCAGATCCGTAAAATCCTGTATTCCTGTTCAGTGGCGTAAATATGGGGTGATGAGGGAGATATATCCCTCATAGCGATCACCTTTAAAGTATTTATTACAGCAAAACAAATGTTACAAATGCAAAAATGTCCTACAGTTGCTTTCCACTCCAGGCCACAAATCCCCCTTATGGTAAAACTGTATTTACGCTACTGGTACAGTTGTTCACCTATGAATATTGATACTAACCAAATAAATAATTTATCTATTATTCAAGAAATTAGATGTTCTTTGGATAATGTCACAAATAACTTACAAATACTGTTCAAACCTTGCAAGATCAAGTATTTTTTTTACATTTAATTACCATTTTTGAAGGCATGAAAGCTGGTAAAGTAAATTTTATTCATTGACATAGACAAAAATTAAAAGAAACAACAATTATACAATGAGACCTGTATGGCTACTTCTGTGTTTCAGTAACAAAATCTGTGCAAGGTATGTACAAATACCTAATTAATCCCCATATAGACATATAATGATGATAAAATATAATTTGCATAGTCTGTCATCTTGTTATAGACGGTTCAAATTAAAGTGTGATACATTAATAAAATTTAACAAACAAAATTATGAGTTAAGGTCTCAGATGCTCAACAATTGTATTAACAAAATTAGTGTGAAATAAAAAAAACTTATTAGTTCTAAATGAAAAGAGGACTTATATGACTATAGAATAAAGGCCTTTAAAAATCTGCCAAAAATGGCTGTGATTGAATTTTTAGTGTTATTAGATATCAATCTTTTTCATGGACATAATAAAATAAAAATAATTTCTTCATTTTCTATCACTGTGAATTTATTCACAATTTACAAGGCTAGCTTCCAAGCATAATATGAAATGAAAATGTGTGGTATGTCCAAATAAATTGAACAAAATAAGAGCATTGGAATTAGTAACACAATATGTCAATAAATTGTCAGTGATACAAAATGAAGAAATTAATTTTATTTTGATCATCATGCTCGATTATCACAAATTAAAAACTTTCATAAATGATTTTTCTTGGCAGTTGTAACTCAGTTTTTGAATTCTGGACATTCACATACACATATTTTGCAATTGTAATTGTTCATGGATTCAAATATATGTTCTGTCAACATGTTTAAACTTATCAATATTCTTGATAAGCAATAAATTGACCATTAAAATAGATGACCACTACTTACTTTCAATATTCTGAATAATCCATCAAAGGAATTCAACAGACAACAAACCTTTGAGAACAATAACATCTGCAAAAACCTTTGTAATGAGTGAATGGGCTTGTGGAAGAATTATTGTTTTCCTTTAGCAGAAAAAAAAAAGAAATTGCTGAATATACCAAATTCTGGATCTCTCTCAGAGGAGTACATTAAAAGAATCAGAAAGTATATGCATCTAGGTTCCTTCAAAAAAATCTATGGAGTGGCCACAAAATAAACTACATGAAATATTTAAACTTCATATGGTCTGGAACAGGCCCAATTAACCAATAAATAACCTACTCTTTAGTTATCTGCTTTAGCAGTTTCTTTATTAACTTAGTCCATTGTGAAGATACAACACCAGCCAATATAGGTAATTTTTTTATTATTTTTTTCAACTGCATGTTTCATTTGGAAAGTGAATTAATTCTTAAACTAAATGGAAAATAATCCTAAAAAACTTAAAATCACATTATTTTTTATTTATTATAAAAAAATATATAAAAATACCTAATGAACATCATATACTTGAAGGGACTATTTACTAATTCACTACGCTCATTTGGATTCAATGGACAGTTATAATTTTCTTGTTAAATAATTTCATATTGTTACTAGATTTATGACTTTTGGATGTGGCACCATATATGTAAAATTATGAAAACTTTTTGTAAACTGTTATAGAGGAAATCAATTTGTTGATGTCAAGTGTACACTTTGTAACTTTCATGAAAATATTTATCATCAAAATTTATTTTATATTCCTAACCAAACCACAAAAATAGACATTTTTATAAAAATGTTATGTAGTTATCAAAAGAAAATAAGTTTATTAATATATAAATGAAAAAGTGCTAGTTAGGTTTACTGCAGTGACATATTAAAATTTACAAGAATAGAGAAGGGGTAATTAACAAAAACTGTTTGGTTGAACAATCTATTGGTTACAAAATGTCGAGCACTAACGAAAACAGTGAAAGTGAAGTAGACAAAGATGTGGTGAAAGTTAAAAAAAATTAAACATTCAATCCAAAAATATCGAGTAGACTGGGAATCACAGAATGAATTTAAAGACGAGTTGGTGGCATTAATATATAAAGGTTATTATTTAAATCTCTATAAATACTATCAAAGTTATTTTTTAGATTCTACAAAAGCATATTGTCGTGCATATCAGCTTGATATTACTGCTGAATTAACAGTAATAAAAAATCATGTGAACTCTATTAAACATTGCCAGAAAATTATAAAGAATCCTAAAACAACAACAAATATTCTATAGAGTTGAGACCTCTATAGAATCCCAAAAAAGGCTTCTGAGATTAAAATTAACGGATTTTTATCCGAACACAATATTTCATTTAATTGTGTGGATCATTTAACTGCAGTTTTAAAAGATTGTTTTCCAGACTCTAAAAATTTTACAAGAAATGGCATTACGTAGAAGAAACTGCACAACAATATCAGAAAATGTAATTGACAGATGTGCGGAAGATAATCTAGTCTTACCAATAAAAGAATATAAATTCAGTTGAATAATTTATGAATCTACAGATATTGCTGCACTCAAAACGTAGTGTGTATGTGTTAGATTTTTTCATTGTGAAGTCGGAGAAATTGTAACTCATTTTTGGAAGTTAATTCAAGTTTTTCAGCCGATGATTTGGAAAAGGCAAATGATGAAGCTACAGCAGATACACTATTTAATGAGTTATTAACATTTGATAATATACCATTCACAAATTTTATGTAATACAGTGTTTGGTGCTCACAACTCTGTTGCTAACACAAATTTATGTCTGCTATTCCAGGCATAAGGGTTCAAAAATATATTTTTCATCTGCTTCATTTGTTTGTGAGCCAAGCCTGCAAATGTTTGCTGTGACAATATGAAGATTTGGCAAGAAACATTTACAATTTTTTCAAAAACAGCGCAAAGCGTCAAGCCATGTTTAAGGAATATCAAATTTTTAGTAATGTTAATCCCCATAACATGTTGAGGTCTGCACAAACTAGGTGGCTATCCCTGCTATCTGTTGTTAAAAGAATATTAGAACAGTGGACACCTCTGCAACTTTTTTTTACTGCCAATTACTTAGAACATAATGTAACTGCCAGTGAAGAGATTTTTAATCCTTTAAACAACCCTGAGATAAAGTCGTTTTACCATTTTTTAGAATGGGTTTGCTGAAATTTATCCATTAAATATTTTCAAAGTGAAAAAGTTGTAATTTGGCATCTAAACACTAAAATGGTTGATACATGCAAAGATCTTTTGTTAACTTATATG
Source organism: Octodonta nipae (assembly GCA_034190945.1). NCBI lineage: Eukaryota > Metazoa > Arthropoda > Insecta > Coleoptera > Chrysomelidae > Octodonta > Octodonta nipae. The sequence continues at coordinate 57,764,887 of CM067216.1, read as the reverse complement.
CAACCTAATTATGTACACAAAACTGGCCTTCAAAAAATTTATCCAGAAAATAGTTCTAATTTTATTCCATATGCCTATATGTACTTAGGCATTTCAGTGATGAAAAATATATAACTTTTAATGAAGTGTATGTCGAAACAACTTTTGAAAGACGTCGACGTTTTTTAATAACTTCGTTTGGAAATTAAGAAAAGATATGATTTTGACAATACAATTTTAAGAAACTTAAATTCCTCATTCAAATGCTAGTTGTGAGTTCACATTTTCCAAAGTAAATTTAGTCAAAACCAACTGCAGAAGCCTTCTTCACACTAATACCCCCAATGGCATTATATTATCTATACTATGTATATTCCTACAATGTGGTTGTCATAAATTCAAACTATCAAATAAAATGGTACAGGGTATGAAGGGTATAATGAGCCTAAACAAAGAGAGCTGAATAGGAGGTTTATTTATTTATATTTGTTCATTTATTTAATTATTTGTTATTGATTTTAAATAAACAATATATAAATTATGTTCTTATTTTGATTCAACACAACACTATATAAAATACATCATGTATGATCATTTTAGGGGCAATAATAATTTAACAAGTGCAACTGGCAACTCTGATGACGAAGGTTAGAATTTTTGTCCATTGATTTTTACAATTTAAAAATTTCCTGGAAGAATGTTAAATACTGTATAAATATTGAGCATCTGCTCACATTGACTAAATAATTTGGTTGGAGTTCTGTAATAAATTAGTTTTGCTTTCATTAGAGGTGGATGGTTTTATATGTATATGTGTAGTAACAAATAGTTTCTAGTGTTTGGAACTCTGACTAAATAGACTTAAATTGACTTACCTCTCCACTAGAAGCACAATACTTGTTGTCACAGCTGGGATTGCCACATCCATCAGTTAACTGATAGAAATATCGCTCTATAAGTTTCTTGGCAGCAGCTCGTTTCATAACTTCCTCTTTATTGTCTTTTATTAATTTTTCGTTGTTCAAATTACTCGACGACGCTTCTGGGTTGTTCCTTAAAATTGTATTAACTATGTAACAGACTTGCCATAAAGATAAGATATTAAAACGTGCATTTTTGGAAAATAATATAGGGATGACAATCAAGAATGACAGTCATAACATAACCTTAATATTAGATATTGAAAAAAATCATCCAAAATTTCAATCTTTTAACAGAAATGCATTATCACAGGTATATTTCGTACCTGGAAGCCTCGTCTGTATCTCCAACTTGGTCTGAAGAGCTCATAGAAATCACACTAGAAAGAATTCTAAACTAAAAAACAAATCATATAAATGTATAAACACTTATTGAAAGTCATCAATTCTTGTTGTTTTGCATTTGTTCACTCTTTGTGAATGTATTTTTTCCACAATATAGTCCTATATTTAGTTTTTATCAGTTTATTATTACACGACTGTGTTGACTTTGGGTTTGATTTTGTTGGTTGGCAACACGCAAATGTCAAAGTCATAGTTTTCGTTTTTTTTAGAGACATACATTTTTTGGTGGTGGTTAAACTGTCAGTAGTCACATGACTCAACATAAGCACCGATTATGTTAATTCGCCATTTTAAGTCAAAAGGTTAAAAATAGTAACCCTGTTTTCCAATTAGCGCACAATTGAGCACAGTGTGGCACAGTGCTAGCACTGAGTGTTCCAATTACAGCACTAGCTCGCACAAATGAGCACAAGAAATAACTGTGCCTTTGGGATGTTTTATCTAGGTTTACCAAGTAAACATAAAACTTTATCATAAAACATGAAGTATGTTTCAATTAACGCCCGAAAATTACGGTACAGGGCGACAGAAAAAAACTTTGTGCTCTAGTAATTGGAAAACAACCATTATTGAATTATTCTGTAAATAATTTACGTATACATAAACGTCAATTGATAACTTATGAGTAATACACTTTTAACCTTATGGTGATCAGTGTACTCTACCGGTTGGTTTTAAAACAACGATGTTCCAATTGACGTCCTAAAATTGCCGCACTGTGCGGCACAAAAGCACTTTGTGCTCTGGTAATTGGAAAACAGCCTTACCTCCAGAAGGTATATGCTCTAAGTTCTCAATAGGTTTAGGCTGTTTTCCAGTTAGCAGAGCACAAGTGATTTTGTGCCGCACAGTGCGGCAATTTTTAGGACGTTAATTGGAACATGGTTGTTTTAAAACCAACCGGTAGAGTACACTGATCACCATAAGGTTAAAAGTGTATTACTCATAGGTTATCAATTGATGTTTATGTGTACATAAATTATTTACAGAATAATTCAATAATGGCTGTTTTCTAATTACTAGAGCTCAAAGTGTTTTTGTGTCGCCCTGTGCCGTAATTTTCGGGCATTATTTGGAACCTACTTCATGTTTTATGATAAAGTTTTATGTTTACTTGGTAAACCTACATAAAACATCCCAAAGGCACAGTTATTTCTTGTGCTCATTTGTGCGAGCTAGTGCTGTAATTGGAACACTCAGTGCTAGCACTGTGCCGCACTGTGCTCAATTGTGCGCTAATTGGAAAACAAGGATTGATCACTCGGTAAAGAATAATTCAATAATGGTTGTTTTCCAATTACTAGAGCACAAAGTGTTTTTCTGTCGCCCTGTACCGTAATTTTCGGGCGTTAATTGGAACATACTTCATGTTTTATGATAAAATTTTATGTTTAGTTAGTAAACCTACATACATAAAACATTCCAAAGGCACAGTTATTTCTTGTGCTCATTTGTGCAAGCCAGTGCTGTTATTGGAACACTCAGTGCTAGCACTGTGCTCAATTGTGCGCTAATAGGCGTTATTCCGTCGCTTGGTTTCGCTAGTGGGCCAAGGGGTACGAGCCCGCGAAATTTAAAAATGACATGAGTGGAATTGCAATGAGGAGTGAGGTGGGAATAGTATTGATTATTAATGGTTATGGTAAATCGACATTAAAGGAATTAATAGGGGAACTAAAACAAAGAAAAATAAAGCCATAGGAAAAAAAGCTGAACTTTTTGAGAGGTAGTAGACATTTTTATATCGATAAAAATAGTTTGATATTATTTGTATAATTTTGTAGGTTACTTTATAAGTTATTTATTAATAACCACGGTGTAATAAAATTACACCATGTTAATAACTAATCAGAACAAGAGGAACATTAGTTATTATTATTAGTATATATTCATCTTATCTGATCTTATCATTTATAAATAGTTAAATGCATCTCATGATATTCTTTTAGATGGTGGTTTTGAAACTATTTTTTCAAGCTGTTGTAAAAATACACAAAGAGTAACTAACCAATTCGGCATCAATATCAGAAAGGCTTTAGAGCTCAGACAAATATTAGCTTTTTGGCAACTTTTTAAGAAAATCAGTGTATTTCTCTTAACATTTTGTATAATCTACAAATTTATCAGCTGAATGAATATAGAAGAGTCTATATGTTAGAGTCCATCAAAATAAGGTAAGTATCCATTTATTTGTCTTCCAAATAAACTATCAAAAAATATATTTAGCACTAAAAGATGTTTCATGGTTTTTCCAATTAATACATCTAAGAAATATTCCTGAATTATAGTTAGATATTTATGTCTAAAAGTTTTAAATGGCCTAAGAATCAAAGCACAATTTTACGAATTTAGGAAGTTGTTAACCCTAATGACTATAATCAAATTTGTGGCCCATATGGTAAATTATTAAAACTATATTTGCATAATTTGTTTTGTTTTTTAGACACTTATGATGCTCAGGATATAGAAGAGGTTACCATGAATATTTCGACAATGATGAGGAAGATTTTGCAGTACTGAGAAAAGAGAAGTTTACAAAACCAGAAGGAGCAGGCATAAGTCAATACAAGAGGAAACAACATCATCTGATGATGATGAACTGACTATAAAGATGGGTAAGCATTATGATTTTATTTTTACTGATTTTTTGTATGCATAGGTATTTTTGTGAGAAAAAAATACACATTTTTAGATGCTCAAAGAAAGAACAGGGTTTTATGAACATCAAGTTCTTCAGAAAATGATAGTAACAATTTTTTTATATATCTAGTTGATACTGAGTGTAGTGCAACAAATTATAAATTATTACAAATGGTCTTAAACATAAATATTAATTTTGTTTGTTAAAACAATTTATTTTTAGAAAATGATCCACTGAGTAAATTGTCTCCACTAACTCTGGTGTATCTCTAATGTAACAAAATAAAAATCGTCACTAAATGATCATCCTTAATTTTAATTGTTCATCTTTTAAATTTTAATTTACTTATATCTTCAGTTTCTTTTTATAATTATACTAAGTAGTGGTAGTATTCAAGTAACTAGAAGTATAAGCAAGAGGATATGAAAATTATGCAAACCAACCTGAAGATATATTTTATCTTGTTCTCTGCTCAAAATATTACAGAATATGTCTACACAAATATCCTGTTAAAAGTGGAGCCCATAATTTTAATTTTAAAATGTCCATCATCAAATGTTAAGTTTTACTGCTTAAATAACATGGAAAAATGATTTTCTTACCTTATTTATTCTTGCAGCCCAGGAAGATTTTTTTTTATAAAATGCATGGCTATACACCCTGGCGGATCCAGGGGGTGGGCTAAGGGGCTGAAGCCCCCCAAACAAGATCAAGCTCCCCCCAAATGACAATCAAGGATCCACCTTATACTAAATTTGGAACAAAAAATCTCATTGAGCCAAATTTCATTTTTTATTATTTGATTTTTACTAAGTTTTGAAATCAACATTTTCTGTTTTTTTTTTGCTTTTTCAGTTATAGCTGACATGTTTTCATTATTTGATTTTTACTAAGTTTTGAAATCAAAATTTTCTGTTTTTTTTTTGCTTTTTCAGGTATAGCTGATAAACTACTGAAGTTAGATGAAAAAGTTAAAAAGCAATTTTATTGCTTGACTGACAGACCATAAGAAAGTTGTAAATTTATTTTTTGAATTGTCAATACTTAAAAAGTTACAGGCAAATAAAATCATTATTTTTGTATTATTAACTTTTTATAAGTTCACACAAAAAACCAATAAAGAATAAAAAAAAATTAAATTTTTGGGAAAATTGTCTTTAATTTTTTTTTATATTGTCACCCATTAGAAGTTACTGACTTATTTAAGCTTATAAACAAATTATTACAGATTTTACACTGCTTGGCTTCAAATCTAATGTAACTTATTGAAAAATTCTTTACTGTAACTCCAATAACCCTTAAGCTGTCCTGCTATTGGGCTTTTAACCATACTTACATAAAATATTATAATTCTCAAATTATTTTTTTTTCTCTTTGCTTTAAAAAAATATATTATGAAGCAATTTCGAGCTCCAGCATTTAATAAGCAAGTGCGAAGTATCCTTAGTGTAGCATTATTAAATGAGATGGCAAATCATACGACTTGTACAGGAGTAAATGATACAATTAAAGCTAAAGATTTAAAACATATATTACTTTGATAAAAGATGATTTCTTTGACTGTTAAATTACTCTTACAGTAAATTCATGACTATTAAAAAAACTTTATTTGCATAATAATAATTTTTTTTGTTTTGGTGTATTGGTGGTGAAAGACCATTTCAGAAAATGGTTAACAAAAATGGAACTATGCCGCCGATGCAAAAATAGAAGGAGGGATGAAGCAATGCCTGAAAATGCTGGAGATGGTGTCAAGTCAATAAAGCAAAAATTTACCTGTTATTTTTTAAATATAATGTTTTATTTGGATTTTGTCATTTTTTATGTTATAATGTATAAAAATACAGTTTTGTACCCAAACACCAACCCTTTTCTTAAACAGTCAATGTCATTTCAACAATTCTAAGTTGTCATCTTCCTGTTCCTAAGAACTTAGTAAGGTCTGTTATTTGGGCTTTTGGTACTTATAAAACTTATACTTTGTTATAGATTACTGTAATTTGCATAATAGTATTCTCATTTAAGTTACTGGTAAGTGTAAATTAGCCAAAATTGTAGATGGATATAGTTTGGTTTACCTACTCTATGAAGAAGTCAACTTGAGTTGTTGAAACGGCGTTGAATGTTTAAATGAAGCTTTAGTCTTAGGGTACAAAACTGTGTTTTTATACAACTTCAAAAATGTATCTAATTAGTGCATCTAAACTATTATATTTCTGATACCATTTCGGAGAGATCATAAACATGTCCGAATCTTGCGTATTTGATATCACTCATCAGATATCGTTCTGTTATCTATATTATGATTCTTAAAGTTAATTTATGTGCTCGTTGCGATAACTTTTTGCCAAGCGGGAATGGGGAAAATGTACAAAGAATAGTTTTATTGAGTTAGAGAAAGGCTTATTTATGTGGCCAAGTTGCTTCAGAGTACAGAAAAAATATATAGCTGACATTGAAAATAGCTCCAAATACATTTTTGAAGTTCATACAATGTGAATGTGCCGCCAATTAAAGGCCCTAATGCACATTGCGCACTTGTTTGTGTGGTTTTTAGAGCCCTTAAAGAGATTTTGAAAAATAAAAATACCACTAGACAAACTTGTACACAGAAATTAATAGCATTCCAACAAACACCAAAATATAAAGCATCAACAATTAAAAATAAGGATTTTGCATTAACTTAACAATATATTTAAAGAAAATTAGCCAATTTTGATCCAAGACCAACTGAATATCAAAAATATATTCGACTATTTAAATATTAATTAAATAAAAAGTTTGTAGAAATAAAAAAGTAAGTGTAATATTTGAATAAATTAAACAATAATTTGATTAACTAACAAATTATGCATAAGAGTTAATTATTTTCTTTCGGAAATTAGCTAACATGAAGCAAACAAAAATTATGTCTTCAGCCAAAACTGTTTGAACGGAATTCAATGGGCCTTTTAATATTTTAAATGTTTTTGCTAATCCAATAACTCGTTCTACATTAATTCTCTTACTGGCAATCTTATTTTTTATTTTTGCTGTTTCTGATATCTGATTTTGTTTATTAAAAAAGGTTGGAATGTTTAGGGTTATTCTATAAGGTGCTAAAATGTCTTGGATATCAAACACTTTATCTGCCATAAGAGAATCTCCTGGGTCACACATTTGCAACAAGTTCGTTCTTTCGAGAATTTGGCGATCAGTAGCAGATCCGCCATAAACAGGAGATATATAAGAAGTCAACCCTCCAGGTGTTGTAACTATCATAGTTTTAACAGTTGATTTATTTTTGTAAGCTGAAAAAGAACTTTTCTGAGCTGTTGGATTACCAGGTTTACATATAGGGATTTCAGTCCCATCCAAAATTCCTCGAGTTTGTGGGAATTTTGTACTGAAGTCAAGAGGAGTAAAATAATTTACAAGTTCTTTGGATGGCCATTGTGAAATTTCATACCATTGCAGTCTCATGAATCTAATCCATGTTATAAATATATTTCCCACCTGCTTAATACTGATACCAAAAAATATGCCTATTTCCTGGTAAGGTTTATGCCGTCGTAAAATAATTAAAGTTAAAAAAAATTGGTTTAATGGGTTAATATTATTTGGAGAAGTACCTTAAATGTACTGCAAGTGATTCACAGAAGGACCTAGTGAGTTAAAAACAAATAGTAATTTTTCATAATTTTCCAATCCTGTATAGAAATGAAGTATTTTTTCATCATGCTCCAAATTTTCTATTCTTAAATTAAAACTAAATGTTGACTTCCTGATGTCTGAACTTTTCACATTACTTTCATCTGTCTCACAGAATTTGAATCAGTTTCATTTTCACTACCCACTTCACTGAATACTTCCACAACATTTATAAAGTTACAAAAATCTTCAACATATTCTTGAGGCAGTTCATTCATTAGTGGATTATCTTGGTCCAATTTATAAGGTTTTTCTGTATTAGCAAAACTGATTGTACTACATTTAGCTTGTACCTCTTCTAAAAGTTGTTGAATTATTTTTTTGAAATAAATACCGGCAATAGCTTCTATAAGAATAGATTGAACAAGTTTACTTCTTAGTTTTTGCTTTTTTATTATTATATTCGCTTTCAAACTGGAAGGAAAAGAGACGGTACTGCACTTTTTTTAAGAATATTGCGATGAGATAATCCTACCCCTGCAATGAAGAAGATATTTTTTCATAACTGCCTAATTTTTTTTATTGAATGTAGTTAAAATAGGTTCAATACATACCAAATTCAGAATGGTCCACAAAATCAGTTGGTTTAAAATGTTTATAACATATTTTACTCCACTTTTTTGGAGTAAAATTCGTCATCTTCATGGCTTTAAGCCACTTTTTACGGAATACTTCGTTTTTAGGAAACAAATGACCTTTCCTTAGCGAACTTTTGCAATTTGGTACGGAACAATTTCCCTTCATTTTTATTTTATATGTTAAAAACAATATTAATTTGCAACACTTTTAGACTGAAATAAAGTGTAAATAATCTTTTCTGAAAACTCTAATATTTTTACATTCATTATTCATCTGTTTTTTTCCACAAACTCCTAGATTTATTTCACTATAAAATATTAAATATATTTAAATTAATATTATATTTTAAATGATTAAAATATGTGACATCTAAAATCAGAATTAATGAATTTCAATCTTATTTTTAACTTATTCTTTTTTATCACCATTGGGACTAGAGATGTTAGATGTCGTTACAGTCCCAAAGGTGATAAAAAACCAATAATTTAAAAATAATTTATATTGATTATGTCTGATTTTAGATTTCAAGTATTTTAATTGTTTAAAATATAGTAAAAGTTAAATATAATTGTTTTACGAAGGCACAAAACTTTACTGGGACATCAGCAAATTTCCACAAACTCGTGGAAATTAGGATGGAACTGAAATTTCAGAAGATTCTCTTAAGGCGGGTAAAGAGTTTGGTTTCTAAGACCTTTTAGCTTATAGAATAACTTTAATATTCCAACGGTTTTTGGTAAACAAAATCAGATACCAGGAGCTGCAAATGTAAAAGAGAATTAATGTAGAACAAGTTATTGGGTTAATAAAAACATTTAAGATTTTAAAAGGCCCATTGGATTCAAATCAGTTTTGGCTAAAGCCATACTTTTTGTCTGCTTCATGTTAGATAATTTTTTAAAGAAAATAAATAGAATCTATATGTGTAAATATTTTTTTAAAGTAATTATTGTTTTAATTTATTCAAATATTAGGTACACTTTTTATTTCTGCAAACTTTTTTATAACTCACAATTTTCCTCTAATGATACTTATGTATGAAATTATTTTAATTAAGTTTATAAAGGAACTTGTTTATGATTGCTTTTTTAAAATACCTTTCATAAAAATGTACTAACTTCTCTACCATTTTTTCAATAAATGCATCATTTCTATCTATGCTTAACAGTAACATTTCCTTAAATGTATAAACTACAAAAATACACCTCTGTTTGTTAGCCCAATACAATTAACCCTGTACTTGAAAATAATAGTCATGCCTTTCATCCAGCTTGTACACTCCTTCTTTCTCACCCAAGTAAATATAGCCTACTGTTTCTGGGGATATGGCTTGGTCTTTAGCACTAAAGGGACATTTGACCTCAATACAAGTAGAATCTCAAATTAACCCATCTGGAGAGGAAGCTAAAAATGGATATTTGGCAGAAATAAAGGTCCCACATTGAATCACTTTCATATTTTCAGAAACTTCAAGTGTTTTTATTGCTTGAATTTCATGCTTTTTCCCATGCCTAATAGTGGGAATCATTGATAAATCTTTTGGATTCAATAACTCATTCACAAGTTTCTTGGGATCAAAAGACGAAGAAATTGTGCCAAAATAAGAACTATTAAGACATATTCTTCTTTCTTCTAACCAAAATTTATTATTAGACTGTCCTCTAGTATATAATTCAATTTCTGCTATTTTATCCTGAGATACATGATAAAAATTGTTATTTTCTAAAAAGTTTTTTTCAGCATGCTTCTGACAATAATCATGATCATTGTAAAAGGCAAATAAAGATGCTGCTTCAAATAGTTCTAACTCAGGGAAAGGTGCTAAACTAATTCCAGCATAATTTATGCAATGATTTCTAAAAATTGTTGGAAAATTTGAAATTTTTTTATACTTAGCTGGTCTCGGATCATAATTTGTTAATTTCCTTTGCATACTTTGAAACCGTGGCAAACCAAAATCCTTACTTTTAATTGGTGATCCTTTAAATTTTGATTTCTGATGGAATGTTTGTAATTTTTCCGTACAAGTTTTTCTGGTCACAATATTTTTATTTTTCAAAAAATCTTTAAGTGCTTTAAAAACCACACAAACATGTTTGCAATGTGCATTAGGGCCTTTACCGGCAGCACATTCATATTGTACTTCTGATATATATTTGAAGCGAGTTACCTTAATATCAACAGAATAAATAATTGTCTTTCTATATTCTGAGGCAACTCGCCCACGTAAATAAGTCTCGCCATCGATAGAAGCCTTTCTCAAACTTATAAAAAAATTTCTTTGTACATTTTTTCCGCTTTTTCTTTATGTATTTTTTCCTCAACGGCTTGAAAAAAAACTGTTTCAAAATCCCCGTCTAAGGAAATGGCATGAGATGCATTCAAATCATTACAATTGATACTATCAGGTATGGTAAATATGTAATTTTCGTCTTGTTCTGCATGATTATTGATAAATAATTTGTCATAATGTTGCAACCTATAAATTATATAAATAATATCATCAAATTCTTTCTAAAAATGTCTACTACCTCTCAACAAGTTCAGCTTTTTTTCCTGCTGACTTGGCTTTTCTTTTTTTCAGCTCTTCTATTAATTCTTTTAATTTCCATTTACCATAATCATTCCCACTCATATTTCCACTCATATCATTTAAATTTCGCGGGCTCGTACCCCTTGGTCCACTAGCGACACCAAGCGACGGAATAATGCCTATTGGAAAACAGCGGTAGTCTGCAATGGCAAATGTCGTACCACGGTTAGAAACACGGGGAAATGAGGTAGATTCACGGAACGTCAACCGCATGGTGGCGCCATTTCTAACTCGGTTGGATTCGATTATATCGTTTGAGAAAAGTTATAGAAAGTAATAGAGCACCGACAGGGCCGTTGTATCGTCCACATTATGATTTTCGGTCTTGACAGGAAGTACGGTTTTTTACCGGAAGTGGTTTTCTTTTAATTTAATATTTCTGTTAGCACCTTACCTCCGAAATTTTGTTAAATAAATTTTCCTATTTTCCATCGATACCCAGGGTAAAAAATGGATGTTTTCATTAAAAGAAAACCATTTTCGGCAAAAAACCGTACTCATGGTCAGGACCGGAATTCATAATTTTGTCTATTCATGGGTTTTCTCTCCTCCAAATTTTTTCCTGTAACAGATAAGTATTTAAAAAATTGTATATGTAGAACAAAGTGTAGTAAGGCAATTTCGTAAAATTGCCCGGATTACTGGTTGTCTGTACAGAGATTCTTCCTCACAGTTTTTCTGAGAGAAAGAGATGTCTATAAAATGATCAACCAGTATTCCTGTATATAAGTAATGTATTGTATATTGTGTAATACTTATCTGTGTATGGAGACGTTTCAACTCCGAGTCTGGAGTCGTTGTCAATCGTTTAGTGTTGTTTTCGAGGCTTTTTTCTAAAAAAATTTTCGCTTTGATTTTGAATTTATTGTTTGTCAAAAATTTGACACTGACAATTTGTCGTTTGGCGATCACTTGACGCTGAGGTTACCGTTTTTTTGTTCTGTTAGCAGTAAATTCTTCCAGTCCAAATGAAGGTCGGCTGAAGGTGCTCCGATTTCAGTGTTGTTTATCATCATACAGCTGGCTTCTTTAAGTTTTCTCTTTTTTAAGTTTTCTTCTTTCAACAAGATCTTTGTTTTATCCCAGTCTATCCTATGGCTGCCGGTGCTCGTTAATACATGATTGGCCAAATTTGATTTGTCCACGTGTCTTCTGGAAATGTTATATTGATGTTCTTTTTTCCTTACTTCTAAAGGTCTTGAAGTTTCACCGGTATAAGAATGGCCACAGTCACACAAAACACTGTACACACAATTTTTAGAACTCTGGGTTGCGTTAAACGGTTTGGTATGTGTGAGGATAGAGCGCAAGGTATTATTTGTTTTAAAAACAGTTTTAACGCTGTATTTATTTCCTAACCGCTTAATTTTTTCCGATACACCTGGGATATATGGAATTATGTTCATAATTTGGTTGTCTGTTTGTGTTTGGTTGGTATTAGTGTGATGGTTATTTGTGCTGGTTTGTTGTTGCGATTTTCTTTCTAACTGATTTATAGTTTTATTTATAAAGTCTTGGGGATATTCGTTTTGAAGTAGATGTTCTTTGATAATATTGACTTCTTTGTTAAAGATTTGGGTGGATGAAGATATGTTTTTTGCTCTATCATATAAGCACTTTACAACACCTTTCTTTACATTTAAAGGATGGTTTGGAGTGAAAATTCAAATATCTATTAGTATTTGTAGGTTTTCGATAAGTACTTGTACTTATTGTGTTGTTTGTTCTATCTATAAGTACATCAAGATAAGCAAGTTTATGCAAATTTTCCATCTCCATTGTAAATTTTATTGTGGGTTCTTGACTATTGATGTAATCTAGGAATGAGTGCAGTTCTTCAGCACCATACTCCCAAACCACAAAAATGTCATCAACGTATCTCCACCACACTTTTGGTTTATTTTTATATTTGCCTATGAATCTTTCTTCAAAATATGTCATGAATATATTACTGATTATAGGAGATAAAGAAGAACCCATGGCCATACCAAATTCTTGTTTATAGAAATCTCCTTCAAATTGAAAATATGTAGTGTTTAAGCAAAGTTCGGTTAGTTCCATAATTGTGTCAATGTTTAGTTTTGTTTTGTTGTGTAAGGTAATATCTTGTTGTAATTTATTTTTTATAATTTGTAATGATTTATCAACAGGTACATTTGTAAAAAGACTAACTATGTCGAAACTTACTAGTATATCATTTCTGTTGATAATAATGCTTTTTAATTTTGTTAAAAAATCGTTAGTGTTTTTTAAATTGTTTGGATTATTTTCGTAAGGTTTAATTATATTTAGTAAAATTTTGATATGTTTTGTAATGGTGAATTTATTGAACTTACAATGGGTCTCATTGGTATTGTGTCTTTATGTATTTTTGGAACGCCATATAAATGTGGAGGTTTACTATAGTGTGGTGTTAAGTGTTTTCGTTCTAATGGAGTGAATTCTTGTTTGTGTTTTGTTATAATGTCTCTAGCGGCTTTTTCTATATTTTGCGTAGGATCTTTTTTGAGCTTAGAATATGATCCTGTGTTAATAAGGTCCATCATTTTGGTGTTGTAATCATTTTTATCAAGTATAACCGTAGCGTTACCTTTATCGGCAGGTAGAATTTTAATTGTGTTGTCTTTTTTAAGTTTTTCTACGGCATATTTCTCTGTAGGAGTAAGATTGTATTTCATTTTGTGTTGCTTCTCTAGAAGTAATTTATTTCTTATTCGGTATTCACTTGACACTTCTGGAGGCAGTTTTTGGGCTGTGTCTTCAATCGCAACTATCAGATCTAGTTTAGGTATATTTTGTGGAGTGATTGAATAATTTAATCCCTTAGAAAGTACGTATTGTTCTGTTGGTGTAATGTGTTTAGTTGATAAATTAATCACAGTTTTATTGATGAAATTTGTATTTGGTGTAAGTACAGATTTTTTGTGTTTTTCATTAAGAGATGTTGAAATTTATTTATATTTCTGTTTTTACATATTTGAAATTCCAAGCTGTATGAATCCTTTAAACAATTAAAGATGCGGTTATAGTCTGATGGAATGTGCGTTTCTTTGAATTTGTTTTCTAATATAATGATGTTATTTTTAAGGCTTACCTTCAATTTCCGATGGTGTTGTATTCTATTTCTAACTAAAGCATTACCTGTTTTCAACTGAATTCTAATACTACCTCTGTCTGTGAATGGCATTTTTGGTAACAACCCCTTTGGAATTATTCCCTCATTTCGGCATTTTATTAGGAACGTTAAGCTGTTCTGTGATCGTGCTAGTTTCTTATTCAGGTTTTCTAATTTTCTAAAATTTGTTGTTGAAATTGGCCCATACCTCATTCGTAAGTAATTTCGAAAAGATTGTTGAGGAGGTCTTGAATTATTTTGTCTATTCATGGGTTTTCTCTCCTCCAAATTTTTCCTGTAACAGATAAGTATTTAAAAAATTGTATATGTAGAACAAAGTGTAGTAAGGCAATTTCGTAAAATTGCCCGGATTACTGGTTGTCTGTACAGAGATTCTTCCTCACAGTTTTTCTGAGAGAAAGAGATGTCTATAAAATGATCAACCAGTATTCCTGTATATAAGTAATGTATTGTATATTGTGTAATACTTATCTGTGTATGGAGACGTTTCAACTCCGAGTCTGGAGTCGTTGTCAATCGTTTAGTGTTGTTTTCGAGGCTTTTTTCTAAAAAATTTTCGCTTTGATTTTGAATTTATTGTTTGTCAAAAAATTTGACACTGACAATTTGTCGTTTGGCGATCACTTGACGCTGAGGTTACCGTTTTTTTGTTCTGTTAGCAGTAAATTCTTCCAGTCCAAATGAAGGTCGGCTGAAGGTGCTCCGATTTCAGTGTTGTTTATCATCATACAGCTGGCTTCTTTAAGTTTTCTCTTTTTTAAGTTTTCTTCTTTCAACAAGATCTTTGTTTTATCCCAGTCTATCCTATGGCTGCCGGTGCTCGTTAATACATGATTGGCCAAATTTGATTACAACAAGATATTACCTTACACAACAAAACAAAACTAAACATTGACACAATTATGGAACTAACCGAACTTTGCTTAAACACTACATATTTTCAATTTGAAGGAGATTTCTATAAACAAGAATTTGGTATGGCCATGGGTTCTTCTTTATCTCCTATAATCAGTAATATATTCATGACATATTTTGAAGAAAGATTCATAGGCAAATATAAAAATAAACCAAAAGTGTGGTGGAGATACGTTGATGACATTTTTGTGGTTTGGAAGTATGGTGCTGAAGAACTGCACTCATTCCTAGATTACATCAATAGTCAAGAACCCACAATAAAATTTACAATGGAGATGGAAAATTTGCATAAACTTGCTTATCTTGATGTACTTATAGATAGAACAAACAACACAATAAGTACAAGTACTTATCGAAAACCTACAAATACTAATAGATATTTGAATTTTCACTCCAACCATCCTTTAAATGTAAAGAAAGGTGTTGTAAAGTGCTTATATGATAGAGCAAAAAACATATCTTCATCCACCCAAATCTTTAACAAAGAAGTCAATATTATCAAAGAACATCTACTTCAAAACGAATATCCCCAAGACTTTATAAATAAAACTATAAATCAGTTAGAAAGAAAATCGCAACAACAAACCAGCACAAATAACCATCACACTAATACCAACCAAACACAAACAGACAACCAAATTATGAACATAATTCCATATATCCCAGGTGTATCGGAAAAAATTAAGCGGTTAGGAAATAAATACAGCGTTAAAACTGTTTTTAAAACAAATAATACCTTGCGCTCTATCCTCACACATACCAAAACCATTTAACGCAACCCAGAGTTCTAAAAATTGTGTGTACAGTGTTTTGTGTGACTGTGGCCATTCTTATACCGGTGAAACTTCAAGACCTTTAGAAGTAAGGAAAAAAGAACATCAATATAACATTTCCAGAAGACACGTGGACAAATCAAATTTGGCCAATCATGTATTAACGAGCACCGGCAGCCATAGGATAGACTGGGATAAAACAAAGATCTTGTTGAAAGAAGAAAACTTAAAAAAGAGAAAACTTAAAGAAGCCAGCTGTATGATGATAAACAACACTGAAATCGGAGCACCTTCAGCCGACCTTCATTTGGACTGGAAGAATTTACTGCTAACAGAACAAAAAAACGGTAACCTCAGCGTCAAGTGATCGCCAAACGACAAATTGTCAGTGTCAAATTTTTTGACAAACAATAAATTCAAAATCAAAGCGAAAATTTTTTAGAAAAAAGCCTCGAAAACAACACTAAACGATTGACAACGACTCCAGACTCGGAGTTGAAACGTCTCCATACACAGATAAGTATTACACAATATACAATACATTACTTATATACAGGAATACTGGTTGATCATTTTATAGACATCTCTTTCTCTCAGAAAAACTGTGAGGAAGAATCTCTGTACAGACAACCAGTAATCCGGGCAATTTTACGAAATTGCCTTACTACACTTTGTTCTACATATACAATTTTTTAAATACTTATCTGTTACAGGAAAAAATTTGGAGGAGAGAAAACCCATGAATAGACAAAATAATTCAAGACCTCCTCAACAATCTTTTCGAAATTACCGGAATTCATAATATGGACGATACTATAACTCCCTGTGATCTTTTACTTTTGTCTGAAACTTTTTTTATATAATCGAATCCAACCCAGATAAGGTAAATGCTCTATTTTGCCCGTTTTATGGGTTAAATGAAAAAATTTATATTAACAAAAAGTGTTTATTCTATTTTCTTTCGATACCCACAGTAAAAAATGATTGTTTCCATTAAAATAACACTACTTCGGGGTCAAAAAACCGTACTTCCGGTCAGAACCTGAATTCGCAATATGGGCCATACATCGGCCCCGTCGGTGTCTTGAACTTTTTTCGATACAATCGAATCCACCCCAGACATATCTTTGTCTCAAGACCATGGGCGTACCCAGACTTTCGTAAAGGGTGGGGCAGAAGCAAATAAAAGTAAAAACTCTATAAGTAGTAGAAAATTAAAAATGCTTTTTATATACCTTACCTACACTACTTCAATAATAGCTTGCGGGGATTTTGGCTGAATCTAGCTAAAATTTCCTTTTCAAATTTATTTTGTGATTCCTGAACCCTCTTCTTGTGCACACTCATCATGTAGAGGCCAACAAGCCGGTTTTCTGTCATTGTTGACCGTAACCAAGTTTTTACTCTACTAAAGTACTAAATGATCTTTCGATAGTGCATGTGGTACAGGGCTGTGCAAGTGAAGTAAAAAGCGTTTCTTTTATGGTTGGATAGAACAGCTGTGTTTCTCCAACAAGCGCTACTAAATCTATATCCTTCAGTTCACTCTGTCACATTTTTTTGCTTCCACATGTTATACCACAGTTCAGCCTCGCCAAGAAAATTACTTAAATTGTAGTAATTACAAGGAGTTTCCATTTTTTTTACAAAGTCTTCGTAAGGCATTTGAAGCATTATGTGCGGGTGCAATGTAAGTAATAAATACGCAGGTAAATTGCTCTCAGAAAAGCGCTGCTGTAGGGACATGATCAATGAATCCAGGTAGGGATCTCTTCCAAAACTCGCTGGGAGTTTTTGCCGGAGGATTAGCACGATGTGTCTGCCGATTTGTTATCCGCGGCATTCTAAAATCTATATCGAGATCGTCGGCGATTGATTCTGCTTCGGCTATCAAACTTACGCTTTGAGCGTCGGCATTTTCACGGTGTTTTTCAAAGGTGTCAATAATTCTTTTAATGTGGTTTGCATACTGCAGCAAGTCTAAACTTTTAGACTGCAGTGCGTTTACCACCGGTTGAAGCATTGCGGAATATTTTGCTATAAGGCAAAGACTAACAATGAATTCCGCATTTACAGCTGCGCAATACAATTGAAAAGCAGTTTTTCTGGTTGCACTATTACCGTCTTTTGACAGTGTAGAAAGTGCCGTGACCACTTGCACGTAGTGTTCCTTGAAAACGGATATACTTTTATATTTCTGCGACCAACGAATTTCACAAAACATTGGTATATTTGGTACGCATTTTCGACGAAGGGGTGATTCTCGAAAGAATTTTATTATTTCTTTTATTGTGGAAACTGTATTTCGTATTACTGGTATTTGGTTTAAGTCGTGCACAGCTAAGTTCAGTTTGTGACTAGAACAGTGAAAATAAAGAGCTTTTGTATACTTTGCCTGCAAAATTTTTCGAACACTACCATCCTTTCCTGACATAGTGGAACATCCATCATAGCCTTGTCCTACGCATTTTTCTGGATCCAGACTTATGTTGTCAATAAAATTGTCAATGGCAGAAGCTATAGATTTTGCATCCATGGTAGTTAATTCCACAAAACCTACAAACTCTTCGCGAACCACCATCTTTTCTTCATTAAAAAATCTAACACCAATGGAAAGTTGCTCTATTCCTGATGTCAGAGCTCTCGTCTGCCAGGATACTGTAGGCGCTTGCGTTCTTTACCTCAGCTATGATATCATCTCTAATGACATCCCCGCATAGACTAATTATCTCATTTTGAATTTTCGGTGAAGTGTATGTGGCATTTTTTGCACCGGTTTCTGTATGATCTTTCAATACTTGGTCACCAGACCCAATTTTAAGTTTTATAAGGTCTATGAAAACACCTTCATGTTGGTCTTTCCCTCTCAAAGGTAGGTTGTGAGTACCACAGAACATCACGGTCGAAATTATTGAGGCTATGATTTTCTTGTTGTCTTCTATTTCTCTTTGGTGGGCAGAAATCAGCTGGACATCAACAGGCATATTCTCAGCAAAACATTTCGCAGCTGCAGCCGATGATTTGTGGCATTGTGATGACGCATGAGTTTTTGCAAATTCGTGGAAATCCTTAAAGCGAGTAAAAGGCCTCACTATAAATGAACCTTGCATATTAGTTATAGTTGGTGGAAACAACACGCAATAAATGCATAACGCGCCCTTTAATTTCTGAGAATACGCCAGCCAAGGAGCATATTCCGCCAACCAGCTAAGGAGCATATTCCGCCAACCAGCTATACTTGAATTTTCTTTTTAATTGCACAGCGTCTTTAGCAAAGTCATAACTTGGTGGTGGAACCCAAATTTTTTTTAAAACTTCAAGTTTTTTAGTTGAGGTCATATTAAAAGATCGACCTTGCCATTGCCCCAGGTCATTAGAAGAATAGATTTGATCATGTGGTTCAGAAGCAGGTGGTAGTAAAACTGCACTTGACACTGATACAGACGAAGGAGGAACCGAGGTTACAGGTGCGCTATTACTCGTGCTAGCGACGACGTCATCACTAACGGCTGCTATGTTCTTTTGGCTTGACTCTTCTCCGCCGCTATCACTTTCTCCACTACTTTTATCTGGATGCTTCCTCTTCTGTCTCGCTAAAAATAATGGGTATAGATATATATGTTACCAAGTAATTAAATGAAAATTTAAAAAAACCCGACATAAAAAAAACACGCCTAATAAATGCCACTGAATGAATAATTAATTTCCTCTACAAAATTTCCGAAATGTCTGTTCAGATTTTCATGTAACATAGCTAAAAACACTCTCGCTCGATTAAGTAACCTTTCAAACAAACAAAAAACTATCAAAATCGATTCATCCGTTTGGGTGCTACGATGCCACAGAATCACAGATACACACACACGTCAAACTTATAACTACCCTCTTTTATCTTGGGATTAAAAACAAGACAAGAAGTCAAGAACAATCTAAATTGAATAGATAATTGGTACCTATTTAAAATGTTAATACTTCAGAATCAGTAAGGAAATATATTGCAGATTACGTAAATATTTTATTTTAAGATTTCAACTCAAAACGAAAAACAAAAAAAGTTAAGTAAACCCCATTCTCCAATAAATATGTACTTAACTATAAAATTGACACTAATTTGGTTACTATGTAACATACTATTGTAACATATTGCATTTTCTTTAGAATTAACATACTGTATGTTAATTTTAAAGAAAATGCAATACTAAAAGAATTTCGGTAATAGGTAGATAGATAGGAGGTACGTACTTATTGCTGCGCTAAAAAACTTTCTTATATCCATTTTGGTTAGATTAGATAGCCACTAATATCCAAACAATTTATTCATATTTAAGTATCGTCCAATTAGTTCAGAACTCAGTAGGTTAGGTTGATAATATCACTTTTTATTCACGCAATCAGGAATTCAATTAAACTTAGAAAAACAAAGAGTTTTGAATCACTGTTTATTTGTCGCAACGTCGTCGCAAGCGTTTTTGGGCTTTGTGGTGCGGTGTGCGGGAGCGCGGGCGGGCTTCGTTCGAAAATCACTCGAGTCGACCACAAACGACATCAGGGCATGCGCGCTCGAATCATGCATACAATATTGCATGATTTCGCGCGGTAATTTTAAAAGTTACAATATGATTATTTAATTTTGTTACTTATATCATAAACCTAAAAAAAAATCTACTAAGTACTTATTAGCTTCGAGTCAGGGTGGGGCAAGTGCCCCACTGTAGGTACGCCCATGCTCAAGACACATGCCCCACCCTGTATATTCACTTCACCTAACTGATAAATACAATAATATATTTTTACTAAGAAAAACCTCAAAAAGTACTCAATATATATTTATTTCAATTAATGAACAACGTTCTAAAAAAACTACAACTATAAATTGTACATATCAGTATTTTGTAAACATCATGTTACTCAAATGTTTCCTCAATTAAACCTTACAAACTACTAAAAAACAGTAATAATAAGTAGAAAATAATCATCATATTGAATAACAGATCAAAGAAAAAAAAACAAAATAACAACTACTTGAAAATAGCATACAAACATTTTAACAGATCAGTTTAAAAAATGTTACACAATCATAAGCGCTACTTCCTTAATTAAAAATACTTTGGCGAATTAAAACAAATGTAGTAATGATGTTAACGCTAACAAAAGATCTGCAACTATGGCACAGAACGCTAATTAAAGAAAAATATGAAAATACAAAACATAATAAAAAAAATAAAAGCATCAAGTTTCATACCAGCTTTAAAGATCCACAATTAGTTTCAGTACACTTTTTTTGAAAATATCAGTTCATTTGAAAAAGTATAAAAATACAAACTCGACTATTTTCAGTTGCTATGTAGCTGCCGTTTCACAGTATAGAGGGCGTGCCAACGACAGTAATGAGTTTCTTATTATGTGTCAAAAGGCAATCATATTTGAAAGGTACACATTAACTGCTTGGTGTGATTTTTCATAATTTCAAAAATATTGTTAACAAACAGCAAAGTTGAACAATTTTTCCAAAATTCGAAGTGTCACTTACATAATAAGTTCTGTTACTCAAATTTAAACAAAACTCATATTGACCTGTTTATTAAAAATGAGAACCTTTTTATATTTATTTCACATTGGAACACCCTTATACAATTTGTAAAGTATTTCAGTGGAAGCAAAATTTCAAAATAATACATTTCCAAAATTCGTGTGCGCATTTCTTGAAAAAATATTCCATATTAATTTCTATAACATTAAATTTTCAAAAACTTAACTACACAATTATTGAACATCCAAATAGGAAATCACCTGATATAGAAAACTACACTTTAACGCTTCGTACATATCTAACGATTTCTTTATAAAGATTAATGTGAATTATATATCATAAGTAAATGAATGTGTTACTTTACATCAAAGGAAGAATGAGTAGGAAGTAGTCATACTCAAATCATGTTGATTTGAATGCAATTAATAATAAGTAGTGATTTGTTGATTGGCTAGGGAAGGCGTGGTTTGCTCATTAGATCAGGTTCTGGTTCTTCATTGCTTTCCATTAATTTTGATCAGTAATTTTTGACCAAGACCTTTTTGTATACAATTGGCTATTTTTGAGTAGTTACTAACATTTCTATTTTGATGATTTTGAATATCTATTGATTCTCATAGCAAGGCCGTAGAAGTCTTTTCAACTAACCCTATTGAGTTTTGCGAAAGTGTATACAAATCTACCACCTATACTTCCAGCAGCAACGCTCATAACTGCACAATTATGCAACATAAACTAGGTATCGGCTGATGCTTCGACATAGGGTTTTGATCGATGATATGTACGTAAAAGCAGGAAAATTTCGTGAACGATAACAGAATAAAGAGAACACAGGGCCACCTCATTCAATAAGAAAGCCACGCCCTTGTCCACTGTAATAAACCACGCCCATTTTCACATATTTAGAAAATCAAAACGGTTTAATTGAATTACTAATTAGAATTTTCAACTTAGCGTTAAAGTGTTATGAAGTCTAACCGTATAAAGTACCTTTATCCTTACTGAGCACAAACACACGGGAAGAAACAGTTATAAGAGTGTTTTTATAGAATGCGAAAATCATACGTTTGGTCCCGCAATTTTATGACAACTTCTAAATCTGGTAGCTGAACCTGGGACGTGGAAGTTCACCAAAAATTGCGTCACCGTGTACGCTTTTCGCTAGCGCTTTCATACTGGCAGCTATGTCTAAGTTTTGGTCGTCAGGCTGTAGGAAAAAAAAGACTTTATTAAGAAATTTTCTTATTTTGTAGTTTTTCAGTATCAATAAGATTGCCACTTTCAACATTTGGAATTTCATCCATCACGAAAATTACATTTCGAGTGACATAGGTTTTCTAATGTGTCCATCCAGCTTTTTGTTGTTGCTTTGCAATTAATCAGAAAGGTAAAAAATATTTTGGGGCAAAATTGAGGAATATATAGAAATGTTGTGACTTTGAATGCATAAAATAGGAAAACCTGTTTGCATGTTCAATGTATCCTATGTTAGACAATTTACTGCAAGATTATAATAATTGATTTATTAACTTAATGTTTTCTTAGTTAACCAATATTGAACTTTACAAACTACTTTTCCATGAAAATTTAAAATGCTATACTAAATAATAGGCTATATATACTAAATAATGTTTCCATGTCGTACCGTAATATGAAACTGACACTACGCACACTTCGAGCAGTTAGTTGTCATTATCGTATTGTCTCAATTTCTGGTGTTTAATTCGTAACCAAGCAATATGTTTGGCCGTGTAAAAGGTGGCTAAGGTAAAGGGCACGGTTGAGCCGTGTCAGTTACTGTTTCCGGTAGGACGTATCCACCGTTTATTGACGAAAGTAAATTATGCCAAACGTGTCGGTGCCGGTGCAGCAGTATATCTAGCGGCTGTTATGAACTATTTAACTGCTGCAATTTTGGAGTTCAAGATAGTGCAGCAAGTAATAACAAGACGTTATTATTCCGACATATTTACAACTCTCCATCAGAAACGATGATAAATTGTTGCATAGTGTAACAATTGCCGAGGGTGGTATCTTATCCAAAATTTAAGTAGTTGTTATCAAAGCAAATCGAAAAGAAATATTAGGCAAATGGCAAAGAATAAGGGGCGAGCTAGGTTCAAAAATAGTCCAAATAAAAATGCGATGTGGTGTGACAAACAGATATTATTTAGGCTAAATATTAAAACTTGGTCCAAGCTATCAATATCAAGTTTTCCAGTTGTTTCTGATATAAGAGAAAATTGCTCAGCTGATTTCATTATAAACTTTTTAAGTCAGTTCAAACAAATTCTATCAGTATACATACCTACACTTCAATATCCAATTCATATCATTTACATTTTTGCTACCTTTCAATTATCTTTTACTACTAACATGTTTATAAATTAAAATTATTAATTATAATTAGACAAATAAATAATACTTGCATTACATGTATCATAATTGATAATGCATTGATTGCATTATCAACTATTAATTCTAAATATTTTTTAAAATAATTATAGAGACCAAATTATTTCCATACATTAATTTGCTAATCTTAAAGGGCTCATCCACTGCTCAATAGGAACATTTTTTAATAATACTAAATCTTTAAGACATTAATATCACTTGACCTGTTATAGCATTTTATAAAACAGATAGGAAAATACTTATTACTTTTTCATTTTTTAAATCATTTAAATTAGTGTTATCACTTATCTCCTTGGTTGATGTATATAATATATTTAGAAATGACATAACCCCTTAAATTCATAGGACAGATATAAATACATCACTCAAAATTTTCAGTTTTTTTAATATATATTATATATATATTTCCTTTATATGATATAAAAGGTTTTGGCAGATTTTGGAATGATTAGTACACACTTGACTGCTTTTTTGTAAATTGGAAGGCTTCTTTCATTTAATGTGAAAATTTTCCAAAATCTGACAAAACATGAGTTGAGGCAGTTTCGAATGTATTAGGGGAACCTAGATCAGGACATTAGGACTACGCACGTTTTTGACAAGTGTTGAAGCAAATCATTACCAACTTCTCGCGTTTAGTTAAAAATGTATCATTCTAAACAAAAGACTTACATATTCATCCAGGTCCTCCGTGGAGCTCGTCCTTGCTTCAGACAGGAACGCCGGTATGTTAATCGGTAGACTTTTCGCTATACTAGTTCTAGATGGTACTGGTCTCGGTCTAGACGTTGAACTTTCCATTTCATCGTCGTCGTCTTTTTCGCTTTGAAATTCTACCGGATCCGTATTGACGACGGTATCATCTATGCCTTCGAAGTCGAAGAGTCCTTCGGCGTCTATTGAAGCTGCCATGCAAGCTGGACTGCTTCTTTGCCGTTTTGGTGAAATTCTAATAGGCTAGAGGAATACAGAATTATATTTTAGTCACACAAGAATGTATAGATTCTACCGTACAATTACAGTTTTTCCCTTCATAGAACAATAAAAGCTGTATTTTTACAAACAACGTACCATATTATTCAAAACATGAAATAGATGTTCTTCATATTAAGAACTACATTTGGAGGGTTTTTTATTAATTTCACGATATGGCAACACTGTATTGTGATTAACAAAACTGACAGAAGTTGAATATAGCTGTCCGATTTAGTATCATTTAACTTGGATAATTGAAAAGAAACTATGGATTTATATCAGAAGCATTTTTGGTAACAAAACAATTGCTTTTTGGTGGTGTCAAGAACTTAAATTTGGTCACAGTAATTTTAAGTGATGAATCAATGAAAATCATACAACAACCTCAAAAATGGCAAAAAAAACATTGATGCTCCATAGGAAATGATTCCCCAAGAACTTCCATCAATGAGTTTAAAACTAAACCAAAGGAATGTTAAATAAAATAGCAACCAACATCTATGGGTTTAAACTGCAGATTGACTAATCCACTATTTTTAATGTACTAGCAGTGAAGATACAAAAAAACTCTCCAATCAGGAAAATTTACTAAGAGGTTACCCTCCCCTGAATCATTAGATTGTCAGACAATATTCAATGTCCTTCACAAGAGAATTCTAACGACAGAAGCAAAATGTAATCTTTGGATATGAAATCATAAATGATGGTTTAGATACAACTTACAATTTGAATCCTTACTTAATCTTGTATAACAAATTTTTGAATTGATTATTTAAAACAGAAATATTGGTCACTTACTGTACTAGGTCCTAGAGAAATATTCAAAGAAGAAGTTTGTTTCTGTCCTAATTTCATTGGCGTGGAC
Source organism: Octodonta nipae (assembly GCA_034190945.1). Lineage (NCBI taxonomy): Eukaryota > Metazoa > Arthropoda > Insecta > Coleoptera > Chrysomelidae > Octodonta > Octodonta nipae. The sequence continues at coordinate 57,739,471 of CM067216.1, read as the reverse complement.
GCTTCAGGTACTGTTGCAGTCATATGTGTATCACTGATATTATTTTCTTCAGGTAAATCTGATAAATGTTTGATAATCCTAAAAATGCCATCAAAAGATATTTTAATTATTTATTCAATTCACAATTTTGCCTTTTAGCTTACCTAACAAGTGTTTCATGTTCATCATATGCCACATCCTTGAGATTATTAAATATCTCATACTGCTCCTCTGCATATTTCTTTATCCTCTCTTCAAGAGTTTGGGATTCTTTGCTAATAAAATCTACCATTGTTTTTCTCACATTCTTTTCTACTGTTTCCAGATCACAGTGTCGATCTAGAAGAAATTATATATTATAAAATGTAATAATTATATAAAAAATATATGTATTTAAAACTAAAGAAAAATTTTAATAAATAAACTCCATTGGAAAAACAAATAAGTGATTTATGTGTAAATAAAAAAACTTACAAAAAACAAGAAATTAATAGAGTTTGATATGATCTGCATACATAATAAATACTCACAAGAAAAGGCTTACAATTCTAATTTGAGAGGACTATTCAATTAAAATTACTTATCAAATTTATTTTCTTAGTTTTTAGGCAATTATTTAATGAAGATCTAATTTAGTTAATGGGCCTGAAATTTAGGGTTTTTTGTTTTTCAGAAATAACATCACAGGGTCTAAATCAGACCCAGTTTTGTTAGGTAATAAAAATTAACATAACTGAATAAGAAATTTAAGAATTGATACATTCACAATGACAATTTAGTAATTCAAATACAAACCGGAGATGCCATAACTATCTTTTAAAAACAATTAGAGTTTTCTTTTCTCAGTTTTTTTTGCAACAGATAAGTATGTGAAATCTGTAGATGAGTAACAAAGTGAAGTAAGGCAATTTTGAAAACTTGGTCAGTTTACTAGTTATCTCTACAGAAATTCTTCCTCACAGAAATTCTGAGAGAATGAGGTGTCTATGATATGATTGACCAGTATTCCTGTATTGTTGTGTCAATAAATTTTGACAGCAACACAAAAAAAAATTATCAGAGCATAACTTTATAAATAAAACTTGTACAATATACAAAATACTTATTTATATACATCTATAAATGAATACTGGGTGATCACATTGTAGACATCTCTCAGAATATCTGTGGAGAAGAATATCTGTAGAAACAACCAGTAATCAGGACATTTCATTGTAAATTACTTTACTACACTCTGCTCCCCATTTACAATTTCTGTTTCAAAAATAAACTGAGTGGAGAAAACCCTAAGATACAAAGTAATCAAAGGCCTTCTTATCAATCATTCCAAAATTATCTAAATTAGTTGTAGTAAATTTTCTACAAAAGTATACCAATTTGCTGTTAGGAAGAGAAAAACTGAAAAAATATAATTTGTCAAAACTGAAGAATTGCACTTATTTATACATCAATGGCTAGATATAAAATAAGATTGCAAAAAAAACATTTCTGAAATTATAATGTAAACAAAAGTAAAAATTAATTAAATCCACTGAGACCATGATACATACATATATATAGACCTTGAAGGAACCATTTAAAAAATAAATTCTCATGCCATGTGGGAATTACTGCCAACAAACTAAAGAAACACTGCTGTTTTCTGAATGATATTTGTGGCATATTTTTCAATGTCTAAGTGCTTTTTGGGAAATAACACCACAGTTTTTTTTCTTTAAACTGTGGTGTTATTTCCCAAAAGAGTTTAAAGCAAAAAAACTGTGGTGTTATTTCCCAAAAAGTATTTAGACATTAAAGAAACACTGTTTTTATCAGTACATACTCTCTTGCATCTCTGAGTAGCTATTCATGCAATACTTTTCCTTTATAATGCATCCTTAATATGACTATGAGGTCTTGTAAATTAGCATGGTGACTGTCCCAGGACCAAACATGTGATAAATTATGGCAGAAGTGCCTAATATGTTTATCATTGATAAATTGATAGCATAACTCTTCATGTAACATAATTTTTGCATTTTCCAAATTATTGGAATATTAAAGCTGGTCTGGCTATCATAGTTTTGTTATCATTAGTTCCTGGATATGAAGTCACATTTTAATAGAAATTAGCTGTTTTCCATTAGATTATGTTATATAGAATTCTAGCAAAATGCAAATACTTCCTAACCTGTAATTGTTAATTTAACAGAAAGTCAGCAAGCATATGCAAATTATTATTTATTTGTGACTAATTTGTCATATTTTATAAATACTTAAATTTCATTCATTTTTTTATTATATATGTTGCAATAGTGGCTTGTCCTTGTACTCATTTATGGAGGTGACAGAGTTAAGTGTTTCTTGAGGATACCAATACTAATAAAAGATTCTAATTTTTATTACAAATCAGTTTGCAATTAGTTATGCTTATTTCTTGGAGATGTTCCACCAAGATTTCTACTGAAGTCATATGGAGATGTGCTTTTGGCTAATTTTTTTGGAAACTATGGTATCTGATAGTGCTGTGTGTGTGTGAATTAAAAGTCACAGAAGTTCTGAAAGTTCTTGGTTTTTGGTGTACAGGCAGTCAAAGTTGATTTTTTACACAACTTACATTACTTCAGATTCCAGCTAATTTATCTAAGAAGACTTAGGTATGAACTGTGTACATCCTCACTTTTCACTTTACATGTCCTCACAGTTGATTTTCTTACCCCTTGCACTACTTTAGCAAAAGAGCTTTTGATCTATTTTTTTCAAACTGTATTATTTGGTAGCTTGCACTGAACAAAAGCTGAAATAAACCTAGAGCCTAAAAGTCCTTTATTTTTATCTACAGTCCCTGAAAGTTGATTTTTTGCTCTTTGTACTGCAAATGAAGAAATGATGGTGTAATGGGAAAAAAGTCAACTTAGGACGACTGTAGACTAAAATCAAATAATTTTTAGACCATGTTCCTGTTGAAATTATTGATAAAAGTGTTCAGAACATGAAAGTTTAAAAAAATAGCTAATAGCAGTTTTCTTGCGACACAACATACAGAATTATTTTATTGAAACATGTAATTACTAAGCAGAAAACAGACATGATACATAAACACCATAAAAAATGAGAAACCATTTATTAATCAAATTGTGAATCTCAGTGATTAAAAAAGCATCAGATTCTAACAACCTGAATGCCTCAACAAAACAAAGAGTATCTTCATAAAAATCATTTAACTGTTCATTTCTCACATATAGAAATATGTATGGAGTATTTGAAGAAACTTTTGTACAATGAGCTGGTTCCAACTTATAAGGTCTATACAAACATTATCAAACCCCCTACACTGAAGTAAAACACCAATTGTAGAAAATTATCAGACAGTGAGAAACATTCATAGAATTGCTGGATACCCACTTTTGTTATAGAATCCACTATTTAAAAGTTGAAAGTGCAGTAAAAAAGAATCTTACAAATTTACAGACAATACAATATCTAATGTCAAAAGATATATTTTACAATTACCCTCAAAATATTGTTAAAGAAATCAATGTGTTAAGATTTCCCAATTGTGTTAATGATAATATGGATATGTTGTGTATATGCAGTACTTAAATGCTAATACATGAAACTTGAAGATATAAAACTGTTAGATCCCACAACACTGTGAAGCTATGTATGCGGTACATATGCTTATGTTGCAGTGCTTTTGTTAAATATTTGTCAGTAATTAGACTTGTTCTTATATTGTCATTGAAATTAAATAGAAGTACAAATGAAGAAATTCTTCAAAATTTTACACAACCATCTTATCATTTCTTAGTAAAATAATGACTATCATATATTAAAATTATTATTTTTTTAAAAGCTTAAACAAAATCCACCTCTTCTTCCTTATAAATCATATAGAAAATGAACAAATTTTTGAATACTGATTTTACAGATTCCACATTTTGCAATGATTTTAGGAAAAATAAATATTTATATATTGTAGTTACTTACATAAATTTAAAATCCTATTGTTAATCTTAATATCACCCGTGTTAACTACGATGTTGAAAACTTTTGATACACCTTCAACATTTTTAATAAATTCTGCCAGTTCACTTTCCTTTAGTTTGGCATATGCTAAAACACATGAGGCTCCCTTTTCCTTGTGCACAGCATACACTTCCACACAACAATTGAAGCAACAGTTTATCGTCCACTTCCCAATGTTTCTTGTTTGTACTAAAAATGAATGAACCTTGGTGATATTTTGAAGCTTTCCCAGTCTCACAAGATCCTACAAAAAAATGAGATGAAAATACAAACTTATCGTTGTTTTGAAAATTCTCACTTTTTGGAAAAAAATGTCGTGCAATTCTTCCTGGTTTAAATTGAGTGTATCTAATTTAACCTTGTCAAAGTCATTTCCTTCATATTCAATTTTAATGTTAAGGCAATCACAATATAAAATCATTTCGATGAATTAGAATTCAACGTGCCTTTCTGAAGCACTAAATTTTGATGACAATGCTTTTGATGGTAAATAATCTAAATATAGTAGAGACAAAACATAACACTTCAGTGATAAGGAGCTACAGCTGATTTTACACTTGAAACGCTGTCTGGTTCACCTAGTTTCGAAACACTACCGATATCACCGATACTCACCCGTTTATTTTGGCTTATCTTAGTAAATAATCACTTACAAATTGGACAATTTTCCGGAAATTCGGCAAAATTCTTCGAATCAAATTGGACAAAGAACTAAAAATTTAGATTAATGACAACTAGCGCCATTACACTGCTGTTGGGAAAACTTTTAATTCCAAATTAATTTGTAAAGGCACCTGTAAATAGACACAATTTCAGCGACCTTACTTTTAGAAAATTCTCGAGATTTGTTGATAAAAAACATACATTTTTTTAATCTAAAAAAATTGGCTAATCTCCAGAAGTTGTACGATAAACATACAGTGCGATTTTATTGGTGCCAAAATTAGATATGTAAATTTTTTAGCACGCAATTATTCCAAACGTTTGCGTCAGAAAAATGTTTTGTTTTTGTAGGTAGTGCGAAAATATTTTGATTACATAAGTAGGAAATGTCAACAAAACTATGGCAATAATTAATGAAAATGCAAAAAATCTCGCCATGTGGTGTCATCTAGTCTTTACTGTTAAAAATTACTTTGCAAATGTAAAGGAATCTGGAGTTATCTACCTACTTATAACTTAGATCATTTACCATCTAGATATAGCCTGTCAAGCATAAAATCGTGGCAACGCTAGAAAGAGAGGGCAATAGAGACAGTAAGAGGCTATTTCACTTAGTGGGTGGATGGTCGGTGGACGCAGCCAATGAACAACATACTTTATTGGAAGCAGCTCCCAACCGAGTGAAATAGCCTCTTGCCCTCTCTATTGCCCTCTCTCTCTTTAGTCTTACCACGACATTTGTGCACTGCAGGCTATGGCTGTTTTCCAGTTAGCAGAGCACAAGTGATTTTGTGCCGCACAGTGCGGCAATTTTTAGGACGTTAATTGGAACATGGTTGTTTTAAAACCAACCGGTAGAGTACACTGATCACCATAAGTTTAAAAGTGTATTACTCATAAGTTATCAATTGACGTTTATGTGTACGTAAATTATTTACAGAATAATTCAATAATGGTTGTTTTCCAATTACTAGAGCACAAAGTGTTTTTCTGTCGCCCTATACCGTAATTTTCGGGCGTTAATTGGAACATACTTCATGTTTTATGATGAAGTTTTATGTTTACTTGGTAAATCTACATAAAACATCCCAAAGGCACACTTATTTCTTGTGCTCATTTGTGCGAGCTAGTGCTGTAATTGGAACACTCAGTGCTAGCACTGTGCCGCACTGTGCTCAATTGTGCGCTAATTGGAAAACAGGGTATCTCTAGAAAGTAAATGCTCTAAGACTTATAATGGCAATAATATCAGGAGTAACTCCTAATACACATAACGGGTATAAATTTTAACAATTTGGTTATTTCATATACAAAAATTTTAATCGTGTTCATCAATCGAATCACAATGAAGAGAACTGTTAAAGCAAATGTTTGCCATTGACAATTTATATTAGAGCTAAGGGGCTCATCATCATCTGGGACCAACTTTTTTAGGGTTTATTTTGTTAAAACCTATCCTTAGCTGGGTCAAGCACCACCAATTCTGCATCCGCTACTGAATAACATAGGTATTTCATGTTTCTTTTTATATACCTACATGCAAGGTTTCCATTCAGAACCGCAATCAATTCATCGTCGTCGACCATTTGTGTTTTCACAGAAGCGTCTCTATTCGAACTGACCGTGTAAATTCCTAAGGGCGGGCGCAAACGCTCGGTTTCCTGATCAGGAATTCAGATCCGGAATTCCGCGTACCTAGCGCAAACCATTCGTTATTTTGTATAAGGAATTTACACGGTCAGTTCGAATAGAGACGCTTCTGTGAAAGCACAAATGGTCGACGAGCATGAATTGATTGCGGTTCCGAATGGAAATTTCCGTGCGTATGCGGCGAATGATAAGAAATGTATGTGAGCGCTGCGTTCGGGGAGACGCCATTAGGTTTTTTCCGTTCTGACTACCCGAACGCACGGAATAAATTCCGAAACGAACGTCAGGTTCTTTTCCGTTCGTAAATAGTAAGTACGTGTGCGCTTTGTTGAACATTTTGTATGTAAATGGGGCATTCAGCTTTCCGAATCTGAAAAATAACGAATGGTTTGCGCTAGGCACGCGGAATTCCGGGTCTGAATCCCTGATCAGGAAACCGAGCGTATCCGCCCGCCCTTATAGGCCTTTTCATATTCGAAAATATTTTTTTTTCAGACAAAAAACCTTGTATTTACTGCTCGAAAAAAATGACGCACGGGAACAAAAAATTTTCGAATATGAAAATGCCTATTTATAATACTATAGGTTAATCATTTGTATAATGTTTGTAAACATTCATCTTAGAAAGTACTCTACGAATTTTGATATGATTTTCATAATAGATCATAGATTGGTAGAAGACACAACTATGTCATGATCGTCACCTGCATTTTGTCTAAAAGTGTTTCTTCTTTGTCTAGGGGAGGCAAATCAGTTTATTAGACATTAGTTAATAATTTTAATACGTAATTATTTCACACGTAAAAAGCGCCATTCACACGTAAGTAAGGACCATGGTAGCGACTGCTACCACCTTCCCAACGCTGCCTGGCGCCCGGGGATAGACTGATTCACGAGAAAAATTTGTAAACGTAATTTCTAAATTTTCATGCAAATGAGCAGAGCAGATCGAGCTATGTATATCTGTTTTTAGTTGTAGTCCAGCAAAGATATATATATATATATATATATATATATATACTGATGTCGGCCACATACGCTTCCTAACTAATTTTCAGACTATAAATCATCCAATCCTCCACTTTATGTTATGTTTAAATTAGTCGCTATGTATATGCATTTTCTTAGAAATGTGTACAAAACATAGACATTGGAGCAGTAGACACGTCCAACAAGTTCAACTTCCTAACCTCATATTTTATTTTACATAACCTTGATCATTAAAGGAAAAAAAGAGATTGTTTGTTGGAAATACATGATTATACTTTTAAATTTTACACTTGAAAAAACATGAATGATTCTGAAATAAGTAATAAACGGGTGACCTCCAGATAAATTCAAGCAAAAAATGATTAAATTAATAGCAGTTAAAAATCTTTTAAACATCGCCAAAGAGCACTCAAAGAAAATGTGCACATCCACAGAAAACAGTGAGAGCTGAATTATTTACACTCTAAATTTAAAATGAAAACTGACATTGTTCTTTTAGGAATAGTAGTAGAAAAATTAGGGCATATCACCACAATAGGTATTAATTATCCTAGCAAAAGGAATTGTTTCGATATCAACACTGTTTCTTTAATGAAAAAAGCATTGGAATCTTTTGAAAACGATAGTAATGCGTATGTAGCGGTTTTGCATGGTATAGGTGGAAATTTTTGTTCTGGTTTCGATTTAAATGAAGTAGCAAACTTACAAAATGAAACAGTTTATAATGAGATTCTAGAAAATGGATTAATGGTCAGTATTTATTACCAGTGCAAAAGGTTATTTTTGTGAAATAATATGAAATTAGGATTTGTAGGGTTTGCCAAATTATGTAAGTAAGCCAATGGTAGCAGGAATAAGTGGATATGCTGTAGCTGGGGGGTTGGAATTAGCTTTATTGTGTGATTTGAGGGTTATGGAGGAAACTGCAGTTATGGGATTGTATGGAAGAAGATTTGGTAAGTTAAATCAGTATAAGAAACAGAATCAAGCATACTTATACTATAAATCACTATAAATTTTGAGGGCATTATCTGATAAAGGATAAAAGAGTATTTAATGTCTCTATTCCCCATAATAAATTTGCACAGTATAGAATATTACTGAAAATTTAACTTCTTCAAGAAGGGTTTCATTTCATTTCGGTATAACATTACTGTATGGTACTAACATTTGAACATACAAAAATAATTAGTGTCATGGAATGTGGAGCTAAGTAATAATTTTTCCAGCATAAAGATGTTTTAATACCCTATGCTGTTTGTTAAATTAGATGACTGTTTAACCATAGAGCTTGTACTTCTGGAGGTAGCCTGTAATGCACAAATATCATGCCAAGGCTAGAAACGGAGGGTAATAGTGAGGACAAGAGGTTATTTCACTTGATTGCGAACTGCTTCTATGAATCAAGTGAAATAGCCTCTTGCTCTCTCTATTGCCCTCTTTCTCCAGAAAGTGATTGCTGTAAGGTTTTCACCTTATACACATAGACAAGAAGACTTATACACATAGGGTGCAATATGACATTGATAGTACATATTATGTAGCACCTAAAGTAATAAAAAATTACTGTATTACAAAAGTTGAGTAATAGAAGCACAACTCAATATTTATAGCAGAGAATATCTAAAAAAATCTGGAGTAGAAAAAAGTTTTTAGAAATATATAATAAAATTATTAATCAACAGGATCAATTCAAATCATAAACAAAATTGTTCTATAGAGGGGCAAATCAGAAAAAAATGTCCTAGAGAAAGGGATAAATTAGAAAATTTTTTGGCCCAAGGGGGAAGTCAGCAAATGTTTGGGAAGCTTTTGAAGCTCACAGCAAGTTTTTCCAAGCCTCCCCCCAAGCCTTCTCCTTGGTATGCCCATGAACAGGATGAAATATCAAAATATCACAAGGATATTAATCTTAGGAGAAACAGATGCCATTCATATGTCAATTTAGGATTTCTTATAGTAGGTGAAACTTTCTAGACTATTTTCACTTCTCTTAAATGTAATTAATACTATAAAACATCTATAAAATATCAATGTCAATAATAAATTTTTAATTGAATCTCACAATGCTCTTTATATTAAATTGAAAATTGATTCAATAAAACTGCTGCATTCATTATAAATCGTTGGTGTCTTATTGTCATATTTTTAATGTATACATTTCAAGATGTTAAAACCTTGATTTATGTGTTTTGAAATTTAGATGTAAAATGTTGTTAGTTGGATGTAATAGTAAGGGTTCATAGATATAAGACATGTGTGCTTCAAAGTTTCAACAAATGTCATAGGTTTGAATTATAACTATTTTGGTATTCTTGATGAACAAACTAGCCGATTATTTGATCCTTATTACTCCACCCATAATTCTTTGGACGAATTGTGGTGGGTGTCTTCAAGTGCATATTACCAAAGTTATTTGGGTAGTCTGTGATACGAAGAAGGAAAAGCTATAGGTTCTAATTTTCAATTTCAATTCAAACCTTATTTAGTCATATATAACAGTCATTAACAATGTTTACTGCATCACATTGTGCAGCTATAGAAGGTCAAAGATGTTTTATCACTTCATAAGTATTTCATTAATCTTCATTCCCATCAGTATCAAGATTGTCCATTTTTGGGAATGGTAATCTAATTATTAAAAATCTTTTATGGATCATTATACAGTGAATTATTAAAATTGTTATATGTGCTAAATTATATGCAGTATGCTTGCATCCTAAGGCATTGTAGTAGGGGATTGTGCCTGTTTTCTATCCCAATAGTCACTCAATGTCTATAATGTGACCAAATAACAGTTCTTTGTTTAAATAACTAAATTTTAAATGTATTTACTATTAATGTGAGTAAGTTCCTTGTAAGTACAGTATAATATTTTACCAAAAAGATCAATACCCAGGATTATCTTTCAATAAATTATTACAATTACATCATTTTATGCTGCGTCACTCAACTAGTTTTTTTTTAATTTCTATTTCTATACATAAAATACGTTTGGTGAATAAAATGTTGTGTTTTATTAGGTGTGCCATTAACAGACGGAGCTACTGTTCGTCTTCAAGCATTAGTTGGTCTATCCCGGGCTTTAGATATGATTTTGACAGGAAGACCTGTGACTGCAGAAGAAGCATTTGAATGGGGGCTGGCAAATAGAATTGTTGCTTGTGGAACAGGTTGGTAATAACATCAAAAGTTGTTCTGTATATTTGTATGTAATTGATTCTTGTTTATGAATGAAAATTAATTTGTCACTGTCAGTTTTATATGATAATCACAAAAATGCATCTTTATTCTTTCTCTAGAACATCTAAAATCAAGATTTTTGTAAAGAACAAACTGTAATCTGCTACACTTTGTCATTTGTTATTGCAGTTACTCTTATAGACAGAAATGATGAGAAAAAATCTTAACAAGCATTTAAATTACATTTGGAACTAAATTTGATTTGAATTATTGAAATGAATATTTATACAGTTCTAGAGTGACTGTTGTGGCTATAACACAAACAGTCTACCAGGTTGTGACGGGAATATCAGTATTTTCGTCATCATCAGTTACATGTTTTGAACTAATTTCAGGTGCTGCGAGAAGTTTCAAAAGTTTTGTTAGTATCATTACAATTGTTCAAAGAAATAGGTGACCAATGTCTATATATTGCATTAAAAGTTCTTCATTTTTGATTTGTAAAGTCAACAGTGCCATATTATTGTATTGATCTAGGTGAAAATATTCTAGCAGTACTACTTTTTGGTGATCCTAATGTGTGAATTCATAGTTATTTACTTTTTAAAACTTGGATTAGAATGGAAAGTCATGTTGTAATCAACTAAATATCTTTTTTATAATTAAACACAATCTAGGGAGTTTAAAATTCCTTCACTCAATTTTTTAAATACATAGAATTATAGAAGTTACATTTAGTTTTATTTTTAACCAATGTACTTCATTCATACAGGATTTCACAAACTGTGTTTTTTATCCAGCACTGGGTCAATCCATTCAACTCGCTGGTTCCCTTGTGAAATACCCTCAGCACTGTCTGAAAATCGATCGCGACTCCACATATAACGCAGCCTACAATAGGGTCTACCAAGACTTGTTGCAAGCAGAGAAGACAAACTCTAGATCGAGTATGATGTCAGAAGCCATAGAGGGCGCTAAAAAATTCTTCAGAGGCGTTGGGAGACACGGTAAATTCTTTCATTTAACCGACAAGGAGGTTAAGCAATGGGAGAAAGAATTTCAAACTACAAAAAAGAAACCAAAAAGTAAATTGTGATGTAGAAATTTTAATGTACAAAGTTTGTAATAATATTTTGTAATTGTTTTTTGGGTTTTATTCTGTTTCAATATATTGCACTGCTTGTTCTTTCTCTCAGATCTTGAATGCAACTTGCTGAACTGTGTGATGATTTGCTTGAGTGCAGTCTCTGAAATGAAAAGAATTTTTAACATATAGGATACTAGGAACAAAATTTGATCATTCTACTGAGTACATGCCACAAAAAATATGCTGTTTTTAAAAATCCCCAACAGAAAATGTATATGTTTGTTACTCTTTCACACCTAAACAGTGAATCAATTATGATGAATTTTGGTACACAGATAGATGGGACTATGGAGACAGTTATAGACTACTTTTTCTTGCTTTTATTATGTCGTCCGATTTGCTTCAAATTTTGCAGAATTACTGTTTATAAATTAAAGTCTGCATTTTTTACTCTTAAACGGAGGTGTAAAGATAATATAGAGAAATCGTATTCATGAAGCTAAAAATACGGCAAATAGACAGTTAGACATCAGTTAAGAAAGGATTTTTGAAAATTCACATTTTGAGGGGGAAAATGGCAGAGCAGAGGGCCGAAGTTTGAAAGTTTTTATGGTAACGTCTGATTTGGTTGAAATTTTACAGAAATATTTTTAATGACAAATGATTAAGATTTGCATTTTTAAACTATTCCTTAAAGAGGGTGAAACTAAAGTACTTTTTACATTTAGTACTATAACAACCGGACAGATGGCGTTGAGCAACTTTTATAACGGTATGGTTTTGTTTTATCAGACTATAACAGATATCAGAAGTATATGTTTTGGATTTATTATATAACAATATCCGGAAATAATGCTCCAGCACCAGCAGATTTAATAAAAGTGTTAATTAACTTAATATTAAAATGAAGATGGGGTGGAATCTTCAGTTGGCCGCGATAAGCTTTCTTTTTGTAACTAACCTCCACTTCTGTCGAATTAACATTAATAGTATAGCAAGTCAAACATCTTTAGCTTTTGAGATACTGATGATTAAAGAAACTTTGTTAATATTTTAACAATAATTAGAATTATGTGGTTAATATGATAAGTTGTTTTTATAGATTGTGGCTATCTTGGAGGATGTAAATGTAGTTTATCAGATACGTCGTTAATGAAAATCTGAAAAATAGTCAGTAGATGACTATTTTTCAGATTTTCATTTTACAATTTCAAAAATTTATCCAAAATTGTAGAGTGGGGTGACATTTTACAAGGTTCTTTCTTGCAGATTCCAATAAAAATACTTTCAGATCAATTGACCCAGTTGTTCACTTAGATTGTAGGTATCATAGCAAACAGTGAAGTTTTGGGGCACTTTTTTTCTGTTAATACTTGTAACTAATTCCTTTGCTTCCTATGATCCTGGACCAGTCATTTTTGTAGAATACTAAATTTTCTACAATTTTGACCTTGGCTTTTCTTTTGACTCTATACATGCCTACAGTGCTCCATAAAGGGGAAAATCGCTAAAAATGATTTAAAAAACATTAAAGAAAGCTGGATTTTGCTATATTTGGCCTGTAACTTTTTTCTCTTGCTTCTGTCAAGCATTACATTTCCTATAATTTTAGTAATTACCCTCTTCTCATAAGTTGTTGAGAAGTTTTTTTAAAGAAGTTAGAATAAAACTTTTAAATGTTCAAATTTTTTTAGTGTCCATTGTTTTTTATCAAGTATAGTGTTATTTCCGGATAAAACCATTAAAAGAAACTAGAAAATACCACAAATGAGCTTCGGAAAATAGAGAGTTGTTTCGAAAAATAGAGAAGTTGTCAGTGGCTGATTTACAGATTTGCTGCTTGTAGGCTATTCAATTTTCACCTTTTACATTACATTTTCTATCAATCAAATTCCAACTGTATGATTTGTGCTCCATCTTCCTCGTTACATCAACTTTTCCCGTGTGATTAGTATCATTGAGAACTGAGTTACTGTGTCAGACCCTTGATTATTTTTACAGCAAAAAATTATCAAAAACATTATTTTAAGCAACAAATTTCTCAATCATGTACCACTTTTGAAGCAAGGTATATGTCTTAAAACTATACAATACTTACATAATATGAATATGGCTGCCCAATTTTAAAACACAGTAACTGACATTTCTGAGAATTCTCATAATTTTCTTTAGAAAAAAAAGTTTACACTCTAAATTGATTAAAAATTGTATTTACACGGAGATAATATAAAGATTAAAAAAATTAGAAAAAAATCATTAAATTTTTTTATCTGCAGTAGTACAAAATGCAACAATCTCAATAAATACCAGGTCAAAAAAATTGTCTGTTACTGTGTTTTGGTACTGGGCAGCCAAATAAAGCTTACAAAAATAATAATATCGAATCACGATTGCGATATTCTAAAAATTCATCATCATATTAATATTTCATAAAGCGTTTAGCAATTGTTCATGTAGAGATGTTGAAATATTTGGTATTTAACACTGTATATTTCGATTTTTGTTAAATATTTTAATTTCTCGCCAATTTTCAAAATTCGCGTTATGTGTGTGGATAATATATTTTTTTTGTAAATCGAAGTAAAAAAATTATGCCTAGGCTGTAGCCTACTCAACCTCACTGGAAGTTGTCATTAGTAGCAAATAACATGCGGACATATTTACAAAAAGAAAATCAGTTAAAAGCCTCCTTTTTTATTAATTTCGTAAAAATATTGGAAAAAATCGGTTTTGATTATAATTGTTAGGTTATTGAATCAGTGAATTTATAATTTACATAGAAAAACACTTCAGAGATTCCTAAATTTCTAAACTTGCATGCTACCTATTATAAAATATAATTTCGGAATTCATAAATTTTACAGTAAACGATAGTTTAAGAAGAAACAGTAAACATTTGCTACTTATGTAAATACATAGTTAAAATACCTATTTCACTAGGAGATTTACTTTTTATTGGAATTTTGCAACAGGTTCTGATATAACCTTTTAACCTTTTTGCACTAGAAATATACGGATTTACTCTTGAAGTATGTTTGTTATTTCCAAAAAAACTGTAAATATGGACTAGAAGATCAGGGGCGTAAATTCAACATTTTCACGGGGAGCAGGTGGGAAAGAAAAATAGTTACATATTTTTTTACACTTTCATTCCGTTCCAAATAAATACCTACCCAAGAAAAGATGTTGAGCTGTTATTGAATTAATATTTTTTTGATGATTGTTTCAGTCTTCACTTGATGAAAATTCATTTTTAAGATTACTTAAAAACAACAAACACTTGGTTAAATTTTCACTATTTTATTTCTTTTAATTTAACAAATAATTCGCCAACTCTGGCTTCATCAGAAATTGGAAATACAATGAGGGCTAAGTTTATATTTCTTACAAAGAAACTCCCTTTAGGGTAACAAATAATTAAAGGTGTGGTCTGAATTCTGGGGAATTTCCGAGGTGTTGGTCAGGTAAATTATACATTTATGAAACAAAAATTGCAATAAATGAAGTATATCCCACTGACCCCAATCCCATATCTAAATTATACCTTACTCTCACATTCAATGAAACCCCCTCACAAAAAATCTCCCAATTTTTACAGAACGCAAGATCATATATACAACCTTCACAACAAACAACAATTTATCTAGACATAAAAAAAACAAGGATAAGACTGACAGAAATTCTAACTCAGGTGTCTATAGGTTGAACTGTAGGAGTTGCTCCAACTTCTATATTGATCACACTGGAAGATCTTTCTATTCAAGGTGGCGTGAACACACTCAAGCTTTGAAAAACAGCAACAAAATAAATCTACATTTGCTGCCACTTATTACAAGAAAACCATATTCCTTAAAATACATTCGAAATGTTACATTTACAAAACAAAAGTAAAAAAATATATCTTCTTGAAATCCTCGAAATCAACAAAAACAAAAATTCCCCGAATCTCTTAAATGACCGAACTTATACCAATTCATCTCCCTCACTTAATCTCAACTTCCATTTTTAAATAATATATTTATATTTACATCTGCTGTCAAAAATGTTTCATAAATGTATAATATGACCTACACCCCGCTCACTTCCTGGAAAATTCCCCAGAATTAAGACTACAACTTTAATTATTTTTCTTACTCTACCGGTAGCTTCTTTGTAAGAAACTTAGCACTGATTGTGTTTCCAATTTGTGAAGTTAGACATATGTCAAATTAAAATAAATGAAAGTGTTTTTTGTTTTTAAGTATTCTTAATTTTTTTCTCATAAAATATAAATTAGATTTAATTTATCGTCAAAATTTTATGGGGCAACGCTTCCTCTTTCGCTTGCGTCTCTGTAGAGGACAACTACAACTACCATTCAAAAATAATTTAAAATGTATTTATCTTGAGGAATCAGCTCTTACTCTGAGTGACATCAGGCTTCTTTTTTTCTAGATGCGTTGAACTCTACAAATTCCTCGGAATTCCTGTTTAATATCGGTTTTAAGACATCATCTACAACAAAAATAGTGTTATACATCTTTATCCAGAACTGTCAGTTGTGAATTATTTTGTACACATAGACTCTTTTTTTTAATCCAATTCAGTGGTTAACAGTCGTGTTAACTGCGGTTTGGTAGCATGCCAAAAAAGCAATTTATACATGTTTTGATAATTAAATGTAAAAAGACCAAAGATGGTAGTTGCTTATTAATTTATTTTTGGTTAACAGAATCATTATGTACGAAAAATATCATTCTAACGCAGCCCAAACTTGAACCGGTAAACTCAGGAAACAATTTTATAACGGAATTAAAAATAGAAGAACGGCTCTGTTTAAGAATATCAGTTATTCCAGTACAGGGCCAGATTAAGACTCGTGCTTCCAGGGGACGATTTCATGCGTCAGAGAAAGAGCGATCCTTTAACCAAATATAATTTTAAACACTGATTTCTGGGTTATTACACTGAAACTGGTCGTTCTAAGGTTTAAACTCATAGAAGTTACCTTTTTCTAGTCTCTTGGAGTTAAGATAACTTCGTTTTAATTTTAAATGTACTAACTTTGAGGCTCTCGAATGGGGAGATTGCCCACTCCCCCTTGGGTACACCCATGTTCCAGTATGAAGTTTAGAGAGATAATTTTGTTCTCATTTACTACAGGTAGTGTTTGAGGAACTGGTTTATGTACATAACTTATATACATATATATTATATGTGACTATGTCATCGTGTAACTTTTGAACAGCTGGACCGCGATTGACCTCTTCTTTACACAATGAATTTGTGTTGTCAGGAGGATGGTTATAATTATAGTCAATATTAATTAATGTGCTTAACATAATGCTTTTCGAATAAGCTGCCATTAAATAGATGGCGTTTCTTATATTTTTAACTTAACCAGAGAGGACAGTATACAGTGATGGGCAAATGTGTGGAACCAAGTAAATATCTCTGGAATTATTAGAGATATCATAATGAAATTTGGAAGGTGGATACTGCAGTAGATTGCCTATTTGTTTCCAAATTTTTTTACAATTTTGAACTTCCTGTTTTACCGGAAGTAATGTCGATTTTAAAATTTGCAATGAAACACCCTGTATAGTATTTTAGTTTCTGATGAAACATATTATTGCGAATACAAAAATATCGGGTTTGATATTGTTTACTTCAATACCTACCGAGATATTAACAGAAAACTAACTAAGGAAAGGAAAAATTCGATGGTAGCCAAACTCGGTTTAGATTTCATTTACGCCCGATATAAACAAACCGCTCGGTAAGGATTTGTATTTCTATTGGCCAATCGGTGGCATTATACCGTCACAGACCTTTTTAACATTGTTCATCCGAATGCACAAATATCCCGTTCAGTAGTGACGAAAACTTTGCGAAGGTACGACACAAGTGGTACAGTTAGCAACTTACCAAAAAGTGGACGGTTAGAAAGTGCAAGTAATGAAGGTGTAGCTTAAAATGTTGCTATATCTTTGGAAAAAAATCCTCACTTATCCACTACCGACCTCCGAAGACGATTTCGACAGACGTTTGCAATTTTGTGAAACGATGATGGATATTTGTAACCATGATAATAATTTTATAAGAAATGTAGTGTTTTCAGACGAGGCTACATTTTGTTTAAATGGTACGGTTAATCGACATAACTGCCGCTACTGGTCGCAAAGTAATCCTAATTGGGTACAAGAGGCTCATACACAACATTCCCAAAAATTGAACGTTTGGGCCGGCATTTATAACAACAGAATCGTGGGACCCTTCTTCCTACAAGAAACTTTAAAAGGAGATAGGTATTTACAGCTCTTGGAGACACAAGTTATTCCAGCATTGGAGGTAAATGGACAATTACCAAATAATATCTGATTTCAGCAGGATGGAGCACCACCCCATTGCGCTCGCATTGTTCGAGATCATTTAGATAGGACATTTCATCACAGATGGATTGGAAGAAGGGGTACTTATGAATGGCCTGCACGAAGTCCCGACCTTAATCCACAAGACTATTTTCTGTGGGGTTACTTAAAGTCTAAGGTTTATGTTGATAGACCAAATAATTTGCAAGAATTAGCTGCAAGAATAACTCAAGACATCCAGAGAATTACACCAGAAGTAATGGCTAATGTTACTAGAGAATTTAAAAACCGACTTGCTTATTGTCAAGTCAAGAAGTAAACGGTGCTCAGTTTGAACATCTAATACATTAAGTTTAGTTAAGTTTAGTTTCAATGTTTTAAAAATCACTTTGATTTAGTTAATAATTATGATTATGTATTTCTTTAATGGATATTAGATTTTTCCTTTCCTTAATTACTTTTCTGTTAATATCTCAGTAGCTATTGAAGTAAACAATATCAAACCCGATATTTCTGTATTCGGAATAAAATGTTTCATCAGAAACTAAAATACTATACAGGGTGTTTCATTGCAAATTTTAAAATCGAAATTACTTCCGGTAAAACAGGAAGTTCAAAATTGTAAAAAAAATTGAAACAAATAGGCAATCTACTGCAGTATCCACCTTCCAAATTTCATTTTGATATCTCTAATAATTCCAGAGATATTTGCTTGGTTCCACACATTTGCCCATCACTGTATAATATACTGTGAGGAGTTTATGCTAATTAGTTTACATGGTTACATATCGTTTCGAATTAAATATAACTCTTATTGGCATGGGATGCACAAGAAATGGGCTTGTGGATTACTCTATGGTGGCAGCAATTCCACGTGTTACTCTAGCATTAGCATTTTTACGATTATGATAGTACAACTGCTAAAGACTGTTTTTTAATGACTTTTATTGTTAACGAATACTTAAACCAAAATAACAGAAATGGCTGTTATTAATATCCAATTAATGAATCGAGTTTAACTGAAAACAGATAATTAAAATTCTGTTTCCAAACTTTATGATGCTAGTAAGATAATGCATGTCCAAAAAAAAAAAAAGCCTAAAACCAATCGTTAAAAAACACAGCAAATAAAAAACATTAAAATGAAACAAATAGTTTTTTATTAAATACTATTCAGTATTTTACATCATTACGTTTACCATATACTTAAATTTATCACAGCGTTATTTCAGTACATGTCATCATTTCTCTTATAAGAAATCTATATATAAAATGGCTTGAGTGAAAGTAACAAAACACAAACGAATACTAAAAACGCATGACATGTTCGACCCGAACTACTGCGGTGCACACACATGTAATCGACTTTCAGGTACTTATTGTAATGATATGGCGTAGTATCGATATCTTTGGCCACTGGGACTGTTCTCAGATTCACTGTGGCGTCATGGAACAGCAAATCTGACGATCCATCGTAGTTCCCAAACAAAGTGAAAGGAGGCGTTTTGGATGGATAGTTTTTACCAAACATATCAGTGAGAAACATGAAAACATCGGTTGTGTCCTTAGACCATAAATCTGTTACGTTACTTCGAACCATGGCCCTGCCAACAGTATCCCAACTTAAATGACAACTCTTGTTGTCCGGCATCAAACAGAGAAACTGGAAATCGTTGATGCTTAGTTGCCGTCCTGGGTTGTCTTCTCTATTGTCCGCGATGTAGTTCAACACAGAATTTTTGGACACAAAGGCAATATCTCCCAGACCGGATGTCAAACAATGTAGAGCTCCATTTTCGCCCTCAGTAATGTCACTTTGACATTTCTGACTCATACGTGAAGGTAGCGAATTTGGTAATCCTGGGGTGCAACTTGGACCGAAAAATCTTGACATATCCTCATCCAAAGGACAGTTTTTTATAAATCCTTGCCTGTTCAAATGGTATTTGACCGTGTTCCATGCAACACCGTCATAAACTGGAAAGCAAGCATTTTTTCCTTGCAACTCTTCCCAAGAACTAATCGTTACGTTGGGCCTCGTGACAGCCACAGTTAGATATTTGTCCGCATCACCTACAGCTTCGTAAAGCAAGGTTTTGAGATCAAACTTTTTCACAGCTTGATGAAGCAAATTTGATGGCACCATTACCACATCAGCTACACCAACGCTTACTGCTTTCATACAATGGGTTGTGTTGTCTGCCTTGATGCAATCTAAACTTGGTTCGATTCCATACACACCTGCTGTTTCCCTCAGCCAGTTACACTTTGCTGTTTCCTTTACTGAAGTCGTACAGATCTTAATGGTCCTCGGGGGATGACAACCAGAGAAACTGTTAGCGCTAAGGAAGCCGGTAGCTTCATATAAGTACGTCTCGATTGGTTTAACAGGTTCGATTTTAACAAAGTCTACGTAGGACGTATCTAAAAGATATCTGAGGTTGAATTTCCATGTGCCTTGGTCTTGATGTTTGAGAGAAGATACTAGTTCTTGTATTTCTTGGGCTACTACTCTTCTAGATCCAACAACTGGCCAGGGTTTGTCTACCCATATGCAAGGATTGGTGGTGTTGACGGGCATTATTGTGTCGTCCGGGCATAAGAAGCTGTAGTCGTTAGGGGTGCTTTCGTTGCCGCCAGGGGTGAGTCCGAAGTGTTGTTTGACGTCATCAAGCCTGGCCCAACTGACGTCTCCAGAACCGTCAGTAAGACAGAAGAGGGAGCCTCGTCTGCCCCAATATTTGTCGTGTTGGGAGCAAGTGGACGGGTTGCCGCACCGTTCGCACAGGTGAGCATATTTCTTTTCTGCAACAATTAAGAAGGTACGGATTATTTTACAGACAAGGTGCAGAATGCTAGCTAAGAAATGACATTTTTTAATAGTAACGAAATAATCATTGAAAGATTATTAAGTTAAAATTGAAAACATAAAAATTTCAGTGAATCATAGAAGCAAGTCGGAATAAGCAGAGGTAGGCAACAGCCCATCCACTATTTTGAAACAGTATTAAGTTGTACAGTTTAACATAATGGAGGACCCGCTTACCCTCGGTCTTTTATCTTTACGGTACTTGTGTTCATAGGGTTATCGATAAAAAACATGATTGTAGTAACACTGTCATTATTCCACTTTGCAATAAAGCCCTTTTGCAAGAAGGTCTCTTTTTCGCTTTCTTTAGGATGTTGAAAACGAACAACGGTATGAACCAGTCCAGTATATTCTATTCAAATTTCATTGAAATAAATCCAAACTGATGTATTGGCTGTAAGGGTTTTCAACATATTTGACATTCGTTAAGCAGATGACACAACCCTAATAGCCGATTCTGACGGAGGATTACAGCATATTGTTTCTTAAGTTTACGCGGACACTAAATAAATCAAGGGATTCCCGAGAATTTATCCGCGAGGTTGATAACTGATCCAACCCGGAATCGTTGGTAAAATGATAACGTTTCGACAGAGTCACATCTGCTCTCATCAGGTCGGTTCGTATAATTCTCGTATCCGTCATCTCACGCTTCTAATTATTCGAAGATCCCCATATCTATTTTTGTGAAGGAGAGATGCTGAGTATACTGCTTCAAATATCTAGGATACTGTATCACAAGTAATTTCGAAAATATTGATGAAGGGGGTCTCCTCAGATTTTTTCCTGCAACAGATAAGTATTTGAAAATTGTATACGGAGAACAAACAGTAGTAAGGCAATTTTGTAAAATTGCGCTGATTACTGACTGTCCGTAAAGTAATTCTTCCTCATAGTTATTCTGAAAGACAGAGATGTGTACAAAATGATCAACCAGTATTCGGGTATATAAATAGTTTATTGTATATTGTGTTATACTTATCTATGTTTGGACACGTTTCAACTCGGACTCTGGGGTCGTTGTTAATCGTTTTGTATTGTTGTTCGAGGTATTTCTAAAAAAATTTCGCTTTGATGTTGATTTTATTGTTTGTCAAAAATTTGACAGTAAATTTTTTTTTGTTTGGCGATCACTTGATACTGAGGGTACCGTTTTTTGTTTTTCTAGGAAAAGATTTCTCCATTCCAAATGGAAGTCGATTGAAGGTGCCCCGGTTTCCGTTATTTATCATCATAATCCTTCCTTAAGTATTCTCTTTTTTTAAATGTTCCTCTTTCAACAATATCTCTGTCTGTCCTATGCCGGTACTGGTTAATAGATGGTTGGCCAAATTTGATTTGTCCACCTGTCTTTGTCTTCTGTTATATTGGTGTTCTATTTTCCTTACTTCTAAACGGACAAATTGTCCCTGTCAAATTTTGACAAAGAAGAAAATCAATATCAAAGCGATTTTTTTTAGAAAAACCTTGACATACAAAACAAGGAGATTGACTCGCCAGAGTCGGAGTTGAAACGTCTCCAAACACAGATAAGTATCACACAATGTACAAAACACTATTTATATACAGGAATTCTGGTTGATCATTTTGTAGACATTTCTTTCTCTCAGAATAACTGTGAGGAAGAATTTCTGTACGGACAGCCATTAATCCGGGCAATTTTACTTTGCCTTACTACACTTTGTACTCCATATTCAATTTTCAAATATTGATCTGTCGGTGGAAAAATCCGAGGGGAGAAAACCCTGATGAATAAAATACTGTATCACAGCTCAACTTCACCCAGAAATTGAGATCAACCCCCAAATAGAACAGGTAAGGAGAAGTTTTGTTAAACTCAAAGACATACTCTGCGATCTAGATATAAACTTCAAATTACGATGTAATTTTTCATCCACTTTATGGAGCTGATACTGGGACACTGAAGATCACATCCATGAATAGAACAGAGGCTTTCGAATTGTTTTTTTAAATCCCTTATACAGGACATGTGACAAACGAAGAGGTGTTAAAAAAAGTATACAAAGAGCAGGAACTGCTTCAAAAATTAAAATTAGGAAAACTTAATAACTTCATGTCCTACGAGAAGACAAACATTTTAACCTGTAATTGATTTCGAAGGGCAAAATCGACGTACAGATAGCGAAAAACTGCAAAGAATATAGACGAATTTGTGGTGAAGGCTAAGCGTCATTAAGGAGACAGCACTCAAAGAAGACGATTAAAGTTGTACCGAGTTTTTATCAGTGAATTGTTATTATAACAACTCAGTCAATGTTATATTCCACACTGGAGACTTTAAAATAAGCAAATAGCCCATGTTGGAACGTCCTTATACAGAAAATATATATATATATATATATATATATATATATATATATATATATGGCTAATTTTTTGTTACATTGTTTATTTTGGTAATATCGAATCAACTACCAGAAACTATCCAAATATTCACTATATGTTTCCGGGCTATTTTTCCGTGGTCTATTGGACATCTTCAGCGGCGCGGGCGTAGTTGATACCTCGTTGTGCGCGCGAAGAGAATAGAACTGTCGACTGGCGTGACGCTGATACCGAAAATTTCGTTTGTGCTCGGTAATACGCGTGTTAATACTACGTTGTGTGGTACTGATGTACACGGCTCCACAAGAACACGGTACGTATTCTATAAACTCCAGATGAGGACAGAGGGTCACTGGGATCTTTTGGAGAACGGAGTATGTGGCGGAGTTGTTGGGGGGGGGGTTGTAAACTGTTTTAATAGGGTGTTATCGAAGGAGTTTACCAATGCGCTCTGTAGTGTTTTTTATACATAGCAGGTAGGTGGTCCCTAAGTTCCGTGATGGGTTCTTTGTCTGGATAGATTTCTGTCCTGAATTAAAACATCTTCCTATCTCATGTCCCGAGTAACCTGGGATGCACGATCTAAATACACTAGTTCCTCTTTTAGATTATGTGGTTCGCAGATTCTGTTTGCTCTGTCCACGAGAGTTTTAAATACAGTCCTTTTTTGACTGGGATGATGATTGGACTGTTTGTTGAGATAGCGGTCTGTATGGTCGGTTTTCAGTATACATTGTGGCCAAGGGTACCATTGTCGTTTTTGGTAACTAGAACATCCAGGAAGTTCTCCGTTTGTTTCTTTTTCCACTGTAAATTGAATATATGGATGAATGCTATTCAAATGTGTAAACTCAACTAGCAGATTTTCACCGTGACTCCAAACTACAAAGGTATCATTTACATGCCGGAATGAACAGGAAGGCTTGAAAGAAGCGGTATTTAAAGCTTTCTCTTCGAAATTCTCCACGTAAAAATTGGCGATGACCGGACTAAGGGAACTTCCCATGGCGACATCATCAATGTGCTCGTAAAATTCTTGGTACCACTTGAAATAGGTTAGGGTCAGGGCATGTCTAAACAGATCGGAAATGTGTCTAGGGAAGATTGTTTCCTTCACCAAGACCATGGTGTACAATGAGCACCCAATGAGGTATCAACTTCGCCCGCGCCGCTGAAGATGTCTGTCGCAGTTGAAAAGGAAACGTTCGGAAGACATTCCAATAGACCACGACAAAATAGCCAGGAAATATATAGTGCATACGACACCAGCCGTGAAAACCTACATATTTTATCCAAATATTGGCAAAATTTTATATAAATAATGTAATAACATTTATTTACACCGCCCATGGAAAAATTAACAAACCTTCTAGATTAATCATTCCGACAAAAACATAGCTGGCTGAAGTAATAATAAAAAGGGATCCAAAGGTCCACTGGAAAATTCCGGTAAAACGTTGAACCAACAACGAAAGGATCATCGCAAAAGAGTTCCATACGATTATACACATTGTACTTTTGATTAATATTAGTTTAGTTTCTTTGTCGTGTGAATTGTATTAGTATTGATCAGCTGTTGTAAATAAATAGTGGATTTATTCGTGTGTAAATGAAGTTCTCGAAAGTGAAAGTGAGTATCAGTCAAATCTAATTTGAACCCACGAAATTTATAACAATAAGTATACTTACTTAAAGCATAGTCTAGCCTTTCATTGTGTACCCAGGGTCCTGCCTTGCATGCTGATCCAAAGAAATCGCTGGTAGCCTTGATCCTATTTTCAGTCAAGGTCAACTTTTCATCGCAGGAGCTTGTGGCAACTGAAGCTTCGAAGAAATTCGACAGAATCGTCGTCCAATCAGACTCGTAACCATACCCCGGGTGGCAATATCGTTTACCCTTCAGATCGTGCCTGGATTTGATACCCGATTTGTTGTCGATTACAGCAACAATTTGGTAGTCATAAGGATCTTTGGTGAAGCGCAATTCGTTGGTCAACAGAATTTCCACACCGGCATTCTCGGATATGACCAAGTCCTCTGCTGTGAAGACAGAAAAGTCGACAGTACCTTTTGAAATCCGCCTAAGGCAGTCGAGTCTGTTCAAACCGACGACGCACTCCACTTTGCTGTCAGGGCTGTCTAATTTGGAACAGTAGATTCGCGATTTTTTGAATTTTCCCTTACCGTCGACCACACACAGCCGGTATTTGTCTGCGAATATTGTAGTTAAAGTTGTTAAAAATACGCAAGTCCATAACACTGTTAATGTCGATGTTAACATTGTCGCTTATGGAATCCACTGAAACATAAGAGAATTTCTGAAAACGTAAATTTAACACCAGAAAATATATAGCATGTCACGAAATAACTAATCCTAATTTTAACTCTTTTTCTGTATTAACAGGTGTTTCATATATCGGCGATTTCATATGACACTAAATACAAAAAACCTCTGGAGTCATATCTGGCAAATGTGCGGTCTATCTAAGAAATCGGTCACTTCATCCGATCTATTGATTTGGGTATTTTACATTAAGATAATTTGATACAAAATTTAAACCAAAGCGTATTGGTACTCTATCATGCTGGAAAACAATATTTCTTCTAATATTAAGTGCGACATTTTCAAATATAGCCACACTACATTATTATCGACAATTCAGTTCAAATATATTGTTACGAAATTTACCCAAAGCCGACCCTGTGTCATTTCAGCACGACAACAAACGCTTCAAGTTAAAAAAATACGATTCTCGAAAAGGCTCGGCAGCGGAAGGAACGATGTTGATTTCTACTGGAGAATTCTACGCTGGTGATATAAAAGAAGAACGCCACGATCGCCAGGCAGTGATACCGCGACGACTAGCTTATATGAGATTGTTATTGTATTTTTGAATCAGCTGTTTAAATGTAAATAAAGTTCTAGAATAATGAAAGTGGATATTAGTTGTTATAATTTTCAATTGAACCCACGAAGTATATTGCAATTTGGTGTTAGAAGTGAAGGATTAAGTACAGTTAAAAGCGTAATTTGATTTATGGAAACTCGAAGTATGGAAAAAACCGACGAAACTACCAGAAAAATTATCAAACAGGTTACGGAGGGACTAGACGAAAAAATAGCACAGATTCTAGAAAAACGTGACAAGAAGGAGAAACAGCATCAAGAAGAAATTCAACAAAGGTTAGTAAAATCTTTTGATGAAAAACGTAAAATAGAATTAGAAAATCTTGTCACTACAATGGAAGAAAAACAACAAAATTTAATGGAAGGATTATTCTCGAAATTGAATGAACAGAGACAAATTGATTTTAAAATATTTGAACAAAAACAAGATCAAATTGAATTAAATCGACACGAAACTGAACAGAAAAGACAACTGCAATTCGAACAATTAATGCAAATAGTAGGACAGGTTAATGAAACAGTTAATGAAAGAATGCAAATAGTTGAGTCAGATATAAAAGAGATAAATGATGACATTAAGACCATAAAAAATACCGTGGATACTCTTGAAACAAAAGTAGATGATCTTGATTCCATCCAAAGCCAGGTAAAATTTGAAATCAGTTCAATTCAAGATACAGTTCAAGATCAAATCAGTTCCATCAAGCAAGCAGTACACACTGAAGTACAAGATAAAATCTGTTCCATCCAAAATAAACTAGAAACAGAAATTAAAAAAATGCAACAGGACTTACAGCGAGAAAAATACCAGAACACCGTGAGTACCAAAGGTTCCTTTAGTAAACCACCCACATTCGACGGCAGTTCATCTTGGCCCATGTATAAACGGCAATTTGAGGCCGTGGCTACAGCTAATGGATGGGATAATCATGAAAAATCCACATCTCTGGTAATTTCCTTAAGAGGTCCGGCCCTAGAACTCCTCCAGAGCATTCCAGTCGATGAACAAGGCAATTTCGACAAGATCATCGCTATCCTAGACAAACGTTACGACAATCAATCCTTGAGCCAGGTATACCAAGTCCAACTGAGTGGAAAAACCCAAAAATCCGGTGAAAGCCTCCAAGAATTCGTAGCAGAAATTAGACGGTTAGTTCACTTGTCCTACCCAGACCTGCCAGAGGAAACGAAAGACCAGTTGGCCACACAAAGTTTCATAAACGGCATCAGAGATGTGGAAGTACAAAGAAATTTAAGACTGAGTGGCGTCAAGAAGAGTAATGAAGCTCTACTTCGGGCTTTGGAAGTAGAGGCCGTCATGAACATGTCCAAGCCGAGGGTCCGAGCAGTTTCCTTCAACCAGGAAGAGTCAGAGTCACAATTTCAAGCGCTGCTGGCTGGTCTGAACAAATTATTAGACCGGTCACCAAGAACTGGCACCAGAGGGGCATGTTACGGCTGCGGACGGACAGGGCACTTCCAACGTAATTGTCGAGTGAGGCCACATGAACGATCACCGACCAGGGGTAACCAACAGAACAGCCACATGTCCAGGGACCGTCAGTCAGTCAGCATAGGGGGGCGAATGCTGACTGTCCCTCCACCAGCCCCAAAACGTTATCCATCCGGGGATTTTGCCGAGATAGCGGCAGCCTAGTCATCAGAGGCACCATCAACGGGCGAGCAGTTACCATCACCATCGATACCGGCGCCGCTGTGTCCATTGCCAAGTCCAGGGTTTTGAGAGCATCAGAAATTCGGACAGTTACCAATAACATCCAGCTCAGAACAGTCACCGGCGAGTCCATGTCAATACAGGGTGAGGCAGATGTCGTGCTACAGATAGGGGACAACATGATCCGGCATAGGGTCCTGGTAGCGAATATTGAGGACGATTTTATACTGGGAATGGACCTAATTAGCCAGCATGGATTTATGTTCGACCCGAGATATGATGTTCTTCGGTTCCTGAATGAGGAATTTGTATTGACACGGCCCGTCAAAACATCAGTCACGCCCATACAAATTGTGGCAAAGTCTTCAGCTAGAATTCCCGGTCGAACAGAACAGATTATTCATGGGCAGCTAGACAGCAATCCTGGGAGCTGCGTTGGAATGGTGGAGCCCGTACACTCAGCTCATGACTACTTAGTTGGACGGGCTATAGTTAAAACGGACGAGATATACCAATCAGAGTCCTGAATTTGTCCAACAACGACATCAGAATTATCAATGGTCAAGAGATAGCTTGTTTCGAGCCAGTAGAGACCATCATCAATTGCGAAGAAGAGTACCAGACGTCGGTGAAGGAGACAGGGCCCGATAAAGAGTTCCTACAACAGTTTGCTGACCACTTAACACACTTGACACCAGAGAACCAGAAAAAAGCCAAGCAATTTATCACAAAACACTGGCAAATTTTTAACAGTAAAAATGGAACCACCGGTCGCACCAACATCATCCAGCATCGAATAGATACCGGAAAGGCTCAGCCCATCAGAATACCACCTAGACGACTACCATTGGGGCAACAACAGGCAGTCGAGGAAAACATCGAGTCCATGTTACAAAATGGAGTTATTGAGCCATCCATCAGTCCATGGTCTGCTCCCGTCGTGCTAGTTAAAAAGAAAGATGGAACCACCCGATTTTGCGTGGATTACAGAAAGCTGAATGATGTCACGAAGAAAGACAGCTATCCACTACCCCGAATCGATGACACTTTGACCACACTAGCAGGCTCCCGTTGGTTTTCCACACTAGACCTAAAAAGTGGATATTGGCAGGTTGGTCTACACGCAAACGACAGAGAAAAGACAGCGTTCTCCACCAGTAAAGGGCTGTTTCAGTTCACGGTAATGCCCTTTGGGTTATGTAATGCACCCGCTACATTTGAGAGACTAATGGAGTATGTACTGAGCGGGTTAACATGGAGGACGTGTTTAGTATACCTCGACGACATTCTAGTCATGGGCCAGACATTCGACGACCATCTGAAGAACCTGGGCGAAGTATTCTCCAGAATTAATAACGCCAACCTGAGACTCAATCCGAAGAAGTGTTCCTTGTTTCAAAAGAAGTAGAGTTTTTGGGCCACGTAGTGTCCGAGTCAGGAATCCGCACCAACGAAGACAAGATAGAAGCCATCCGTGATTGGCCAGTTCCAAGAGACAAACATGAACTCCGAAGCTTCTTGGGCCTCTGTTCATACTACCGGCGTTTTGTTGAGGGATTTGCCACCATCGGCCGCCCCTCTACATCGGCAGACCACTGATAAAGAGACCTTCCATTGGAATCAGGATTGCGAAACATCATTCAGGCGACTGAAGGCAGCACTATGTTCCAGCCCAATCCTAGCCTTTCCTACACAGTCCGGCAAGTTCATCTTAGACACAGACGCCAGCAACACAGGTTTGGGGGCCGTCCTATCCCAGGTGCAAGATGGTGAAGAGAAAGTGATCGAGTACTACAGCCGTGGATTCTCGAAGCCAGAAAGAAATTATTGCGTCACCAGAAAAGAACTTCTTGCAATAATAAGGGCTGTAAACCATTTCCACAAATACCTGTATGGTCGCCATTTCTTAATCCGAACAGATCATGCCGCACTCAAATGGCTGCTGGACATGAAGACACCGGAAGGACAACTGGCCAGATGGATGGAGAAATTACAGCAATACGACTTCAAGGTGGAACACCGTGCCGGCCGGTTGCACAATAATGCCGATGCCCTATCCAGAAGACCCTGTAGAGCGGAATGCAAGCATTGTCTGAAGACGGAACAGCGAGAGGGTATCTCCATCAGGCAGATCCGAGTGCAGGCCAATGAAGACTGGACAACGGAACAGTGCATCCAGGACCAAATGGCTGATCCAGACATCGAACCAATCTTGTCACTCAAAATGAGAGGGGCACCCAGGCCACGATGGGACGAGGTAGCTAGATACTCCGGGGTGCTGAAATCGTTATGGGCTCAGTGGGACTCTCTAAGAGTAGACAATGGAATGCTCAAGCGAGTTTGGGAAAGCGCTGATGGACGAGAAACCAAGTCCCAACTGGTAGTTCCGAAGAAAAAGGTACCAGCCATCCTGACCAAAGTACATGATGGAATTACCGGAGGCCACCTGGGCATGAATAAAACCCTAGACAAAGTTCGCCAGCGGTACTACTGGGTGAATTACTTCGAAGACGTCAGAGCTTGGTGCCGCAAATGTGCCACATGTGCCGCCAGTAAGGGCCCGAAGACCCGGACCAAGGGCAGAATGCAGCAATTCAATGTGGGCGTCCCATTTGAGAGAATTGCCATCGATGTCGCCGGTCCGTTTCCCGAGTCTGAGAGGGGGAACAAATACATTCTGGTCGCAATGGATTACTTCAGCAAATGGCCTGAGGCATATGCGATACCCAACCAAGAGGCAACCACGGTAGCGACAGTGCTAGTAGAACAACTATTCAGCAGGTTTGGCGTCCCGATGGAATTACATTCAGACCAGGGGCGTAACTTCGAATCGAATGTATTCCAGAAAGTCTGCACGATGTTGGGGATCAGGAAAACGAGAACAACACCATTACACCCACAGTCAGACGGAATGGTGGAAAGATTCAACCGGACCTTGGAACAACACCTATCCAAGGTCGTCAGCAATAACCAGCGTGATTGGGATGAGCATATTCCCCTATTCCTGTTGTCATATCGCTCTGCTGTACATAATAGTACAGGCCTGACCCCAGCCAGGGTCCTATTCGGAAAGCAGCTGCGATTACCATGCGACTTGGCATTTGGCTCCCCCGAAGAACCTCCCCAAGACATCGACGATTATGCCGACCAGCTCCGACATAACATGCTGGCAATACACGACTTAGCCCGAACGCAGATGTTGGCCACCAGTGACCGGATGAAGACGCGATACGACCTCAAGGCCAATTCAGCCGGGTTCCAGGAGAGGGACAAAGTCTGGCTGTACAACCCCCAACGGAGCAAGGGTAAATCCCCAAAGCTTACACCCGCCTGGGATGGTCCATACGAAGTGGTCAAGAGGCTGAATGATGTCGTCTACCGGGTCCGTCGAAACCCCAAGGATAAATTGAAGGTGGTTCACTTAGATCGACTCGCTCCCTACCATGGAGGGGATGTTTCTGATCGGGACGATCAGAATTAAAGGGGGGGCAGTGTTACGAAATTTACCCAAAGCCGACCCTGTGTCATTTCAGCACGACAACAAACGCTTCAAGATAAAAAAATACGATTCTCGAAAAGGCTCGGCAGCGGAAGGAACGATGTTGATTTCTACTGGAGAATTCTACGCTGGTGATATAAAAGAAGAACGCCACGATCGCCAGGCGGTGATACCGCGACGACTAGCTTATATGAGATTGTTATTGTATTTTTGAATCAGCTGTTTAAATGTAAATAAAGTTCTAGAATAATGAAAGTGGATATTAGTTTTATAATTTTAAATTAAACCCACGAAGTATATTGCAATATATAACACACAACTTCTATTGATATTGAAATCTGTGAACGGTGTGACGATTTTCTAGGCTACAAATGTGACTGACGAGTAATAAAATAGCCAACTCTTGTAAAACATGTCTTGTAATATTCAGCAACTTGAACTCATAAGGGATAATGAGCTGGAATTAACAATTGTACTTTTTAAATCTGAAACGGTTTTCCTTTATTATCCCCCATAATGATGTTTGGCTTTTACGCACGTGCTGACGTCATCGTGCTGCCCAAGGCAAAGAGGGGTGTTTTCGCAGAACTGCCATCCGATAAGCCGATCGAAGTCCTTCGAGATAACAGTAAGAAGAGTACAAGAAGCACTGCACGACATAGTAGAATAGTGCGTGGAATGGTAGAAGGAACGGAGAGAAGAGCACAATCATCCTCATCAGAGGTAGAAGGCGAACAGTACCAACCCAGCACCTGGAGGTCTACGGAAACCACATTCCATGGGACAATACCTCAAATATCTAGGGGTCACCATCGACAAAGGCCTTAACTTCACGAAACACGCAGATGCAACACAACAAAAAGCCAGGGCGTTAAGAGCCAAACTCGCTCCACTGACTGGTAGGTATAGTAAACTAAACCTACGACCCAAGCTGACCCTAATCAAGAGTGTCATCCTACCGATACTAAACTATGCTTGGATAGCATGGGGACACACTTGCAAACACAACAGAAGAAAAATATAGCGACAGGGAAACCAGAGCCTAAGGCAAGCCCTTAATGCACCATGGTTTGTGAGCAACAAGACCATCTTTAGAGACCTCAAATATACTCCGGTACTTGTATCTGCGAGGGAAAGAGCCAGAAGGACCTTGGACAGACTGAAGAATTATCCAAATCATCATCTGAGACTAGACTTACGACCCGAGATTCATAGACAAATACAAAAACCCGAAGAATCAACTACACATGTAAGACGACCACCAAGAGCCAGATCAAGACGATTAGAGCCAACCATTTACTAATATGAGAAAAACTGAAAGAAAATTTCAATTTTTCTATATCAGAATTTTCTTTTCAGGATTCTCTTTCAGGTATCATAGACACACTGCAAACATGAGGACCACACACACACATAAAAACAAACAAAACGATCATCCCGCAAAGGGGAGTGCTTTATTTAACACAAGACCCAGATGACAATGGTTTAAAGCCCTAGAAGGCCAAAGCAACCAACATAACCAAGCCATAGAAACCACAAGAGAGGAGAGCACTGGGCAGGATGGTAACTGAGTAGCGTGAGAACCTGGACTATTGTCTAGGGGGCGGTGGAAAGGGGACTGGGGCTGCTCCTCGAAAGTTTTGAAGGGTAGTCTCAGTTCTCGGGCTCGCGCAGGGTTGTGTGTGAGTGTGCTTTTACGCAACGGGTTTTTTGATTTTTGTTTTTCGGATATTCATACGATTCGACTTTTACTTTCTAGATACCAACAATTTTTCGTACTTTAGTACATTAATACATAATGAATCATTTTTCCAGTATATCTCGATACTGAAGAATTTCTGGCTGGGGAATAGTTTATTAATGAATAACGTTTATTTCAGAGTCCTCTAGTATTTTTGTAAATTAGGAATTGTTATTCTGTGACCTGTGTAATAATGCAAAAAATATTTTTAAAGCTGAGCTTTTATTTATAAAAAGTTGAATTAAAAAGTAAAATAAATATGTAGGGTATGCAGTGGCGTTTGGGGGGTGATATTCCACATGAATATAATAATAATAAAAACTTGCCCCACCAAATACAATGTATTTAAATAAAGTTATCTATACTATTATTTAATCCATTAATTGTTATACTTTATAGATACACGTACAGGGGCGGACGCAAAGGGGGAGGGCGTTGGTAGCGATCCCCCTCCCCCGACCGGGAAACTTAAAGATAGTAATTTAAAACTGAAACGAGGTAATCTTAACTCCAAGATAATAACCTTTATGGGTTTAAACCTCAGATCGACTCTTTTTATTGTCATAATCAAAAGAATCTATGTGTTCAAAAACATGGAGGAGACCTCGCCCCCTATCTGAGTAAATTTAGTACAACATCGTTTCCTGTGACGCATGAGATCGCCTACTGGAAACGCGAGTCTGTATCAACCCCTGTACACGTAAGTCATGAAGTAAATAATTATTGCAGATCAAAATGTTTACAAGTGGTAGTTAAGCAGTCCCTTCAGTTTTGCGAATATTTATGGGGCAGTACTGACGTATAGTTATGAATTTGTTTTGTTTTTAAGATCGTATTTAGCTCTAAGCTCTAACTATTGTTCGGTTGAGGATTTCCTTGAAATAGTTATTGCTGGTGGTTTGTGTCATTTTGAAATTCTTTGGTAAATTCTGACTGAAGTGAAAGAAATGACCGTTCTTTTAATAGCATTTTGGAAAGAGTTGAAAAGACACTAGGTCAACTAATTGACGGTGCATTTATTCGTTAACACAGCATCAACATCATCGTCATTAATCATCCGTCTTAGGTCCAGTACTGGACGTCGGTCTTTCTCATCTTTCTCCATTTGTCTCGGTCTTGAGTCGCTTGCATCCAGTTGTTCGAACAGTGTTTTAAATCGTCGGTTCATCTTGTTGGTCGATTTCATTAAGCTTCTTGTCTCGGTCTCCACTCTACTATTCGCCTTGTCCGTCATTTTGGTGGCATGCCCTGCGCAGTCCTAGTCGAGGATCTTTATCTTCTTTATTGCGTTCAACAATTTCTTTAAATCTCACAACATCGACGTAAGAACAAATTCATGAAAAGAAGCAGATACTAACCTAACGAATCAGAAAAAATATGAAAATGACAACAATAATACTGATACTTTTACTACAATCTAAAGCAGTATTTGCATGGATCACTTCAAGACTTGAGAAATGTCACACTAGAGCATACTCAGTCCTGATAATGCTCGCATTGAGATCATTTCCACTCATGTTTGGGCTAGCGTAGTAATTGGCATGCTCAGCTCAGGCTTACTGGGTTTACCTTTTTGTCAAATCAACTGCCTGGTGAAAATTGTTTACACTCTCTTTAAAACCGTTTGATAGGCTTAATAGAAAGTGTTTCTTTAAATGTGAGAGAGGAGAAGTTCACGAAAATTTAAACGCCCTGCCATTTTTTTCTGTGGAATTATTTAAAAATTATATATTTAAATACATATACATATAGACCGGTTTAAAGAGTATTTTGACGCTGTTCCATGCGCATTTGTCACTGCTTTCTGTTTTCACAATCCTGACTTGTAAATCCTCTTTCACTCATGCATCGACTTATTCCCTCTATCCATGTTCTACCTCTTTTCCTTCTTTCTTGTATTGTCCAGTTCATTATTTTTTTCGGTAGCTTTTTGTCCATCATTCTCTGGACATGGCTAAACTAAATAATTTTTTTTATATATGTTGTAGTTTCATTAATGACGGCTTTTCGAATCATCTCTGGTTTAGATATTCTGGCCGATCTTCTTAGAGCTTCTTACTTTCGTCTCATATTTGCCATCAATCTCCAGGTTTCTGCGCTGTGAGCTAATACAATTTTAGCTATTAAAATAAACAAATGATTTTGAGGACAGCCTGTACATGAAAAAACGGAGATTCTGCAACTTCTGTTGCATCCCGCATTTTGGCCTCCAAAGGTTCCAGTTTTGCTACTCTTCTTCTTCGGTGGTTCTGTCTCTCACTTATTGATTAATGCCACTTGAATAATATTATTCTTCCTGGTAGTTATGCATATTTATGTAAATTAAGATTTAAACATGAAATATTTAAAACATGATTTACATGAACTTAATATCTACCAAAAATGATATAATATTGTACAAGACAATTAATTTGAATATAAACAAACAAACCAAAACGTTTTTTTTTTTGGAAAGTTGTTTTAGCATGATTAATAATGACCAAAACACTGAACACTGAATATCAAAGGAAGTAATTTAAAAATGCAATAAATTTACAATTTTTCAACAGTTTCGAGGTCTCGGCTTCTACGTTTTCGGAGAGCATCATTAAACAAGACGACCTGTATGCAAATTCCGAGGGTCTGAACTATGATTACTGTAATCACATGACACATATACATCGGATGGAAATACCGAGGGAATTATTTCTAATATTAAAATATGTGTGATTGTGTATGATTAGAAACGTTGTCTGATTATTTAATAGCTGTAATATATTTCTGCTTTGAATGGAATAAATGAATAATTTCATTAAAAAAAAACCAATGCGATTACTTACTCGAATTACACTGGTTAACAAAATTTGTGTTTGGTCGTGCCACACGAAATACTATTTTTTTAGTGACATATTTTGTTGTCATTAAAGATAAGTAGTTTTAAAAGAAAGTAGTTAAAGAAATGTGACATATTTTAAATAATCGTGAAACTTATATACATAATTAAAATTACATTTTTATCCAATGAAATTCACTTTAATTTCTTTTGAAAAGAACTTTGAATAAAAATAATACCGTTAAAATAATTATCTATATTCCACTATGATTTCGACAGTATTTATATACATCTAAAAATCATCTGTTCGGTTGATGCTCGCAGTTCCTAATAATATGCAAAATGTGCATCATATCTATTATTTTCTGTAAAATTTAGCTGTAGCTTAGTCCCTGTCCAGAAACTGAACCTTTCTCATTGATCAGCGGCTTACTGACCTCGAATTGTCAAGAAAATAGTGCAAAAGATGAATCTTAAATGAAATATTGTAACCTAAACTTTTATATCCAAACAAAACAGACTCCAATGAGGGAGAATTTTATATCATAATTCCCATAAGAATACACCAAGTTCCCATATTGAGAAAATCAACATTTGAATTTTTTATCTGTATTTAAAATTAGTATATTTTAGTTCAAAAGCTTGTAAATTAAACAAAACCCTAACACTTCGGCAGTCTTCTCGACAAAAATTAAAATTGTGAACCAAGCAATAAAGTTTTCACTGATAAATCAAATGTGGCTTGACTAGAATTTCTCCAAACTAAATATCACTATGGTCAGTAAATTGGCCTGTAGTTGAGGGTTGTCAGCCACCAATAAAAATGGCATAGGAGGACATGTCTCATTGCTGAAGATAAATTGCCTTTTAATGTATGCCTTTTAGTGGCGGACTAAGGCTAAACCGGGCCCTAGGCAACATTGTAATTCCGGGCCCATTTTTCAGTCATGACGAATACTTTGTGTTTAGTAGTTAGTAGCCATTCATAAAATACGTCAGGCTAAATTTTGCTTTTTAGGACAGCCCCCTCCCTTTCCCGCGTCACGCTGCGTTACACTTTCTACGACCCCCTATAAATATTAGGTCTCACAAGCTAAAGTTACCCAGGTTCTATTGTATACCAGAAATTATGTCTTTATAATAACACTATTATTTATGCAACTTTATTTTATCATCGGCCGTGTTAAGTCTTATTTTCATTTGGTATTGAATAGAGAGCGCAGCATCCGTGAAGGCTCTTTGTTCTATAATATTGGATGTACAGACGAACCGATTGTGACAGACTTAAGTAAATATACCAAATAATAAGCTATTGTTACTGAAATATATTCCAAAAAAATATTTATATATTTACAAAGATTAAACATACGACTTTCTTTCGTAACAGAAAAATGAAACAAAAACAGACTAGAGAAAAATTAAATTAGAAATGTTTGAACTGTGAACGTCATATTTCCTTTGACCCCCCGTCTCCCCTTGTTACATCCCGTCACGCTAACTGAGAACCCCCACTACCTCTGTGTGTGAATGTATTTTATGAACGACCCCTTACCTAATTTTCGAGCCCCAAAAATTACGGGCCCTAGGCTCGTGCATATGTTGCCTAGGCCTTAGTCCGCCCCTGATGCCTTTAATTACATCAAGACGAAAATAGTATAGCAAATGACGTTTTCTTACAATTGGTAAAAAATTCCACTTGTGTTAATTTGTCTTGGTGAGCGATAAAACTTTAAAATGAGATCTTCATTTTTTTGTTGAAAGTCACTTCAACACAATTAGAACAAAAGAGTTACAATGGTTAACACAACTGTTCAATGTTTTTCTGGTCAATGAAATCCAGTGAGATTCAATGATTTTCCGACCAGGATCATAATGTTAGCGAATTTGTGAATATATAAAACAAAATTACGCCACTGTCTTGAAAGTAACCATCACATGTATCCGAGGGCGTTTATCGGTTTTTAGGGGCCTTGACTATAAAGTACCAATCCGAGTCGTAATAGACTCATTAATACTTTTTAAAGACAGATCGTTATGAACTTTGAATATTTTATTTACAAGTAAAAAATAGGCACAAACTGCTTGAGATTAGTTCGGGGCTATAGGTAATGATTATAAAACCAGCACAATTTGAGTTTTAAAGAGACAAATGGAAAATGTTTTTATTACACCTCACTTTGATATAAAAAAGTGAGTTCGTAATGATTACCTGTCGTTCTTCATATTGCAAAACTATTGTTGACCAGTGTTATTTTAATGAAATCCTACTTAAGTATGCTTCTATGAAAGGAGATGATCATTATTAGAAAGTACGTAGTGCAACTAATGAGTGTGAACCAAAAAAAATATGGTTAAAGAAACTTTGTAAAGAATATGTTCACATGTAGTATGGTTTGAAAGTTTGTAAAGGACACTCTTGTGAAGAATAGCGAATCTTTTGAAAATAACCCAGGTAGGACCTTACTGCTGAAATTTATTTCAAATAGCTTTTTTGTTATACAGCGATTTTAATTTCCAAGGCATCATGTTGCAGATGCTTTTATTGACCATTTTCTGATTAAGTTAACAAGTAAAAAGATTGTAATTGCTAAAAAAAGGAAGGAATAGCAACGGACCAAAAGAAAAAAATAATTCAGCCCTTCTACAAAGGGAAGAAATTCAGGAAAAATATAAACAAAAATTACGACCAAATCAGCAGAAAACAGATTTATAACGCAATGAGAGAGAGCTGAGAATACCAAGCAAGATAATCAACAGCATGCAAATGACGTTAGAACAGGCTATAAACGAGGTAGCATGGAAAGGCCAGAAGTCAGATACTTTTGAAGTAGACAAGGGGACCCCATATCATCAACTCTGCTCAAGTTGATTGAAACAATTATAACAAGAAGTAAGGTTAAAACAGAAGAAACAATATTCCAGAACGAGCATCAATGCCTAGCCTAGTAACAATAATTGCAAAAATTAATAAGGGTGATAGAAAGAACAGGATGGTAATGGGAGCGATGGAGAGTAACACAGAATCAGAATTCAGAGTAGAAATAGGAGATGGACAAACATATAGACTCAAGAGGGTGAGGGATTTTACATATTTTGGGGTCAAAGTCGCTGAAAATAGAAGAGAGGAGATTAAAACAAGGATAGCAAAGGAAAGCAGGAAGTATGGACATTGTCATTTGATGACAAGCCTTTTATTTTAGCTTTCTCCAAACATTCACACAAAAACACCAATTTTTTTTAGATGTGTAGATATTTCAACTTTGTTTCTTAACTTAAATAAGAAATTCATGATTTGCCCACAGGCCAAAACCTACTGATTTACCTCTCCCCATAAGCTAAAAGTTAGGTAGGTCACCACAAATCTATATAAATTTGGTTAATAATGGAATATTATGGAACCGTACGAAGCTAGCTGATGACGGAGCCTGAAGGTACTTATAGAAATCCTCAATAACACAGAATAGTCTATCGTGTTTGGATTTGTTGAATTTTGCCGTATCGAGAGTCTGATGATAGAACCAGCAGAAGGCAACAGGAACTCTATAACGCTCGTCCTATTTGGGCTTGTTGAAATTGAGTTTGATGATGAAGTCGGAAGGGGGCTATAAATATTCCTAAAAGTAGAACAAAATTTCGCAGTTTAAACTTCTTGGTTCTTCCATGGCTATAAGTGGTGTTGAGGGTTTGGTGAGGACTGATAATAGAGTCAGGAGGTTGTCACAGGAACTTTTCGATGAAAGCACTAAGACCATCGTGTTCATTTCATTTTCGGTACACCAAGTGAATAGATCCACATAAAAAATCAAATAAACCACCATTTCAAAAAGATGTCTTGAAGTCTCGAAAGAGATATTAAGAAAAGAAGCAAAACCACATGAATTAAAGAAAAAACGAAAATGATATTAAGATTTATCAAAGTCAAGCAATGTTGAACGCAAATAGGTATTCAAATAAATTCTACTCGCAAAAATAAGTACAAAATAAGAATGATATAGGTATTCTTTTTAAACACAATACTGAACTTACGATCTAAAAAGTAAAAAAATATTCCTTGTACGACATTAATAAGTAGAGCCACAGAAAAACCTATATTTACTCATAAACTTCTTAAAAATTAGACTATTTTCTTAAAAAATCGAGACATCAAAAGTCAGTACACTTCAAATAAATGCCAAGTTAGCTTTCAACATCTCGGACTTTAGCTGTCTTATATTGCTATTAAGACCATCCCTTGGGTTCTTGGTTCTTACATAGTGTGAAATACTTGAATGCAAGGTAAGACAAAAATGATTAATCAAATAGATATATCAAGTAATCAAAATCTTCAGTTCTTGCATTGTTTAAAATACTTCAATGCAAAGAAACATCTGTTAGAAAAAAAAGAGTGTCATGAACACATTAGATGTAAACGACAGCCGACAGCTAATTCCTTTTCAATTAATCAATCAGGACATCAATAAGAAGTTTTATATTACTGACTTAAGACAACCCTTCTTGAGTTCCTTCATAGTTTTGGTTTCGGTTTTCGGTGAAATACTTCAATGCAACTAAACTCCGATAGGACATAAAAGAGTGAAATGAACACATTCGATACCAACAATATTAAAAGCATTCTGAATGAATTATGTATATCAGGGCATAAAGCATTACTTATTTATTAGACAAGGTAAAAAAAGTTTATATAAGGATTACTGGACTTTTTAAATTGTATTGTCTTAATTACCAATAGGTTCATTTTTTGATAAAATGAAAAAATACATGAGAAAAACATCCCAATATTTGTTAAATTTGCAAACTACATATCATACCACATTTTTCGAGACGTAATTTATTTCACAAGTTTTGTTACCATTTGTATAGATTTTAAACGTATATCGTTACAAGTCTAACTGGAAAAGAATAAAACGTAAATATTTCTAATAGCCTAAAAGATCGAACATAACTTACGAAGTAGACGCATCAACTCCAGGAAAACGAATTGTGACAAAAATTGAGATGAGGGTATGAAATAAACTGCAGAGGGTGGAGGTTTCCTGCTTCCTACAGAAGGCATTGAAGGATCATAGACACCACAAAAAGACCCGGACACAACGTTGTCAAACAATGCAAAGACAGACTACAAAGAAGTTGACTTTATACAATAGATCAGTAAACGGTTGTCACGCCAAAGATGTTATTTACATATTATTTTCAATATCAGTTTATTATTAAAAAAATGGGAAATTCACTTTTCCAAACGATTTCCTGAATCATTAATGAATAAATATAAAGTATGTGTAAAACGGTTTTTAAATGCATGTGTAAGTATCTAAATAAATTTTTCAAAATATTGTGGATAATATAGTATAAACAATAAAAAAATATCCTACCTAGGTTTAGTAAAACAATCCCAACTTGAGAAAAAAAAAACATGCAAACCCACCATACAATCAACAGATAATAAATTTTGTAATTATTAGAAAAACAACACTAATAGCTGCCGCACACCAAACCAACCGCGACAACGCTAACAAACAAATGAAAACCGAGACAGACAAGGCAGACGCGATTTAGCGATTTGATCACTTGATTGCTGGTGCCATTATACCTAAATGTAAAATGTAAATCTTTTCTTATTCTTGATAATTTATGAAGTTTGAAGGTCGCCGATATGAAGTCGAACTAGTTTTGTCGTTACGAACTTCTCTGTCTTTGGGATTTTCCCTTGCTGTTCGATGTGTTCTTTCTTGCTTGCGGATCACGAAATATACGAAGATTGTACAAACAACAGAGAACCGAACACCAATTATACTCATTTATAAAATTATCATCATATTCGTAATTATCTGTTGGTGTTGGTCTCGTGGGATTTACGATAC
The DNA here is from genome assembly GCA_034190945.1 of Octodonta nipae. Taxonomy (NCBI): domain Eukaryota; kingdom Metazoa; phylum Arthropoda; class Insecta; order Coleoptera; family Chrysomelidae; genus Octodonta; species Octodonta nipae. Next base: position 57,697,853 of record CM067216.1, on the reverse strand, counting down.
CAAAAAACATGAATCACGAAGCGGTTTAATTTTTCACAGAGAGCGGAAGCTAACGTTACAAATTTTAAAAAGATAAAAGATGTTAAAATTCATAGTGAATGTCTTTGGAAATGTTTAATTGTCAACATTATACAAGTTACTCTCTGCGTAATTTCTTCCGCATAGCAATGATTAAGCAGAAATACGTGCGGTGACAATTCCTCATTCAATTCAGTCAGTGTTTGCTTGGTAGATATGTTCACCTAGGTCTAGCCTAAAGATGTATATCCAAGAATTTTTAATACATACAAAACTAACAGAATTATAAGGAAATTGTTTGATCACTTTCTAACGTATAGATAAAAGAGTTTTAAGTGGTCTCAGTAGTAGATACACCACGTTTTCAACCACACCTCTCAAAAGTCTATAATTCAATACCACTTTCAATAATGCTGTAGGTATACAATATGATGGTAAGGCGTTTCAGAAAATGCAGTCTCTCTCCAAGTTATCAATAGCTACGATTGGTTTGGTTCATCACTTTTAGTTTCCATTGATTCTTGCCTACTGCCATCTTTTCATTTGCGGGTAGGTACCGCAGGCACTGTCTTCCATTATTTGTATAACATATTGTATTCTAGGCCTTCCCAGTGCGTTTCTTCTTTCTATGGTTCCATCAACAAGTGTTTTCAATAAACCCCATGCTTTAGTATCTGCGTCATCAATGTCTCATCGTTTTTGTCTTCTCTTTACCAGAGTTTGCCCTTGCTCATCCATCCGTGCTAACACCTGCTCATTTGTGCTATACTTTGTGTAACTGATCTTCAATATTCGTCTGTAGCATTACGTCTTGAACGCTTCTAAACTTTTGCTTTCATATTTTGAGGTCGTCCAAGTTTCACATCCATTCAATGCGATGCTCCAGTTTATTGCAAACTAGATGTATAGATTAAATAGCGACTGAGTTAATATGCAGCCTTGTCTTTATCATAGCCTATTTTGATATGTTCCTAATATTTGTTACAGCTTCCTGTTCTTTATATAATACATGAATTAGTCGACAATCTTTATAATTTACTCCTATCGAACACATTTTTCATTTCCAAAATACTATTATATACGTTGTTTCTTCTTCGGTAAGCCTTTTTTTCACTATTAATTTTAGTCCCATTATAGCTTCTTCTGTCTTGAATTCATCTTTTGTTAGATAGTGTTCAGTTTTTTGCCCAACGCGGTGATTAATGCTGTTAGTCATAATTTTTGAAGCGTGGGTTAATAGACTTATGGTTCGGTAATTCTTATACTCAGCTGTTATGAATTGATATCATTATGCTTTTTTAAATTGTCTGGTACCGTACCCGTCTAATACATCTAGTACATACATTTATATATTATCTTGTGGGTTTCGTAGTTTAAGTTTTTGATTATCTCAGCTGGTATTCGATCTACTCCTGCTTTATTAGTCTTTAAGGGCTATATAGTTTGCCCTGTTAATCATTTACATCATCATATATTTATTCTATGTAGTGCTTTATATTGATTCTATTCCGTCACTTTCAAAGAGAATGTTCCCCTGTTCATCGTTTATCCCTTCATTTTTCCTTTTGGGTTACTGAAAAAAACTGGTTTTTGGATACTGTAGGCTATATCAGAGGTTGCCTATTTCTGTACATCTCTCTTCAACATATCTTTCGCTCTTACTAATACTCTGTTTATCCACTTTCTTAACTCTCTGCATTTTAGTTTTCATCATCAATAACTAAAATGAATTGTAAAATTCATTTAAGATATGATGACGGCTCGTTTTTTGGGTACATTCAAATTTTCGTAGGGTAGCAGGTAAATCTATATAATCATCTATAAACCCAATAGAAGACATTAATTTCAGACCATATAGGGGAAACCATTATTCTTCCTGGGCCCCGACCATTCGACGGCTCTACCACTCGACTTCAGACGTATGTCCTATGAAATGTGACATAAATGAAGTTTAATATATGGGTTAAACTTCCTCTACCTCAACTTTTCACGCGACTTACGTCGAAAGTCGTATAATACAGCTGTCGAATGGTTCGAGAATCGGGCCCCTCTCATCTCCGCTCTAGACCCTCAAAAATATCAGTAAATACAGGTATTTATTCTGGAGTAAAACAAAACATGTCTAAAAAACTGGGTTCGTTTGGCTCAGAGAAATAGCTCGCTGTGAAGGCTCCTGTCTAGACCACAGAAGCTGCTTCCTTGTAATTCCCGATGTTGGTGAATGAAAGACTGGTCCGATTTAACTCGCAAATTCCTGATAGTTTCACAATGGTGATAATCTGTTTATTGACTTTGACTAATCCTCCATATTTTTAATTGTTTTCTTTTGTGCATACACCCTTGAGCTATCAGTAAGGTCCGAAGCTTTGGGCGAAGCCGAACTTTTCTATCAGCCTCCAAAAACGTACCAACTTGTACGAACGGGTGAGAGTTGTGTGATAACTATTGTGTAATATCATAAAACTGATCTAAATTGCCTTGCTCACACAGTTATATTTGATTGTCGTTTTGTATATTTTATTTCATTTCATTAAAGAAATATAAAACCTTACTGACAATTCTTTTGTTTATACGAGAATTGCCGAATTATTATTAAAGTTAAAAATTCGGCTTTAGCCGAATGCAAAAATTATTCGCGAAAAGCTACTTTTATTCTGGAAATCTAAAGGTTCATAGATCAATTCCGAATCTAGTTCAACTTTTATTGGTACTGCATAATTTACATCTTTTTTCTGTTTTTTGTACTGTTGATTACTTGTTATCGCCAAAAAAATTGACCGTTACTGTGGGAAGTATCTGGAGCGTATTGCTGTTATTATCTGATCAAGCTGAACGGATTTTGACAAAATTTGTATTAAAAACTGGTGTCTTGGTAATCTTCGTTATCCAAAATGCTTCATCAAAGCGGTTGAAATTGTTATTATTACCAAGTATTTACGTAGTAAAGTAGTATATTTCAAAAAGATTGGCTTACCCTCATAAGTGACAATGTAGTACGTAGCATTTTCCACAAGAATTACTTGACCGTTTGTATTTGGAGGATATCTATCTATTTTCAAAACTTTACCTCTGTCTGTCGCCAAATCGTATTGACCTTGAATTTCAAATAAACATGTTTTAAAAACATATTGTTTAATTACGATATTTGTCAAAATGTTAAAGACTCAATCAATACATCAAAATCCCATTAAAAATATTTATAATGTCCTAGTTTAGCTGAAAACTTTTTTCGCAAAACTTAAACAAAAAATTCAATAAAATTCAATAGTATTTTGCCTTTTCTTTATAAACTAACTGACGAAGAAATCGTCAAATACAAAAGGAGATGTTTTTAAATCTAATATTGTTTTGGTAAAACATCGAGACTATAGGAGTAAATGATTAAAATTTGAATAATAAATACCAATGAGTTTACATTTGTTTATTAAGTTTAATAATAGTGCATGTCCACTGCGGTTATCTATACACTCCCATCACGTCTTTGCATTGATTCAATAAGGTGGTTTATTTCTTCGAGGAATACTATCCCAAGCTGCCTGTATTTCGTGCCTTAGAACCTCTAAAGTCCGTGGAGGTTGGGGTACATTTCCGAGCCTCCAACACATCATATCCCAAACAAGTTCTATGGGCGAAATATCCTCGTTAGTCGGTTGTACGAGATTCAATCTTATAGTTTGTAGTGTAGGCCGTTTGAGGTGTCGCACTGGTGATACCGTTATTGGCGGGAATGACCAGTCTAGTATCCGAGGCAGATCCTACCTTAATCCACACCTGCACCCTCGAAACCGTGTTTAACACTGTGAGGTGTAGGTCTGCTTGCAGACCGGGACCATCTGCTGTACATTAGAGAAAGGGTCTTTGAGTTGACTCGGCCGAGAGGCGAAGTGTACGCTATCTCAGGCATCTCCTACAGACTGCGTAAGTTTTAATGCGGTGGGTTTAGAAAATGCTGTAACAGTGGGTAACACTGTAGTGTCTGCACTCGATTTTTGAGGATAGACTTGTCGGACGACCGAGCCAAACCCAGCAGTGACCAGGATCTGAGGCCGTCGTTTAAGGTATCGGACCAGCTGCTTTAAACAAAGTTAAAGCTGGCACTAGTATCCGAGTCGCTTGCGGCACGACGAGGCATTGGGGAACCGACCCTCCGCTGCAATCGTAAGTAACTATGACGCTCTCAAAGCACAGGCTTCCAGGCGGCTCCACTACTACCTGAAGATAACATTGCGCTGTCTAAAGGTGACCTACTTCCATTTGCAATAGCACCCCATACCATAACGCCTACTGTTTCTGTTCGCGCCGGTAGTGATTTCCGGGAATTAAAAACTCGCCTCCCGTAAACCAATAATTCGACATCTTTCAAATTCATTTAGCTGGCGTTACATTCAGCGTACACGTACTCTAGAAATTTTAACATTACTAAACACCGATTTTGGATCCCATCAAACTATTAAAACAACTAACATTCACCAAACTTTACCAAATTTTAATCATTTAATAATATAGCATCAATGTTTTACCAACACAATATTTAATTTAAAGATTTCGATCGGGGTGTTGCTATTTCAGTAAGTATATCTGAATATCATAAATTTCCTTTTATGTAAAAATAGAAGATCTTAATACTTCTTTTTGAATTGTGTTAGAAAATTGATCAGTAATTAATCCATCATTTGTCAAAAGTATTCTTCAATAAGTTCAGAAGTCATTTCTTCATGGTAATCGTTTATAGAGTATAAACAAACTCTAGCAAGCTTTGCTCAACAAATCCACCTTTAAGAAACTAGAGAAACTTTCCGTGAACGTGTGACGAGAATTTGACAAACCTTTCTTTCAAAATGTCCCTAATTTAAGAATATTTTAGCAAAATAAAATATAAATGGCCTCCTGCAAAAAATAATTTCTTCTTTTTCTAAGAGTGCAGATTTACTCCCACACACTTCGTGTAAAATTTTTCACAATTTGCATCTTTTGGTAGACTTTTAGTAGTGGTTTCTCCATGTTAACGTTTTTTCATTTCCATTCTTTAATTGTTTCAAAAGTTTATTAATGGTTGCTTCTCCAACTTTTAGTAACGGATGATCAATCTACGCAGGGTAGAGCTAAGGGGAACACATTAGATGTATGGAAAAGTGTCCCGCCAAAATGAATTAAATTAGGGTGGCACTGATGTAGCAAGAGGGTGGATTTTAAACAGCGCCCTAAAAGTTATTAGAATATGTCATAGATATTATATATATTTTACATATTCTTGGTTGAAAAAAAAACTGCGGATTAACATTAATATCATTTTATATTTAGCAATTCACATCATACCTTCTTTCTACATGAGCGCTATTCTGGTCATTTCTTGAACTTGATATTTAAAACTTTTAGGTGGACATTTTTTCAGTTTAATATCCATATAAACTTGTCATCCTTGCCTCTACCATCCATAGATCTATCTCAAGTGTACTGCGTTAGCAACACAAATGTGCCAAGACTAGTATTTTTTTCAATTCTTGTGTTGTATTCTAAACACTGTTTTGAACTTTCTAGATGCCAAGTGGCAACTCAAGCGTCACTTATTTCATGTCTTAAATAATTTAATGCAGCGTATCCTGATAAAGAAATTGGTATTGAAACGTTCATAGAAATAGAGATTTACACAGGCTGGGAGTTTAGTAACACATAAACGCAATAGTATTAATACGTCCGTGCAATATATGTATATATATATATATATATATATATATATATATATATATATATATATATATATTGTTGACTTTATTTTAAATACCAACCGTTCAATGTTGCCACTACAATTTGGGTATTGTCAACGCAGTACACTTGAGTTTGATGTCCCGGTAGTTCAGTAAACTCAAATTCATTATCCGTGCTTCCTCATGGTCTTGTTTTTTCTGCTGATCCCACTTACTTAAAAAAATAAACGCTTTCTTGCATTATTGCTCAACTCATTATTTATAATAATATTATCACAATCAGTATTAAAAAATATCAACATTACCTACCCAATCAAAAAAATCAATACTTGTCGCAAAATTTCTCAAACCTTTCTCGAATTAACTTTTTAATACTAACAGAACTACCGTTAACTGAATAATTTTAAGAATCACTTAAACGTTCACAGTTTTTGGACCAATACCAGAGAAATGAGCTAAAGAGTTGAGAAGATAAATACTTTTTCGATTATTTCAGTAATGTATGAATTCGAAAAAAATAAATAACAGAACCGTTAAAACAAGTACATACCTTTGGTAGTGTCAACACCAATATTTGACAAAATATAGTTCATTATGATTCCAATAAAGCAATCGATATTCACAAACAAGGTCTTATTTTCAAAGGCATCTGACATTTCCGGGGTTAACGACATGGTGTCGGTTCCTTCAAACTCTTTGTAACCTAAAAATATATTAGGCTAGTTACATTTCCTTTCAATTTAACCACGAAAAATCCGTTTACTGATATATTTTATACAGCATACCATTTTTGCTGACTAAATATTTTAATCTACCTGACAGAAACACAGAAACAATTGTTTGTCAATTTGACATTCCATTCAATCGATTCGACAATCTACAGTTATAACAAACAAAAGTGAAGTGTATATTTCAATTAGTATATAGGTTTCCTAGTCAATGGAGATTTTAAAGTATTTCATGGAGGTGGTGTACTATAAAAAGTAACCCACTCAAGCATATTCGGTAACGCTATATGAGTATAATACGCTACCTCCAGTATAGGCTCCATGTTTTTCAGTGAAATAAAACTTAACAATAAACTACTTATGCTCATTTCCAGAATAGTTTATAGGTTATAAATGGTATGATTTTCATGATTAATGATGTCTTTGGTTTTGCTTATATTATGAAAACTTAGGAAAGGATTGCAATGCTTTTAGTAAAAAAAACGTTATAGAGAAACAGAAGACCGTTAAAATGAGCGTTTCTGTAAGTCCCTATATGAGCAATTTCACCCAGGAAAACCCATTCAATAAAATATACAATACCGGACAACTGCCAAAAGAATGGCTTATATCAGCCTTTGTCCCAATTCCAAAACAAAGAAACGCCATAAAAAGCAAATATACTAGAATAATTGGCTTAATGAGTCATCATAGAAAGAAGGCTCTCATGCCCGCAATCTAACGGAGAGATTTTGTTTTCCGAACTATTGAGCCGTGGTCGGTTGAAATATCTTCTACCTGACATTTCGTCTACAACTACGACATACATTTTCAAAGGCGACGGTATGGCAATGGTGCAAGTTAGAGCTGTGTAAACCACGGCCCGCGGGGCGCATGCGTAAAAGTAATAAAATAAAAAAAGGATATTATTATTATTGTCCAAACTGTTTTCTAACCATATGCTCCGCATTGATGCTCCATATATTTATACCTTTTGGTAGGGGGCGTCGTCTGGATAGTGCGTTCTGATTAGCTGATGACTCTTTGCATTGTTTCTCATTTTATACAGAAATTGTTAGCACGTCTCTGTATCTCAATCGCTTCTCTATAATCCTGGGAGAAAAATGGCTTCTGTATCTTCAAATTGAATAGAATGTCAGTGTATGTTCGGCAACCGTTGACTTATCGTCTGTCCCATTCTGCAACTCCGTTTGTGTTCAGATAAACGTGTGCTACTTCTTTTTGCGGTACCGACGTATAACTGCAGGGTATGCGGCATATTCCCTGAACTAGTAAGGAGTCTAGAGAATTTTTAACCGACCTTAGGCATTGTTGAATGTGCGAGTCGAATGTCGGACCTTTCGGTATTATGGGGTAGTTAATTTTGGTTGTGCCTAAGCAAAGTAAGCGACCAAGGCCCTAGGCAGAAATTTTTTTCGGGGTGGGTTGAGTAATTTTTCGGGGGGAGCTGGATAATTTTTTGATTGGTGATGGGCTAATGGACTGCAAAACTTGAATAAATATAAAATTTATTCTTATGAAAAAGATGATTATTTGGTTAAAATTGAACCCCCATACCCTCCCTAGGCTGTTTACAGCCTTGCAAGCAACACATGCGATGCGAGTAAAAAACCGAATTAACCTATTTACCCCATTATCTCCGAAACTATAAGATCTACATACCAGCCATTGTGGCCTTATTTCCAAAAAATAGAAAAATACATGTAAGACCTACATTTCAAAATTAGAAACTTAGGGCCTCACTTGATCTTTATAGGAAATTATAAAAAAGGAAAATAAAAAAATCTTTTTTTTTTTTCAAACGCATTATGTAAGTAATATATCCAATGAAAGGGCTTATTATGAGAAATACAAATAAATTTTTATTGTATTTTAAAATAATTTGTTTAAAAGATATTAAGGAAAATATAAAAAATATAAAAACGAGCTAATACTCCCCTTTATTTCCGAAACTATTGAAAATTTTGGATAAATTAGGAAAACATACTAACCTCACTTAAACTTTAGTGAAAAAGTAAAGCGAAAATGTTTTTTATTTTGAAATGCAAATTATAAAATTTAATGAAAAATAAAAAATGATAATTTTTTCAAGAGCATCTATAACATAACTGGTAAAAGGAATCGTAACGAAGTATATAAATATATTTTTTCATATTTCATATTTTTTGAAAACAATATGTATAACCGAAGTAACTTAGCCTAAAATTAAAAAAAAATGGAAATATGGGTCCTTCGAGTTTAGAGAAAAAATGATATTCATTTTAGGAAATATACAAAAAAATAAATGAAAATTAAGATATTCAAACGTATCATGTAATATAGCAAATGAAAGCTCTCGTTATGAGAATTCAAAGAATATTTTTTAGTTTTTTTAATAATACGATTCAAAGATATTAACAAAATCTCCGAAACTATTGAGCAAAGTTTTGGGAACAATGTGAATATATATAAGTGCTCACTTAAGTTTTCAAGAAAAAAAAAATTTGGAGGTGGGTCTAATTATAAAATTAAATGGGAAACAAAATATTAATTTGTTTAAAAGGTTTAAAATTTTATGATTTAAATTTTAGCACATACGACCTTTTTGTCTCTGATACTACTGATTTAGAAATAGAGAATATAGGGCTTCACTGTAATTTTATTGGCAAAATATAGCAAAAATTCTGGTCTTAATTTTGGGAGCCAAATTAGAAAAACAAATACATATTTTTATCAAAATCAACGGCATGATGTAGCAGATTAGATAAATGAAAAGATCCATTGTGAGACATACAATTATATAATTTTTATATTTTATTTCTAATAATTATTTTATCTATATAGTACAAATTATACAAAAAAAGTTATTTATGGGGTGAGGTAAGCCTGTATTTTATCATGAGTGATTTTTTACCCCTTGATCAGTGGACATTCTGTATACATTATAAAAATTTAATCCATACTGTTTGTTCATATCATTTGTCGTAATATTAAAATACGATAACAAGTTCGTGAAGGTTATTTTCGTAAAATATTCAATCCAGTTCATAAATAATGTTGTTCATGTCTTTGTGAAACCGGCCTGACGAAAGGACAAACGTCATTACCAAACAATTTTCAACTTAAAGATAAATGATTTGGCATCCATGTAATTTGTAAATATTTGCAAAATTAAATGGTTTCAGTTGATTTGTGATTTGTGACAAGAACATTAATAATAATAATAATGGCTCTGAATAAAGTGCGTTTAAAGTGTGTCAAATATTTAATTAAGGAACAACATGCAACTTCTGTTATGTGTAAAAGAAATCATTTTGTTTACACTCCTGATACAAAAACAGCTGTTAAAGGTTGGTATGATTGTGTTTAACTATATATAAACATTCATTACATTTATTTGTCTGAGTAAAGGAACGATACTGGTTATCTAGTGTGCAAACAAGATAGGAATACAAGTTATTTGCTAACATTACAAGACCTCTGACCTAAAGCAAGTTTGTGTCATTGTTTCATTATGGCATAACCAGATTTGAACCGTTAAGAAAAATGGATTATTTGTGTATTTTTTGAAGAATGTGACTGTAAATTCTTAATAACATTATTTTTTAATCTTTAACCCTTACTGGAGACATTGTAGAACCTCTGGTGTGTACAGTTAAAACTAAATATTAAATACAAATAATTTCGAAATTATTGTCGAGGAGATCTTTGTTATTATATCTGTCCAATGGGATTTTCGCTCAACACTTTTTTAATAAATAAATGGTGGAAATTTATAACGTAGGAAAATTGTAGCCAGGCAGTTTTGAAAAATTGACCGGATTAATGGTTGTCTTTTACAGAGAGTCTTGAAAAGAAGAATGATCTGTAATAGGTTCACGGAAAGTTATAATTGCTCCTGAAAAAATAGCTTGTATATAGGAATTAATTGTCATTGTCATCTTGGGAGAAAATTGTAATTGACAATTCGAGAAAATACGTGACATTTCTGGGTCAGTGATATAGAACTTTGAAGAATTTACTTGAAGACTCTAGAAGAATTTCGTCATAAAATTAAGTTTTCATTAATTGGACGACAATTGTAAATCAAACTCAGAGTATTCTTCAGTCTTTTTGTGTACAAATAAGTATATTGTGTATAACTAATTTTACGTTGGGGAGACGTTTCAGCTCCAAGTTTGGAGTGTTTGTCAAATCACTGTGTTTTTTGGCAAGGGCAACTTTATTTGATAAACACAAAAAATAGTGCATACCTACCCGAAAAAGTTCAAGAATTTGTAGCTTGTTAGACGATACGTTTATAATGTCCTTTCTACTAATATTTGCTATTAGTCTTTTTACAGCTATTACTTGATCCGCAATGTGATTCCAATACATGTTAATATAGTTTAAAACATATTTTCATTTGCGTTATATTAAGAATAATTAAAATGCTTCCCACTCTACCTCCCTGAGTCCACGTCTTTGCATGAAATCCTCGACTTTACCTCCCCAGGATCGTTTTGGCTTAACTCTTTTTCTTCTGTTTATTGAGCTGCAGTTCGTCACTTTATTAATTCATATGATTTCGTATCTACTGACGTCACCGTAACAGGTTAATTTTCATTCTTCTACGTATTTCTTACCCCTCATTCTGTCTCGTCCGCTCTAAAATTCCATTTCAGCTGATTTCAGATTTATTGCTCAGACCTCCTCCAAATGTGTCAAAATGCTTTGAACAATTCTCTTAGTGTCGTTTTTGATGACTTGCTTCCAAGTTACTATATGTAGTTGTTTCATCAAGATCGTATTTCACTGAGTCTATTTTTATTTCCACTTCTTTGCTTCCATTTTTTATTATCATAAATTTGAACTTCAGTTATTTCTGTATCTACGATTTTTACTCGTACTTCTTTGTCTGTAATCGTTAGGTAGGTCGTTTAAGTCTATTTCAAGACCTAGGTTCTCATACTATTTCTGTAATGGGTTGCTTGGTCTAGGACTATCACTATCCGTATCTGGTCAGCAAAATATACAGTGTACAGATATTGATTCGTTATGGGTGGTCACATTGCATGGCATTTTATTTCAGGGAATTAAGAAGTGTTCTGGGAATATCTTATACAGGGTATATGATGTTTGGTTACTTCAAAATTACGTGTAGATAATATTTTATTTGTGCACTATTATTCTTATAGAGACTTTATACCGCATTTTACAGCAGTCTTATAGTTATGCCTAATTGAGTGAGTGCTTTATAAACTTCATTTATGTAGGAACTATGGCATATACTTTCCATAGATCTATGAAAGAAGTGTAGGCGATCTGCCCCTCCCCTCCCCGTAACCACAATGTTAGTAAGTAGACGACGAAATTTGAACCCTAAGAACCGGGAAGAAAGCAACTTCTATGGGTTTTAACTATTTTTAATAGCATAGGAAATACTACGTATTCAAACGATAGGGAAGTCCTGCGATTTATTTGAGTAAGTATATCGAGTAAAAGATCGCCGCTTCTGAACCATGAGAATGCCTCCCGGAAACTCCGCCACTGTATGAAAGCTAACTGTATCTCTCTGTTTTTAGCATTTTTTTTCTCTATTAATTACTGGATAGTGTACAAGTATAAGTGATTTATGCAAGACGTTTACTCTGTAAAATCTACCTGTTGTTTTTCATTTTATCCTGTTAAGTTATAAATTCTTTCCATGGTTGCTAACACAGGAATTCCTTGATAGTGTTCACACTTCTTCTCTCGGTTTTATTGAATATCTTGCCATTCTTTGGGGCGTTTGGAGGCGTCCTCCCCATCAATTATTTTTTTAAGCATTTCTCGTTTTATTCTGGATAGTTCTGTATTTCATTAACTCCACTGCAATGTCCCCTGGTCTGTTGGGATTGTTATTTTTCATTGAGTTTCCTGTTTTGTTGCTTGTTCCTTTGTTATATCAATTGTGTCTCATTTGATATTTATATCATTTGTTTGTCTCTTCTTAGATTAATTCGGCTCTATTTTCTATGAACAGTTTTTTGTACTGGATTTGTCCCTCTTTGTCTGCTATGTATTCTTATTTCTTTTCTATTTGTTTTTAGGGATTTAACAACTTTCCATGCTTCTGAGCTTATAGTCCCACGGATATGTTGACCTGCACGCGAACATGTTTGCTGAAAATTACTTCTAAAGTAATTTTAGACATTTAAATGCGCCTGAATAATCTGGTATTTATGTTTTTACATTTAATAATGAGTCAATTAAAACATATTTCGAGACCAGGTTTGTAGAATCACATTAAATGTTCATATAATAAATTGACATTTTAAAAAATATAAAAGATGAGCTTCATCCTCGTCAATCTTACCAGAGTATGTCCTTGATTTGTTAATTAATATTAAATTCAATGTACACAAAATTTCAATCTGGTATTTTACAAGTCAATCAACCTGCCATTATGCTCTTCGACTATTATGTTGCACGCTTTGTTGGAGAAGTTCAATTAAAATAAATACATACATTCTCATTTCATAACATAAACAACAAATACGCGAATTCTAATTTTAAGCTTTCATCGCGGGATTGCCCGATTCTAACCTACTTGATAAAGAAAGGTAAGGTTTTTATGCAATACCAAGAACTTGACACTATAAAAAATCCGTGCGTTATTCATCGGAATTTCTTCATATAAAATGTCAAAACCATCGCTTAAGATTTATAATTTACAAATTAAAAATAATGAGCCATTACTTTGAATTAAATTGATTTCAAAAATATATTAATAAGAGCTTGTTGAAGAATGGTACCTATTTTCAACAAATGATTAAATACGCTAAATTAACTTAACATGTTTGAGATAAAAATCGATAATTTAATTATATGATAATCGCTAATTAATATATCAACGAATTGACAAATATATTAATATAAACGTATCCTCCTGGCCTTTTGAAGATGCTGTTCAAACAAAGATGTTCGAAAATTATATATGTTATTATGATTTTTGGGAATAACCGCCGAACTTAAGAGTTAATATTTCAGAAATACTGTTTCAAGGTCTAAGTTAGACCTCATTATCAGGGGAAATTATGATACATTGTAAATTAAAAATTGAAATGTGTTACATGTTTTAGATTTTACCTATACTATAGCATAACAAAATATTAAATTTATATTAAAATAAACACACTTATGTAATTTTCACTTGAATTTATTTGCTATTGACAATTGTATCACCAGGTTTCTGGCTTCTTCAGAATACAATGTAGAACTAAATGCTAAATGTCTAAAACTATTGCAAAGAAATATAGGGGTACAATTACATAGCCATTAAAAAGATTATTGAAGCAGGTAGAAGGGAATTATCATTATTATAAAATTAAAATGATTTTTCACCAAGTACAGACAGAAACTATCATCAGTGAAAATTTTAATTATCTAGATGTATACACTGTGGTCAAATTAAGACTGACTTCGGATTTTTTTTGGAAGATTGCTAAAAAATGCTGAAATAAGTAAAAAATTTATCGAGAGAGATAACTTTTAAGCAAAAAATATTTTGTTTGATAAATAGAGTTCAGAAAGTTAAATAAAGTTCAAAACTTCTCAACCCATTGCTCTAACATTAGAAGTTGCTCAAGGCACCAATCTTGGCCCTCTTTTATTCACACTTCTTATTAGCGATTTCTAGTGACAAAATATTACGAATTCTTTTTATTTGCCAATGAGGCGAAAGTTTATGAAAGCAAAAATTCAGGTTTTTGTCACGATATTTTACAAAATATCTTTTTCTTCTAATTGGTGCTCGGTTCATAGTTTTACATACAGCTCTGATAAGTGCTGTGTAAAAATTTTGGGAACACTCCTTTAATATTGCTAGGGATTACTTTGGGTTTTAATTACGCTGGTCTTCCATTTAATGAAAACTTTATTCAAGAACAATACCAAATTCGAAATTCAAAATATAACTCCACTTATAAACTTTAGTTTCAAATATAGCGACGGTTGATTTCAAACTAAACTGAAGTGCACTCTTTTGTCTCAGAACAATTCCTTATATAGGTTTATATATAGTTTGGCGTTCTTGTATCAGAAATGTCAGTTTTCTGTCAAGATAACAGTGACAATTGTTTCTGTATGAACGGAGAAAACATAATTTCCGTGGCACTGCCCCCTCCCCTGAGTTCTAACCACCATATATGATCGAGTATTACCAGTAGGGCAATTATAACTGCTGATCGCCTATTGTTGTGCGATGAACTGATCGAGCACGCAATCAGGAACAGAACAAAACTTGTTTCCAAATATACCAGCTCCAAGTAAATCATACAGGTTTTGCATGAATATTATTGATATTCTTTGTCATTAGCCTAAGTTGTCCATCCCATGAGGGTGGTAGCTTTGGCTACATGCCATTCATTTTTTGTGTATTGTAGAAACAAACAAGCGTTATGCTCTTGCTGACAACCCATTTAATTTTAGTTTAAATAATACTGGGTTTTCATCCTAGCATTTACAGCTAGAATACGCTTCCTTGTCAGTTCCTGGGTCCGCTATATTCATAATTATTTATTTCGGTACGGGGTTCATCTTATTTCCCGAACAAATTACGAGCTGGTATGAACCCAGTGCCTTCATGTAAACCGAATTTGTATGCCAGCAGGAATAGAATGATTACTGTCGAACACATTGAAAAGACGAGTTTCTAGAGTCATGTTAAACTTTTCTACCCTGTGTGAATGTAACACAATAGTTCCGCTTTATGCCAATCATTTTCAGATTTTCCGTAATACATTTGAATTAAATTGTCTTGGTCAAAATGAGGGTCCTTGGTGCCCCAAATCGGCTAAACATCTGATGTACTAGGACCGTTTCTACAGTAGTTGTCTCTTGGTTGGAGAACACTTCTGGTCACTTGCTGAAGTAATCAATAGCAACAAGGATATATCTGTTACCATTCTTGGTTACTTGGAGTGGTCCGGCTATGTCTTTCAAAAGGAATTCTCTCATTGCATTGTTTCACTTTTCCAACTAATTGGTAGTTTTTAGTAAATGATTGGCGAAGATTCCCTCGTTTTTGAGATTCAGGGTGTAAATTTAGACTATGCGGGGTTCTCTTCATCCCATCCCCTTATTGAAACGTGATTGTCTAACCATTGCGAGACCTGAAGATTGAGCTGATTTTCAAAAGCTTCGGGAATTAACTGAGGTTATAAACATATTCGGCATTTAGATTTCTATTCATAAAAGTCCAATCACTGGGTTTCCTAAAATGCATGTTATAACGTCAGGTTATGAGTTTTATCATAGGCGAGTTATGTGCCTGCGACATGTTTGGAATTTTACATATTGGTATGACATTATCGATCGCTAGTGGGGGATATATCCCCATCATCCCCTCCCGTACCTACGCCACTGCCTTCTGTTTTGTTTATGTATAAATTCATTTAAATAAAAATGTTCATCTCTAAATTCACATATTCTTTACATATTCGTATTTCTTCCCATAACTAAATATATTTTCATTTAAAATGGATTACATTTATCAAGACACATTGTAGGTATTTAGATTCCAAGAAACTTCTAGTTGCAGCAATAATATTAACTAATAAAGTATTTTATGCATACATGACCCAAGACCTCAATTTGAGCAGCTCATTTTAAAACTCTTGACTGGTTATGTTTTATCTTTGTAATAAATCAACTGTGGTTAAATTTAACTATAAGTTCTAGGACAGCTGTCAGTTTATTCTAATGTCTTTCTGTAACTGTAGCAGTAGTACGTCGAGTAGTGTTTTTCGGCAACGTTCTTCTGAAGAGTAAAGCATTAATTAAGTAGGTTGTTACTGTCATTATACTTTCTGCACTCTTTTCTTAAAATAGCAATTCAAAACAAATTAAATCATTTTCTTCCTATTCACAATAAATACCTTAGTAAAGTTTGAATTTTTGTATGATTTGTTTAATAAAAAATAACACTTCAACCATTTTTTATCTATTTGATATTGTATATTAATATTAATTTTCAAAGATTAAAATAAATTAAATGTCAGTATTTGGACCCAAACATCTAAATAAACAATATTCTGGTGCCTGTGTTAACGAAATAAGTAACAGAGACACGCTTATTGAACCAATAATTGCTTGTAATTAGTAAAGATAAAAATGTCTCACGATTGTGTTACTGAAGAGGTAACTTTCAAGAATAAAAATAGTTGGTTCGTATTTTAGAAAACGAGCTGCCTAATTTTAGAAAACTCTAACACCATATTAAAGCAATTAAAAGGACATTTCAAATGAGATATTGCTCGATACTTTTTACCTACAGCCAAATGGAATAAATTCGATAACGAATAAAGGAGGGCGTGTTGGGAAAAAACGCTTGGACACATCGATTTGTATTTTTAAATGCGCATTTTTTTCAACAAAAAAGTCTATATGGTGTTTCATGTGACAGCGGAATACCAGCTTTCTTATTTTAAATGCAAGCCCCTGTATATTATTAATTTTTTGGATTCTCCAGAAAATTCTAGACATAATTCATGTACAATGTCCTACACCTATCTTCAACTGTTTCAGAAATATTAGGTGTTTTCCGATTTATTACAAATTAATAATAAAAAAAAGAAAATTATTTTATTTCAGAACTTCCCTACATTACACTCAAAACCTAATAAGTAATACTGATTATTTCTTAATAATATAAAAAAAACAAGAAACTATTAATGTCAATGTAGGAAATGTTCAGAATGCTGGCAACATGCTAATCTGGTATAAAAATGTCTTCTAACGTTACTCAACATCTCAGGCGTGACTGATCTAATCGCAAGCGTGATTCGTCTTTTTAGGTCATCTAAGTAGGGGGGTTAGTTTTCTATACAGTCCTTTTGACATATCCCCACAAAACATAGTCCAATGGCGTCAAATCAGGAGATTGTGCTGGCTATTCTTTCGATCCGCCCCTCCCAATTCACCACGATTTGGAAAAAATTGGACATTGATTTCGTAATGGGGCGGTGCTCCATCTTGTTGAAACCATATTGTATTGGAACTTGTGGGTTTACTGGATCAGGATATAAGTTTGTCAAAGTTGGCACGACATTATTTTGGAGCAGTTCTAAATATTTAACTTCCATTTATTTCTGTGTGTTATCTCCATATCCAATCATTTGTAGAATGGTTATTTTATGCATTTATGTTAAATGAACAATTTTTCTGATATTATTACGTACAGTTAGCGAAATTCAAACGACAATGGCACTGATACTGATCTCCCCTGTCATGCATGCAGACAACAAGGTGCTAAAGCTATGAGTTTTGAAGGAAATAACAAAACTATTTTTTCAAATTAGTATAAAGGAACGCAGAATTGATTTTTTGCTTACTATTTTAATATCAAGAGCTAAATGGGAATTAAGTATTGAGTGTAATTTAGCAAATTTGTGAAATAAAATAATTTTCTTTTTTCAATGTTAATTTTTGTAATAAATCTGAAAACACTTAATATTTCCGAAACAGTTGAAGATAGGTGTGGTACATTGTAAATGAATTATGTCTAGAATTTTCTGGAGAATCGAAAAAATAAATGAAAAAAACAGGGGCTTGCATTTAAAATAAGAAACTTTTTCACATGACACATCCTATATAATTTTTTTTGTTGAAAAAACATGTGCATTTAAAAATACAAATCGACGTGTTCAAGCGTTTTTCCCAACACGCCCTCCTTTATTCGTTATCGAATTTATTCCATTTGGCTGTTCCACACTGTATGTTGTTCGTAAGTGTTATAAAAATATCCAAGATCCAAGAATTTTAATCTTGATTTTTTCCAATGAAGTCATAAGGAATGAACTATACCGATTATAGAGTATTTAAAAAGACATGAATATTAGTTTCATCCTTAATTAGAGGCATATGGATACGCCTGAATTGTGTGGAAGTAGAAGCGTTGCAATTGCTTTTATTTAAAGAATTAAAGCAAACTTTTTACTTTCATTTTGCCTTGTGTCTTTTAGCATGTTCTGACATTTTGGACTTATCGAACTGTATTCTATATGTTAATTTATTCGAACATTTAGAAGTGTATTGGTTATTCCAATATAAAATGTATTACGTTGGCCAGAAAATTTGAAATCTAATTCTTTGAGTTTTGAATTATTAAATCATACTCTCCTAAGTCCAGAAACATTAAAAAAGTAAATATCAGCTTCAATATTGAGGAAGGTGTTGTTAGATTTTTTCTACAATTATCCGCTCTTTTCTTTGGTCCTTCGTTATATGTGAAATTAAACAAAAATTCTATTTATATCAACAGAAATTTTCTGGTTTGCCCCGTCTAGACCTTAAACCTGCCCGACTGCCCCCCCTCTCTTGCTGTACCTTATTTATTTTTTATATATTAAGAACTTTTCTTAAAGATATTAATTAGATGCAACAGAACAATTTAAAATATTGTCCAAAATTTTTGAGATAATTTATTTTAAAAGTTCGCTAAGCCTTCAATTATCTCCACCACAAAACTCATTTAATCATAATATGTCGGAAATTCGCAAATCGCACATACAAACACAAACATAATATTACTTATATTTAATGAGCAGTGCCTCAGTTAGAAGGTCTAACATTTCCTCGTAATTTCATCTATAAGCGTTGTTGGCATAACAACTGTTAGATTAATAATAAAAAAATAATTTGTTAATTAATCATCTATTATAAACAACCAGTAATTTGTTCCTTAAAAATTATTTTTACGATTTTTATATAATCGTTTTTTTATTACTAACAAAGACCGCAGTGGGATTATTTAATAATATGCCATTTATGATTTGTGTTTGGAAGAAAAATTGCGTCGTATTTATTTATCTGCCAATCGGTAAAATTCGGTTAAATCGTTGACCATATCGGTATCGATGATTATGGTTTTTCCATAGACATATATAATGGATAAGTCGTTTGTCGAGCTACTTTCTCCTAATATTTTCATTTGGGGTACGCATCTTCAGCGGCCCCAGTACATACTCGATATTTATCTTTCGATATCAAGATCAAGTAGACCAAATACTGATTAATTTTATGTGAAAATTGCTAGTACGGGTACTTTGATCACATTCATGATACAGTTGACAATCTGGCTTAACTTCAAAAATAAAAGGATCGATACTCAGTTGGTATTGTTTTATCCCTAAGCTCCAATCTAACTGTCTGAACAAGAATAATCTCGCCCAAAAGCAATACTATTTGATCCTGATGGATATACTGGATGGTGATTTTTATTGGCGAATTCGCTGTGTGACGTCGGAGAGCTGGGTTTTATATTTTAGTTTGATTTGGGGTTAAGATTCTATTTGGTTTCTGTTGAACCTGTCCTTTTGATTATATATATATATATATATATATATATATATATATATATGGCCTCTCATTGGAATTTAGTTTGATAGCAGGACGCTCTGGAGAGAACTTCTGTCTGTTAATAGTGCTAGAGGTTGGGAGAGTAGAGAAAATACTTAATATAGTTTATGTCAGGCTCCATGAGAAACGTAACTCGCGGTGAAAGAGAAAGAAAAGTGAATAGATGTATCCATCTCTGTTTAATGTCGCTTTTGATACGTGCTTGATTACGTCACTCAAGTTACGCATAACTATTAGTTGCAGAATCAAAGAGAGACAAATAAGTCTCAGCCAGCGTTATATACCCCTTTGAACGGGCGCCTATACCACAAGCATGCTATCTTAAGTATTATTTCTATGGATGGGACACCTGGCACTGGGAAAATGTTGAAGATCGTGAGAAAAACGTCATTCTTTGATGTATGCTGAAACCTCATGGGTGGTCTGCGGTCGCTTGCCGCCTGTCATTGGTGGTGGAATTAACGAGGTCAAATACGGGGATGTAATTTATGGATAATAGCGCAATAAAAAGATGTGAGAAATGATCGCTGTAATTTTACAATTAATTTATTTTAATAAAGTAAATATCAATGAGTCGAAATAAAGTGGTCCTAGGTAGCGTGCCACTTGTCACTAATGTGGAGTTAATGGAGTTATGTTAAATATGAACATGTAGTTTATGTATAATAGCATTATAATAAAATCTGAGAAATAAAAATGAGTGGAGCCAGCTATAGGCCCTTTACGCTGAATAAAACTTTAGGATCTAAATATTTTATGATAAGTTCCTTTTTCTGGTTCTGAAGTACATTTTCTTTTGAGCAGCTAAGATTAGTGCTATCGGTGTATAGTAGGGATGTTAATGATATGACATTTCGGATCTGGATATAGATATGGATATTTGAATAATATTATATCGGTTTCAGTTACGGTTACGGATATGAAATTATTTCGGATTATCCGGTAGTTTCGGATAGTTTCAATTACGGATATTAGATTTTTGTAGTATTGTAAAAATAAAACACAAATAATTGCAGGGTAAGGATTTGATCTTATTTCTAGCTGCAATAACAGAAAAAAAAGTCGTAAAAGTGATTATAATACCTACTCATTTTTCAGTAGATAACAGAATTATAATAGCGAAGTAGTTCCGCCGCCTTTCTTGAAAAGTTTTTAGCACACTGCCTAGATTCTGCGAAATCGCCATTAACTTCATTGAAAAATGTCCAATTAAACTAGATTTAGGAGGCATTTTAATTACGAAACACGATTCAATCATGAATTTACGAGTGTTGCCTCAAGAAGTGCTACTTTCAGGAGAAGGACCGTTTCTTCATTCAAGAAGATGGATTGCCTATGGGCTCCCCGTCACCAACCCTCGTCAACATATATATGGAATGTTTCGAAGATAATACACTGAAGGGGTACAAAAAGAAACCAAAGATATGTCGGCGACACCTTCATTATTTGGCAACATGGAGAGAGAGAACTACAGGCATTTCTGGAGCATCTAAACCGATCACAATCTTCCATCAGATTCACCATGGAGAAGGAAGATAGTGGGTGCCTACCATTCCTGGATGTGAAGTGCCAAAGGACTAGGACCGGAATCGAAACAACAGTGTACAGGAAGGCTACACATACAGGGTTGTACCTAAACTACAACTCTAACCACCCATTAACAATGAAAACTGGCATCATCAAAACATTTGCAGCACACCAGAGGCCCTCAAAGAAGAACAAATGAAACTTAGAGAAGACCTTTTGATGAATGGATATCCGGAAACCACCATTAACAAGGCATTTGAACAACTGGAGAAACCACCTAGGCAGGAAGAAATAACCACGACAGCAACCGTATTACTTTCATACATACACTAAAGGCTTGTCGGAAAATTTTAGACGTATTGGACATGGATACGGAATCAAAATGGTTTTCAAGAGCAACAACACCTTGAGGAGCATGATCACAAAGACGAAGACGGATAATGCTACACTACCAAAAAACTGTATATACAGCATACCCTGTGAATGTAGCAATCTCTACATTGGGGAGACTAAGCGACCACTTGACACCAGGGTCAAGGAGCACCTCATAGCTACTCAAAGGGGAGAGTTAACAAGGTCTAGATTAGCTAATCACGCATGGATCGAGCACCATAACATTAACTGGGACCAGGCAAGGGTAGTTCACAAGGAGGAGCACTGGTGTAAGAGAAAATTCCAACCCGATAAATAACTGATAAACAACCGCACACAGCCCGTTATTGTAAGCGATAACTCGTCTTCGACTGTCAATCGGTTATTTGTCGCATTTTGATAAAAATCTGTCCCTATCCGAAATTATTCGAAACTTTTATATCAGATTCGGTTACGGTTTCGGATAGACTTTTATTTCGGATATCCGACAGTTTCGGTTACGGAGCTCCATAACATCCCTAGTGTAAAGTACATCTTATTCTGATCATTTCTGTTGTAGAAGGTGGATTACTAAGATACTTTGGGATATAGGGAAAACTATCAATTCAATTTCAAATTCAAAACTTCCAAAGCTACCATATTCCAACTACACCAAACATTAATTTAATTTCCGACTGAACAGTTATCCCTTTTGCCAAACTGCACCAAATTTTTTTAACTTAAGCATTTTTTTATAGGCGATACATCCAAAATGAATATGTTCCAAGCCATCAACGATGCCTTAGACATCGCACTTAAAACTGACGAGAGTGCTTTGATTTTTGGAGAAGACGTCGGTTTTGGTGGCGTCTTTCGATGTACAAACGGGCTTAGAGAGAAATATGGTAAAGCTAGGGTCTTCAATACTCCTTTGTGTGAGCAGGGCATAGCAGGTTTTGCTATCGGTGCAGCTGTGGGAGGGTCGACAGCCATAGCAGAGATCCAGTTCGCAGATTATATCTTTCCAGCATTTGATCAGGTAAAGGATAATTTTTGTCAGGCTATTTTATCTTTAATCTGAGTACAATTATGAATCGACTGTAGGAAATATTTCAAGATTAAGTATTTCAGATTGTAAATGAAGCTGCAAAATACAGATACAGAAGTGGGGGACAAAATGAATGCGGAAAGCTGACTATAAGAGCACCCTGTGGAGCTGTAGGACACGGAGCTCTTTACCACTCTCAAAGTCCGGAAGCATACTTTGCTCATACGCCGGGGTTAAAGGTAAGGTATAAGAAACGTAAGCGAAGCGATGTGGCCGACATATTTAAGAACTAAAACTTGTAGATTGTTGTACCTAGAGGTCCTATAAAGGCCAAAGGACTCCTTCTCAGTTGCATAAGAGACCCCGATCCATGTTTAGTATTCGAACCAAAGATTCTTTACAGAAGCGCTGTAGAGGAAGTACCAGTGGCTGATTATCAACTTCCAATTGGTCGAGCAGATGTTCTTGTAGAAGGTATAGCATGATATAGAGTTATGAACAAAAAAAAATCATGGGTTTCTTTTAGGAAATGATGTAACTTTGATAGGTTGGGGTACCCAAGTACATGTCTTGAAAGAGGTTGCGGACTTAGCCAAGAATCAATTTAGCATATCGTGTGAAGTTATAGACTTGGTATCAATTTTGCCTTGGGACTTTGACACTGTTTGCAAGGTAAGTTGGTTGACGCCAATATTGAGTAGAAGTAGGCAATGCATTCTACTAGGTGGCTGCAAGCATAGCAAGTATTGATCACTTTAAAAGGTTCATTCCTTTTTGTTGGCCTGTATTTAAATTTGTATTTGAAACAGGGAAGAAAGTCTGTTTGAACGAACTAGTTTCTTGTTTCGCGAAGATATTCCTTTACAGAATTATCGACAAATTAATCCACCACGTAGTCCTGTATATTATAATTAGTATGAGCAAAAATTTAAGTACGAATATATATACTTGTACTCGGAAATCCTCAAAATAGCGCCGTTTGTGATGATTTTTTTATTTTTGTTTTTTCATATTAATTAGAATCAGAAAACTTTTGTAGTGAACAGGCTCTGGGGGTGTATTTCAACCCTTGTAGGAGATGGAAATTCTTTCAATATGAAGCAGTAAATCAACAGACATATTCGAAACAAAAAATGTAGTATGAAGTCTTGTTCATAAACAAATACTTTTTGAGTTATTTGCGGTGGCAAATGATAATTTTGACTGAAAAAACATGTTTTTGAACGTTTTTTCGCCAATAACTTAAAACATTTACGTCTGATTAGAAAGTGTTTGCAGCAAAAATCAAGATTATAAAAAAAACAAAGAAACTGATTTTTTTGAATGAAGTGTTCCGAGTTATGGCTGGTTGCAGGGGACTTGCTTTTTTTCTAGTGTTTCTGTCAAAATATTTAACATCTAATAACGGAAAACGGATACATTTTTAGGAAACAAGCTCAGTGTGCATTATTCAGAGTATCGGAGAATAACATTAAAATGAGCACACCAAAGTCGATTCCATTATAAGTAAGCCAGATACAATGAAAAATTATGGGTCAATTGTTTTAAAAAAAGTGAGCAGTAAAACTAATATATTTTCTCTAGACTTGAAGTTAATTGTATTCCCTCTATAATTCATTAGCATTAACCAAAGATTGACCAGGTTAGAATGCTCGAAACTGATAGAAAAGAAAAAACTAGTTGTGCTATTGGTGTAATTTTTCAACCCAAACTTTTTGTAAGAAATATTCGGAAACCAAAGATGTTGTTTTGTTTTTATATTTTCCTGGGATAAAAATTACCATAGACTGAAGGGATGGAAAGTGAGACCAACCTTTTGATAATATAAAATTTTTATTGTAGGTCAAGTGGATGACGGAAGGCTAGTATATATTGACTTTTCGAAAGTATTTGACAGGGTTAACCACCATCTCCTCATTCTAAAATTACAAGAAAGGAATTAGGGTTCCACTGCTATTTGGATTAAAAACTTTATTACAGGGAGATCTCACTTGGTGAAGATTGGCAGATCAGTCTCAAGGGAGATATTTGCCCTGTCTGGAGTCACTCAGGGGTCTCATTATAGCTCTATTATTTTCAGCCTCTTCCTAGTTAATCTTAAAGCACTTTACCAAATAAAAGTCACTTTCTGATGTTCGATGGCGACCATAAGTTATTTAAAAATTTAAATGATGCTCTACTTCTCCAAGAAGATATAAATTACTTTTCTTACTGTTGCAAGGCTTATAAAATAGACATAAACGTCAAGAAATGCAGTCGATATCTTTTAGTAGACTTACTAAACCTGATTATTTTGAATATTAAATTGAAAATAATAATCTCAGTGATTTTTTTTCAGAAATAAAACAACTTGGAATGATTTTTGACAGGTGCCCTAAAGATTTTGGGGGATTATTCCTAGGCTCTCCTCCAAATTTTCAATAACCAAATTTAAATTATTGTACTGCTCTTTAGTTAAATCAATTTTATAATATGGTTGCGTTATTTAGTCACCATGACTTCAAATAGATGAATACTCGTATGATCTTATAAGATCTGAGGTAGGTTAGTTTCATATTTCGGATGACTAACTTTGGACTAATTGACCCTTTAACTAGAATCACAAGTACATTTAACTAATTTCAGGAGAGATTTTACAATATTGTTTTCACAAGATCATTGTGAAACTTTGCTTTTTAATATAAATTAATATTATTTAACCTGTTTTGTTATTTGAATCTTGTATTGCTTTTATTTTCGACAAACAATAATTGTATTTGTATATCTTTGTAAAATTTTCAACCGTTTAAAGTTAGTTAGAGAGAGCAAAAATTCCTTTTCTGAAGTCTTTTAAATTCATAAACTAAAAAAATGATGGTTGTGAAGTATTCTTAATTAATATTAATAAGTTTCTGCAAATTGGTTGTTGGATTATTTGGATAATTTCAAATTTGACGGAGAAATTGCAAGAACTATTTCACTAAAAATAGTGTCAGAATAATGATGTAATAAATAATTCTGTCCACATTCTGAAGGCTTTCTGATTTTAAACAATAAAAAAACAAAAATAATAATCTACAAAATCGGAGCTGTTCTTGAGAACCAGGATTGCTTGTTTTATGTATTCGTTGACGCTAAAAAAGTTTGTAAACTCATTTTTAATTGCAGTCAGTTAAGAAAACTAAGAGAGCTCTGATAGCACACGAAGCTCCTTTGACTGGAGGATTTGGTGCCGAAATTGCCGCTACTATACAGGTAAATTTTTTGTTAGAATTATATTTTCAGCAAAATTTACTGACATTCCATTTTATTGTTGCAGGAAGAATGCTTTTTGAATTTGGAAGCTCCTGTTGCCAGAGTTACTGGTTTTGATACACCATTTCCTCATATATTTGAACCGTTTTATTTGCCCGATAAATGGAGGTGTTTGTCTGCTCTGCAAAAATTAGTCAATTATTAAATTTATTTTTATTTCATGCAGTCTTATTTTATTTTTTGATTGACTAGAGATTATATTGACGTCATTTTGAGACATTTATAAATTAAGGTAATTATTTCGGAAATTATCATGAAGGAAAATAAATAATATTTGAACAAAATTTTTCCACAAATGAAAGAGTTTATAGTAAACATTTTTTAAATAATTGCTTATGTAGGTTGTACATATAGTTAAGTTACTATGCTACATAATTGTACAAAAATAATGCTTTTCCAGCTGTTTATGGAATTTGAGAACTTATTTTGAAATCTAGCATTAGGAACTGTTGGTTTTGAATTAATAAGTGATACATTTAATAAATAAATTTATTTATTTATTTTCTTTACAAACATCAAATAGCTATTTACATGTGAATGGTTAAACAACACAACATAAAAGTATAACATCACAAGTATGCCAATATCATAAAGGGTTTGCATCCTGATGTAGCAATATCAGCTCACCAAATTTGATATTAAATAAGCCAGGAACTATGTTCTATATCATTGCAAACACTGAATGAATATATAGGAAACAAGCTAATATAACATCCAATTTATATAGAAAATATGCACAAAATTTGCTTTTTTAATAACAACTCCAATTCTCTTTTTGCGATATATTAAATTAAGGACTTGACAAATGTCAGACGTTAGAAAGAAAGCTATTTTTTTGCCGTATTTATAATTCATCCGACATGAGCTTCAGCTTGCAAGTTAATAATTCAATAAATTTTATTTGGCACCTATGGAAATATAAATTAAGAATTAAATTAGGTACACATTAGGATTAATACTAGAGTCATAACAAAATAGTGACAATTATTTTAATTCTCTTGAAATTTATAACTATTACTAATGATAATACAAGGAAATAGAAACAGAGACAGGAGATAACCAAGACACGGGAAGTATAATTCGTAAGAAGCTTTGGCTTCCATCGTTCAATCTGAGAAGACTGCCGCTCTTTCTTTTTGAACTGTTCGAATTTCATTCCTGTTGGTGTAACAATTTGGTGACCAAGTATAAAATCTTATGATTGTTTTTACATTCAAATCTTTGCTATTACATATGACAAATCCAAGTACTTTATATGCTTTGTTTATCAAGTAGTTCTAATGGTTATTGAATTTAAAGTTGTCATGAAAGACGACCCCTTTTAACCTCCTTACACCTCTTAATCTTACAATTTCCAATGTAATAGCTACATTGACTTTTCGTGAGTTGCAAACAAAACAATATCACATTTTTGGATAATAAGAAACATTATTAGAAATGTATGAAAACACAAATGGTTGAAAACAGTTACGACACACACGAAAATATTTAGTTATGCTTAGTTTCAAAAATGGCTAGAGTACTCAAATTGCAACCAAAATTAGGAATATTTTTATAAAATGCTCAAATTAAAATTTAGAAAAGATTGTCGGAAATCCAAAATTTAAAAAATAGTTCATCTGGAATCATTTACCAAATGTTGGTGCAGGTTTAATTATATTTAAAAGTGGATGACAGAAAAGAGAATAGTGAGCACTGTCGACAAAGCAAATCTGTTTCAAACCATAATAATAATAAAGTTATTTTTGCTAACGTCAACCAAGATTATGTCGACAGTGCAGCGGCGAACTATTGGTTGATCTGTGGTTATATGTTTCCTGAAACGGAAGGCTTTATATTGGCAATCCAAGATCAAGTAATTCCAACTAAGAACTATCTAAAGTACATCGTTAAAGACCCTTCTATTAACAACGACAGATGCAGGTACAGTTGCCAAACATCTGAATCTATCCAACATATCACAGGAGGTTGTCAAGCGTTCGCTGCAACTGAATACAAAGAACGACACGATGCTGTGGTAAAAATACTGCAGCAGAAACTAGCATGAAATTACGTCAAAGAGCCTTGGATGCTGCCAAACACATCAGTTCGCGATGTTATGCACATTTGATGAAAATGTCGTTTTTAAGACGATGCAGTGCTTGTATTAATGGTGGTGGCAAACAGTTTAAACATTTGCTCTAGTGTTAGTAAGTTTTCATAACCGTTTATTTCAATGTTAGTCTGAAGTTGGTAGACAATGTAACTCGTTCCTAGAAGTTTCCTTGGACTCCCATCGTCTTGAAGTGGTGGATCTCACAACGTTTCAATAGCTGTTTATCTGCTATCGTCATCAGGTGAATGATAAGAAATTCAAATTATCCCTTGTATTTATATTGTAATATAGTCCGTGGGTTCAATTTAAAAATTATAAAACTAATATTCACTGTCACTTTTCTAGAACTTTATTTACATTCAAACAGCTGATTCAACAATACAATAATAATCCCATATAAGCTAGTCGTCGCGGTATCACTGCCTGGCGATCGTGGCGTTCTTCTTTTATATCACCAGCGTAGAATTCTCCAGTAGAAATCATCATCGCTCCTTCCGCTGTCGAGTCTTTTCGAGAATCGTATTTTTTTATCTTTAAGCGTTTGTTGTCGGCTTTGGGTAAATTTCGTAACACTGCCCCCCCTTTAATTCTGATCGTCCCGATCAGAAACATCCCCTCCATGGTAGGGAGCGAGTCGATCTAAATGAACCACCTTCAATTTAGCCTTGGGGTTTCGACGGATTCGGTAGACGACGTCATTAGGCCTCTTGACCACCTCGTATGGACCATCCCAGGCGGGTGTAAGCTTTGGGGATTTACCCTTGCTCCGTTGGGGGTTGTACAACCAGACTTTGTCCCTCTCCTGGAACCCGACTGAATTGGCCTTGAGGTCGTATCGCGTCTTCATCCGGTCACTGGTGGCCAACATCTGCGTTCGGGCTAATTCGTGTATTGCCAGCATGTTATGTCGGAGCTGGTCGGCATAATCGTCGATGTCTTGGGGAGGTTCTTCGGGGGAGCCAAATGCCAAGTCGCATGGTAGTCGCAGCTCCTTTCCGAATAAGACCCTGGCTGGGGTCAGGCCTGTACTATTATGTACAGCAGAGCGATATGACAACAGGAATAGGGGAATATGCTCATCCCAATCACGCTGGTTATTACTGACGACCTTGGATAGGTGTTGTTCCAAGGTCCTGTTGAATCTTTCCACCATTCCGTCTGACTGTGGGTGTAATGGTGTTGTTCTCGTTTTCCTGATCCCCAACATCGTGCAGACCTTCTGGAATACATTCGATTCGAAGTTACGCCCCTGGTCTGAATGTAATTCCATCGGGACGCCAAACTTGCTGAATAGTTGTTCTACTAGCACCGTCGCTACCGTGGTTGCCTCTTGGTTGGGTATCGCATATGCCTCAGGCCATTTGCTGAAGTAATCCATTGCGACTAGAATGTATTTGTTCCCCCTCTCAGACTCGGGAAACGGACCGGCGACATCGATGGCAATTCTCTCAAATGGGACGCCCACATTGTACTGCTGCATTCTACCCTTGGTTCGGGTCTTCGGGCCCTTACTGGCGGCACATGTGGCACATTTGCGGCACCAAGCTCTGACGTCTTCGAAGTAATTCACCCAGTAGTACCGCTGGCGAACTTTGTCTAGGGTTTTATTCATGCCCAGGTGGCCTCCGGTAATTCCATCATGTACTTCGGTCAGGATAGCTGGTACCTTTTTCTTCGGAATTACCAGTTGGGGCTTGGTTTCTCGTCCATCAGCGCTTTCCCAAACTCGCTTGAGCATTCCATTGTCTACTCTTAGAGAGTCCCACTGAGCCCATAACGATTTCATCACGCCGGAGTATCTAGCTACCTCGTCCCATCGTGGCCTTGGTGCCCCTCTCATTTTGAGTGACAAGATTGGTTCGATGTCTGGATCAGCCATTTGGTCCTGGATGCACTGTTCCGTTGTCCAGTCTTCATTGGCCTACACTCGGAACTGCCTGATGGAGATACCCTCTCGCTGTTCCGTCTTCAGACAATGCTTGCATTCCGCTCTACAGGGTCTTCTGGATAGGGCATCGGCATTATTGTGCAACCGGCCGGCACGGTGTTCCACCTTGAAGTCGTATTGCTGTAATTTCTCCATCCATCTGGCCAGTTGTCCTTCCGGTGTCTTCATGTCCAGCAGCCATTTGAGTGCGGCATGATCTGTTCGGATTAAGAAATGGCGACCATACAGGTATTTGTGGAAATGGTCCACAGCCCTTATTATTGCAAGAAGTTCTTTTCTGGTGACGCAATAATTTCTTTCTGGCTTCGAGAATCCACGGCTGTAGTACTCGATCACCCTCTCTTCACCATCTTGCACCTGGGATAGGACGGCCCCCAAACCTGTGTTGCTGGCGTCGGTGTCTAAGATGAACTTGCCGGACTGTGTAGGAAAGGCTAGGATTGGGCTGGAACATAGTGCTGCCTTCAGTCGCCTGAATGATGTTTCGCAATCCTGATTCCAATGGAAGGTCTCTGTTCATCTAATAATTTAAATTTCGAGAACAATCCTTCAATTAAATTATGTTGTTCACTTTTCATCGTAGTGACAAGATTTTCTAATTCTATTTTACGTTTTTCATCAAAAGATTTTACTAACCTTTGTTGAATTTCTTCTTGATGTTGTTTTTCCTTCTTGTCACGTTTTTCTAGAATCTGTGCAATTGTTTCGTCCAGTCCCTCTGTAACCTGCTTGACTATTTTTTTGGTAGTTTCGTCCATACTACGGGTTTCCATAAATCAAATTAGGATTTTAACTGCACTAATCCTTTACTTCTGATCACCAAATGTAATATAGTCCGTGGGTTCAATTTAAAAATTATAAAACTAATATTCACTGTCACTTTTCTAGAACTTTATTTACATTCAAACAGCTGATTCAACAAAACAATAATAATCCCATATAAGCTAGTCGTCGCGGTATCACTGCCTGGCGATCGTGGCGTTCTTCTTTTATATCACCAGCGTAGAATTCTCCAGTAGAAATCATCATCGCTCCTTCCGCTGTCGAGTCTTTTCGAGAATCGTATTTTTTTATCTTAAAGCGTTTGTTGGCGTGCTGAAATGACACAGGGTCGGCTTTGGGTAAATTTCGTAACAATATTATACCCTTAACCGGTCATGCGTCGCCGGTCATGGTCATTGGGTCTTATCTGGTCCAATCAGCGTCCTCGTACCTGGAGGTTGGTTGCAGGTGATGCGTAGCGGCAGAGGCCGAAGAAGAGCTTTCCAAATATTTTTAATTTGGACGCTGGGCTCGCTAATTATATTTTCGTTCGAGATTATAGATGCTGTCTCTAAGAATTTTCTTTTGTACCAGTGCTCTTCCTTGTGAATTGCTCTGGCCTGGTCCCAGTTATTATGGTGTACGATCCATGCGTGATTAGCTAGCCCAGACTTCGTTACCTCCGCCCTTTGAGTAGCTGTGCGGTGCTCCTTAATCCTGGTGTCCAGCGGTCGCTTTGTCTCTCCAATGTAAAGATTGCCACATTCACACGGTATGCTGTATATACAGTTCTTTGGTATTGCTGGTGCGTCGGGCCTCGTTCTTGTTATCATGCTCCTCAAGGTGTTGTTGCTTTTGAAGATCATTCTGATTCCATAGCTGTGTGCAATTCTTCTAAGTTTTTTTTCTCCAACATGGAGAGGCAGAACTACAGGCATTCCTGAGGCACCTGAATCAATCCTAACCATCCATTAGATTCACCCTGCAGATGGAAGAGAGTGGGTGCCTACCATTCCTTGATGTTAAGTTTCAAAGGACTAGGACCGGTATCCAAACAACAGTCTACAGGAAGGCTACGCATACAGGATTATATCTTCACTACAATTCGAACCACTCAACAGCAACGAAAACTGGCATCATCAAAACACTAATCCATAGAGCCAAAAATATCTGCAGCACACCAGAAGCCCTCAAAGAAGAAGAAGTGAAACTTAGGGAATACCTTTTGGCGAATGGATATCCGGAAACGATCATTAGGCAGGAAGAGGACATCACGGTAGCGACTCTAATATTGCCATATACTAAAGGCTTGTCGGAGAAACTTAGAAGAATTGCACACAGCTATGGAATCAGAATGATCTTCAAAAGCAACAACACCTTGAGGAGCATGATAACAAGAACGAGGCCCGACGCACCAGCAATACCAAAGAACTGTATATACAGCATACCGTGTGAATGTGTGAACTTTACATTGGAGAGACAAAGCGACCGCTGGACATCAGGATTAAGGAGCACCGCACAGCTACTCAAAGGGCGGAGGTAACGAAGTCTGGGCTAGCTAATCACGCATGGACCGAACACCATAATATCAACTGGGACCAGGACAGAGCAATTCACAAAGAAGAGCATTGGTACATGAGAAAATTCATAGAGACAGCATATATATAATCTCGAACGAAAATATAATTAGCGAGCCCAGCGTCCAAATTAAACATATTTGGAGAGCTCTTCTTCGGCCTCTGCCGCTACGCACCGGCAACCAACCTCCAGATACGAGGTCGCTGATTGGACAAGATAAGCCCAATGACCATGACCGGCGACACATGACCGGTTAAGGGCATAATATAAATACGAGGGATAATCTGAATTTCTCATCATCCACCTGATGACGATAGCAGAAACACAGCTATTGAAACGTTGTGAGATCAACCACTTCAAGACGATGGAAGACCAAGGAAACTTCGAGGAACGTTTATTTCAACTTTCAAATTAATTTTATTTCAAATTCGTCGAGAATTTTGGTTCTTGCTCAGAAAAATACCTACATTTATTTTTATTTGGGAATTCTGATAGGGAAGTATTATACTAGTTTGCAAACTTCATTAGTGGTGTCAAATTTTGCAATAACTTGCCTTATATTTTCTTATACAATGAGGTTTCAAATTTATCTGAAAAAAATGTTTCTCCAAATTTCTGTTAATAAATTAAACAAAATATTTTTTGTAATTAAACAATATACATTACGGTTTAATTTGGGATTGTACCGTAAAAAATTGTTAACTAGGTTACCTCTAAAAACATTTGAACAATCATATTGTCAAAATTGTAATTATAGGACTGAAAAATGTAGTCTAGGGTCTATTTGGAGGTTTTTCAATACAGTCCCTTTTTGAAAAAATGATTCACTCCTGGGTTTCGACTTGTCGTTGAATTTTGGGACACTTAGTATATTGCTAAACGCATATACATATTAGCGCGTTAATAACTATTATTATATTTATTTAACCACAATAGTTTCTCAAGTATTTTACTGCAGTGTTTTACATAATATTAGGAATCTGTAATACAAATTTTTGAAACAAAAAAAAAATTAAACGAAATCGACAAAAAAAATTCTAATTTGAAGATACGAGA
Source organism: Octodonta nipae (assembly GCA_034190945.1). Taxonomy (NCBI): domain Eukaryota; kingdom Metazoa; phylum Arthropoda; class Insecta; order Coleoptera; family Chrysomelidae; genus Octodonta; species Octodonta nipae. The sequence goes on along the minus strand of CM067216.1, from coordinate 57,664,384 downwards.
TGTAAGACCGCCATCTAGGATTTTCGAGAGAATCAGTACACAGAGGTTCCGAATCTGGAGCCGTTCCGTGTAATTGCTGTTCTCTCTCAACTCCTAGGACAGAATGTCACGATAAAATTTTTCAGGTTACTTCACCTGTCAGAGATATTGAATACTCTCTTCGAGGTGTCATTCCTTTGTACGCAAGACAATATATATATTATATATCAATATAATACATATTGTTTCTGGTTAGGGAACCTTCATCAGTTGCGCTTCCCACAATTGAATGTCCTCTCGAACACTTCTTTATGCATTTGATGCATTTCGTTAAATTTGAAGACGCGAGATGTAAGACCGAGATCTCGCGTCTTACATCGCGCAACTGATGAAGGTTCCCTAACCAGAAACAATATGTATTATATTGATATATAATATATATTGTCTTGCGTACAAAGGAATGACACCTCGAAGAGAGTATTCAATATCTCTGACAGGTGTAGTAACCTGAAAAATTTTATCGTGACATTCTGTTCTAGGAGTTGAGAGAGAACAGCAATTACACGGAACGGCTCCAGATTCGGAACCTCTGTGTACTGATTCTCTCGAAAATCCTAGATGTCGGTCTTACATCTCGCGTCTTCAAATTTAACGAAATGCATCAAATGCATAAAGAAGTGTTCGAGAGAACATTCAGTTGTGGGAAGCGCAACTGATGAAGGTTCCCTAACTAGAAACAATATGTATTATATTGATATATAATATATATTGTCTTGCGTACAAAGGAATGACACCTCGAAGAGAGTATAAAAAAAATTCTGTTTGTACGGTCTATGATGGGAATAATTATAATTTTTAATAAACATTTTGTTGTCACGATTATGAGTTTGTACCATCTTGTATATCCCAACTCACCTTATTAACAGTCACGTACTAAACACAAACGTGCATGGCAATTGTTTGCATCGAAAGTTTCCTAGCAACCAGAATCTTCGAACAATCAAGTTGACTGGCAACAAACAAACTGATATGTAAAAAGAATCATTTGACAAATTTTTATCTGCAAAGGTTATTTTAGACGTCACAAACTCTTATTAGTTTTATAACTGAAAAAAATATATAGTATGGACTGGAAATACATTTTGTCCCTTAATTTCGAGGACATCGCCGATGAGGAAAAAGACGAATTGTATACTTCGGTGACTTGGTTTGAATTAGATGACGATGACATCGACTTGAAAAAGTGCAAAGCAATTTTTAGAGTTAGTCAAGAAATTTTGAAGTATAAAGGTGAGCAAGTGGAAACTTTATTGCATGAACTCGAAGAAATTGCAATTAAACAAGGAGAAGATGAAGCCAGGAAACAAGATTCTGAAACGGAGGCTAGGAGTGCTAGGTCTAAGAAATCGAGTATTATTGAATTTGAAAGTGAGTTATTATTTTTTTATTATATAGAATACTTGAAGAGTTTGTTATAAATTATTTTTCAAAAATTCTGAAAAATTGTCGCAATTTTAAAAGTTTTATATTACTTTCCCCTGTCCCCTAGTGTCAAATCTTATAAGTTAAATTTGATGCAATTCTCTCAGAACTGAATTTTTACATTCATATTGGGTTTTAAAACAATTTACACCAAAAAATTCTTCTTTATGAAAGTCTGAACGCTAATTCTATTGAATACTCTCTTCCAAAATCCTAGATGTAGGTCTTTACATCTCGCCTCTTCAAAGCTAATTCTATTGTTCAATTACAAGTTTAGGGGTAGTTTTCAGAAACTAAAAAGAAACAAACTGTAACAAAACTCATATAATTCTACCAAATTTTCACTTATTTATGGGAACCAAGTGAGGGTACAATTCATTAAATGTTTTATTAATAACTTTCACCATGTAAACGTTTTCCAAATTGTATGTCGTTGGAGATGATGGTTACTCGTTTCACGTCTATAGCAAAAAAACTGCTATCTCCCAAAAGATCAAGCTTAGCTAGCTTCTTGTATTACTACTGTACTAGGAAATCTTAAATCGGTCTTGACACACTGGAAATGATGAAATGGCAGTTTCCTGATAAGCATTTCGGTACTTTTTAGATAGCTTCGAATTTCGAATTTCACGGCGAGCTATTATGCCAGGTCTATAACGATGTTTTTTTTGCTGCCAATTGTTTCCTAGATGCCTGACTACTAGACGATTTTCGAGCAGTTAGCTTGGTACGAGCCATTTTCGTTATCATAACGTCAACGTAAAGTATTCGACAGCACCACAACGACGACCACACTAACAGTGAAATTTTTAGCTGTAAAGAACATTCTTGTTAACACCCAAGCACAAATTTACAAATTTCTAACACTTTTAGATTCCGTAAAACGTCTAACGTACTACCTCGTTCAAGAAAGAACCCGATATATATAATCAGAACTGAGTTAGGTTTGGGGAGAGGATCTTATCCAAATTGATGAAGTTCTCGACATAATGGAAGAAATGAAGTATAGATCGGACTCGGGGCCTTCAATATGATTACTTCTCAAGTCTAACTAGACCACTGATTCGACTTTACCGCAGAAATACACTAGACTTTCTTTCCACAACATCTAATTAACAAACATCCAAATATCCAGTTCACTATGGGAATTGAGTCCAGTTTTTCTATTCAATTTCTTGATTTTTAAATAACCAGAACCAACAGATTCTCACATAACGAAATCGACCCCACAAGTCTGCCTGGAAAACTTTAGTTCTTAAGTCTAGCCGGCTCACTGATATTGATAGTAGACAAAAGTAACGAAATACTCTTCAAAATGTTCGAAAGCAAAACGGCTATCAACCAGCGGCCAGCCTACATCACGCGTTTCAATTTAATAACCTCTGTAGCCTGCGATTTATTTAACACCGTGAAAAACTGATGAACAGCCGGACGCATTTTGACCATGAATTTGAGAAGTCTCGCACAAATTAGTACGAATTTTAAACCAAACTAAAATAAGAACAGTTTTCAACATCAGACAGTAGCCATCCTAATTAGGACTCCGAAGAACAAGGTTTCTATTGAATTTCCAGAAATTTACGAAGTATCATGTCGCGATTATATATCAGCTACATCGGTCGTACTAACGGATGTGTCGTCAACCATCGAATATATGAACACTATCTGTCAGTCTTGAAGATAACAGGAATAGATCTCTCAATTCTTTTGTGGCTTCTACAATTCGTGAATTAGCAGCTTACAGCTTAAAGAAAGCTGGAGGGGCAACTCAGAAATTAAGCTAAATCAGCTCTTAGGGTATTTCACCTAACTGATGAGACTCAGAAAGGTCGAGAGCTAAATTAGGGTCCTTAGTTTAACAGAAATGGTTAAGATGAATTCAGTGATCCAGTTTGCTCAATCACGAATAACCCGGAACAAAGTGCGCAAGTATAGTACTACATTTGGTTCCACAAACTGCAAAATTCGCAGCGCCCTTTTGGACATACAAGTTTTCATCCTTCTTTAGAACGTAGAAAAAGAGTAAAAATATTCTTTGGTCCAAAAACTAACTTGATTTAACTTGTTTCGTCAGTCATGGGGAGACTCTGAGACAAGTTGAAATTTTTTATTTAATAGAAGTGATTAGAATTTGCAGTTTGCGGATCCCAAAAGAAGTACTATACCTGTGCACTGGGAGTTCCGGGTTACTCGTGATTCAGTAAATATCTTAATAATTTATGTTAAAATGCGAATCCTAATTCAGTCTTGTCAGTTAGTCGAAGTATTCTTAGGGCTGATTTGATATTAATTTATCTAGTTGGTTTAAGAAGTAGTTCTTACTTGCAAACAGTGAAGTGTGCCCAAAATTGCCGTTCTGGCATCTACTGAGTTCTACAAACTCAACAGGCAACAAAGTTTGAGGATTTCCTGAATTAACAAATGTACGTTTCCTACAACAGGTACATAGACACTAATTACAATAAATAACTGTACATTTAATTTCAAAGTGTGTGTATAGGAAAACCATAGTTTATTCCAATTGTATTTAATTTACAGCTCAAATAAAACGAGCAGTAATAAAGACACCCGCAGAGACGAGTATGTAAGTTATTTATTTCCAAGGGGGGGGGGGGCAGTTGTCCGCCGCTGTTACGCCTGACAAAAATTTAAATCTGTCGGTCTACAGTAAATAGATGAAGGTCATTTCTTATACATATATATTAATCAACATTATGCTTTAATTGACAATGGTGTTTTTTTAATCTTTAATTCGGTTTGCTATAGAGTTTTAAACTATTTGTATGATAATATCTAGGTTATTAATTTCTACTTAGTTTTGTCTTTTATTAATGTAGCATTAAGCTGACATGCCTAGGCAATTTTCCTTATTTTAGTATTGGTATATTATTATCCTAAGTTCATTATTTCTGAATCTTTGTTGTTAGGTTTCCGTATATGCAATATCCGGATACCCTTATAATATTACTTCGGATTTCTCCCTCTTTTACATCACAGTAATTTTGTCCTAAACTACTGGACGGAAAAGGTATCAGTGTATAGTTTGGTGACCCAATCATGAGTACATATCGTAAACTAATAAAAAAATCGACAGTCCCCCCCTTCCCCCCTTTATTTTCGAAACATTAAGACATAAAATTTTGAAAAAAATAGAGACATAGGGCCTCACCTGAATTTTACCGAATAATGAGAAACCTCTACTATTAATTTTGGGGGCAAATTACAGAATTAAATCAAAAATATAAAATTAAAATTGTTTCTAACATATCACGTAATATATCAAATCAAAGGGCTCATTATGACAAATACAAATTTTTTAAAATAAATTATTTAAAAGATATTAACACAAATATAAGAAAAATACCCATTCCTCCCCCCTTATCGCCAAAACTATAAGACGTAAAAATTTGGAAAATATTAGGGATATAGCACCTCACCTTAACTTTACTGGAAAATAAGGAGAAATCCCTCATATTAATTTTAGGTGGCAAATTACAGCATTAAATGGAAAATATAAAATTATTTCCAACGCACCATGTAATTTATCAAATCAAAGGGCTCATTATGAGGAATACAAATATATATTTTTTTCATTATTGTAAAATGAATATTATAAAACATATTGAGAAATATTTTAAAAAATTACCAAATTATCCATTCCCCACTTTATTCCCCAACCTGTAAGACCTAAAAATTTTTGTTTACAGGAAAAATACGAAGAATTCCCTAATATTAATTTTGGGCGCCAAATTATAGAATTAAACGGAAAATAAAAAAAATGTTTAAAGCATCATGCAATACATCAAATGAAAGAGTATGAGGAATGCAAATGTATTTTTTTCCATATTTTTAAAATAAATTGTTTAAAGGATATTAATAAAAATATAAGAAAATTACACATTCCCCCGTTTTATTTCTGATCTATAAGAAAAAAAATTAGGCTTATATGGGCTTACTTGAACTTTTTGTAGGAAATATTATACAATTAAACGAAAAATAAAACAAATAACTTTTTAAAAGTATCATGCAATACATCAAATGAAGGGGCTCATTATGAGGAATACAAATATATTTTTTAAATTAATTGCTTATAACATATTAACTAAAATATATAAAAAATTCTCATTTCCTGCTTTATTTCCGAAACCATAATACCTAAAATTTTGAAAATAATTGCTGTTAAGAATTACGGGTAACAGCAATTACATGGAACGGCTTCACATTCGGAACCTCTATGTGCTACTTTCCCCGAAAATCCTAGATGTCGGTCTTTACATCTCGCGTCTTCAAATTTAACGATATGTATCAAATACGTAAAGAAGTGTTCGAGAGGACATTCAATTGTGGGAAGCGCAACTGATGAAGGTTCCCTAACCAGAAACAATATATATTGTCTTGCGTACAAAAGACACCTCGAAGAGAGTATTCAATATCTCTGACAGGTGAAGTTAACCTGAAAATTTCATCGTGACATTCTAACCTAGGAATTACGGGTAACAGCAATTACATGGAACAACTCTAGATTCGGAACTTCTATGTGCTAGTTTCCCCGAAAATCCTAGATGTCAGTATTTACATCTCGCGTCTTCACATAGTATTATATAATAAGGAATCAGTAGCGAGACAAGGGATCTGAAAACTTTTAAGGTAAAACGAATTGTATCATTTTATTGTTGTTTGAATTTATTTAACGCCATATAATTAAACTATATATGTAAAAAATAATTTTCATAATTGGACAAAAAACCCTATAAAACTCTTACAAAATGAACCTTCATGTCTATCTTCGACGCCGATTTCGATACATTTTTACAGATCTTGAGCTGAAGTACATAGAATTGAAAGCCAAACATAAGAAAGTTATTAGGAATAATGAAAAAAATGAAGCCGAGATAGAAAAGGTTTGTATATGCTAAAAGAACCAAACAAATCTAATTAACCTGGTTTCTAGTTAAACAAGACTGTCAAGAATCTACAACAAGAAAACCGACGTTTGCAAAATGAAATCCAATCTATGCCTCAAGAATTTGGTAGTGAATCTGATATATCCGAAACCATAAGAGATCAACAACGGGAACTTGTTCAAACCGTTCACAATAAGAACAAACAAATCTCAGATTTATTGAGAGATATAGAGGTAAAATATATTCCAGATATTTAGTCAATCCTTCTGACTTTGCCAATATTTTTCATTTTATTTGTAGGAAATTGAAAATGAAAATTTTGTTCTTAGAGACAAGTTAACAAAAGTAAGAGATGAGTTGTCAGTGGCTACCAAAGAAATAACCTTAATAACAGAAGATCTAGAAGCCAAAGAAGTTGCCCTGAAGGAAAACACAGGTATCATTAACTGGTGAGTCTTTTGCTGAAATTAAAAAAAAAATGTTTTAGGTAAAATCATAAATCTAGAGAACCGTATGGAAAAACTCAATGAAGAAAATGTTGTAGTTCAAAGAGAAAAGGATGACATAGAAATGAAATTTACAGAATTTTCTAAAAATTCAACCAAAGAAATAGAACAACTCAAGGTGATTTGCTCAGTTATATATGTATAAATATAACAAATATTTTTTGTAGAGCCTATGTTCTAACAAAGATCTAGAGATAAAGGAACTGAAAACAAAACTGAGAGAACCAAGTTTGACTTCATCCATACCAAGTCTTCCGAAAGATGAAAATGATACTCACGTTGGTGCTTTACAGAAGGTTCTTGCAGACAGAGAAAAACAGTTGACAGACATCAAAACGCAACTCCAAGTTGCTACGAAAGAAATGGAAGAAAGTACAGAAGTAATAAAAGGCTTGAAACAAGAGAAGGACTTGAACAAAAAGAAAATTGATGAAATGACAGAAGAAATAAAGGAATTGAAGAAAAAATTGAAGTCTGTACATGAAAGATGCCAAAATTTACAAGACGATGTTGCGTTTAATGAAGAAACAATTGCGGAAAAAGAATTTGAAGTAAGTGAGAACATTTTTTCTTTCGCATTTTTTAATATTTTTTCCAGTTGAAAGAAGTTTTGAGAAAAATGAAAGAAAGTGGGGAAGTGGATTTGGTGAAACAACTTGAACGAAATCACGACCTCAAGATGGATAATAGAATGAAGGAAAAACAAATAATCAATTTGGTGAAAACCAGCAATAAATTACAAGATGCTTGTGATTTTCTGGAAAAGGAAAATTTAGCTTTAAGGTAATTTATAGAATGTTGCCTCCTAACTTTATCTACCGTTAAGTATGTATTATTTTAGGGAGCAGTTGGGACTTTCTGAAGACGAACAAATTAATCTCAGTGGTTACACCTTTAAGGAAAAAAGACGTAAAAAAGAAATGGATTATTTGAAAACCAAATTAAGAAAATTTGAAGAACAAAACATTGAGCTAAAAACCGAACTGCACAAGGTGAATCGGATAAATGCTTCCCTGGCCAACCAATTTAAAAATCTTGGACAGACACCATCAGATAACCTTTCGAATATTATCGTCACTCAAGATTCAAATGATACAGATAAAAAACTTCTTGCTGAAGAAAACAAAAATCTTGTCGAAGAAAATGAAGCTCTGAGGAAGGGAATGCACGATATTCTGGACAGCATAAATACTAAGAAAGCGAGCTGTGCTAGTGAAATAAAATCAGAAACTCTTGAAAAGCTATTGAGAGCTTTGGATGTAAAGCATATATCTGGTTGGTATCATCCTGCCATGAGACTGCAAGCCGAGGTCCACAACATTGAAGGTATCAATTCGGAATTGAGGGAGCAATTAAGGAAAACTAAAATCGAATTGGCAAAATACAAGTCTGTGGATGACACCAGTACTGATGTTAACACCGTTGACACTTTGATAAAGCAAACTCAAGTTCCAAGTGAAAGAAATGCACAAGAATTAAGTAATATAAAACAAATGTCAAGTGATGAGCTGAAAAAATGCATAGAAAATCTTTTAGAAAGTAGAATTCTTCTTGATCAACAACAACTAAAAATTGTATTGCGACAGATCCTTGGTAAGAAAGAGGAAATAGAAAATGAGTGTAAAGAAAATGAAGAAAAGGTACATAAGTTGCAAGAGAATATCGAAGTCTTGGAGGAAAAGTTCAAAGTGTTGACGGAAGCTGAGACCGATGAAGAAAAGTTAAAAAAGATTGATGAAATTGTAAAGAGCAATGTTTCCATGAAAAGAAAAGTTGGTTACGTAGAGAAGGAAACAGAGGCTATGCGTAAAACAATTGACAAGCTACAGGTTGACTTAAAACAAGGCGAAGTGGATTATATTTCTAAAATCGGAAATCTGAAAAGACAGAATAAAGTTTTAGAAACTGAGGTTACTACATTAAAAAAAGTTAACCAACTTTCAGTCAGCGAAGAGCAATACAAAGAAATTGTGACTAATATTGACAACTTGACAATCAGATATCGTGAACTAGGTTTAGCATTCAAAAAACAACAAGAAGATAAATGTTTAGAACTCAAAATGCTACAAGAGGCTCAACAAGCCTTAGAATCAGACAAAGAAGAACTAAAAAGCAAACTAGTTGCCATTTCTTCAAAATTAATGCTACAAACAATACAAAAAGTGGACGATAAGGTTGAAAAACTGACCCAAAGTCTGGCACAAAGTGAGGTCAACGAAATGACAGAACGTCAACGAGCTAATCATACTAACAATCTCTACCAGTTGGTCAAAGATCAGCTGAGCAAATCAGAAGAAAGATTCCAAGAATACTCCAAGTATAATGAAGACCTGCTCAAAAAGAATTTGGTTCTTCAAGAACAATTAAAAGAAGCTGAAGAGAAAATAGTAGAATTTGTAGATAAGAAATTATTTAAGCAACTAGAGGTCGATAATACAGGACTTGTAAAAGAAAATGAAGATCTTAAAATAAAGATTAGTAAGTTAGAAGAAGATATCATAGTGAAAGAAAAGCAATTGGTCAACCAAAAAACTTGGAATGACCACAAAGAACAAGAGTTGCTGAATCTCAAGCATCAAATTGTTGATTTGATTTCTCTTTCCGATGAAAAAGTCGTCATAGCTCAATTGAACAATGACGTTTTTCAATGCAGACAATCATTAAACTATTACAGGACTAAAATGAAAGAACTCAACGATGAATTGGACTCGTTGAAAACTAAGCTAGAAGAAAAGCAGAAGATTTACAATCTAGAAAAACAAATTGAAACCGAAAAAGAAGAAACACTTAACGAGAAAGTCAAGTAAATAATGACACTATTACTTATTTTGTTACATATTTTCTATGTTTGCTTTTAGGAATCTTAAAAATTTACTGGATAAACATAAAATGCAGTATTTGGGTTGCATACCACTTTGGCGTGAAGAAACTTATTTGAACAGTCTGAAGCTAATAAACAAGGAAAAACACGAAACGTTTTTGAAACTTCATGAAGCTAAAGTTATAGAAAGTGAAGTTTCTTTAATAAGAGAGGAACTACAGATAGAAAATGATGCTGTTAAACAACAAAAGCAAATCCTGAGTCAAGGAATCAATGAAGACAGGAAAAATTTTCTTAATTGGTTACACGAGAAGAAAACGTTACAAATAAACGTAAGTATACATAGTACTATAATTTCATTTTTTGTCGTCTATTTGGTTTTTGTATATTCATCTTGGCATAAAATTTGAAAAACCTTCGCCACTAATATTGTGTATTATCTACAAATTCTAATATTTAATAATGGTACAACAACAAACAAACTTGTCATTAAATTTGCTAGTATGAACCCAGTCGATCCAGGTGGACGAATGGATGGAAGGTCCTCTTGATGATGGACATTTATCATTTCTCCTCTCACTCTGTATTTTGGCCAATTTCCCTCCAATTAATTTTACCCTCGGGACTGTATTTATGGCGCGAAATATTTCAGGTAATAAGTTCAAGACTAATTTTAACCAATTAATCATCCTTTTTATAAGAATAAATTTTATATTTATATAATTTTATATATCCTGGAAATACATGAACAAAAATATAATATATAATCAGCCCTTCACCAATCAAATAAATTATCCAACCTCCCCCGAAAAAATTAACCAACCCACCCGAAAAAATGTCTGGCTACGACCTTGTATGTTCAATAGATTTGGTACGTGAAGCTAGTCTCAACTTTGGCCATCTAGTTTCTGAACTGATCCTTTCCGAATCCCACTCGTCTTTAAACGGCCGTCACGATCATCGTTGATTCTTCTAAACCCATAACTTCGATGCAGCACTTTCAATTTGACTTTTATATGTAAACCAGAAATACTTGGATTTCATGAAATTTTATCTTCGATGTCGTCAAGGGCGTACCCAGCTTTTGGTTTAGGGAGGGATAAAATTTGAAAAAAAGAGGGGGCAGTCAGCAATTTTATGGGAAGCTTTAATGGCTCATGCCAGTTTTGTAGGTCCAGGGAGGGGGAAAGTTTTTGAATTTTCCTTTTAACTGAACTTAACTTTTTAAATTTAGCTTAGATTTTATTACTGTTTCGTTACCTTCATCTTATATTAATTTGATTAGTTTCTGGCAATTTTCTTGGTGAAGTACAATAAAATTTCGTTGTTTTTCTTACAGTTGTTTCAATAAATTTTGTTGTTCGATCTGTCATAAGATTTCTTGCCTTAGACTCTTCATATTTTTCTCGCCAACTGAGTTCCTCAAATCACTTCTTCTGACCTTCACTTCTGACACCAAAAAATCAAGTACTTGGGTTCGATTTACTTAAAAATGCACTTGAATCGATTAACTTCACTTAAGTTTTAAAACAATGCTACAGCTACTATTAGAGATGCATAGATACCAATCACAAAGATTTTTTAAGTTTGGTCTACGTCGAAGAATGTAATACTAGTTAACTTTGATGTCGTTTCTCAAATCCATTAACATTAAATATTTTAAAATCAAAACGCAGTGTGCACGAGAGCTGTCAATGTTTAACATTGAAAAACTTTAGATAAGGGAAGGAACCCCTAATACAAAAAACCCTGGTCCCTTAGTCACTGAACTGAACAGGTGGATAGTAAATTGAATGAACTTTGAACAGGCTTGAAAATAGTAAATACGTTATAAATAAACACAATTATTGGATCCAAAATAAAACTTTTGTATCTCACACTGGACGACAACTAAATTGTTCTTTTTTTAGAGAAAACTAAAACTATGTGTTTTCTAATGAAAAACCTAATCTTATAGTAATATTACATTGTTACAGCCACACCTTATTGAAAATTCTTCGTCAGTATGGGAAAAAGAAGAATGCTCAAATCTCCCCACCTACTTCGTTAGCTATTGTATGCTTATGATCAATCCATATAGTCATGATTACTACCTCTACCTCTTCTATTAGCTTCGTCAGTAACGCTTCTTCTTCTATCAATGAGTCTGCAGTTAATGAAGGTTAACGACTACTTTGGTAAATTTGTGTTTATCTTCAGCTTTCCGTTTAAGTTCTTGGTAGCTCGAGTCTGTTCAATTTGAAATATTCTTCAGCCATGAGAGATTTTCCTCCCGATATTATATTTTTTTTCTTGTGCGATTAATTATAGCAGATGTCTATTCGTTACATGATTTTTTCAAAAGAGATTTAGAATTCTTTCGTAGATCCACATTCCCAAGGCCTCCAGTCATTTCATTACTAAGACTGGCAGTATTCAAGCTCCAGCCCCATATAGAAGTGCAGACCATCCACACTCCTTCAGTAACCAAGTTCTAAGCGTCAGTTTACCTGCTGATTACATGTGAATTGAGTGAATGTGGTTTTTGACATTTTGATTTTGGTCCAGTACCTTATTATCTACATGCTAGAATTTAGCTTCCTTTGAAGGTACGAGGAAAGTGAATTTTTTTGGACCCTACTGTATCCATTATTTTAGTCTTATTAATGTTTATTTTGAGAATGAAATATAAGGTATACTGAAGACGCGAGATGTAAGACATCTAGGATTTTCAAGAGAATCACAGAGGTTCCGAATCTGGAGCCGTTCCGTGTAATTGCTGTTCTCCCTTAACTACTAGGACAGAATGTCACGATAAAATTTTTAGGTTACTTCACCTGTCAGAGATATTGAATACTCTCTTCGAGGTGTCATTCCTTTGTACGCAAACTATTTCTGGTCGGGAACCTTCATCAGTCTTCAAATTTAACGAAATGCATCAAATGCATAAAGAAGTGTTCGAGAGGACATTCAATTGTGGGAAGCGCAACTGATGAAGGTTCCCGACCAGAAACAATTTGCGTACAAAGGAATGACACCTCGAAGAGAGTGTAAGGGTTCAATTGTTCGATAAGGCATATTAATTCTGTGTCAAATTCTTCTAACAAGATGATATCGGCAGCATACATGATTTTTGTTATCAAAATATTAAAGGACTCAAAATTCCTTTGATCTTCAAATCTACTTCAATGTTTTGTTTAACCTAATTTGATCAAGAATGGCGACAGGACGCACCCATTGGCTTATGCTTTTTGGGGGGCATTTCTCCGAAGAGGAGTCAATTTTGATTCTTACTAGCTGCTGCTAATAATAGGGTTCTAATTATTGTGAGTTTTTCTATCCAGTCCCCTGTAATTGTAACTAAGCATGGTTTAATAAGTTTAATACTTTTTGAAATCGATGAAGCATATGTATTTTTTAGGATTATACCATTTTTCTAGAAGATTATATTATGTGAATATAGCTAAATTAGTCCGCATCCATGTTGCTTTCGCAATGCTTGCATATTCTGTTGTAGAGGATCTTTAATAAAATCTAGATGAACTGTTGATCAACTTGAAGTCTTACGTTGTTAACTGTGTGTTGTCAATATGACTCAGAAGTGTTAATTAAACATCTATATTTTCTTCAGTAATAAGTTAAAGAACTTCTGGGTATGTTTCCTCAAACGTCACTTTTCTTTGATTTTATTGCATGTTCTATATCGAATCAAAGGAAGAACTTGTGCGAGTTGTTAAAAATGACTCCCCTAGTGGCAGTTTATCTTTGATTCTTCGTTACCATTTGAGTTTTACATTGTTTGTGAATTTTTATTTTTTTATATGTGTAAGTGAACAAAAATACAAAGTGTTCTAAACATCATAATTACCAATTATACGTATTTACCATTTCACTACATTCTGCCCTGGATCTTCAGCTTTAGCTACTTCTTATATATGACGACCAAGCCATTGTTAACCTAAGTGACGGGCCGTATGGATTTTTTCTAAAGTAGTGTAGGTTTCGTTATTTATCTTCGGTTCAAACATGCTATGAAAATTCTGTTTATTTCAGTATGAAAGTACCTACATAATAACTTTGCTTTTAGGAACTGCGTTACAAAAGACAATCCGAATTCAAAGAAAAGCAGATTGAACACCTAATGGAAAAGATAAAATTCCAGGATGAACAAATTGCAAAGCTAGACGAAGAATTATTACTTTGGCAAAGGAATTTCGACGCTATATCTTCACCAAGAGAAAGTTTAGTATTTCCAACTCCTCTAATGGTATCCAAACCTACTAGTCCACTTGTAAACACAAATTTCCGCTCTATGTCTACGCAGACAGTTGATATTGTAATTTCTTCTGAGAGTATACCACAAACTAGTCCAGCTTCTATTACTTCAGAACTCCAAACAGCTAAAGAGCAACTTGCCGACAAGCAAAAGATGATCAACGAAATGAAAAGCAAAATATCTGATTTAGAGATGACCGTCAGCATGTTTAGGACCCAAATCGGTGATAAACAGAGCCAGATTAGTTTTTATGAGAAACACATATTAGAATTGCAAAATAAGAAAACTGTCGAGGTACATACGAGTGGAGCAGGAGGAGATAATCTCAGTGTCGGCACCATCGAACCTTCAACCAACAATCAGGAAACAATAGCCCTTAAGGTTTGTAAGAAAGGTTTGTTGTTCTTCATAATAGTCTTAATGGTGATACAAATATTTTAGGCAACAACCAAATCCTTACAGGAAACATTAAAAGTAAAAGAAGATGAAATTATGAAATATCAAACTCTATTGAAGGTTGATAGAGACAAACATAGTTTAGCTGCTGCTAATTTGCAAGAAGAACTGAAAAATCTACAAAAACAATTGATAGAGGAAAAACAGAAATCTAATAAGTAAGTAGAGATTAAAATTAAAGTGCTTTTGAATATGTGTGGTAAAATACCTAGTCAGGATTATGAGGGTGCAGGAAAGTAAAGGTTCATATTATATTGTTTAAATATAGTTTTATCCTCTATTGCAAATGCTTTAAAATTTTTGTAACTAGGTTAGAGGAAAGTTTTGCCCAAGCAAGACCAAGCAGGGCAGCAATAGACCAGTATGTGGGACAAGTACATGCGTTGGAAAAACACACGGCCGAGCTTCACACCAAAGTTTCGAGCTTGGAAGCTCAACTTCAGTCATCTCGGCAAGAAGCTGTTAGATGGAGAACTTTGGCGAATGATAGACTTACTGCAATGGAAGACCTTAGGAGAAAGTAGGTCGGTGTTATTAACCTGATTTAACATTAATCAATTGTCATTTTTAGTTTAGAAGAGCAACACAAAAATGAGCTCTTGGTATACAAAACTGATTCTGAAAAATTTAAAGAACTCAGTAATGATGAAATGAACAATTTAAAGCAACTTTTAGGGAGGCACAGAGTAAGGTGTACAGGCAGGATTGATGCTGACATTCAGAAACTTGTATCAGAGAAAGAAGAAAAAATTAACGAGATGTCCACTAGATTGCGACAATTGAAAGTAAGTTCATTTTGAGAACATATTTTTTCGAATGAATTTATTTATATACCTAAACCGGCATATAAACAAAGTTTTTCGACGTTTCGTCCACACTTATAAGGGGCTTTTTCAAGGATGAGAAAAAACAAAACAAATGTTACTTACTTTGAGGCGACTCCATTCATTTAGTCTTTTTCTGACAAACACACTTTGAAACTTCACTTTTATTAAACTTGTCACACTGACGCACAAATTGTAAATGACAAGTTTATTAAAAGTGAAGTTTCAAAGTGTGTTGGTGACAAAAAGACAAATGAATCGAGTCGCCGCAAGGTAACTAACATTTGTTTTTTTTCTCATCCTTGAAAAAGCCCCTTATAAGTGTGGGCAAAACGTCGGAAAACTTTGTTTATATGCCGGTTTAGGTATATAAATAAATTAATCCGAAAAAATGACGCGGTTCAAATCCGGAAAAAGCAGAATCAGCTGAGTTCATTTTTCTTACCAGAAATGCCGCTACATTTTGTTTTTCAGATTATAGAAACCAAGAAGCAAATCTCATCAGAATCTGACTTATCCCCAAAGCTTGTGGATTTAGATGCTTCTGTAGATATGTTAAAAAAAGAAAATGAGGTTTTAAAGAAACGATGTGAGCAGTTAATATCGAAAGAAAAAACCGCAAAAGATGAAATAAGGGACTTGAAATCACAGTTATTGCGGAAGTGAGGCGGCTGGTACGATATATCCGGTTCGAAGGACCAATATTTTCATATTTTTCAGGCCTACTTCAATCAGGACCGAGAAGACGGATAAAAATATAAAAGAGCAGCTTCAGAGGAAAATCACAACTTTAGAAAATGAAGTCGAAGCTCTTAAAAGCGCCCTAACTGAGCAGATATCAATAAACGAAACCCACAAGGTTCAAGCTGCTGAAGATTTCGATAAATGGAAGAAGATGAAACATTGGCAACAGACAGCGGAGAAACTTAAGAACAAGCTCAAAGAAAGAGATACGGAGTTTGAAAAGATTCAACAAACTAGCGTTGGATATAGGTGAGGAGATTAGAAAACCTTAAGGAGTAATGTTTAAAAATTAATCTACTGGACTTTTCAGATTGCTTATTGAACGGCTAGAAAGAGAAAAACATAACCTAGAAAATAGGATTAAGTCCCTGAAAGCTGCCAACGTAGGTCCAGACAGCGCCAAAGAATTGGAAATATTGAAAATAGAAAACATGAAGTTGTTGGAAGATTTGAAAAATATAAATTCCAAGTTGGAGATTCAGCAACATCATTCTGGTGCCTTAGGAGCAGCTATGATGCAAGAAAAATTGGAGAGTCAAGAGAGGAAAATTGCCATATTGCAGCTAACATCAAAGGTTAGTGGTTTATATCTCATCCAAGTAACATTTAGAATAATCTGTGGCGTAAATTTGTGATACTAACGTATTTTGAACTGAAATATATACTATTGAGTAGGAAATGAAACACTATAAATTGTCTGAGGATCATGGTACCTGACCTATTTTCCACCAACCAAGTAAGATTTCCATTAACGAACCCTGCATGTTAGGATTATTTTATAGTAAAATGTAGCTAAAAAAATATTTTTTGAAAGCTACGAGTGTAACAATACTAATACTTCAGAGACTAGTACAATATATGACGCTCGTTATGGCATTATGGCAGCCATCTTGAAGCCTCGAATTTAAACACCTTTAGTTTGTCTTTTATTCTCCAATAACTAATACTTCAAAACTGGACCGATTTAAATTTAAAGGCGAATTTCCACCTCCAAGTGTGGAAATCGGGCATGAAACGTCGTATTGAACTCTTATGTTATGTAATATCTTTAGTGACTGTGAATCCATTTTAATGAATTTTTTTGTTGTTGAATAACATATACCTCGAAAATTAATAAAACAATTCGACCTCTAAGGGTGGAACTGAGATAAAGACTACAGAGTTCTCTGCGTTTTACCCCTGTACTCACTAAGTGCTTGTTGATCTTGCTGACTTTATATGCTCCCTCACCACTTTGCCTACCCCTTTACCATGTAGGCGACAAGTATTTTATTTTTTTTTAATTGTAGTTAAAACATTTGCATTTATTTAAATGATGTATTAATATCTATATGGATTTCACTTTGTTGAAACGTCGATTTTTTACTATTTATAAATACAGTGAGGACGCGTGGGTTCGAACAAATTCATTTAAAATTGAGGTGTTGGTTTTTTGGAAAAACGCTCGGACATATCGGTTTCTTTCTGGACTGCAGTTTTTGTGATGATAAACTCATTTATACAGGGTGGGCCAGAAATAAATTGCGATTATCAGCTTCATTTTTTCTGATGGAACCATTTGTTTTTTATTATTATTTTTGAATTCTGCATTGAATTCTAAGTATTTTTCAGGTACAATACCGAAAATTAACAGTTATTAAAAAATTAAAATGTTCAAATTGTTGACCATTAACTTCCTGACAATACCTATGACGGTTTTCAAATTCTCCTAACACTTCATTTAGCGTTTGTGGCAGGATTCGTTGTATTTCGACCCTAATTCTATTCTCTATAATTTCTCGATATTTTCTGGCTTACTGAAGTAGACTTTCGATTTCACGTAACCCCAAAGATAAAAATGTAACGGGCTTAGATCCTTCCGATCCATCTATTTGGGAAAATATTGTCAAGATAATCTCGCACTGTTCCTGGATAGTGCGGGGTGCTCCATCCTGTTGAAACCATACCGAATCTGTCAATATATTGGGGTTTTCACCATTCGAGTAAATTTCTGTTAAACACGGTATTATGTCATTTTTTAATAGGTCTAAATACTTTTCCGAGTTAAGTGTTCCCTCAATAAAAAAAGGATCCACAATTAAAGTACCCACAATTCCGGTCCATACGTTAACTTTCTTGGAAAACTGTGTCTGACTTTCCATAATCCAATGTGGGTTTTCTGATGTCCAATATCGAAAATTTTGCCTGTTTTATGAACCATTTAAACAAAATGTTGTCTCATCTGAAAAAACTATCTTACTTGAGAAGTGCGGGTTGGCATTGCATCTGTCCATCATTATTTCGCAAAATTCTACTCTCCAGTCCAAATTATCTTCAGTAAGTTCCTGAACTAAACGAACTTTGTATGGGTGCCATTTATGTCTATTCAAGCATTTTAGAACAGAATATTTACTTATTGACTGTTCTGCGGCTATTTCTCTAGTGAATTTATGAGGATTTTCTTGTAAATCGAGCAAAACATTTAATTGTGTATCTTCTGGAAGATGTTTGGTTTGGAATTGTTTCTTACGTGGCCAAATTCTAGAAACTTTTTTTCTATTTTACTAACTACCGATCGTGTAATAGGCCGTTCCGGGTACTTCATATTAAACACTTCGCAAATTTCAGCTTGTGTTCGAGTTCTGTCGCCAATCCTACCATCGTCAAAATTTCTATTCGTTGCTTTTCAGTTAAACGTGCCATTCTTTGAAACCTTGCAACTGCACTTAACAACTACTTATTTGAAGTAAAATTATAGTACAGTTTCTATTTTAAATAAACAAGTGTTAAAAACTCCAGCATTAATAAAAGGGTTTCCATTCATGCGATTAAAATACCGCCAAAAAACCAGACGTAAATAAGTAGGTTCAAACCAACAAACACCTTATTTTTACCGTTGTTTTCTTTACCTTAGAAAGAAATGCATTTTTTTTAATAACTGTTAATTTTCGATATACGACATTGTACATGAAAAATACTTATTTTCAATGCAGAATTCAAAAATAAATTAAAAACAAATGTTTCCATTTCAAAAATTGAAGTTGATGGTCGCAATTTATTTCTGGCCCACCCTGTATAAATGAGTTTATCATCACAAAAATCGCAGTCCAAACAAAACGACGTGTCCGAGCGTTTTTACAAAAAAACAACACCTGAATTTTGAATAAATTTGTTCCAACCCACGCGTTCTCACAGTATAAATTAATATTGGTTCATTTCCATATAATGACTACACTTTGGTTTGGGGATTCAAGGAGTTTCATATTTTTGTTTAAGTGTTTGAGGTTTACTATTATAGGTCAGTTGCTATGATAAAGTCGTTGTGCGTGTGGTGAATGTGCATTATTATTATTGCGAACAAATTTAAAAATCGTAATATTTTTTTTATTTTATAAATATACGCTATATAAAATTTAAATACAAAATCTAATTTCACAGTAAATCACAATTTAATTAATGTTTGTCTTTTTTATTGGTTCCAAATCCAACCACAGTCCACCAATAGCAGCTAAAATTATGCCCTTCGTCTCCATTTTGATAGGCAATTGAGTTTTTTTGCTCAAACTAAATCTAAAATTCAGCAAAGTCAAAGAGAGAGCTATTTTGGCTTGAATCATTGCAAAGCGCATACCTGAAAGTAAAACGATATGAGTATCGAGTTTACAAATAAATTGTAACTATTTAAAAAGGAATGATGATTAAATGGTACCAATTTTTTAATTTTTGTCATTAACACTTTATTTACAAAATATGTTTTTAGTTTTGGCGGTTAACGCAGTATTTTCAACATATCAAAAAAGAAATTAAATTAGCTGCAAAAAACAAAAATTTTTGGTGTTTCACAATACTAAAATTAATTGCTCTGGTGGTTGATCTGTAAGATGAAGACTGTATTTGAGTTACTTGATAAGCACTGCCCTTTTGTATATTAACGGTATCCTTTTCACGACAGGTCGGATGTTTCACTTAAAAACTAACATCAATAGATAACTAGCTTTCCACGAGCGAGTGTACCGTCCAATTCGGTAGCTAAACTTATTCTCTCACGGAAAAGTGGATGCGGGCGAACAAAAAAAAATCCAATAATAAAAGAGGCCGGAGTTACACTGCTTATCCAAAATCTTACCCTAAATAACTGTACAATCACGTACAAACTAAAATATTCTTCAACAGGGATATAACAAAACACCTAAGAACAAAAAGCTGTTCATTTTAAAAATCCAAACATTGGATATTTTTAAATGCTATTTTTCTTAACTTTGATGTAACCTCCATAAACCATATTAAAGTTAGCTTCAAACCTCTGTTCAAGTGTCACATTTAAATTAATACCATCTGTTCGAGATTTTATAATCCAACAACTTCTTGAAATCTGGAATAATTATTTATGTATTTAGAACATACAATATCAAATTTATTAATTAATGCCCAAGGGTACTTAGTTTATTCATCCGACCTGGGTTTACACACTCATATGTTCAGATTGTAATAGTTTTTATGTTAGTATAACTAAAATAACTTTAGTTACCAACAATAATTCCATATCCAACTATGTTTATGTAACGGCATGAAAATAAAACAGGATAGACAAGTCTAGACCAAACAAAACATAGTAAATAGTGAAATACAGGGCTTTCATTTCAAAACCAGCCACCCAAAATAACTTACAAAAGTGTATCATGTGAACCTCTTCTTAAAGGTTTTTGGAACTCTGATCATGGGTCCGGAATTTACAAAATGGCGAACGAAATTTTTGTCTCGTATGTTATTTTTATCATTTTGTCTGTTCATTGGGGTTTTCTCTCCTCAAAATTTTTCCCTGCAACAGATAAGTATTTAAAATCGTATTTGGAGAACAAAGTGTAGTAAGGCAATTTCGTAAGATTACCCAGATTACTGGCTGTCCGTACAGAAATTCTTCCTCACAGTTATTCTGAGAGAAAGAGATGTCTTAAAATGATCAACCAGTATTCCTGTATATAAATAGTATATTGTATATTGTGTTATACTTATCTGTTTGGAGACGTTTATACTCCGACTCTGAAGTCGTTGTTAATCGTTTTGTTGAGTATTTCGAGGTTTTTGTCAACAAAACGATTGACAATGTTGAAGTTGAAACGTCTCCAAACAGATAAGTATAACAGAATATACAATACACAATTAATATACAGAAATACTGGTTGATCATTTTAAGAGATATCAGAAAAACTACGAGGAAGAATTTCTGTACGGACAGCCAGTAATCGTGGCAATTTTATGAAATTGCCTTACTATGCTTATCTGTTGCAGGAAAAAAATTGTAGGAGAGAAAACCCCAATGAACAAACAAAATAATTCAAGACCTCCTCAACAATTTTTTCAAAATTAGTTATTTTTATCGTCCATATTGGATTCCCCATCTTGAATTATGTCTATCAGATTCGTGATCAGCGAACCCAAGCCCCCTAATAAGAAGTGAAAAAACGGCTGATTTTTTAAATTTTCATTAGCCATCTTGGATCCGCCATTTTGTATTTTGCAAATCTGACTTCAGATTCGTGTTCGGAGACCCTAATACCCCCTAAAACAATTTTGGTGTAATTGGCAATTATTTTCAAAAATATAATTTTTTACGGTTTTTGTCATTACTCTGTAAAAAATTATCTGATTTTAAAAACTAATGTGTCAAAAGTTTGGCAAAAACAGACCTTTAAAAAGAGGTATCACATGATACCTCTTTGTATTTAAACTTGTAGAAGTGATATTCACCCCCGCTTAGGGGTGGAAACTGCAGGGTGACCGATACGTGTAAAATGTGCCCCTCGTAAACATATGTCTTTTTCCTTGAAAGATATTTAAAAAGTTACTTTGGGTGGCTAGTTTTGAAATGAAATCCTTGTATATATGAATCCATAGAAAATACGTCTAATGGATGGAAAACTAAGCCCTTCGTAACGACCAACTACTAGTATAGAAGAATGCTAACAATATCGAGGATCGCAGCAGAACAAATGTATCAATTTTACAGCAAATGAGGATGAATTCGTTCTGTCAACCATACCATAAAGATATATTAAAGTATGTCGGCTATGTTATACGAAGAATGAAATGGAAAAGCTGCTCATTTAGGGCAAACTCGATGGTAGAAAGGACCAGAGGACGATTACCAGTCCGATTCATTGACAAGATTCAGAGTTTACAAATATGTCAAGGGAGGAAATAATAAGGACTGCAATAGTTAAGAGACGAGTCCTCTCAACACACAGATAAGTCGTGACCTTCAAAACGAATGTGGGAAAAACATGGGTTTTATTATTTTGAAAATTATGCATGCACATTTCTTTCACCAATTTGTTAAAGCTTTCGCGACATGTATTTTAAAGAGAGTCGGGGAGTTGCAGCATTCTGGTCTCATACACTTTTTGACTGATTCACTGCAGGTTTCAAGCCCTTGTACATATTTTGGACAGTTTTTTTGAGAGTTTGGAAATATTCAAAGTCGAAATCATCATCATTTATGATAGAGAAATCAATTACTTTGTTTTATATCACTAATTCGTTTTTCTACAATCATAATGATAGTATATCACAAAGTAATGGCTTCCACCATCAACTATTCGAAATCATTAGTGTTATACATCATTCACCTTGTATAAAAAACAAATGGATAGTACCAAAGTTTTTTTATGTAACTAAAGAATAACTAACCTATACAATTTCGAGGCCCATCTCCAAAAGGTATGTAAGTATAATCCCAAATTTTAGTCTTATTCTCTTCATTAAATCGATCTGGATCAAATTTTTCAGGTTCAGGAAAATACTCTGGATCTCTGTGCATACCATAACATGGTATAAGGACTGACATACCTTGTGGTATCACAACATTACTATCAGGAATTTTGTATTCTTTCGTACATTTCCTTAAAAATACTGGAGCAGGAGGATATTTTCGCATCGTTTCTAAAAACAAATTTTCTATTAAAATACGTCTGACAGACTTTCAACTTTCTTTTATACCGAAAATAACTGTATCCAAGTAGTTCATTTCCATTACGGAATCGTAGTTTATTTCACCGTGTTTTCGCAAAAGTTTTCCAACTTCTTTCCGAGCTGTCTGCTGAATTTGTTGATTCTCAGCCATCTCGAACAGGGCAAAACTGATGGTAGTCGAAGTAGTTTCGAAACCTGCCAAGAAGAAGATGAAAGCTTGAGCAGCGGCTTCCTCCACTGTCAGTTTTGAGTGGGTTGAATCCTAAAAATACCAAAATGTTCTGAATCGATACAAAATAAAACCTTCAATACCAAAAATACGTCACCAAATGATTTGTTTATGATTAGCCATCCCACCATTTATGCATGGCCCTTCCTGGTGGGAAATATGAGTAGGTATATCAAGATTTTGTAATTGCAAATTACATCAACGTGATGAGTTTTCTTTAAATTAGAGACGATTTATTCATTTACCTTTTTCTCATTTTGAATTCCGTCTTCTTCTATGTATCCGTTCTTGTACAATTCAATCAACAATTGAAGGAAATCTGGTCGCCTAATGTTTTTACTCTCCCTGTATTCGAAAGTTTCTCGAACCACTGTATTGAAAAACGTTGTAACGGATCCAGAAAAGATACCAATACCCAAAAGTTTTGCCAACGGAGGATAACTCCTTATAATTATCTAAAAATGTGTTATAATATTATATTATTTATAATGAGTCTAATATTATAATATGAGAAATGTATATTTTTATATATGTAATAGAGTAAATGAAAAAAACGTTAATGGTTTTGTTGAAATTTACCAATTTCAGGGTATCGATATCTAGGAATCGATTGGTAAAAGTCTTATCTTCTTATCTTTGGGAAAAATCGTATTACTGAGACAATATTAACTATGGAAAAAGTCAATGGCAGGAAATATTATGACAGATGCGGAATCTATGCCATGCATATATTATCTGAAGGTGTCGATTGTGGTAGCGCACTATATCCCGATCGCGTTACCAAATTTTCTGTGCATTACATCCTATTTCTCTTGCTTATTAAGCGCGTATCATAAAGTGGGAGAGATAGGATGTAACCCCTTCAAGTCAATTCGGTAACGTAAATAGAGCTTACTCAGCTACCTTTAGGTAATATACGCTCGATGCACTTGTATCATTAGTCATGAGCCAAATATATTTGACTAATTACATCAGTTTATAGAGCAAAATTGAACTCATTTTCACACATAAAATTCAACAGCAATTCACCACGACGCCAGTAACAGTTTATAAATTATATTGCTAAGATTTTAACAGGAAACTTATAGAAGAAAACTAATTAAATAATAAAAACCCGCAATTCGTTTTTTTTGTTTTTTGCTTATATAATGAAAAGTAATGAAAAGATCGTAATGCAGTCTACAGAAAAGTTGTAGAGAATCAGGAATCATTCTTAATGAACGTTTATACATTCAGATTAGATCATTTTTACGAAGTAAACTAAGAAAAACTGGTCAAAAATGTTTTTTTTTTAATTTATAACTTTCTGGTAACTAATACTGGAATATTAATAATCGCCAAAACGATAGTTTATGATGTTAAATTTATATGGGCTCACGATGGATACTAGTCAATAAGTAGTTTTGGAATTTAAATAATTTAGAGAGATATTTTACACATCCCACCGTATTAATGAGACTAGTTCGACCAGGATATAGTAAGGATATTTTAAAAGTTCATAAATTCCACTTTAATTTGTCTACCTTAGAGTTTCGCTATAATGCCTAGAAATTTATTTATTTTTATTTATTTATTCATATATACGGGTAACCCCATTTACATAAAATACCAAACAAAAATTTAGAGAAAATATCGTTAAAACTAAGAGTAAATCTAAAAAGCCACAAAACACACAAAAAACATATAAATCTAAAGTTTACATGACTAACATTGAACTAAACTTTTAGAAATAATACAAAATACAAAATATAATATAATTACTTAAAATTAAAATTATAATTAAGATACATGTAGTCGCGAACAAAAGATAACATCAAAACAAAACAAACGGCAGCATTAAATATTATAGTATAACGAGCGTTTGATTACACTGATAGAGTAGTAAAACAGATCGATATGAGAGGAGTTCTGATTGCCTGTACGCAATAACCTAGTCATTGCTGAACAAAATCCATAGTTAGTTCTATGAAATGACACATTGAAAAGTTCTGAAGAACGAGTTCTCATTGTCGTATTCAAGGATATTCTGTCTAGTAAGCAAGGGCAGTCAAGTTCACCTGACAACAACTTGTATAGGAAACAAATATCAGCTATGTTACGCCGATTTTGCAAAGATTGTAAATGCATTTGTACCAAAATATCACTATATTGATAATTGTCCCTGCTCAAACCCATTTTAAATGCTACTATACGAAGAAATTTATTTTGAACTTTCTCAATATTAGCTATATGTGTGTTATAGTGGGGGTTCCATATGACAGAACAGTACTCCAGAATAGATCGTACTAGTGAACAATATAATAAACGAATCGTATTATGAGAAAATGTTTTGGATAAACGGTTGATAAAATCCAAAACCTTGTACCTCTTAGAAACAACTAGATCAATGTGTCTACGAAAAGTCAGAGAATTATAGAAAAAAGCCACCAAAGTCACGAATTTCACTTACTCGCTGTATCGTTTGTGAATTAATAGCGTATGGAATGATGATAGGTTGTGAAATTTTTGCAAAAGTAATAATAAAACATTTATTGATATTCAGGTCAAGATCATGGCTAATACACCAGGCAAATAAAGAGTTTAAATCGGATTGGAGTAACGTAGCATCATAGCAAATTGCAATTTCTTTAAACAGTTTGAAATCGTCAACATACATTAAGATATTACAATGATTAATAATATTGCCAATGTCATTAATAAATAAATTAAAAGAAATGGTCCTGCGTGAGAGCCCTGTGGAACTCCTGAAGACACACTTATAATCCTGGAAATAATACCCCCCCACTTTAACATAATGGTATCGGTCTGAGAGATAACTCTTTGTCCACTCTAAAAGTGGCCCATAAAATCCTAGAGCTTGAAGTTTGGCCAACAGTATTCTATGGTTAACTCTATCAAACGCTTTAGCGAAATCCGTATAAACAGAGTCAACTTGTAGTCTATTCTCCAAAGTTTTTACTAAAAATGACTCGTAGACGGCTAAATTGGTTAAAGTAGATCTACCCGGAAGAAATCCATGCTGTTCGTTAAAAAAAATGTGTTTAAATTGCCATGATAAGAATTGAGAGAAAAAGTAGTCCAATAATTTCGGGATCTCCGATTGCAAGCATACAGCTCGGTAATTCTCAATATTTTCTTTAGATCCACCTTTGTGGATTGGCCTCAGGTAGCTATGTTTCCAAAAACTGGGAAACTTTCCAGATGACAGTGACAAGTTAAAAATTGTTTTCAGAGGAAGCGCTAGAGTGTAGACACAGTTTATTAAAAAATGCGATGGAATACCATCAGGGCCACACGAGAGCTTTATCCGAAGTTCATTAATTCTGCCAATGATGTCTGCTATAGTTACACAAAAGGAAGACAAGTTAACAGAGTTTTCATAATGAAAATGAGGCACATTAATGTTCTGATCCAATTTATAAATCGTTGAAGAGTAGGTAGCAATAAGACCTGCAGTTTCCTCAGCCCCGTTGCTTATTTCATCCTTATAAAACATGGGTTTCGGAAGATTAAAAGACTTTTTCATGCCATTAATATATCCCCAAAAACTGCTTGGATTGTGATTTAAATTATTTTCAATATTATTAATGTACAATCTGTAACAATTATTAGTGACATCTTTACAAATCCCTCTGATATGCGAAAAAACCAAATAATCATTATAACTATTAGTTGACTTAAACTTTTTATGCGCTGCCTTCTTTTCAGCTACCAGATGACGCAGCTGACCAGAAAACCAAGCAGGATAAGGGGAAGACTTAAATCGTTTAACAGGCACGTGTAAATTAATTGCCGAATACAATTTATCATAAAAAAAGCCACAGCTGATTCAATATCCCAGTCGGACAACGGTTGCCAATTACAGCTAGCAAGAAAGTTGTTGATAGCGAAATAATCCGCTTGTTTAAAGTCGTAATAAAAATCTTCATAAATTAAACTATTGCTAACACAAATAGAAGACAGTGAAATATCAATAGGTGTATGGTTAATGGAGGATGGAAGTATATAATCGTCCGACTTGTATGTGCATAAACTAAAATCATTAGTAAACACTAAGTCTAGAGTTCTACCTCTTGCATTTAACACATAATTCTTTTGAAAAAGTCTATGAAATCCAAAGCAGTTTGTCAATACAGTGGCCGGATAGTTATTTCCATTATCTATAGTTACTCCATAATTATCGTTATTCCAAGTAACATCGGGAATGTGAAAATCTCCACATAACTAACTTAGCATCAGGATAACAAGACAAAATAAACTCCACAGATCTACAATGGTCCTCATAAAGGCTGTAGTCTGAGCGCGGAGGGATGTAACATACACCCATTATAATCACCATTCTACGCTCTTTCATCAAAACAAAAATTTGATTACAAGAAGTTAGTTCGCACTGCATTAATGATGAGTTGATATTTTTCCGCACGGCTATAAGAACTCCACCTCCACGACTCAAAGAATTCCCAGGTAACTCTTGTCTATCTTGGCGATAAACATTGAAATTTTCAAATCCAAGTTCTGAATCAAAGTGCTGTGGTGTAAGCCAGGATTCGGTGAAACAAAAAGCATCATAAATGCTGGTTGAAACGTTTCGACGTAGTTCATCAAATTTTGTTCTTAAGCCTCCGGCATTGTGATAATAAAGTAGCATCTTATGTAAAGGATCGGCACTAACTGCGAGGTTACCCGTGACATCTAGTTTTTTAAGGGAACAATTTTAGGAACATTATTGATATATCTAATAGTTATTCTCTCACCATTTTCAGTTCTCTTGCGAAGTTATGTTCGAAGGTCGTTGAGATATTTGCGTTGAGCTGGAGTGAGGTCAGATCCTATTTTGATGTTTTCTTGATCCAATTTGTTTTTATTTCTCAGCAGTTTCAGAACGTATGACTTATCAGAAAAGATGACTTTTATGGGGCGTGGTTTCTCACAAATCTTTCCAACACACGAAACCTTGGTTATTTGGCTAGAAACATCACTTATTGGTCTCAATATAGGCTTCACCGACTCTACATCATCCTTAATCATCTGATCTGGGAATTGTTTACCCGATTCAGAAACATTGTAAACCATTAGGTTATTTTTTCGCAGTTTCCGCTCCTCATATTCTGATACAAATACATTGATATTACTAAATGGATCCGCTGCATCACTCTTGGATTCATACTCCGAGCTGCTAGATTTAGATAATAAAGAAACCAAGTCCTTTACTTTATCTTCGAGAGTATTCAATCTTTTTTCAAAAATTGGTAGAAGTCTCAGCCCATTCTCGCACGTACTGCAAAAAAATTTCAACTTTCTTTTGCCCTTCGACTGGATACACTTCAACTCTGGAGGTGCTAATCCTGTGCAGTCGTAATGAACACGACCATGACAGCCATCACAAGTGCAAAATTTATTGTCATTAAGGTCCCCGTCATATGTGTCACTGTGAGTCGTTCATCTTTTAAATAATAAATAATAACCGGGCCAGCGTACAAATATCCACTTCTATTTCTTATCACAGCAAAAAAATCGAACAGGATAAACAGTTTAAATAATAGTGATATCAAATTACCTTAAATTGCCATGAACCAAAGTCGAGATTCATAATTTTAGAGTCAATTTGTTCATATATAACTTGGCACTAACCACATGAAGCAAAAATCAGAATTTAATTAACACTGAAAACCTCTTAAAACAGCGAAAGAAGGCGAGTAAAAATGTTGTCTGATATAATTGGTTTAAAAGAATAGTAAATATTGCATTAAATGTACGAATATCCACACAGTCAGCCAGCGGTGCACTGATAATAGCTGTCAAAGCACATAGACGGATATAGGATTTGCTTGAGGTGCGAACACGTGATGAAAATGGTACATTGTATTGTTATATTTTTTTCAGCAGTTTATTACGTTTTTAATTACATAAATATAACTAATATTTATGTAATTAAAAACGTAATAAACTGCTGAAAAAATTTAATAAGTATATTAGTCTATTTTTCCTTTCGTTTATTAAGTTAATTGTTACCTTTATACAGTTTACTGATATTGATTAAATTAGTTTTTCCCACTGACTATATCCGCCACTGTGAAGACATCGGAGGAGAAGTAAGGGTCTGTCTTTTAAGCCAAATTTCAAAAGCAGTATTAATATATTTTGTGGCACTATAACAAAAGTCCAAGATATACGAAGTCAAGTGCATTTTATCAGCTTTCCAAATATATTTTGCAGATCTATATCGAACTGTCGTGGTTAATAGGATACGTTCTGCAAAATATTTATAAAAATTATTTAAATTGATCTACTTAACTTACAAGATCGATCTTCAGCGTTATCAAGCTCAACGTTAAAAGCGATAGGAGTCAGATTAAGGTTCCAGTTGTTATTACAACCAAGTTATGAATTTTTTATGAAAAATGCTTCGATCAAAAGTTATAAATACTCATTTTGACGATTTTCTGATTCTCTACAATTTTTCTATTGACGGCATTCTGAACAGATCGCTTTTTAGAGTATAAGCAAAAAACGAAAATACCCCTTACTTTGTTGGGGTTTTTAAAATTCCAATAATTTACTTCTACGGGTTTGCTGTTAAAATTATGTCAGTTATGACTTATAAATTATTATTTACTTGATGACTTATGCGGTTTGCTGTTGAACTTTATGTCACTTAAAAATCTCTATTGACTGGTGTAAATATAATTGAAGGGAAACTTGAAATAAACATAAAGAACCTAACCTGGCTAGAACTGAATTTTAATTAGAAACCAGAATTTTTATTTTTTCTGAAAAACAAATCACTTAACAACCATTAGTAACTTATTAGTAACAAAGAAAATGGCAAAATTGCCGTAATCACTCAGTCTGGTCAGGTACAAAATACTTAATGGAGTTTCAGAAGGAATTGACATGTTAATAAACTATCTTATTTTTTGCATATGATTTTAGGTAATATATATTTCAAGTAACGAATACAAGAGAAAGTCAAATCAATATAGGAAAGAAAATCAATATATTTTTATATGACTTTATGGAATACATATAGTATATGTTAAATGTTAAGTTACAAATCAGTATTACTGTATAATTAAATTTAGCTACCACCAATACATGTACCTACGTTATGGAAACTTCAATAATTACATACTTACAGAGATTTTTACTTTAGTTTACAGACTTTTTATGAAATCATGTTTGAGTACCTTGTGATTTTACATAATCAATAACATCGGAATTTCTTTTCTTTTAGGTGAGTTAGAGGTTTAAAATAGTAATCATTTCAAGAACAAATACATTTTTCATAGCAAACTTAGTATACTTTCGCCTAAGTACTTAATATAATCTGAAAATGGCATCATACCACTTTGATAACATCTCCTATGGTTTGCGTGAACGCTCTCTTTCCCATTTTCCTGAACTCTGCCTCGGGATTCCTTATGCAATTACATTCCAAACCGAAGGCACACGAACCGATGACATCGGTAGTGAATCTAGCAAGAATTTCCTTAATTTCAACTTCACCCTTTTCGTCTGCAATTTCTCTCAGCAAATCTGACATTTGGTGACCGCAGTCTACAATTGTATTGAACATGTATTTAAGCTTACCCGGTGAGTACGCTGGTGTTAGCTTGGTTCGCAGAAGTTTCCATTTCGGGCCTAAAAATTTTCAACTCTTCTCAACTAAACTAAAACAAGATCTAAATATCATTAGTACAGGAATCAAGCATTTTGGCTCGCAATTTTTTCGTCCAACATGGATTTACTTGAAATTTTCGCAGAAGGTAGGGAATAGCCCAAAGATCATTTTCTTTATCATGCCTTATACGGTAAAACCTTGGGGGTGGTTGCCACCACACCTCGGGGGTGGAAATTTTTTATTACATTTTAAATATATCGATGGAAAACTTAATTATAAGAAAAAATGTTCTTTACGTTTTCTTCGTAAAACTAATATATTTCGAATTTTTGGCGGTTGAAAATAACAGTTTTTCGAGAAAAAAAATCGACTTTTTTAGAGGTTTTTTGCGAATAACTCGAGAAATATGCATTTTATCAAAAAACTGTTGAGAGCAAAATTGTAGCTTTAATAAACAAGCAATTACTTTTTATATCATTTCTCTACGGCTAACGCAAACCGAGATACGGCATGTTAATGGTTAGCTTTTTTTCATCAAACGCATAATTTGAAAGAATCAAAGCCAAATAGCAGGAAAACATTGCATTTTCGAGAAAAACATATAGACTCTTTTTTAAAGTATATAATTAGACTTTCCAAGAAGAAAAAAAGAAAAATCTCTAGCATGGAAATTGAGGGACTTATGATCAAAATAAGGTCGATTTACATACTTTTTCCTACGAAAAAATCTGTAAAAACAACACCTTAAGTACTTAAAATTGATCTTCACCTTTCTGTGATTCTCTTTATATATGTATTATCAATACACCTTAGAAGTTTGACCAATTTAAAATGCCTAATTTTAGAAAATCTTCGCAAAACTGATATTTTTCGAGTTATTCGCGGTTGAAAGTAACAGTTTTTCGAGCAAAAACTCGACTTTTTTAGAGGTTTCTTCCCGAATAAATCGAGAAACGTGCATTTTATCAAAAAAACTGTAGATAGCAAAATTGTAGCTTTAAAAAACAAAAAAAAATTTCTACGACTAACATGAACCGAGATACGGCATGTTAAATGGTTAGCTTTTTTTGTCAAATGCATAATTTGAAAGATTCAAAGCCAAATAACAGAAAAACTTTGCATTTTTCGAGGAAAACTTATCGAATCTTTTTTAACGTATATAATTAGACATTTTAAGAAGAAAAAAGAAAAATCGAGCGACTTATGAACAAAATAATGTCAGTGTACCTATTTTTTCTAGGAAAAATCAGTGGAAACAACACCCTAACTTCTTAAAATTGATCGTCACCCTTCTGTGATTCTCTTTATATATGTATTATCAATAAACCCAAGAAGTTTGACCAATTTAAAATGCCTA
Source organism: Octodonta nipae (assembly GCA_034190945.1). Taxonomy (NCBI): domain Eukaryota; kingdom Metazoa; phylum Arthropoda; class Insecta; order Coleoptera; family Chrysomelidae; genus Octodonta; species Octodonta nipae. Next base: position 57,632,258 of record CM067216.1, on the reverse strand, counting down.
ACTTTAGAAAAATTGGAGTTTAAAGAGAAAACGATTTTTTGCAATTTTGTATTTTTCGCCCTTTTCTTCAAAATATCTCCGAAAATAATGGGGATCCCGAAAAATAATACAGTATTAAATTGGAGCTCTGTAGACTCAAATTTTCCTGTGCGTAGATTTTCTGTGCAGTGAAATTTGGCGAGATACGGCAATTTAGAACCTCTATTTACGAGCGAAGACCACCTTATTCGAGCCCTTTAACTCATCCCATTTAAAAACTAAGAGAATTTAAGGAATTTAACGCACAGTTTTATAGCTCTTGAAAAGTCCTACAAAATCTTTTTTTTTAACTTTCTATCACCAAAAATGAAGGAGATATGTTTACCGGTATATTTAGCAGTAATATGTCATATACGTCATAGAAAGACAGAGGCGAAGAAACATCTGCTCATGTAAATATATGTGAATATGACGTGTATTTTTGTGTTAATCATTTTTTTGTTCTACTTTTTTCTATTTAGATCTATTAAATTACTTTATAAATATTTCAATTTTATTAAGGGTGGTTTTTAAGGGTTGAAATATGATATTATATCCTAAAGCATAAAACAATCATTAATTAATCAATCTAAACCAAATTTTACCCATATTAAGATTTACAATGTTATTTTATAATTTTTGACAATTAGGGGTAGCTTTCACCCTGAAAAAATGATAAACAGTACCCATAGGCATGATTTAGAATTTGAAGTGAATGTGAAATTTTTGTGCAAATCGATAAGATACTTATATATATGTTTTACATTAACAAAGGTTGATTTTTAAGGGTTGAAACATTATGACAGTCCTTATTTAACTAATCCAAACCAAATTTTACCCATATTAAGGTTTAAACTGTTATGTTATAATTTTTTACAATTAGGGGAAGTTTTCACTCTTGAAAAACAAAAAGCGTACAACTGCACGATATAAGAAATGAACTAGAGGGTGAAATGAGCCGAATCCCAATTTTTTGTACAAATCGATGCTGTACGAAATAATTGTGAGGTTTTGCCATTTTTTATATTTTTAAACCCATATTTCTTGGTTATTTGGTTTAAAGTCATACAAGTAACCTTCTAGGCTCTTGGAGTTAAGATTACCTCGTTTTAATATTAAATTTACTAACTTTGAAGCTCTCGGTGGGGCAATCGCCCTCCCCCAGGATCCGACTATACATGCCAAAACCATTTTTCACAAATAAAATTAATAAAATTTGTCTTACCTGCAATCGAAAACATGTGTGCGCTCAAAGGATCGTTCTCTTCGTCGTAATAAATACCTCGATCATAAAAATGTTGAAAATCCTTATTCAAAATGTCTTTAATCAACACAGGATCCAAAGGTAAAAATGCCTTCCTGCTAAAAAAGTACAATCCTACATATTTACTTCCCTTCATTTTATCATAGATCTCTTTGATTTTGTCCCCCATGTTTTGTTTTCGAAAAATGACAGATGCCATGTCTCCGAAAGGAAAAGTGGGCTCTAGCTGGGGCACACCTTTTCTGTGCCAATACGAGTGAGCATGTTTGAAGTATACGTAGACTAAGCAAAGAAATACTGCCAAGAGCGCTGTTAAAGTACTTTCTGGAAGCCAAGACATTCTTTTGAACCTAATAATAAAATATTGCTAATTAGTTAGCTTCATCATATAAAATTGTAATTATTTATTCATTATTCCAAATTAAGATGAAGAAACTATATACGCAATTAATACATCAACAATTCAAGAATAAAAACAAAAATAAATGTATGCAATTATTAAATTAATCTGGTACGAAATAGTTAAATGTAAATAAAGATTTTAAAAATTTGGTAACATTGAAACATTAGAGTTACATAAATCAAGAATCAAGCCAAGAAGAATTTGATTACTTATCTGATTGAGGAACAATCTCAATAATCACCTTTCGGGTAAAAATAATAGACAAGCGGATTTATACCCAGTGACAGAATAAAGTACAACGCATCGCGCCACTCCATAGATGACCAAAAAGTAAAATAAGAAAAGATCGTTAACGCTAATGTCCGTTAGCGTTTAGTTGTCAAATTAGAGGCTTTTGAAGTTTTCTATATAGGTTTTTTTGATTTTTTGCGATTGTAAAGAGACAAATGAACCCTAATATATCGTTACATTATTTTATATCAAAATATGAAGTTTAATTTGCATCCAGGGGCAAAGAATATGTATGTCTTTAAATCGAGAGAATGTCCAGATGAATACATTAAAAAACAAAAACCGACTTCAAAATAGGTAACTTCAGTTAAAAGCAAAATATATTTTAAATGAGAAGAAAAAAGCACATTTTACATTACCGGTCACCCAGCACTTCTACACGTTTAAATACAAAGGGGTGTTATAACTCTTTTTAAAGGTCTCTTTTTTGCCAATCTTTTGATGCATCATTTTTTTAAATCAGATTTTTTTTTGGGCAATAACACCACAATCGAATAAAACGACGTATATTGAAGGAAAATTAACGTAAAAGTAATTTGAATTGTAATTGAAAAAATGTATCAGTATAAATATCGAGATAAACAAGTGAGAAAAAAATCCTTAAATGTTTTTGCGAAAGCTATTTGGGACTGTGCATGTAGACAATTTATTATTAGTATTGGTTTCGTTGTATACTGACCATCAAATTTCGACAATGGTTTATTCCTTACAACATAAATTGAAATAATATTTATTTATGGGGCAGAACAATTCTGTGCACGCAGAACTGCTCGTGTTTTTTATGAGAGAATCCCAATATAAATATAAGGCATCAGTAAGTGTTGGATTTAATTCATAAATTTCAAGAAACTGGAAGTGTGTGTAGTAAAATTGACAAGAATCGTAGAGTTTTAACTCAAGCCGCACAGGTTGAGATTTTAGGATCCTCAAACATCAATACAAAAAAGTCTCCGGGTTAACAAATTTTCTGTCGGCTCTGTGCAGAAAACGTTAGGCCTAAATAAATTCTTTCCCTACAAAATACAACTTCTACAACAACTTGCTGAAGATAATTATGACAGAAGATTAGAATTCTGCGAATTAATGACTTAAAGGGCAAATGCAGACCCTAATTTTATTTAAAATACTTGTTTTTCTGACTAAGCAGTTTTGTTTTAAATGGATTGGTCAATAACCATAATTGTGATACTGGGGCAATACCAATCCACAAGTTTTTTTCGAGAAGAGCACAACTAACATCCTCCTAAAATCAATAAATGGACCGGAATTCTCGGAAGTAAAATTATTGGTCCTTCATTACTGGAACAAAATTCGTCTGGGGAATTGTATTTGGACTTATTAGAAAAAATGTGATAAATCCCCTTATAACCGAATCTTTAGAAAACCAAATATATCAAGATGGAACTTTGTTGCTAGACGAAGAAAACCTATTTTTTCAACAGGACGGAGCACCTTCTCAACCTCGCGATGTTCTTGAACTTAGATGTAGAATAGTGGAGAAGTGTGAGCCATAGACGCTTCAAAAAGTCCGGGAGGAATTCTAACTTTACCATTGTCTTACCAACAATGGCGGACATTTTGAACATCTAATTTAAGTACAAGGTAACGCTAATAGAGTAAATACAATGTAAATAATAAATATTTTAATTTTAAAGCTTACTCCGTAAAAAATAATCTGAATTTAAAAAATGATGTGTCAAGAGATTGGCTAAAAGAGACCTTTAAAAAAGGTAACACATGATACCCCTTTGTATTTAAACTTGTAGGAGTTTACCGATATGTGTAAAATGTGTCCTCTCGTAAATATAAATTAATTTGCTTTTTGTCTTTTTCTTTTAAATATATTTTAATAGTTATTTTGGGTGGCTAGTATTGAAATGAAAATTCTGTATATATTTTTTCTAATACAAATAAAATACTTTTTCTGAAGTTGGTGCCAAGTTGAACAGCAAAGTTGCAATATGGAACACGTAATTGTACCTACCAAATTATTTTCAGTTTAACTTGGCACCCACTTCAGTATTTAAATAACTTTAGTAGAAAAAAAACATTTTCTGTTTTTTAGTTAAGTTACTTTTTTCGAAGCCGCTCTTTGTTATTTTTACTGTATTTATTAACCGACTTCGAAAAAGGAGAAGGTTATTGATTATTCAAAAATGGCTTGGGCAATTTTGATGATTTAAGCTGTAAGGAACATTACAGAAACGTCCTATATAATTGTCTATAACATAAGATTTACGGCTTTCCAGAGAAAATCAGAAAAAAGTAGATAAGGGACTACATTTCAGTGAATTTCAATGAATCCTCACTATTTTCTCTAAAACTGCTCAAGCAATTTGAATATTATAAATTGTATTCTATAAATATATGTTCTTGCTTGATTGAAAATGGGAAAAATATATGCAAAAAAACTGTAAACATCAAGGTAAATATCAAATTTTCATTATAAAAATCTAGATTAAAGGTACCGTGAAAGTATATCGTACAGGGTATTTGTAATGGTTTTCATTTTAATAATTTGAAGTCAGTTTCTTTTAGAGACGAAGTTAAGTTAAAGGGCTTGGGCCGAGCACAGACCTACCGATTCTGTTCACCTCTATAAGAACAGAAAGGAATTCGGGTTCATCTAGTGCTTGTGATAGACACATTGAATATATGATAATTCGTAATAGAACATGACGAACAGATCCAATGAACAGTTGTAGGAGAACTGGGGTAAAATCTCCGGCGCCGCGTTGTATAAGAACAGAACAGAAACGGTAGGTCTGTGCCCGACCTTTCAGTTGTGTGAAATGGCAGAAAATATTCCGTTAGTTTATTGAAACGAAAATTTGTTATGTCGGCAATCTCTTCTGTATGGTATACGGTTGTAGGTGTGTGCGTGTGTGTAAGTGATAGTAGGTGGTACATAAGCAGTTGCATAGAATGATGGTTGAAATATAAGTTGGATTTGAATTAGTTATATAGTATGGTTCAACAAATATTGTATTGGGTGGCACATAACTAGTTGCGTATACAAGGTGGTTGAAATAAGAGTAGAGCAAAACTATATTTATACAGAGTGGATATTTGCGTTATAGGGAGGAGTATAATAAGTTATACAGAAGGCTTCAAAAAATGTTAGAAGCAGTTGAAATATAAGGTGGAGTAGAATTACAGTTATATAGGGAGGTTAACAAAGTTATATAGTGTGAAACATAAGTAGTTGCTTATACAAGACAATAATTATAGGACGGGCTATAATATAATTATAGTCATGGTTTCAAAAAAAAATAGAAGCAGTTGCATATACCGAGTGGTTGAAAAAAATGGTAAAGTTATAGACCAAGAGCAGTTGCATAAATAGAATACTAGACATATGGGGCGAAGTAAAATCATATGTATACAGGATTAATTTAAAAATATATAAAAATAGAAACAGTCAATAGTATGGAGAGGATTTATACTTATACAGGGTGGTTTTTAAGAAATTAGGACCGTTGCAATATTGTGTGGAGATAAATTATAGTGGTACAGGGTGGTTCAGAAAATGATACACAAATAAGTTATATAGGGGTGACCAATACACAGCAACATATATAGGGTGGATGTAATATTGAGTGAATTAGAGTTACACTTATAGAAAGTGGTCCAAATAATAAAACAAATAAAAATAGTTAAAAAATATTTGGAAAATATATAAAAAGAATACAAATTAGAGACGGAGAAAGAGAGAGAGAGTGAGAGAGAGAGAGAGAGATAAGAATAAGCTAAAATTATCAACAGAATTGTACCTAAAATCAGATAAAAAAATAAAAATAGTGATTGATTGCACACGGTTTATAATCGGATTTTTTTTAAGTCACCTGAAGTCTGTTCTTTTTTTAATTTTTAACTATTTGACAATATTTAGTGATTAAGCCATTACCTTCTTTGGATGCAGTTTTCAAATCTAATTAACTTTTTCCATATTGCCAAAAATTAGGAATTTTACGTTTGTAAATATTTAAAAGTATCAAGAAATTTTTTTGCGTAAGATTCCAATTTTAATTACACGAAATGTATTGCAGACGATTTGAGGATCTCCATTTTTTAGGTTTCTTAATCATCAGACATTTTGAATTTTTCGTTTTACATTAATATTATTCATTATAAAAATTTTAATGGTAATACATACTTCACGTTTAAGCAAAATTCATATTTGCTGACACGTGATTTGTGTACAGTGAAAATAATTGTTCTTAAGAAACTTTTTCATTTGATTCCAAATTATGAAGACACACTGTATATAGAGACCAATAGAAATTCTCCATCTTGAAGTTGGTTATCTGACATTTTTTGGACTGCAGCGTTATCGACCCCATCTTGTGCTACCTCTGACCGCTGAACATCGACGACAAACGCTACAATGGTGCAGAGAACGACAACATTGGAATGTGGAATGACATCAGGTCGTCTTCTCTGATGAATCTCGATTCTACTTGGGTGGACATGATGGCCTGAGAAGGGTTAGACGACGTAGAGAAGAAAGATGTCACCCTCAATTTGATGTTGAGCGACATGTATATCGATCAGTAGGCGTTATGGTATAAGGTGCTATTGCACATGAAAGTAGGTCCCCTTTAGTCTATATTCGAGGCAACATGGCAGCGCAACGTTATCTTCAGCAAGTAGTGGAGCCGTCTTTACTCCCTTACTCTAAACGGCTCAATGACCCCATATTTCAACAAGATAATGCTCGGCCTCATGTTGCTCGAGTTTTTGGAAGAAACCCATGTGAATGTGAATTTTATTGAATCAATGCCAGGATGTGCTGGGGAGTGTATAGATAACCGGGTGGATAAACACATTATCAACAAACTTTTTAAAAAATTCTCCTTTATATTTGTTAAGTCAAATTTTCATCATTTACTCATTACTATAGCATCTATGTTTTACTAAAACAATATTAAATTTAAACATTGCATTGTGGGTGTTGCGTTCTTTGCCAGTGTGCATATTTGCTAAAGACATTGATTGCTGTAATGGAAATGTTATTAATAAATGTAAATGTATTGCTACTACTAACACTTATATGTACCTATTCATCGATATCTACATTAAATTAGAAATGCAAACAAAAATTTAAAAAGTTAAATATTCAGAATGTATACTAGATTAGTACCTTTTATAAAAAATGATATGGAAAAATCATATCAACATAATCTGTCTAATTATATAATAGCATAATTTGTTTTCATTATTTTATATTAACTAAAGATATTGATGGCTACAATAATATTGACCCTAGATAACAAAAATCTCAACATAAAATTCTACACACCATAATGGCCATAAAAATCACAGTCTCAAAATTAAAATAAATTTGTTGATACTACCAACCCTTACAAGCATTCATCGATATCTACATAAAATTAGAAATGCAAACAAAAATTTGATATTAGTGCAAAATGTTATACAGTGATCCCAATTAACTTAACAGGGAAAAAGTTAAATATTGAGAATGTGTACTAGATTAGTACCCTTTATGAAAAATTTTATGTAATATTCATATCAACAGAATCCGTAACAAATATTAATTACTCCAATTAATTTAAAAGAGCTAACCTTTTTGGATCAGCGTTATGTAACACCATAATTTGTTTTCATTATTTTATATTTACTAAACACGTTAATTGCTATAATAATACTGACCTCAGATAACAAAGTCTCACCAAAAAATTATACACACGATAATAGTCATAAAAATCACAGCGGCTCAACTGTAGATTTATTAATACTACTAACACATTCACCTATTCGTCGATGTCTATATTAAATTAGAAATGCAAACAATAACAATATTTGTTAGGAAAGAGAAAATTATGCCGTATGAAATGTAGGTAGGTACTTCGTTCTTTCGCAACACCTACTGGTTCCGCAGCAATTTGCTTCCTCGATTTTCTGCGTGACCCACTTCTTCATCTTAACATGAATGTGCAATGTAATTGAGAGTACACGATAGTGCATCTTTATGTAAGCTATATAAAAAAAATGATTACGACACTTTGTACAAGTTTGAACAAATTGCTGGAGGTATTGCCATATTCTATCGATAACGCTCTATTTCAAATAGCTCTCTTTAATTGGAGAACCTTGTTAGAGTGGCATGAACCCTTAAACTGTTAACTGCCAAGATACAGGGTGTTTAACGCCTTCTAGTACTCTTTTCAAAATGAGTGGTCGAGATGCTTATAAAAAAGTAAACTTTTGAGATGGCACTTTAAAAAAATTATCCTGTGGCCAAGGCCGTGGACCAGAGAAGGCGAACTTTTTATATGCGCGTGTCAAATATTACAATTATTTCTTTATCCAAGCTTTGTCGTGTACAGAAATAGGAAATAAGTACTACAAATACTAAATTAATTTTAGTAGTAGGTTAAAAATATACAAAACTACTTATTATAATCCACTACTATTGATATTTTTGTGGTACTTTGTTTCTTTAAGCAATGCATTTCCTGTTTTGGATTGAACCTTTAGTTTATTTTTGGAACTACCTTTTATGACATTTATTTTAACATATAACGACTAACCATACATACCATCAGAAAAAAAACGTCAGTTTTCTGTTTTTTTATTTAAAGGCTTCGAGAATGCAATTTCAAAATTATTTTATTTCATATTCTACTTTCTTTTTAATTGCATCCAATACGGCTTGGCACCATCTTCAAACACAGTTTTATAGAACATATAACAATTTTCGTTTAAAATATCCAATTAAATTATTTTTTTACTTTTTAGTGTCATTATTGTTATTTTGCCTTGAATTCGGAATTTTTTAGCTCTTTATTTTTTCCTTTTTAGTAACATAATGGCATAAATGAATGCATTTATATTTTTCAACTTTTATTAACATTATTTTCTAAAAATTTTCGATATTGACAAAATTGAAAAAAAGTGATATGTGACGATTTATTTATTTATTTTATTTATTTACGGTTGTACCACTTTACAAGAAATTAATATTAATTTTAACAAAGAGTAAACAGTGATAACAAAATAATATGTATACATAAAATGTAAATTACAAACTTACATGTTCAAAAGTTTAATTAATCTTTTAATGCTGTTGTAGATATTGCAAATAACTCTAAACTACTACCATGAAGATTGGCCAGTTCTAAAATCCTAGTAATGGGTTTGTTAAACCATAATCTGTACTATGAAATGGAATGTTGAAAATCACAGTATTACATGTTCTTCTAGTATTAACATTAAAAGTTATCAAGTCTAATAACTCTGGAATTTGTATATTTCCGTTCAAAATGTTATGAATGAACCTCAAATCTGCTTCCATTCTTCTGTGATATAATGATGTTAAGTATTGAGAGGATCTCATCATATGTTTACTGTTGTATATTGATACCTATTGTACATGAGCATAAACTTGAAAATTTGTTTTGTATTCTCAATGTTGTCTATATCAGTATTATATGAAGGAGGCCTAATAGGTGAACCATATTCAAAAATAGATCGAACTAAGCTAAAATATAACAACTTCAAGGTTTGTACAGAAAAATGATTTTTAAGGCCTTACATAGTTGTAATATCGTTAATATGATGCTTTAAAGTTAATTTTGAGTCAAAGTAAATTCCTAAATCTTTGATCTCGCCCTGTTTTTGTAGCAGTATATTGTTTATATTATAAAAATAATTTACCAGTTGTCTAGTCCTACAGAAAGTAATTTTAAAACATTTTTTTACATTTAAGGAAAGCATATTTATATCAATCCAACTGGCTAAGCATTTGAGATCATTTTGTAACAGTGTGGCACCAGTTAAGTTGTTAATTATTGGAAGGATTTTAAGATCGTCGGCAAATAAGAATCTTACTATTTTAAATAATTGAAGATAAGTCATTTACAAATTATATTTTAGGTTTGAGACCACGGAGATATTTCTATGAATATCTAAAGTTACATATTTTTAAATAAGTTGTTAATATCGGGGTTATATTTACATTAGCATTTATTGAGATACTCTGTATAATAATTCCATTTCATAAAATATTTCAACCACCCTGTATAACTATAATTCCTCTTCACTCCATATTTTCACCCCCCTTGTATATGCTACTGCTTATAGACCACCCAGTAAAACTTTTAGTTTCTAACATTTAACCATCCTGTATAATTCTAATTCTACAACCATTTATATTTAAACTAATTTGTATATGCGTATGCAACAGTTATATGTAGTCTTCTAAATGTTATTTGCGGCATGTTCTTGATTATTTTTATGTTTTCTTGGAAATAACACCACAATTGAAATAAAAGCTGTATATTGAAAGAAAATACCAAACGTTTCAAAGAATTTGAAACGTTATTTTATGAAAAAGATTTTTCTGATTTTCTGGAAAATTGAAAAAACTATGGGACTAGTCTGGAAGTCTATCTATCAAATGAAAAAAGAATTATTGATTACGGTTCATAGTTGACGGAGTTCTGAAAAAAAAGTCAAAAAAAATACAACCGAATTTAGAATCTCCACCTTTTTTGAAGTTTGTTAAATAAAATTCAAGTTTGCTCTATACTCTACAGGACAGAAAGACTTAAAATAATTATGAAATCACTAAAAATAATAGGCATAGCTTTCAAAATGTTTTGGGCTCTAAAAATTCACGATTCATTTGAAATATTTCAAAATAAGTCATGAATTATTTCCATAATCTTTAGTTTTTTTTATTTTTTATTTCTTTATTACATGAAATATGTCCGAAGTTTTGTCGTGGACATAGAAATATTTCAGTTATGTTGTGTATATAGGTAATGAGTTTAATACTAATGTACATATAACTACTAAATTTACAAAAAACAACCATTCGTGTCTTATATCGGTTTCATTTGTTCGAAGATTATTCCAGTCGTCTCTAGTCTGCCAGTCTAGATGGTATTCGATTTCGGAATCACGTCAACCTCAGTTTTTTACATTAATCGAGTTTTCCGGACTGCCGTTGTTGATGCTTCTTTATATATTCAGCTGTTTTTTCCTATTCGCAATATTTTTATCAGAATGATAGCCTTTGGTGGCGAAAAATGATTTTTTAAACATTATGAACTGAATGTTTCGTTGAGGAATTTGTATGGGTACCTATATAGGTGTGTGAATTGACAGCGACAAAACACTTTTTTCATTGAAATCTGTGGGATTTTTTTTCACAGGGGACTGACCTGTAATGATATTGAAAGGGAACATTGCAATGTAGAACATAAGTTTTAGATGTTTTGTTGTATTTAAGTATAGCCACCCCCGATTCGCTAAATAACAGTATTTTTTTATTTAGGGTACAAGTGAAGTACGTTCTGAAATGGAACGACTACAGTTTGCCGTTTCGGTCCTACAGAAAAACAATTTGCACTTGGAAACTGAAAATTTGGACTTAAAACTAGATCTAGAAAAATCAAACAAGGATGTAACTCAACTAAAGCAGAGAATACAACATCTTGAAAAGTAAGAATGTCAACATGCTACTAAATGTATCAGGTATTTTCCGAGTATTCTCGGGATTACTTATCAACTATGCAGATGAATGCCCGTAAAATACCTGATATATATATATATATATATATATATATATATATATATATATATATATGTCGGAGATAACGAAATAGTGGTGAAGGTCTAAAGACTACATAGTTTATATTATCAGAAACAGGATATTTGTGCTTTCGTACTTTTGTTTACGATTATTATATTCTATTACAAATTTGCCAGCTAGCGACCGGGGGTGAATCATAATCACCCAGCGAGCTGTTGATTACGTGATAGTCGGTGAGTCAGGTGTTATGCACGGTGTTTGTCATGAGAATCATATCGAGATGAACGAGGTCAGTTCTGTTCGAACCTCGAGCGAGGTAAGATCATAGAGGGCTATCGCGTAATGGGGATTTCGCCGCGGTTCCGAGTAGAATACCTTGCGTACCAATTTGGATTAATAATATCATATCACTACGCCGATCGAACTTATGTTAGGTGGCACCCAAGATAAATTGATCATAAACATTATCTATTGTTCGTATAGTTTGAAACTCCAGTGGTAGATCATTATGGTGTCTTCGGTCAATTTAGTGTGATTATTATTTATCGAATAAATGTTTAGCCCACATTTATTGCCTTTTGGATCAAACCCGACATTCCCTTTTGGATCAAACCCGACATTCCCTCGTGGATTAAAACCCGACATATATATACGTGATGTCCAAATAGTACGATAATGGAAGATATCTCATTACAGTGTAAAGATACAAAAAAGGTAGAGTTTGATTTTTAAATGAAATTTAATAAAACCCCCTTATATTGTATTGTATTTTTAGATTGCTTTTAAAAATCTGAATAATGTTATACAGATTTCCCCCTAAAATTACCTGTTTTTGAGATATTCAATTTGTTTTAGGTTTTATTCTTTCGGTCATGTTTTATTTAAATTCGATCAACAACATATGTTGCATAATTTCTGTACATTCATATACTCATTTCAAATCTGTTTATATGCAACAGATTGTTGGTATTTAAATATGTTTTTATAAACAACTAGCCGTTGGAATGTTCAAACTTCGCAAAAAGAAATAACTTATGAAACATATGGATTATCCTAAATAAGAAAATTTTCTAACTTGTTTAAACCACCCTACAACTATAAATTTATATATTTCATCCATACTGCAAGTACTTACGGACGACCCTACATTACAATTTTATTCGACATTTTTTAATCACCTTGAATAACTGTAACCCTACTTCACCTTATATTGCAACCATCCTGTATATGCTGCTGTTTATTTGTCACCCAGTATAACTTTTTGAACACCTGACTATAACTCTTCTCTACCCTATTTTTCAGCTATGCAACTGCTTATGGTCTACGCTGTATAACAATTATTTCTGATATTTTGTGAACCACCTTTTAAAGTACAATTTCTCTTTACCCTATATTTTAATCACCCTTTATATGCAGCTTTTTCTAACATTGTGTTAAACACATTCTAATACCCATATTTCAGATACCCATATTTCAGATATTCCATATAGTAGAATACAATTGTTCATGGTCTACCCTATATAACAATAATTTTTTAACTTTTTTAGATCCACCCTGATGGAAATACCGGTGGAACCCTTGGTGTGTCACAAATTTAAAAACACAGTTTTGCACCCTAACACCAAACTTTTATTCAAACACTCACCCAAACTGCAACTGCTTATTGGCCACCCTATATAACAATTTTATTCAACATTTTTTTAACCGCTTTGTATAACTAAGTCTACTTCCATCTACATTAAAACCATCTTGTATACACTGCTGCCAATTTGTCAAACATTACAACTTATTTTTAAACCACTCTGTATAACCATAATTTTACTCTACAAAATATTTCAACCACCCTGTTGTGCATCTGCTTAGGGCCACCAAAGCCACTTAAGTCTAACTTAACTATAACCTGGTCCACTCACTATCTTATATATGCAACTACGCTATATAACTATTTTTGAACCACAATTGAAAGTATAATTTGTCTCCACCCTGTATTTAAACTACCCCTTATATGCAGCTTTTTCTAACATTGTTTTAATCACACCATATGCATTATATATAATTTTACTTCAATCCATGTTTCAGATATTACATATATTCAACAGCTCATGTTCTACAAAAAAAATTATCCAACCGGTTTAACTATAATTCTACTCCACTCGCTATTTCAACCACCTTGTATAAGCAACTACTTATCGGCCACCCAGTATAACATTTTTTGTACCACCGTGCATAACTATAAATCCATCAATGCCCAATATATTTCACCAAAACCGCAACTGCTTATTGAGCACCGTATATAACAATTTTTTTCAGCATGTTTCTGAATCACCTTGTATGTATTACAACTACCCTGAATACGCTAGTGCTTATTGGTTAAACAATATAACATTTTTTAAATAATTAACCATTAAACTTCTCCACCCTATAATTCAACTATCCCATCTTCTCAACTTATTATGAGTTACGCTATTTCACAATTTTTCCTCATATATTTTCAACATTTAAAAGTATAATTTCTCTCCACACTTCATCTAACCTTGTTTGAATCACACTGTATACAGGTACTCCATATATGTAATTGCTATATAACAAAATTTTTTTAGCAGTTTTTTAACCATCCTGTATAATTATAACTCTACACCACCCTATATTTCAACAGCCTTTTATATGCAACTACTTGTATCCTTAGAATCCCACTCCACCCTATACTTCAACCAATGGTAAATGGAACAGCTTGTAGGCCATTACATTACTTATTTTTTAAACCCACCTGTATAGCTGTAATTTTACTCCGCGCCATATTTCACCCATCTTACATATGCAACTGCTTGTGGATATAAAACAAATTTTTAACCACAACATAAACTATAATCCCACTCCATATTTTACTTCAAACACCATGTATAAACAGCTTATTGTGAACATAATTGAAAGATCCTAACTGCTCACGTAACACATTTTTTTCTAAGATTTTTTATTCAAACTGTATAAATATTCTACCCTTTTCACCCCCTTGATATAAGAAACTGTTTATGGCCCAATCAATATAACTCTATTAGACCACCCGGAATAACTAATTCCACTCTCCCTTATTTCAACCCCATTGCATGCAGCTGCTTATAGGACACCAAGGCTGCGTTCCACTTAGCGATCACAACGCTCAAAATACTCCTTCAGCCGTTCCACATGACGACTGCGGTCGTTGAGGTCGTTGTGAGCGCGGCGAAAACGTCACTAATGACGTCATTATTTTCGCTCACACCATGCGCACAACGACCCATCTGTAGATATGGGTCGAAGTGGACGTTGAGAAGTTTGGCGCAATTTTTAAACTTTTAAAGATGGCGACAACTAAAATAGTATTATATGATTCGGAAAGAGATACTGCTGTGGAAGCTTATGTTTTTCAAGCTGATGCAGAACGTGTGAAGACAAATAAATGTAATTATATTAAGTTTAATAAAATTAATTTTAGTTCATATTTAACATTCATTTATACATTTGTCAATAACAAACCTAACTTGGTAAATAAACAATGTTCATTATCATTGTGAAAACATTTCTTTCATGAAACATTTTTTTTGTTTATAGATATGTTGTTTGCTAAATGACTTTTGAATTCCCCATCTAAAGAAAGATTAATTACATTCTCGTAATCAATAATACGTGGCCTAAGTTTTCGCTTTTCACGATTATAATTTTGTAAAATTGCATTCCACTCTTCATCTGAACTAGATGAAGTAGTTTCTGGAGCATTATTGCGACACATCAACAAATCTCCAACTGCCATAAAAGACATTTCGATTATATTCAAACTCGAATTGTTTAAAAGCTCCACTAAAATGAAATATAAAAAATTTAATTGTATATTTTTAAATATAAATCTAGTTAACCTATTTATATGAACGCTCAAAAAGCTTCATACACCGTTCATATACTCTTGAATTTATGATTTAACCACTCACAAGCAAGTGGAATGGGAAAAACCTCTTCCGTGAGCATGGTCGTTGTGGTCGCTAAGTGGAACGTAGCCCAAATATGACTTTTTTAGATTTTTGAAATCCATTTAATTCTACTCCGCTCTAAGTTTCCTATAATACAGAAAACCCTGTAAAATTACGCTCGTTACATCAATTGATTTGTGTTAAATCGAAACATGTTGCATTGGCACATTCTGAATTTTGAATAAAAGCTAAGCTGATGTCAGTATCTAATCCCGGTTTTCCAATTACGACGCACAGAGAGGCACGGTGCGTACCTTAAAACATAAAAATTGAAGGTGCCTGTACAACAAAGCACACTGTGCTTGTGTAAATGGCGATAAATGGAACGTGCTTTAGTTCTTCAAATACATTACAAATGTCATTAATGAAAAAAGTTATCACAAAATAGGGAAACAAAGAACATTTAAATAAACTACTGCGCTTTTAAATTTATTATAAATAACTTTTATTGCAAAATCACAGAAATAGACAATGTGGTGTTGTCACTTGACTGTGTATCACCTCACTCTATGGCTAGTATGGCTATATATTAGTCTATGACTTCTTGCACATCCGATACACACAAATTTTTCTTGTGCGTCTCTGTGCGCACACGGTGTCATGCTGGAGTACTAATGGAACAGTGAAGACTGACACAGTGCGCCTGTGTGTGTAATTGGAAAGCAATCTCCACAGATCATACAAAGAAATGCCACCACGTGGCCACCACACAGTGTGCTTAGTGTGGTACGCTGTGTAGGCACAGAGTACGCACTGTGCCTCTCCGTGCGTCGTAATTGGAAAACGGCCAAAAAAAAAATAATAATAATATTTTGTGCTTGCGGTGGAACCATAGAACAATTACAGTTCATTTTTCTATGGGTGGAACCACGAAGTATAGATACCAGGAGTCCGAACGTAATATTAAATAAATGGTAGCATTTTAGGGGACAGAATGTTTTGCCGGTAGAGCGCGCCACTTTTTAGGAAGTACTCGTTTAAATCCTTATGCGGGTAATCTTGTTGATACTGACAGCCACCTGACAGCTTTGAAAATATTATTTCGATAATCTGCAAAGCTAAAAATGTGTGATATTAGTAAATAAATAAATACAATTAACCAGCAGCAAACAATTTTATTAAAAAAATAAATTAATGTTATCAACAGGTATTTAAGAATTAAAATTATAGTTCATCTTTTGTCTCTACGTGTTAAACTATTAAACAAACCGTGACGGAAAGAATTTAAACAAATTAAGTAGTAAATATAAATTCAAAAATGGTTAAATACCTATTTATTTCAGTATTACAATGCTTGATAATAGGAAAGTAATTAATTGATTACAATCAAATATATTATTTATTAATCGTATTAGTTATAAATAAAAGACGTTTAACATTTAAATACCAAACAATTTAGATTTGACAAATACACTAGTGTATACAATACAATATTTTTTAACAACACTGATGTTTAATATTATTTTTAGGTTACTCACTTTCGGAACTTTGAATGTACCCACTTTAGCCACATTTCCACTTGCCTTTCGGCCACTGAGGCAACCATGAACACTATGAACAGCACAACACCTTTCCATTTTTTTATTAAAACTATTTTTAAACAATTACATTAATATCTTATACTTAGTTTTATAATTTTAATAATTTCGACATTCGACAGCGCGTATTTACGGTTGATAATAATAATAACATCGGTACGTCCTGAACATTTGCGCAGCTAGTGGCAGAAAAGAGAACTATGATCTGGGTTTAATATTGTATACCACGAATACTGCGGAAAAGCCTATACCGTTCGGACTCCTGGTATCTATACTTCGTGGGTGGAACCAATTGAGTAATTCATTCATTTATTGTATGATCTGTGGAGTAATTGTATTACCCAACATGGTAGAAGCTTTTTCGCTATATCTACCCTTGTGTTTGATCTGTGTATCTACCGTTTCTGTCAATTTAGGGAGATAAAATGTGTACCAGATTTTAAGTCAAACTATAGGCTTTGCCACAAAAAAAGATTCAGCAAAATCAGTTCAGTAGTTCTTACCACAGATCACAGATCATACAATAGAGAAGTTCTTACGTGATGCCCGAACAAACAAACAGACAATCTTACAATTTTATAATATTATAGATAATATTAACTCTGGCTGTGGTAGCCATCATAATATTTACCTACGAATGAATACTTTTTTCTTAAACATTAACAGGTTAATAAGTGTAATAGTACAAGAAATCATTTGAATTAATATAAATATTCTTTAAAATTTGTTTATACTGTGAATTTTCGACGGTCAGAGTTAAAGAAAAAAGTATTTGTAAATATCATATCAGTTAAAGCTATTTTTTTAATTAGTATTGTATTTCTCAAGAAAAATGTTTAAATATCAAATAAAAATCAATAACTATTACAGATAGGTATGGGATATGCTTTATAAAAGTCAGCTTTAAACTTGGAGAATATAGAACATAAAATAATTAGATTTTGCATTTTTCTTTGCCAACACCCTGCAGAATATAATCAGATTTTCTCTGTAACAGAAAATAAGTATTACACACAAAAAGACAAAATATTTTCTTAATCAGATTCCAAATAAATAAAAATCAAAAAACATCTTAAAAATGGTTAATTTTAAGTGGAAATGATCTGCAATGAACTTGTTGAAAATTTCAAGGATAATATAAAAGTACAATAAAATATAGGGTGTTTCATAAAAAAAATTAGTTGTATGTGGTTCTACCTTTTTAGGTCCCCCTGGAAACATGAAAGTATTTTTAGAATAATTTTTAAGCACACAACTTTTGTATCACACCTTTTTGTGTATGTCTATATTGTAATGAGATATCTTCTGTTATTGCACCAATTTATTTTTATATATTTCAGTTACATTGAACAGTTAAATGTTGAACAAGCAAAAGAAAGTGATGCTGCAAAGGGACCTCAAATGACAAATGCAGATGCTAACAAAACTGAGGAACTAGAAAGGACAGTTTTCATAATGAAAAGGGTTGTTGAAAAGTTGCAGGCTGAAAACAAAAGATTGTTGAATGGAAGAAGGCCTGTATCTGAAAGAGCTGTAAGTTAAATGCTTAAATTATCTTTTTTATCACCAAGTCAAGCCTGAAATCGGTTTTAAAATGTATTTTTCTCATACAGTAGACATTATGTCAGTAATTGGATAGGGAGAAGATATATAACATAACAAGTCTCCACTGACTTATAGGGAGAGTGGATTGTGATTATCATGGCAATGTTTGCAATATTTTTCAGTGCATGAATACTTTTTTAATAATAAAAATAATTACTAATACTAAAATAAATAATAAAATTGGAGATATTTACAATTATATTTAATAATTTTACTTATAGAATATAAATAAATTCAACAGGTCTACTATTCAGAGTTATACATACTGCTGTCATGTGTGATAATATAACAACCACAACAAGAATTTTTTTTTGGTGGTTTGGATAATTTGTTTTGGGGAGGGTTAGATGCTTTTATTTTGATTGATGTTAGTCTGATCAGGACTGCAAAATTTTATTTTTATTCATGTATTGCCTGGATATATAAAATTATATACCTAAATATAAAATGTATTCTTATGAAATAGATGATTAATTGGTTAAAATTGAATCTTAAAACCCAAAATTTCAGGGGGTTTGAACCCCCAGAACCCCTGTTGGCTATGTACTTGACAATAGTGAAAATTGTAGAATTTAATATTCTACCTGTTATGGTAGCAAGAGTAATTTGCTAATTCATTATTAATAGTAAATATTAATATTAAAGAAACTTTTATATTTTTGTTTTTGCTTGTCCCCATCAAAATGAAAAGAATAGAGTTGTGGTGTAGAGACCTCTTTTCATACTTTCTACCATTTATAATACATACATGGCTTCTTGGAAGTACTATTTGAGAATTGAAAACAAACAACATTGGCAACTATTTGAATCTGTTGAGTATGCCTTTGAAAATATGGTCTTTTTTTAGGGATCAGCAGACAAAACAAAAAGGGAAAACATACGCCTCAAAGAACAATATGCAGAAAGTGTAAAGAAAATTAAACAGTTGGAACAAGAATTGTCTTCTTCAAGGTTTCAAACCAAAAGCATACAAACATTTAAAAAACCTGAAGAAGACAAAATTATTGCTTTATCTGAGGAACTAGCAAATCTGAAGGAACAATTAGAACAAAAATCTAGTCTCTTAGATAAAGTAAAAATTTTGTTACATAGAGCTGCAACAAAAGAGAAATCATTGTTGGAAGAGGTATACTAACAAAATGTAATTTTAAAAAGTTGATTAAAACTAGTGGTTTCAGATAGCAGATTTGAAACATCAAAAGGAAGGCATTATTAGTCCAATTCTGGAAAACACAGAAAGTAGTTCAGATATTTAAGGCACATATTTGTATTTTTATATTAAGTATTAAAACTTTTATAAAAAATGGTTACATATAGTCAAGTTTTTATTGTACAACCTCAAAATATAAACAAAATATATAATATGCTAATTAAACACTTTTGGCACTTGTATTTTTCTTTTTACCAGCTTTCATAACCTTTCCTTTGGCTTTTGCTTTCTTTTTATCTTTCTTTACTCTCTTGATTTTCCTGGGATGTACCCAAATTGGGTAGGCACCATTTTCATTACGTAGTGTTTTAGCATTGAATTTTTTTACATCATCAATCTCAGAGATATCCATAACATCTTTGTCAGTTTCTTGTGTAGTTTTCTTTCTTTTGATATCTTCAACCGTAATTACACTTACTATTTCGGACATGTCTTGCATATCACTACTGCCAGCTTGAGTCTCATCTATTCCTAGTGTTTTCTTTAACCGGTCCAATTCCTTTTTACCGTATCTCTCACGTTTAACTGCACGCATTTTACGCTTCCATTTGCTTCGTATACTTTTTGCCATTTTACTCAATATAACTATTTTGATAATCGTACAATAATTGTCGTGTTTTGGAACAACCTAACCTCAAAAAAGGATTATTCACAGATCATACAACCATAGAAAAATTTTAAATCATTGTTCTATGCATACAACATTCAATCCCTGTTTTCCAATTAGCGCACAATTGAGCACAGTGCGGCACAGTGCTAGCACTGAGTGTTCCAATTACAGCACTAGCTCGCACAAATGAGCACAAGGAATAACTGTGCCTTTGGGGATGTTTTATGTAGGTTTACCAAGTAAACATAAAACTTTATCATAAAACATGAAGTATGTTCCAATTAACGCCTGAAAATTACGGTACAGGGCGACAGAAAAACACTTTGGGCTCTAGTAATTAGAAAACAACCATTATTGAATTATTCTGTAAATAATTTACGTACACATAAATGTCAATTGATAACTTATGAGTAATACACTTTTAACCTTATGGTGATCAGTGTACTCTACAGGTTGGTTTTAAAACAACCATGTTCCAATTAACGTCCTAAAAATTGCCGCACTGTGCGGCACAAAATCACTTGTGCTCTGCTAACTGGAAAACAGCCAATAAAAGTTAAAGTTATTAACCACAGACCACAGATAGAGAAATTGGCTGTTTTCCAGTTAGCAGAGCACAAGTGATTTTGTGCCGCACAGTGCGGCAATTTTTAGGACTTTAATTGGAACATGGTTGTTTTATAACCAACCGGTAGAGTACACTGATCACCATAAGGTTAAAAGTGTATTACTCATAAGTTATCAATTGACGTTTATGTGTACGTAAATTATTTACAGAATAATTCAATAATGGTTGTTTTCCAATTACTAGAGCTCAAAGTGTTTTTGTGTTGCCCTGTACCGTAATTTTCGAACGTTATTTGGAACATACTTCATGTTTTATGATAAAGTTTTATGTTTACTTGGTAAACCTACATAAAACATCCCAAAGGCACAGTTATTTCTTGTGCTCAATTGTGCGAGCCAGTGCTGTAATTGGAACACTCAGTGCTAGCACTGTGCCGCACTGTGCTCAATTGTGCGCTAATTGGAAAACAGGGATTATTAACAAAACCAAAACCATAGAAAAATTAACGTTGTAGATCATTGTTCTATGACCTGTGGAGAGACAGGTGGCTCCAACTAATGGTTGATTTGAGAAATATTTTTGGCCGTTTATTATATGGTTTGACTGCTGGGTGTTAGTTAAGATCATAGATAAGAGCTGTTAATGTTGCTGTTATAGGCGGTTTTCCAATTACCAGAGCACAAAGTGCTTTTGTGCCGCACAGTGCGGCAATTTTAGGACATCAATTGGAACATGGTTGTTTTAAAACCAACCGGTAGAGTACACTGCTCACCATAAGGTTAAAAGTGTATTACTCATAAGTTATCAATTGACGTTTATGTGTACGTAAATTATTTACAGAATAATTCAATAATTACTAGAGCACAAAGTGTTTTTCTGTCGCCCTGTACCGTAATTTCCGGGCCTTAATTGGAACATACTTCATGTTTTATGATAAAGTTTTATGTTTAGTTAGTAAACCTACATAAAACATCCCAAAGGCACAATTATTTCTTGTGCTAATTTGTGCGAGCCAGTGCTGTAATTGGACTATGCTCAATTGTGCGCTAATTGGAAAATAGCAATAGATTTATTATAACTCAAATAGTTGTTAATTTGATTGTAAATATAAATTATTTCCCAAATCAACCGTCTCGTGACGCCAACCATCGTTTAACATTTCAGGTTTCTTTGTGTAATTTTATTGTCTATTAATCTAGTTACTTGTTTTATGTAATATCCATAGAACAATGATTTACAGTTCATTTTTTATGGTTATGTCTGCGCACAGATCAATGTTGTGAGAATGTTTACGCATACTGTCTGTGTTTAATCTGTGATACTGTCAAATTTGTCAAAGCGGCTTGTAGATTTACCAATAAATTTGAAGAAATGGAAAACCGTTTTGAAATTTATGATATTTTGTAATAGTCGTATTAATTTTAAATATAGTCTCCGTATCACAATAACCTAAATAACAGCCACCTTCGTTGAGTTTAGAGGAATATATATTTTTAAAGAATCCACAATGGATATGGAAGAGGATGATTCAATGGAAATCGACGAAACTATTCCTGCAACCCAAATTATAGAACGTAGATCCGATGATTTTTCACTCATAAATACTTCTACAACTAGCAATGTAGATTCAACCCAAGATAAAGGTGAAACAATGCCAGAACAGCCTGTTACCACCTCCAGTCAGGAAGAGTCAACTGTACAAGTATCTAAAGATGATTCAAATATTTCAACAGCAGCTGAACAAAAAGAAGTAGCGAAAAAACAAGAAGATGTTGTAGTACTAGATGATGATGAAGATGAACCTATGGTTAACAACTCAAAAGGTGTGTTGTTTCCTAGTCTAAATGCATAATTTTACTCTCTAGTATCTATATTTTTAGAACCTGCTCCTGCAAAATCAAATTCAACTGAAATAATTGATTTAGTAGATAAACCACACAATACAAGATGTTTAAATCCATCTTGTGATGGTCATAGTGATGTTTGCTTTCCAGCAGCAGATTTCTGCTTGTCCTATTATCGTGTGAAAAGATCCAAAAGTCACAAAGAAGAAGTTTGTGAAGATTGTTATCAAAAGGCTGTTTATGATTTTGATGCCTTGGGAACTGCTTTGAAGAATAACCAATTAATGTTGGAGGTAAAATATTGTTATATATTTTGTATACTCCTATGGACTCCTACAAACTTAAGTTGCTGTTCATTTTAAAAGCTGTATGAATGTTCCTATTTAGTTAAAAGTGGGAGATTTTTTGAGAGGGAGTACCAATAAATGAGATACTCTGGTATAATTTTGGATCAGTCTTAGTGTGTAGGGTATATACTTCATTTAAAGTTCATTTATTTAATTTTCTGTACAACATGTAGATGGTTACAACCATTATTGACTGCAACACATTTTATTCTGTGGAGTTCAGTATCAAAGTGAGTTTTTGATAAAGGGCTAGTAACCAATGTGGGCAACATACTAAGATATACTGCACGTTTGTGTTGATAAGGGTTGTGTGAACTATTGGAATAGTAAGGCCAGTGTGTCATGGTTTATGATAAATGTAAGCTTAAACTATATTTTTCCAAATTACAGATAATGTTAATTAAAATTTATCCATTTAGATTTTTAATACAATATCTGACAGATTTTTCAACCCACAAAAATAGTGAATTCTCCCAAAATTATTCTCCATAGTAAAAAAATACCACTGACAAAAAAAATGTTTAGCCAAAACTTATTCTAGTATTTTACCAAAAATGCTATTACTTTTGTAAGCTAATTGTCATGCATGCTAGACAGACAAGGATGCTAAGAGAATGATTGAGACTTGAGGGGACAGGATATAAGTTGAGCTGGGCAACTAGAGCAGTGAATTGTGAACTTTTGGTGTAATTAAATTAAATTATTTTAAAACCCACAGACTTTGTAGCTATAACTGACCTGACAGCAATGTCTACTTCATGTGTCATTCCACATGGGGTGCAGCAGTACTCCATGGTTCACAAAAAGAAAAATAGACATATGGACACATTTTTGTATTAATTGATGCTTAATTAATCTAGACTAAAGTAAAATTAATGAAAATGCCAACATCTCATAATGTAGGGAGGAAAGAAGTTGGTAGGGGGATGAAAAAATAACATTAAAATTTCCCTAGTTGCTGAACATAAATAATTCTATACAAAATAATTGCAAGATTACCATTTGTAGTTGGATTAGTGTAACATTAACTTAAAATTCACAATATTTTCTAGACCATTAAATATTACAATGAGTCAAACATATATGAGCTATTCCTTTACTGACCTGCTCCTGTCATGTGGCTGCATTTATAAGCCATCTCAATTGGTCTCAAAGACTTCTCGGTAAAACTAGAAATTTGTGTCCCACTTTTTATATTCTTAATCATACACAATGGCAATACATTGTTTTTGGCAAATGTGTGTTTGTTTTGTTTTTATTACAGTGAATAATTTTGAAAGAATTCCCCTACTGCTACTGTCAATTAAACATTGTAACACTACATTATGTAAGGTTCAATTCTTAAACAATTGTGTCTTGGTATCTCTATTTTACAGATGTGTATGATTTTGAAGATAAGAAAATCTGATTGACCCATATGCAGTATGGTCATTTAAATTTTCTACACAAACTTAAAAATTGAGTTTTTGTGTCTATGGGCCAATTTGAAAAAATAAATAAATAAATAATAAATTACCCAAGAAAGCTTGATAATTTTCAATAATTAGTTTTTTGTTAAAAAAAAATATTTTTTTTTTATGTTCTATTACTTATTCATTGCAACTTGTTATTATTTGCAAATGTTGTTATTGTACAGACCATGAAAATGTATGATATAGATCTATCTAATTAATGTTAAAGAAATTTGGTCTAGTAATATTTATATTACATCATTGATTAGCTATTAAAAAATAGAGGATCATTAAATATCAGCATTTTCATTGGTAATTTGAACCCTGTGTTCTAATTAAAAATGTTATAGGTTGACTATCCTATCATAAACGAAACGCTACAAATAGAAGACAGTGATGAAGAAGAAGATACTCCAGGCGAAAAATTGGAATACATAGATGATGAGAATTTTGAATTTATTCGAAAAAACATCGACGATGTCATAATGGAAACTTTAGAGAAGTTCAATATCAAAAGTCGAATGCAGTCAGAAGTTGACTACTTACGTGAATCAGAAAAAAAAGTTGAAAGTAAGGAAATGACTTTTTTTTTCAACCATCCGATGCGTCACTAATTGTTATTTTCAGGTGCAACAACAGATTTGACGAAACAGGTAAAAGAAATTCGAAGTGTTTTGGATGACATTCAGTTAAATTTATACAACCAATTCCGCCCAGAATTTCGTAGTTTAAAAGGTTTAACAATAATCGACGATTCTAACCAAACTATTATAAAAGTTGGTAAAGTATTTTTCTTTTATCATAAATATTGTTAACTAACTAACTAAAATGTTTCCAGATGGTGTTACTAATGCTAATATCGCAGATAACCAGAGAAAAAGTACTCGTTCTCACAAACCTGTTTCTTATGTGGAAATAGATGATGGCAGTTCTAATAGTCCAAAAGTTGCTGCTCCAAGTCTTGAAAAAACCATAGATAGTGAACCGCCTAAAGATTTGCCGCCAGTTATGCCCATCGAAAGGCATCCACCAGAAATTGGTAAGATTAAACTTTACTTTTTCTTTGTAAATGCCTCTGTATGAATGATTTACAATTTTTTTAGTCTGATGTTTCATCGTTTCTGCCACTAATTCTGGTCAATGATAATTCGCTTTTTGTCTCTAACATAAAAAAATCAATTGTTATGGACAAAAATGATTTCTCTAAATGCTTTATTAATAATTTCTTTGAAAATGAACATTTGCATATGTTTTATGGAGAAATAAGAATGAACAACAAATGGGGAGGTTCTTGCATAGATAATATGTACTGTAAAAGTAATGAACTTGTAAATAGTGCCTATAAATTATTAAATAAGATTACTGATCATGATCCTTTACTATTAAGCATTGATACTGAAGCAAGTCAAACCTGTCCTAAAATGAGTAGTACCTATCAATTATTGTAAATTTATATGCATATGTCCTCTATAACTACAGTGAATGTATTGATGCATACCCACAATTATACTAAAAATTTATGATATTTTTAAAGGAAAATACAAAAAAGAATTACGCATGTCAATGAATGAAATACTAGAGTGGATGATAAGAAATCCTTGGGTTCAATTTAAAATTATAAAACTAATATTCACTTTCACTTTTCTAGAAAACTTTTATTTACATCGAATGTACAACAGCTGATTCAAATATCACAATAACAATTTTAAATATAAGCTCCTCGCTCCATCAAATGAACTCGCGATCGTGGCCTGCTTCCTTTATAAAACCAGCGTCGAATTCTCCAGTAAAATCAGTCATCACTCCTACGGCTGTCGAGTCATTTCGAAAACCATTTTTTTATCTCAAAGAGATTGTTGTCGTACTGAAATGAAACAGGGTTGGCTTCGGGTACATTTCGTAACACTGCCCACCCTTTAATTCTGATCGTCCCGATCAGAAACATCCTCTCCATGGTAGGGAGCGAGTCGATCTAAATGAACCACCTTCAATTTAGCCTTGGGATTTCGACGGATCCGGTAGACGACGTCATTCAGCCTCTTGACCACCTCGTATGGACTATCCCAGGCGGGTGTAAGCTTTGGGGATTTACCCTTGCTCCGTTGGGGGTTGTACAGCCAGACTTTGTCCCTCTCCTTGAACCCGACTGAATTGGCCTTGAGGTCGTATCGCGTCTTCATCCGGTCACTGGTGGCCAACATCTGCGTTCGGGCTAATTCGTGTATTGCCAGCATGTTATGTCCGAGCTGGTCGGCATAATCGTCGATGTCTTGGGGAGGTTCTTCGGGGGAGATAATCCCAAATCGCAGGGTAATCGCAGCTCCTTTCCGAATAGGACCCTGGCTGGGGTCAGGCCTGTACTATTATGTACAGCAGAGCGATATACCAACAGGAATAGGGGAATATACTCATCCCAATCACGCTGGTTATTATTGACGACCTTGGATAGGTGTTGTTCCAAGGTCCTGTTGAATCTTTCCACCATTCCGTCTGACTGTGGGTGTAATGGTGTTGTTCTCGTTTTCCTGATCCCCAACATCGTGCAGACCTTCTGGAATACATTCGATTCGAAGTTACACCCCTGATCTAAATGTAATTCAATCGGGACGCCAAACCTGCTGAATAGTTGTTCTACTAGCACCGTCGCTACCGTGGTTGCCTCTTGGTTGGGTATCGCATATGCCTCAGGCCATTTGCTGAAGTAATCCATTGCGACCAGAATGTATTTGTTCCCCCTCTCAGACTCGGGAAACGGACCGGCGACATCGATGGCAATTCTTTCAAATGGGACGCCCACATTGTACTGCTGCATTCTGCCCTTGGTCCGGGTCTTCGGGCCCTTACTGGCGGCACAGGTGGCACATTTGCGGCACGAAGCTCTGACGTCTTCGAAGTAATTCACCCAGTAGTACCGCTGGCGAACTTTGTCTAGGGTTTTATTCATGCCCAGGTGGCCTCCGGTAATTCCATCATGTACTTCGGTCAGGATGGCTGGTACCTTTTTCTTCGGAACTACCAGTTGGGACTTGGTTTCTCGTCCATCAGCGCTTTCCCAAACTCGCTTGAGCATTCCATGTCTACTCTTAGAGAGTCCCACTGAGCCCATAACGATTTCAGCACGCCGGAGTATCTAGCTACCTCGTCCCATCGTGGCCTGGGTGCCCCTCTCATTTTGAGTGACAAGATTGGTTCGATGTCTCGATCAGCCATTTGGTCCTGGATGCACTGTTCCGTTGTCCAGTCTTCATTGGCCTGCACTCGGATCTGCCTGATGGAGATACCCTCTCGCTGTTCCGTCTTCAGACAATGTCCGCATTCCGCTCTACAGGGTCTCCTGGATAGGGCATCGGCGTTATTGTGCAAACGGCCGGCACCGTGTTCCACCTTGAAGTCGTATTGCTGTAATTTCTCCATCCATCTTGCCAGTTGTCCTTCCGGTGTCTTCATGTCCAGCAGCCATTTGAGTGCGGCATGATCTGTTCGGATTAAGAAATGACGACCATAGAGGTATTTGTGGAAATGGTCTACAGCCCTTATTATTGCAAGAAGTTCTTTTCTGGTGACGCAATAATTTCTTTCCGGTTTCGAGAATCCACGGCTGTAATACTCGATCACTCTCTCTTCACCATCTTGCACCTGGGATAGGACGGCCCCCAACCCTGTGTTGCTGGCGTCGGTGTCTAAGATGTACTTGCCGGACTGTGTTGGAAAGGCTAGGATTGGGCTGGAACATAGTGCTGCCTTCAGTCGCCTGAATGATGTTTCGCAATCTTGATTCCAATGGAAGGTCTCTTTCTCAGTGGTCTGCCGATGTAGACGCGCAGCAATGGTGGCAAATCCCTCAACAAATCGCCTGTAGTAGGAACATAGGCCCAAGAAGCTTCGGAGTTCATGCTTGTCTCTGGGACTGGCCAATCACGGATGGCTTCTATCTTGTCTTCGTTGGTGCGGACTCCTGACTCGGACACGACGTGGCCGAAATACTCTACTTCCTTTTGGAACAAGGAGCACTTCTTCGGGGTGAGTCTCAGGTTGGCATTATTAATTCTGGAGAATACTTCGTCCAGGTTCTTCAGATGGTCGTCGAATGTCTGACCCATGACTAGAATGTCGTCGAGGTATACTAAGCACGTCCTCCTTGTTCCGCTCAGTACATACTCCATTAGCCTCTCAAATGTAGCGGGTGCATTACATAACCCAAAGGGCATGACCGTGAACTGAAACAGCCCTTTACTGGTGGAGAACGCTGTCTTCTCTCT
Organism: Octodonta nipae; assembly: GCA_034190945.1. NCBI lineage: Eukaryota > Metazoa > Arthropoda > Insecta > Coleoptera > Chrysomelidae > Octodonta > Octodonta nipae. The sequence goes on along the minus strand of CM067216.1, from coordinate 57,603,287 downwards.
GTCGTTTGCATGTAGACCAACCTGCCAATATCCACTTTTTAGATCTAGTGTGGAGAACCAACGGGAGCCTGCTAGTGTGGTCAAAGTGTCATCGATTCGGGGTAGTGGATAGCTGTCTTTCTTCGTGACATTATTCAGCTTTCTGTAATCCACGCAAAATCGGGTGGTTCCATCCTTCTTTTTAACTAGCACGACGGGAGCAGACCATGGGCTGATGGATGGCTCAATAACTCCATTTTGTAACATGGACTCGATGTTTTCCTCGACTGCCTGTTGTTGCCCCAATGGTAGTGGTCTAGGTGGTATTCTGATGGGTTGAGCTTTTCCGGTATCAATTCGATGCTGGATGATGTTGGTGCGACCGGTGGTTCCATTTTTACTGTTAAAGATTTGCCAGTGCTTTGTGATAAATTGCTTGGCTTTCTTCTGGTTCTCTGGTGTCAAGTGTGTCAAATGGTCAGCAAACTGTTGTAGGAACTCTTTATCGGGCCCTGTCTCCTTCACCTGTCTGCCCTGTCTGGTACTCTTCTTCGCAATTGATGATGGTCTCTACTGGCTCGAAACAAGCTATCTCTTGATCATTGGTAATTCTGATGTCGTTGTTGGACAAATTGGTATATATCGTCCGGTTTTAACTATAGCCCGTCCAACTAAGTAGTCATGAGTTGAGTGTACGGGCTCCACCATTCCAACGCATCTCCCAGGATTGCTGTCTAGCTGCCCATGAATAATCTGTTCCGTTCGACCGGGAATTCTAGCTGAAGACTTTGCCACAATTTTTATGGAGGTGACTGAACTGTTGACGGGTCGTGTCAATACAAATTCCTCATTTAGGAACCGAAGAACATCATATCTCGGGTCGAACATAAATCCATGCTGGCTAATTAGGTCCATTCCCAGTATAAAATCGTCCTCAATATTCGCTACCAGGACCCTATGCCGGATCATGTTGTCCCCTATCTGTAGCACGACATCTGCCTCACCCTGTATTGATATGGACTCGCCGGTGACTGTTCTGAGCTGGATGTTATTGGTAACTGGTCGAATTTCTGATGCTCTCAAGACCCTGGATTTGGCAATGGACACAGCGGCGCCGGTATCGATGGTGATGGTAACTGCTCGCCCATTGATGGTGCCTCTGATGACCAGGCTGCTGCTATCTCTGCACAATCCCCGGATGGATAACGCTTTGGGGGTTGGTGGAGGGTCAGTCAGCATTCGCCCCCTTATGCTGACTGGCTGACAGTCCCTGGACATGTGGCTGTTCTGTTGGTTACCCCTAGTCGGTGATCGTTCAGGTAGCCTGTCCGCCCACAGCGGTAACATGCCCCTCTGGTGCCAGTTCTTTGTGACCGTTCTAATATTTTGTTCAGACCAGCCATCAGCGCTTGACCCTCGGACCCTCGGCTTGGACATGTTCATGACGGCCTCTACTTCCAAAGCCCGAAGTAGAGCTTCATTACTCTTCTTGACGCCACTTAGTCTTAGATTTCGTTGTACTTCCACATCTCTGATGCCGTTTATGAAACTCTGTGTGGCCAACTGGTCTTTCGTTTCCTCTGGCAGGTCTGGGTAGGACAAGTGAACTAACCGTCTAATCTCTGCTTCGAATTCTTGAAGGCTTTCACCGGATTTTTGCGTTTTTCCACTCAGTTGGACTTGGTATACCTGGCTCAAGGATTGATTGTCGTAGCGTTTGTCTAGGATGGCGATGATCTTGTCGAAATTGCCTTGTTCATCGACTGGAATGCTTTGGAGGAGTTCTAGGGCCGGACCTCTTAACGAAATTACCAGAGACGTGGATTTTTCTTGGTTGTCCTATCCATTAGCTGTAGCCACGGCTTCAAATTGCCGTTTATACATGGGCCAAGATGAGCTGCCATCAAATGTGGGTGGTTTGCTAACGGAACCTTTGGTACTCACTGTGTGCTGGTATTTCCCTCGCTGTAAGTCCGGTTGCATTTTTTTTATTTCTGTTTCTACTTTATTCTGGATGGCACTGATTTTATCTTGTGTTTTGAATAGAACTGATTTCAAACTTTACCTGGCTTTGGATGGAATCGAGGTTATCTACTTTGGTTTAAAGAGTGTCCACCGTATTTTTTATGGTCTTAATGTCATCATTTATTTCTTTTATGTCTGACTCAACTATTTGCATTCTGTCATTAACTGTTTCATTAAGTTGTGCTACTATTTGCATTAATTGTTCAAATTGCAGTTGTCTTTTCTCTTCAGTTTCGTGTCGATTTAATTCAATTTGATCTTTCTCTTCAAATACTTTAAAATCATTTTGTCGTTTTTCTTCTAATAATTTAAATTCATTTTGTCGTTTTAATTCAAGTTGATATCTTGTTTTTCTACAAATTTCGAGAATAATCCTTCAACTAAATTATGTTGTTCACTTTTCATCGTGGAAACTAGATTTTTTTGTTTTTCTTCCATCGTGGATACAAGATTTTGTTGTTCGCTTTTCATCGTAGTGAGATTTTCTAATTCTATTTTACGTTTTTCATCAAAAGATTTTACTAACCTTTGTTGAATTTCTTCTTGATGTTGTTTTTCCTTCTTGTCACGTTTTTCTAGAATCTGTGCAATTTTTTCGTCCAGTCCCTCTGTAACCTGCTTGACTATTTTTTTGGTAGTTTCGTCCATACTACGGGTTTCCATAAATCAAATTAGGATTTTAACTGCACTTAATCTTTTACTTCTGATCACCAAATTGTTGTAAAGTCCGTGGGTTCAATTTAAAATTATAAAACTAATATTCACTTTCATTTATTTACATCGTATGTACAAAAGCTGATTCAAATATCACAATAACAATGTTATATATAAGCTCTTCGCTCCATCAACTAATTCGCGATCGTTGCCTCCTTCTTTTATAAAACCAGCGTAGAAAATTCTCGTAAAACTCATCATCACTCCTACAGGTGCCGAGTCTTTTCGATAACCATTTTTTATCTCCAAGCGTTTATTGTCGGCTTTGGGTATATTTCGTAACAATATAAGAATTGACAAAAATGTCCAAGAGACAAAATAGAGAATAACAAAAAGAAGAATAAAACAATAAATCATTCTTACTCTTTCCAACTAATGAACTAGAAGTCATGAAAACAATAAAATAATATTAAAAATAAACCAGGTTAGTGTTACTGTCTACATCCCAATATACTGAAAAAATAGGGAGACTTCATAAAATGCTGCAAAGTAGCAAGTGTCCAAACAAAATAAAAGTGCTGAAGTTGTTTAAATTTTTGAATCTGGAGAGATATATTTGAAAATCTTTTTCATGCTGGAATAACACATTTTGTAGAAAAAAGCAAAATAATCAATAAGAATCAATTTGAATTTTGGAAAAAATTAAGTGTAGAAATGCAATAAAGAAAGTAACGGAATATATTTATAAAAAACTGTTTATCGCTAAAGCATTCATGCACTGAATCACATTATACAATTCAAGAAATTTTTGGTATAATGCCAATGAAGATACAGAAAATGAGAATAATATAAGTATTCCACAAAAAATCATTTAGGACCAATTCTTTGATCTGTATCAACTCTGCTTTCTATCATATGGAATAATAATATTTGTTTATGCCAATGATACTGTGTTCAGGTGAAGATTGGAAAAATGTATATAAGCAAGTGAACCTATTTAAAAACATCTCTCTGTGGTTATGTGAAAATAAATTAACACTAATTATTAATAAAACAGTGTGCATATAATTTAGGTATTAGACTTAACAAACAATTGACAAGCCCCACCTACTTTGACACCACGACCTTTATAGACCTGTAAAGTAATTTTCAAAACTTCTGATTAATGTGATTGATGATTTGTGATGTCTAGAAGCAATTTATTTGATTTTTTTTAATTAGTCCCTGTTTCCTGGTTGATTAAAGTCAATTTCAAGATTTTCTATTATTAGCAATGCCTTGAATATTTTAATTGCTACAAAAAATCGCTTTTAATTTTCCCTAAAATCAATGATTTTACACGAAAAATGCATACAGTGATAAAGACCGACATCGTGAATTTCTGAATAATTATTTTGCCTCAGATAAGTATTTGAAATTTAAAAATGGAATAAAGTGTAGTTGGGCAATCTCATAAAATTGCAGGGACACCGATTCTCGAAACCATTCGACCGCTCTATAACTCGAATGTGAACGTATGTCATATGAAAACTGACATATTTGAACTTTAAGATATGGGTTAAACCTCATTTATGTCAATTTTCAAACGACTTACTCCGAAAATTGATTGGTAGAGCGGTCGAGTGGTTTTGAGAGTTGGTTGTCTCCACAGAAATTCTTCCTCACAGGTATTCTGAACTATCTGATGTCTACAATATTCTGGTGTATAAATAGTCTTTGACTCCAAATCTGTAGTCGTTATCAATCACTGTATGATTTAATCGAAAGCTTTTACTTAAATTTTCGATTTTATATAAATTTTGTTTTTTGTCAAAAATTTTCACAGTGATAGTCTGACTGGTAGGCGATCACTTGATAGTGGAAGTTCTGTTTTTCTTGTTTAGTACAGAGGTCTAGTGAAACAGAATTTATTGGTATATTTTTGAATAAGCCCGCATGTTTCAAACACTTAATGTCATTCCAACAGAAATATATTACCAACTATAAGTCATCTGTTACTAACAAATTTGTCTGTTGGGTTAATATTATTAATATGTTTTCCAGTCCACGTTTTGTTGAAACAAACCTAATGTTTAAGTTCGTACATATATAAACAAGAAATAACATTACACTAGTTCATAGAGCAAAATTGAACTCATTTTCGGACATCAATTTCCACAACAATTCGCTTATACTCTTATGTCAGTAACAGTTTTATAGAAAAAAAAATGATAAGATTTTTATAACAAATTCGTAGAAGTAAACCGTTTAAATAATAAAAACCCGCAAAATACCAATTTCTTTTGTTTTTGGCTTATATAATGAAAAGTAATGAAGGAATGGTAATGATGTCAATGGAAAAGTTGTAAAGGATAGAAATCATTCTTAGTGAGTGAGCATTTGTAAGTGCTGATTAGATCTTCACCGAGAAAAGTTAGATAAATTGGTAAAAAGTGGATTTTTTCAAAAATTGATAACTCTCTGGTAACTAACACTGGATTAATCATCGTCAACATGAGATGTTATATTTATATTGGCTTACGATGGGTAAGTAATTTAAATAAATTTATATGGGCTTATGATGGATAAGTAATTTAAATAATTTAGATAGATATTTTACTTAGTCCACCGTATTAACCAGGCTAGTCCGATTTTGAAAGTTGGTATAATCCACTTCAATTTGCCTATCATGGATTTTCGTTATAATGCTGGAAATTGGTTTAAAATAATAGTAAATATTGCATTAAAAGTGTGAATATGATATAGCAAGCAAAGCACTGACAATAGCTGTTAAGGATGTTGAGGTGACTGCACACAGTACAAATTATAGTTAATTGTATTATAATATGTTTTTTTTTTCTCCGCAGTTTATTATTTACCTAACTGCATACTCCTCCATTTTTCCATTGGTATATTGGGTTAATTGGTTAACTGTTTACTATTTATTATTATTAATTAAAATACTTTAAAAGTGAGGGTCGCTCCTTTAAGCCAATATTGACAAGCATTATTAATACATTTTCCGACACTGGAAGGAAACTTGACGATATACAAAGTGAAGTGTGAAGGTTTCCCCGATACTGCTTACTGTTATTAATTAAATTACTTTTTCCACTGGCTGAATAGGCTACTGTCATGACTACTGAGGCAAAGTAAGGGTCAGTCATTTAAGCCAATATTCACAAGCACTAATAATACATTTTACTCACTGTAAACAATGTAAGATATAGAAAGTGAATATCATACATTCTGAAAAATATTTGTATACATTTCTACGTTATAAGCTATCATTAGAAGGAAGATTAAGGTGCCGGCCAACTTGTAAATTATTTAAAATCAGTGACTATATCAGTTTTTCCTGAAAAATGCTATGATCACGATTTATAAATACTCATTTTCAATATTTTCCGATTCTCTACAACTTTTCCATTGACGGCATTATGAACGCATTGTCACATTTCACAATATAAGCAAAAAAAGAAAAAAGCCACATTTCTAGGTGTTTTTAATAATTTACGTGAGGGCCTAAGCGATTCGCGGTTTATTTTTTTATCACTTTTTTTATCTCCAGGACAGATTTACTATGTGGTAAGAGAGAATTCCCAGAGCTCGTGGATTCGAGCTCGTCTGATCCAGATCATTCCACCAACTGCCGGACAAAATCAAGCACCTATGTATAAAGTTGTAGAGCTCAAACAGCAGAGGGAGCGCGTGTTGAGTGGAAAATATCTTGCTTACATGGACCACAGCAAAGTTAGATTGCCCGTGGGAACGAGAGTGATATCGATGTTTAAAGAAATGAATACAGAGGAAAAGAAAACTCGACACGATCCGTATTATGCTGGCATAGTGGCGGAGCAGCCTTTTAGTGGAAATAAGTTTAGGTACGTTGAACATTTAGTATGTTTTTCATCTAGTATAACAAATTAGTTTTAACCGGCGATTTCGTTCGGTTGGAATTAAAAAAAAAACGGCAGTCATTTGAGACTGAAAGTTGTTGTTTCTCTTTCTTTGTGTCATTCTTAGTAATGGACATAAAGGACCCCGCACAAATATTGAGGGTTTGGGTTCCCGGTCAAATTGGCTGCAATTTTGGTATGTTGTATTTTATGACGTCCTGATCAAAAGTTACCATAGGCACAAAGTCTAAAAATGGACAGTTTTTGAGATATCATGGTCATATTGAACAAAAATAAACTATTTTCGGACTATATAAGAATTATATTAACTAAGTATGAAACTACTCCCTAAAAATTTTGGGTAATTAAGTCATAGGTTATAGCATGGAACCTTTGATCATGACCTGTAAGTAACCTCAAGGTCATTTCAAGGTCAAACTGATTTTGAATATAAGATTGCGTCATTTTTTATAGCAATAGGAAAGAGGGCTATCGAAAAGCTATTCAGCTTTTACGAGGATTGAGTCTTTCAATTAGAATGAAAGCTCGCACGTCTTGAAGTTGGTGAGGGACAACTGTCGACAGAGGGCGCAAAGACGGATTTAGGTCAACACCGGACTACATCGTAGTTAACCGTTTAGTTTCCGGAACACGAGTTTCAGATCGTCTGATTCCTAAGTTACTATTGGGTTAAGAAATTTCCGGCTCTTTCCTATTGTTATAAAAAATTACGCAATCTTATCTTGAAAATCAGTTTGACCTTCAAGGATACTTGCAAGGTCATGATAAAAGGTTCCATGCAATAACCTATGACTTAATTTCCCAGAATTTTTAGGGAGTAGTTCATACTTTTCAAGTTAATATGATTCTTGCATAGTCCATTTTAAGATTTTGTGCCTATGGTAACTTTTAATCAGGACGTCATGAGGTGCAATATACCAAAACTGTATGCAGTTTGACCAGGAATCCAAACCCATAAGATTTGTGTGGGGACCTTTCAGTACAATTAAAATAATTGTCACTATTTTGTTACGATTCAACTATTAATCTTGATGTGTAATTTATTTCTTAATTTAATTATAATTGCAAAGGAGCATATGATGTTAATTTTTAATTAAAATATAAAATTTGTAATAAGAATTCAAACATTCTCTACCTAGTTAATAATCAGGCAATATATAATGAGGTCACTTTAATTATAACAGATTAAATCATGGAAACATTATTTAAGTAGATATTTTTTAAATATCTCGTTTTTAGACTATTCCAAATAGTTTAATCCAATACATATTAAAGAAGTGTCTGTTAAAATGAATTCGGGTGGCGCTGATGTAGCAAGGGGGTGGAGTTTAAACAACATGTCAAAATTTATTAGAATATCTCATACATATTTAGGAAACATATACCTTGCTTGAAAAAAAGATAAAACCGGCGGCTTAACATTACCTAATATTATTTTATATTTAGCAATTCATATTCTCTTTCTACACCAGCACCATTGTGGTCACTTCTTGAGCTTGTTATTTAATGTTGTTTGCTGGACACTTTTTCAGTTTAATCCCCATGTAAGTTTGCCGTCCTTATCTCAACCATTCATAAACTTGCCTTTTTTTGTGCTGTTCTCACTTCTGATGTATGTCAAATCCCTAATATCGCAAACAGAAAATTGGGATGTTTGTTAGATTAAAAAACCATTTTTGTGTTGGTATTGTATATTAATTGGTTGCTTTATTTGTTTATATACTATACTTTATTGATTTTCTATAAAAGAAGAGACTGGTATCATATATTGTCACTAGATTATATTACTGCGGACATCAAGATAGCAAATAACGTATTGTCTTTTTATTGTATTGATGTTTTATATGTTTTTGGAATAAGTATATAAATATGTTCATTTCTGCAGATACCTTATCTTTTTTGACATCGGTTACTCGCAATATGTAACTTACGAAGCTGTCAATTTAGTCGTCAACTCAAGTCCTAACGTTTGGGAGGATGTTTTTGTCGACTCAAGGCCCTTCATCAAAAAATATCTCGAAAGTCAAGACAGACCTATGGTTAAGTTAGCGAAAGATCAAACAGTTCGTGTCGAGTATAATGGTAAGTATTCCACACCAGCGTGTGGTTTTATGTTAAACATTGACATATATTTTTCTCTTGTTAATTTAAGGAAAGTGGTCTCTTTGTACCGTTCTCGACGTCGATTGTTCTCTTGTCCAAGTAAATTTCGAAACTCTGAACAGAAAGGAATGGATATATAGAGGTTCTACGAGATTAAGTCCAATGTATAGAGAAGAACAAGCTGCCAACACGAGGCAAACTGGTGTTAGACCGAGAAAAATGGGACCGGTAAGGCCGTTTTATTGTGTTATACATTTTTTCCTAAGTAATTTTGTTCCAGAACGAATCTGCAGCGGTGGTTCAGTACACAAGAAATAATGATTTTGTACAGTCAACACAACAAGAACCTGCTCCTCCGTCGGGAGTACGAGCTGTGGCCAGAAAAAGTACCACCAGGCCTCAGGCCAATAACATTCCCCCATCTAACATCAAACCTTTCCTGCCTCCAGTACCTGCAGCGCCTACAAACACGACCGGTCCTACCAGCAAAATAATGGTAAGATTTTAATTTTCATTTTTAAGATCTTAATTGTTGTTTTTAAGAAGTTTTTCGCGTTTTCAATATTATTTTTAGGGATTTTTTTCGGAAATAGCAACATTGTTGAGATTATGAACTATATATTTAAAAATACAAATTGAAGGTGTGACTCTGATCTTGAAATATTTGACGCCTCAAATATATATATATATATATATACCGGGAATTCATCCGCGTACTTGATAATTGATCCCTACCGGGATCGATGGTACGACGGTCGAAGTAGCCTAGTTACTCGATCACGGACGGAACTCTGATGGTCGTGTTCATCCGTTGAAAGTTTTGTCCCTGTAAAGGAACATGTTTCGCCAAAATCTCACTTGGCATTTTCATAAGGCTTTTCCCCTCTTCCAACGTGGCTGCAGGATCCGGAGAGAAACTCCGATATGATTTTTGCTATCTCCCGATCCCCTCCTAATTGTGTTGAGGGGGCGGTGCCGTTTGTTTTGAAGACCGATGACGTGGTTCACCGATGAATGTTCCGTCCTGCAACGAGTGACGGAATGCTATTGTAAAAACTTCCAGATGCCACGATTATTGAGCTTCCCTAATTGAAGTTGTTTTCTGTGGCCAGATGCTTAGACCCCTCAAAGTTGATTCTATGTCCTGTTTGCTGTTGATGTTGGAACAGGGCCGAATGCTGAGTTTGTGCTCTTCGATTCGGGCTTCGATCCTACTGTTTGTTTGACTACATATGCTTGCTCGCAAAGGTAAGACAAGTGGACGACCTAGAATGCATCGTCTTATGAGGTTTGTAAGAAGTTTTGATGTTGCCCTAAAGATTCTTCCGATCCGATCTGGTACGGAAGGGAAACGCCACGGTAGTGGTGTTTAGTTCCTCTTGTTTGTGTTTGGCATGAACACAAAAGTGATTTGCTACTGCTTGTATTTGGGAGGGATGATGGTGGGATTTAGCTTAAGGTATCTGTCGGTGTGTGTCGGCTTTCGAAACTGTGTGTTCTACCTTCCCTGTTGTTGTCCTTTTTATGATGTCCAAAAAGAAGGCATCCATCTTCTTCCACTGGTGAATTGGATCCAAAGTTTGCCCGGTGTAGGAAATAGTTCCGTAATGAGGCCAATATCAAGAGAGACCCGACAAAAAGGGCCTTTCTAAATGAGACTTGCCACCGAGGTGAAGCGCCGAAAGGTGCACCGTCGACCTGTCTGTAAATTGCCTGTCAAAGAGAAATTGTGTTTTTGAGGCAATGGCTTGTATAATGTGCGCAGGAAGGTCATTCATGGCAATTTGGTCAGGCTTCGTCGACGGGGATGCTTGGGTAGGATTTGACGTCGATTGCGAGGCGGTCTTCTTCTTGTAAGTTTAGGTCCCCTATTGATGAGAAGATGCTCAATTTTTTACGTAGGATGCGACATTTTCGACTAAAGGTTGCAGGCTGCTGCGAACTTCTCGAGTTGTTGAAGAGGTCCAGTAGAGACCGTACAGCTTGGGGCATCCTGGATTTTTCTCTCGGGAGAGTCTTTTGCGTATGTCGGTCCTGAATCTTGGATTTGGTGTTTTTTCAAGTAGGTTAATTCACATTTTTGAGTTGTAATTTGGTTCATGTCCGTGGCGAGGATGTGATGTCTTTGCCCTTGGTGTTCTTCCCTGGATCAATTCACGTATTTCTTTCTCCGGTTCGACGTGGTGTAGTGTTGATTCTCGCCAGAGATGATATCCTCTTCAACAACTCGACAGCGGAAGTGGACCTAACGCAAGCAGGCCAACGTCGAACCTTTAGTGATCCAGGGAAGAATGTCACAATCCTACGTAATGAACACATTACCGAACATCTTCTCATAACAATCCAAGATTCAGGCTCTCATACCAGATGAGGACATACGCAAAAGACTCATCCCGAGAGACTTATGTAAAAAATTCACAAGGAAGGAATGACAGTACGAGAAGTACCTCGCAGCAGTCTGTCGCATCCTACGTCCGAACATCACAATTTTACCGCAAGTCTCGACGTCAAATCACTTTACCCAAGCATCCCCGTCGACGAAGCCTTGGACCAAATTGCCATGAATGCAGACCTTCCTGCGCACATTATACAACTCGCGGAACATTGCCTCAAAAACACATATTTCTCCTTTGACAGGCAACTTTACAGACAGGTCGACGGTGCACCTATGGGCTCGGCGCTCTCACCTGCGGTGGCAAACCTCTTCATGTCTCATTTAGAAACGGCCCTTTTAAACACAGCCCCCCTGAAACCAAAAGTCTGGCTACGATACGTAGACGATATCTTGATAGTGTGGCCTCATGGGGATACGGAACTCAGCCATTTCCTACACCGGGCAAACTCTCTACACGAAAGGATCCAATTCACCATGGAGATGGAAGAAGATGGATGCCTTCCTTTTCTGGACATCTACTTAAAAAGGACAACAACAGGGAAGGTAGAACACACAGTCTATCGAAAGCCGACACACACCGACAGATACCTTAATGCTAAATCCCACCATCATCCCTCCCAAATACAAGCAGTAGCAAATACACTTATATGCAGGTCACGACGCATTGCAGACGCCAAACACAAACAAGAGGAACTAAACACCATCTCACAGACCTTGAGGAGGAATGAGTACAGCAATAACACCATACGACGAGTCCTGAATCAACAAGAACTACCAAGGCACGAAGAAACCCAACAAGACCCCCCAAAGGCAGCGACCACCCTTCCGTACATACAAGGAGTGACAGATCGGATCGAAAGAATCCTTAGGAAAAGCAACATCAAAACTTCCTACAAACCTCATAAGACGATAAAAAGCATTCTAGGCAATCCCAAAGACCAACGTCCACTAGAGAGTCACGGAGTCTACAAGATACCTTGCGGCGGATGCGAGCAAGCATATGTAGGTCAAACAAACAGTAGGATCGAAGCCCGAATCGAAGAGCACAAACTCAGCATACGAAACAAGACCACAACCTCGGCCCTGTTCCAACATCAACAGCAAACAGGACATAGAATCAACTTTGAGGGCTCTAAGCATCTGGCAACAGAAAACAACTTCAAAAGAAGAACAATTAGGGAAGCTATAGAAATTGAAAAGGAAGGAGAAATCAATAACCGTAACGAAGCTCTACACCCGCATCAAGCCTGGAAGAACATCTTACGGGAAAAGAAAAACAAATTAAAAGAGAGGGCAACAATACCACAACGTTGCATTCCGTCACTCGTTGCTAACTATCAGGACGCCCACCCTTCTAACGAACATCTGCGGCCGCCATCGGTACAAACAGAACCACGTCATCGGTACAATTTGCGACAACGCAATGGTGTCACCCAATCAAAACAAACGGCACCGCCCCCTCAACACAATCGGAGGCGGGGCAAAAAAATAGGAGGGGACTCGGGAGATAGCATAAATAGCGGCGCGCACATATCGGAGCTCACTTCCACTTCAGACGCCACGGAGAGCAGACCAAGCGGAGAACGACCTAGCCGACGATCTCGGATACGAAGTAGTCCGGAAAGGTCCGAACCTGCAGCCACCCTTCGTGTTGGAAGAAAAGGAAAAGCCTTATGAAAATGCCAAGTGAGATTTTGGCGAAACGTCAGGCGACCGTTCCTTTACAGGGACAAAACTTTCAACGGACGAACACCCGGACCATCAAGAGTGCTACATATATATATATATATATATATATATATATATATATATATATATATATATATAGAGAGAGAGAAGAGAGTTATTTCTCTTAATTATGGTGTTATATATCAGTAAACATAAACTATACATTGTTGAATTACTAAACTATTGGTAACAATTTATAAAGAAAATAGAAATAAAGTCCAATAAGACACCACAATATAACATAGGTACTCATTTAACAATAATTCATTTCACATTTAGATTTGTCTGAAGTGTCCATTCACTTTTTAAATTTTTTTGTACCTACTTAATCATTACTTTTTAAAAGTAATAAGCATCTGTATCCAGGGGGTTTCTTAATGACATGCTATTATTTAAGGTCGCGGTTATTGAAAACTTCATATGAACATATGTTCTAAACATCTTCACATTCGAGTTACAGGGTAGCAAAATTTTCAATTTTTTTTAATTGTAGTAATTATGATACTATTGTAGATGTTAATAAAATTTTCTACCTATATCTTCTATGCAACAAAATACATTTCAAAACATCATTTTATGACATAAAATTTAACAGCAAATTCACAGAAGTAAACTTACCGGATCTGTAAGTACGTGACGAGTGATATACTTTGCATTGTGTTCTAGCCTTCCGTTACAATTCTCTTCTATGCCCAGCCTTAATCTCAACGTCATAAGCCACTTTGTAAACTTACCGGATCGGTAAGTACGTGACGAGTGATATACTTTGCATTGTGTTCTAGCCTTCCGTTACAATTCTCTTCTATGCCCAGCCTTAATCTCAACGTCATAAGCCACTTTTCACAATATAAGCAGACAAAATGAAAACAGTTATGACTGATAAACTATTACATAACTGGTGCTGTAATGGTTTGCTGTAAAATTTTATGTCATTTAAAAATCACTATAGACTGGAGTAAATGATTAATGCATGAAAAGTTTATATATCGTAGGAAGGTTCGTCCGTGTTTTCTGGATTCGATGTACATTAGTCGTCCCATGGTAGGTATAATTATTCATTGGTAGGGCCATTAATATTTAGAAATGGCATATAACTTTTTTATCTGTTCCTGCTATCCTGGTCTGAAGATGCTTCATTATACTAGCGGTTGCTTCCGTTGTAAACTGATAAACTATTCGTCTCAACAAGATATACTATCCATCTAAATTCAACTCAAGTAAACCATTTACGAAAACTTATAATTATTTCTTCTAGTATTTCACCCCTCGCGATCAAGTCATCGTCAAACGCCTCTACAAGGCTCACACGTGTTCATCGAGATGTCAAGACTTCCTCACGCACAATTTCAGTCAACTGAGAGGCCACAATCCGCTTTCTAAGCCGCTTTTATGCGGCTGGGGTAGGATGACGTTGAAAGCGAAAGGTCGCAAGGAGATTATATATAAAGCGCCCTGTGGAAGATTACTGAGGGACATATCTGAGATTCACTATTATTTGAGGGTGACCGAGAGCGAAATGACTGTGGATTTGTTCGATTTCAATCACATGGTAAGATGTTTGGCAGAATTCAGCGTCGAGTGCAATCCCGATCCCAAGGACCTATCGAGAGGTAAGGAATTTTTGTATAATACATTGTATTTTTTCAGTTTGAGTTTTGATTTGAGTTGTTATCAAGGCTTCACCACAATCTATTAATTTAGCGGTAACTTTCATGAAATTCGTATAGGAAAATTATTTAACCAATAAAAATCTGCAAAAATATGAATCTTCTTGTATGTGGAAGATTCAGGGAACGTCAACCGCATAGTGGCGCCACTGCATAAAAGGGGTACAATGGCCGCCATGTATGAGAATTTTGTATATGTGGCGGCCATTGTACCCTTGTGTGCAGTGGCGCCACCATGCGGTTGACGTTCCGTGAATCTTCCTCTTAGGTGTCTCACATATGAAGGGATAAAATTGCTATCTAAGAAACGGTAACAGATATAAAAACAATTAAATAGAGAAAAAGTAATGTCATTTAGAACCCAATAGACCAATTAAATAAAACTTTAAAATTACGCCATCTCTTACTGATCTCCAGTTATACAGGGAAAACTAAAAATGTCAGTTATTGTTTTTTTGCCTCTACTCTAAAATGATAGAGTAAAGTTTTTTGACACATTTTGGGAGAAAAAATAAACATCAGAGTAAAAAATTTTAGTATGATCCTGCTTATAGCTTAAATATCCCAATTAAATATTTTTGCCCTGGCAAGAAAACCTGTATTTTTTTACTTGTCGTTTTGCGTGGTTAAAGCGATGTAAATGGTAAAATCGAAAATATCAAAAAAATCACTTTTTGTTTTTTGTAAATTAAGTAATTGGTAAAATTAGGAAAATCAAGTTTTTCCTTGATAACATCTAAACCAAAACTTATAATAGAAACATAAACAACAAACAAACAAGTGTAACAGTAAGCAATAGCAAGATTTATCAAATACAATATACAAATTTGTGAAAATTTCTTTTGTTGCTTTGTCAATTGTAAAAAGCATACTTTTTACAATAATTAATTACGTCTATGGAAAAGCATTAATAGGGCTCAATATTTTGGTAACAAATAGCACTTTAATTGCTAAATTTTATGTAAAATATTCAGTATTTTACCAGCAATTCAATTCACAACAAAAATAAGTTGATTTTACAGCGGGGAAGAGTCTTGTGGCTGCGTGTTTGTGAATAGCTCGTCTATGATTTGTATATTCTGGGCCATTAAAATTACCATCGCACAGCATTGCAAAATGATGTCGATACATAGTAATTTTTAACACTAAAAAAATACCTTTAGACTACTCAGTTTCAATGGTCAGTTGTTTTTTGTAATTTGCACAGCAAAAAAACATTATTTTAAAATTTCGACGACGTCATTCGATAGGCCTTGATATTACCCAAAACTTTTATAAACACATATTTTTACTATAACATACAGTTTAGAAGTTATGAATGAGAAACTTTGGTTTTCCTGATTTCACCCTTTTTTACTTAATTTACAACAAATTTTTTTTTATATATATTTTCGATTTTTCCATTGACATCGCTTTACCACGCAAGAAAAACAAGTCAGAAAGATTACAGTTTTTCTTATCATGGAAAAAATATATTTAATTGGACTATTTAGGCTATGAGCAAGACCATACTATTTTTTTTACTTTGATTATTATTTTTTCTCCAAAATTATCGTATAAAACTTATTATATGATATACCAATGTTTTCATCATTCAATGATTTATCAACATTTTATCAAAAAAAGTACAGATCCGTATTAAAAACAAAGTTGATGATGGCCCAGAAGAGACGAAATGTATCAGTGAAATTGTGGAAAAGTATGTGTAAAAATACTTTTCCTTGTATAATTTTTTTATATTTTTTAAAATAAAAGTGTTAGAGGCAAAAACAAACCATTACATTTTTATTTCCATGTATAACTTGAGAACGGCAAGAAATGGCGTAATTTTTTTTAAGTGGTCAAAGCATAGAGTTATTACCTAAAGATAGCGTGCGTTGTGTATGGGTGCCTGTACAAGTGGATTTGTAATGTTGGATAACAGAGAAAGGAAACCAAGTGGATATATTTCTATGCTTTTGTGTTAAATTATTTTCAGTTATCATCTATGAACCATTACTAAAGTAATCGTATTTATGATGCTTAATGCCCTAAAATGTAATCACACTTGGAAATGAAATGTGTATCTAAAATCCAAACTTTGTAAGGACTGAATCTAACCTCGTTATCAGTGGAAGTGTGATCTGAGTTAATGACTTAAATTTTGTTCTATTTATTTTAGGTCTGGAACAAGTTCCTATTCCTGTTATAAACGGTATCAACAACACTATGTTAGATTTCTGCAATTATTCGATAAAGAGAGTACCCATGGACGGTGTAAACCTAAATGTAGATTCTGAATTTTTATGTGGATGCGATTGTGATGACGACTGCATTGTAAGTATTTTACAGATTTAAGTTATTTCGTGTTTGCTAAATTAATATCTATATGGGTTTCAAGTGAGTCACAAATTTAATAATTATTAAGACATCTCAAGAAAATTTATAATGCAATAGTTTCATAACCTGTAATCGCACGCCTCCAAATGCGCCAGGGTTGTGGGAATGCTCTAGCTTCCCAAGTTAGACATCCTGGTCCTATGGATTTTAAAAGGGATTTTTCGGAAATTAGAGATATTGGATTATAAATGCACTATTTTTTTTCTATTTGCTGAAATATATGTGTTACAATGATAACAAAATTAATAAATAATTTAAAAAAAATTTTTTACTAAAAACATTTTAATACTTTGAATTGTTACTTTGAAATTAATTATTAAAATTGTTATAAATTTATACCGAGTATTGCAGTCGCGGGAGAGAGATCTGGACTGGAATATTAATATGTACTAATATCAGCTCTCCTACAGCTTTACAAACAATTTATAGGTTCTGTCATGATGACTAAGGTGGCCTTAATAACACGTGCAGTTTTACTTAAACAATAGAATATTGTTAGCTATTAAGCTCACCTCTAAATAAGCAAATTTGGAATAAACAGAAATATTATTTACTTGAAAGGAAATGCCATAGATAAGATACAATGTTGCAACAAAGGGGTCTTTCATACTGACTCACGTAACATATGTAACAAAAAATGTAGATAAAAAATTATAACTACGGCTGTCAGTTGGTTTGTCTTCACATTTTAAGAAAATAAACGCAATGGACTCTATTCTATTTTTTAGAATAGATTCTCATGTATCCTTAGGATAAACCCTAGTTTGTATCGTAACTGTACTCATAACCGTTAAGAAGATATTAATGAAAATTGATATTTTTTTTATTCTTTTTATCATTACAGTAAAAGCTTTTTATTCGCGTGGCATTTGTTCCGTAAAAATGGCGCGAATACAGAAACCGTGAATATGGAATGGTAATTTGTAAGGGGGTATATGGTTACATTCCTAGCTGACAAAATAAAAAAAAAACAATTATATGGAAAAATCAATTTAATTGTTCTATTGATTATTTTAGTCCAATATGCCAAGTATAAGCAACTACTTATGTTCCACATTATATAATATTTTTTAACCACCCTGTATAACTATAATTCCACTCCACCTTATATTTCAATCATCCTGCATATGCAACATTTTTTTAACCCTCCGTCCTATAACTCGAATATCCTTACTGCTTATGCTTATTTAACCATTTTTTAAGTTTGTTTATCCACTCTGTATAACTATAGTTTTACTCCACTCTTATTTCAACCACCTTGTATACGCAACTACTTATGTGCCAATCAATACAACATTTTTTTGAACCACCCTGCATAACTTTAGTTCTATTTCACGTTATATTTGAACCATCGTATATATGGAACTAGTTATGTACCACCCAATATTACATTTATTTGTAAGATTTTTTGAACCCACCTGTCTAACTGTAATTTTACTTCCTCCAATATTTCACATTGCTCGCTGCTTGAATTTCCATGTACGCACACACCTACCATCGTATACCATATAGGAAACATCCCTCACCTAAAAAAATTTCTTTTCGATACACTAATACTGTTTTAGCAAATATTTTTACGATTTTCGGAAAAACAGTATGTTTTACGTTATACATAATTATACAGAATCAAGCTGGAACATCTTTTTGTAGAATACAATTTAATATATTCAAATTATAGAAAATTATATGGTACCGTTTGTAATATTCCTTAATACAATGCCGTTTAATTCATCAAATTGACCCAAGCCGTTTTTGAATAATCACTGAGCATACGTAAAAAAAGCGTGCCGACGAATTGATAATCTCCTCCTTTTTGGAAGTCTGTTAATAAGTTAATAAACCTTCAATAAGAAAAGATTCAAATTAAATGTCACGTTTCCAGTGCTTGTTGAAGCCTCTTCTTTAATGGGGTCTGAATTTAGCATTTCCTCGGTCGTTTTCAGTCAGATCTTCATCTTGCGATTCAAGCAACTCCTGAACGTCACTCTATTCTATCTGTTAGAACCCATCTTGTTTATAGTTGAAGTTTGAATTTGCACAGATTCTTCGTCTACAAAGGATACCGAATGCTTATTATTTATATGTACTCGTATGTATGTACCGATATACCGATTAGATAAGCGGATAAAGAAATCTTTAGCCTGGAATATTGAGATTATGTCGCATTTCTTTAATCCGCTAATAGTGAAATGGCAAATGAAGGAGCTTTTACTGTATATCCTTAGGATGAATCCTATTTCATACGATTTTTGAACTCAACCGTTAAAAAAATATTTAAAGTGGATGTTTTTTTGTTAATTACTTTTTATTATTGCTATATTTTGTTTGTGTTAATTTTAATAGAAGTTACTTATTTTTCTTGCCTGGCGTGCTCTTCTATTGTTTTATTTTAATTTTTAATACAATACAATTTGTGGGGTGTGCAATTTTGGGATCTCCATATTATTTTTGATTCCAAATGCTGGTTATTTTTTTATCAGTAATAAATCATAACAGTAATTTATTGTATTTGGTCTAAAACTTTATTTAAAAAATTGGTAAAACATATATATTACCAAAAGGCTGGAACTAGAATATAAAAAAATTAAGTGTGGAAAATAGATATTTAATTCAGAATATCTTTTCAACAAAGGATATCAGGAACTATAAGTATAAATTTTGATCAAAACTAGGGTAATTAGGAAATTCTAAGCCTTGATTAATTGTAAAAATACTAAAATTCCCAGGAATTACCACTTTGTTAGTATTTATTGTACCAGTATTTACCACTACTTAACACATCCTCATGATAATTACATAACTCTTCTTTTGCTTTTCATCAAAAGATTTTTTTGACAATTCTCTGCCAAAATTAACAAATTCTTATAAATTGTACAGTCTTAATTATAAATTATATTACAAAAACAAATATTTTTTCCTATCTGCTGACATATAAAATAGAAAGTGCTATCAAGTAGGGTAAACGAAATATTGTTTCTACGTCATGGAGTAATTATACGGTTAACGACGCATGCATAATCGACCCAATAATATTTTTATTTTGTCAGTTTTATGGTTTAAGGTCAGAATTTTCTCTCATTTGAGTTGCGTCATGAACGGTAATTAAAAATTAGTAGCTGGCATGAAACCCAACAAAACCTTCTACTCTTTTGATATGTAATTTTTGTATATTTGATAGGATAAAACAAAATGTGCATGCTGGAAACTGACGCTAGAGGGTGCCAAGTACATAAGCAAAGACATTGATCCCAATTCCGTCGGATACATTTACAGGAGACTACCAGAACAAGTTATAACCGGTATATACGAGTGCAATTCTAGGTATGAACGTCTTGATTCTCATCTATTACGGACTCTTCAATATTATTTTTTGACTTTCAGGTGTAAGTGTAATACGACTTGCTTGAATCGTGTCGTCCAAAACCCTCTGAGTCTGAAATTACAAGTGTTCAAGACCCACAATAGAGGATGGGGTATCAGGTGTTTGAACGACGTGCCACAGGGTAGTTTTATTTGCATTTATGCGGGAACTATACATACAGAAGCAATGGCCAATGAGGTAATAATATCAGGAAAGGATTAAGTCCGTATCCTATTTTTAATCCATTGATTTCAGGATGGAGTGGCTAACGGGGACGAATACTTCGCCGAATTGGACTATATCGAGACTGTGGAGAAATACAAAGAGGACTACGAAGCCGAAGCCATGGAGGACGAAGAAGATGAGCCTTCACGATCGAAAACTCCACCGGAAGAAGATGAGGAAGAACCTGAAGAGCCTCAACAAGTTAAACTGCCCATTACTTTTGGAAAGAAAAGGTATAACTATTCGGAAGACAACGATTTCATGCCTACTCACCATGTGAGTAAAGACGGGGATAGCAGTATAAGGTACGTTTTGAGAGGGTTAATTGCCCTACAGACTGTTTCAGTTAACTCTGTTGCAAATGTTAGATTTATAAATATATTATTAAATATTTGTCTAGAACGCGACTTCGGCGAAGAAATATCGAGGAAGACCCCAGATCTGAGTCGAAAATGGAAACTGACAAAAAGGAGGCTGCAGAGCCTAAAACCGAGATGAAGACTGAGGTTAAAGTGAAAAAAGAAATTTTAGATACCAAAATAGATGTAAAGACTGCTCTGGAAAATTTAACTGACGACATTGAAACTGTCACCATAAGTGACGAGGAAGACGGTAGGTTTTTTGTATTTGATGGTTTTATGTTCCAAATAATAGGGAAGGCTGCTAGAAATTGGGCCACCATTTTGTTACATACTTGATTTAATAACAATTTAAAACCTAGAAGTAATTTTTAGGTGAAGGTTCATAACCACATTTTCTTTCTTTTTTAATTTCACCTGTGGTTAAACAAATAGTGAACACTTTTCAGTCATATTTTGGGTTCTCGAGTAGTGTTGAGTTTTTCTTAAAAACCACCTCACTTACTCTCTATCGGATAACTGAATTTGTGCAAAATGATAAAACACATTTAAAACATTTGTATATATTAAGGCTTATTTGCCAACATAGTGTTTTTTATTTATATTTAATTCCTTTCTTTTTTTAACTGTTTCTTTAACATTATTCGTTTTTTCTCTATAATATATTCCAAATCACTCTATGTCTTCTTTGTCATAAACTTATCTGTGTTTCTCTTTTTAGTTTCACAGTTTTCTATTTCTAAGGGGCTTTTAATTTCTAGGTTTTCCAGTCTATTTTGGCTTTTTTCCTATTTGAATCATTACTAGTGGTCGCCCAGTGGTCGAAATTCGACCCTCTTTCATGAAATTGTAAAAAGTATATTTTTATAAGAAACAGAGTTGTGGAGAAATCGGAGAAGTAGATGTCATGACCAAGATTGTTCACTCATATTGACAAATCTATTGAAATAAAAAGAAAATAAAAATGTAATCAAATATCGGTATTCGAAATATTGTTGACAAATGAATGACCCCCCAAATTTTTGTCTGGAAGTGCTCCTGGCAAAATATTCGATATAATAATTGGAAGATTGTTCTTTGCAACCTAAAAGTTTTCGTCATTTGCGGTTTCAATCAAGTTTAGGAATATTAAAGAAAAGAGAGGACCAACAACCCTAGGAGAACTAGAAAATATTTAATACATTCTATATTGACTGCAACGCGTCCGAAAAATCAATACTGATCTACTACATTGACTATTTTACCACTAAACAATAGCAATGCTTGCATGCCACTTCCAGAAGTGCATGCTCTAAGAATATATCCAACGATCGCTCCCTCCAAATATAATTACTCAATGTTTTGAGTTTTGACCGTCTGGCGGCGGCAGCACTGTCAGTTTTTGGGCGTTGACAGTATGGACGTAAATAATGAATTTTTATTATATTTTATTTAATGAATGAACCAATATTATAAATTAATATTAGCATTCTGCACTGAAGGTCGTCAGTAGCTACTAAACAAAACAAAAATGAAGAAAATCGGTTGAGAGACAGAGGAGAAAATGATACCTAATCGTTTTGTCTTTGCCTATTTATATATAGAAGATTTTTCTTTTTGAATATTGCTCAATTGATATATCTCTCCTATTTCTGTTTGTTTACATTGGTCCTGGATTTCTTCTTCATTATATTATATAATTACAAGTCTTCCAAAGGGAATTCATTTACTAGTCTTTGTTATGTTTCTGTATATTTCCAAATATTTAGGAGTCTAGGTCAGACTCTGTTGTCATTGGTAAAGAAAAAAGGCACAATTTTAAAATGTAAAATTAAAATGTTTGACAATATCTATTAAAAATAATAGATATTTTCATAGTTTCTTTGCCATTGACAACGGAGTCTGACCTAGACTGCCAAACGTTTGGAAATATACATAAATTTCCCAGAAAATGCTAAAACATTGAAAAATATGCCACAAATATCCTTCAGAAAACAAATAGTCTTTGTTACCTCAGTTTCAAATTTTTTATCGAATTTACTATTGGATCTTGGTTTCCTCAGATCGATATGCATAGATTTTTTTATGTGTGCTCCTGATTGATTTTTGCTACTTTATTTTTGACAGAAATTTGCGCTTTATAACTGACGCCTTTAAGGGCATACTATTTGTTTGTTCATATATTGGTTTAATATGAATCAAGGGCGTCGCCAGCTAGGGGCATGGGGGCAGCTGTCTCTCCCCTCCCGGCGTCTCTTGCTGATTATTAATGCTTCGTTATTTGTAAAATAAAAGTTTAATTGTTTATTTCAGTTAGTAAATAGTATGTTAAATGTATAATTTCATCCATATTAATAGAAAATTTCTGATTTGTCCCCTTTACACCAAAATCCTACCGATCTGCCCCTCTCCTAAAAGCCGAAACCTACTATTTCTGGTGACGCTCTTGATATGGATACTTATTTTATTCCAGAGACTCCTAGATGTTGATATTCACTTGACGTTAACCTTTAAATACTTATTGTTATCAAATACACACTTGACACTCTAACCTAACAGCAAATCCATGAGAATTGATTTATGATCTGGTCCTTCTCATTTTAGCTGCACCACTATTACAATTAACAACGCATTTTTGTTTTTCAGAGGGCAGAGAAGTGTTAAGTTTCAATCCGAAAGGTAGTTTCGATGAAAAGCCTTCGACGTATAATTCCGTGAGGAATCTGTTCGGCAACGATGAATGCGTATACGTCATGGATGCCAAGAGTGCTGGAAACATTGGTAGATTCCTAAATGTAAGTTAAGTAGTAATAATTTATAAAAATAATTCTGATAGTGTAACAGTTTATCAAAGGTCCAGGCACCTTTCTTATGGAAAAATGGACTTCTGTCAAATTGTTTGAAATTTTGGTATGTTGTAGAAGTTGACGTTCTGACAAAAAGAGTCCATGGACTCAAACAGATTCTGTGACAAGTTTTCGAGATACAGAGTGTTAAACATCGAAAATGCCGCATTTTTGATATCAGATTTCCAATGATAGACGTGCTTTATTTCCGGTTATTGGAGAAATTGTGATTTGTACATTATTGGACATAAATATTTCACAAAACAAATGTCATACATTTTTCTGGATTACAGGGTATTTCAAAAATACGTAACATGTGCTTTTGGAAAAAATTATTTTTTTTTATTACAACGTTGAAAACATACGAAGATGTTTTTGCATTATTGATATCTCATTAAAGACATAATTTCTTGGATATCTTTCATATAGTATATAATATGAGTCATAAATATAGCTAGATAAGGCATATATTGTTTTTTCCTATTAATGAGTCACCCTGTACGAACCATTCGTATTGCAATTTTAATAAGACAATAAACGGATATATGATCCGTCTTTTGATACTTAATAGGATGTTAAACTCATTGCAAAAACATATTGAAAAAGGGTAGTTTTTTATACTACCCTGTGGTTTTAAATTGTCTCCGTCAACTTTGTATGTTATAACATTGTTACGTTAACAAATGTTCAGTGTTTAACTGAGCAGAATATTGTTAAAATTGTATGACTAGTTTTGGAGATATAGGATGTTAAACAACGGAAATGTCTCCTTTTTCTTATCAGATTTCTCATAACAGACGTGTATTATTTCCGTATATTGCAGAAAGATAATTTTCGCATTATTTGACAAAAATATTGAATAAAAAACAATTACCATTAATTTTCTTTGATTACAGTGTGTTTCCAATATATGTAATATGCTTTTTCAGAAAACTATTTTTTTTATTACAATGATCAATACATAAGATGTAATCGCACAATTAATAAGAAATGAGTTCTTGGACGTATTCATATATTATACAGTGTAAGTCGTAAATATAGGGGGCATATACCATTTTTTACCATTAATGAGTAACCCTGTATAAACTACAATACTTTAGTTTGTACAATTTTTGCAAACCTGTAGAATTTAGTGTGATGAGTCGTAGATTTGAATAATTTAATATAAAAATTCCAGGACGCATGGTTTATACAGGGTTACCTATTCATGGATAAATAATAGATGCCCACTTTAGCAATATTTACAACTCACACTGTATAACGTCCAAAAATTAATTTCTTTAACATTATATTAACTGAGTGATTAGATCTTCTTATGCATTCAACGTTCTAATAAAAAATGAGTTTTCTAAAAAAACATGTTACGTGTATGGGAAACACGCTGTAATAAATGTTATATAAAATAATAACAATAAACCATTGGGTGAAACATTGTATGTATAAACAATTACTTTTCATAAGTCACACGTGCATTTCCAATAATTCAGCATCCTTTAGTAACAATGGACCATTGTGTGAAACATTGTATGTATAAACAATTACTCATTCATAAATCACACGTGTATTTCCAATAATTCAGCATCCTATGTAAGTGACACTTGCAGTCAATTATTATGAATAACAAACTAAACTGCAAATGCCACACAATTGACCAACATTATAAAAGATCAAATTTGTAGATCAAACATTCATTCTAATTTCATTCCAGTTAAAGTCAACATCATAAGTTTTAAGTTTATTGCAATTTAAAGTGTTAGTTTCTTTCAATAAAAAGATTTTTTTTTTAAAGTTATATTTGAAACCAACAATATAACATAAACAATAATGAATAGTAATTTTTTGTGCAATATTTATGTCAAACAATGTGCAAACCACGTTTTCTGCAATAAACGGAAATAAAACACATTATTATGAGAAATCTAATATGATAAAGGTGACATTTCCGAAGTTTAACACTCTATATCTCGAAAACTAGTCATACAATTTTAATAATATTCTGCTCAGTAAATCACTGAGCATTTGTTAACATAAAAATGTTATAACATACAAAATGGACGGAGAGAATTCAAAACTACGGGGTAGTATAAAAAAATACATTTTTTCAATATATATTGTTTTTGCAATCAGTTTAATATCCCGTTGGGTATAAAGAGACGGATAATATATCTGTTTAATCTCTTATTAAAATTGCTGCACGAGTTGTTCGTACAGGGTGACTCATAAATAGAAAAAAATAATATATGCCTTTTCTAGCTATATTTATAGCTCACACTGTATATTATATGAAGCACATCCAAGAAATTATTACTGTAGCGAGATATTAATTGTGCAATAACATCTTATGTTTTCAACGTTGTAATAAAAAAAAGGTGTTTTCCAAAATCACATGTTACGTATTTTTTAAATACCCTGTAATCCACCAAAACTTATGGCAATTGTTTTGTGAAATATTAATGCCCAATAACGTACAAATCACAATTTTTCCAATAACCGGAAATAAAGCATGTCTTTCATTGGAAATCTGATATCAAAAATTCGACATTTTCGATGTTTAACACTTTGTATCTCGAAAACTAGTCATAGAATCTGTTTGAGCCCATGGACTCTTTTTGTCAGAACGTCAACTTCTACAACATACCAAAATTTCAAACAATTTGACGGAAGTCCATTTTTCCATAAGAAATGTGCCTTTCATGTATTAAGTGTCAAGTTTTTAAACACAACACTGTCATATCTGGGGTATTAACGGATGTTAACGGGGATCGGCCCGATGCCGGGTGCTTTCATCTTCCTGTTTGGACGTGTCCAAACTAGTGTGTAGAGAAGATAGCATTGTGAACTGTGATCTACAGGGTGTAGGCACTTAAACTATGATGTAAGAATTTTCTCACTCAGAAAGTGTAAATAACAAAATTACGTTACCCTATTATTTTTTTATTATTTTACGTAAAGATATTCCGCCACAGTTTTACGTAAGTAAATGAAACAAGCACGTATATGTACTAAATTCTAAGTTATATGTTACGTAACTTGTTTTTTTTTGTTGTGTAAACTAGACATCAAATTGACAGAACGGTGTTCACTGGGGTGATTACCTGTAAAGATGTCCTCATGCTTTTACATGGGAATTTGAAAGCAGTATAAACCTGGAAAAATTAAAAAAAAAACAATAGAAATGAAATGTTTCTTATACACAGATAAACCTAAACATGAAATTGCAATCTGGCTGATTTTACTTTCTCTTTAGTATTGTTCAGAAACACTTGTATTAAGCCCGCGACAAGAATGTTTGAACTATAAGGTCGGATTCATACCAGAGCGATAACAAAAATATCTTTATTTTTATATTTAGGTCGTAAGCGAAATACAATAATTGTTTTATAAGACACAGAAGATTTAGTCCTATAAAAACGTGAATCAACCAACGACCTCTACGATTGTGACATGTGTATCAAGAGACTCGGCTTAGTTGCTTCTTCCAACAGTGTTATACGATATTATTTATCTAGGTAACTTAACACAAGTTGCCATGTACAGGGCGACAATTTGAAAACTTACAATGGTTATAGGTAAGAAGGAACAACAGCATGTGAAAAATTCCTCCAGCTACTTTTTATAATATCGAGAGATGAAATGGTAACTTGCGATACCTTATCACATAGCTCTCAAAAAATGATTTTCAGAGACACCTTACAAAACTTTTGATCAAGTACTCTCTTTTGTTAATTAAGGAAAATTTAATTTATGATATTATAAATTAATATATAAATTTATTATGTAATACATACTTTTCCATTATTTTGGGGACATTAATACAGCTTGTCTTGGCACATTAATTGCTCGACATTCTTGTATTATTCGTTTCTGCAGTTCCTGTATAGTGTCAGGTTGCATTTTATAAACAACGGATTTCAAGGGTCCCACAAAAAAATCGAGTGGCATTAGGTCCGAGGATCTAGGTGACCATTCAATTGACCCTCTTCTTCCAAACCACTGATTAGGATAGTGACTATACAATGCGAAGATGCCCCATGTTGCTAAAAATGTAACAAAACTTCGTCTAAAGATGCATTTCCGTTTAAATCGATCTGTAGATGTCAGCAAACATTTCCATCGCTCTAATAGCAACAGTATTGTTTAATAGCGCTCATGAAGGATTTGGATTTTATAAGGATGGAACTTCATAACCTGCTTTTGGATTTGAGCAATATGCTTGTTGCTATAGCTGCCTCACAAATCAACGAGGTTGGATTGATTGAAATTGGCCAAAAACTTCAACTTGTGCTTCTTCATCAAGTAATCTTGGTTGATTTATTTTTCTGTTCCCAACATATCCAGTTACTCGAAATTTAGCTACAAGTTGGTGCATGTACACATGGGCTTTAGGGTTTTGCCGGGGTTGCTCTCGTTAAACCTCGAACTGTACCTCCTTAAGGAAGCTATGTGCAGATGCAATTTTCCAAATATTAATTGCAAGTATTTCAAATTACAAAAATGTACACATTTTATTGAGGTTTAGTTTGTTACTTATAGCTTCAGTATTGATTTTTTTGAATAGAATTTATATGCTGTGGGAACATCCATAAATTATGTAAGGTGCATTTTGACTGTTTTCTGATCTACATCCACCCCCATGTAAGAAACTGTAAGAGATAATTTTTTTATTATTAATTATGTTATTGTCAGTAAATGCAAATAATAAATAAGGATTTAGGTATTATATATTTAATTAATAGTTAATGTTATAACTGTATTTATTTTTGAAACTGCTTAATCAAGTATATTTAAATAATCTAAAGTTCATTTGAAACACCCACCTACCCTCCTATAAAAATTCGTAAGATATTTGCAAGCACCCACCCACCTTAAAATATCTTATGTAATTTTTGGATGGATGTTCCCTATATATCATAAACTAAATTCACCTGCCTCTTGAAAGCCCCACATTACGATAATGACGATAGTGTGTAAAAGCGAGCTCAAAATAATAAAAACTAAAATTGTAGCCAAGTAATACTTGGAATTGTACTTAAATGTGTGAGTTTCTATGACATTTGTGCATTTCCCAGTTGTGCAATACAGAAACATAATATAAATCTGTTTTTTTTTTGTTTTAGCATTCCTGCTCACCAAACGTCTTTGTGCAAAACGTTTTCGTCGACACTCACGATCCTCGTTTCCCTTGGGTGTCGTTTTTCTCCTCGCAGTTTATCAGAGCTGGTACAGAGCTGACTTGGAATTATAACTATGATATCGGCAGCGTACCGGGTCGTATCATGTATTGTCACTGTGCCTCGTTGGAATGCAAAGGACGGCTGCTATAAATTTTATTTAGTTTTTTATGTCTTTCCTTTAGAGTAATAACGTGTAATTCGTCTTTGGCTAAAGTGTCCCGTTTTGTATTATGTCGTCTGTAGTTTTTAATATAATTGAAACAATTATCGAATTTTATTAATATTGTCATGATGTATAAAATTACAAAATGTATAAAGTGAAGTAGTTTTATTGTCACAAGATTTGTGTGAAGATCCTTTATGTAGCGTTTGTGAGTAGTTTATCCAAACCTGTAGGGCTTTGTGTACATATATATATATATATATATATATATATATATATATAATTTCACTAATTCGGAGGCTGAACCGAGTCTCGTACCCGGGTTCGAATCCCAGCCATGCCACGGCTTTTAATTAATAAAAAGACGTGACGTCATCTCGGGGGTACGGTCGTCTCTGGTAACTGGCAAAATCCATGAGAAAGAGAATCATTGCTCCTTACCAACCCGCATTGAGGCAGCGTGGTAAGGTATGCCTCAGAACCTCAAACATGTCGAATTACAAAACTCACGGAATTGTACCCCAGGTGGGTAAGCAATCCCACACCGGGAAACCGGTCTGCCTCAAGGATTCTGGGGGAGGCAAACATATACCACCGAGGAACACCAACAGGAAGAACTAGTGGTGTTGGATTCCTCATCCATAAGAGATGGACCGATAAAATTATAGGCGTGTCCGGAACATCAGACAGAGTCGCAAGTCTAACATTGTCGCTTTCGAAAAGATACTCTATTCAAATAACACAAGTTTACGCCCCAACAATTAGCCATTCTGACGAAGAAATCGAACAACTATACAGCGAAATCAAAGGGGCCTTAGATACCAACAACAGCCATTCCAAATACATTATCGGCGAGTTCAACGCGAAAATAGGGAAAAAAACAAGACCGAGAAGGATCAGTGGGGAACTTCGGGTTCGGTGAACGAAACGAAAGAGGTGAGAGATTAGTAGAGTTCGCACACTATCAGAACATGTACATATCAAACTCCTTCTTCAAGAAAAATTCTAACAGGAAATGGACTTGGGAAGCTCCAAATGCGTCAGTCAAAAATGAAATTGACTTTGTCCTGACAAACAAGATTAATACCATCAAAGATGTAAGCACGCTAAATAAATTCAGGACAGGAAGCGATCACAGACTTGTCAGAGCAAGGATTGTCCTTAATACGAAACTGGAGAGATTTAAACTTACTAGGAAGACGCCCGCTACTAGCATAGACATTAACAACCTGAAAGAAAATTCTGAAAAATATCAGACGCTGATAGAAGAGAAGCTCCGGGAACAACAAGACAACACACAACTAATGAATACAATACTGACCTGTGCTAAAGAAATAGGCGGAAGCCAACAACGAAACGAACACAAGAAGCTTAGTTCGGAAACAAAGGCGTTGCTTCAGAAAAGAAGAGAACTGAAAAGGACAACAGACATCCAACGCATAGAATACAGTGAACTATGCAAGACAATAAGAAAGAAAATTGCAGAGGACATCAAAAAATACAACGAAAAATTCGTAGAAACTGCAATTGAAAATCGGAAAAGTTATAAAAACGCTAAGAAAGCATTGATAATTGGGAAAAAACAAGTAATCACATTGACAGAAGAAAATATCAGAATAACGGATAGACACAAAATAATGGAGCATGTCACGAAATTCTACAAGGATCTATACAAAGCCCCCGAATCTCTGGAAATACAGCTGACGAAAGAAGAAATACCTGAAATACTTGTGGAGGAAGTGGAATCAGCGGTCAACAAAATGAAAAATGGCAAGACAGCAGGTACCGAAGCAGTAACGGCTGAACTACTAAAATACGCTGGTAGAGAAGGATGGAAACGCCTAGCCAATATATATACGAATTGCCTAAGAACCAGACACATCCCAGAAAAATGGAATAGCGCCCTCATAATATTAATCCATAAGAAAGGCAATAAAGAAGACATTCGGAACTACAGACCGATAAGTCTCCTGCCGGTAGTGTACAAAATATTCACTAAAATCATACAAAACAGAATACAGAGTACACTAGATTCCGCTCAACCCCGAGAACAAGCCGGATTTCGTAGTGGCTTCAGCACAATCGATCACATACACACTATCAAGTTATCAGTCGAACTAGAGAATATCAAATACCACTTGCCTTGGCCTTCATTGACTTCGAAAAAGCGTTCGACACTATATATCCGAAGGCGGTAATCAACGCCCTGAGTGAACAAGGTGTAGATAAGCCATACATAGAAACGTTGGCTAATATATACAAGGAAGCCAAAGCCAAAATCAGAATATACGAAGGCAGCCCTGAATTTCCTACCAACAGAGGAGTCGGACAAGGTGACTCAATATCACCGAAGCTATTCACAGCGGCATTAGAGAGTATCTTTCGACGATTAGACTGGGACCACAAAGGACTGAACCTAGATGGAGAATATCTATACCATCTGAGATTCGCCGATGACATTGTCCTAATTGCCAATAATGCAGGAGAACTACAAAATCAAATCAATGAACTTAGCAGGGTAAGCAAGGAAATAGGCTTAAAAATAAATATCGGAAAAACAAAGATAATGTACAACGAACTAATAGACACACAAGACATCACAATAGATAACACAGTTCTGGAAATAGTAGAACAATATATATACCTAGGTCAATTAATACACATATCAGGTTCGCTACTACCAGAAATAAACAGAAGGATCAAACTTGCATGGATGACGTTTGGAAGAAACTCCATAATCTTCAAGTCACGAATAGCATGCCGCCTTAAGAAGAAAGTATTTGATCAGTGTGTTCTACCAGTACTGACATACGGTTGTGAAACCTGGATTCTGAAAACCGAACTTACAAGAAAACTACAAGTAGCACAAAGGTCTATGGAAAGATGCATGATCGGAATAACGAGAAAAGATCGGAAGAGAATAGAGTGGATAAGGAACAAAACCCAGGTAATAGATGTTATCCACAGAGTGAAATCTCTGAAGTGGCAATGGGCAGGGCATTTGGCAAGAAGACAAAATAATAGGTGGTCAACAAAAATCACACAATGGTATCCTAGGGGTGTTAAAAGACCAAGGAAACGCCCCAATGTAAGATGGGACTATGACATCAAGAAAATAGCAGGCATAACCTGGTCCCAAAAAGCGTACAACAGAACAACATGGAGAGATTTGCGAAACGAATATGTAAGAGAGGCTACACCATAAAATAATGGTCGAAATTACCTGCATATGATGATGATATATATATATATGTTTGTGTTCACGGATGGAAATATGTGGTTGATGATTTATTCCGGTGTACATCCGTTCGTCTGTATAAGTACTACTAAGTACTTAGTATCTTTTGAGAAAGCCAAATATGATTTTGGCGAAACGTCAAGTGATTTTTCAAACGAATACAGACGAACGGATGTACACCAGAATAAATCATCAACCATATATATATATATATATATATATATATATATATATATATGTTTTTAAGTTTTCGCGAGCACTAAATGTTTTAGGTGGTTTCCGGGAATTCACCCGCGTAGTTGATAACTGATCCCTGCCGGGATCGATGGTAAAATGACGACGTTTCGGCAGAGTCACATCTGCCCTCTTCAGGTCGGTTCGCATAATTCTCGTAGCCTTCTGCTTTCGCTTCTAGTTACTCGAATACTGATATTTTCAGGAGCGCGCACGGTGTTATATAGTCGCGGCTCGGCGCCTATTGGTTGGCACCGTGAACGGCTGCGTGTGATTGGCCCTGGGCGCTCAGTGGGAGCGCCTCCCGCCTGCTGATTTGTTATTTCCGGTTGAGTTGTTATTGGACGGGTCTGGGCCGTTACGGTGTTTAATAGAATTTTCCAACAATTCGATAAGTTCTGGATTTCATTGCGTGCGTTTAGACTGTGAGGCCTCTTCGCTATTTCAATTGCCTCTCTTACGAGTCTTGATTTCGGGTGTTCTATATTTGCCAGTACTCTGGTGTTCTCAAAGTCTATTCGGTGTGACGTCGTGGTGGCGTGTTCAGCAATGGATGTTGTTTTTTCCTGCTTTCTTATAGCATTCTGGTGTTCATCACGTCTAGCTTGAATTCTTCTGTTAGTTTGCCCCACATAGGTTTTATGACAGTCTGCACATGGAATCTCGTACACTCCCTGTTGTTCTAAAGGGATCCTCGTCTTCGGAGTCCTCAACACCGTGCTTATTTTTCTGTCTGTATTGAAAATAGTATCGATATTGTGTCTCCGTAGAATTCTTGCAATACTGTCCGTGGTACCCTTGACATACGGTAAATAAGCCTTGGTTATTGGTGTCTCATGCCCCTCGTCTGTTCGTCTCGGTTTTGACTTTAGGGCTCTGTGAATATTTCGGTCTGTAAATCCGTTTTGTCTCAGAGCTGTTTTTAAACTGTCCATTTCCTGTTTGATATTGTCCTGGTCAGCTAGTCTTTGTGATCTGGTTACTAAAGTTTTGACGACGGCTTGTAGTTGGGCTGGGTGGTGATGAGAATTAGCATGAAGGTATCTGTTGGTGTGAGTTGCTTTCCTATATACTGTATGGCCAAGGGTTCCATCTTCCTTCCTATTTATGAGAACATCAAGGAATGGCTGTTGATTATTGGCTTTAACCTCCATGGTGAAATTTATTTTGTGATGGATGCCATTAAGGTGGTCTAAAAATGTGTTGAGGTGTTCCCTCCCATGAGGCCAAATCACAAAAGTATCATCCACATATCGCAACCATAAACTGGGTTTAAGAGTTGCTGTTCTTAGTGCCAGCTCCTCAAAGTTCTCCATAAAAAGGTTCGCTATAACTGGTGAGAGTGGCGATCCCATTGGAGCTCCTTCCACTTGTTTGTATCGTTGGTTCTCGTAAATAAAATGGGTGTTCATCAGGCAGTGCCTTGTTAAGTCTACAAGGTGTTGAATTGGTTTGTATTTTTCTATTATGATATCCAAGGCTTCGTCGATAGGAATGTTGGTGAAAAGGGACACTACGTCAAAACTGACCAGAAGACACTCAGGTTGTAAAACCGTTTTTCTAAGTATTTCTACATCTGAGTCTGTCCCCTCTGCAAAAGGTTGAAGTTGTTGGGCTAGGTATTTGGCTAGCTGTTGTGTTGGGGATCCAATTGAACTTACTATTGGCCTCAAAGGTGCACCTTCTTTATGTACTTTTGGCAACCCATAGAATTTCGGACATCTCGATGACTTTTCGCGCGGAATGTGTTGCAGTTGAAGATTTTTGTCGATCCTACTTGCTTGGAAGTTGTTGGGTCGGTAGTAATTTGTTTATCTTGTAGCAATGTTTGAATTTTGTTTGAATAATCCGCTGTATCTAAAATTACAGTCGCATTTCCTTTATCCGCAGGTAGAATGACAATGTCTTGTTGAGTCGAAGTTGTTTCAAGGCCTCATTTTCTTCTATAGATAGGTTCCTTTTGGGTGGTTTAGACTTTCTTAGAACATGTGACACATCTTGTCTAATTATGTCAGCGGTGTTCGCATCTAATTTTGAAACTGCTGTTTCCACGCCACATATTATGCTCTCTGTTGGTATGTGAGAGGGAGCAATAGCGTAATTGAATCCCTTAGCCAACACGCCAATCGAGGTAGAGTTCAATTGGACCGAAGATAAGTTATAAACGGTTCTATTCGTTTCCAATTGCCTTGAGGTTAGACTGTGAGAAAATGAGGCCTTGAAACAACTTCGCCTCAACAAGGACATTGTCATTCTACCTGCGGATAAAGGAAATGCGACTGTAATTTTAGATACAGCGGATTATTCAAACAAAATTCAAACGTTGCTACAAGATCCAGCATATAAACAAATTACTACCGACCCAACAACTTATCTGGAGAAAACAACTAAGGCCAAAATCCAAGCAAGTAGGATCGACAAAAATCTCCAACTGCAACTCATTCCGCGCGAAAAGTCATCGAGATGTCCGAAATTCTATTGGTTGCCAAAAGTACATAAAGAAGGTGCACCTTTGAGGCCAATAGTAAGCTTCAATTGGATCCCCAACACAACACCTAGCCAAATACCTAGCCCAACAACTTCAACCGTTTGCAGAGGGGGCAGACTCATATGTAAAAAATTCGACACATTTCATCGAAATACTTAGAAAAACGGTTTTACAACCTGAGTGTCTTCTTGTAAGTTTTGACGTAGTGTCCCTTTTCACCAACATCCCTATCGACGAAGCCTTGGATATCATAATAGAAAAATACAAACCACCTCAACACCTTGTAGACTTAACAAGGCACTGCCTGATGAACACCTATTTTGTTTACGAGAACCAACGATACAAACAAGTGGAAGGAGTTCCAATGGGATCGCCACTCTCACCAGTTATAGTGAACCTTTTTATGGAGAACTTTGAGGAGCTGGCACTAAGAACAGCAACTCAGTTTATGGTTGCGATATGTGGATGATACTTTTGTGATTTGGCCTCATGGGAGGGAACACCTCAACACATTTTTAGACCACCTTAATGGCATCCATCACAAAATAAAATTCACCATGGAGGTTGAAGCCAATAATCAACTGCCATTCCTTGATGTTCTCATAAATAGGAAGGAAGATGGAACCCTTGGCCATACAGTTTATAGGAAAGCAACTCACACCAACAGATACCTTCATGCTAATTTTCATCACCACCCAGCCCAACTACAAGCCGTCGTCAAAACTTTAGTAACCAGTTCACAAAGACTAGCTGACCAGGACAACATCAAACAGGAAATGGACAGTTTAAAAACAGCTATGAGACAAAACGGATTTACAGACCGAAATATTCAATGAGCCCTAAAGTCAAAACCGAGACGAACAGACGAGGAGCATGATACACCAATAACCAAGGCTTATTTACCGTATGTCAAGGGTACCACGGACAGTATTGCAAGAATTCTACGGAGACATAATATCGATACTATTTTCAATACAGACAGAAAAATAAGCACGGTATTGAGGACTCCGAAGACGAGGATCCCTTTAGAACAACAGGGAGTGTACGAGATTCCATGTGCAGATTGTCATAAAACCTATGTGGGGCAAACTAACAGAAGAATTCAAGCTAGACGTGATGAACACCAGAATGCTATAAGAAAGCAGGAAAAAACAACATCCATTGCTGAACACGCCACCACGACGTCACACCGAATAGACTTTGAGAACACCAGAGTACTGGCTAATATAGAACACCCGAAATCAAGACTTGTAAGAGAGGAAATTGAAATAGCGAAGAGGCTTCACAGTCTAAACGCACTCAATGAAATCCAGAACTTATCGAATTGTTGGAAAATTCTATTAAACACCGTACCGGCCCGGATCCGTCCAATAACAACTCAACCGGAAATAACAAATCAGCAGGCGGGAGGCGCTCGCACTGAGCGCCGAGGGCCAATCACACGCAGCCGTTCACGGTGCCAACCAATAGGCGCCGAGCCGCGACTATATAACACCGTGCGCGCTCCTGAAAATATCAGTATTCGAGTAACTAGAAGCGAAAGCAGAAGGCTACGAGAATTATGCGAACCGACCTGAAGAGGGCAGATGTGACTCTGCCGAAACGTCGTCATTTTACCATCGATCCCGGCAGGGATCAGTTATCAACTACGCGGATGAGTTCCCGGAAACCACCTGAAACATATATATATATATATATATATATATATATATATATATATTGTATAAGTTTAATAGTCACTATTATAATATATTAGTATTTAGGTTAAGGGATATTGATTAATTATTGTTTTTACATAACCCTGACGAAGGAAACAATAATTTCCGAAAGCTAGGTCAATGTGAATAAAGAGATACACATAAAAAACAATAATTAGTCAATATCCGTTAACCTAAATACTAATATATATATATATATATATATATATATATATATATATATATATATATATATAGCTATTAGGAAACACATACAAACATAACCCATATTTAACGAAATTAGGAAGGAAAAAGTATTAATTTTGCCATAATGATTTCCAACAAAAGCTATATGATTTTGTTTTAAATTTAAAATAAAACCTAGAAGTAAAATGGTCTCTTAAGGTGCACCTACATTGGATTCGTAAGTCTTCCTATTAGGGGTGCACATCGAACATTAATGTTTTCAAAAAATCGATGTTTTGACCTCCATATGGTAAATAAGATATTTATTTTAGCGATATTTATTTTGGCATGGATTTAAATATTTCGATGTTTTGGATTGCTTACATTTTTTTAATCATATATAACTGGCGCCATCTATTAGTAAGCAACAACAAGTAAACTTCAAGCTCATCTATGGAGTCTGAACTGTATGTAATATAAAGAGATCCGGTGACCACAGAAGCTTCCTTAAACAAAGAAATATTTTTGCAGAAGTCAGTCATTTGACAACGATGGAATGGAGATATGCTTCCCGTTATTTCCCTGTCTCTGTTTCATTTTGTTACGACTCAAGTATTAATCCTAATGGGCATTTTAGTTCTTAATTTAAAAATATTACTGCAAAGAACATATGACGTGTAAGTGAATTTTTAATTAAAACAAATTTGTTGAATTATAATTTACACCTACTTCACCTGTTTCATCTTCTGGCAATATATAAACTGGTCACCTTAATTATAACAGATTAAATTATGACAACACTTAAGTGGATATTTTTTAAACAAAGCATCTGTAAACTATTGTTCAAAATGGCTGTTGTAAAACAGTTTAATCTGACACTTATTAAAAAAGTGTCCATCAAAATGCATTTAATTAGGGTGGCGCTGATGTAGCAAGTGGGTGAATTTTAAACAGTTTTTAGAATATCTCAGAAAAATATCTATATATTTTTTATATA
Organism: Octodonta nipae; assembly: GCA_034190945.1. Taxonomy (NCBI): domain Eukaryota; kingdom Metazoa; phylum Arthropoda; class Insecta; order Coleoptera; family Chrysomelidae; genus Octodonta; species Octodonta nipae. The sequence goes on along the minus strand of CM067216.1, from coordinate 57,565,511 downwards.
TTCTTGTTCAAACAAATCTTCTTTACAATAACTAAGTTATAGTCAACCACTAGTATAACTGGAAGTGGCCAACAGTTTAAAATTAATTTAGTGAAAAAGAGCATTCTGGAAAACACCTTTAACAAAAAATTTCAAATCTCAAACATTTGTTTATAGAAGAACGAGATGGGCGCTCAAGCTTCTCTCATGATTTCAATGTTGCGCCAATCTGATCTGTACCTACTTGCTTGAAAATTTATTTAATTTTATTAAAATATAAACATTGTTAATTTTTCATGAATAAGTGAAAATCACATTAGTTTTAGTGAAATTGAAAGCATTAATATACAGTGAGGACGCGTGGGTTGGAACAAATTCATTTAAAATTCAGGTGTTGTTTTTTTTGGAAAAACGCTCGGACACGTCGTCTTTTTTTTGGACTGCGTTTTTGTGATAATAAACTCATTTATACAGGGTGGGTCAGAAATAAATTGCGACCATCAATTTCATTTTCCCAAATGGAAACTTGTTTTTTTAATTATTTTTGAATTCTGCATTTGATTCTAAGTATTTTTCATGTACAATGTCTTATACCGAAAATTAAAAAAATTACATTTCTTTCTAAAGTTAAGAAAACAACGGTAAAAATAAGGTGTTTGTTGGTTTGAACCCATTTATTTACGTCTGGTTTTTATGATTGTTGGCGGTATTTTAGTCATATGAATGGAAACCCTTTTTTTAATGCTGGAGTTTTTAACACTTGTTTATTTCCATACAAACTGTATTATAATTTTACTTCAAATAAGTAGTTGTCAAGTGCAGTTGCAAAGCTTCAAAGTATGGCGCGTTTAACTGAAAAGCAGCGAATAGAAATTTTGGTGATGGTAGGATATGGCGACAGAACTCGAACACAAGTTGAAGTTTGCGAAAAAAAAGTTTCTAGAATTTGGCCACGTAAGAGACATTTACAAAACCAAACATCTTCCAGAAGATACACAATTAAATGTTTTGCTCGATTTACAAGAAAATCCTCACAAATCCACTAGACAAATAGACGCAGAACAGTTAATATGTAAGTCTTCTGTTCTAAAATGCTTGCATTGAAATAAATGGCACCCATACAAAGTTGATTTAGTTCAGAAACTAACTGAAGACCGCAGAGCAGAATTTTGCCAAATAATGATGGATAGATGCAATGCCAACCCGCACTTTTCAAGTAAGATAGTTTTTTCCGACGAGGCAACATTTTGTTTAAATGGTTGAGTAAACAGGCAAAATTTTCGATATTGGGCATCAGAAAACCCACATTGGATTATAGAAAGTCATACACAGTTTTCCAAGAGAGTTAACGTATGGGCCGGAATTGTGGGTCCTTTTTTATTGAGCGAACACTTAACTCGGAAAAGTATTTAGACCTATTACAAAATGACATAATACCCTGTTTAACAGAACTTTACCCGAATGGTGAAAACCCCAATATACTGGCAGATTCGGTATGGTTTCAACAGGATGGAGCGCCCCCGCACTATTCGCCAACAGTACTAGATTATCTTGACAATATTTTTCCAAATAGATGGATCCGAAGGAGAGGTAATATCGAATGGCCAGCTAGGTCTCCAGATCTAAGCCCGTTGGATTTTTATCTTTAGGGTTACGTGAAATCGAAAGGTTACTTCAATAAGCCGGAAAATATCGAGGAATTAAAGAGTAGAATAGGGTCGAAATACAACGAATCCTGCCACGAAAGCTAAATGAAGTGTTATAATAACTTGAAAACCGTCCTAGGTGTTGTCAGGAAGTTAATGGTCAACAATTTGAACATTTAATTTAATATGTAGATGCTTTTTTTTCATTTTTTAAATAAATGTAATTTTGTTAATAACTGTTAATTTTTCATTGTACATGAATTCAATGCAGAATTCAAAAATGAAATAAAAAACAAATGTTTCCATTTGAAAAAATGAAGCTGATGGTCGCAATTTATTTCTGGCCCACCTTGTATACATGAGTTTATCATCACAAAAAACTCAGTTCAGAAAAAACCGACGTGCCCGAGCGTTTAAAAAAAACAACACCTGCATTTTAAATGAATTTGTTCCAATCCACGCGTCCTCACTGTATGTTACTATATGTATGTTATAATACACACATACATCCCCCCTAAAAATCTAGTGAGTGTCATATAATTAGTAGAAACGACAGCTCTTGTTAGTTGTTGTGAACATTCAGTTGACCACGTGCCCCCGTAGGAAAAATACCCCTATACCTATGCCAAACACAATTTACATTTACAAAATTAATATGAGCATTTCATTTTTCATGTTTGACATTTTGAGCACTGAACTGGCTTTATTCTCATTTATGATTTTTTGTAGTTATGTGACAAAAAAGTGAACTTTCTGTTTTAAAAGAGATTTGATGTATTAAATGAAGAATATGCAATTTTTGAAAACATTTACTTCTGGCTGAAATTGAATGCTACTCTTGAAAAACATACTGCAGTTGAATAAAATTGTTTTACACCACAAACTAAAATTCAATGGATTATCACAAAAAGAAACGAATTAAATTTGAGTTGCTTAATTTTAATTACAGAATGTAAAAGAATAATAAAAAGTGTTTAAAATTGTATAACCCCCTATAATTTCTTATTAAATTGTATATATGAAAACAAACAAACCTTGTATGTATTTATTACATTTCCTTTTCTCTATCAATTATATCTATGGTTGAATCAGAAGGTTTTTGAATCTGCTGTTTTGAGTTTCGAGTAATGATACATGTTTTACCAATTTTTCAATTTTCATGTTAGCACAGAGGAATATGATTAAATAACATTATAGAAATGTCATAAGCAAGTTGCTTATGACATTTCATGAAAATGAAAAATTGGTAAAACGTGTATCATTATGTTAGTCTGAAGTTGGTAGACAATGTAACTCGTTCCTAGAAGTTTCCTTGGACTTGAAGACTTCAAGATGATGGAAGTCCAAGGAAACTTCGAGGAAAGTGTATCATTATATCTATGGTATTTGTAACCAATTAAAATGTATTAGATTTAAACCTTTTAGAATAATTCATTGTAAATTTTATATATATTTGAATAAACTATAAGTTTTGTAAAATAAAATACATCTCTATGTTCTGCAGACTTAGGTTTTTTTTAAAATTCTGTTGAGCTGAATCTAATGTAATCTAATACACCACTATGGCTTGAAGTTTCCCACAATTTCAATCATTATTTGGGCAAGTTCAACCTAAAATTATAAACAACAATCACAACCTTTGTAATTATTTAGCATGCCTATTAGTGAATTAACGGAGTGAAATTTATGAGCTCATTACCGGCCTGGCTTACTTTAACTACGACCTTAGTGCCACTCGTCCGGCAACGATTTCCGTGTAAATTGTCAATTTAATAAATGTAATGTATGTAAATGTAAAGGGTTCTGAGGTGCGAGCCCAAATTACATAAAGTTATCTGACCAAATAGATAATCATATGATAGATATGCCTCAAATCTCCCTTGGCATTTTGTATATCATTCCCTTCGTACTGCTTGATAATATAAATTTAAATCAACCTTCGTCCGTTATTACCTTATTCGGAGCGCCATCTTTTGGTCACTTGCCGTACTACTCACAATTAGTGTTTTTATAAGCGTCGTTGGCCTATCTCCTCAATACACCCTGGCCCAAACAAACAAAACTATTTATTGAGTATGTCTCAACCCTAAGAACATTCAAGTGATATAGGGTTACAAAAAAATCACTAGAAAATGATTTTAAAAACAAATTTTGTTTTTATTGGTACAATTCAGTAATTATCAATACTCTTGCATATACAATAATTCTAAAGAATTTTTACAAGGAAAAACCATCCATATTAGGTGAACATAATATAATCTTTGTATTTACATGTTGCAGGAAATAAAAATAAATACAACTTTTTATCACACACACTAGAAGACTATGTACTATCTTAAATAAAAAGAAAGTAATTCAAAGTGGAATTGTAATGCAAATTTTTATTTCATACCTTTCCTATTCCACACTTTTGTGAACTTACCTAATTACGTAAAAATTGCGACAAATTTGTTCATTTTTAACAAAGATTACAGTTCGATGCTTTTCAGATCAATACTCTAAAATCTGCTGCATACACAGAAATAAGAAATGTGAATTTTTTTATCATTTATAATCCATAAAATCGTCGTTTTTTAAATCGATATAACCTTAATTATCCTGCTCCAAATTGTCCTTACAATTTTATAAAATTAAGTCTACAATTTTTCTCAGGTAGTTACTGCTTATATCTGCAAAAAATCGGTGTGCATAAAATATAAATTTCAACTTTTAAATGCCGAGTAACTTGTAGACCTCACCAACATTTACTTCTTAGACTGGATTCTAACAATTAAAAAAATCAAATTCCATACTATACTACAAAACAAATATTGCTGTATATAATACTTTCCAATTATAGAATGAAAATATTAACTAATTATTAAGAAATGAATTCTGTTATTGAAATTCCTTGTAATTTTAGAACAAATTTATATTATATTTAGAGCTTATGTTAATTACAATTACCTTTACTAACAGTTTAATTGTAACAGAATCTAACTCAGTGACACAACACTTAAATTTATTTTATTACGAAATCGCTAAGCACAGATCTAGTATAAATTATTTGCATCCTGCGACATGTCGCAGGTTTATTCCGGAAAAGTCAGATGTTTAGCAAAATTTGAAAATAAGGCACCCTGCATTGTTTTGTCTGTACAAACGGTTAATCTGATTAACGGGTAGTGGGAATGTTCGATATAGATCAATTTTTTGTAAGTTCCATCTTTTTACATGTGGTTTTACAACTTTTGAATCGATATTTTTGTACGAGATTAATCTGAATTTCTATTCTAGTTTAAATACTTGTTTTCCTGTTACCTAAATCGATGTATTTGTGAAGTTTATTACAAAGTACTCAATTGAAAATTCTTTTCCGCAGAAGGCCATTATTCATATTCATTGAAGACTGCATACTAAAATTAATAAATAGTCATTTGTTTTGTTTAAATAATCGTGGGTTTTTTTAATGTAATAAGTTTTTTTGATGGATTATGTGAAAGTGAAGTAATGTTGATTGGAAAAGTAAAAAGTAGCTGGCAAATACAGTAAATAAAAAGATCGATCCATCGGACTTTTCTTCTACAAAAAGACGAATGTGACATTTTTAAGCGAATCAGATACAAAATAATATAGAACATGTGGAAATAGAAAATGAGGAAAATATGTCAGTGGTGATAAGTATCACAGATATCTCTATCAAAATATATCGAAGTTGAAATCATATAAAATAGGCTACAAAGGTACTCCAAATGAAAAATTAGATTCTTATCTGGAAACGTCACTCCTTGGGCGAGTTGTACTCTATTCTACAATCCACTCAGTTTGGGGGACTTAGTTAATTAGTTCAGTACATAAACCAAAAGGGAACCCATTTTAGATGAAGCATGTATTTACAGTTTTTGTTTAGGGAATAATAACACCAAAAATACCAATAAATATAAAGATGTCTCTAATATCTATCTATAAGGTAATTTAGAGAATATTTAGAAATATGGACGTCTTCTTTATGATAAAGAAAATGGTTAAATATCGTCGATTAGTTCTAATCCCAGTAGCCAGTGTTGTCTGACAGGAGAGGGAGGTGATCAGCATTGGGTAGTGCTCATGACCTCCCCCTCTCTTAAAACAAACATATGCATTAGTTCGATTCTTAACTGAATAAACTAAATAATTCAAAACCACTATTTTTTGAGTGTTATGTAGATTTAAAGTACAAAGTAATAAAGCAAATGTGACTGAAATAGACACAATTAGTAAAAACTGACAAGATGATATCGAAATCCGTGGATACTTTAGAGTAGCACGAAAGGTATCGTGCCATCGGTACCGTTCATATAACGCAATAATTAGGAAAAATGGACAAGAAAGTTTTCATATTTAGTTTAAATTGTACTTCACTATTTGTTTTATAGGTAAATATTGTAATAGCTCGTTATGCAGAAGAAAATATGTCTTATACATCTTTCATAATTCTGAACTATTTTTATAACATAGAGGTAAATAACAATAAAAAAGACAAATTTTAAACATACAAGATGTAAAGAAACAAATAGATGAGGTAACAATAGGATCCCACAACATCAGAATTTATTTATCAGAATAAAATATGTGTTCATACTACATGTAATTTACTAGAATTCTTGATTAAACATCGATATTTAGGGGTAAAATTTTATAATTAAAATTACAACCTGTTGAAGCAGTGAAAAATTAGGAAATAAAAACAAAAGACGAGGTAATAATAGAAATTTACAATGTAATAATTAAAAATTACGAAAAAAAGCAACCCTAAGAATTCAATTCTAGTTACCATATTATTAATGCTGCTTGTGACATTATCGGAAATTCTTTTTTACTTTTACACAGCATTTATATTAATTAAATACAAAAAACGAGTTTTTTACATATCCATAAATACCAATTAACTTCAATATAATTGGAATAGGGGGCGCTGTTAACTCAATCTGCACAATGTTGCCATGTTCCACACTTAACTTTTAGATAGGTACTAAGCTGTGGTAAATTTCTATCAAATTCTTATTTAAATGATTTAGTAAACTACATTAAGTGGTAATTTCTCACTTTTCTTATGAATAAATAAAGTTTAAGCTATCGATCGTTGAGTTTTTTTTGTAACATTAACGTTTTTAAATGTAGCATCCCCCATTTATGCAAAATGAATATACTTATCTCATAACAGAGTGTAACAAAAATTGTAGAGCCCAAAATTTTAACAGAAGTTAGTTATTACTTAAAATGTTTGTTTAAACAGTTTTTTAGTACTCAGATGTAGTTTTCAAACATCCTTAACTGGTTGTATTTTTTTGTACTATTACTTAAGATTAGAAAAATTTTTTTTTATGATTCATAAAAATGTTGAAAAAATAAACAAATTTTGCCTAGAATAGTTTATCCAGTCATTTACGAGGTACTCCAAAATTTTTTTGTTGGTATTTTCTAAATGTGTGAAAATGGTCTCACATCAGTTAGTTTCCCTATAAAGAATTATTTGTTTTTAGTACTACCCGAGGATAGTTTAAGAACAATAAATTATGTCAAAACACTATGTTCAAATAGAGAACAAATTTATTTTGAGCATCACTTTTTTACATTTATACAGACTACTTTACAATTTTAAAATGAAAAGCTTCGAGTTGTAAATACGAAAAATGTGTGTTTTCAAAATTTAGAATACAAAATCGTGGCATAAGTGCCGGAAAACATTATCAATTATAAAGAAAATTTAATGTGATACGATTTTTTCAGTCTTCAAAGAAAAAAAAAAGAACAAAAAGAACATCGCTGAATTGAATAACGGCACAAATTCAACTACTAGTCCGACTCTTCGTGCTCATCGAAAACTTTCCGTTTCACTGGCCTCTTCTCCGGCAATTGTCTCTCCAAATCGTACAAATGTTCGCGATTTTTCATGTCGCTCGCGTAGGACTGCAAAACAAATCAGAAAAAAACAACTAAAATACGATGAAAACAACAGAGGAAAGAAATTAAGTTGAACTTACGAACAAATAAAATGTACACAAACAATAAAATAATACAAATTAAAGTAAATGGATGTTATTTAGAGATGTTTGGCTGTTGGACTTTTAGAAGTGCTAGAAAATTATTTACCAGCTTGGGAAGGAGACGCTTCGGTATTTGCTCGCCGAGAGTGAACACGTAATCGAGGTGTAGGTGATTCGTCGATCCATCTTCGAACAGGACCTGGAAACAAAAAATGAAAAATATTACATTTAAAAATCTGATTAAAATAGAAGTTCACGGATATCGTGCTATGCTCTGAAGCATTTTTAGCATGATTCAACAATTTTATACAGAGATCTGATACAAACGAATTGTAATTAATATTTTTTACTTTCAGAATCCATTTGGTATAAAGTAAAATCAGGCAACCCAGGTTAATAGAGTGGTGGTTTTTATAATGTACCGAGCTGTCCCGGCAGACGTTGTTCTGTCAGTTCCGGTAGTGGAGTCATGTCATGTCGCAAGAATTATTCAATACTTGGAAAACAATAATCAAATATTGTATTCTACAACCTCCGCCAAAGGCATATAAATAAAGAGCGCGGACACAGCAATTCTCTGTCTATTGCCTGACAACGCTTTGATAATGATAAGTGAGACCTTGGCGAAACATCGGCAATATTCAAACATGTCCGAGTTGGATCCGGATATGTATCCAGTTCCAAAGATGTACATCCAAGACCCGTGTCCGTCGGACCCATATGGGTTCGGTTGCCCAACTGTGATTACCGGAGTCGGACTGCAGGCGGAGTGTTGGATTGTAATACTGCTAGCAAGACATTATGGCGCTGAATTGTTGTTTTTTATATAATGAAATTACGAGAAAACGATATGATTTAAAAAATATACATTACAAATAAAAATAGCCATATTTGACAACTAAAATGATAAAAATACATAACCATGAACCAACAATACTTCTGTGATCAAACTATAGGTAATACCGTTCCCCTCACTCCGACCCGCAGTTCGCTATCATTGATTCAGTACTGCTCATGGCATGTTTCGATGCCGCTCCCGCGTATATCAACAAGTGGTTCCGCCGCTCGGTAACGATGTACATCCTTCATTCACACAGGTCCGAGGATTCGTGTCCTTCCGAACCTACACATCTCTAAACTATATTTAGTACCGCTCATTGCATGCGTTTCTTGCCACTCCGACAGGTCCGCGGAACTGTGTCCGGACATGCGTGTCCATCCGGACCTGCCCATATCTAAACGGATGTGCTCCCGTATAAATACTTCCGGGAATTTAAAATGTAGTTGATAACTGTTCCCTGCCGGGATCGATGGTAAAATGGCGTTTCGGTAGTCACGTGCCCTCTTCAGGTCGGTTCGCATAATCTCATATCCTTACTCTTCTAGTTACTCAAATTCTACTTACTTCTACTTACTTATTTATACTTACCGTATAAGTGGAATTATCCACAGTGCCAATGAAATCGGCATCGTAGTTGTTTCCGTCCACCCATCTGATTTGCAGTCTTTGGCCTATGATGGGTTTACCCATTTTTTCGAAATCTACCACATCACTAAATCGAATGTCTTTGGAGAAACTGTGATCCTCCACAAAGAACACGCACATTCGAGTTTCGATTTTGAAGTCGAGGACTTTGGCATGGTAGTAGCGACTGTTCCTATGCTTTGCCCATACGACGTCGTCAATTTTAATGGACTTATGCTAAAAATGAGAATACATTTAAAAACAATTATGAATATGAGATCCATAAAGTACTATTGTTTTTATGTGTAAAGATCATTTTGATGTATTATTTATATTTCAAAAGTACTATTAACAAATACCTATCCATAAAAACAGATTATTGAATATCAAATATACACAGCAGATAAACTAATTATAATAAGTACCCAGTCTTTTTGTTCGTCTAAAAACGTATTAGATACTTATGTCCTAAATACAATAATTGGGTGCTGTACCTGTCTCAACAGCAAGAATTGTAAACTAAAATTCAGTGAGAAAAGTTATTTTAACGGACGAAGTTGTACCAACTAATCGCAAAAGGTAACTGTTTTGTTTAGGTCAATATAACAAACAAATACTACAATAAGATGTTAAATTTGTTTCTCAATGACTTACTTTTCTCATATTGAAATAAAATAGAACAGATTTCTGCAAAATACTTTCATTTTTTAACATTTTTAAGCAGTAGAAAAATAAGATTTGTTTTTGAAGACAATGGGGACCATAAAGGCGTCTACATCAGTTAGTTTCTGTTATTTAACTTGCACAAAAATTTTTAGATAGGTTATTAGCAAACTAAATTCTTGTAATTAAATTTATGGCGAAGTATTTAGAAAGTGTGTCAGAAATACTCAAAAGCCGAAAATAACACGAAATCGTATAAACGCGAAGCACCATCATGACGGATTACTTCTATATGTCAATTGCTTTTCATCGATTATACAAATTTAAGCAAAACGGTGGTATTTCTTTGCGTCTTTTTACAAATAAATAAATAAATGAATTCCGATATCAAATGAAGAAAATATGCTTTTTACAGTACCTGTTAGTAGAATGACCATGGTGTCTAATACCCTATTATTTAAATAGCAAAGTTATTTGATGATTCTAGGTCAGCACCCTATGGCCGGTTGTATAAAAATTTGTTGAACCTCGTTTAAATCATGAACCACAGTCAAGTAATTTTCTGTTGTATAAATTATCTGTATCGTGGTTCAGTTGAATGTCGATTCGATTATGTTGGTAGTATCGATTGTTGGGAATATTTATTTTTTCACTTTTATGTTAGCATCCGGCTGACGTATTATACGTTGCATGTAATAATCTGTCATTTTGCTGCCATTCTTGGGGTTTAACCAGTTACAGTACATTCAAATTGATAAAGAAAGGAAATAAGGAATAGAAATAAGTGCATTAGAAAATAAAAAAAGGACTAACAATTTTAGTGCAAAGAAGGTGCAAATTTTAATAGGCCTGATCGAAATACAAGGGCAGAATAGAACGTGGGAAAACAGATCGCACAAACAGTGAATTAAAGCAAAAAGCTTGGATAGAATTGACAAACTAGTTTAATACTGATAGTGGTAACGTCTCTTGAACAACTAAAATCTTAAAAACTTTGCAGATGAAAAAATATATGCCACAGGTATAGGGGGAGGTCTACTGAAAAAAAGTAGAGTTAGATGGTATGAGCAATTGCTAGACATAAGTCACAACAAAGACAAAATTACCTATGACCAGAAGCAAAATTGAAATTGCAATTTCTGGTTTTGCAGAAAACGGTGCTTAAAAACATTACATCTTTGTGTTTATAATTTATAAATTGTTTAAATGTTCGAATAAACCAAATAATAAACTGCATTACCTTTTATATTCAATATGTCGTACAATATCTTATGGCAGACAAATCCTTTGTAAAAATTCAATTTCATCCCAAATTTCGAAATGAAAACGAAAATTACGCGGCTATCTGGATATAACACTGCATTAACCAGACCCCAAAACATCTTCAGCATGTGTTAGAACCTTCAAATTGGCCATATTTCAACTTATAGTAAACTATCAATAATGGGTATAAGTACATAATGAAAAATCCGCGTTATATCTGTCAAATTTCAAAAAACAACTCGGTTTAAAGTTTATACAACACAAAATGTACTTGTGATCTGCAGTTCGAGACTAAACTGGTGTTCATCTATTTATACTACCCGATCTGTGAAGTTAAATTAAATGTCTTACCTTTGCATTATCTGTGGGTACATCGAAAGAAGATTCAGTCTCATCTTCTACATCCTCCGCAGTCGATTTTTTAGGACGCGAGCTTGTAGTCGACTCTCTAATGCGGATCGCTTCAACATTGAGTAACGGTTCACCTGCCAACAAATATTCCCGAATCTCTTTACTGAAATTGCTCAACACATCCGTGAGATCAATGTGGCATTCAAAGACGGGAGTCGAACTGGTCTCCTTGTACGACAAGTACTTGCTCGAATGCTCTTTTATTTCGGACGGTTTCATTGAGGGTTCGAACTTGGACCGAGCCTTGTATTCGTCCAACATGCTCCTGATGTAGGTAAACCTTTGTTGCTGGTCCTTCGTCGGCCTGCCTTTCTTCCTCTTACCCAGAATGATTTCGGAAAGGTAAAGCCTCGCCGGTTTAGGTTTCCTCTGCTTGGACTTCTGAAGCAGTTTCATCACCTTTTTTGTTCTTTTACCCAAAGTGGATTTCGACAGACGTTTCGATACTCCTGATGATTTCCTACCGGTTTTCAAGGTCGACGATCTGAAGTTCTCTTTCGATTCTTCATCTGTAACATACACGTCGATTATATTATCATCTTCGACGTCTGGCTGCGTGTTTTTGTCTTGTTGTAATTTTGCTTCAGAAACGATTACGTTTGTTTTGCCTTCTTCTTCTTCATCTTCCGAATCACTATCAGTTTCTGAAGAAGATGACGACGAATTCGTATCGTATGTGGTATTTTTTGTACTTTCAATGTCAACAGTGCTACTAACTCCAAAGTCGACGGTATTATCAGCAAGTGCTGTTATGGTGTCGTTGACTTCTCTCGGTATGGTCTCTACAACGACTTTTTTCTCCTCACGTTCCAACACAATAGGCGCACTGGACATCGGATAGAATCGATCGGGGTTCGTGTATACTGTTTCCGAGCACTGATTCACGGTGTAGTATTTGTGATTTGACCAAATGGTGTTGGGTTTGTACTTTTTAGGCGGAGAAGGTTCTAGAGTAGGTACCTGAGGAAATAATTCCGGCGGTCTGTCGTATTGAGACGACAGCACGGTACCGTTCAGAATCGTTTGTGCAGGCTTTTGAGATTGACTTTCGTTCTGTTTGTCATTATTTCGGCATGTAATTTCAACAGTTTGAACTTCCAAGGTCGGTTGGGATTCGCCGGAAACTCGAGGTTCCATGATCACCTGATTTTCAGTGGCAACTCGACGTTCCAGAGTTTGGATATCAGCAGAAATTCGACGTTCTGTGATGGTTTGGATATCACCCGAAAATCGACGTTCCGTAACCTCTTGTACCTCTCTCGGTTCTGGATGTCTGGCTTTAATCGAACTAAGTGAATTTTGATGCTGCATGGAATCAAGAGGATTTTGTACGTTAATTTTTGGTTCTACACTCAATTTTGGACTTTCAAAAATTCTGTCAGCAAGTTTTTCCGGGGAGTTTCCATTTGAGTAACTACTTGAACTACCTGACAACGAGTTACTGTTAGGTGATGAAATACTCGTAGCCTCGGGAGCTTCATTTTTCACTGGTTTGCTATGAACTTTCGAGGACGTGTGTTTGACTTTCTTTTTCTCTGGGTCCTTCTGCTGATTCGATAAAAAACTTAAGAAAGCGTTTTCGAATTCGTTGACGGGTTTTATTTTCGTATTTTGTGTCGGTTCGACTTTCGGAACCACAGTATTCGAGCTGAGTACCGTTATGATACCCTTCGAAGTCTTAATAGCTTCAACTTTTGGTCCGATGATTTTACCAGCTTCTTTCGGTCGCCTGTAAGTTTTCAGACCAGATGATATCACAGAAGGTACTAAAGGAGACGGTATCGAATCAGTTTGTGACGTAGAACAGCTGGGTTCCGCCTTGGGTATCTTAGGTTCCTCCTTGACACTGGTTGACGAGTTTTGCAACGTTCGTTCGTGTTCCTCCGCCGCCGCCCGGATTATATTGTCAATTTCGTTTTTAACCTTTTCGGTTTTTTGTTGTTCATGGATCTCTTCTTCAGTAGGTTCAATTTTCAGTTGTATAGGTTCTTCTGGTTCTAGTTTCGGTGGTTCTAGGTCCGGTTCGGGTGGATTCGGTTCACCTTGGCGGTGTTTACCTGATTGTAAAGTTTTCGTATTACTCAGATGGTGGTACAAGATGATTTAATAATAATTTATAAGCCGTCACCAAATAGCAATCGTTTCAAGCAAAATTTTGACAAGCATAAAGGATATAGGAAAGGAGGGAGTTGTATTAACAGTGGACAACATACCATTACATAACAGTTAAAAGGTTTGTATTAGTCTGAATGTAAAATTTGAGAAGCTCTGATTACAGATATTCTCTCAAAGTGGTAAATCAATTCATATGTTAATATGTTTACAAAATGTAATACTCTTGTTAGTCAATATCTTCAAACTAATTTCAGTAGAGTTTATAAGCTAGAGCTTTTTGACTAACGTGAGAAAAATAATGAAATAAAATAATATTCATATTTGAAACTGTTTTGGAATTTTTATCAATACTTTTAATATGTGCTTTCATAAACAACTACACATTTGTAATAACATGTGAGTAAAATAAATTATCACTTGCATAATAATTCATTTCATATTTCCAACTTTTTTAATGATTTCATTAAAATTAATAGATTAAATTTAAAGAATGTATTTTTATTTTTAAGTTTTTAAGTGTTAAAGTAAATTTAATTTTAAAAAAATACTTGAATGTTTCTGTCCTATTTTGTTTTCATTAATAAGCTGACAAATTTTTATTTTTTGTGTAGTTACTTCACATACATTTTCGGGGTTTCTTTAATATCTTTATTTGCTTTTTTCTACTCAGTGGTATACATAAAGGACTACGTAAAAACCAAATGGAAAACAGAAGATATAAATTTTAGGTTGTTCACTGTTTACAGAAATCCTACCTGAAAGGCTTTTTTGACTATCTTACGTTCGAATATGACCTTGACCATGACCTTAATGTGATGTGACCTTCAGGGCATTCTCAAGATCATGACCATGGTCATGGTCCAAGCCATTGGAACACGTTCAGAGTGTTCTGTTCTCACATCGTTTACAAAAATGAGTTCAACAAAGGCCTTGAATTTGATGGGACCTTCAGGGTATTTCACTACGCGCAAAAATTGTGCTATCTGTTACAAAAATAAGGCTTCCCATTTTAAAAATGACAATTTTTGCCTTTAGAGGAATACTTCTGGTATAAAGTGTCCTTGATCACGACTTTGAGCATAATCCGAAAGTCATCAAGGTCAAAGTAAATCATTTTTGAACTAGAACACTTATTTTTTGAAACGGATTTATGAATAACGAAATATTCTAGGTTTGAAAGTGTCCCCATGGCCCTGAACATAACAATGATCTTCACCACGAGCTAGACCTGAAGGTCCCATCAAGATTAAAGTTATTGTTTGAAAAGTAACCCCTATTTTTATAGCAGATTTTAGACAGCATCCATCCAAACATGGTCATATTCGGACGTAGTTTTCCCGATCTTTTCAAATCTGACAAAAAAGCATTTCAATTAGGATTTCTATAAACATATGACCTAAAATTCATATTTCCTATCCCTTAAAGACTAGTCATTTTAGAAAGTTTTTCCCATTGATACTTTTGATATGTTACTAAGAATAACACATTAAATTTTCACATCTGACTGTACCAGTTTCCAGTTGGTTTGTGTAGAGTCCTTTGTGCAGTATCACTGCCAGTTATGCATTACAAGAAGAAAAATAAATAAAACTTTATTACATTTAATGTATTTTGAACAAAATTAATACTGTCAATGTGTAGGCGTTAAAAAAAAACCTTGGTGTTAAATATTCATTTAAAAAAAATCTAATGTGTAAAAAATTATTTCAAACACCTAAGAAAAATACACACTGATTATAGTTCTATGAGTTGTGAATTTTCTTATATTAATTTGTTTACTTACATAATTTATAATCTAACAGCATTTTGTTGTATTTAAAGATATTGACTAAATACCAAGTCCAGGTGTAGTGACAATTTTATTTAGCAAGCAAGTTCTAAAGTGGAAGCCTTTATTTTTTGGCAGTCAATTATGATTTGATTAGTGATTAGTGAATTAAATAGATACACAAAACTATATTGTAGCCTCAAAAATAGATTTGGATAATCTTAAAAGTTAATAAGGTTTTCTGTTTCCTAACAGAATAACAGTAATTTCATTGAAACTACATTGTGATAATTTTGGATTTCTAATCAATTGCAAAATAAAGCGTAAGTCCCTAACTTGCATTCTACAAGCTTATAATGCCAAACAGTACTCACGTTTTTTGTGTTTCTTGTGCTCATGATCCTTATGCTTATGATCCTTATGCTTGTGCTTCTTCTTGTGAGACAATAGAAACTCCTCTTCTTGCGCCAGTAGAGATTTCACCAATGCGGCTGTGTCGATTTGTTCCTGAGGTTCGATAGGTTTCACAATTTTGCCGCAAACCTTTTTATCTTTCGTATTGCAAGGGGCGTACAAACCGGTTAGATCGTCCATGCTTTCATCGACTTTTTTAATGGTGAAATCCTCATCTTCGTCCTTCTTCTTCCTCTTGTTGCGACGTTTCTTCTGGAAGTACTTTCGGCCTCTTTTAACGTTGTAGCCGGCGTCGCACACACTAGCATCTTCAGCCTCTGCAAAAAAGAGGTAAATGAAGTATGATTGTAAAAGTTAGCAAAGATAAAATAATACATGATAAATAACAAAACATAGTCCAAAAATGTAAGCTATATATAAAAATAATGGTTTGATTAAATTAACAGATTTAGTTTATGTCAATGGCAATAAAAGTGAAGTCAAAGTGTTAAATGTGGTTTACCTCTGACTTGAAAAAAACATTGTCAATTTTGATGATTTTGCAGAATTCATGGACAAATTCTGGTCCTGCTATTAATTTATGTATACTAATATATAATGATATAAAACTTGTTTTTAGGGAGTAATCTTTGGAAGTAGTGAACCAATTTTAAATATCCTTTCACTAATAGTAAGGTACACTATCCGTGGGGGACATAGGCTATATTTTACTTTGGTAAAAAGTTCAATTATGTGATGGGTTGATTATGGGATGGGATACAAGTGATACAGGTGTGAAAATTGGTGTATATATTCTTCTCTCCAAATAAATATAAAATGACTTTTATCATTTTGCAAAAATCTTTCATCACTTGGGGCTCAGGTGGCAAAATGTTTTTGTAAACAATACTATTTTTCGGAAACCTAAAGTAATATAGCCATGAGAATTAAGAAGCTGATTCCTTTCTTGAGGGAAAGTAATATGTGATGTGTCATTTTGTAAATTTCGAAATATTGAATGGGGTAAATGGGGGTCACTATTGTAGAAGGAATTTTTCCTTTTTGCAAAAATTCAGTTATCTGATAGGCTGCAAGTGAGGTATTTTGTAATAAAGTTCAATACTAATCAGGAACTGAAATTGAAACAGGTATGGAGTTATGATATTGTTACGAGAATTCATCTGACAGCTGGTGCAATCGGCCATCAACCAATTCGTGGAAGGGACATTATTCCGATACTTCTGGGGATCCGAAATGTATTGCCTCTCAACAGGCCGACAACTGCCGTTACTGGGAATTCCCTTGAAGCTTCCAGAACACATGAAAGAAGTTTCCCGATAGTTCGTTGACTTTCCAGAATAATTCCCAGAGAAATATATAAAAACGCGCAGCTGGCGATGGGATTCAATCGGTTTTCGAGGTCCTATTGTATAGTTAAGATAAATAGTAAATAGTTCTGTGAATATAAATTGTGGAAATAAATTAGACTGAGTTGGACTGTGTTTTTAAATAAATCCAAGAGTAGAACTGAACCTGAGTGTGAAAATAAAAATATTACAATATTAATTTTGTAAGAAAAATTCAAAACTTCTCAGGAAGAAAAATAATACAGGTATGAGAATTATGATCTTTATATTAACAAAAATTTAATGTGCCGTTTGAGAAAATTGTATTATTTACTGGGGGCGGGGGTCAGTTATGACGCGGGAGTACCAGTTGGTATAAATACTCTTCTAAAATAACTGAAACTGAATTTAATCACTTAGCGAGAACCACGCACCCGATGAGAAGTATTCATTAATTACATGAGAATTGATAAATTGATTTTTATTTAAATGAATCAATGAATCATTTGTCATTTTGCTAATATTGAGGTTATGAAGGAAGTGGGGACTGAAAAGTGAAATCTTTTATCTGATTAATTGCAGGTGAAATGTGAAAAATGTTAAGATTTATAAAATCAAAATATCTCAAAATAGATTAAAATTGTCAAATGATTCTGTCAGAAAAGTAAAACAAGAAAAATCTAAATGAATTTAAATGTGTAAGTTGTTGAAAATGCCGAAACAGAAACAACTAAAAATGTTACTGTCACCATAAATATGAAAAAAGTAAAAAAATAATAAAAAAGGCAAAAACTCCAAAACAATCAAAAATGTCAATGACAAGAGACATCAAAAAACATATACTTTAGTATTAAGTATGTGCAAAAAAGCTAAAATGAAAACAAGGAAAGTAAAATATGTCTAGCTCTTCATATTAAATCACAAAATTATGTTTTTTTTGATTTTGTTGTAGACATATTGGTGCGTTCCCGCAATTTGTTTAGTGTATTGTTTTCAATTTGATTGAATTATTTCATTGATTTTTAAACTTCTGCACCTTTTCTAAAACATTCCGTCGCGCTAATGCTAATTTTAAGTGTTTTTTGCGTGTAAAATATAGACAGTATGGACATTCGTGTTTCGGATCCCTAGCTGTTAGGACGCTTGGGAGGTTCGTGTATTGTTCTCCGAACTTTTCGGACGCTTTGATCCCGTCTGAAGAGACGGCGCTTATTGTTGTTTTTTGCGTTACGATTCCGCGAGTTAGTAGCTTCGTTCGTAACGACCGCTAAACCGCTTTCATTTTGTTTCTTTTGTGTTTACAAAAGCGCATCATTTGTTGTTAAACCCGCATTTTTTGTATGCTCAATCAATGAACATTACGTCGCTATTTTTTGTGTAACGTGTTGTCCAGAAGAAGCTCTAAAAAACTGTTCACGGGGCTAGCCTCTGAAGAAAGAAGAACCAAGAAAACACCAGAGCTTCGACTTAAAGGTTAGTGATAACTTTTATTTGGTGATTCGTTTATGTGACGGCACGTGTTTATTGATTGTTCCGCTAAATTCGTCAATTATATACTTCATTGAACCAGCATTGAACTAAAACCGCAACATCTAATTCATACATTCTCTATGGAATGTGCCATCGAAGACATTCCATAATTTGGTCCAACTTCGAGCCGGATGCAATTTGAGTTAATTTCGTGCAAAGTTTATCGAATAAATTACATAATTTGGTCCAACTCCGGGCCGGATACATTTGAATTAATTTCGTGCAAAGTTTAATGATCAAAACATTGTTTTTTCGTTGCAATTATTGTTAAAAACAGCATTGAATTTTCGTTTCTTTATTTGTTAGAAGAGAAAGCAAGTTCGGGATATTCACTCATTCCGTTGGAAATAAAACGCATTTTTTTTTGCCGCCTTAAAAACTCACAAGAGATCGTTTCGATTGTTTTGGTTATTTGCAAAATTTATACGCTGAATTTATTTGACATTGGGTCAGATATTTTCTACTTCAACAGTAAAAAATTGTACATTTTTGGAATAGTATTTTGTTTTCGTTCTATCGTGTTAGATTTGTTCAGTGGCGTTACAGTGATTTTAATTTATTGTTAAGATGTCAAAAACCGCTAAAAATTTACGAAAATTTAAAAATCATCGACAATCGGAGTTTAAAAGATTAGAAGATATTTATTTTGCTGCTGAGAAAGCCTTAAGAGGTGACGACGTTGAATTGTTTTTTAGCATGATTGATTCAATCCATTCAGAATTTTTTAAACATCACAATTCCATTGTTGGATTAATTTCAGATGCAAACGATGATTTTGACATTCGCAATAAATTTGAAAAATTGTTTTATTCAATTAGGTCTATTTTTGCTAAACTGAAATCTGTTCAGAATTCTACGCCACAAAATACAGCTCGGGAACAGGAAAGTGTTGCTTTGCCGCGAATTGATTTGTCCTTCATTTAGTGGAGACATATTGGAATTTGGTACTTTTATTGATTTGTTTGATTCATTAATTCACAATAATGAAAAACTCAGTACTATGCAGAAGTTCAAATATTTGCAGTTAGCTTTAAAACGGCCTGCTTTTGAGGCTATTAGGAATTTTAAACTAACACAAAACAATTACGTGAGTGCTTTTGAAAAAATTCAAGCGAACTCGTTTAATCGCGGAGTCTCATTGGTCAGCTTTAGAACAATTCCCCCAACTAACTTCAGATAGCCCTTCAGAGGTTCGGAAGTTATATGACTTCAGTGATAATTTGGAAGCACTGAAGAATTTGGGTTTACCAGTAAATCAGTGGGATTTTTGTATCGTTCAGATGATGTTGAAACGAGTTCCAAAGCATTTAGCCGCTAAGTTTGAACTTTACCATTACTGTGACCGCTCAAGATGACTTTCCGATCCGCTCGGAAGTTGTTGATTTTTTGTCGAAGCATTGTGATGCCTTTGAACATGTTGAATTATCCCGCAAGGCAAAGCAAAGTGTTGACAAAAAGTTACCATTGAATTCAAAGCAACATTCTTCCCGTTTCACTACATCTTTGTTTGTCACTAAGAATAGAAATTGTTTAGTTTGTAAATCCGATCATGCGATTTACAAATGTTCGGAATTCTTGAACAAATCAGTATTCGCGCGGTTTAAGTTTGTTAAAGATTTTAGACTTTGTTTTAATTGCTTAGGCGATTCTCATCAGTCGAATCGCTGTAAATCTTTATCCACTTGCCGCAACTGCAAACAACGCCATCACACATTGCTTCATTTTGTAAATAGTGGTGATTCAGGCATTCGGTCTGAATCTAGAGCTCGCCCCGCAAACCTGGCTTCCACATCTGGTGGATCCAGTACCATTAATACTGTTGAAAGTCCCGAAACTTCTCTACCGCAGACTTCTTGTCATAGTTCACTTTTGTCATACAATTCAAATGTGTTGTTATCTACCGCTTTATTTGAGGTATTAGATAAGCACGGTTCTTATCAAACTTTGCGATGTCTGCTAGATTCTGGTAGCATGACATCATTCATTGCGAGCAAGGCTGTGAAACGCCTTGGCTTCCGACCTATGCCCGCTTCGATTCAACTCAACGGGCTAGGTTCTGTGCAGAGTACCTCTGCTGAGGGCTCTCTTACCCTTTCTCTTCGCTCTATAGTAAAGCGTGAGTGCAATTTTGTTGTTGATACTATTGTTTTACCCCGCATTTGCAATGATATGCCTGTTGCGCCCATTAACATGGCTGATATGGCATATCTAACCAATTTGAAACTTGCTGATCCTGGTTTCAATAGCCCTGGCGCTATTGACCTTTTGTTAGGTGCCGATATATTCTCTCAAATTTTGTTGGATGGACGCCTTCTGGGAAGGGAAGGTGTTCCTGATGCTGTTAACACTGTGTTTGGTTACATCCTTATGGGTAGAGTGTCTTCGAGTTCTGTTAACTCTCACTCTCAGTCAGTCATAAACCCAACTTCGCTTTTTTGTCAAATTGAAGATGTAGTATCATTAGATGATTCACTCTAAAGGTTCTGGACAATTGAAGATGTTTCTACCGCACTGGTTCAGTCCCCTGATGATCTTATCTGCGAAAAAATAGTTTCCGAGGGATGTAGGAGATTGAATTCAGGTAGATTCGTTGTGCCCCTTCCTTTTCGAAATACACTTCCTGCTTTTGATGGAATGTATAATCTCGCCGTACAACGTTTCTACTCTTTAGAAAGACGTCTTCTACAGCAACCAGATCTTTACAAACAATATTGTGATTTTCTCAAAGAGTATTTGGAGCTTGATCATGGTTCCCGATCCATTTACTTTTTCATACCGCATCATTGTGTTTTGAAACCTGATAGTAGCACAACCAAACTTCATGTAGTGTTTAATGCATCCGTTAAGATACCTCATCGGTTATCTTTGAATGATTGTTTGTTTATCGGTCCCAAGTTGCAGCAAGACATTATCGCTATTTTGTTGACCTTGCACAATTTAGTTTTGGCTCACCTGCTTGCTATAGAAAACTTTTCTAGTTGTGAACTTCACACACTTGGTGATGCTTCTGAGAAAGGTTATGCCGCTGTTGTTTATTTTGTGTTGTCTAAATCAAAAGTTGCCCCTTTGAAAACTTTGTCACTTCCCAGATTGGAACTGTGTGCTTCAGTTCTTACCGCTAAGTTGGCTCATTATGTTTATGAGCAATTCAATAGTCGTTTGTTGTTCAAGGTGATTCATTGCTGGTCAGATTCCACGGTAGTCCTTTCATGGCTTAGTTGAATATTCTCTATGGAATGTGCCATCGAAGAAATTCCACATATATTACATGTTTTTCACAAAAATATCTAAAAATGTATGGATGTGAAAATTAACAAATGAAAAAAAGGTTTATTATAAACATATTCTGATTTGTCTAGTTCATGTGACACTATTGTCAGTTCAAGATTAAATTAAATTAAGAAACAATCAGGAACATACATGACTCAATATGAATGGGAATCCAGATATAGAAATTAATAAATTATTACTAATAGATATTTTTAGCAAATAATTGTAAACTTTAAGACATAATTCAGCTATCAAACCACTTACCTATAGCCAATGTCAGAAATCAAATAATACACATTGTCAAATATTTTAATTTACATCTTAGAATTGTGCCTTTTTTATCCAAGTTTCTTAAACATTGACAATGGGGTCTGAATTGGAATATACAGCAATTTTCTTTAAACTGTGGTGTTATTTCCCAAGAAGTACTTAGACATTGAAAAATATGCCACAAATATCATTCAGAAAACATTACTATTATATTAATCTAATATGTAACTTTGTATATGGTAATTGGCAAGGGTTTATATAAAAAATATATCAATATTCTTTTATCTTGTGCTCTTGCAATGTCAGTTTTTTCAAAAGCTTGTCTTTAGATGATTTAAGTAACCTCTAACAATATTTTCTCACTGTTGTTTAGGTACTTCATTAATCACCTTCAGATTGACTTTTTTGTTACAAATAATTACAGATGTAGTTTATCATCATCTTTTGCAATTATTCTGGTTTACTTTTGGTCAGAAAACAGTTTTATTTTTGAATTACCTATTTCTCCAGCTTTGAGCCAGATGTCTTCCAACACTTCGAGCTGCTGCTCATCTGGAGGCAGATCATCTGCACCAAAAGCCATTTGGTCTTCTTCCATCAGTTCTAATTGCAATGCAGCAGGGAATTCCGTAATGCTGAATTGACTAAAAGAATAATTTTATTATAATAAAAATTAATCCTGATTTAAAGCCATATAAGATTTATAAAAGTTCACATGGAAATTTGCTTACTTGTAGGCTCCCATTCGACCCTTCCTTCCTTTTTTCGGTGCTTCCAGAAAGCTTTGGGGCAGATAAGGGTTGTTTTTATTACATAAAATATCCTGAGGTAGAGGTAGGGGTGCAGCCATTTTCTTATCAGGCTCTTCTGGATGAGGACCTATGTCTTCCCCTTTCAACCACATTTCATATCTGGAAGAAAAATATTATTAGTCATTACTAAATTTTAAATCAAAATGAGAGATTCCAGAAGGTACAAATACAATTAATAAATACAACCAGTACTTTTATAGAATAGCAACATATGCATTTTAGAAACATTACATATATAGTTAATAATGTAAAGCTTTTGTTAGATTTTAACAGTTCTTATTTTCTACATATAAAGTGCATTATTTTGAGGTAAAATTAAATAAATACTTGGGTTTTATTTAACATTTTAGAAAATAATATTTTCTACTATTTTTTGGGAAATTGTTAACACATTTGAAAAAAAAATTTCAACTGAATTAGCTGTAACTACCAAAGTAGAAAACACTAAAACTTGCAACTTATAAACTATGTTAAATGATGTTTTATGTTCATTAATCATACATGTGGGCAACTACAGGTTTTGTGATATAAAATTTATTAAACTTATGAGGATTTTATAATTGCATGTTTGGTGATTATTGAGTTGGGATTATCGATTTGATATTTGCAATAATTTTACATTTATTGTTTTGAATATAGTTTTAAGCTTAAATCTTTGTCACTTTTGTAATGATAGTATTTATATACTGAGTTGCCTTGTATTGTGATTTCCTTGAATAAATTATTTATGGGTTTGTTCAACAATGCAAGCTACCAAATACTCAATTTGAAGTTATCTGTGAATCAAGTGTAGACAGCCATCTGCCAAGAATGGAATTTTTGGCAACAGGTATGTATGAACCCAATTATTAAGTTTTTATTTCAATTAGATGATGTTAGTTAAAATTGAAATAGATATTAGTATTGGTAAGTTTTTTTCTTAATTTGGTTTTAAATGAGAAATTATATTTTTGTTAATATAATACTCAAGAAAAAAGAAATACATTTTAATGTTTTGTTTAATTTTGAATATGATGTTTATATAGAAGATGATGTATAGTGGTTTAAAACAAAAGCCAATTTGCAGCGATCTAGTGGTTATAATTGTGCCTAAATGGTTTGAACCAAACATATTCTAGCAGTTTGGGTTAATACCAATGAGGTCATAAATCAGCCCTTTATTATGTCATTGTTTGAAATATTTTCAACCCATAATAACCCAAAGCAGTATTTGTTTTTGATTGTCTATCTCTTTCTTAAATGACATTTGAGGTTAGGTATTTACTATTTTACATGTTTATGTATACATGTAACATGTAAATTTTGATCAGTTTTGCAAAAATGACTTAAGTACCACTAAAGAACCATGTAAATAAGAAACTTATTGATGTGTACAAAATTTTAAATAAACAAAAAACAATTTAACATATGATTTTGATGTTTTCTGGTTGAACAAAATTACATTCCAGTTTTGGTTCTACTTCACACATTAAATGAGAAATGTCAAAGTACAACCACTGTCAACCAAGGGTAGAATCAAAGTTATAACCAGTAGATTGCTGCAAATTGGCTTATACCATACCTCTCTGGTTGGAACCTCTTGACAAATGTATCCATGGAAATTTTAACCATGTCTTTGCTGCATGTACATTGTGATGCTCTCTTTCCATATTCAATCCATCTTTCTTGAGCAAAATTTGTGGATTCAGCACAATTGAAACCATGGTTGAATCCGGCATGATACCCATAGGGGAATGTGATCATTATTTCTCCAGCTTCTTGTGTAATCTGTAAAAAAACACAATATTTTCAAAATATGTTTTTCAAATTTGAAATAATGTATTTGAATTTACACACCTTATTGTAAGGAATAGAATACTGTTTCAAAATCTGAGGTGAAATCAAAGTCATTTTGTGCCTCAAAAATGCCTGGCATGTCTTATATGAACCTGGGAAGAACCCATTTGCAAGTCTCTCCAGTCTTCTACCATGTTCAGGTGGTACGGAATACCTAAATTGAAAAACACTAATTTTAGCACAGGACATTACATTTTGACATGGAACATAATAATTGGCAACAATAATAGGCCTTCATATTCGAAAATTTTTTGTTCACATGCATCAACTTGTTTCATTTTTTTTCTGACAGTTTTCATACCACTGGCATGTAAATACAATGTTTTTTGTCCAAAAAAATGACAGAAGTTGACACATGCCCACTAAAAATTTTCAAATAGGAGAAGGCCTATAAACACACCACATGTCAACATTATACCATATGAGTAAATACTCAGTAAATGCACTATTAAGATTAATCATGATCTAAGCAAGGTCAGAATCAAATAAAAAATAATATTACTTATCTTACCAAGTTTTTGGGGCTCCAAAATGTAAATGATTAATCGAATAAAGATCCATATCCTCAGTATGCCATGCAAATGTTGTCTTCCACATACCAAAATAAAGATATGCTGTATTTACTCCTTCAATCGAAATACCATAATCTTCATTAACAAAATCTAAAATGGTTCCCAGTCTATTAATGTTCCATTCCTAAAATAATACAAGAATGTAATGATTTAGTTCTGAAAATTTCAAACCAATCTATTACATTGACATCCTCATCTGTAAGACTTCCAGAAACATCAGCCCCATATATTGGGGCCACATATGTTATATTTTTCCAATATTTCCTTTCTAAATCCTCATAATCAAAATGCCTGGGTGTGGCATAACGTTCTGAATTGGCTAAATCCCTGAATTGCTGAACAGTCATAGATTTTTTCTGGATATTAATTTGTTGATATAAACCTTGTTTGCCTGTAACAACTTGACAAATTGGTGCTGGAATTGTAACAGACAAATCTTCAATATTGTATCCAGATTTCCTCGGCACCCATTCCGGGGGAGGAATCACCTAAAATATTGCATACTTAAAACAATTCAATTCTAATTTATTATATTTACCTTTGCTAATCCAGCTTTATGTGCACCCTGTGATTCCATGTATTGTATATAAGTGGAGAAATCTTTAAACTCCTCCCAAGTAGGTCTAAATACCATAATTCTACAAAGAAATTTTGGATTATCACAAATTTTCTTAATATTGTGAAAACTTACTTTGGTATTCTCGGGGTATTTGGTTCCGCCATTTTGTAATAATCCTTTAAAAGAGCAAATCGTACACAATAGCAATCACTTTGTATAAAAATATGGCCTAGATAAATTTGGTAATTCTCATTATCAAAAGAATTGGGTGGTTTTTGGATACCGTGTTTATATCAAAGTATATTCAGGCAGCCATGATTGACACACTAAAAATCACGTATTGAAAACACTCTGCATAGTTTAAATTATCACTGATTGTACACTTAGCAGAATTTCGAAAATTCGTTAGTTCAATTTCACGTTGCATTAAAGATTGAAAATAGCGAATATTTTCCAAAATTTAACATATTTTCACTTAAAAATAAACAATCGTACATCAATCACCGTTCACCTCCCGTCTACGTTCACTAAACGCCTGTATGCGCATGCTTTTTAATGTTTTTAAAGTTCATCTGTCAAATTTGTGTATGTGTTTGTGATATTGAAATTACACAGAACCATGATAAATTCTGAAACCCAAACATAAATTACATCATTAAACAGTATAATTAAAAATGTATTTGCGGAATGTAAAAATTTATTATTACATATTTCTTTGAATTGGTCGATAAGATTAAGATAACAATTAATATAATTACTGAGAATGTAATTTAATAGACCTGTGAATTTAATGCATTTCGAATAACGAAGCTAAATAGTTTTCTTTCTTGCAGTGGCGTAACTCCTGTAAATTTTTGGAAGAATTGCCAAATTCGTATTTCAAGACACTTATTTTAGACAAAATTATGTTTTTTCCGCTGGAAATCCATAACCATTCAAGAAAATCGGGTTTATATAGTAAAATTATTTTTGCCTTAAATGTGGACCTATTACTTATTTAAATGAAAAAGGAGTCAAACATAATTTTTTTTCCTAAAAGGCAAGGGATTAAAAGGGATACCATTTTTCAACGCAATAATGAAGCTTTTTTGTATGAGTTTTGGAATACTCTGTGAACACCAAGTTTTAACAGCAAATAAATCTTGCTATAATAAGCAGTGAATCAATAAAATAACTGCTTTGAAAAGTTGGGCATCATTAAAGTACAGAAACTCACTCTTTAATATGACACGATTTAGGTACATCATTTCCAAATAAGGTGGATAAACTGAAGATTACTTCCGAACGAAAAAATAACAAAACAAATAAGGTCTTCAGGGTGTCTTCGATATTTATTCAAGATCAGACACTAAAATTTGAATTCAATTCATCAACCCAATTGTCAGTGCCATTTGCTCTACAACTTACAACACTGGCAGATAATCGAAGTCAAACCTTCGACACCGCTATCTTCTAACAATCATGTTGGTACCGCTAGGTTCACGAAACCTTTGTTGTATGAGCCACGCGGGGAAGATTCACTAGTGAACTTTGCACTGAAATTACATCCACCCACAGACTCAATTTACAATGAAAAAACAAAAAAGATGTACAATATATAGGAAACCCACTCATACGAAAAGAGGACTGTTGTTGTGTACAGAATTGGTGAAACACGCCATCTCAAAGATGAATTAGTGTATGTAAAACGTGCATTCCAGAAATCAAGCCAAAGTTGCACTAAAAACACCAGCTTAAAATAGTATTCAAACCCGTTCAACAATTTCGCCACATACGTCCTAAAGATTCCAGTGACCACTGTCAACATTAGGAGTTTATAGAATACTATCCAGTGAAGGGTGAACCCTCGTATTTCTGAACACAAGCGAAATTGCCGATTGTTACAACCTGAAAAATAGCTGTCGCAAAACTTTGAGCTGATCCTGTTATATATTATCAAGACAGTTACAAAATGTTGAAATTTAAACATATCAAACCAATTTCAATAGCAAAGGAGAAGATCTAAAATTCATTAAAATACTGGATCCTCTTTCTCCATCGTTGGGAGTCGCGGGCCCCGCTTCCTCAATTAAATATTGACCAATCAGGATACACCATATGGTCTCAAGAGTTGAGATAAGGACGTGATTCTGTGAGGAAACGTTGCAATATGGTACGATTTTCTCGCCTCTGTTAAGCGAAAGAATGAAAGTTGATAACGAGAGTAGTCCACCAAAACTTGGTAATAGGTTTGAGAATGGCCAAGTAAGATTAAGGAACGGAAAATATTGTTAAAATTTGAACGATTCCTGTCTTTAAACTTACTTGGCTATTTGCAAACCTTATGCCAATTTCTTAGTAGGCTAGTCATCTCAATTTCAACTACCATTCTTCCGCTTGGTAGAAGCGAGAAGATCGTGACATATTGTTACGTTTCCTTAGATTGCTTAGATTATCGTTTTTTGATGCTTGGTTGCATCATAGAATTCATTTAGTCAACATAGCAGAGTCTAGAAAATTGGAGCAAAACATTTTTTTCCGGAAAATTGAAAACGAGTTTTTCCTATGTTAGCCACTCGATTCTCACTAATTTGGCCTGATTGTATTCAACAAAAGTATACGTTTTCAACCCAATTCGGGACAGAAGCGAGAAAATAGAGGACTTAATATCTAGTACCAGCTGACGGTCTAAGTTTTATACTGAAAAAAGTAAGTGCGTATCGTATCCTACACCATACTATGCTTCAGTAAGCGCATATTTAACGTTTCTTTTTTTATCAACCAGTAAAAAGGTTAACAAAAATCAAAAATTACATAAAACAATTTAATAATGTGAAGGGAATTCCTCCGATAATTCGTGGAATCGGCTTTCATCCGATATTTCGGAAATGCGAAATATTTTTCGGTTGGCCAACGAGGTCAGCGGCTTGCTTTGATGTACTTCTCGAAGAATCTAGTTTGATCTGGAGAATTCCGATAAGAAATATATAAATACGGAGAGCTGAGGAAGCATTCATTCGGTATTCGACTGTCGTATAGTAAAAGCAGGAGTTCAATATACATTGTAAATAGTTCTGTGAATATAAATTGTGTTAAAGTAGTGGAAATAAATTAGAGTGAGTTGGACTGGGTTTTTAAACAAATCCAAGAACTGAACTCAACCCGATTGTGAAAATAAAATCAGTAGAATAATAATCCATGAAGACCTTAGAGGTAAATCAATCCTAACAAGATGAAAAACTTATTCACTAAGAAAAAAAAAAAAGAAATCCTTTGATTTTTTAAAATTTTGTTGTTTAAAAATTCATGGTTTTGGTAATTTATATACTATTTTTCGGGTAATGAGAATATATTATCTATAGTTTAAACAGGCGGAATATTGAATTAACTGAATTAATATTTTTTGCACAATTGTAGTGCAAACATTTAGACTATTATTTGGCCGATGTTACCCAATTAACCTACACAGATCATACATTAAAAGGCTCATTATGAGGAACACTAATATATATTTTTTTATATTTATAAACTTAATTGTTTAAAAGATATTAACAAAATTGTACCAAAAGCGACTCCTCCCCCTCCTCTTTATCAGCGATACTGTAGACCTAAAAGGTTGAATAGAAATTAGAAATATTAAGCCTTATTTGAACTTTACAAAAAAAATAAGAAGAAAACCTTAAAATATCAATATTGCAGGGCAAATTATAAAACTATATAAAAAATAATGTTTATTTTCAAACGCATCATGTAAAGTATCTAATGAATGGGTTCATTATAAGGAATACAAATATATTTTTAAGCTATTTTTTGTAAATATTAACAAAAACATACAAAAATCGAAAGCAGCTTATAGCAGATCAAATGAAAAGGCTCGTTTTGAGAAATAACATTGTATATTAAAAAAAATTAAATCTCATAGTTTAAAAGATATTAAGGAAAATATAAGAAAATACACTCACGCCCTGCTTGTCTTAAACTGGAAAATTAGAAAATATACTCGTATATTATTATTTACTTACATAAAAAAACTCAATGGTGGTACGGAACCCTCGCACTTCACCAAAATTTTTGTTAATCTTATTTTCAGTTTCTTCATCTCTATAGCAATATCCCTTTATTTCGTTGCTGATATCATTTATTTTTGGTGCCTTTGTTTTTTTGGTTTGTTTATTGTTGTAATTACTTCTGCTATCGTTACTTAAACTGGGACATTAGTAGTTTGTTACTTTTTTATTTCTTCACTTTATTGGTTAATTTTGTTTCACTTTTATCGTTATAGGTCTTTTGAGAATCTATGATGTATCTGATGAATAGATTATTTTCATTTAGTGAAATCCTTAATAACTTGAGCACGATAGACCATTTTATTTTTTTGTGGAATCTCCTTAATGGTAACGTAGTTAAATTTTTACGATACTTGATTTTTAGGCCGGGCACAGACCTACCGATTCTGTTCTGTTCTATAAAAACAGAAGAGAATCCACACACTTGCCGGTCGCCGGTCTTTCTTGACTTGCCCTCATTCGTTATCTAACGCTTGTGGTAGATAGATTGAATATATCATAATTCGTAATGGAAGATGACAAACTGACTAAAAGCACAGTTGTAGGAGAACTGTAGTAAAATCGCAGTTGCCGGGTCGTAACCGGGCTGTATGTGTCGATAAATGGAGTTAGTACTTAACCCATGCCTATTTCTTACCGGTGAGAATGTTCTGACCGACGACGCTGGCCGGTTACCGGGCGTTCTTACCGTTACGGTTCGGTAAGTATGTAACGAGTGATATATTTTGCATTGCATTCTAGACTTCCGTTTACAATTCTGTTCTGTTCTGTGCTATAAGAACAGACCAGAAACGGTAGATTCGATGTGTCTACCACAGGCGCTAGATAACGAATGAGGGCAAATCAAGAAAGCCCGGCGACCGGCAAGTGTGTGGCGATAAACCCGGATACTCTTCTGTTCTTATAGAACACAACAGAATCGGTAGATCTGTACCCGGCCTTATTGCCTCAAATGTTATCAATAATTTGTTTGTTCTTTTCAAGCATAGTCCTTCCAATGTCAATGATTTATATCACAAACATTTCTATTTATTAAAATGTTACTTTTTTATTTATATTACTGTTTCTAATAAAATCCATTAATCTACGTTTAAAGTATTTTCATGTAATCCCATAGAATTCATTATGTATAGTTCAGCATAAAAAAGCCGATAGTCTAATTGATATATTCCTAGGTATAAATAGCTTAATTCATATAAGAATAGCCTAGAAATTGTGAAAATTAGGTGAAAAACAAAGACAAGGTTAATCTCCTTTTATCAGATCTTTGTATCAGTATTTTCAGATTAAGGTTTCAATTTCAAGTGTCTCTTGAAAAAATATTAACGTTTATTGTGCTTGTAATAATTCACTATTATTTAGAACCTTGCAGGATCAATATGAATCTAGAAGATTTCTTTATCCAATTAACAGTTTTTTTATGTTTGATATTATTTGACTATTCCATCGCGGATCCAGGATGCTTAAAATGCCGAAAATATAACAACGAAAAAATAAATGTTCACTTGGTCCCGCATTCCCATGATGACGTGGGTTGGCTTAAAACAGTGGATCAGTACTATTACGGATGTAAGTATTTATATTATTTTGATATTTCTTGTTTTTCTTTTTGTTTAACAACTTTGCCTGTGAACAATAGGTCGGTAGGAATAACGTATTCGAGATCTTCATTGGCTTTTTCGATTAACTATTGCTATATGCGATCTATGTCTTCTTCATTCTGTTTTATCTTTTTTAACCAATAACGTACTCTTTAATATTGTAATGTTTTTATTTTCACACTCGGGTTCAGTTCAGTTTTAGATTTATTTAAAAACACAATACAACTCACTCTAATTTATTTCCACTACTTTAACACAATTTATATTCACAGAGCTATTTTACAATGTATCTTTACTATACTATACGGCAGTCGAATACTGAATGAATGCTTCTTTTCGCTCGCCGTATTTATATATTTCTTCTCGGAATTCTCCAGAAGGTCAAAGACCCGCCGAGACCAGACCAGATTCTCCGAGAAATACATCAAAGCAACATTTCGGAGTCCCAGAAATATCGGAGGAATATTTTAACGTGAAATGAATATCGATATGTAACAGTTTCAGTTAAACGACATTACATATAGCACGAATCCTGATTTGACGTCTATATTGGCTAGTTTTCCCTGAAACTCCTAGATGTAGATATTCATTTTGTGTTAAAATATTAAATCAGTTGTATATACCAAATACATAAGTAAGCGCAACTGACGAAGGTTCTCGACCAGAAACAATAAATTATTTTGCGTTCAATAGATTGTAAAATCTGGAATATATTGTACCCTAGCGTTATTTTTGTTAAACAAATTCGTCTGATATTTTCACTTTAAATTTATCTATTAAAGTTGTTCCAGCAATTGTTCTCACTATTTTTATCTTTGTGGTTTCTATAATTTTTTCAACTTAAAAGTATTGTGGAAACCGTCATAAATTTCTTTTATGATTCTCCTAGTATAAAGTTTAGGCATTGTCAAATTCCAGTAATAATCCTATTCTGTTCCTTTTTATCAATTTTCGAATATTTTGACTTTGACATAACTGGCGTTTATAGTTTATTTTATTTCAGTTTTAATTTGTTGATTTTATATATATTCTGTTTTTGGTTTTGATAATGTTATGAGTCTGTCGTATGGTAACTGCATAATGTCCTTTAACTGAAAGTGTTTTGTAGTTGGATGAAGAGGATAAAAGCTGGTCTGTTGTTGTTCATTTTGCAAAAAATCTTGTTTCATTTATTTTATTTGTTTTTTTTTAGTTGTCTCCGGTTGAAATTATAGTTACAGCTTATGGTTTGAGAGTATTCTCTTGTCTTCCTTAATGGTGGTGTTGCTTCGCCATTCGTCGACAATTCTGCACCGACTGTTTTAGAGATTAGAGTTGGTAATTTTATAGTTAGATTGTCTCTACTCCATGTACCGTACGCAATTTATTTGAGATTTTATCTGAACATTAGGCTTTTCTTGTTCTTAAGTTTAGTAATAACCACTATTTCTGGAGGAATTATTCTTGTTTATGTCTTTTTTTCATATAATCATATAACTCTGTTAGGTAGTATTTCAGAAGGTCGTCGCTACAAGTAGTTCTGGTTTGTCTGACAGGCAATGAGTTCAATGGATAAATTGTCGTCGTCCGAGCTGTTTTGCCGTGATCTGTTGGAATTTATTCCGAACGTTTCTTCTCTAACAACGATACATATATTGGTACCACCCAGTAAATTCTCTACAAGCGTATTTCTGAACACCAGCGAAATTGCTGATTGTTATAATTTTGTAGACTGTCGCAGAACATATACAAATTTCACCAGATCACGTTATCTATTTCCAACACAGTGGTGTACAGTCAACTACACCCTACTACTATTCTCGACGAAAAAGCCATCTATGAGACTTCCACTTCCCACCTACTCGATTGCCATTGGCCAATTAAGACACACCATGCTCCAACAGGCAGAATTAAAAACCAGTGCCCAATCTCCCGATGGACGTATTCAAGTCGAGTGTTCAAGGTCCCCAAGCACTATAACTTAGTACCATGATTGTCCAAGTCCTTTAGTCACCATTACTTTGAAATGGTGACTAATGGTATTTCTGTTTACATAGTTCCCCATTTTTCTCTGTGGGTTTTTCTTTGTTTGCTATTTTTTTCATTTTCTAAGTCGCTTTATCTTTCCAGTAATTTCATCTTTTAACTTTTAGAGTTATTCTCTTGACCACTTTTTGTCGATATCTGCTACTTTGTGTATTTGATTCATTATCTTTTTATATAAATTGCTTATATTGTCATTATTCTAGAAATAGAAGTGTTAATCGTTTCATTTCTAATTCTTGTCTATCTTTGATGTTAACAAAAAATCACAGATCTTATGACGTATTCTCTATAAGCACGTGCCTCTTATCTAGTTGATAATGGACCCGTAACATTATGTTGTTTATGCAAATTCAATAGGACTTTTCATATTCGAAAATTTTTTGTTCCCGTGCGTCATTTTTTTCGAGCAGTTGTCAGACCATTGGCATGTAAATACAATGTTTTTTTGCTCGAAAAAAATGACAGAAGTTGACGCTTGCCCACTAGAAATTTTCGAATATGAAAAGGCCTATTGCCATTATGCTAAAAAATAGTTGATACTTTTCAGGTAATTATAAGTAGCCAATTGCTTAACGTATTTTATTATTTTCCGTTAGAATAAGTTGGTTTATACTATTATGAACTTTTTGAAAGTTATCGTAAATAATTTCTTTAAATCTGTACTTAACATACTTAACCTGACTGTGTTCTACATGTATTCGAATTAAGATTATTCTGACACTTATGTACTAAATAGTTTTATACCGCCACTGCTATAATGATCACCGCTACCTATTTCTTTTCATTCTCCCTTCCTACCTTTATTATTTGTTAATTTTTTTCTGTGTTGTAAGTGAACTAATGTTTTAGGTGAACTGGTTACTGACTGCATGCTCTATTCACTGGCTTGGAGAGCTAGAAATTCTCTGTTGTTTCCTTTTCCCTTAATTGAGGTGGGTGTTCTGATTATTAGTTGTTGTAAATGCGCTCTTCCCTTTTGTTCTAAGATATGACCTGTCTATTGCTATGACATGAACACGCATTTTTTAGCTTACCATTGGGTAGTACCACCCATTTGGATTATTTTTAATCGATGTTGTCTTCCCTATCTAGTTTCCGTCTTTGCTGTACTGCCAACTCGGCCTTTCTAGAATGTCTTTATTGGGTTTGAGAAGAACAGGTATAGAGGACGTCGTTGCCTCCGTGGTGAGATTGGGAATGCAACTAAATTTTGTGTGGATACGGTTACATCCCTGAAGTAAGACTATCCCTGTCGAGATTACAAAGATTGCTTACCCGACCTGAAGTATGCGGATAATTTATAATGAAATTGAAACGTTTCAGTTTGATCAGATACATCGCTTGAAATCACTATTTTTTTTAGTGGAATCTGGAATTCAAGACGCATCTGTGCAGTATATCATATCTACGGTGGTAAATTCCTTAGAAAGTAATCCCGAAAGAAGGTAACTTACTCTATTAATAAATGTTCATAATAACTATAAAAAATAATATATTCGCTAAAGGTACATTCAGGTAGAAACTGCCTACTTTTGGGCATGGTGGCAAGATCAAAACGAAATCATGAGGCAAAAATTCGTGAATCTCGTGAACAACGGACAAATAGAAATGGTCAATGGAGCTTGGGCAATGAACGATGAAGCGTGTGTCAATTATCAATCGACAATTAATCAGTTCACTTGGGGTTTAAGGTACATCTGTCCAGTAAACATGTTTTAAAATTAAGGCTTATCTTTTTAGACTTATAAACAAAACCATTGGTGCATGTGGAATACCGAGAGTTGGTTGGCAAATTGATCCCTTTGGACACAGCAAAGAACAAGCTAATATTTTTGCTCAGCTCGGATACGATGGGGTAATTTTTGCCAGGCTAGATCACGATGATAAAGACCAAAGGCGTTTTGATAAATCTTTGGATTTTGCTTGGCAAGGAAATGCATATCTGGGTAGGAATTGCATTGAACAGATTTAATCAAAGATTGTAATAAAACAATTTTAGCGAACAGAACCATTTTTGGAAGTATTTTGCCAACTGCGTTGTATTCGGAACCTGATGGTTTTTGTTTCGATACTTTATGTCAAGATGATCCTATCGTTGATAATCCAGAAAGCCCTGGTTACAATCTCGCGAGTAGAGTAAGATGAATTATGATTTTGGGCTACAGAAAGGTACAGTTAAGTTTTATAGGTTGAAGATTTTACCAAAATCATTACAGAGTTTGCAGAAGACTCCACTACTAATCACATACTTATTGCTATGGGTGGAGATTTTCAATATTCAAACGCTGAGAGAAATTTTATTAATACAGATAGACTCATAAAGTAAGTTAGAAGACAAATTTATTACAATATTTAACATATTGAAACTGTTCAAGTTTATTTATTTTTGTAAAGATTTTTAGTCATCCATTTCTTTTTATAGGGGTTTTCGAAATCATTCCAAAATCGACGTTTTTTACTCAACACCTTCTTGCTACATAAAAGCTGTTAACGAAGTTGGCCCAGTTCTTAAGCTTAAAACAGACGATTTCTTCCCATATAGTGATAATCCGGACACATTTTGGGCAGGATATTTTTCTTCCAGGCCAACTAATAAAAGATTTGAGAGGATGGGACACAATATTCTTCAAGTAAAACAAAAACAATTACATTTTTTAAACATTAATTATATATTTGATGTATTTAGTGCAGAATTTGTTATTAATTATGATTCTCATAAGATTCATACAAATGATTTGGGTAATTTCAACTCAACTATGACTGTGGGATCCAATCCCGACCAATGCCTTTAGATGTTGTGTACAAGTGCGAATTTTAAAAAAGGTATAACTTGAAGTTTGCAACTGACACCAAGGGTCTTTACCCATAGCCATACTAGTTAGATTAGCACTCTATATACTTTAGATAAGTAAGTAGTATCAATTGAAAAAAAAATCCACAGGTGTTTGATTGGCTTTTCTTGAAGAATGTATATAGTATAACACATAAAAACTGTTGTTAACAAATTTTTATTCCTTAATTAATTATACGGCGTATTTAAAAGTGCAAAAATCGCAATTTTAGCAGTTTTTGTAGCTTTTCAGTAACTGACTGAAAAGTTCTAGTGTCGAAAATAAGTTTGTTTTATACGTAATTTCAATAGCGATTAAATGATGTGTTTATATAATCGATTGGATAATTAGTTATTGAGTTATTTGAAAAAAACTGTAAAAATACACAATTTTCAGTCATCCATAGTTATTGTATAAGATACGTTGAAATTTTGAATTTCTACGAGGTAAATAACTGGTAAGAATGTCAAATTTACCTCTCAGATGGTTTTCTTGCAAATCTGATTTTTTTTTCCAGGGCTTTTGATTTTACGTGAAGTTTACAATGCTCCCATTTTGCGCTAAATTAATATTTCAACCATCTGAAACGAACATATTAATTATTAGATCTTTCAGTACGAACACTCATAAATTAATTTTCTTTTGTATTTGTTTGATTGTATGTAAAATCAGGTTGAAAGCCTACATTTTCGTATTCGGAATTAAATAAAATGTACTGGTGGGAGAAGCCCCTTCCCCTCATTACTACTGCGTTCGAACTAACAATCATTTCAAATCGCTTTGATTCTTTCTCTAATACAAACGCCAGGTCAACTGTCAAACTGTCTGCTGATGGCCCAGGGACGAGAAACAGTGGCATATCATAATTAGCCTATTGAAATGTTACAGTTTTTGGGCTTAGCGTGCATTTGTCAGAGAACGCAATTTTATTTTTTAGATATCAACGGGGAGTTAGTGTTAACTTAAATTCAAGCCGCCATCTTGGAAAAATGGTCCAAATGATTTTTATGGTGTATCTGACAAACTATAGTCTCACAAAAAAAATTATTTAACATTTTTTGTTGCAAATAAAATTGTCTACAACTTTTGTCAAGTAACTTTTAGCCGTACTACCATAAATAAAAAAAATGACATCAGACCATTTTTAAATTTATTCACTAGTTAACTAACTTCAAAGTTCATAACTATATATTACTATTAATGATTTGCCATAATTATATTATTGACTTTGATTTTCTATTTTCTGACTCATTATTTCCTTTCTAAAGTTTTTTACTTTGAAATTCGTCGAATAAATTAATTGTTATACTGCGATCGACTTTGTTTCAAAACTTTGACAATTAAAGTCAGCAAAACAGTTACGAGGGTAAATCATATATCAACGGAAATTTTTTCATACATTTATTGAATAACAATATACAGAAATGATTGATTTATCATTTTTCAATATAGCCTGATGAGGATCTACACACTTTTTCCACCGAGCGTTGGGAGTTTCAGTATCGTCTGTTCACAGAATGTTTGAGGGCGAGTTGCAAGCCGACTGTGTATGTGCTTCTCAACTTCCTCATTTATTCCAAACCGTTTTCCTCCCGGTGATTATTTCAAAGACACGAACAAAAAATAGTTACAAGAGGACAAGTTAGGGCTATAAGGAGGGTGATCGAGGGCTTCTCAGCTCATTTCTTGCAGTGTATTCCTTGTTATTTGTTTCAGATACACGGATTTTGCCAACCGTAACAACTGGCAATAGTAATCCACATTCACTGTACGTTGGGCATGTAGAAAATGGATCAGTAAATTTCCTTAGAGTCACAAAAAAAATTGTGACAAGGCCTTCTCCAGATGACAGGCGAGTTTTGACTTTTATTCTTTTTTCGTCACTTTAGACGATGCACTTCAAAAAAACCTTCCCCTCTCGCTGAAATCTACTTAGAAGTCTTTCACCGAAGTTCCTATCTCACATTCTTTTGGTTTACAGGCAACAACCTCGGAACCCATCGAGCACTATTTTTTCTGAAACCAAGTTGTTCAATGATAATTGATTGAACACTTCCATAGCTGACACCTAATTCTGATAAAATTCTACCACGGTTAATCGGCGGCCACGTTCAGTAAGCCGTCGAACACTATTCGCATTGTTAGCTGTAAGGATTGTCCTTGTGGTCGATCATGGGTATCGTTCTCGTACACCCTTAAATTTTCTCACCCACATATACACACGATTCTGAGACAGTGTACTATCCCCAAACTGTGCCTTCAAATGAGAATTTCTGAGGCTTTAATGGTTTTACTGGTTAAAAACTTGATAATCTGTTGCACAACACATGAATGTACCTCTAGCTCCTCTAGCTTAGTCATGGCCGTACTCTGTACTGACCACACATCATACAATACGTATTGACGACAAAGTCAAGCATACGCGCGTACCCGGTTGGTTCCCCTGTGCCCATAAACCAAACACCTACTCTAAAAAACATAATCTAGCTCGAAACTGCATTCTAAGTAGAATAGCAAAATTACCGTTTATATTTGATTTACCCTCGTATATAATGTAATTTGCTTGGAAAAAACATTTTAAATGTCTTGTCAATTCGATGACATGCTATTTTTATTCTACCTTGAGGGGAAATCAGGATCCCCCTCTACTAATATTTATGCGTTCCGATTACCAAAATGCAGTATTTCAAATTAAATTTACAGACAATAGAACAAACCCAAAATATTAATATATGATGAGTTGTAACGAAAGATTGGATATTTACCATGTTCCATTCAAATTTATAAAAAAGTAATTTGATGCAGAAGGGGGCTGTCGGAAAAAAATACATTTGTGCGAAAACCTTTAAAGCCATGAAGTTGAAAATTTGAATAGTTATTTTCGATTAGTAAGTGAAACTCTTTTCCAAGTTTCATAGTTCTAATTTTTTTAGGCAATAGCTACGAATGTTTGAAAAAATGTGCATTTTTTCACAAATTTCGGGAATTACTTATTAGTTAACCAATCCTATAGATCAACATCTTATTTAGTAGGTTCTAAAAATGCGCATACTTACCTTTGATACTGTAAATTTTTATTCTGTTGCTGAGAAGTTACAAAAATTGCCAAAATTCGGGTTTTTGCCATTTTAAACACCTAGTATAATTAACTAAGAAGTAAAAATTTGTTAACAAAAGTTTTTTTGTGTTATGAAGTGTACCTTCTTCCAGAAAAACCATTCAAACACCTGTGGAATATTTTTTTGCAAAAATGGTATTAAAATAATGCTAAGTTCTCTACACAACAAACCGTCCAAGAGAGAGATAGTGAGAGCGTAAAATCCAATATATGAGCATAAAATATCTCATTGGAGTGTTATTAATATGTCTATCCGACTATACTGTTATAAGATTAGTTTTTATTTGCCATATCGATGTTCATTATGCATTATGGGGGCTAAGTATTTAAGTTCTCACCGTTTCACATTATTAAGGAACTATTATCTTTATCTATTCTACATAACTCCTCTTTGCTGTTGACATGGTCCATCCAGCAGATGCGCCTCTAACACCACATTTCAAAGGCTTCGAATTTATTCATAGATGCTTTGAATAGTGTCCAAGTTTCGACTCCATACAAGAGGATTGAGGACTCGTGTAACATCTCAATAAGTGTGTATTAATTCTCAAATTAAGATTGTGACTCCTGAATATGGTGTCCATTTTGATGAACACTGCTCTTGCTTTTTCAGCTCTTTGTTTAATCTCCACTGAGTGGTCCCACTGATCGCTTGAATTAGTGACTTGATATGTATAACTGCTAATCTGTGACTGTTTGTTGGTTGATGACCATATACTTTTTAACTTTAAAATCGTGGCCGTACCTTTGACTGACAGCTGTGTGCGTTATTAGAGACTGTAGGCCTTCCAAACTGTCGAAAAAAAACTATCGTCTGCGTATCGATGATGTCCAGACTATCACCAATTAAAAGAGACCTTTCCTCACCCCTCTTCATACTGCAATTTCTTTTGTTAACTGATCTCTTATATTGATGGTTTTCGACATTAATTATAGAAAGGTCTTTTGTCCTATAGACCAGCCGTTTGCAGAACTGTCGTGAAATCATCGGTTAAATTCTACCGAAGGCTTTTTGATAGTCAATAAAGTATACATACTGTTGACATTTCTACACCGCTAAAACAAAACTTGAACAGTAAACCAAACTGTGTTATAAGGTTATGAGTCTGGTTTATTCTCAGATGAATTACTATTAGGAACGCTTAGGAACGCTCTTTTAAGAGATGTCTAAGGAAGCTGATAATTCTATAATCTTCTCCTGTTTTTGGATTCGGCGTTTTATCTAAAGCTATGAAGGTGGAATTTAGCCTGAGTTGATAATAAAATATAAAAAAGTTTCTTATCCATGTGCATAATAATTGTGAACTACAATAACGATTAATTGTTAAATATTTTCCAGGTTTAATTGATCTACTTCCATTTAAATTTTATTGGATTATTTGACCCAATAAATCTGCAGTATTTTTAATTTTAGGTCACCAAACAATTGTATGCATTGCACTCTCATCGTTTCGGTAGAAAGTATGAAGATAATTTAATTCGTTTGCGAGAAACAATGGGTACACTTCAACACCATGATGCTATAACAGGAACAGAAAAGCAGGAGGTTTCTTACGATTATATCAGATTGCTGACCAGAGCTATTGAAGATGCTGAACAACCTTTAGGAGATATAATAAAGTACGAATATGTAGGGTATTCAGTAAATGGTAAACGATGTAAAATATTTATTACCCACTAAATGACCTTATTACATTATTACTACAACATTATAACATTTTTGTTAGAATTACACTTTAGTTACAGGGTAACAATACAATACTAGATTAAAATTTAGTTGCTATACAATTTTTCCTACCCTTTGAAACATACTTTAGACAGTTTTTCACAAAATGTATGTTCTTTTAATTTAATTTTAATATTTAAAAGAATACATTTATCCTTTCTTCTTTGGTTCAATTCCGGAGGCCTCACTCATTCCTTAACATTTGTTATATCTGGCGTCTCTTTTGACCATAGGTTCACTTATAATTCCCTAAAGATCTCTTATCTCGCTTTCGTTTTTATTTGCTAATGTAGTGTGTAGCGCCTTCTATACTTTCTAAGACATTTTATTTTTTTGTTGCTATTTTATAGTAGTCATATAAATTTGTTGGTTGGTTTGTTTTGGTGTGGTATATAAGAATGAATATCTGACGCTGAGGATGATTTAGGTTAGGCACAAAACCTCTTACTCTCTTAGAGGTGTCATTCCTTTGTACGCAAGACAATATATATATTATATATAATACATATTGTTTCTGGTCAGGGAACCTTCATCAGTTGCCCTTCCCACAATTGAAAGTCCTCTCGAACACTTCTTTATGTATTTGATACATTTCGTTAAATTTAAAGAAGCGAGATGTAAGACCGAAATCTAGGATTTTCGAGAGAATTAGCACACAGGACAGAATGTCACGATAAAATTTTCAGGTT
Organism: Octodonta nipae; assembly: GCA_034190945.1. NCBI lineage: Eukaryota > Metazoa > Arthropoda > Insecta > Coleoptera > Chrysomelidae > Octodonta > Octodonta nipae. The sequence continues at coordinate 57,523,572 of CM067216.1, read as the reverse complement.
ATTTCACCTGTCAGAGATATTGTATACTCTCTTCGAGGTGTCATTCCTTTGTACGCAAGACAATATATATAAAGAAGTGTTCGAGAGAACATTCAATTGTGGGAAGCGCAAATGATGAAGGTTCCCTGACCAGAAACAATATGTATTATATATAATATATATTGTCTTGCGTACAAAGGAATGACACCTTGAAGAGAGTATACAATATCTCTGACAGGTGAAGTAACCTAAAAATTTTATCATGACATTCTGTCCTAGGAGTTAAGGGAGAACAGCAATTACACGGAACGGCTCCAGATTCGGAACCTCTGTGTGCTAATTCTCTCGAAAATCCTAGATGTCTGTCTTACATCTCGCGTCTTCAAACAAAACCTCTTCTTGGTTTTGGGATGTGAGAAACAGTTGGGGTTCGCGTGTCTTTACCATGGAGCAGACCTCTCTTCTACCTGAATCGTATAGACGCCTGTAGCTTAATCACTACCCCAGATATTTGTTAAAAAAGAGCAACAAGCAATTAAAATGCTACATTTACTACTACACCTGATACAATCACAATATAAAAAAATATTTAATAATGTGAAATCTTGCCTGTATTTTTGTAAAAGTAATAGAATAATCTCTAAATCTACCAATATATAACGATTTTATTAAAATAAAGGAAATGTTTTTTTGCAGGGATTTGGTAGGTATGGAAAACATTACCTTAGAACTGAAGTCTTGTTTGCTCTCTAACGTCAGTATTTGCACAAGTTCTCAAAAATCCAAGAAATTTATTGTGTTCGTATATAACCCACTGAGTTGGAACGTGACACACTACGTAAGGTTACCAGTTGAGGCGGAACATTTTGTTATTCAAGGACAAGATGGTAATAGTTACATAAATTGCTTATTCCCTAATAGAGTTTCTTTATTCCAGGTATTGAACCATACGATGTTATACAACCTGTAAGTCATTTCAGCTTCGTTGATATGAAGGAGAAGCCAGCCAGGTACGATTTAGTTTTTGCTGCCAGAAATGTACCTGGAATGGGTTATAAGATCTATTATGTAGAAAAAGTAACTAAAGATCATCCAAAATATACCATCAATGAGAATAGAGAACCTAAGCATACATTCGGCAACAAAGTATTTGTACAAATAACTCTTGGTGGCTTTTTACCAAAAATGTATTTTTCAGAATAGTGGATTCGAAATTGACCCGACAACAAACCTATTGAAGTCCGTAACTTTAAATGGAAAAACAGTATCCATAACCCAAAACTTTTACTATTATGAAAGCGGGAACAACAGTGACGATTCTAGTGTAGCTTCAGGAGCCTACATCTTCCGTCCTGATTTAAACACGTCCTTTGTAGTTCCGACTACTGGTCCAAATGGAACGGTGGTCAGTAAATATTATTTTTCTGGAAACCTTGTAGATGAATTTCATCAGATCTGGAACAGCCCCGTAATGAACGCCAAACAAGTGATACGAGTTTACAAGGATGAAAACTACATTGAGTTTGATTGGCTTGTTGGGAATCTAAATATGTATGTAATATTCTTTATATACCGTTTAGAGGGCGTTTTTTTGAATTTTTTTCTTAGTATTACCTTTCTTACAAGCAAAATGTTGTAAATCATTTTCCAAGTAATTATATTTAAAGCGATATCAGAAACGCAAAGAAATTTGAGGTGATTAACTAGGAAAAAGTAGCCTATTTCAGAGTCCATTAGAAAAATCTTACCGTTATCAAGTTATACAGGGAAAACCAAAAATGTTATTTTCTGTCTGATGGGGATTCATTAAAAAAATCACAAAATGAGGAAGAAATACGTTTATGATATAGTAATTTATATAATAAGAGGTTACTGAATCTTCACCACGACGTTTCGTTTCTTCAGGACTGTTTTTAGCTGACTTCCATAAAGAGGTAGGTTTTCGAGTCGATATAAATATTTTTTGGGTTTGAATGTACCTGATTCCTTCGGTGACTGTGACTCTATTTTAAGAATTTTTCAATTTGTTTTTTATTTCTAAAAATGTCATAAAGCGTTGACAGGCTAATTCTGATATGGCATATATTAAGTTTTATACGTCATTCTGTGAAAAAAAATCATTATTTTAAACAAAATCAACTTTCTTGCTTCTATTCCAAATTTCAATATTTCGATGTGACCTTGGGACGTGAAACGCCATTATTTTAGAAAACAAATCTTAAACTTTTATGATAAATTTAAATTTTGTAGAGCTTTGTATTTATATATATTTTATTAAGTAGGTCCTGTCTGTGCCTTTGGTTACTTACTGAAGATGGGTTTTTCTGTAGTTTTTAAAAAACTAATTCACTCCAGAATTGTATTATTCAATTTTTAAACACAGTTCTTTGGGAATAATACCACATAAACTTGAAAGTCTGTATATTTCAAATAGTCAGAAAAAATAAAAACCAGAGATGACATAATTATCCTTCAGAAAACAACAGAAAATATATCAGTGAAGGTTGCTTCAGTAAACGATTACTATTATACGATTACTTTTTTATAGTCTACCCTAATTTTAATTCCAAATAACTTTTAAAAATAACGATAATATTCCTTAAAATAATGGTAGTTTACTATTGTGCATTTAAGAAAACAATCCTTTACAACAGCCTATATATAATTAATTTTATCCATATTGGTGGAGAATTAGTACTTTTTACTTGAAGCAGGACTCAACCCAAAAGATGAATAGTCTACTCCATTGTTTGGAAATTACACCATTTTGTAACATCATTTGGATATAAAACATTTAAAAATATATATAACTGACTTCCACCTATAACTAAAAAGCTAAAAATAATTATAACAAAATTTACTCTAGCAAATAAATAACACATTCAATGTTGTTAGGTACCTACCCAGGAAGTAAAAAATGTAAATATTACAAGGTGCTCATTCTATACAAATTAATTACCTACCAATCTAGTAAATTTTTGAGGTCGGTGTCAAGAAAATCTAAAATCCATCATTGCGTACTTATCTACTACTTCATCAAACTTGATTGTTGCTTGGCACCGACTTCACAAATATACTAGATTGGTACATTTTTTACTTCCTGGTTAGGTACCTAACAACTTTGAATGTGTTATTTATTTGCTAGAGTTATATTTTGTTATAATTATTTTTAGCTTTTTAGTTATAAGTGGAAGTCGGTTATATATTTTTTAAAAAATGTTTTATTTTCAACTTTTTAGTTTTTTTGAACTCAGGTAGTTTTCACTCTTTATTTTTTATTTTGTATGTATAACCTTAATAGACCAGGTAACATCGAAAGCCTCAACATTACACAATGATATATTTTTATTTAAATTGACAGGTAGATGTTTAGCAACTGTCCACGGACAAGCACAAATTTGCTAGCTGTCTTCTGTAAACTATAGGACGGAGTAGAATCCATCTCAAATTTACGGAGTTAAATCCGTCCTATATTTCAACCATAGTATATAACCCCATAAATTATTTTATTTTTAACATTTTATATTATCGCCCTGTGTAACATTAATTCCTCTCCACACTTTATGCAACTTCTTATGGGCTATAAAATAAATATTTTTTTAATCACACTGTATAAATATAATTCAACTCCAGCATATTTTTGAACTATCCTGTATGATTTGTTTATGTCCACATCATATAACAGTTTTTTAATCACCCTATATAATTTTAGTTTCACATTTTTTTAACCACCAAACGTCCACTCCACTCTATATTCCAACCATCCTGTATATACGGCTAGCTCTGGACCACTATCATTCTACTCCGTCCTATATTTCAATCATCATATAAATGCAACTCCTTCTACTTCTACTTTACTTTGTGATTTTGTTTGCTATAACTAAACAGCCTGTGTATAAACGCACCAATAGTGTTGTCACTGAATTTTCCGCGAAAATGTCACATCCAAAAGCACGGTCTTCGCAAAATGGAAAAATTTTCATTTAAATAGGTATTTGCCTGGTATACCAACAAAACCAGCTTGGTACTCATTGATTTAAGGTGCCGAAAATACTATGCTTTACTACCTATATGCTTGAGATGTACATAGAAAATTTTCAAATTCGCAATTGAAACTTTCAGTGCCTAAAATTCCCGCACTATTACATTGGAATTAAAATATTTATGAGGAAATGTCCGTTATTTCCTTTCGATGAAATTGTTGATAATAATTTTGCAATTTCCGACGATTTTCTGCTAAACTGCAAGTTGCACGTCACAGAAAAGTATATGAGATAACCTAGGGATCTTCCTTAATAGATTAAACGTTAAAAAACTATACACATCCATAAGGAGTTTTCGAAACATCGACCAATATGTTAGGGATATTGGTTAATTTCCATGCGCACATGTGTTAATTCACAAATTTCATCACTTTACCAATAGAATTCTTTTCCAAAATTTGAAGTTTCACCAATCCGGATATATACTCTATTAAACAAGACCATATTCATTCAAAACGATTCACCACAGGAGAAGAAATCAGGTAACATACATACAAAACAAAAAAAAACGCGACGAATTGATAACCTCCTCCGTTTTGGAAGTCGGTTAAAAATTATTAGAATATGATTTGTAGAACAAATAGTTTCAATATTGCTTCTAAAAATTGTATTGTATTGTATTTACAATTTCTGATGAAGCCAGACTTGGAGAAACATATTAGACCAATCAATAGAGCAAAAAATAAGTGATACTGTGTAAAAAATACTATCAGGATACCGACTGTGCCATCACATTAACAAAGTATCCTAGCGATATTTTGCTATGTTTTCCACTCGCAACTATGGTTTTTTACTTTGTTACAAACAATTGAAGCAAGAAAATTACGTTTTTTTTCTTAACATGTTTATAAAATCAAAAATAATAAACTAATCTCAATGGTGTCAACAGGTCAATTGTAAAGCATGAAAATATCAATGAAATGAGCCCAGGCTCGATCCGATTGGATCATTAGTAACAGGGAAAAACAAAAAAATTCCAGTATTTTTTGGTTTTCCCTGTTACTAAAGATTTATCGGATCGATTCTGGGCTCATTTCATTGGTATTTCCATGCTTTACAATTCACCTGTTGACACCATTGAGATTAGTTATTATTTTTCATTTTATAAACATGCAACGAAAAAAATTGCAATTTTCTTGTTTCAATTGTTTATAATAAAGTAAAAAACCATAGTTGTGAGTGGAAAAGGTAGCAAAATATCACTACAAATCATTCTTAATGTGATGACACAGGCATTATCCTGATAGTATTTTTTGCACGAAAAAATCTCCATTGATTGGTCTATATGTCAAATTTAAAGAAATAAAAAGTGAAAATTTAAACAAGTGTATGTTGTTTTTAAGTAATCTTAAAAATGAATTTTCATCAAGTGAAGACTGAAACAATCATCAATCTAAACATTGTATTCATAGATTTGACGCTTCTTTGAATTATCAAAAATATATAAAATTATTTTTGTAGAACTTGTAAGACAGAAAAAATAAATAAACACAATACATAATTAAAAATTTTGATAAATTAAATTTATTGTCTGTTCTTTTTCTACGTTTATTTAAGTAGCATCTGGATTTTGTAGAACATTATAATTTTTTACATATACGAGCATTTTTCAGAACTGCTTATATCCTTGGTAAAGAAATCATTAACAAGTTCACAGTAACAGAAGCATTTAACAATAGAAATGTATTTTACACTGATTCAAATGGCAGAGAACCCATGAAAAGGACTTTAAATTCTCGTCCCGATTATAAATACGATCCCAGTGTTGAACCTGTTGCCAGCAATTATTATCCAGTGACATCGAAAATTACAATAGAAGATCAAAGTAAAGACTTGAGGATTACTGTGCTTAACGATAGGTCACAGGGTGGTTCGAGTTTGGCAAACGGTGAAATTGAATTAATGGTAAGCAATTAATTTTATAATTCATTCTCTAAAATGATGGAGTTTTACATTATTGGAGCATTTTACAAATAAAATTTATGCCAAAATGTTACAACATATTAGTAAATTTGCATATATTGCATATTAGTTACAATAATTATTGCTATGCGTCATTGCAGTTCATCATTCTTAGTTGGCTTCTTTGATCCACTCTTCCATTTTAAAATTGGTTCTCCATCAGGTCACTTGTCAGCTCTTGGTTTCCTCTGCAGAAATCTTTTTGTCCATTTACTGTTTTCCCCTCTGGTCAGGGTGTATTAAGGATGTGGGCCAATGTCAATACCATTACATTGATTTTGCAGTGACACAAATTTGATTTTGTTTTAAATGAAAAATATTCAATTTTTGAAAACATCTACTTGTAACTAAAATGGATTGCTACTCTTGAAGAACATGCTAATCTTTTACACTGTAGTTGAATAAAATTGTTTTTTACCAAAAATCTAAAATTTAATGGATTATCATAAAAAATTGAGTTGCTTAGTTGTAATTACACAGTGTAGAAGAATTTATATAAACCTATGTATTTCTTATTAAGTTGCATTTATTTATTACTTTCCTTTTCTCTATCAATTATATCTATAGTATTTGTTATCAAAATATATTAGATTTGAACCTTTTAGACTGATTCATTGTAAATTTTTATATTTGAATAAACTATGAGTTTTGTTAAATAAAATGCATCTCTATGTTTTGTAGATTTAAGTTTTTTTTTAATTCTGTTGAGCTGAATCTAATGATACATCACTGTGGCTTGAAGCTTCTCACAATTGCAAACATTATTTGGGCATGTTCAACCTAAAATTATAATTATAAATAATATTCACAACCTTTGTAATAATTTGGTGATTATTTAACTTGCCCATTTCTTCTGAACCTGTATTAATGTATTTCCTAGTTAACGGCACATTTTTTTGTATATAAACTGGCCTGTTAACACCAAATACGTCCAATAATATTAACACAAAAAATAAAACTTGTTCAACAATAATTCACTTGAAAACACATATCTGTTCAATCATTTGCAGTGAATTAACAGTGAAATTTATGAGCTCATTACCGCTTCTGAGGAGCTAGCCCGAATTACATAAAGTTATATGACCAAAAACATAATCAATATGATAGATAACATGTCTCATATCTCCCTGTGATATTTTTTATACCATTCACTTCGTACTACTTTATAATATTAATTTAAATCAACCCTCGCCCTTTATTTCCTTATTCGGAGCGCCATCTTTTGATCATTTACCGTACTATTCACAATTAGTGTTAGCTTTTAAAAGCGTTGTTGGCCTACCTCCTTAATACACCCTGTCTCTGGCTGAATGATCGAGTCGTCTCTATGTCAACTTCCTCTTTTTCACTATAATTTTTTATATCGTTCCATGACATTGCTATTATCCCGTAATTTCTAGGTTCGGAACCTCTGTGTGCTAGTTTCTCCGAAAATCTTAGATGTCGATCATTACATCTCGCATCTACATATGTAACGATATGTACCAAATACATAAATAATTCTTTTGTGGAAAGCGCAACTGATGAAGGTTCCCGACCAAAAACAATATCTGTTTTATATATATATTGTCTTGCGTACAAAAGAATGAAGAGAGTATTCAATATCTCAGACAAGTGAAGTTCACCTGAAAAATTTTATCTTGGCATTCTAACCTAGGAGTTACGGGGTAACAGCAATGACATGGAACAGCTCCAGATTCAGGATCTCTGTGTGCTAGTTTCCCGGAAAATCCTAGATGTCGATCATTACATTTTGCGTCTACATAAGAAATATATTTTGATAATGTACAGTATTATACATAAATAACAAACCAGTTATTTTAACGTCCATATGTTAACAACATATGATTTTTTCAGAAATAGGTTTTGTCATATTGCATTTCCTTAATTACTAGTTGTCCAACCAGATTTTGTTTTGTCAGTTCCGGTAGTTGAGCCATTTAGTCCTGCTGCGAATTCATACAGGCAGCACTAAATGTCTACTAATGAATTTTAATGTTTTTCTAGCTAATCTGGATAATTTTGCATCGTATTTTTAGTTTTTCCCTGTGACGCAATGTTTTTTTATTGGTGTTCTGGTCGCTTAGTAAATGTTTTTTGTAGCTGTTGCGGGTGGCTTCGTAATGTTTTTCTAGGTGTTCCCGGTGGCTTCATAATTTTTTTTAGCTGTTTCCAGAAGCTACGCACTGTTATTTTAGCTGTTACCGGTAGATCTGCAATGATGTTTGTAGCTGTTCTCGGTGGCCTTACAATTCTTTCTAGCTGTTTCTGATATCTCCGAAATTTTTATACCAACTGTACCCGGTAAATTTGTGGTGTTTTTCTAGCTTTTTCCAGTAACTTTTTAAATTTTCTTACTCTAATAATTAAAAAGATTTAAGAAATAGCCAAAACGGTCACTACAAAAATGGAGCTTATACATTTTTGTGGACAATTTTTCTGTTTTTCTTTTAATAAGAACCTTCCTTGGACATTAACGAATTAGTAAATATTTATTAACATGCTTCTATTTGCGTCACTTGTAACTATGTAATCAAATCTTAGAAGTCAACTTTAACCTCCTTCTAATTGTTGTACCGAAATGACACTTTGTATGTATATGTAGTTTGGATGACAGTACAATAGTTTGGTATCATGGAGCTCATTTGATACATAATAATGGGAATTCAACTGCAAATTATAATTTATAGTTATAACCGACTCCTCCACCATAAATGTGTATGCCATTTTTACATTGATTTGTTAAACTTTTTTTTGTTCTTTAAATTGTAATTATTATTTATATAGATAATTTCAGGTGTCAAAAATCTTGCTTTACTGTTGTTAAAATTTAGCCACAATGCTGCTTTATAACTAACAACATTTCTTCATATCTCAGGATTACTGAATTTATAAAAAAAAAATCTGAAATATGTTTCAAGGAAAAACCATCTTTAATCTAATGTTATTTTTGTTTTTTTACTCGATTACGATAAATAATTAATTTAAAATATATCATTTTTCTATATAGGTTCATAGGAGATTGGTCCTAGATGACAATAGAGGTGTTAATGAAAACTTAGATGAATATGAATTTAACAAAGGTCTCTACGTTCGTGGATCTCACTATCTTTCGATTGGTAGAGCTAATGGCGTAAATCCTGATGGTAAATTATACCTACATTAAAGATTTCGTTATACAGTTTTGAACAGGGTGAAATCTGTTTCTAGTTGTGATACATAAATGTTCAATATACAGTTTATATTCTCATGAGTTAATTAAATTTGGAGAGGTCGATGTTATATATTAGCTTTCCACTGTTTTTGTAAGGTGATGAATAGTAAAAGTAGAAAATTCAGAATGCAGAACGGACCTGTCCAAGTTTTGCCTCATAAGTTAATTGTGCATTTCCTTACTTTATCAACGCTATTTATAATAAATATATTACAACACAAACGTTATTTCACAGGGCTCTTAACAATAACGGCTGAAAGTTATCTAGTCCAGCAAAAGTTATTACAACCCTGGGTTGGAATTAGTCCAGTAGAACAACCTTTTTCCGATTTAGAAAAATACGTTAAACAAAATGTAAGTTTTATTTTAGTTTAGATAATGGATCTAGAAACCATTTAAATCTGTTGTTGGTAACAGATTCTATTGTGGAACTCTTCAGTTTATCGCCTAACTGATGACCTCCTTCTACTTAAACATAAGGTTAAAGTGACGCCTAGACCTAGTTTACTTTCCAAGTGTTGTCTCAGGATATATCCTTAACCGAAGAAAAGTTTGCGAAATCCTAAAAGAAGTCTCACACTTTTGCTTTTGTTTAAAGCTTACTTGAATAAACTGGGTCTAGGAGTCATTTTGGTAGCTTTCGACCTTTTCGCATCTCATAAGACAGGCAAAAACGCGTAAGAGATAATTTGATGATCTTCTACTAGGTATATTTAGTTTTCAGCAATAAATGACGGCGTACTTCCACATCATGTTAATATTTTAACTTTCGAACCGTGGACAGGTGACAGCTACCTATTGAGACTAGATTATCACTTGGAGACTACTCTAACAATGGTATTTCAAACTGTTGACCTAAAGGTACGTAGGGCAATGTATTTCTTTATATAGCTCTCACACTGAACTTTGAATAATTTCAAAAGTGATTTTTATAAAGATTGACCCGGTAGTAAGTATTTGTGTTTCTTGAGTGGGCTAGATTCCTAATTGATCATGTGCTAAAATATTTTTAAATGACCAAGACAAGAATTTTCGCTAAATGACCTCGACACCTATCGTTTCCTCGACACTTACTCTAAAGAATTTAGGTAAGAAAGATTCTGTGAAAGGTAGGAAAGGAGGAAAATCTTCATGCATCACAAGTGTTCATAAAGTCCAGTATATAAACAAGTACAAGAAGCTAATATACAAGGACAAGAAAAAATTTCCTTCCAATATCTAAAAAAAATTGATTTTTTAAAGATACAAAACAACACAAAAAAACTAAAAAAGGCTTTCAGTTTTCGGTTGTTTAATTGGAATTTAATTGGAAACATTAAACAAATTTATTTTGAATACTGAGAATCGAACTGTATTAGAATCAGTGCTATCAGAGCTATTTTTACGAAAAATATCCAGAATATACAATGTGTCGACGGGATTCTAGAAGATATATCTGAATTGTCGGACAGACTTCAATTAAAAAACTGTCTGTATAAACATATCCATATAGATTTCTTTAAAATGCTATATGATCTTGCAGAATCTCAATCACCTGAACGTTAAATATTCAGATTGTCTATGATGAATTATATGATTCCAACAATAATTGATGTTTTTGTCATAGATTTATCTTGAATGCATTATACCTAAACATGTTTATATACATTTCTGGGTTTGAATTGTGGAAGCCGTTAGTTTGTAATAGTCATAATGATTAAATCCAGTGATAGAAAATTAGTTTCATTTGATCATTATTTCTGGGTTTGCTAACTAGATGGAATTCCACTGTTCTCTTTCTACATAAGTTCATATGTATAATTTAAACCCCTATGCCTAGTCAATAAATTTTGCTATACAAACTTACCTGATAGGGCCCCAAAAGGCGGTGCAATTACTGTACCTAAAAGTGTTAAACGTTTTCTAGTTTTCAGTGTATCTGCATATTATTCATTTGCAAAAGGTATTCAAATGTTATTATTAAATTCTTTAAAATATAACCAAAATTACAACAAATAAAAAAGCACTGCTTTTCCTGCCTATTAAACAAGTTTAGTAATGTTTGGAGACCAAAAATATGGAAACTGATTTGAACTAATATATTATTGATACAATTTAGTAAAAATAATTTTTAATATGTAAGGTGATTCATTAAGATGATCCAATTTCTTAACTGTAGATTCTAGATATGATGATTTGGTTCAGTGTGATTTATAGAAATGTTTGAATTTCGAGATAGAGGATGTGTAAATTTGGTTTTTAAACATCGCAAAAGCTTTATATAGTTTGTAGCCGCAATTTGGTCATTTATGAATTCCAGATACTCGTAGAAACACCACCCTTCTCTTATTCGTGCTACTTGATCATTTTAAACACCCTGTATTTCTGCAATATTTAATGTATTGTTCTAAATCATCATGTAGTGAGACTGAGACTCTTCAGTTTAGAGATGGGACATCTAAATGAATCATCCTGTATGTTTAAAAAATTGTTATTGATTTACAGAAGCTTTTTAAAAACCTGGAGATTAAAGATGTCAGAGAAACTACTTTGGGAGCAAATCAGTTTTTGGATGATTACTTGCAGCAAAACAGATATCAGTGGAAGTTAAAAAACAAACATACTTCTAATACTTATAGCAGAAATGAAGATTCTGATTGGGAAATAAAAATTTCCCCAATGGAAATAAGAACATTCATTGTTACATTTTCTAAAAATAAATAATATTAATTAAATAATGTATTTTTACTTTCATTCAGTTTCTAAGGTAACAAACAGGGGTATGTGAATAACTGCTTCTAAGTTCGTATACTTGTAGTGATTTGTTTTGTGCTAATACTCAAAAACACATTTGAACAAGGTTTGTCTGTTTGTTACATAATGAAATCACAATTTGACATTAATGTCAAATTGTTATTTAGATATTTATCATTGCCAATCTTCTTAATTTTTTAATTTTTTGTTCAAATTGTATTCATACCGAGGTCTAATTTGACCTTGAAACGTTTGGACTTTTGAAATTTATAGACTTTCAAGTTTATGTGGTAGTTATTCCCAAAGAACCCAGAAAAAATATAAATCTACTTTATTTTTGCACCTAAATTCACAGAAATAACATCACACAATATAAACCGTATTTTAATAAAAGGCCAACGAACTCTCAGTGCCAACTGATTTACAATTTCGCTTCTCCACAGAACTCCTTGTCGACCGTCGCGTCGTCCAATATGTACCCATCGTATTTTCTCTAAAATTTTCAGTACTTTTTTACTGCGTTTTTGACGCTAATTCTGTATTTCGGAGAGGTAGTTTCTGTTATATATCCAGTGATTGCGACTTAGTGGCGTGAAAAATGAAACATTAGAACAATATGTTCCGAACTTAATAAAATACACACTAACCTTTGGTACAAGGATCTTTACTAAAATTGCGATTATATAGCAGCACAAACCATATCGTGATAGAATGCTCTAAGAACGCATGGTGGAGACTTCGAAGATTTCCTGAAGGCATCGACAGCTGCAATTGGTTATAGTCAAAATATAGATATTGCTTTTAACGGCATCAGGGGTGGATACAGGATTGTCATTTGGGGAGGGAGGCATGATCTCGTTATGGGGCGTCACTAAAGGTTGATTTTAGCACAACAAACACTAAAAAAGCATACCAGTCAGATGATGGGGGTGGGCTTCAGCCCCTTAGCCATCCCCTGGATCCACCAGTGAAAGACATGTTTTATTATTGGGTGTTATAAATTATGATAAGTGTTTCCAGACGATAAATAAATAGTTAGTGGGATGTACTCTTACTCAAAAATTGACTCCCTGGTTTGTTCTGAATATATATATATATAACCTAACCTAACCTATATATATATATATATATATATATATATATATATATATATATATATATATATATATGTTTTAGGTGGTTTCCGGGAATTCATCCGCGTAGTTGATAACTGATCCCTGCCGGGATCGATGGTAGAATGACGATGTTTCGGCAGAGTCACATCTGCCCTCTTCAGGTCGGTTCGCATAATTCTCGTAGCCTTCTGCTTTCGCTTCTAGTTACTCGAATACTAAGATTTTCTGAAGCGACCGCGCTGTTATATAGTCGCAGCTCGGCGCCTATCGGTTGACACCGTGAACGGCTACGTGTGATTGGCCCTTGGCGCTCAGTGGGCACGGCTTCATCCTGCTGATTTGTTATTTCCGGTTGAGTTGTTATTGGACGGGTCCGGGCCGGTACGGTGTTTAATAGGATTTTCCAACAATTCGATAAATTCTGAATTTCATTGCGTGCGTTTAGACTGTGAGGTCTCTTCGCTATTTCAATTGCCTCTATTACGAGTCTTGATTTCGGGTGTTCTATATTTGCCAGTACTCTGGTGTTCTCAAAGTCTATTCGGTGTGACATCGTGGTGGCGTGTTCCGCAATGGATATTGTTTTTTCCTGCTTTCTTACAGCGTTCTGGTGTTCATCACGTCTAGCTTGAATTCTCCTATTAGTTTGCCCCACATAGGTATAATGACAGTCTGCACATGGAATCTCGTACACTCCCTGTTGTTCGAAAGGGATCCTCGTCTTCGGAGTCCTCAACACCGTGCTTATTTTTCTGTCTGTATTGAAAATAGTATCGATATTGTATCTCCGTAGAATTCTTGCAATACTGTCCGTGGTCCCCTTGACATATGGTAAATAAGCCTTGGTTATTGGTGTCTCATGCTCCTCGTCTGTTTGTCTCGGTTTTGACTTTAGGGCTCTTTGTATATTTCGGTCTGTAAATCCGTTTTGTCTCAGGGCTGTTTTTAAACTGTCCATTTCCTGTTTGATGTTATCCTGGTCAGCTAGCCTTTGTGATCTGGTTACTAAAGTCTTGACGACGGCTTGTAGTTGGGCTGGGTGGTGATGAGAATTAGCATGAAGGTATCTGTTGGTGTGAGTTGCTTTCCTATATACTGCATGGCCAAGGGTTCCATCTTGCTTCCTATTTATGAGAACATCAAGGAATGGCAGTTGATTGTTGGCTTCAACCTCCATGGTAAATTTTATTTTGTGATGGATGCCATTAAGGTGATCTAAAAAAGTATTGAGGTGTTCCCTCCCATGAGGCCAAATCACAAATGTATCATCTACATATCGCAACCACAAACTGGGTTTAAGAGTTGTTGTTCTTAATGCCAACTCCTCAAAGTTCTCCATAAAAAGGTTCGCTATAACTGGTGAGAGTGGCGATCCCATTGGAGCTCCTTCCACTTGTTTGTATCGTTGGTCCTCGTAAACAAAATAGGTGTTCATCAGACAGTGCCTTGTTAAGTCTACAAGGTGTTGAGGTGGTTTGTATTTTTCTATTATGATATCCAAGGCTTCGTCGATAGGGATGTTGGTGAAAAGGGACACTACGTCAAAACTTACAAGAAGACACTCTGGTTGTAAGACCGTTTTTTAAAGAATTTCGATGAAATGTGTCGAATTTTTTACATATGAGTCTGCCCCCTCTGCAAACGGTTGAAGTTGTTGGGCTAGGTATTTGGCTAGGTGTTGTGTTGGGGATCCAATTGAGCTTACTATTGGCCTCAAAGGTGCACCTTCTTTATGTACTTTTGGCAACCCATAGAATTTCGGACATCTCGATGACTTTTCACGCGGAATGAGTTGAAGTTGGAGATTTTTGTCGTTCCTACTTTCTTGGATTTTGGCCTTGGTTGTTTTCTCTAGATAAGTTGTTGGGTCAGTAGTAATTTGTTTATATGCTGGATCTTGTAGCAATATTTGAATTTTGTTTGAATAATCCGCTGTATCTAAAATTACAGTCGCATTTCCTTTATCAGCAGGTAGAATGACCATGTCCTTGTTTTGGCGCAGTTGTTTCAAGGCCTCATTTTCTTCTATAGATAGGTTCCTTTTAGATGGTTTAGACTTTCTTAGAACATGTGACACATCTTGTCTAATTATTTCAGCGGTGTTCGCATATAATTCTCTTCGCTATTTCAATTGCCTCTCTTACGAGTCTTGATTTCGGGTGTTCTATATTTGCCAGTACTCTGGTGTTCTCAAAGTCTATTCGGTGTGACCGCCTTGGATATCATAATAGAAAAATACAAACCACCTCAACACCTTGTAGACTTAACAAGGCACTGTCTGATGAACACCTATTTTGTTTACGAGAACCAACGATACAAACAAGTGGAAGGAGCTCCAATGGGATCGCCACTCTCACCAGTTATAGCGAACCTTTTTATGGAGAACTTTGAGGAGTTGGCATTAAGAACAACAACTCTTAAACCCAGTTTGTGGTTGCGATATGTAGATGATACATTTGTGATTTGGCCTCATGGGAGGGAACACCTCAATACTTTTTTAGATCACCTTAATGGCATCCATCACAAAATAAAATTTACCATGGAGGTTGAAGCCAACAATCAACTGCCATTCCTTGATGTTCTCATAAATAGGAAGCAAGATGGAACCCTTGGCCATGCAGTATATAGGAAAGCAACTCACACCAACAGATACCTTCATGCTAATTCTCATCACCACCCAGCCCAACTACAAGCCGTCGTCAAGACTTTAGTAACCAGATCACAAAGGCTAGCTGACCAGGATAACATCAAACAGGAAATGGACAGTTTAAAAACAGCCCTGAGACAAAACGGATTTACAGACCGAAATATACAAAGAGCCCTAAAGTCAAAACCGAGACAAACAGACGAGGAGCATGAGACACCAATAACCAAGGCTTATTTACCATATGTCAAGGGGACCACGGACAGTATTGCAAGAATTCTACGGAGATACAATATCGATACTATTTTCAATACAGACAGAAAAATAAGCACGGTGTTGAGGACTCCGAAGACGAGGATCCCTTTAGAACAACAGGGAGTGTACGAGATTCCATGTGCAGACTGTCATAAAACCTATGTGGGGCAAACTAATAGGAGAATTCAAGCTAGACGTGATGAACACCAGAACGCTGTAAGAAAGCAGGAAAAAACAACATCCATTGCGGAACACGCCACCACGATGTCACACCGAATAGACTTTGAGAACACCAGAGTACTGGCAAATATAGAACACCCGAAATCAAGACTCGTAAGAGAGGCAATTGAAATAGCGAAGAGACCTCACAGTCTAAACGCACGCAATGAAATTCAGAACTTATCGAATTCTTGGAAAATCCTATTAAACACCGTACCGGCCCGGACCCGTTCAATAACAACTCAACCGGAAATAACAAATCAGCAGGATGGAGCCATGCCCACTGAGCGCCAAGGGCCAATCACACGTAGCCGTTCACGGTGTCAACCGATAGGCGCCGAGCCGCGACTATATAACAGCGCGCTCGCTTCAGAAAATCTTAGTATTCGAGTAACTAGAAGCGAAAGCAGAAGGCTACGAGAATTATGCGAACCGACGTCGTCATTCTACCATCGATCCCGGCAGGGATCAGTTATCAACTACGCGGATGAATTCCCGGAAACCACCTAAAACATTTAGTGCCCGCGAAAACTTAAAAACAAATATATATATATATATATATATATATATATATATATATATAATTGTTTTATTTGGCGCTAGTTTAAGCTTAACTCCATTCCTCCTCTCTGAATTTGTGAGAGTTTTCTAGTATACCATAAGTACAGGGAAATATTAATCTGGATTTGATTTATAAAATGATTTTAAACGTACAGAAATTGACAAAAAAACAATTCAACAATATTAATACATCTAAATATTCATTATTATCTTCAATAAGTCTGACCCATTATTTGATTTCACCATTTCTAATACAGATTGCAGCGTAAACGGATATTCTGTTACTTTTGTAAACGAAGATACTCATCCTCGTACCCTGACTTTGAACATAACAATATTGTTGCGTTACCTCAATTTGTTTAGTGTATTGTTTAAATTTGATTGAATTACTTCATTGATTTGTAAACTTCTGCACCTTTTCCAAAACCTTCCGTCGCGCTAATGCTAATTTTAAGTGTTTTTGCGTGTAAAATAAAGAAAGTATTCGTGATTCCTGTATTGTATTCCGTGCTATTCGGACGCTTTTGATTCCGTCTTAAGACGGCCGCTTTTTGTTGTTATTGTGTTACGATTTCGCGAGTTATCATTTTGTTTCTTTCGTGTTAAATACGCATTTTTGTTTGCTCAATCAATGAACATTACGTCGCTATTTTTTGTGTAACGTGTTGTCCAGACGAAGCTCTAAAATCAGTTCCTGCTGTTGCGGGGCTAGCCTCTGAAGAAAGAAGAACCAAGAAAACACCACCTGCAGAGCTTCGATGTAAAAGGTCAGTGATTAACTTTTATTTGGTGATTCATTTACGCGACGGCACGTGTTTTATTGATTGTTCCGCTAAAGGTTCTTCGTCAATTATATACTTGCATTGAACCAGCATTGAACTAAAACCACAACATCTAATTCATACTTTTTTTTCCATATTATATGTAATGTGTCATCGAAGACATTACAAATATAAATCAATTTTTAATAGTAGCAAATACTGCAAAAAGCTTCGAATTGGCTATGCTCCCAGAAACTATAAATCCAATCTGAAAAATGTTTCAAACTGTTAAGACGCTTTAAAAAAATTTATAAAGAAAAAGAGGAACTTGTAAATTTAATGTAATGATATAGAAAGCTAAAGGAAATTAATCATATCTAAAGATATCAATCTAAAGGTTTCTGCATATGCATATTTTAGTGTATCTCCTGGGATCCATTATGTGGATATAAATATTTTAATTTGAACAGTGAGAACCATTTAGTGTTAAAGAAATTCCAAATGCAGAAAGGAAATGTAGATTTACACTCATTTTGCTTCTCATAAAATATCTCATTTTTTCAAAGTTTCTTTGCAAGTAATTTTCGGGACTGCTCATCAACATAGTTTTACTCTCTGCAGATCAAAGATTAAGTAATTTTACTCTATTTGGTTTCTACTTCTGTGAAATTCTAGAACTTCTCAAAAGCTTTTACCAAAGTCAGCCATAGTAGACTTGACCGAAGGCTAAGTTGTCTAGGAGTCTTTATTATTTCGGACTGGCTCCTGTAAATCACAATTTACGAAATTTGTCATTACGAATCCTTTTAAGTTTTTAATTTTTTAATTTCTTGTTCATTTGTGTTAATGCCATTGAAAACGGAGTCTGATTTCGACCTTCAAACTTGTGGACTTTTTTGAAACAGACAGACTTTCAAGTTTATGTGGTGTTATTCCCAAAGAACGCAGAAAAACTAAAAACCAGAGATGCCACAATTATCGTTCAGAAAACAACTCACTCCACGTGTTATCATCTATTTTGCAGGTATTTTCTCCGTAACCTGTAAACGTTTGAAAACGGCGCGTAAAGTAGCGAAACTAGGCAACTAATCTATGGCTTCTGTACAAATTCATTGTGGATTGTTCAAAATTTAAATTGTTCACAAATTTCAGGGTAATGTGTTCACTAGGCAGCCTTTCATATTCCGATAAAACAACTTATTTGCTTATATACCTCTAATCTGTTGATAATACATAATATCGAACAAAACATCATTAATCACTCAACATAATAATCGTTCTCAAGTGCTAGTAGAAAGAGATAAAATTCAATAATTATAACTGCCATTTCATTATCGATGGCACCTAATCAGCAGTGTTAATATGGTCGGTCGAAAATATTTGGTGTTGTTTGTTGTATTTACTATCTTGATTTCTCCGGGATATTCCAGTGATGATCCGGGATGCTTGAAGTGTCGGAAGTATAACAACAGAAAAATCAACGTTCACTTGGTTCCTCATTCGCACGATGACGTGGGTTGGCTTAAAACTTTGGATCAGTACTACTATGGATGTGAGTATAAATTGAAAATTGTCCAATTTAAATATCCAACGTGATAGTGAAATGGTTATGTTTAAACCCTTGAAGACTTTATATGGCACGTAAAATATTTACTGTTATGTTTTGTTTAAGAATGAACGTGTCATCTAAATGTTCATAGTTACAAAAAATTGCACATCTAGAAACCACCACGATAAACTATCTTCTATGACAAAGCATTCCTTCGTTTTTACACAGATGAACTTTTGATATTTTTCGCTGAAAAAATGAGTGTTCTTGTTGCATTAGACATTTTTATAATTCCCTCTTTGCTGAATTTATACTGAGGTGCCTTATGTTCATAACTTCCCGAAGGAATACTACGGGATAGTATGATTAGATTCTGCGGTTTCTACAATGCTCATCTTGTCAAAGAGATGAGGGATTCTTGGTTTTTCTTTGTTCTGAGGCTAGTCTCGATGATAGTAGCAGTAACAGGACATCTTAATGTCCTTACACTAAAATCTGGACCGTAAAGTTATGCACAGAAAAAAATGGCGACGAATACTGTCTTTTCACGATTGACAAACACAGTCGTAAACACGAAAGAAATAATTAAGGCGCTCCCGTGGAAGAATCAAAAAGCGGCAAATTGTTAGATAACTCGTAACATCGTAATAAAAAATAAATATATCCGTATGCTACAGGGATCGAGAATGATGTGTCTGGATTTTAGTGTTTTTACACGCTTATGAAATGTAAATTAGCACTGGCGCGCCGAAAAATATCCTAAAAGTTTAGAAATCAATGAATTAATATTTTGAACAATTCAAAAAATACAAATCTAATCTTTGAAGTTATTCTGTTTTAATCACCATTATTTTGGAATTTTACAGTACTTAAAGACGTCCAAGAAGCTACCGTACAATACATCATAACATCAACAGTGAATGCTCTGGAGAACAATCCTGAAAGAAGGTTAGTTCTAGATCGATAATATTTTGTTCAACATAATTTTGGATCATTAGTGTTATCAAAAAGACAAAAGTATGCTTAGGTACATTTAAAGGCATATATATTGAACAGTAAAATTATATATAAGACTACACAAAAAGCATTTATATAAATATGCACCTTCTGGGTACATGCAAACAAAATTACTGTAAGAAATATTCGCACACTTGCAGATGTTAGTTACCTAGACACAGAGTAAATAATTACCTATCCAGCTTGTACGTTTTTGAATCCGGTTCAATAAAGTAATAGCTGTGTAGACGAGACAGGATTTTAGGTGTTCTTCAAAAACCGGCTAACCATTTGCCGGTGATAAAGCTTCAAATTAAATATTAATCTCTTCAGTGATATTAGAAGGGTTACACTTAGAAGGAATAATTTCTTGATCTAGATTTTATGGTAGAGTTGGAGTGGTACTTCAGGATGCTTATAGCATCTCGTTTCAAGCAACTTGGACTTCGTGAATTAATTCTGCTAGAGTCTGTAGAGGATGACGACCAGTCTCCTCCTCGTCACATTCCACACATGTTCGATGGGATTTAAATGCGTTGAACGAGGTGGTCACGGCAAATTAACGCCAGCTATTCTTTTTTTGACCGAGGTGTTATCCAGAAAACAAAATGGCATGCTCTTGATTTCAATCATGTCATCCTAGGTACACGGGACCATTCACATATACTTAGGGTTACCCGACCTTAAATCCAACCTATCTACAACATGCACTCTGTCATATATAACAACCTGCAAGTCTGCCAATTTTCACTCATCCTTCTCCAATTTTTCCTCCTCTCCCTCAAGATCTCCTCCACGTATGTTTTACCTATTCTCTTTCCTAGCAGTATGTACTTCAGTCATGTCCTGATCTCTGGGATAAGTAAGTGTGTTGGTCCAATGCGCCATCTTCTCTCTCTCTCTCTCTCTCTCTCTCTCTCTCTCTCTCTCTCTCTCTCTCTCTCTGTCTTTCTCTATGCCTTCCACTCCGCCTGCCACTCATCTATCATTCTTTCCTCCTCCTTGCTCCTCTCGTTCTTCTCTTTCTCCCTTTGTTATACAGTCTCACCTTTTCTACCACTGCGAGACGTATAGGCCGTTCTCCCGTCAACACATAATGTGCATCACTGTCCTGCACACCATATTAATCTTGTTCTCATCACCCTTTCCCATACTCTGCTCTGTACTTGGCCCTCCCATGTTCGGCATAACTTTGCCCACCGCTGTTCCCATCCCTTCTGCCTTTTCTGTTACATTTTTAATTGAAAATAATCTTGTCATCTAACACCACCCCCAAATAGTAGTGTTCTTTACAGGCGTAATGATATTGTCTTCCCATTTAAACATGCCTTCCCTTTTCCGGTTTTCCCGTCGCCACTACCAATTTGCTTCAAATCACTATTTTATAATCTACAGAGCTTGTTACCCCGTTTCACTAGCTGCTCTTTCTTTTAGCTCATATTACCAGCGCAAGGTCGCCGGAATAGACAACAGTGGAACACCCTTGCGGTAGCCTTAACCTAAGTATTGGGCCATACATTCAGTTCCATAATGTAAGATCCAGCACCGACCCCTGTGAAACTCTCTGAATAAATACCACCGTATTTCTTCTATCACCTAGATACTGTTTTAAAATATTTACCAGATACTCACTCACACTGAGTCCCCTTACCATGGTCATGTTTTTCCACCCTGCGGTATTGAAACTTTTATTAATATTGTTACGAAATTTACCAAAGCCGACCCTGTTTCATTTCAGTACGACAACGATCGCTGGGATATAAAACAAAGCTAGAAGGTTCGGACGGGAGAAAAACTTATCTCGAACATAACTCGACAGCTGTAAAATTGACACTGGATTATACTAGAGAATTCGACGCTGATTTTAAAAGGAGAACCTATCCTCGCAGTTAGTTAGAAAGGACGACGAGCGTATTTCGACTGTTATTGTGAATCAGCTGTTCTGTATAATTTGATGTAAATGAAGTTCTAGAAAAGTGAAAGTGAATATTAGTTTTATAATTTTAAATTGAATCCACGGACTATATTGCAATATTAATACCGTGGTCCAGTTTTATCGCATCTCCTTCAAATGCGTTATAGTATCCAGAGTAGTCCTACCTTCCTGGAATCCAAAATGTGTCTCCTTTCTAATTCATCACTTATTCTCAGATGATTTCATATAGTTCCAGAGTGTCGAGTAAGGTTATGGGGACACTATTTAAAACATCTGTCCATCTTATATTCTCTTCTGAATAGCTTCCTTTTCGCATCTCCATAAGCCGCCCCCAGCACGTTAATGCTCCTTTCATCCCTCTCCCTCTAGCTTTTGTTAGAGGCCTACTATTTTGCAGACAGTCCATAGATCGACGGGCAATATTAGGTCTTGCTGAAAAAACATGTAGATGGCCGTGTAGATAAACCATTAAAGTAGTTCACGTCTCTTTCTGCGGGGACGCCTTCTATGATATCTTGCTTACATGGTTTGTCTTTGAATAATTATGCCCTTATGCTTCCCAATGCTGCAGTTCTCTGCACCAGTTCAAACGTTGATGATAGTGGTCAGCAGTCAAATGAAGCACTAATTGTGGGCGGTATGAAAAAAGTGCAAAAGCTCGAATGAGTCGAAATAATGCAGGAATTTGACGCGTAGTATTAGTAGTACTTGGTGAAAATTTGGAGATCTTCTAAATCGATTTTATTATTTTATTACAATTAATATAAGAAGACTAAGGCGTAATAACTAAAACTAACTGCACTAGCCAGATGTGATAAACCGGTTTCTTTACAAAACACTAAGAAATAAAATTTAGTGAAAAAAAACTAAAAGGTATCATAGTTTGCTCCAAATCTAGTAATTATGTTGTTCCTTCTAGGTATTTAACTGCATGTTGTGGGTACTAGAAACATAAATGGGGCCACCTCGGGATCTATTGGTTTAAATAATAAATAAATGTTGTGTGTTAGGGTACAAACCTTTGTATTTATACAATAGAAGTCTGTTTAAACTATTCAAATCAATTAAACTATTTTCGGGGAATATCTTTTCTGAAAAGCGATTGGTGTTACATCATAGGTGAATATATAGGGCAAATTCGGAATCTTACTTAATAGTATATATACAGTTAATCCAAATTGTTTTCAAAAAAGTCAGTAACATGAATAAAAAACAAATCTATGCCTCATTTTCTTAAAGTTAATAATTAATTATGGTCATCACATTCCCACTAAATGAAATAGGTAATTGCTGAAATCTATTAATGAGGTGTTCATTTTTGAAGGTTCATACAGGTGGAGACCGCCTTTTTTTGGAAATGGTGGAAAGATCAAAACGAAAATATGAGACAAAAATTTATCAGTCTTGTCAACAATGGGCAAATAGAAATGGTAAACGGTGGATGGTCAATGAACGACGAAGCTTGTGTCAACTATCAGTCCACTATTGATCAGTTTACTTGGGGTTTAAGGTAATAAATTTATCAATTCCAATAAGTCTGAAACATAAAAAATGTTATAAGAGTAACATATTAAGATGTCAATACCTGGGGACTCCAAAAGTTTGAAGCCATTTGATTGTTTATCTAATTTTTAGACTTATTAATGATACCCTTGGTACTTGTGGAATACCGAGAGTTGGTTGGCAAATCGATCCTTTCGGCCATAGTAAAGAACAAGCGAATATTTTCGCACAACTTGGATTCGATGGGGTTGTTTTGTCACGGCTAGATCACGATGATAAAGATCAAAGACGTTTAGAAAAGTCTACGGATTTTGCCTGGCAAGGGAATTCTTATCTAGGTAATCATTTCGTAAAAAAGGAGTTTCTAGTTAATTTTCTTGCAAATAAATAGGTAACAGAACAATATTTGCAAGTGTCTTGCCAACGTATTTGTACCAAGAACCAGATGGATTTTGTTTCGATTCTTTATGCGAGGATGAACCTATTGTAGACGATTCAGACAGTCCGGAATATAACCTTAAAAGAAAAGTAATGTAAGTAACTATTTGAAGTGCAAATAATACAATTTCTCGTTTTAAATTACTAGGTTTATGAATTTGCTAAAATTATTTACGGATATGCAAAAAATGCTACAACACTTCACATCCTAATTGCCATGGGAGGAGATTTTCAATATTCAAACGCAGAGAGAAACTTTATCAACACTGATAGACTTATTAAGTAAGTAAAAAGATTGGTGCATCTCTGAATGATTAGTAAATTTTGACTTTCCTTTTCAGGGGTTTTCAAAACCATTCCAGAATCGATGTATTTTACTCTACACCCTCATGCTATATAAAGGCTGTCAATGATTTTGGTCCTGTTCTGAAACTTAAAACAGATGATTTCTTTCCTTATAGTGATGATCCCAACAACTTTTGGACAGGTTACTATTCCTCTAGGCCTACTAACAAAAGGTTTGAAAGGATGGGACATAATATCCTTCAAGTTAGTAATGATAACTCTAACTTAGAGCCTTTATAAATGAGCAGCAAAGAAAGAGCTTCAATCTAAACTACATTTTTACTAAATTGTATGTAGTATTGATACAAAAATATAGAAAAAAATGTTTAGAGCCATCAGTCAATATACGTTGAAGGACTAATAGTAAGAAAGTGAATAGTTTGCAATGCTAAACAGCGTTTTTACTTCTAATTCCGTACTTTGTTGTATTCTATCCCTCAATGCGGAGATTTAGTCGAAGTTGACTGAAAATTACCATTGTAGTTGCAATGTGCAAGCTAAAATTGTATGCTGGCGTTATATGAAAAATGTACCCCAAGTCATAATTAGATAAACGATTTTTCATTGTACAAAGGACTCCGCACATTCCTTATGGAAAGTATCCCCCAGTGGATTTGGCTGAAATTTTCATATTTTGTAGATTTCAACGAAATGAACAAATTACTTCAAAGTCCGATGACCGATGGTTTTCAAGTTATGGTTAATTTTATATTTAATGTCAGGGTATACCACGATGAGCTGAGTCGGTATGTATATCAGAAACTATTGGGAGTATTTGTCTGAAAATTAGTGTACAGGGGGTTTTCGAGGAGCTGGTTTCAGTTAAAATTTCAGTTATCAACGAGTTCTACCGGAGCCCAACTTTGTTTTTATAAAGCTTTTTTAGAATCTACGATGATTTTTACTATAACTTTATTAAAAATATCATATGCCTGAAGGGCTCCAGTTGAATGTTATTTACACTTTTTGAAAATTTTGACATATGCAGCTTTCTTAAAAATATATTTTTTTGGAAACAAAGAAGGCCAGGTCAAGAATTACCAGAATTTGCCTGAATAAAACCTGAAGCTTTCTAAATCTTTGGAAACTTTTGAAAAGAATATTCGGAGTGTTCAGAAATTGGCCCTGAATTCGGCTATCTCGAAATTAAAGGATTTTTGTAGTTATGTGAGATATCTGAATTATCACTAGGCTTTTTTGAACGAATCGACAAGAAACGAATGCTGAAGTGTCAACAAAGAATAATGTGGTGTTAAAGCACAATTATAGGGAAAGCATTTATCATGTCCCGTTTAGGATTAAGTAACTAAGTTCCGTTCGCGATACTCGAATAGACCACACCCACTCATGACACGCTGACGGGGCTCATACACAATTGCAAAACAGATGGGCAGTTTGTGAAAAAGCAAGAAAAAGGGAAACCTGTCGTAGATAATAAAGAGAATTACGTTATAGTCTTCGCACACTTAAGAACATATCCAGAAAATTCCTCAGTAGAGAGAAAGAATATCTGTGATTAGTTTTCAGAAGATTCTAAAAAAACATAAGAACTACCCGTGTGCGCATTCTCATTAGTTAAGAATTTATGAGCAGGTGACGCTCAAAGACGGAATGATCTTTCGATTTCATATTAATCAAAATTCAGGAAGACGAGCATTTTTTACACAAAATGATTTGGACGGATGAGGCAAAATTTCTGTAATAGTCAACCACATTACTGGACAGATACTAATCACTGATATCTCGAAATTTTAGAAAATGGTTTACATCCATTAGAGTTGACTTAGAATCAGCTGTGGTCTCAACACGACCTCATAATATTGCACCTGTGAATAACTTTTTAGACAATCATTTTGAAGATCGTTTGATAGAGAATAATGAACCTCATCGACGGCCCCCTGGTTCTCACGATATCACTCCTTACCTTATTTTATTTGGGGTCGAATAATAAATATTGTCAATGCTGCACCGCTAACAACAAAGGTAGATTGCCAGGAAATGATCTGCGTCATGGTGTTATGAGTATCTTTGGTCTATCCGAAGATCGCAATGGAAAGATTTCACATACTTTTTTATAACCATATCAAATTCTACATAAATGGTTAAGAAAGTAAAGTAATGTATATACGTTTCTTGTCGGTTCTTTCAAAAATGCCTACTAATAATTCGTATATCTCTAATAGGTACACGGAAATTTTAATTTTTCCAAGTGTATATAAAAACTTAGTTTTGTAAGCATAAACTCCTACTTTTTGGCCTAGATTCCAAGGGTTTTGTGGAAAAATGGAGTTGTCATTTGAAAAAAAATGAGTTATACGTTTTTCGGATTCTGGTAATTTTTGATTTGGCCCTATTTGCTTCCATATTTTGTGAAGAGCCTGGATCTGTCAAAATTTTCAAAAAGTTGAAATAACTTTTAACCGGACCCCTTCAGAAATATGATGTTTCCAATAAAGTTATCTTAAAATTCATCATAGATTCTAAAAATGCTACAAAAAATAAGATGTTCCATTAAAAAAAAACAAAGTTTGGGTCCACTTCCTGTAGAACCGGAAGTCGTAGACAGTTGAAAGTATTGTAACTAAAACCGGCTCCTCGAAAACCCCTTGTATACTAATTTTCACATTAATACTCCCAGTAGTTCCTCATATACATATCGACTCAGTTCTTCGTGGTATACTCTGACCATAAATATAAAATCAACCATAACTTGAAAACAATCACTCATCGGACTTTGCGGCCATGAAGACATTTGTTCATTTTGTTGAGATCTACAAAATATCAAAATTTCAGCCAAATCCACCGGGGGCCACTTTCCATAAGGAATGTGCGGTGTCCTTTCTGAAATTTTCGAATTGCTTATATTAGACCTGAAAAAATAATTCTGAATGATTGATAATCAATGTTTCATCTGCAAAATCTGTTATTTGAGCTTTGTGTTTGGGTAATAAAATGTTGGTACATTTTGTTATTAAACAAATATAAAAGTTACTATCTCAGCCGTACTGAATCTACTGAATCTTAGTAATAATATGGGAAGAAATTTGATGTTATGAGAATAAATGCCCACTCATAATGACAATTATATGCAGAAATCTTGTAGAAAACGTTTCCATTTGTATTATTGGTACCTATCACTGGCCTGTAACTTTGACTTTAGTCTCCTTGCGTTTATGACAGGTGAATTAATGTATAATTAATTTACTGGTACTCACACAGAAGATTAATTAATTTAAATGAATGAGGCGTTAGCATTTATGGAAGCTAAATTCGGAATATTCAGCCCAATATTAAAACATTTATTTGCTATTTTTTAAAATGATTTCGAAATATATAATGTTAATAAAGTTTACGTATCCGTTATTATATATAGCAGGCTGACTAGAGTGCAGTTGGGAAACTAATATGAAAGCTCTATCCTAGCCACTAGATCTTTACTTACATTGGTAAAAGGAGGAATGTTTTGAGATTTAGTTTTCTATACAAGAATTTGTTGAAATTCTTACGGACCTAGGAATGTCATAATCCACATAATTCATCTTCTTCATCAGTTATCTCTTACAATTACTTCGAGGTTTACCTCGCTTACATATTTGTTTCTCATTTTGTTCCATGGACTGCAGGTAAACTATTTGGGTACAGGTTATGCCTCCTTTTTTCTGGCGTAATAATTTCACTTAAATCTGGGACACATTTCTTTGGCATTTTAACTTCCCTGTGATACCATTGAGTATTTTATTGGCTATTCCATTCTGTTCTGCTCTCCTTCTTATTCTGATGATGCATCTCTTCATAGTCCTTTCTGTAATTTCTGTTGTCAGTACTGGTGCATTGATCAAATAATTTAATTTAGCTGGAACGAATTCTAGATGATTTGGGTTTCTGCTTGCTGAATTTTATTTTGCTAATTTTTCTGCGGAATACTGTATACCTTAGTAAATACTCCTGGCAGGAACTTATCGATCTGTAATTCTGGATATGTTCCTTACTACTTTTTTGTGGATTAATGCTAAAAGAGCGACAGCTATTTGCTGGTTGGTGGCTATTGGTCAGGCGTTTGTATGCTAGAGTATTTTAGTAGTTCAGTCATTATTTAGCTTGCCTGTTCTCTTACCATTTTTCATATTTTTGACCGCTGATTTAATTCGTTCTGTTGTTCTGCTATTTTATTTTTTGTAAATGTGAGTCTTTTCCCAATTATTAGTGCTTCCTAAGTGCTCTTATACCCCTTCCGATTTCGTCTATATGTTGAATGTCTGTTGTCCTTTTCTCTTCATTTCTTTCCTCTAGCCAGGCTATTTCTTGGGTTGGTTTCGTTATCGTACATCCCCTATTTTCGCTTTTATAAGGTGTTGCCTATAAATATTCTTGTCTCATCAACATCATCATTTTATTCCTAGACGTGTTTTTGCCAGGCATGCTCCATAATCTTTTTTAAGTACTCAAAAGACAATAATATTTTTAGGTCACCAAACAACTATATGCGTTGCATTCGATTCGTTTTGGTAACAAATATGAGCCGCATTTGACTCGTTTGAGAGAAGCTATGGGTACTATTCAACATCATGATGCAATAACTGGTACCGAGAAGCAAGAGGTGTCTTTTGATTACATTAGGCTACTCAGTAGCGGGATAGAAGATGCAGAGAAACCACTGGGGGACATAGTTAGGTAACTTGGTAATTTTAGTGAATTGTGATTTTAAATTCTGCTGTTAAAATGAACAGTTACTCTATGGTTATTCAATCTCTGAAATAATTTCATTCACTAATATTACATTGGAAGGATTTTTGTAGCATACTTTCTTAATGATTTCTGTAAGACAGGTGTCTTACTTATTTCTTCAGATTAAACTGCTAGATAAATACTGTAGATTTTTATTTATTTATAGTGATTAGACATTAGCAAAATACTGTTTTTGTGTGAAATATAGTTTGTTTCGCTCTATTTTGCCGCATTGTCCACCAATTCTATGATACAGTGGTAGGTATTTGTTATTACTTCTGTCTTTGTTTTGGAAACTGAACTAACACATGAACTATTCGAGGAATATTAATACATGAATTTCCCAATATTTCAAATAATATTCTTATTATTCATTTTTCTTAACCACGATCTTTTCAAGCCCAAGAATTGTTTCATTTTTAATTTCAACAGTAATTTGATTTATTAATTTTGGTCTAAAATTTCGTCAAATTCTGTATAATTTGTATACTTTTCTGACGTTTTATTTGTTGCATATTCAGGCTGTAGCTTCCTATTTATACCTTGTGCTTTGTGTAAACGCCCCTCTTGTCTCCCTTTCAAATTTAAATTGTTATTTATGCGTCTTTTTGTGTTTCTTTGTCGCTCTAGTCAACATTTATAAGCTATTTTCTTATTGATAACCTGTTTCTGCAGTTACATTTAATATATGCTTCTTAATCTTCTGCGTCCAATTAAACGACAGGAAATTAGGGAATAGTGATTTTAATTATACAGTGAAAATATTATCCTTAATTTTCAATATAATCAATTCAATTATTGTAATTCCACACTCTTTCTACCCCAGCAAGTTTCCATCTAAGCAGTCCACTAATTTTAGGAAGTTCTTTCAAATCCCTAACATCTAGGTCAGGTCAGTACGCTGTCATGAGGCAGCAACACTGTTGATCTGTCTTTACTTGGACTTCCATCGTCTTGGATCTTGGATTCCTCATCGACTCGATAGTTTCTTATCTGCCCACGTCATCAGAAATGTTATGGAATTCGTATTATCTGTTAGATTTATATCTTAAACTAGCCATATGTCACTAGTCATTCTCAATCGACGGTCAATGGTTTATTAGATGCCTTATGGGTCGAGATGATTCTTCCACTTGTTTCTTACTTGGACACTAGGTCCACTGATGTTTGCTTTGGAAATTTTGGATGACATCTCTATAAGCTGTCTTCTGTGCCAGTGATATTCCTTCTGTACTATCCTAGCTTAATCCCAGTTTTTATTGTGGTGTTCCTTCCAACTTTGTTATGTCCGTCCTTTGAGTAGCTATATGGTTATTCCTAACTCTGGTTCTGGTTTTGTCTCCTCGATGTAGAGACTTCCTGTTGTTAAAGAAGTCAGAAAAATGACATCTTTATTATCTCATATTTCTGAATTCTTTTAGAGGAAAAAAGGTAGTTCCCAGGCGCTCTTAGTTAAAATTTCTTGAAAATGATATCTTTATACGTGTAGTTGTAAGACTTCTTGAGTCAGTCTTTGTGAAATGAATTCAAAATGAACTCTTTTTGACTTATGTGTTGGCTATGCGTGTACATTTAATCCTACTGCCTGCCAAGGGATGGCAAAATAATAAAGAAGCTGTCAGAGCATTTTGGATGAATTATTTATCTTCTGTATCAGGGACTTGATTGAAGTGAATGTTGAGATCAAAAAACTTGTTTTATTAACAGGAATAAATATGATTCTTTCAGGGATCTGGTTGGTATGGAAAACATTAATTTAGATTTGAAGTCTTGCCTTTTATCCAACATAAGTATATGTACTACTTCACAAACATCAAATAAATTTATTGTGTTCGTATATAATCCATTGGCATGGAGTGTCACTCACCATATAAGATTACCAGTTGAAACCGACAATTTTATGGTCAGAGGACCAGATGGTATGTATTTGCATTCTGATCTTGCTGGTAATATTTTGACCTAAAATTTAAGTGTTGTTATTAAATATAACAATGTTGTTATTATGTTTTAGGTACTGAATTGTATGACATTACCATGCCATTAAGCCGTTTTAGTTTTGTAAATTTAAAAGAAAAACCTGCGAAATTGGAATTAGTTTTTGCTGCCAGAAATATACCACCTATGGGTTACAAAATTTATTACGTCGAAAAATTACCTCAGAATGATAGGAAGACTCCAAAGAAAAAAGCAATACACAAATATAAATTTGGTACAAAGGTAAACAGCACTATTGAAAACAGATATTAGGTCTTCTAGAATGTGAAAGTATTCTCAGTTAATTTTCACAAAAAAGTTATTATATTTTACATAAGGAAAGATCAATTTTGCTAATAACTCTTTCAATGAAAATCACATCGCCTGCAATGACATGTTTCAACTCTATTAAAGTAAACATAAAGTCGATATATTAGGAAACCGTACGGCAAAATCACAACTGGACAATCCTGTGATTTTAGGGAACAGGGAATGTCACCAAACCATAGATGCGTTGATATTTTGAGAAAAGAATATTAGACAGCATATTGGGGCCATTGCTTGGTCTGGCACTCCCAACAAGTTAAAATGATGAGGCTGTGTCAGTTTATCACCATTGTCTGGCAAAATTCATGGATCGTTGTCTCTAAAAATCTGAAGATTCCCAGAAAATATATAGTTGACATTTTTTTCGACGCAAAATTTCTCGTCGAAGTTGATCG
Source organism: Octodonta nipae (assembly GCA_034190945.1). Classification (NCBI taxonomy): domain Eukaryota; kingdom Metazoa; phylum Arthropoda; class Insecta; order Coleoptera; family Chrysomelidae; genus Octodonta; species Octodonta nipae. Next base: position 57,491,898 of record CM067216.1, on the reverse strand, counting down.
TCCAAATACCGCAAAAATCAGATCAGTGAAATCTCTAGTTTGAACTTAAAATTTAACAAAAACGTAGGTATTTTAAGAAGCAAACAAAAGTACAAACCAGTTTGAGGAAGGGCACAAAATCATTCCTATCATTTTGACTTGATTTTCTGAAATTTTTATACATTTTTCTTCTGTTTCGGATATTCTACGTTACCTTGTAAAATATATTATTCATTTTAAAATGAAGACTGAAAAAAAAACAGGAAAAGTGGAAAAGTTAGTTTTTGCTATCAAAAATCGCGCAAAATTGAAATGAAAGTGTTCTAGGTTATCACCCTGTTCTTGACAACCTTAATTTTTGTAACTAAATGAAAAGGCTGACTTATAATTAACTAGCAACCCCTCCTAGCTTCGCACGGGTTCTTTACAGAAAATATAAAATAGACTATTTTACTCGGAGGAGATGCAGCTTTCGGTAAAATTGCTTGAGTGAAATCGTAACAAACAAAAAATCAATCATCTTTCCTCGTTATACAAAAAAATAATTTAGATTATTTTTTGAGTGGCAATTATTTGTGAGGCAAACAAAACAGAAAACATTTAGGTTAGTTTCTAAGTATATTCTTTGTATACGGCATTAATAACCTGATCACGTGTAGTACGAACAAATTTTGTTTCGAAGTAACACGTGATAGGGCAGCATACAATTGTCTGTGCGAAAAGCACTGTGTGCTTAAGTCTATTCCCGCCAAGCCCATAGCCAGTGGGCATTCAAACACCTCCCGAAATTTTGGATTTTTTTGGTTTCAAGATGAAATTTTCATCCGTTAATAATCTTTTTCATAATAATAAATATTATGTTTATACGATTTTATATATCCTGGAAATACGTGAATACTTAATCAACCCATCATTAATCAAAAAAATTATCCAAGCCCTCCGAAAAAATTATCCAACCCACCTGGAAAAAATTTCCTGGCTACGGCCTTGACTCTAGCAAATTTATTAATTGTCATTCCAAACGCTATTTTTACGGGAAATTGTAGCCGTTTAAATTGGAAAGACAATTCTGAGGGTATCATGGGAATTCTTGATATAAAAACAGTTTCAACAGTTGCGTTGCCACTGAAGATGATGCATTAGATCAAAAAAATATAATAATAATTAATTGACTCAAATTTCTGAGTAATATAATAGGAGCTCCTACAATTAATACTAATTTGAAACCAATTTAGTGTCTTAGTGGATATATTACTAATACTTTCTTCGAGGTGTCATTCTTTTGTACGCAAGACAATATATATAATATATATGGTTCCTGGTTAGGGAACCTTCATCAGTTGCGCTTCCCACAATTGAATGTCCTCTCGAACTCTTCTTTATGTATTTGATACATTTCGTTAAATTTGAAGACGCGAGATGTAAAGACCGACATCTAGGATTTTCGGGGAAACTAGCACATAGAGGTTCCAAATCTGGAGCCGTTCCATATAATTGCTGTAATTCATAGGTTAGAATGTCACGATGACATATTCAGATTAACTTCACCTGTCAGAGATATTGAATAATCCCTTCGATGTGTCATTCTTTTGTCCTAGATGTCGGTCTTTACATCTCGCGTCTTCATATATTACTAATATCGGGATAAAATTGTTCAATAACCTCTTCCATATTTTGTACCAAAACACAAATATTATTAGAATTTACATAGACATTTCCTGCTTGAAATTCACCATTTCCTATTTAAAGCAAGTCGTTAGAAAATTACCAATTATCTTCGCTAAACGATAAAATTGGTTTTAAGTCCACATTTCGCTATATGTGAGAAACATGGGCGATCTTTGGAGCGAAGCATTGCCTTAATCTACTCAAGTTCCCCTAATTATAACTGACAACATTTGACGGAAATCTCTAGAGAATAAAACAGTACAACCACCCATTGGACAGTTACTGTTGCGCAGATCGCGCATTATCCTGTCTAGTGGATCAGCTGAACCTTTATGAGACATAGAAGCCTCATCCCAAATAATCAAACTGCAATCCCTCATTAATTTTCCGGCACTACTCTATTTAGAAATATTGCAAATGCTAGTGACGTCATAACTACATATTTTTATGTCAGTTTGAATGTGGAATGGACGGTTTGCCCACTTTCCAAAAGTGTCGCTACTATGCCGGACGATGCCACAGCTAGGGCAATTTTCTGTCGGATCGTAGTTTTGCTAATAATAAATTTATTAAAACTGTTTTACCTATGTCTCCAGGGGCATCTAAAAAACATTTTACCTTCATTACTATTATTATTTGAGGACAATATTAGGTAGTAAAAAATGTTTATTTAGCATTCACGCGACATTCATCTTGAATGACTTGTTTCAAATGGTTATAGTTAGTTTCTCGTAAATATTCTATATTGATTCTTGCAATTAAATTGAAATTTAATGGTAAGGTGAATCAAAAACTTTTATAGATTTTACTGATAGAAATTCCACTTGTTTATTCAATTCAAATAAAGCTTGATAAAATAGTTGAGTCAAAATTATTTAATGATAATTCTTGACGTCTGTGATGCATACACACAGAAATTTCAGCCATGGTTTGACGATTATTTTGCCAAAGAAGATATGGGTCGGTAACTTGACTGAAGGATATGATGGTAAATAAATGTCTAATTGATTTAGGTGAAAAGCATAAGACAGCTTTAGAAAGCGTACTTTCCGAATGAGATTCGTCTTCTAACAGACCCATTGCTTTACAAAGTCCTTGATATGTTTTTAAGTTATGCCTTGAAAAGTACGTAGAGTTCAGAAATTGTCATATCTTTATTTTCAGACGTAAAATTTTACAAAATTTTCTTACTCTTACCCTCTAATACGAAGACTACTGAAACAGGCGCGTCTTAATTTCGTTGCGTGTTACATATTTTGATTTTGCTATATCTCGTAAGGTATTCATTTAATGTACATGATGTAAAACGAAAAAGTATTCTTCATGAAATGTTCAAGACAACTAACATATTAAAATGATAAGGATTAATACCGTATTTGTGTAAATCGCGTCCCAATTACCGCTATATACTTGCTCATTTTTTTAAGTATTAAAGTGAGTATAGAATGTTATGCCTTAAGAGGTAAATATATGCCGACGCGGACTTTTTGTAGACCTCTATAAGATACACAATTCCACCTTATATTATTTTGTTATATCTCAAAGGGTTTAGGCAGCGTTTTCGTTGAAAGCTCCCAGACGACTTATTTTTTTCCCGACACCTGCAACAAATATCGTTATATTTTTGTCAATTTTTATAAAAACTTAATAAATTATATAGTAAAATCTTTCCCGAGAACCACTCTATCCACTGGTGAAAACAGCATGAAAATCGGTGCGTTGGTTTTTGAGTTTATCGCGAACAGACAGACGCGGCGGAGGATTTTGTTTTATAATAAATTATATGTCAGGAAATACAAATAGACTTTCTAGCACTACTAACTCAAATAGTGTAAGTCTAATTTTGCCTTCATTTAATAACCCAAATTTCCCTGATATTAAACTTAAATAACCTCATGATTTTAGCATGGTGGCCGTCTGCCTAACTATTTTTGTCTCACATTTTTTTCTCAAAGTATTATCTTATAATTGAAATGTTAAGCAAGCTTTATTTTTTAGGTGTTACTCAATAAAAATTGTGAGTAGGATCTCATAAAACTGGGGATTTTTAATAGACATTTATAAATTTCAAATTAGGCTACTCTGCTACTGCTGGTATAAGTTGCCCTTAGGCCTCAAGTCTACTCGGGTGTCACGCAAATACAGCAAGCACAAGGACAAGTGCGAGTAACGTCTTCCTCTAGTTTACAAGATTTGTTTTAGAAATATTTCCTACTAGCCGTTACCCGCGGTTTCACCCGCGTACGGAATGTTCAAGCCTTCGCAAAAAGAAATAACTTATGAAACATATGGGTTATCCTATATAAAAAATGTTCTAACTTGTTTGAATCACCCTACTTAACCATAAATCTACCAATCTCGAATATATTTCACCCAAACTGCAAGTACTTATGGGCCACCCAATCTAACAGTTTTCTTCGACATTTTTTTGAATCACCTTGAATAATTGTAACTCTACTTCACCCTATATTGCAACCATCCTGTATGCTGCTGTTTATTTGTCACCCCATATAACTTTTTGAACACCTAACTATAACTCTTCTCTACCCTATATTTCAGCTGTGCAACTGGTTATGGTCTACGCTGTATATGTACAATTATTTCTGATATTTTTTGAACGACTGTTTAAAGTAAAATTTCTCTTTAATCTATAATTTAATCAACCTTTTTATGCAGCTTTTTCTAACATTGCGTTAAACACACTCCAAAACTATAATCTTGCTTCTCCCCATATTTCAGATATTCCATATAGTAGAATGCAACTGTTTATGGTCTACCCTGCATAACAATTTTGTTATAACTTTTTCATCCATCCTAATGGAAATGATGTTGAACCGTTCGTGAATCAATATACAAACACAATTTTGCACCCTAACACCAAACTTTTATTTAACCCTCACCCAAACTGCAACTGCTTACTGGCCACCCTATATAACAATTTTATTCAAATAAAAATTTAACCGCTTTGTATAACTAACTCTACTTCCATCTACATTAACACCATCCTGTATACACCGCTGCCAATTTGTCAAACATTACAACTTATTTTTGAACCACCCTTTATAACCATAATTTTACTCTTCAAATATTTCAACCACCCTGTATGTGCATCTGCTTAGGGGCAACGAAATATAATTTTTTTAAATACTTCTAACCACATTGTATGAATTATAGTTTTACTTCGATCCATGTTTCAGATATTGCATATATGCAACAGCTCATGTTCTATCCTACAAAAAAAATATCCAACCTGTTTGACTATAAATCTACACCACCCGCTATTTCAACCACCTTGTATTTCCAACTAGTTATCGGCAACCCAGTATAACATTTTTTCTACCACTCTGTATAACTATAAATCCATCAATGCCAAATACATTTCACCAAAACCGCAATTGCTTATGGGGCACCGAAAATAACAATTTTGTTCAATGTTTTTGAATCACCTTGTACAACAACAACTACAACTGTACAACTACAACTACCCTGTATACGCTACTGCTTATTGGCCAACCAATTTAATATAATATTTTTTTAATAATTATCATAACACTTCTTCACTTTTGTTTGAATGACAGTATATAACTATAAATTTACTGCACACCTTACTTCAGGTACTGTAATATGCAAGTGTTATATAACAAAATTTTTCTAGCATTTTTTACCCACCCTGTATAATTCTAACTGTAAGCCACCCTGTATTTCACCAAACTTTTATATATGCAACTACTTATTTGCCACCAAAGATAACATTTTTGTACGACCCTGTATCCTTAGAATTCCACCCTACCCTATATTTCAACCATCCGGTAAATGGAACAGCTTGTAGATCATACCATTACTTTAAAATATTTTTAAACCCTCCTGTATAGCTTTAATTATACTCCGCTACATATTTCAACCATCCTATATATGTAACTACTTGTGGATATAAAACACGTTTTTAATCACAACATAAACTATAATTCCACTCCATCTTATATTTCAAACACCCTGTATAAACAACTGCTTCTAACATTTCTTCAACCCATTTCATAATTATAGTATCTTATAAACATAATTCAAAGATCCTAACTGCTTACCTAACACATTTTTTAAGTTTTTTTATTCACTATATAAATATTATACCCTTTTTCAACCACTTGGTATATGGAACTGTTTATGGCCCACTCAGTATAACTTTTTTGGACCACCTCGTATGACTAATTCCACTCCCCCACCACAATTCCACCACATCGTATATATCCAGCTGCTTATAGGACACCAAATATAACTTTTTTTAGATTTTTTAAATCCAGGTAATTCTACTCCGCTCTAGGTTTCCTATATACAGAACACACTGTAAAATTACGCTTGATATATGTTGATTTTTGTTAAATCGAAACATGTTACATTTGCACATTCCGAATTTTGAATAAAAGCTAAGCTGATGCCAATATCTAATATTTTGTGCGGTGGAACCAAGTGAGTAATTTTTCGCTATATCAATGTCTATGTCAATTTAGAGAGATAAAATGTCTACCAGATTTTAAGTCAAACTATAGGCTTCGTACCAAAAAAAGATTCAGCAAAATCAGTTAAGTAGTTCGTACGTCATGCCCGAACAAACAAACAAACAAACAAACAGACAAACTTACAATTTTATAATAGTATAGATTAAGCTGCAACTTTTAATCTCACTCATGATATTGTGACGGGAATTTATCCGAAAATTCGTGGAAGCTGCATTCATCCAATATTTTGGCGAATCCGAAATGTTGTTCGTCTGGCGCAGCGAGGTCGGCGTCTTGCTTTGATGAAGTTCTCGAAGCAGTCTAGTCTAAGAAGGACATCTTTATCTACTCTTTTGACGTTCTGGAGAAATTTGAGCAGAAATATATAAATACGGAGAGCCGACGGAAGCAGTCATTCTGTATTCGATTGCGGTACAGTAAAGACAAATTGTAAATTGTTCTGTGAATATAAATTGAAGTAGTGGAAAAGTGAGTTTGACTGTGTTTATAATTAAATCCAAAAACTGAACTGAACCAGATTGTGAAAATAAAAACATTATAATATTATGCGACATAGAACTGCAATTTTGTGACGAATATTAAAATGGCTTTTTTCCCGTCTACTGCTCCATTATAACTAAAAAGATAGGCCCCATTGAGGTGAATTCTCGAAACTTACAAACTATGTCTCTTTGTCAGAACTTAAAAGTATGTTATAGGTATCCTCGAAGTTTCCTTGGACTCCGATTCCTTGATGTAAAGTGTCGAAGGACTAGGACTGGAATCCAAACAATAGTCTATAGGAATTCGACGCATACAGGATTATACCTTCACTACAATTCTAACCACCCATCAGCAACGAAAACTGGCATCATCAAAACACTAATCCATAGAGCCAAAAATATCTGCAGCACACCAGAAGCCGTCAAAGAAGAACAAGTAAAACTTAGAGAAGACCTTTCGGCGAATGGATATCCGGAAACGATCAAGGCGTTTGAAGTGCTGGAACCACCTAGACAGGAAGAGGACACCACGGTAGCAACTCTACTATTACCGTATACTAAAAGCTTGTCGGAGAAACTTAGAAGAATTGCACACAGCTATGGAATCAGAATGATCTTCAAAAGCAACAACACCCTGAGGAGCATGATAACAAGAACGAGGCCCGACGCACCAGCAATACCAAATAACTGTATATACAGCATACCGTGTGAATGTGGCAATCTGTACATTGGAGAGACAAAGCGACCGCTGGACACCAGGGTTAAGGAACATCGCACAGCTACTCAAAGGGCGGAGGTAACGAAATCTGGGATAGCTAATCAAGCATGGACCGAACACCTAATATCAACTGGGACCAGGCCAGAGCAATTCACAAGGAAGAGCACTGGACAAAGGACAATTCATAGAGACATCATATATAATCTCGAACGAAAATATAATTAGCGAGCTCAGCGTCCAAATTAAAAATATTTGGAAAGTTCTTCTTCGGCCGCTACGCATCACCGGCAACCAACCTCCAGGTACGACGACGCTGATTGGACCAGATAAGACCCAATGACCATCACCGGCGACGCATGACCGGTTAAGGGTATAATATAAATACGACGGATAGTTTGAATTTCCTATCATTCACCTGATGACGATAGCAGATACACAGCTATTGAAACGTTGTGAGATCAACCACTTCAAGACGATGGAAGTACAAGGAAAGTTCGAGGAACGAATTACATTGTCTACCAAATGTTATAGGTATTCTAAAAAAATCCGTTTCACATTTTCACTCTGTATTTACGACAACTTTTCATTTATCAAGTAAATTCTGTTTTTTTAGACAAGCAGCTTTGAAATCGATCCAAAAACAAACCTCCTGAAATACATAACGTTGCACGGAAAAAGAGTTCCCATTACACAAAATTTTTATTATTACAACAGCGGAAACAATGACGTCGAGCCAGGAATAGCTTCGGGTGCTTATATATTTCGACCGGACATTAACCAAGCTACCGAGGTTCCAACTTATTCGGCAAATAATTCAGTAACTAGTCATTATTGGTTCTCTGGGAATTTAGTTGACGAATTCCACCAAACTTGGAACAGTTACGTACTTCATGCCAAGCAGGTTATAAGGGTTTACAAGGATGAGGACTATATAGAATTTGACTGGATTGTTGGAAATCTAAATATGTGAGTAATTTATTTTGGTTGTTTCACTTTTAAAACGGATATATTCAGTATTATTTCCTGTCCGTACCTATAATCTAAAGCACAATATACTCCTACGTAATTAAATTAGTTTTTTTTCCTAACTCAAGTTGTTTAGTGTCATTTGAAAAAAAAACTATTTTTTTATTAACTGAAAAGAACACTGAATTTACTTTGAAATAATTAAGAATTATTTTGTCTGTTCATTGGGTTTTCTCTCCTCAAAATTTTTTCTTATCTGTGTTTGGAGACGTTTCAACTCCGAGTCTGGAGTCGTTGTCAATCGTTTAGTGTTTTAGAAAAAACCTCGAAAACAACACTAAACTCGCGTTTGCATATAGTGATATAAAAACGGAGATAAGAGAATGAGAAATGGAATATATTCATAAGTAGCACTTACACATCCCTAATTCCATTTCTCATTCTCTTATCTCCGTTTTTATATCACTTTCCCACATTAACAGATCCAAAAACCCATACAAATATATCTTTTTATATCTCACTTCAATACTCCATTCACATTTCCCATACTTCATAACCAATCTTCAGATCCCATAGCCCTTTTCCCTCTTATATTCCGTACCCATTGCCATATCTCATTCCCATATTTCAGCCCTATATGCCAGTTCTCTTTCCATTCCCATATGCCACTTCCAAGTTTCATTTTGATATTCCACTATCGAATGCTATTCATATGTACCGTTCTCATGTTCCCATCTAATAACACATTCCCAGCTAACATATGAGATTCCCATATATTATTTCCCCATAAACCTATATCATTTTCAGCCCCAGAAACTTGTCCCATATCTCATTTGCTTAGTCGATTCCCATAACACAATATATATCTCTTATCTTTTTCCTCGAATATTAAAACTTTGCCATTGCCAACGAAATCAGACTTTGAAACGTTTACATTTGTTGAATTTACAGACTTTTTCTCCAGTGTGTTGTTATTTATCCAACAAACTATAGAAAGGAAATTATTGATTTCTATTATTGTTTCTCTTATAGAACAGTTTACGACGTAGGTAGGGAGGTCGTAACCAGATTTTTAGTTAAAGATAAAGGATTTGACAACAACAAAGTTTTCTATACAGACTCAAACGGTAGAGAATCGATGGAAAGAAAATTATATTACCGTCCAACATACGACTATGACGATACTGTTGAACCAGTAGCTGGTAATTATTATCCGGTAACTTCAAAAATAACGATACAAGATAAAAATGCAAACTTGAGAGTCACTGTGTTTAACGACAGATCCCAGGGTGGCTCCAGCTTGAACAACGGCGAGATAGAATTGATGGTAATTACCGTGCTGATATGTTGGATGGAAACATACAGTGAGGACTCGTGGGTTGGAACAAATTTATTTAAAATTCAGATGTTTTTTTTTTTGGAAAAACGCTCTTACACGTCGTTTTTTTTTTCGACAGCGGTTTTTGTGATGAATAAACGCATTTATAAAGTTAAGAAAACTACGGTAAAAATAAGGTGTTTGTTGGTTTGAACCTATTTATTTACGTCTGGTGTTTATGATTGTCGGCGATATTTTAGTCGCATGAATGGAAACCCTTTTTTTAATGCTGGAGTTTTTAACACTTGTTTATTTCCATAGAAACTGTACTATAATTTTACTTCAAATAAGTAGTTGTCAAGTGCAGTTGCAAAGTTTCAATGTATGGCGCGTTTAAATGAAAAGCACCGAATAGAAATTTTGACGATGGTAGGATATGGCGACACAAGCTGAAGTTTGTGAATTGTTTAATGTGAAGTACACGGAACGGCCTATTACACGATCGGTAGTTAGTAAAATAGAAAAATAGTTTCTAGAATTTGACCACGTAAGAGACCATTACAAAACCAAATATCTTCCAGAAGATACATAATTAAATGTTTTGCACCATTTACAAGAAAATCGTCACAAATCCACTAGCCGCAGAACAGTCAATAATCTTCTGTTCTAAAATGCTTGCATAGAAATAAATGGCACCCATACAAAGTTCATTTAGTTCAGAAACTTACTGAAGATGATTTGGACCGGTGAGTAGAATTCTGCGAAATAATGATGGATAGATGCAATGCCAACCCGCACTTTTCCAATAAGATAGTTTTCTCCGACGAGACAACATTTTGTTTAAATGGTTCAGTAAACAGGCAAAATTTTCGATATTGGGCATCAGAAAACCCACATTGGATTATGGAAAGTCATACACAGTTTTCCAAGAAAGTTAACGCATGGGCTGGAATTGTGGGTACCTACTCAATTGTAGGTCCTTTTTTTATTGAGGGAACACTTAATTCGGAAAAGTATTTAGACTTTTCACAAAATGACATAATACCCTGTTTAACAGAACTTTGCCCGAATGGTGAAAACCCCAATATACTGGCAGATTCGGTATGGTTTCAACAGGATGGAGCGCCCTCGCACTATTCGCGAACAGTGTGATGTTATCTTGACAATATTTTCCCAAATAGATGGATCGGAAGGAGGGGTAATATCGAATGGCCAGCTAGGTCTCCAGATCTAAGAGATCTAAGCCCGTTAGGTTTTTGTCTTTGGGGTTACGTGAAATCGAAAGTCTACTTCAATAAGCCGAAAATATCGAGGAATTAAAGAATATAATTAGAGCCGAAATACAACGAATCCTGCCACAAACGCTAAATGAAGTATTATGAGAATTTGAAAACCGTCTTAGGTATTGTCAGGAAGTTAATGGTGAACAATTTGAACATTTAATTTGATGTGTTAATGATTTTTTTCTTCAATTTTGAAATAATTGTAATTTTTTTAATAACTGTAAATTTTCGGTATAGGACATAGTACATGAAAAATACTTAGATTTCAATACAGAATTCAAAAATAAAATAAACAACAAATCTTTCCATTTGAAAAAATGAAATTGATGGTCGCAATTTATTTCTGGCCCACCCTGTATAAATGAGTTTATCATCACAAAAACCGTTGTTCAAGAAAACCAAAGTGTCCGAGCGTTTTTCCAAAAAACCAACCAAACTGAATTTTAAATGAATTTGTTCCAACCCACGCGTCCTCACTGTATATTTGTAGCTAATAACTAACTTGTGTAAGTTAACTAACTCTTTCTTATTAGGTTCATAGGCGATTGATCAAAGACGATAACAAAGGTGTTAATCAATATTTGGATGAAAGTGAATTCAATCGAGGACTCTATGTCCGTGGTTCACATTATCTGATGGTTGGAAGAAGTAATGGTCTAAGTACGGACGGTGAGTAAATTTGCTATATCCAAATTTAAGAGCGATAGTCAAGTGTTTTAAATCATATTTAACAAGTAATCTTTACATTGTCGCGTGTGTAAATGCGAGTCTCTATTAAGAAACATTCGTTTCAAAAAGTTGTTATAATTTCCACTGAACTTGGGTTAGCCTAGTACTAAATTTTGTATTTTAAGGGCAATTGATGACGACAACGGAAAGTTCTCTGCAACAACAGAAACTGTTACAGCCTTGGATTGGGCTCAGTCCGGTCCAACAACCATTCGCTGACTTGTCAAAGTTTGTTAACAAATATGTAAGTACCTTCAACTTTAAAAAAACTTATGTGTCAGTTCTACTATTACGGATTTCATCAAAATGAACATCTAATACTTTGATTAAATATATATGGGCTATGAGATCTGCAATGGACGAGATAACCAAACATATGAAAATTAAACCCAGTTAGATAAGACCGATATGAGCAGATTTTGGAAAATTATAATTAGTAAAAATTTAAGGTATCTATTTAACACCCAGATGTCGATAATGACTAAAAACAATATGAAGTAGGCACAAGTGATCACTATTCAATACAATATTCATTTTAGAACCATCAAACGCATAACAAAACTGGAACTGGACGGTCATGTGGCTAGAAAGAGAACAACAGATGTATAAGATAAATTATGCATAAAGATCCTAGCTATCTAAACATAATGATCATTAAGAATAATAGTCATCTTAAGTTACTTAAAACGAGATTACAGAATAAATTAATTTTGGTTTGTTCTTTATCAGACTATGGTCAGATGGTAATCAGTTAAAGTGTCATGGTCAGTTGGAGTTTTCAGAGTGTCTAATTGAAAAAACAATGAGTATTTTTCAAAGAATCAGTTGGTCATAACTATGTTGTGTCGTCATGTTCGGATCAAATGAAGCCAATCAACTGTCAGAGCAAACGGGTTCTGCACTAAGAACTAATTGTTTTTTATAGTGTATAAATCTAGAAAGTTCTGATCGATAGAATATCCACAAAATGATGAGTTAGTTTGCACAATTCACATTTTGTTCATAGAGTTTTAACCGACTTCCAAAAAGGAAAAAGTTATGAATTCGTCTGCAACTTTTTTTTATGTATGACGAGCGATTATTTAAAGACGGCTTTGGTAATTTTGATTATTTAAACTGCATTATGTTCAGGACCATTACAGAAAGGTACCAAATAATTGCCTATAACATAAGATTTACCGTTTTCCAGTAAATGAGAAAAAAATAAATAAAGGACTAGATTTCGGTAAATTTCAATGAATCTTGACTGTTCTCTCTAAAACCGCTCAAGAAATTTGAATATTATAAATTGTATTCTATAAAGATGTGTTCCAGCTTGATCCTGTATATTTTCTATAGGGTAAAACCTACCATTTTTCTGAAAATCGGAAAAAATATGTGCAAAAAAACTGTAAACATCATGGTAAATGTCAAATTTCATCAAAAATATCTAGTTTAAATGTCAAGATATGCCATGAAAGTATATCGTACAGGGTGTTTGTAATGATTTTCATTTTGACTCATTGGAAGAAGTTGAAACGAACATTTGTTGTGCGGGCGATCTCTTCTCTATGGTATACGGCTGTAGGTGTGTGCGTGCGTGCATGTAATATTATGTGGTACATAAGCAGTTGTATACATAGGACGGTTGAAATATAAGTTGGAATTGAATTTGTTATACAGAGTGGTTCAAAAAATATTGTATTGGGTGCACATAACTAGTTGCGTATACAGAGTGGTTAAAATAAGAGTGGAGCAAAACTGTAGTCATACAAAGTGGATTTTTGCATTATAGGATGGAGTATAATTACAGTTATACAGAAGGCTTCGAAAAAATGTTGTTCAATGTTGTTCAAAAGGATTGTTGAAAAGGCGGTTAAACAAGTTATACAGTGTGAAACATAAGTAGTTGCTTAAACAAGGTGTTTGAAATAAGGATGGAGTAAAATTGTTGTTGTTCAGGGTATATAAAAAATTTGTTATATAAACATAAGCAGTTAGGATAATTAAATTAAAATCATAGGTATACAGGAATAATTTAAACAATAAAAAAATAGAAAGGGTCAATAGTATGGAGAGGATTTATACTTATACAGTGTGGTTTTAAATATTTTAGGACCGTTGCAATATTGTGTGGAGTTAAATTATAGTTGTACAGGTGGTACAGAAAATGAGTTATATAGAGGTGACCAATACACAGAAGCATATACAGTGTGGAAGCAGTGGCGGCGCAAGACCTAAACTTAATGTGGGCAAGGTACATTTCGCGAGGCCCTCTGATGGTGCAAGAAGAAGGGAATATAAGACAAAAAAACTCTTGAAATTAAGGCGTGAGGCCCTTTGCACCGCGAGGCCGTGGCCGGTGGCCCAAACCGCCTACGCCACCGCCCCTCTGTGTGGTCCAAATAATAAAACAAATACAAAAGTTAAAAAATACTTGGAAAAAGTAGAAAAAGAATACAAATTCGAGACGGCGAAATAGAGAGAGAGAGAGAGATAAGAATACGCTAAAATATTCAACCTTAAATCAGATAAAAAAGAAGAATGTCCGAAAAAGTGATTGATTGCACACGGTTTCTAAACGATTTTTATTTTAAGTCAGCTGAAGTCGGTTCTTTTTCAATATAAATTATTTATTCTCAGGATGTAAGTAATTTGTTCTCATTTTTAAATTTATGTTGCAGTATTCAGCAATAAATGAAGGAGTACTTCCACCCCATGTTAACGTAATGACTTTTGAACCGTGGAGAGATGGTGGATACTTACTACGTCTGGACTATGCACTGGAAACAAAACACACCACGACTAAGAAAATAATCAACCTAAAGGTATCAACATAACTACTAAATTTGACTTAGGTGTTTTTTGACCTTCACGGGCATTTGTATGTCAAGTTAATGATAATCCATTATTTTTGAACCGTAAATGAAAACAGCGAAACATTTTGAGTTTTGAATGACCTGGTCTTTATCAATGACGGTCAAGGTTATATCTAGGTCAAGTTGATTTTTCTGATTGCGAAGCCATAAATTTAACATCGTCTATTGTACAGCGTTTTTGAGATTTTTAAACGACTTTCCCAATCAACTTTCTAGAAGATTAAGTTGAACTAAGTTAGGAGTTGTTCAGGGGTTTGGTTCAATATCTTATAAATAAAAACTTTTTGTTAGGAAGAGATTTTCCTTTTATTTTATTATTAACAACAAACATTTCGGAATAATGGACGGAAGAGGCTTAACGCTACATACTTATTTGGAGTGACAGCATTTAGTATTTAGTAAGAGCATTATTATTGAATTTAACAACTCAAACGTTACAAATTCCTATTCTTACTGGAAATTATTTGCATGTTATGTGGCATCAATGACTAGAGATTGATTTTAAGTTTATTATACTGATTTGCACCTCAAAAATTGTAAATTAATGAAAAGGTTTTTAGTGGATTAACATTCGTGCTTTTAGGGATTTGTTCTACTTGCCATCAATAGATGAAACCATGTACTTGATGAGACAGAAAGATCAGTGCCAGCAACACATTTATGGTGTTTATTGTCTTTACTTAAATTAACAAAGCATGTCAGACAACAAGCACGTTTCTATAATAGCTAAATATACCAATAAAAAGAGAGCGAGTACAAATATTTGACGGTGTCATCAGATCAAATGGTATACATATTTAAGTGGGCATTTCGAATTTTTTTTAACTTATCTTGATTGCTTCATAGAAGCATTTAACAATTACTTTTTTTTGTACAGGAACTGATCAGTAATCAAATACCTACCGAAATATGTATTTATTATAATTTCCTAATCTAACATTGGTAAAATTATCTTTCATTTGTATTTTTTCTATTACATTGTAATAATAATACTATGAAACTCCATTTTCACGTACCTATTTTTTCCTTCAGCCGTCGAGGAATTTCAAGCCGACGCAACAAATAAAACCTTCTACTTCTTCATCATCTAATCCTTCTAGCGTAAAATTCAGATTTCATAATTGCATCAACATTTTTTTTATCTTTTAATATAGTTTTCTCCACTTTCCTAGTTTTCCTACAATCCTTCTTCATCTCTATTTGTGGTAATATTACTCTGTCGTATCGTGAGAGGATTTGGTCTCCGTCACTCCCAATTATGGCTGTCCCTTGAACAGGGTGCATCGGAATGCCGAAAGTTTTGTATCTTTGGATACACGGATAAATTGAAAAATGGACGCGTCCGATCATTTCTTTTGAATATTTATATTTTAAATAATTTTTTACCAATCAGTTATCAATGAAACTATCTTTTTCGAGAATTTAAAATCCATTTTACAATTTATAATAAAATATTAAATTCAGCTAACAATGATCCAAATCGACATTGAATTAATATAACATTACCTAAATAAGGTGTCTTTTACTCAGTAACCAATGATTAGGATATTGCCCGAATCTTTTTAATCCTTTTAAATATTTTTGGTAGATGGCTACACCTCTGATATATTTAAAGTATACAGTTATAGTAAACTTTCCTTCCCATCATACCACTATCACTTAGTGTACCATTCAACTAAAATCATAATTTAATTTACAGAAATTATTCAAAGGTATGACATTGAAAGATGTCAGAGAAACCACGTTGGGCGCCAATCAGTGGTTGGATAATTATATGAAACGGGACAAGTATGAATGGAAATTGAAAGGCGAAGCTATTTCAATCATTTCTCATAGGCACGATTATTCTAAATGGAAAATAGAGTTGTATCCAATGGAGATCAGAACATTTATAGTAAAATTTTTTTGATAACGAATAAAATATAAATGCTTTGATTTGTGTATAATTTAAAAACGGACTCTCTTAACAATTTCTGTTGTACATCTTTTTATTAACAAATAAGTACAATTTCTACACCTACTTATACAATAATATATTTATAACTATATTAATTAATGAATAAGTTAATAAGAAGCAATGACAAAATTAAACTATACACAGGGTTAATGATGTTTCCAAAAGACGGAGATTTATTCTGAATCTTTATAATAAACGTTCTTATTTGCATTGGATTAAGGGCTATGTGGTACTTGCTCTGATCGGCTTGTTGACTAGCCACTGGTAGTGGCTTACCATTAGTATTCCAAGTGTATTTTTCTCTTTTTCTAAGTTCTACCAAATTTTCGTTTGCACCTAAAGTCATTTCTTCCATATCG
Organism: Octodonta nipae; assembly: GCA_034190945.1. Classification (NCBI taxonomy): domain Eukaryota; kingdom Metazoa; phylum Arthropoda; class Insecta; order Coleoptera; family Chrysomelidae; genus Octodonta; species Octodonta nipae. The sequence continues at coordinate 57,475,067 of CM067216.1, read as the reverse complement.
GAAATTTCGATGTTCTTGAACAATTTCTGAAATTATATCAATAATATACTTAGTACTAAAGTAACTGCATGAATCTTGCGGGCAGCGGATAGATTATGTCTCAATACTATATGCGTAAATTCTTGCCTCAGCTACAAACCCTCTCCAAACTTATCACTCTACTTTCTTGCATATTACTTTCTTGTGCCGATATTGGTTTATCAAAGGCTAGGACAAGGGAAAACTACAAATTTAAACCCACCCTCCCTGATGGCCAAACCCTAATGACGTAATAAACATATAACCAGTCTCGACGATTGATAACAAACTTATAAAGACAGTGTACGTGTAAGGATTCAGTACAATGAAAATATGGCAACAGAGACAAAAAGAAATGGCCAAGGTTAGAGAATGTTCAGAAACTTGGAAGTTCCTAACAAGAAATAAACAGGAAAAGTGGGATAAGTATTTAGTGTTAGCCGAGACAATTTTAGACTAGACCAAGGAAATGAATTCCATAATATAAACGCGTGTACGTGGGATCTAAACACTATTTGCCTTAGGATGTGACCCACGTAAACGCGTTTGCGCAGTGCGGGCGGTGTGACACGTGAATGTGATAGCCGCAAACATAATAATAATTCATTTTGTCATTACAGGTAAATAAATTCGTACGATTCCAGCAATTAGACCAATCAATAGAGCAAAAATTAACTGATAATGTGTAAAAAATACTATCAGGATACCGACTGTGCCATCACATTAACAAAGATTTCTAGCGATATTTTGCTATGTTTTCCACTCGCAACTATGGTTTTTTACTTTGTTATAAACAATTGAAGCAAGAAAATTACGTTTTTTTTCTTAGCATGTTTATAAAATCACAAATAATAAACTAATCTCAATGGTGTCAACAGGTCAATTGTAAAGTATGAAAATACCAATGAAATGAGCCCAGGCTCGATCAGATTGGATCATTAGTAACAGGGAAAAACAAAAAATACTGAAAAATGTAGGATTTTTTTAAAAAAATCGTATCTTCGTCACTTTAGAAGTTGTAGAACTGGGCTTGCAGGAACTGATAGTAATTTACATCTATTTGATGTATGCCAAAACCAGGTGCTGCCGGTTTATTAGTTTTTGAACAATTGTGATATAAAGTTTTCTGTTCACTATTTTTGCATTGTGCCCCCATGCGTCATAGATAATCAAATTTCAATTTTGAAAAAAGTTGTTGAAAGTAGAGGTGCCATTCTCTCTATTCTCATTTTTCACTAAATGTCTGTGAAATATGTGAAAAATGTTAGCAAACATGACAAAAAATGGGCTAGCGTATGAATGTATCCAAGGAGTGGGGGAAACACGGTTGTTGAGGGGAAGCGTATAGTAATATATAGTAGAGTCACATACATAGATCGTTTTAATATTTAAAATCCTCACAAGTAAGATTTTTTTTAATGACCGCTCTCCTTCGATGTTCCGTAAACCCAAAATCCACAAATTAAAGCAAAAACGTTTCCGAGAAACCATTTACATATAAAATATTAATAAACAAACAGTTCTCATTTGATATAATAAAATCAAACAAATCACTCTGTATAGAAGTTTTTTTAACGATTAAATTCTTTCACCATCTGTCAGAGTGACAGTTACTATCGATAATAATTATTGTTAGCAGTTCCCCTCAACAACCGTGTTCCCCCCACTACACGAACACATTCATACTCTCACCAAATTTTGGTCATTTTTGCTAACATTTTTCGTATATTTCACAGACATTTAATGAAAAATGAAAATAGAGGCGTTGTAGAATGATACCTCTACTTTCAACATCTCTATTCTGAATTGATATTTGACGATCCATGTCGCATGGAGATACACTGAAAGAATAGTGGACTAAAAACTTCAGATAGCAATTATTCAAAAACTAATAAACCGATAGCGCCTGGTTTAGTCACGCAGAAGGTAGATATCAATTCCCACAAACCCAGTTCTACAACTTCGATAGTGACGGAGTTATAATAATATAAAGAAAACCGCTAAATTTTCCAGTATTTGTTGTTTTTCTGTGTTACTAAAGATCTTATCGGATCGATCCTGGGCTCATTTCATTAGTATTTCCATGCTTTACAATTCACCTGTTGACACCATTGAGATTAGTTTATTATTTTTCATTTTATAAACATGCAACGAAAGAAAAAACGCAATTTTCTTGTTTCAGTTGTTTATAATAAATTAAAAAACCATAGTTGTGAGTGGAAAAGGTAGCAAAATATCACTACAAATCATTCTTAATGTGATGGCACAGGCAGTATCCTGATAGTATTTTTTGCACGAAAAAATCTCTATTGATTGGTCTAAATTTTAAGTTGTCGCATCGCTCATTTGGTTTGTTTTCGTATGCAGTTGCAGTTTTTAATTGTCATTTTGACATATCGCACCGCCTGCACCGTGCATATCGCTTTTATGTGGGCACAGCCTCAGACATCAGAATTGGTCTGTGACGGCACAATTGTTCGGTCTTTCGATTTCCGGAGATAGAATACGCAATCATTTAAAAATGGTTTGATTTCGAATTGACCTAGAAGATCCACAACACGGTGTAATATCTGAAAAATTTCCAAAATTTCATAGTTTTCGATGTTTTCAGGGGTTTGGATATTCTTCCAACCCGGTGTATATAACTATGGAGACAAAAAGATAACTGAAAATACTACTATAAAAACACTCTAGAAGGAAAATATTTGCTAGAACAATCTAAAACGTTAATGTAAAACTGGACACAAGGATGTAAGAACGTCAATACGGGCTTATAGTATAATTAAACGAACCAGTCAAAGACAAATATATGAGAATAGAAAGCTCTATATGAGAAGAAAACCAGAGTTTTTTTATTGAATCTGTTAATTTTTGCATCCATAAAGGAAGACAATTACATTCAAAGCGAATCGGAGGAGGGTGCGATTTTACACTTCATAAACATGAATTTAAGAAAAAGGGATGGTGTTGAATGCTATGAGGTAAGGAAAATATTTTTGATAAACAGGTCCTAATAACAGTTTCTAGATGTTCGTTCCCACTGTAGCTCTTTTCTGAATCCTCCCCTGATCAAATTAAATAAAAATTAGCTTTGCACCGAAAGAACGGAATTCTAACTAATGTTTTCTCACTTAGTAACAAAAAAGCTAATGCCTATAGACAATTATAAAAAATAGATAGCTGGAATAAAAAGAGCAATGTTGAATATGTTTAATCCAAAGATGCAAATTCTAACGCAAAATATATATTGTCACAAATACTCTAAATATTGTAACAATGTTTAATTTTACATTATTACTGAAGGACTCTTCTACAAATTAATCATTTACAACCAAAAACTGTGTGTCCCAATAAACAAACTGTGAGCAAAAACGAATTCTCCGAACATACGATTGAGGATAAAAAGTACTGAAAAAGCTATTCCGTTCGAGAGCTAGACATTGGTATACGCTAGACAGACAAGGTTATTAAGAGAATTTTGGAGAGGGGAAAGCGGCTGTACATTGATATTTTTCTTGAATTTTTAGTGTGAAAAGTATTTTCTCGAGTAAATTTAGTGAATTAAACCCATAGAAAATGTATAACAATATGCTGTTATCTATCTGGGAAAATGTAGTGCGAACTACAAAAATACATGGTGAAGTAGTCAGTAAACTAAAACTAACCTGTAAGTCAACAAATTTGGAACCAGATAATTTCGGAACTTCTTCTTTTTCTAGAATGTTTTCTAATCTGAGAATAAGTCTGCTGTCAGTCCACGGTTCAAGCGTTAAAATGTTGACTCCAGTTGGTAGCACGTCATCATCTAATGGTGAGAACTAAAATTGAGACCAAACAATTTATTAGTTACTACATGAAAAGAAAAGCTTTGGTTTTATTCTGAGAAATATGTTATAATTACCGGTGTTTTTACAGCTCTCTCCAATTGCTCATAAGTCGAATTCGTGGCAGATACTCCTACCCAAGGTTGTAAGAGTTTTTCTTGAGCGAGAATTCTTTCTTGAGCAGCGGTAGTTTTACCTGAAATTGTAAAATATCTCATTATTATAAATAGAATTGATGTATGGAACCTATTTTTAGAAACAAATTTTTTGTTGATTCTTGACTTGAAGAAAAACAGTAACTTGAAAATCCGAACACTTAAGTCTCATTTTAAAGGTTCTTTCTTGCATCAGGATTGTGCCGATCAACTTTAGTGTTGCTGCGTACTCTGTATAGTTTCATTTTAGGTCCGTTAATCTTCGGAGAAGTCTTTTATTTTTTTCACCCAGGGGTTTGTTCTATGATCTTTCAACGTTATGCCAGTCCACTGCTTTTTCAGTCACTCTTTGTTTATTTGATTTTTCTTATATACTCATAGGCAGTCAGTATTCTAGGTTTTAAAATCCATTCAGTGGGCAAATTACTCGTGATTATGATATTTGTTTCACATCTGTATTGTATAATGAAAAGTAACACTTCTTTATGATGCCTATTGTACAATAACTATCCAGCACTGGGAAAACTGTGGAATCTTTGGTGTGTCACAGATGTATAAACACAAAGTTTTGTACCCTAGCACCAAACCTTTCTTTTTTAACTCAACGCACGTTTCAACAGTGAAGTTGTCATCATCAAGGAGTAAATCAAAACTAATAGTTTAAAAAGAAAGGTTTGGTGTTAGGGTACAAAACGTTGTGTTTATTCGTCAATAACTATCCAGATGACTACAAGGATCGCAGAAGGTAATATTGCCCAATATTGACAGATAAGGTAATAATGATCCACTTTTTTTGCGAAAACACTATTTCTCCAGACGAATGCCCATTTACAATAAATAGTGACGTCAATATGCAAGATTATAGATATTGGGCGAACGGAACCTAAATAATGAAGCTTCACACGCAATGTCCACGAAAATTAATTTTCGGGTGATTGTCCACCCATAAAGACCAGTTTTAGATTTTCCCAAATTTCTCAATTTTTTCCGGTAATTTCTCCATTTTTTCTCTTTAACAAATATTTCAAAAATAGACAAATTGGTTCAGCCGTTTTCGAATTTTAAAGTATCATTTTTATTTGTATAGATTTTTAACCCACATTTTTTATTTTTTCGTACAATTTTACACACACTTTGTTCCGTACAAACCTTTTTTATGATAATTACAAGCACAACGAAAAAGAATTGGTTAAGTAGGCGCAACTGTTCTGAAGTGATATTCAATATATTAGTTTTCCTTACAACTTATTTCCTATAGTCCGAAGATGGCCCATTTTATCTATTTGAGTATCTCTTTAAGTTTATTACATATCTTATGAAAAATAAAAACTAAAACGCAACTAAAATAATGTAAATGCTTCTCACTGAGATAGTTTCTCACTACTAATACAGTAAATTGTGTATGCAAATTCACTTACCATTCTGATTGGTGCCAGAGGCTTTTCCCAAAACAAGATAATGTGAACCTCGGACATATAATCCGGTACCAAATTCAGTTTCGTTCAAATTCTCATCCACACCTTTATGATCATCTCTGAACAATCTTCGGTGAACCTTAAAATAATCGTTTCATTTATACATTATCACATTAGTTAGTTGATCTTTACCATGAGTTCAATTTCTCCGTTTTCCAAACTGGTTCCTCCTTGAGACCTATCATTTAAAACTGCGACTTGTAAGTTTTTCTTGTCATCTTTTATAACAATTTTTGATGTGACAGGATAGTAATTGCTTGCAACAGATTCAACAGTGGAGTCGTATTTATAGTCTGACCGGTGATTCAGAGTTCTTTTAAGCATTTCTCGGCCATTGGAATCAGTATAGAATTCATTCGTATTGTTAAAGTCCTTTACTGTGAATCTAGAGATAACTTCCTTTCCTGTTGTGTTGTCTCCTCTATAATAAAAATCAGAAATTAAGGCATAATTATAACAGGTAAATCATATAATGTAAATATTCAAGGACGTACCCAGCTTTTGGTTTAGGGAGGTATAAAAATAGGAAATAAATTGTGCTAGAGGGAGCAGATCGAAAAAAAAGTATCCTAGAGAGAGGGACAAATCTTCAATTTTATGCTAAGCTTTAATGGCTTATGGCAGGTTTTTCAGGTCCAGGGACGGCATCTGCCTCCCCCCTCCATTTAGATGGTTTCTACAGGTATTGTGTTATTACCATAAGTCCATAAACATTGAACGAACCAGTCAAATCCAGTCCATGTACGATTCTACGATGAGGTCTTCGCTTGATATCTCATATTTTCAGACAGCCAGGGCCGTGTCTATGTAGGGTCAGCGGACTGTATTCTCTTGTTCTCGCCGTTGGCATACGTACCCGTGCTGTCGGTTTTTGCCAAAATCTTCGCTGAAGTTATGTGGTTGATGGTAGGTCTCCTCAATTTAAATTCATCATCCAAAATTTGAAATACCGGATCAAATGTTTACTCAAAGGAGATCCATACACAGTACAAGGCAACTTCAAATATCTTTCACTGGAACCTTGTGCCCGATTACTCCAGCTGTGTCCTACATCTGCTTGACTTTGTCAATACTCGAGTATTGACCTGTCAGTGATGGTTCGCAGCTGGACATAGTTCTATGGCTTTCTGTGAACTCGGACCGAAGTGAAAGCCTAACTACTAAATTGACAGCGGAAATATTCTATTTTGTGTTTACTGGATTAGACGTCCCTGGGTGGCGATCTTATGGCAGCATTACCCTACAATCTTTCGTAACATCATTGGCAACGACAACATTATACCCTTGTCGTCTGTTCATGTATCTTCTCTTGGATAAGAATCTATTAAATGTACTCCTCAGTACGTGGCTTATGGGTCTTCATATTCTTCATGCTCTAAAGAAAAGGCTCTCACTCCTGGTCTCGCCAAAGTAAACTTATGCCAGTGTGTCGCAGACTTTTCTGGATTTCGGTGTTCCTGATGCCACTGATAAAACTCTGAGTACCAAATTATTCATTGAACTCCTCGGTTTCATCTGGATAGATTACTACAAGCCAACAAATTTCAGCCTCAAATCCCTATATAAGTTTTCCATTCTCCATCCTGAGCTGAGTTAAATTTGGTTGATTTGACTTAAATATCCGTTGCCATGTCTTCTATTCATTAATGAAATGTTTATCAGAATCTCGATGTTATTATACTGAAATACTTTGAAATGATTCTGGAATACAGCCTCTCGCCGAAAATTACTAGTGGTGTGGCCCATCGATTAACCATTTGTACCCTGGCTCTCATCAATCTGTTCGTATCTACCTTTCATGTGGTATTTTAAGTTCGATATGTTGGGAATAACTCCACACTTGTGTGTGTCCCTATCAATATCATAACCAGTTTGAAAGATTGTATTTGGTATGGTTTGTTTGTATTGTTAGGTAAACTAATATTTTCCGTAACGGGTATAATCAATTCTAGTCCCAAACTTGTACCTGTTACAAATACCTGTTCTATTTTCACAAACTATTCTAGGTCGCCCGTCACTTTATAATAAGTAGAAATTATTCATGAGTAAAAATAGAACAACTGCAAATCAGATAACACTAAATAACAGGAGGATGAAAGTTGCACTTACTTAAGAAGAAATGCAAAAGACCAAAAGATTAAGTATAGAATCGAGAAAGCAAGAGAAGTTTACATTAAATTGGCTAAACTTTTTCGAAACCAATCTGAAAACAAAAATCAAAGTGTTACGCTGTTATGTATTTCTAATTCTTTTATATACAACTGAGACATGGACTCTCTCAGATGACACTTCTAAAAAACTAGAGACGTTTGAGATGTAACTGTACAAGCATTTCATAAAGAACTAGAGCAAGTCTTGTATTTAGATGTCACCTCTAGTTTCGACCACCAAGTCGTCAGATTTCAGTGGATGATGCAATATTATGTCATTTACTGGCAAAAAGACCACCTGTTAACTACTATTATAAAATAGATGACTTACCGCTGAGTCGACAGTGTTCTGTTAAGGATTTGGGAGTCACATTTGACTCAAAACTAACCTTTGTAAAGCACATAAATGACAAATCAAGGGAAGCTCTGAGATTATTGAGTTTCATAATTCGTAATTGTAAAGGCTTTAACAACATAGTAGCATTGAAAACACTATTCTTCGCTTATGTCAGATCTAGGTTAGAATATTGCTCACTAATACGGACATATTTGTTTTATAATGCTCATATTTATACATTGGAGAATGTACAGCGAAAATTTTTTAAATGCCTATTTTTTCCCATTTATAATGCGTATCCTGAAAGAGGTTATGATCAGGCCACTTTATTAAGATTATTTAATGTTGACAGCTTAGAACTTAGACTAGCATTTTTATTAGATAAATTTTTATACAATCTTATTCATAATAAAATAAACTGTCCTGATTTACTTAGCAAACTTAACTTTTATATTCCAAGATCTTGTATAAGGACTAATAAATTCACGCTTTTTTATATATCAATTGCCAGAACCAACATCATGTTAAAGTCGCCGTTATATAAAATATGTAGCCCGTTTAATAAAATTTGTGATATTTGTGATATTAATGTTAGTGCTCTAAATCACATAATAACATGTCTAAGAGAACGATTTTGACATTATTTACAACTAGGTAATTGTCTAGTTATATATTGTGTTCCTCTGTACTTTTTTTATGTAACCCTATAAATGGGAGTTTTGTTCTGTAATAAAGATTATTATTATTATACAAAGAGTTGCATCTTTTGGTTGAGAACCGCCTCTATTTGCTTTGGGCCCCTTCTCGAATGACAAAAAAAGAATAGAAACACATTTAAGGAATTAAAGAATCTCGTATTGTCTAGGCTGTCAAATTGTTTCGGGCTACATCCCTAGTCTCTGTTAAATTAGTTCTCTACTCCCACTTGGGAAATTGGGGATCAAAACCCGAGTTTGCTCTAGATTCTTAAACTCTTTAAATTTGATGATTTAATATATAGAAAAACTTACATAGTAATGTTTCCAACAATCCAATCAAATTCTATGTAAGACTCATCCTTATACACCCTAACGCTTTGTCTCACAGACATAATATCAGTCTCCCAACTTTGATGAAATTCGTCAACTACGTCACCAGAAAATGCATGAAGTTTCTCAACCTTTGTTGCTACTAGATTAGCTGTTGAATTCTTTGGACGAAACAGGTAGGCACCAGAAGCTATTTTTGTCTTGTCATTTTCTCCAATTTCGCTGTCATAATATAAGAAATCTTGAGTTAAGCTGACAGTCATTCCATTTATAGTAACAGATTCTAGAAGGTTTGTTTCGTTATTTATCTTAAAGCCATCATTCTGAAATTGCAATATTTAAACAACATAAAGCCATACAAAAGTCCATTTGTTAAGCTATAGTAAGGAGCAAAATAGTGTAACATAACTCCATTTTTTAAAACAACAATAATTCTTGGAGTGGAATAGAAAACTGCTTATATCAGTTCTGTATACAAGTAGTACTAAGTAACATAGTATCTAAGTACTCTATGCAAAATTATATGTTCAAACCAATCAAAATTCTTGCAAAGAAGGTATATTGTATTATTTAGAATAGAAATTTGTGTTCGCATGGTTATTTAGAAAATTTAAATACAATAGAATCAAATACTTACATTAGAACCGAAACTAAATGCTTTTATATCAGACACCTTTTTGCACTTTGTACCATTTGACTTTTCTACATGGTATATCTGGAATCCTAATGGTGGTACATTTTTAGCTCTAAATACTATTTCTTGCGAACTAGGCCGTTGAGGTAACTGAACATAATCAAAATCACCCAAAGTAGGAACGATGTCACATGTCTCGTTTCCATTCGGGCCAACAACATTCAAATCAGGACTGTTTACTGGCAGTCTAACATGGTGCGTAACTGCCCAAGCCAGGGGATTATATACCAAGACAACAAATCGGTCGAGGTCTTGAGATACACAAATACTAATATTTCTTAGTAGGCAAGATGATAGTTCTGATGTCAGGTTCTTCACAGAAGTTAAATCGCTAGAGAAATACATTGTTAAAACTATAGTAATAACGAAAAGGATATATGTCACGTTACTTTATAATTTCTGCAACTGGTTTTTCTGCTGTTTCGATGGCTCTCGTAAGATGTCTAACATAATCGTTGGCTACATGTTGTTTTTCCGTTCCAGTAATTGCATCGTGGTGTTGGAATGTACCCATTGCTTCACGGAGTTCCGTCAAGTGATCATCATGATTCGCTTTTGAAGATAGAGTGTTCAATGAGTAAAGTTGTTTCATTGCCTACAATAAAATGGCAACAAGAAACTATATAAAAAAGGCCATTCTACAATTTAAAATTCAAATGTAGATTCGCTACGAAAAATTTTAAACTATATCAGTATTCATAACTACCAGAAACAAAAAAAGCGTTAAAAGTATAAACATTAGAGATGGGCAGGTCCGAATGGACACGCATGTCCGGAGCTGCATCCCTAGTCTTAATGATGGATGTACATCCGACAGCAATTCGGACACAGATCCGCGGACCTGTCGCAGTGGCAAGAAACGCATGCAATTAGCGGTACTGAATATAGTTTTAGAGATGTGTAGGTTCGGAAGGACACGAATCCCCGGACCTGTGTGAATGAAGGATAGATGTACATCGTTACCGATCGGCGGTACCACTTGTTGATATTATACGCGGCAGCGGCATCGAAACATGCCATTAGCGGTACTGAATTAACGGTAGCGGACTGGGAACTGCCGATCGGAGTGAGGGGAACGGTATTACCTATAGTTTAATCTTATAGAAGTTATATGGTTACATATTTTTATCGTTTTAGTTGTCAAATATGGCTATTTTTATTTGTAATTATTATTTTTGATAAATCGTTTTCTCGTAATTTTATTATAAAAAGTGTAAAAAACAACAATTCAGCGCCATAATGTCTTGCTAGTAGTATTACAATCCAACACTCCGCCTGCAGTCCGACTCCGGTAATTACAGTTAGACAACCGGACCCATGTGGGTCCGACTAACACGGGTCTTGGATGTACATCTTTGGAACTGGATGCATATCCGGATCCAACTCCGAATTGTGAGCGGACCTACCCATCTCTAATAAACATATTCATTACCTGTAGAATATTGTGTCCAACTCTTTCGAATCTTTTAGTAGTGGGTCGGGAAGTGAAATATCCTGTCCAAAATGAATGCTTGTCATCGCTGTATGGGAAGAAATCATCAACCTTCAAAGTTAGGTTTGGGTTAGCATCATGGACGGACTTGATGTAACAAGATGGTGTAGAATAAAAGACATTCAGTTCTGTGTTGTTATCAAATGCCCTGCAAATAGAATATAATTCAAATCGATGTTTTAAAACATTCTTCATTAATTTTTGACTAGTTAGTTGTAGTAATAACCATCTGAACATCAGTATAGCATCAGGGGAATTTCTTAACAAGTTGAAGAAGAGTGTCTCAAATCTGTAGAACTCAACAAATATTTTTATCTTTGACCTGTCCATAGTCCTAAAAATATGGACATTTATTCAATATTTCGTTAATACCTGGAGTTGCCTAGATATTGCCTAAATTACTTCAAAATAGTGTTGATTCTTACCACTATAAATAAAACTATGAGTATTATTATATATTATCGTGATACCTACTTGAAGAAATAATATCTCACTGATTAAGGTTTCTATAATTTTTCATCAAAGAAGTCTATTTTTAGTTAAATACGTTTTGAGACGTTTCGTTTATGTTTCAATATCTTCATGCTTTCACCCCTTGTGCCCAAGGTCTATTAAGCTGTCATAATTTGTTGACAATGTGTTTCCCAAAAAAAATGTGTAGCTCTTACCTATGCCGAGAAATAATGAACAGTGTAACACTTTTAAACTACAAAGGTCATAACTGTAAGTTTTTAAACAATAGAAGTATCAAAATTTTGCTGCTAATTTGATACGTTGAAATGCATTTTACACCTTTTACAGCTTCAAAGAAACAGTGACCCCTGTAGTTTAAAGACAGTGTGTAGACCATTCCTCACTGTAATATCCTAGCGAATATCTGGTATCAAATTCGGACTAGCATCTCTGAGCCTTATTTAGTTCTGCTCTTATTTCTACTACTCCGTTTATAGCCCATTTGATACCTTGATGTGGTGTTTCCACAAGTAAATCCGTTATAATAATTTTCCCATTTCTATTCCGATTTCGGTCATTCCTGTTTCATTTGATGGAATAGACTTCCAGATTGTTCCCATATTTTTTTCAAAGACATGTAATGACCCATTTTGCACAAAATCAGAAAATCTTGTAACCGACTTCTTAATGTATCCTAATATATGGCAAATGCGGTGGTATTAAAAGATTTTTTAATTAATAATTGTTAATATTGTTCGAAATCTAGGATGAAATTCATTGAAAATATATGTATATATGTATTCGTGGTTTGTCGAAAACATGACTTTTCCTTAATAATGAAGTATCTACCATTTCTTTTGGCAATATCGCGACTGGTTATGAACTAAAGTTAATTAACGTTTTTAAAGAAAAAAAGAAGGTACCGATTTTTAGATGGGTAAAAACAAACGAGTCGCATGTTAATTTAAGGCGCACATGAAGGTGAGTTCTCTATGTCCATATCATTTTATGCCATTACTATCATTAACGTTATATAAGTTTATCGTTTTCCTTATACAAGATATATATGATATATACTTATACAAGATATATATGATTATATAAATTCGTTGAAATATAAGGTGTTGTCGAATTATAATTATACTGCATGATTAAAAATACATTAGAAACTAAATGTTTTATTGGATGGCGCATAAACAGTTGCATATAGAGGGAGATTAGAATATAGAGTGGAGTAGAGAGAAATTATAGTTATACAAGGTGATTAGAAAAAAAGCTAGAAAAAATTATATCGGGATACCCACAAGCAGTTGATTACTTATGATAGTTGAAAGATAGGATGGACTAGAACAACTGTTATACATGGTGATTTAAGAAATGGTAAAAGAATGTAATACAGTTACAAAAACAGGATGGTTGGAGTATAGGACAGAGTGGAATTATAGTTAAACGGGAGGTTCAAGAAATGTTACATTGGGTAGCCATTGGCAGATGCATATACAGGGTGGATGACATAAATGATGGAGTAGAATTATAGGTATGCAGATTAAGTTAAAAATTTTAAAACAATATTGCTATATTTGTGGCCTATAGACAGTTGCATATACTAATATCACTCAATTGCAATATAGGGTGGAGAAGAAATGTAGTTATACAGGGTGGTTAAAAAAATAGAAAAAGAAGTAGTTTATTGGATACTTTATAAGGTGTTGTATGTATATGATGGTTGAATTGAAGTTTTTAGGTAGCCCATAGGCAATCGCGTATACAGAATGGTTGGAATATAAAGTGTTATATTTATACAGGATGGTTGGTATATAATGTATTATAGTAATATAGGATGGTTCACAACATTTAAGAAAAAGTATAACGGGTGCATATATAGAGACGTTGAAGTAGATTATGAAATGGAATTATTATAAAGAGTGTCTCAATAAATGTGAGAAATATTTGTTTACATACCAAATGTCCGATTGATTGATTATTTACATGGACCTACATTTTTTAAGTAGCATTAAATTTAAGAGTGAAGGTCTGTAACCCATATATGAAAATATTAATATTTATAAATGTATATTCTTCAAGTTTTTATAGAATGATCAGCGTGGACCGAAACCTACAATAAAATCATCACAGAATATATAACGAAAATTGTTACAACACAAAGTTATTAACATATGAAAAATGCATCTAATAATGTCATTATATCTCTAAAAAGCAAAAAATAAGTAGCTTTAGAAAAACACTGACTTCAATGCATAGTAACAAAAATGGCATTAAAAATAAAAATAATTCAATTACATATTTAAAACGAAAAGTTTTATATGTTGTATGAATTTTCTTGGGAATAATACCACATCAGAGTTCAAACTTGTGTATATTTTAAAACCAAACGTTTCAAAATCCTGTCGGATTTCGTTTTCAATGGATATAAATTTATAAAGTAAAATTGAAATATATGACAATTATTTTGACAAATATGTTTACGTTACTATGGATAAATTTCTTTGATTTTAAATATACAGGGTGCACAAGAAATTCCAAAGATCATTATAAATCAAAAAAAATTTTTCAAGTTGGAAAAACTTGAAAAATTGTCTTCAGAATTTATTTGTGGCGTTCCTAGGGACGACTTTTTTTTAAGATAGTGCATTTGCCAAAAAATGCGATCAAAGAATTCTGATAATTCAGTGATCCCATTAAAGTCATAAGGGAAAACCTAGGAAAAACCTCATGAACTATCCCGATATAGGGTTGTTCAAAAGGATATGACCATTGTTAATTTCATCTTTAATTATCGGCAACCAGACATGACTGAAATCTACGGAAGTAGAAGCGATGCAGTCGTTTTCATTTAACAGAATTAAGGCAGATTTTTCTGAATGTTATTTGTGGCATCTTCTAGTTTATTTTAGATTTTCTTGGGAATAATACCACATCAGAGTTCAAACTTGTGTATATTTTAAAACCAAACGTTTCAAAATCAAAGAAATTTATCCATAGTAACGTAAACATATTTGTCAAAATAATTGTCATATATTTCAATTTTACTTTATAAATTTATATCCATTGAAAACGAAATCCGACAGGATTTTGAAACGTTTGGTTTTAAAATATACACAAGTTTGAACTCTGATGTGGTATTATTCCCAAGAAAATCTAAAATAAACTAGAAGATGCCACAAATAACATTCAGAAAACAATGTTGTATGAAGTTGGTGCCAAGCCTAACAAATGTATATATTTTACTTAAGAATATAAAAAAGCTTTATAAATTGTTACTCTTATATTTTTCAAGCTTGGCACCAACATCGAGCACAGTTTTAAACAAGATATAATACTTTTCGTTTTAAATATCTAATTGAATTATTTATCACTATTTAGTGACATTTTTATTATTACTCATTGAAGTCGGTAATTTTTTTAAAAGCTATTTATACGTTTAAAATTTGTATTTTTGTTATATTTAAATGTCCTACGATTTTTTAGTATTTACATATTCTTCATAGAGTGCTTTCTTTTCTTTTGTTAATGTTGTGTCATTTCTTATATCGGTTATTAATTTTCCTCTCCTCAAGTTCCTAGACTCACTTCCTTCATACACTTCTAAATCTAAATGTCATTGATACTACCGTATATGATTTCTTTCTGCTCCAGAAGCCTCTAGGACAAATCTTTAATAGCGACCTTTTGTAATTAGTTCTAGTTTAACCAAAAATTCGAATTCTATTTTTTTCCCATTAGTTCTACTTGGTGTTGAGTAGGGAAATAAAAAGAACAGTTTTATTTATTATATTAATTATATAATTCAATAGAATGGATTCTTATTTATGAAAAAAGCAAAAAAAAAATTCTAGATTTTTTTTGCTTTTAATAGATTTTTTATTAAAAAATCAATTTGCTAAAGAAAGTGAAAGAAATACTTCAAATAAACTATATAATGGAAACTAAATACCATTTTTCTTAAAACCCACCTTGATAGGAAATTATATTAGGAATCACTCAATTTTTCTACATTTTTTACCCAAATATATCGAAAGATAAGATTTAATGGGGATAAAAGAAACTATATAAGATAAATATTACTGTCTCATACACAATATGGACACAGAAGCCCAATCGATACCTCGTCAAATATTTGTTTAACTGTATTATGGCTTGTGTACATAAAAAACAAACACAAGTAGCAACATTACACTGTGGTGATTATAGACAAACATTTCAGTTTAAACAAACACAAGATACCTACGAAATGTAAGTGTTGAATTCAATGTTGAAATAACTAAAGATAATTACTTTATTAACTTGTCCATATTGATAAAGTTTGCTTCAGCAGCTGCATAGTGAAAATCACCGCCCATTGGAATTAATATGTTCTTCGATTCGTAGTATTTGGAGTAATTTTTCATTAATCCCGAAAAAATCTGGACCTAAAAATAAATAATTATAATTAGAAATCCCAAGGTGTGACGGATTAATTTATTCTTCATCCAATTTTTTTAAAAGATATACATTTATTCAAACAAAAATTGTTTAATTGGTCAATAAACTGTCACAATAAATCAGTGAAAATGGCGAAAAAGCTTCAAATCGAGGATTTTTGTACAAAGAGGATCTTTTTAGGGTTCCGTATATACAATATACGGATACCCTTATAATATCACTCAGGATATCTGCCTCTGTCACATCACAGCAATTTTGTCCTAAACTATTGGACGGAAGAGGTTGAAATTTGGTATCAATGTATAGTTTGGTGACCCGATCAGGAGTACATATCGTAAATGAAGAAATTTTGATTTGAGGGGTACTTCTACTTCCGAAACTACTGAGCCTAAAATTTAGAAAAAAAAAATAGGGAATATAGATCGTTGCCCGAACTTTACAGGAAAAATAAAGAGAAACCATTAATATTAATTTTGGGAGGCAAATTATAGAATTAAATGAAAATTTAAAAATAATTTTTTTTTCAAACGCTTCATGTAATATATCAAATGAAAGGTCCCATTCTGAGGAATACAAATATATTTTGTTCATATTTAAAAAAAAATAACTAAAAAGATATTAACGAAAATATACCAAAATTTACCCATTCCCCCCCCCTTATCTCCGAAACTATAAAACTTAAAGTTTAGAAAGAAATTCGAGGTATAGGGTCTGACATGAAGTTTACTGGAAAAATAAGGAGAAACCTCTACTTTTAATTTTGGGGGGCAAATTATAGAATTAAATGGAAAATAAAAAATTATAATTGTTTCTAACGGATCAAGTAATATATCAAATTAAAGGGCTCATTATGACGAATAATAATATATTTTTTAATTTTTTTTAATTAAATATTTTAAAATATATATAAAAATTTATTTAAAAAATTACCCATTCCCCCTTTATTCCTCAAACTATAAGACCTATTTTTTTTGTTTATAGCAAAAATACGAAGAAATCCCTAATATTAATATTGGGGGCCAAATTATAGAATTAAACGGAAAATAAAAAAATATTTCCGAAACCATACTACCCAAAATTTTGAAAATAATTAGGGGTACTAGTGCCCACTTGAAATTTATAAGAAAAATTATTAGGAAACCCCCAGAGTAATTTCAGGGACAAATTGTACAATTAAGTGGAAAATAAAATTTTCAAAAGGCTCATTATGTGAATTACAAATATATCATATTTTTAAATCATTTGTTTAAAAGATATTAACAAATATATTAAACATCGACTTAATTCCCACTTTAGAAACTACACTATTTAAATTTTGAAATATATATTTGATTTGTATTTTTAAATAATTTAAATAATATATTTAATAATTTACAATTTAAAAATTGACCTATTTTGCCCTATATCTTCCAATCTACAGAGTCTCAAAATTGAGACAGTAGATTATAAAAGGCTTCCCTGAAAGTTTATTAGTAAAATAAAACTCTAATATTAATTTTTGGGGGCCAAATTACAAAAATTAAATAAATATGTATTCTTATAAAAATCAAGCGAATCCTGAAGCAGATAAAATAAACAGTCTATGTGTGGAAAATGAAAGTATATATTTTTTATAAATTCAAAACGCTTCCTTTAAAAGATATTAGGGCAAATATAAGAAAATGCACTCATTCCCTGCTTGTCTGAAACTGGAATATTAGAATCTTGAAGGTGGTACGGAACCCTTAGTATGTGAGTTCAACTCGCACTTGACCAAATTATTTCTGAAATATGGATACTCTTGATGGTAGTTCGCAAAAAATCATTTAAATACAATTGTAATGGTTTTACAAGTTTCTCAAAAATCCATTAAGAATAAAATAATATTACCAACTTCGAAAGGTGCAGAAGTTTCTCTTTTTCAAGCTATTTGGACATAAACCATTACTGGAAACAGTACCAGAAGAAATCGAAAGCTCTACTGGAGTGCATTTTTCGGAACAAGCCTTAGAACGAGTATTGTATTTTTTCCTGCCTATCCAATGATGACCTAGAATTTAACCTTGACTATGACCTTGAAGAAAACTGAAAGGTCAAGGTTAGTTTTTTGAACGGGAAACTCGATTTTTTATTGCGGATTTGAAAAGGGCGAAAAATTCTACGGCCAAATATGTCCTTGGTCATAGCCTTCGAAGTCATATCAAAGTCAACGTCCGTTTTAAACTTTGAACTCTAATAGTATGGCGGTTTTCAGGAAGAGCGCTACATTTAAATCATTAAAGGTTTAGGATTTCCCTGACTATATGATTGTTACCTTACCATTATTTTAATTCAAGGTCAGACCACTATGACGAAAGGTCGTCGGCAAATTCTGTAATTTGAAAAAAAAGTAATTCAAAGACTCCACAATTATCCTAGGGTTGCCCTCCATTTAGCTAATTAATAAGTGTTTTAGATCCTATCTTGTCAATACATTAAACACAAGAAAGTATATTGGTATACTTGAAAACGTTCATCAGTTGCGCTTCCCTCAACTGATTGAAATTTCGAATAAATATTTAGGTATTTAGTACATATAACTAATTTAATATTAAAAGAAGTCCGAGATGTCATTCAGCGATAAAATATTAAAGTGTTTTTGTAAAAGATAAAATTTCAATAAAAGAAAAATATCATTTCAAACAGGATGAAAATTGCCAGTTTTAAAATTGATTCAAATGAATAGAAAACACGATCGAATTTTATTAATAACAATCTAGGGTTATGTGAAATTAAATTTAGACAGATATATATGAAAGTTAAATCGATTGTATTAGATAACAAAAAAGCGTCATTGAACTCAATTTTTTTTCTGATAACAACTTCATATTTATAGTTAAACTTTATCTGTTCTCTTCCCGAATTCTTTTCATATAATTAATTTTTATTTAAAAAAGAAAAATCTACATCACGAAGCCGAGACTCGCAAATCTTTAAGTCAGGTCCGATTTGAAAATTCATTTTGAATATCGCACCTTGTTTATAAGAAAAAGAACTAATGTCTTATCATTTTTTAACTGATAATTTGAAGCCTTTACACTCGAAAAATTCGTTAATTAATTTTAAATTATAGCATTTTAATATGCCAGTTAATAAAGTATATTCAAAATCATCATTTAACAGAATGGTATAAATAAAGTTGAAATTTTCTCACCTTTTGTTTTAAATTGTAGTCTTCACTATTGAGATTATCATCGATGGCATCATCATCACAAGCATAATCCCAGCAGAATCCATCTGGAGGATAATAAAAACTGGGGAATATGCCCCCAAACAATGTTTTGTTGGCTAAAAACGAAATCAATTGTTAACTTCATAAATCTGATAATAATACATGTTGCTCGTCTTACGAAGATTAGCACTAGATTGCCAAGCAAAATTCAAGGATTTTGATTTTTCTCTTTCATCTCTATCATCATGATCCAACCGAGCAAAGAATACGCCGTCATATCCTAGCTGAGCGAAAATTGAAGCTTGTTCTCTACTGTGTCCGAACGGATCAATTTGCCATCCAACACGAGGTTTACCACAAGAACCCACTGTCTCATTTAAGAGTCTATAAATAATGAAGTCAGACAAAATACAGACAAATAAATGTAAAACGTACCGTAATCCCCAAGAAAACTGATCAATTGTTGATTGATAATTGACGCAAGCTTCATCATTCATAGCCCAGGCACCGTTCACCATTTCGATCTGTCCATTGTCAACCAAGTTTTTAAAAGCATTTCTCATAGGTTCGGATTGTTCCTGCCACCATTTCCAAAAGAATGCAGTCTCTACTTGAATGAATCTAAAAGGAAATTCGCATATAAAATAATATAATAATAATATTTCAGTAAACTCATAAATTAAAAAGGCGAATACAACTGACATAGTTTTAGTTAAACTGGAAAAGTATAAAATTCACATATTTTGCATGTGCAGCCATAAAGACTGAAACTAGCCTGCCTAGCAAAAGGAAATACAAATAAACTCTTATCAACTCAAAAATCTATGGAACTTTGCACACTAAGCATGTAAGTGATAAAATAAGAAATGAAAACGTCAGAAGACAAATCAGAGTAGCTAAAGTGGCTAAGATGAGTTTGGCATGTGACCAGGGTGAATTAAGGCAGCTAAGCACATGGAAGAACAATTTGGAGCCCTAGACAAACTAAAGGAAGTCTAGGACGTTCACTAGATGACTTTAGGGATGTTGCAGGTTAACGGTGGTTAAATATAGTACACTAGAGTGAGATATGGGAAGGGATAGGGAGAGAACTATATATCCAGAAGTGAATGATTGCAGGTTGAAAACTAGAAGAAGATATTTCAATCAAAGAATTGGGTGTCTTAGAATATTCAATTCAATATAAATTAGTTAAACATATTTGATTCTGTGTTTGTGGTCGGTTTCTAGTTTGGCCTGATATTGAACGAAGAAAATGCAGTCGAATGATTATCGATAAACGGTAAACTGCCACCATCGGGTATCATTAGTAACTTCGAGATCAATATTAAATTCATCCATAAATGCAAAGGACACTACCCTGGTTCAATTCTTGTTTGGTTGAGAACTTGTCGCTCTGTGTCTTATTAGTAGTGATAGGCATAATCGAATGATATTAAAAATCGATTATTACAACTCGAATGATTTTAATAATCCGATGATCGCTCGAATGACCGATCACTCGGATGGTACGTAAATGATTCTAATGATTTTTTTAGTCTCAAATCCTACATGTTTGCTCTGTGTTTGAAAACATAAACTTAGATATAATTATACTGTTAAATTTCTCCTAAATATAAATATAAATTTACTTGTTTATTAATAATTTCAAAGAACATTATAATGTTCCATTAACAGCCAATCCCTCAAATTACTACGCATTGCAATAATTGCACCATACCCTGAAAATACAGTAGAGATTTCTTATGTAAAATGAAACAAGTAAACTGCTTCTATATGAATGCCGAATGGCATAAAAGCATTCATCGATTCACAGGGCAATCATTCGCTCATATTAAATGTTTGATTACTTTTCAATGAAATACTTTGATTCCATAATCGGAATACTCGAGTGATTATCATAATCTAATGATCGATTATATTTCAATCGTATGATCCCATCACTTCTTATTAGCGTGATTAATTTTGTATCAATTCCTATTTTTTCTCTCAGTACTCCGTCAAATTCCTTTTTCAAATCTATAAATTCTAATGGAATCTACATATGTCCCACTAGTAGTTCAATTTTTGTTATTATTTGTTTGAATGTGCGTATACGAGCCTGAATACATATAACTTCTCTAAAGGCGCTTTGTGATTATTCAAGATTTTCTTTCAACCATGGATTTTGTTATCTATACTTTTCTCAAAAATTTCCATCGATGAGCTATATTTGTTACAATTTGGTCTATTTCCATTTCTTTTTAATCTCGAAATTTACACATTTTCATTTTCAAATTTCTCTGTATTATTGATTTCTTTTGTAGTAAGATTTAAATATATTTCAACTAAACTACATTTTTTCTTGTGCATTGGTTATGTCTTCCGCTAAACTGTTATTATTTTTTTCCTACAATTTTTTTAACTTCAAATTATGTCTATTAAATTTTCTGCTTGCTTTCTTCTTCATAGCCCATTATAGTGTAGTTCTAAAAAAGATAGTCAACTCAACAATTTCAGATATCTCTAACAAACAATGTCCTTAAAAATAAAATGGGATAAGATACTCCGCTCAAATTGTATAAGTTAGTTGCTATACCCACAATCAACTGTAGAAGCAAAGCAGGTGTGAACATACATACATAAGAAATAAAGTTTATAACGATAATAAAGTGTTCTTCTAGAGCTGAAAGAATAATTAATGAAGATATTAGAAAGGAATATAAAATATTCGGTTGAACAAAAAGAAATTGTAATAAAGGGGTAGCCTACTAAACAACAGCTACAGTAAACGAGAGATTCGCAATTCCATTTCTTGTCACCAAAATCCCCTTGATACCTAGGTGAAAACAGTCTACAAACCTTTATCCAAAATCTGTTACCAAAGGATAAACAAAATCCTCTTTCATCCAAGGGTGTTTATTCCATTCCATACTCTTGTGAGGCAGTATACATCAGTAAAACAGGTCGATCTATAAACACTCGTCTATGCGAGCAGAAACGTTGTTTGAAAAGGGGTTTCCTTTTAAACTCCACTGTAACTGATCATCATCACGAAACAGGCCACCAAATCCTCTTCGACAGATCCCCTTTCGTGGCCAAATCTCCGTATTATTTCGTATTATTTCACCAGCAAATTCAATGAGGCTGTTGAAATCGCCAAAAATCACTTGCATTACCTAGTCATAGAATTCGCGGAACGTATTCAAAATATCATCACAATCATAAAACAATTCAAAAGAATCTCATTAACTACCTACTACCTTTCTTTAACCTGAAATGTCGGATGGCCAATTATTATTTTCTTAAAAACAAAAATCCCGAACTAACGTCGTTGGTTATACCCAATGTGTAGTCATTTCCAATTTGTGCTTCAGTATGAGAAGTTTAATAAAGTGAAGTATCAAAGTGTGTTGTGAGAAAAAGACTAAACGAATGCAGTCCCCGCAAGGTAAGCAACATTCGTATTTCTCATGCGTGAAAAAGCCCCATACAGAACGTCGGAAAATTTTGTTTATATATTGGTTAAGATATATCAATAAATTACTTCGAAAAAAATGACGTGGTCCAAATCCGGAAAAAACAGCATCATCTAAAGGGAAAGAGAATTATACGTACTCCTAGGAAAGAGTGGATATCGTAGCACTCAATATGCCTGATACCTAAAGCGGAGAAAAAGAAGAATTTGTTAAACATAGAAAATGGTAACTTTTAAGAACAGTGTGCTCATTAACGGGCCAAAAATCATATCGGCATTAAAAACTTAATATCATATAAGGAATTGCGCCGATTCAGCTGGATCTGCTTTGTCAAGTGTTGTGTAAGAGTAGAAAAATCTACTCAATTGTGCCATGCTATTTTTAAAAGTAAAACCCTATGGCATACTTTACTGAAATTATGTAAAAAAATATTTCTCAAGAAATTGTTATCACTTATAATTTTTACGTCAATTCTATTTCTTATCATTTTGGGTCATCTATATTTCAAGTTGTTGGTTTGTTAGAATTACTACGCTTTAGTTTGTTTTATATTATCAAACCGTCTTTATTGTCTACTCCTCCAGGGATTCGCCGTTCACCAATTTGAACGAAATGGCGAAATTTCATGCAAACTGGGGAAGAGACCTGTTTTTTGTAGGTATGAGAATATTTGCATCTGTATGCTCCATCTCAGAAAATTGTGGATTTTTTTTTATAACAAAAGTTGAAAAATGGACTTTTCTGTAGTTTTTTCTTAGTATCTTCGTTCCTATAGCTTGTAGATAAAAAGTTATTTAGAATAAAATTTTCTACAAGATGGATGACATAGAATTTGGGAAAATGTCATGAATTTCTCGAAAATAGGAAAAATTTAGAAAGTGTTTAAAAAATTTTAATTTCACATTTGAGGCAGAATATTTGCTACAGTTTTATCGAAACGCCAGAATATGACAGATTTATTATAATATTTACTCTCCTCGTGAGTCGATCTGTATCGGTGTATAACGAGAGCAACAATTAATTTGTCGGATAAAAAAGAGAAAATTGCAAGAACTGCCAAATCTGAAGTAACAGATAAAAATTCGAAATTGTTTGTGCATTTAAAGGTTAAACACCTTTATCTTGTAACTTGATTTTTTTTTATATATTAGCTTTTTTTCATTTCACAAATAAAAACCCCTTGAACTATTTCAGTTACGTGGTAAGTTTTCAATATATTTTAATTCAGTAAAATGGAAAGATATTTCCAAGAAAATTAAGTTTCCGCTTTCAAAAATCCATTTTGCAGAATAATGAATGTTAAGAATGGTCCCACAAAATTATGGTTGTTTATGTGGATCTTAATTGTGATATCAAATAACGCTTTAAAACAGTCAAAAAAAATATTAAAAAAGTACATTTTGCCAAATATACAGAATAAATCCATTGAACTAATTACACTGATCAATCAAATATCTAACAAAGTATATTCTCACCTTCGATCTGAATTGGCCTTCAGAGCTTCAACAACTGATGTAATAATGTATTGAACAGAGGCACGTTGGATAGAGCTCTTCACTGTAATAAAATATTATGTAACTAAAATAATGTTTAACAAATATGAATAATAGTAATTAATTTGATCCAATTTGACCATCTAGACTTAAACATTTCTTTTGAATTAATATGCTACAGAAATCGCCAGTTTATATATAATGGGTAACAAACTATTTGCCTGTTAATATGAAAAATACTGTGTGTACAATATTTTTATAAACTCCGTGGGTACAATTAATTAATTTTAAAAACTAATATTCACTCTCACTGATTCTAATTTTATTTACATCGTAATCATAACAACAAAATAAGCTGAACGCACCAAAACTAAACTCTCCTGAAATTAATGTCTCTTTATATAGCGTTATTTGTCGTTCTCGATTGTACTACATTTTTCTGCCCAGCGTCAAAAATTCTGTTTGGCGCCATTTCGAAAATTCCAGTCTACCTTTTTATTAACCCAGCGATTGATGTCTCATCGGAATGAAACCAGGGACGGACTGGATAAATTTTTATAACAATATTTACCACAAGTGGCCACTATTTCCTGAGAAATTAATAAATCTATAGCAATATTATTACGAATTACTTTGGGTTTTAATTACACTTCTCTTCCTATTAATGAAACGATATCAAAATCAAAATTCACAATTTAAATTCAACTGCTAAATCTGATGTTTAGTGACCTTATCGCCTTTCTGATTTCGAATTTGCTTTTAAATCATGCGCTTATTTTCCAATTTATAGGTAGCCAGTAACCTTCCATTAATTGATCTGCATAATCATTAATTTCCATAGGGATTCATTCATCTGGTGTCCCAAAAGCTAGCTCACTTGGGAGTATTTTTTTATTCTGAACAAAACATGTGCTGGTGTTAACCTGGTGTTGTCACGTTCAGAGGATTTGTATGAAAGCAGGAAAAGAGGTATGTGTTCATACCAATCCCGTTGGTTAATGTCAACCACTTGGAAAGATGCGTATTGTTAAATTTGTCTGACTGTGGGAGTAACGGCGTAGTTCTCGTTTTGTTAATGTCCGTTAAGTTGCAGACCTTTCGGAATTCATTTGATTCAAAATTTCTGCCTTGGTCAGCCTGAAGTTGTGCCTTAATTGGCTAAATAACTGCTCTATTGAAACCGTTATTGCAGTGGTTGCAACAAGGATGTATCTGTTCTTGGTTACTGAGAATGGTCCGGTTATGTCACTGGCAATTCTTTCAAAAAGAATGCCCACGTTGTATTGATTCATTTTTCCAACTAATGGTTTTTGGGCCCCTTTACTGGCTGCACTTGCGTTGCAATTACAGCAACACATCAAGCATTTTATTCATGCCTAAATGACCTCCAGAAATACGATTTGTGTAGGTCCTTCAGAATGGTAGGCACTCTTTTCTTTGGTACGACTAATCACGATTTGGTTTCGTTCTCATCGGCGTTTTTCCAGAACCTCTTCAAACTACCCTCAAGGTACTTGTGCGCTATCTGTTTCGTGTCAAATTATAGCCTTAGATAGAGTTTACCACCCACTTAGAGCTGCACTCTCAAACAACCCGACTCTAAGGAGAGATCCTCCCGCGATCAGCAATGGTCACTACGTGCCTGGCACCCTTGATGGAATGTGGTCCGTTCAGGAAAGACCTCGTGATAAACAGATCCTCTCTAACACCAACATTTTCCTGTGTTCGGTGTCGACTGCGGAATTCAGTGCTGAACTCCCTGTTCGCTCGCAGCTATTGAGGGAATGATTGTTAGTTTCTTTGCCTTCGCTTAGTAATATGATTAAATTTCATTTTCCGTCACAATTGCTACATTTACTTCTAATCCACACAACAAGCTAATACAATACTGCGACAGAAAAAAAAAGTAGGCATATCTGCTCGCTCCCGGGGGAAGCTGGAAAGGTCACTAGTTGTTTTAACTCCTAAAATAAATGTTACCAATAAAGTCTTAGATATACATAAAACAAGAAAGCGCAATATGAAGTCGAAAATCTAAATGTTGTGAGTCCCCCCTTGATAATATGGGTTAATAACGCACTTCAAAGGTAACGATTGTACACTTTACACAATGTCATATTTTATCTGCTTTTATGCAAACATAAAATGTATTAACGATATATTTCTACCAATGATTCATTCGTAAAAACTGTACTTAGAACCTAATCCAGCAGAATTTCCTTATACCTATCGATAGTCGTTCTCATTCGTTTAAATACCATTATTATGTGATTGCTCGCCTACAATATCGACCTGTATGACTGCTTATCAGCAAACTGGATAGGTGCTATTCGAATTCAGTAATTTAAACTACGTTGATAGATCGGAGTATATATTTACTGTACAACATAACAGCACTGTTAATAGGGGACATTAAAATATGTTCGCTGATTCGTATATCAAGTCATTGATATTTTAAGTACATATATTTTAAACAAAATTTCTTCGTAGCAATAAGGCTATCAGTATTGAAATAAAATCTTCGTAACAGACGCTTCCACTTATACAGGGTGTTTGAAAAAACATGCTCCAATCCTCGTATCGAGATTTGTCAAATTATGAAAACAGTTTATATAAATGTAGGTCAGTAAATGCTTTGTTTTCAAGATACAGGGGGTAAAAAATGTATCCACATGTAATAAAGTAAGAACTTATCATTCAGTTATATGGCCCATTATGTCATACGGATGTGAAAATGGATGAGGACCAGATTTAATGAGAACCGACTGAAAATCTATTACAATTTACCTTTACTATACTAACGGCAGTCGAATACCGAAAGAATGCTATCGCCAGCTCTCCGTATTTATTTATTTCTCTCGGAATTCTCTAGTAGGTCAACGAGCCATCGTTCTCGAAGGTTCGATAAAATTCGACGAATTCCAATTACCGCTATCCGTCGGCCTCGGGTCGACAGACAAACAATATTTCGGCTTCCCAGAAATATCGGAGGAATGTCTCTTCCACGAATTATAGGATGAAGGCCGATTGCACGAGTTATTGGATGAATTCTCGTAACAATAGGAAATTGGGGAGCTGTATAACCAGCTAAATACAGTGAAAACGATAAAGATACAAAAATAATGATGGGCTGGTAATGTTAAGAGACAGGATCAACGTGCCGTCATTTTGGTTGGAGAAGCAATTCTATCGACCCTAAATCTAATACTATAATACGAGCAATGTTTGTATATATATATATATATATATATATATATATATGTAATTGAGTTCTGGAAAACGGCTCTAACGATTTTCATGAAATTTTCCCATTTGGGAGTTTCGATGGATAGAAATCGGTGAGTGTCTCATCTTTGGGAAAAATCGTTTTACTGACAAGTTAAATTATTAAAAAATTTATTGACAGTTTATGACAATCAGGGCGGCGACTTTGTAATTTCAAACGTTCAAAACAGGGTGATTCGGTAACCTACGATAAAGTGACTCCAGTTGTAAAAATTCTTTTAATACAGGGTGATTTGGTGACCTATTTGAGAGTGAAACTTTTTTTAAACATTCTTTCAATAAAAATTGTGTTTGTATGTTCCGAACATGTAACTATTTTATGCCTCCGTCATATTTTTCTAGCATTATATTTTTATACCTAGACATTTCAAGTTTTCAAGGTAAAAAAATTAGCACGGTAGGAAATTTTTGGCTGAGTAAGATCTCATGATTTCGCATGTTAATTTGATACATATAATATGTATTGGTAGTGTAAAATTATAATTATACAGGGTCTTTCAAAATATGTTAGATGGTCCATAACAGTTGTTATGCAGAATGGTTAAAATATAGCGTCAAATGGAATTATAGTATAGTTAGAAAAAAATCGAGAAAAAATAATTTTATAGGGTACCCCATAAGCAGTTGGAAATTAATGATAGCTGGCATACAGGACGGAGTAAAAGTATTGTTATGCAGGGTCGCTAAAAAATGTTAATAGAATGTTATACCTATAAGGTAGCTTATTACCATTTAAATTTACAGGGTGGTTGCATTATAGGATGTGCTGGAATTATAATATTGTAGTTGTATGTTCCGAACATAACTATATTATGCCTCCGTCATAGGTATTTTCCTAGCATTATATTTTTATACCTAGACATGTCAAGTTTTCAAGGTGAAAAAATTGGCAATTGGCAATTTTTGGATGAGTAAGATCTCATGATTTCGCATGTTAATTTGATGCATATTATATGAATTGGTGGTGTAAAATTATAATTATACAGGATCTATGAAAATATGTTAGATGGTCCGTAAGAGTTGCTATGCAGGATGGTTAAAATATAGCGTCAAATGGAATTATAGTATGGCTAGAAAAAAGCGAGAAAAAAATAATTGTGTAGGGTATTATGGGGATAAGCAGTTGGAATTTAATGATACCTGATTGACATACAGGGCGGAATAAAAGTATTGTTATGCAAATGTTAATAGAATGTTATACCTAGAGGGTAGCTTATTATTATTTGCATTTACAGGGTGGTTGCAATATAGGATGTACTGGAATTATAATTATACATTGTGGTTCAAAAAATACAATAGGTGGCCATAAACAAATGCATATACAGGGTAGTTAAAACATATGGTGATGTGAAATTATAGTCTGATTTAAAATATGTTATATTTGGTAGCCTGTAAAAAGTTGCATATATAGGGTGGAGCGGAAGTATAGTTATACAAAGTGTTTACAAAAATGTTAGAATATAAATGAAAGAATTTGGAAACAAAAGTGTTTGCAGAATGGCCAAAAGCGGTCGTATATACATTGATGTTGGAATATGGAAACGAGTGGAATTGTAGCGTGATTAAAAAAATGGTAGAAAAAAAAGTTTTTATGAGAAGTTGCATATGTAGGGTGGTTGAAATATAGGGGGGAATAGAATTGTAGTAACAACATGTAAATAAGAAATGTAAGAAAAAATATTATGTTAGGGACTTTAAATTAGTTTACATTGCAAATGTCTGATTATTTGGATATATGTACGTTTATGGTACTATCAATTAATCAGAGACACTAACGATGGCCCGCTGAAAGTTGAGATAGATTGTAAAAACAGCAAAGGCCTATCTCAAGTTATAGAGAGAGGGGGGGTGGAGACAAGCCGTTTTGAACAGATTTATAAAACTTATTTTCAAAAATTTTCTAATATCTCCATTAAAAAATAAACGTCTGAAAAACTATCAATTAAAGTAAATGATGAAAATGACCAACGCCAACTTCATTGAAGACATGGAGCCTACGACGTAAGGATTTTCTTTAATTATTCACAATTCCTCCTGTATTGTTCCCCACGCGTGTTCTCAGAGAAGGAGATGTCTGCAATATGATCAGTGAGTATTCCTGTATATAAATAGGTATTTGATATATTGTGCCTGCAGACGTTTGAACTCCAAATCTGGATTTGTTATCAATCAATGTGTTCTTGCTGTCTTTTAAAAAAAAATCATATGTGTTAAAAAAATTATATTGACAGTTTGTCGGGTTGGCGATAATTTGATACTGATCAATTGAAGGTGCCCCCATTTTTGCGTTGTTTACCATTATACAGCTATCCTCCTCAAGTTTTCTGTTCTTTAAACTTTGATCTTTCAACAAGATCTTTGTTATATCCAAGTTTATCCTATGGCTGCTGCTGCTGGTTAATATGTGATTGACCTAATTTGATGGGTCCATATGTTTTGGAAATGTTATATTGGTGTTTTTTTTTTGGAAATCTGAGTTGCCTTAAATTGTTGTGATTTTGTCCATACATATACCGGTAAAACTTCCAGACCTTTAGAAGGAAAGAAAAAAGAACCCCAATATTACATTTCCAGAAGAAGTTGTTGAGAATTCGTTTGTAAATTATTGTAATGTTATTTTGGACAAGATTTTTTATATGGGGTGTAACTAAGACTCTATTTTTTTTTTTCGGTTTGTTGTTAAATTGTCGCGGGCATCCCTTTACACCAGAACGACTCTACACATTTTCTTACTGAATTCATAACAAATGTGGACAGATCGAATTTAGCCCACCTGGTATAAATAAGCAGCGGCAGCCATAAGATAGACAATGATAAAACAGAGATCTTTTTGAATGAAAAAAAAATTAAATGAGAACTTCGGGAAAGTAGGTATGTGATAGTAAACAACACAACGCAATAATTGATCTCGATAGGGAATTAAAAAATCTATTGCCAGAAGAGCAAAAAACGCTATCCTGAGTACCAAGTGACCAGCCACCACCCAAATAATCATTGTACATTTTATGACAAAATGGAAATCTAGGAATAAACCTCGACCAAAAACGCATAATGACCCCAGATTTGGAGCTCAACCTGCTCCAAAAACGGATAAGAATCATACAGTAGGTACCGGAATGCTGGTTAATGTCTCTGGATATCTTTGAGGAAGAGTTTCTATACAGCCAACCAGTAATCCGGGTAATTTTTCTAAATTGTCTTAATACACTTTGTTCCCTATTCACAAATTTCAAATAATTATTATGTTGCAGCAAACAACTCAGGGCAGAAACCAGAGGCGGATCCAGGCACGTGCTTCCAGAGGGGTGGAGCGATTTCGTGCTTGGGGGGGGGGGCGATCCTGTACTAAATTTACCTAAACATAATTTTAAACTTTCTTGGACTGTTACATTAAAAATAGTCGTTCTGAGGTGTAAACCCATAGAAGTGAACTTCTTCCAAGCTCTTGCAGTTTACAGATTACCTCATTTTAATATTACATTTTCTAACTTCGAGACCCTCGGAGGAGGCGATCGCTCCCATCGCCCCCCCTCCGCCCTTAGATCTGCCCATGAACGAAAGCCCTTATGGATTTGCAAAATAACCAAAAACCTCCTCAACAATCATTCCGAAACTTTCTATATGTATTTACATGTTTGATATAAAATTTCCAAGTGTTCGTTATAACAAAGGACGAAAGAAAATTCGACAATCCATTTTTGTTCAAAAACAATCAAAATCTCATCCGAATAGCATACTTACGCCCATAATAATACTGATCCAATGTTTTCAGCCATCCAACGTCGTCATGTGAGTGTGGCACTAAATGAACGTTGATTTTATTTTTATCGATATTGTGACATTTCAAGCAATCAATTCGACCATTATTTCCGTCTTTAACAGGATTCGAATGCACTAAAGACACCGATATCATCAGCAGCAGCACTTTTAACGCCGAATTCATCACGCCGATTCAGCTTTTCGAATATACGTATTTTTTAAATGTTTTACGTACAGTGGTCGGTCTCGCAGTTGGTGAGTGCACTTGTGAAAAGATTTATCAGTAACTCGAGGACGTTCTGATTGATAATAAAAGTTATACGAAGGGTGTTCAATTTCTAAAGCAAATAGTATGGAAATACGTGATTTGTGATATGCGACTGAGGATTATATGATTTAATGAAATTTATCGACAGTTATTAACATTTTGTTTAACCGATAGGGTTATTTATATCGGATAAACAGATTGGATACAAACTCAGCTGAAATTAAATGCATTGAAAATAAACACACTCAACACTTTTGTTTATTGAAAATAATGTTTTTTAAAAACTGGTACTTTTGCTCAGCAATTGTTGGAATCCTTAGGCTGAACTACAATAATAATATGACGAGGTAAACTTTGTTTGTTTGTATGTTGGGAGTAATATTTTAAAGTACTGGACAAATCTTTAAGTGACCTACGCTATATTTTATTTTAGTAAAACAAATTTTCAATTTGAAATCGCAATATTTTACACCAGTGAATAGAGAATAGAGATTTTTAGGTGACATAAAATTCAACAGCAAACCGCATACGCCATCACGCAAGTAATAGTTTACGAGTAATAACTGACATACTTTTATCAGCAACCTCGTAGAAGTAAAGTATTTGAGCCTTAAAAACCCCCAAAAATATGGGCTATTTTCGTTTTCTGCTTATAGTGTAAAAAGGAATGAATGATCTGTTCATAATGCCTTCAACAGGAAATTTGTAGAGAATTAGGAAATATTCAAAATGAATGTTTATAAATTGTGATCGCAGCATTTTTCATAAAGAAAAACTGAAAAAACGATAAAAAGTGAGTGTTTCTTAAAAAATTCATAACTTCGTTGTAATAACAACTGGAAGCTTAATCTGCCTCCTAACGTTTAGATTAATAACGCTGAAGATCGATATTGTATGTTAAGTAGATCTTGCAGAATTGCAATTTAAGTAATTTGTAAAAATATTTTGCAGAACATATTGTATAAAGCATGATAGTTCGACAGCAATATGTAAAATAAATTTTGAAAGCTCATAAAATGCACTTCACTTCGTATTTATTGGATTTTTGTTATAATGCCGTAATAGAATTAATCTTTATTGTGAATTTTGGGTTAAACGGCCGACCCTTACTTTTCCATCGATGTCTTGACATTGGAGGATCTAGTCAGTGAAAAAAAGAAATTTAATTAATAATAGTAAACTGTATACAGGCAACAAAGAACTTATATAAACCAATCGAAGAATACACCAATATGTGCAGTTGATAGTTCTGTAAATAAAAACCAAATAAACTGCTGAGAAAAAAACATCTAATAATACAATTTACCATAATTTTCATCCCGTGCCCCCACCTCAAAAAAAATTCTAGATCTTCCCGTGTGTCTTGCCTGCTGTCGCATATTCGTACATTTAATGCACTATTTACTATTATTTTAACCAAATTCCCGGCATTATAGCGAAAATCGAAGATTGACAATTTGAAATATAATTTATGAATTTTCAAAATATCATTAGTATATCCCCATCAGACTAGTTTCGTGAATACGGTAGGATGTGCAAAATATCTGTCTAAATTATTTATATTCCAATTCTTCATAAACTACTTATTCAATAATACCCATCGTGAGCCCATATAAACTTAACATCATATCGTTTTGACGATAATTAATATTCCATTGTTAATTACCAGAGAAAGTTATAAATTAAAAAAAAAACATTTTGACCAAATTTTCTGGGTTTACTCGATAGAAAATGATCGAAACAGGATATATATATGCTCATTAAGAAGGATTTCTGATTCTCTATAACTTTTCTGTAGACGGCATTACGATTCTTTCATTAATTCTCATTATATATGAAAAAACACAAGAAATTCGTATTTTTTCGGGTTTTTATTATTTAAATAGATTATTTCAACGAGTTCGCTGTTAAAATCTATAAATTATAGCTCTGAGCTAAATGGGTGGTCGGCAGAGGAGAAGGCATTAATTAATTAATTAATTAATAGCATTAACCCTCGCCTTACGAGCGGATGCTACAGATATTTTGCAAACGTTGAATACCTCTGAGCGAGAAGACTACGAACAACTGGTCAAACATTTAGAACTGAGGTATGGACAGACCCATCTGAAGCAACTGAAAAATCACCACCAGAAAGCGAATGAATCTCTACAAGAGTTTGAAGCGGATATTACCCGTCTGGTTCGCCTTGCCTATCCAGCCACACCGGAAAATGTCATTGAAAGGTTTGCAGTACAAGCGTTTTTGGATAGACTTGGGGACCACGAAGTCAGACAAGCCCTGACACTAGCTCGACTCACTCAATTAGTGGATGCACTGGCTCGAGCTCTGGAATTCTAGGCTGCGAAAAATACCTGCAGAGGTCAAGCCAGAGTCCGAATCATCGACGGAGGATCAGAAGATGGCGAAAATGAGGAAGCCTTTGAAAGAAAGATAGTAGAGGAAATCCTTACCGGAAAAAAACTACTGAGATGTCGGAAGTTCGTAAGGTAGGACATATCCGAGTCGCTGCAAGGAGAGCAATGGAATACCGACTTCCTCGTCGAGGAAACTAAAGACATGTAACCAACAATCCCCAACTTGATACGGATATATCGTTTCGCTACGCAACCACCTTAATAGTGTCTTTGTAGATGGCTTTATTAATAAGAAGCAATGTGCAATGCTGCTGGGAAATACAAAATTCCAACATCGGGCATTAGTGGCGTACATCGAAGACCAAGTCATCATCGGAATGGATGTCATGAGCTCAAAGGGATTCGAATTAAACTTAAAAGATGGAATTCTGCGGGTGAATGACGAAGAAGTGGTGCTCCATGGGAAATACAACCTAATACTTCGAACAATCTTGACAGAGGAAAGAGCTGAAATCACCATAGATGCTTACCTAGACGGGAATGGTAAAGCTGGAACAGTAATGATATTTGTTCCAGAACTTAACGAAGAAAATGTAGGCAGAGGAATCGCACTAGGGAAGACTCTGTTTCGTGCCAAGGAGATTGTGCCAGTAAGAATAATGAACCTGAATCATTACTCAGTTGTGCTAAAGAAAGAAACAACTTTGGGTCATTGTTCAACAGTTTCCTCTGTAATCAGAACCACACAGCATGCAGAAATACCACCAAGTAAACTATCTGAGGAACTGAAAAGACTTATCACCGATTCATCTAAGAATTTGAAACCGAACCAGAAAGCAAAATTGAGGGACATCGTTACAAACTACCAGGATATCTTCGATGTAGGGAACGGCAAAAGAGGACGAACTGATCTGATAAAACATAAAATTAATATCGGGGACGCTCAACCTATTCGACAGTCTGCGAGAAGACTAACCCTAGCTAAAAGAGAAGAAGCCGACAGGATAGTCTGCAAGATGTAGGAAGGTGTTATTGAACCATCCAATAGCCCTTGGGCTTCTCCAGTTGTCTTGGTTAAAAAGAAAGATGGGTAGACCCGATTTTGCATGGACTATCGGCAATTAAACCATGCTACAAAAAAAGACAGCGATCCCCTTTCAAGAATAGACGACACCCTAGATACGTTGGCTGGATCGAAGATGTTTTCCACCCTGGACTGAAGAGCGGTTATTGGCAGGCGGAACTAGCTGAAGAAGACCGCAAAAAGACTGTTTTTACCATCGCCTCAGGACTTTACCAATTCAGTGTTAAAAGGGCTTTCATGGAAAACATGTCTGGTGTATGTAGCAGGATTTGCCAATATCGCCAAGCCACTCACTAGACTCACAGAGGGGAAGGTGCAGTACCAGTGGGACGAGGAATGTCAGCCATCATTCCAGACATTGAAAAGAGCATTGATGAGTGTCCCCATTTTAAGTTATCCTTTGCCAGATGGGAAGTTCGTCTTGGATACCGACGCAAGCAATGTTGGAATTGGTGCTGTTCTTTCGCAGATCCAAAACGGTCAGGAGAAAGTCATCGCCTATTTCAGCAAGACCTTGAGCACGACAGAAAGGAATTACTGCGTTACTCGCAGGGAACTTTTGGCTATGGTAAAGGGGGTAGAACATTTCTACAAGTACCTCTATGGTAAAAGATTTCTCCTGAGGACTGATCACGCAGCACTGAAGTGGCTCCTGGAGTTTAAAAATCCCGAACAACAAGTGGCCAGATGCATTGAGCGCTTGCAAGAATTCGACTTCGAGGCTGAACATAGCGCAAGAACAAGCTATAACAATGCTGATGCCTTAACAACGAGACCATGCCCTGATGATTGCAAACATTGTCAGTGAGCTGAAGATAAAGGGGCTGTTGTCTGTAGAACTACTGCCGTCGATGACCATTGGCAATCTGAGGAGATCCAGAAAGACCAGAAATTAGATCCGAAGTTGAAAGAAGTTATCCGGTGGAAGCAAGAAGACCGCAAATCTACGTGGCAGGAGATTTCCCAATACTCACCAACCATAAACCAACCATAAAGTCGTACTGGGCTTAGTGGAACTTTCTCATCCTGGAGAATGGACTTCTGAAGCGCGTCCTGCAAAATCCAGATGTGAGAAATGGCAGAAAACAGATTGTAGTTCCCAGAAATAGGAGACCAGAGCTTTTACGAGAACTAAATGATGGTACAACTGAAGGACATCTGGGAGTAACGAAAACCCTGGGGAAGTTGAGAGAACGCTTATATTGGGTAAACTGCCAAGTAGAAGTCAAGGACTGGTGCTGGCAATGTACGGTTTGTGCAGCAAGTAGCCTCAGAAGCGAGCAAAAGCTCCCATTGAGCAATATATTATGGGCAGTCCATTCGAAAGATGTTGCCGGTCGATTTCCTGAATCTGACTCCGGAAATAAGTACATTGTAGTGGAGATGAACTATTTCAGTAAAATGTCAAGAAGCCTTGACCGTTGCTCATGTCCTTGTCAAGGAATGGATCAGTCGTTTTGGTGTTCCCTTGGAGTTACACTCAGACCAAGGTAGAAATTTCGAGTGTACTATTTTCCAAGACGTCGGTAAACTACTGAAGATCAATAAAACACGAACGACAGCATTACACCCGTAATCCGATGGAATGGTAGAACGGGTGAATAGAAATATTAACCGCCATTTGTTAAAGGTAGTCTCTGACTGGGACCAGTATCTTCACTTATTTCTAATGGCATATCGTTCGTCTTTGCACGAGACCGCAGGTGAAAACTATGTAAGCCAAAAGATGAACGACATCCACCAACGAGTCCGGTATTAAATATTGAGAATGCCAGTGCGCGGATGAAGGAAGCCTACAACATCAGAGCCGAGGATGATCTTGTTTGGTTGTATAACCCGCAACGTCGTCGTGGATATTCTTGGGAGGGGCCTTACCAAATAGAAAAGAAGATCAACGGTGTTGTCTACAGAATAAGAAATTTACCTCGAGGAAAACCCAAGGTAGTACATTTCAACAAGTTAGCGCCTTTGCTGGAAGTCATGCCGACGAAGTTGACCAAACCCAAGTCCGCAGCATCCAACCACCCGATGACGGGATGACATTCGAACAGTTCATGGCACTTTACTCTGATGGGCAGAAAGTGCAGCACGACGTAACCAGAGACGAACCTCAAGACCTGTTTGAGGTGCCCATATAATATGCCCTGGCTCATTGTGTGGCTCGCGATCCCCGGATGTCTAGAGGAATAGCCAAGGTATTTGTCAAGAAGTACGGCCAGTTCCAGAAGGGGAGCAAGATCCAGTTGTAGGGAAGGACCTTTATCGCGAAGATAAACAACCAGTGGGTACCAGAGACATCTTCTATTTGGTGACGAAAACATTCTCGCAGGACAAGCCAGCATATAGCGATCTTTGGAAGACTCTGGTAGAATTGAGGACCGTGATGATGGAGAAGAACTTAATGAAATTGGCGGTCCCAAAGATAGCCTGCTGGTTGGATGGACGGGATTCCTCCGATATTTCTGGGAATCCTAAATGTTGTTCGGTTGGCGCATCGAGGTCGGTGGCTTGCTTTGATGTATTTCTCGAAGAATCTGGTCTGGTCTCGGATGATTTTTGACGTTCTGGAGAATTTCGAGAAGAAATATATAAATACGGAGAGCTGGGGAAGCATTCATTCAATATTCGACTGCCGTGTTAAAGTAATGGAAATAAATTATAGTGAGTTGGACTGTGTTTATAATCTGAGAACAGAACTGAACCCGAGTGTGAAAATAAAAATATTACAATATTCTAGCTATAGCTTTCTAAACGAGGTCGTCCAATGGTCTAAAAAAGTATAACGATAAATTAGTGGATATCAGGCAGAGTCAATAATAACAAAGTCGTAGATAGCCTTAGAGCATACAACTTCTGGAGGTAGCCTGCAATTCACAAAGGACAATTTTGATATCTGGTTGTCTGTGAACAGACATTTGCTTACCCCATTGATTCAAAACTTTTTGCCGTAGCCTCAAACGATGAACTATTAGCACTACTGTCCACGTAGTTTCGCTTCATACGCAGGTTTTCGTCATTTTTTCCTTGCTTCACGTTTGCTTGCATCTTGCATATGAAATAAACGGAACTGTGTCCACGAGGCAGCAAAGTCGGATTTGCGTAGTGGCATTAGTTCAAGCGTCTTGCAAGACGCAAACATGACATGTGTCTATTTATAAAGGTGACTTCATTAGGGAATTTTGTCCAAATAAAGCCGTAGTACAAAGTTTTCTACAGGTTTAGCTGAAGTGCAGGACTTCGAAAACTTTGATATATTTTTTATATTTCTATATCACGATCAAGGTTATTTTTATAATACTATTTACAAATGTGCTTGGTTATTTGTTCAATCACGTAAAACGGCTGAACTCTAAGTACCGAATCTTTGTTCTAGGATAAGATATTCTCACATAACAGTATGGTGCTTTTATATTAATAACAATAGATATTAAACACGTGTATTTATTTATGATGTAAATAATAAAATTAATCAATGAATCTCACTTGCAGGAACAAACAAACTACAATAAATATTATTTTCGCTATATGCATGAAGCCAATAAGCTTTCTACAGATTTAGCTGAACTGCAGGAATTTGAAAACTTGTAATTTAGGTTATATAATACTCAAGTATGTATGATTATTAAAAGTCATAAATAAAATGCAATTTAATACATTTTACTTTAATAAATTTTTTAAATTTCTATATCACGATCAATAGATTCTTTTGTAACACTATTTACAAATGTGATTGGTTATTTTTTACTCAACCACGTAAAAAGGGCTGAACGGTAAGTATCCACCCGTTCTTCTGGGACGAGGAATTCTCGCTTAATAGTATATTGTTTTTATATTAATATCAATAGGGATTAAATCTGTTTATTTTAACAACAACAAACAAACTACAATAAATGTTATTTTTGCTATATGGATGAAGCCAATATGTGTATTTCGTCGTGTATAAGAAAATTGTATGCTAGAATCATCATTTGTTATTTTCTTTAAAATGACGTTTGTTCGCGTTATAAAATTTTACAGAAATGAAACATATTTGTAGCTTGCATGCATCTTGTATGACGCTACGTGGACAGAACGTGAGAAGCAAAATTCGAGTATCGTCATATGCACCATGCATGCAACCAGAGTCGAGTTTCAGAAGGGCGATATCAGGTATGTCAGGAGGGGGGTAATCTCGTGCGAAATTTGCCTGTAGGGTTTCGAAAACATTGTATCTCCTGTTGTACCTGTTGTATTAAAAATAGTGGATTTTCGCTTTAAACTCACAAAATGGTTTTATTTTAAGCTTGAGGATGAAATAATTTCTCGTTCTAGTGTGTTAAACTCAATGATCTTGATGCTCTCGGAGGGGGCGTCGCCCTCCCTAGATTCGCCAGTGGTCCAGGTTAAGATGTGAATATATTATGCGAAGACCTGATATTGACGTGGTGAGAAGTGTTTTTTCTTCGCCTCACAAAAGAGAAAGAATCGCTCAAACAAATATGCAGGAGAAAATGAAGGTGTTTTTTCTGTGAATGACATCTCATTCATCTCTAAAATATTAAGGTTATCCCGCTAATGGGCAGAGATCAGAATTAGGTCAATTATACCCCCCATCTGATTGTAGCCCCTGTGCTTAAATGACGTGAGTTGTTCATATTTTACAAGAATTAAAAAATCCTCCATAAAAATTACATAATAATAATTACAGTTAAATCTCTAATCATTTCTATATATCGAAAATCGATTCTAATTATGTCAATAATAACTGTGGATACGTGATTTTCTTAAAAACCTATACCTCAACTTTGGAATTCAGTGAGGGTACTCAAAACTCGAGTGAAATTTTGTTACTTAATAACATATTTGATAACAATCAACAAGCACAATTACGGAGAATATTGAACCGATTTTTTTATTGATTGCAATCTGAATTCTATTAAAATGTACTGTCGCTAAAATATATCAAAAAAATATATAAATACTGATAAAGCAACAAATACTATTTTTCATGAGGCAGAGAAAGAAAGATTGATTTCGTTTAGAACAGTTTATTGAATTGGAATTTATTATGTATGCTAACTGGAAACTGAAAATATCAGGAAATAATAATTCATATTTAAAAAAGAATCGACATCAGCTGACTTAAAATAAAAACCTTTTAGAAACCGTGTGCAATCAATCACTATTTTCAGACATATCTTCTTTTTTTTTCTGATTTAAGGTACAATTCAATTGAAAATTTTAGCGTATTCTTGTGTCCCTCTCTTTTTCTCCCTCTCTATTTTTTATTTATCTATATTTTCCAAATATATTTTAACTTTTTTATTTGTTTTATTATTTGGACCACTTTCTATAAATGTAACTCTTAATTCACTGTATAGCATCCACACTGGATATGGTTCTGTGTATTGGTCACCCCTATATAACTTATTGGTCTATCATTTTCTGAATCACCCTGTACAACTATAATTCAACTCAACACAATATTACAACGGTCCTGATATCTCTAAAACCACCCTGTATGAGTATAAATCCTTTCCACACTATTGATTCTTTCTATTTTTTTATTGATTAAATTATTCCTGGGTACCAATGATTTTACTTCGCCCCATTTGTCTAGTATCCCATTTATGCAACTGCAAATGGTCCACCCTATATAACAAAATTCATCTTTTTGAACCACCTTTTATGACTATAATTTTACCATACCATTTATTTCAACCCCCGGTATATGCAACTGCTTCTAAATTTTTTTGAACCCATGTCTATAATTATACCCCATCCTACGTCCTGTAATTCAAATATCCTAACTGTTTATGCTTATATAATATATAATATAATATAACAAATTGATGCACCCTGAATAAAAATAACACCTTCTATAAGCAACTACTTATGTTCCAAATTATATAACTTTTTTAAACTAACTGTAATTCTACTCCACATTATATTTCAACCATCCCGTGTATTCAATTGCTTCTGACAATTTTTAAAGCCTTTTGTATAACTGTCTTTATTATCCACTCTGTATAACTATAGTTTTGCTCCACTCTTATTTCAACCACCTTGTATATGCAACTACTTATGTGCCACCCAATACAATATTTTTGGAACCATTCAATTCCAACTTATATTTCAACCATCCTATGTATACAACTGCTTATGTACCAACTAATATCACATGCACACACGCACACACTTACAACCGTAGAGTTTGCCGACATAAAAAATTTTCCTTTCGATAAACTAATCCTATAAGCACCCTAACTTAAATTCGTCTGTAAAAGAAACTTACTTCAAACGCATCAAAATGAAAACCATTACAAACATCCTGTCCGATATACAATTTATAATATTCGAATTTCTTGAGCGGTTTTAGAGAAAACAGTAAAGATTCACTGAAATGCATTGAAATCCCTTATTTACTTATTTTTCTGATTTTCTGGCAAACCGTAAATCATGTTATAGTCAATTATATGGGACCTTTCTGTAATGTTCCTTAATATAATGCAGTTTAAATCATCAAAATTGCCCAAGGCGTTTCTGAATAATCGCTCGTCATACATAAAAAAATTGCAGACGAATTGATAACCTCCTCCTTTTTGGAAGTCGGTTAAAAAAGGGTACTATAGTATTACTACCTCTCCACTAATCATATCAAAATAGTCTATTTCCAATGTTATAACTATATATGTGTTGACATTCCCAATATAGCAATATAATCAAACAAAAACCCTTCACGAATGAATATGAGGCAAGTTGGTTCCAACATTTATGTTATCAATAATTGGTGACGCTTTTTGTCCTAGATTCAATGTGCCTATTGATAATCAGGTGGCGTTTCTTGCGCCAGTGTCGAAGCCCAATATGAAGATGAAGATGGCAGAATTCAGACGTATGCCCACCCTCCTTGCCCTAATCAGATAATTGAATTATTAGAAAATAATTAATCATATTTATTCATTTAGTATAATGATGAATCATTAACAGAGTCACTCACGTAGTCACAGTCATAGTAACTTGTTACTTCAACAATAATTTTTGTATGAATTATTTGTTGTATACATTAGGAATGCTAGTTTTCGGAGCTATAAAATTAAGTCAATGAAAAATGTTTGGTAATATCATGAGTCTTTGGGGATTACATGATGTACCAATCTAGAGCAATTAATTAACTATAAAATAATATACCTTGGTAGCTTAATGCTTAATCTGACATTTGTTTCTACGAAATAACTAGAGCATTAATTTTTTGCACTCTTCAGAAATTAATTAGCAATAAATTATCTAGCTCGATTCTTCACCATCAGGTAAATTTAGGATTTTTGGTAATCTCAAGAATCAAGAAGGTGGATGAATATTTGAGGATGATGGGGACAACTTAGAATATTTTGTTGGTTATCTGAAAATAATTAGCAATAAGAAAAAATATCATCCTAAAATTACTGTCTCTTCTATAGATATGACTACGGCCTTTGCAGCTGAATATTTAAGCTACCATGATAATTTTCTTAGGAACAACTGGAGCATCATTTTTAGTGCAATAAATTAGCAAAAAAAATGAAGGATTATGTTCGCTTGCGGTTGGTGACATAGGCATGTTGCTTATGGGTACCATTTTACAAGTCACTTGGTTATTTTTCACTCAGAATTACATTGTTAACATCCTTCATGGGCACCATGGAGTTCGGAGGTCCTTGCCCATGTCATATTCGTCACCGACCCCAAAAAAACCTGATTGATTTGTCTGATGCAGCGGTGTAAAATTCATTGATCACATATATTCAGTCACAAACTTTCTAGACGCTCCCAGGAATCGAATATGTTCGAACATATTCACCCAGCCTGTTGGTAGTCGTAGAACTTATTTTGATTTTATTTTCCGACATTCTATCAAATTTCTCTTTTGAGATAAACTTGGTGGATTCAAATTAATATCAATATTTACAACAACTGATTTTGCAAACAATTTTCATCAAAATATTAACACTATCTAAGCTCAACTAAAATTTGGAATGTCCAGCCATCCTCTTTATAATTCACATCGAACTCTCTAGCAAATTTCAAGGGTAGCGATTGCCGGAATGTTATCGAATGTTATTGAAATTTCCAGTCAGGTTGACCTTGTACAGGATTCCTTTTTTTTATACTTCAGCCGGCATAAATGTTTTACGTTGTTTTAGTTAGGAGCGGCGAAGATAAATTATATAACAATACTATAACTTTTTTGTACAATTCGCTGGCGCAAGTCACCAACAATTTGTATTTTTGGCCTGATACACCTTCAGCTTAACGTAACCCGACAGGAAAAAATATTAGGCTGTAAGATCAGTTGATGGGGATGGACAGGGACGGAGAGTGACGGGAAAGACTGTGAGGGACGTAGGGGGACGGAGAGGGACGGAGGGGACGGAGAATGACGGGTGGTACGGGGAGGGAAGGAGAGGGACGGAAAGACACGGAGAGGGACGGAGAAGGACGGAGAAGGACGGAGAGGGACGGAGAATGACGGCGAGGTACATTTAAATAATTACCAACAGATTAACTTCTTGTAAATTATTACTGCAAAATATTCTTGAAATCAGATTTTGATAACGTTTCAAAGGAGAAGTTCATCACACTGTTTGCTATTTACGAAAATTGATAGCGTTACTGAATAGGATTCATCGGAATGTCAAAACTTTTATACCCGATGCTCGAATAGGTTTAAAAATCGACGCGTC
Source organism: Octodonta nipae (assembly GCA_034190945.1). Classification (NCBI taxonomy): domain Eukaryota; kingdom Metazoa; phylum Arthropoda; class Insecta; order Coleoptera; family Chrysomelidae; genus Octodonta; species Octodonta nipae. The sequence goes on along the minus strand of CM067216.1, from coordinate 57,431,402 downwards.
CGAGCGCTTTCTTTCTTTTTCTTCAAATAAGCTAGTTGGACTTAATCCTCTACTGTATTGTATATTGATGTAATATCATGAATGTACTATTTACTTGTAAAGACTAGTTTAGATTTGCTTTAACATAATTAACGTGGTAAGTGATTTAATATCATTTGCTTAAATAAATGATAAATCCTAAATCCAAAGAAAAACATGACAATTTATTTACACGATAAATTGTAACACGAGAACTTTTGTGATGCTGTCACTGATTCCAGTGTAGGTATATTATATTCGCTAACAACTCAAGAGGACAAGTTAAAAAGACCAAATTACAAAAATAAAAGCAGAGTTTTTTTCGTATATAGAACACCAGTGTAACATCTGGACACTTATCTGAATAATATGACTCCTACGTTTATAAAATATTATCGGCGTTGAATTTAAACTTGTTCCAAGATACGTAACAGAATACATTTCAATAGCTAACTAAAACCAGTGGTGTAGCCTTTTATGCCCGATGTGTAACCGGGGACATTATGACGTCTCTGGAATAAAGAGTTCACAATAGGTGCGACAGGAAACAACACAAGAGACGCGGACGATATAGCCATTATCAGCAGACAATAGTGGAGATGCGTAAAAAAGAAAAAACATATATATATATATATATATATATATATATATATATATATATATATGGGACGTAATTTTGAAAAATTATGTCATGCAATAGACACATATGTTCAAAAATATAGACCTCAGAAACATCATGTTCAACCATTGTATCACAACTAATATCAAAATAATATCTTATCAAAAAAAATAACATCTATAAAAAATAATTACTATTACACTGAGTTTAAAATAAGACATCTAGTTAAACCTTAGATCAGTAAAGCTACTAATTTTAATTTAACTCCATTGAGTTCATCTGCGATACAAAACAATTCTGTTCATCTATTCATCGTCATAATAGGGTCACTGAAAGTTATGATTGCACTCAAAGAGCTTTTTCTTCTGAAGGTAGCCTACAATGCACAAATAGGGTGTCAAGAGTAAAAAGCAAGGGCGATAGAGAGAACGAGAGGCAATTTCACTCAATTGAGAGTTTCTTCCACAAGAACAATCATTGACTGCTTCCACCTACCAAGTGAAATAACCTGTTACTCTCTCTGTTGCCCTCTCTTTCATGTCATTTCTGCATTGCAGGCTACCTCAAGAACGACTCTGAATATTGGAATAAATTGGCAGTCATATTGACAGAAAATTGTTATTAACATTTCGAGAAAATTACTAACTTTTCTAGGATACTGGCCGAGAACCTACAGGAATTTTCTTCAAAACTCTAGAAAGATAACATATATTAAAATAAGTAAATCCGAGAAAGATCGGACCAGTTTTTGCTGAGTTCAGTACAGTCAGTTTAGTTGTAATTCGATTTTATAAGTTGAGTTCTATGTGAATTTAACAGCTGTCATTGAGGTTAAACAAACTGTTAATTAAATGAAAAACAGTGCAAGTTGAACCCAGAAAATCCGTAACAATATATGAGTTTCACTAAAAAAAAACAAAATGGGTCATATACACCCAAGTTATTTAACCAATAATTTAGTATAATTTAGTTAATTGCCAGTTAGACTCGCATACTAAGGGTTGCGTATCACTTTGGAATTTACTATAATCTAGGTAAATCGTAATATATGTTTTTAATTTTCTGGTTTGCCCTCAAAATTCTCGATCGATCTACGTTGATTTTATTAAAATATTTATTTTTTTTTCCAAATTTTTGGCTCGGCAGTTTCGCAGATGGCAATGGTTGAATTTTAAATAATTCCCATAACATTTTTTAAACACATTATTTTAAAAATACAAGTAAAAAATATTTATATTTTTCATGAAGGACTCTTTCATTTGATACTTCTTTTAAGTGATGCGTTCAAAAATAATGTTTTATTTTCCATTTAATTTTATAATTTGGCCCCCCAAAAGTGAAATTAGAATTTGTGCTTTACTTTTAATGTAAATTTTGATTAAGGCCTTAATTTCTCATTTTTTACAAAGTTTAGACTCATCAGTTTCAGAGATATGGAAATACCAACAAATACATTAGTATTTCTCATACCCAGTCATTTTTGATATACGCCCTTCTTTTATTATTATTTTTCATTTAAATTCCTGTAAACTTTGAATGAGGCACAATATTCCCAATTTTTTTCGAAATGTATGCTCAATCGTTTTGGAAAGGTAGAGGGATGGTCGATATTTGTCAAGAAGTTTATGACAACTAAATGATAGTGGTAAGTGTATCCTGATATATTAGATTCATACATTTTTACACTGTCCAACATTCAATTTTAAATTTATACTTTAACATAATTCACATCACAATTCCATTGACAATAAGCTCAGGGTCAGGTTAAGACCTTGAATTTTGTTTGTTTGAATGGACCTTGAATTTTTAAGATACAGTTTTTTTTTCTCCAAGGTAGGGTTCTTAACGCCCATACTTTCAAATGTGAAAATAGATGAGTAATGAAATGCTAAAACTCCAATCAACACCATACTTCTGAACGACACCACACTACCTTAATCTTTAAATGACCAGAATGGCACTGGAGTACAAGGAGAGTAAAAAATAATATTCGGTTAAGAAACCGGGTTTGTCTTTTTTTCAAGCAAGCTATGAGATATTATAAAAACTTTTGGCGTTTTGTTTAAAATCCAGCCTCTTGCTACATCAGCGCCACTCTATTTTAATGCATTTTGACGAAGATTTTTTTAAATATGTATTGTATTAAACTATCGTACAACAGCTATTTTGAAGAATAATTTGGTCAAGTGCGAGTTGGACTCGCATACTAAGGGTTCCGTAGATTCCAATACTCGTTTCAGACAAGTAGGGAATGAGTGAATTTTCTTAAATTTACCCTAATATCTTTTAAAGGAAGCGTTTTAAATTAAAAATATATATATACACTTTTATTTCCCATACACAGCCTTTTTCTTTTATCTGCTTCATTATTCGCTTAATTTTTATAAAAATATGTATTTAGTTTTCTAATTTAACCCCCAAAATTAATATTATAGTTTTATTTTACTAATAAACTTTCAGGGAAGACTTTTATAAACTACTGTCTCAATTTTAGGCTCTGTGGATTGGAAGTTTTAATTATTAAATCTGTTAGACAAATTATGTAAAAATACGAATAAAATATATTTTTAAAAATTTTAGATAATGTAGTTTCTAAAGTGGGAATTAAGTCGATGTTTAATATTTTTGTTAATATCTTTGAAACAAATGATTTAAAAATATGATATATTTGTAATTGACACAATGAGTCTTTTATTTGATATATTACATGATGCGTTTGAAAATTGAATTTTTATTTTCTATTTAATTCTATAATATGTCCCCAAAATTAATATTGGGGTTTTCTACTAATTTTTCTCCTAACTTTCAAGTGAGCCCCAGTACCCCTAATTATTTTCAAAATTTTAGGTAGTAAGGTTTCGGAAATAAAGGGGGAAATGAGAATTTTTTATATTTTTTTGTTAATATCTTGTAAACAATTAATTTTAAAAATTTGAACAAATCGTATTCCTCATAATGAGCCCTTTCATTTGATGTATTGCATTTCTGTTTAATTCTATAATTTGGCCACCAAAATTAATACTAGGGATTTCTTCGTATTTTTCCTGTAAACAAAAAAAGTAGATCTTATAGTTTGGGGAATAAAGGGAGGAATGGTTAATTTTTTAAATATTTTTGTTCATACATTCATTTTAAAAATATAAAAAAAATATATTTGTATTGGTCATAATGAGTCCTTGATTTGATATATTACATGATGCGTAATTTGCCACCTAAAATTAATATTAGAAGTTTCTCCTGATTTTGCCAGTAAAGTTCAGGTGAATTTCTATGTCCCTATTTTTTTTTAATTTTACGGTTTATAGTTTTGGAGATAAGGTAGGGGGAATGGGTAAAAATTTTTGTATTTTTGTTAATATTTTTAAAATAATTTATATTAAAAATATGAAAAAAATATATTTGATTTCGCCATAATGAGCCCTTTCATTTGATATATTACATGTTGTGTTAGAAATATTTTTAATTTTACATTTTTCATATAATTCTGTAATTTGCCCCCCAAAATTAATAGTAGAGGTTTCTTGTTATTTTTCCGGTAAAATTCAGCTGAGGCCTTACATCTCTATTTTTTTGAAAATTTTACGGCTTATAGTTTCGGAGATACGGTAGGGGGAATGGGTATTTTTTTATATTTTTGTTAATATCTTTAAAATAATTTATTTTAAAAATATGAAAAAAATATATTTGTTTTCGTCATAATGAGCCCTTTTATTTGATACATTACATGATGTGTTAGAAACAATTTCAATTTTATATTTTCTATTTAATTCTGTAATTTGCCCCCCAAAGTTAATAGTAGAGCTTTTCCTTATTTTCCGGTAAAATTCAGGTGACGCACTATATCTATTTTTTATTATTTTACTTATAGTTTCGGAGACAAGGGACCCCCGGTCGACTTTTTAAGAGTTTATAACCAGAAGGACCACTAAAATCAAAATTTCTTCAGTTACTAAAAATTGCTGTGATGTGAGAGAGGGAGAAATCTGGAGTGATATTATAAGGGTATCCGTATATAGTATATAGGAACCCTAAAAATATCTACTTAAATAATGTTCCCATACTTTAATCTGATTAATTAATGTGACCAAGTGACCTCGTTATATATTGCCAGAGTATTAAATACAGTGAAGTATGTTTGAAATATTAAAATCAACACATTTTATATTTTAATTAGAAACTAACTTAACACGTCATATGTTATATTTTGAGAATTGAAATTGATAATTAAATTATACATTAGGATTAAGAAAATAGTGGCAATAATTTTAATTCTCTTTGATTTTATATCTATTACTAATAATGACACAAAAAAAGAGAAACAGAGAAAGGGAGATAAGGAGAAACGGGAAGTATATTTCGTAAGAAACTTTGGGTTCCACCGTTAAGTCTCGAATGGCTGCCGCTCTTTTTTTGCAAAAAAAACATTCAAACAAACTGTGCAATATTTCTTGCCATCAGCACCTCAGCGAACATGGTAGGGATTCATCTTTTTCAGAAAATCTGTGAGGAAGACTCTCTGTAAGGAACAACCAACCAGTAATCCAATCGAAATTACCCTAGTACCCTTTGCCTAAATTACATATTTCAACCTTCAATGGAACAGGCAGAAAAACTTGAATGACTTTCCCAACAATCATTTCCAAATTACTTAACATGACTATAATCAGTATGAGCATTTTATCGCGAAATGAATCTAGGAGTTTCAGCAAAAATTTGGTCACTGAGATTCCTAATCGGGAGTCGTATTGTGCAACGCCGCACTATGGGTCAAATGGCATTTTTTAACGGAAACCTAATTAATATCTTGAGCAAAAATTAGAGATACCGAAACATTTTTTTACATTGATCCTTAGGTTATGTAGATTAAGGGAAAATTATTTAGAATGGCATTATTATAGGGGTGGTAATGAGGGGTGAAATGGGGCACAATTCAAAATTCGATCTTTTGTTCTTTTGTTTATTGTATATCTCAAAGCCCAATAGAGAGATTTATACACATGTTGTTTTTAAATTGTAGGGTTATTAATATAAATAAGGAATATATTTATTGTAAAGCTATCCTCCCAATAGTATAAATGAAAATATGGGGTGACAGAGTGAAAATGTGAGTAATCCCCAAAAAATACTGTTTAGTGACTCATTGGATGCTGACTACAGTTCTAAAAACCATGTCGTTATCATTTTCCATAGTGGAGATCGTTTATCGTTATCATTTTTCACTATAGAAATAAAAACGGGGGCGTGGGAGTGAAAAAACAACACCCAAATCGTTGATGAATCCGGTAAATGAATTTTCAGTCAACTATGTTTCGCCAACATTTAGTTATCTTCTAAACGTTGTTTGTGGCATATTCTTGATTATTTTTATGTTTTTGCCTTTTTATGGGGTTATTGTTTTTGAAATATGTGCTAAATAATCAGAGGCAATGCATCACATTCATACTTTTTATCTTTCACCTTTTGTATGCTCCGACATTGTTTGGGTACCTATTAACAAAAACGTATATAACTATTGTTTTTGTAAAAGGAACTTTTTGTGCAATTTGAGAGATTAGAATGAATCAGACAACCATTCTTGATGCCTTTAGGGAAAAATGATAACGATAAACGATTTCCACAATGGAGTGTTCAGCGCCCAATGAATCACTAATAATATTTTTTAGCTATTTTTTATGTTTTCACCCGTTCAGCCCCATCGGCGGATTCAAGGGGGGGAGGGCGATTTGGGCGATCGCCCCCTCCGAGAGTCTCAAAGTTTGTAAATTTAATATTAAAACGAGGTATTCTCAACTCCAAGAGTTTAGAAGAAGGTCAAATCTATGGATTTAAACCTCAGAACGACTATTCTTAGTGTAATAGTCCAAGAAATCTGAGTTTAAAATTATATTTAGGTAAATTTAGGACAGGATCGTCCTCCCTGAAGCATGAAATACTTTTGGGATGATAGATTTGTAATAAATATTTTTCTAATCTATATTAATAACCACACAATTTAAAAAAAACGTGTGTATAAATATCTCTATTTGTCTTTGAGATATACCATAAACGAAAGAAAAAGAAGATCGAATTTTGAAATGTGCACCATTTCGCCCCTCATAATAGTGGACGATGACATTCTAAATAATTTTCTCTTAATCTACATAACCTAAGGTTCAATTTAAAAAAGAAATTGTTTTGATACGACTATTTTTCTTCAACTAATTGAAATCTCCAATAATTATTTATGTATTTAGTACATATAACTGACTTTAATATTTATAGCGATAGCGAAATGAATCTCGACATCTAGGAGTTTCAAGAAAAATTAGCTCCACAGACTTCAAATTATTCCCCTAATTCATTTCGCGATAAAATACTAAATTAAGTTGTAAGTACTAAATACATAAATAATTATTCGAGATTTCAATCAGTTGAGGGGAGGGCAACTTACTTAGGTTCTCGACTAGAAACAATATATTCTCTTGCGTTCAATAGTTCGACGTTAATATATAAAAAAATATCGTTTATGAACTGATATAGATGCAAGTTGCTGTACATACTTGAGGTGTATCTAAATGGTTATTAAAAAAATTGCGGAGATATTACTTCAAAAATACTGAAAAGACAAAAACCCTACGCCGCTGTTATATGGAGAGTATCTCTTAATTTTTGCAATTGGCGGAGCGAAGCACCTCTCCGTTTCACAACACGAGCTGCCAGCAAAAGGAGTAGGATTATAAATAAAACCAATGCTGAGATCGGGGCTAAGAATGGAACGCAAAAGGACAATGGTATTATAAGAAGAACTACAAGTAGTGTATAATAGAAACTCGCAGTCGCCGGCTAAAGGCTCTTGCACAATTAGACAATGAAAAATGATTTGTTTTCTCATGAGTTATGCTAATATTATGCATTGTGTTTGTTCTGCAATTGCATTGCTCTATACAGATATTTTATTTCAGTCGTTTGCATAAGTGGTTTTTGGTGCATTGCGTGTCTGATTAAATCACTACGATTTTTTTGGTTCATCTAAGTATAGAAGCATAAGTATAGATGAAGCATACCACTTTTTGGAAGCCTGCTATAAATAAGCTTATTTAAATTTTGCTGCAATATTTTGAACATCTATAAATCAATTATATTGTCACGGAAAATTATTAATGCTCTCTATATCAGAGATGTCAAACCTTTTTGTGCAGACCCCTGCATAGCTAACAGTTGCTGTCCTGTCTAAGGGGGTTCAAAGGGGGTATGGCCAAAATGGTGCACTCAAATTGAAAAAAAAACTCTTAAAATAACTGACTGGAAGAACCAGAGGATGGTTTATATCGGGAAAATAAAAATAAGTTTTGACTACAACTTTTGAATCATTCTATAGAGTTATCTAGCAGTTTAGAAGATTCGAAAATGTATTCCTTAATAATATGCATCTTTTTGAAATTATTTTTTAGGGTTCCGTATATACAATATACGGATACCCTTATAATATCACTCCGGATTTCTGCCTCTGTCACATCAAAGCAATTTTCTCCTAAACTACTGGACGGAAGAGGTTGAAATTTGGCATCAATGCATAGTTTGGTGACGCGATCAGGAGTACATATCATAAAAGAAGAAATTTTGATTTTAGGACTACTTTTGGGGAGGAAACTAAAAAAATCGACCGTTCCCCCCGGATCTCCCAAAGTACTGAGCCTACAATTTTGAAAAAATAGAAAATATAAAACGTTGCCCGAACTTTACAGAAAAAATTAGGAGAAAGCATTAATATTAATTTTGGGAGGCAAATTATAGAATTAGATGAAAACTTAAAAATATTAAATTTTTCAAACACATCATGTAGTACATCAAATAAAAGGTCTCATTCTGAGGAACACAAATATATTTTTTTCCTATTAAAAAAAAAGTTAAAAAGATTTTAACGAAAATATACCAAAATTTATCCAGCAGGGAGATGGATAAATTTTAGGTCGGACACTATACCTCTATTTTTTTTCAAAACTACGATTTATAGTTTCAGAGATAAGGGGGGGCCTTATCTCTGAAACTATAAATCGTAGTTTTGAAAAAAATTAGAGGTATAGTGTCCGACCTAAAATTTACTGGAAAAATAAGGAGATAATTTTGGGGGGCAAATTACAGAATTAAATAGAAAATATAAAATTAAAATTGTTTCTAATGCATCATGTTATATATCAAATGAAAGGGCTTATTATGGCGAAAACAAATATATTTTTTTTATTTTTTTAAATAAATAAATTAAAAAATATTAACAAAAATATAAAAAAATTTCACCCATTCCCCCCCTTATCTCCGAAACCATAAGCTGTAAAAAAATAGAGCTATAGCGCCTCACCTGAACTTTACTGGAAAAATAAGGAGAACCCCCTAATATTCATTATGGGGACAAATTATAGAATTAAATGGAAAATAACAAATTATAATTGTTTCTAACGGATCAAGTAATATATCAAATCACAGGGCTCATTATGATGAATACAAATAATTTTTTAATTTTTTTTAAATGAATATTTTAAAATATATTTAAAAAATTTACCCCTTCCCCTCTTTATTCCCCAAACTATAAGACCTAAATTTGTTTGTTTACAGGAAAAATACGAAGAAATCCCTAATATTAATATTTGGGGCCAAATTATAGAATTAAATGGAAAATAAAAAATATTTTTTAATGCATCATGCAATATGTCAAATGAAAGGGCTCATTATGAGGAATCCAAATATATATTTTTCATATTTCTAAAATTAATTGTTTACAAGATATTAACATAAAGATATAAAAAAATTCATTTCTCGCTTTATTTCCGAAACCATACTACCTAAAATTTTGAAAAAAATTAGGGGTACTGGGGCTCAATTGAAATTTATAAGAAAAATTATTAGAAAACCCCCATAGTAATTTTAGGGACAAATTATACAATTAAATGGAAAATAAAAATTCAATTTTCAAACGCATCATGTAATATATCAGATAAAAGGCTCATTAGGTATGTGAGTTACAAATATATCATATTTTTAAATCATTTGGTTAAAAGATATTAACAAATATATTAAACATCGACTTAATTCTCATTTTAGAAACTACACTATTTAAATTTGGAAAAATATATTTTATTTGTATTTTTAAATAATTTGAATAACATATTTAATAATTTATAATTTAAAACTGGACCTATTTTGCCCTTTATCTTCCAATCTACAGAGCCTCAAAATTCAGACCGTAAATTATAAAAGGCTTCCCTGGAAGTTTATTAGTAAAATAAAACTCTAATGTTAATTTTTGGGGGCCAAATTAGAAAATTAAATACATATGTATTGTTATAAAAATCAAGCGAATCCTGAAGCAGATAAAATAAAAAGTCTATGTGTGGAAAATGAAAGTGTATATTCTATATAAATTTAAAACGCTTCCTTTAAAAATGTTAGGGTAAATATAAAAAATGCACTCATTCCCTGCTTGTCTGAAACTGGAATATTAGAATGTTGAAGGTGGTACGGAACCCTTAGTATGCCAACTCCCACTAGACGAAATTATTTTTTAATTCATCTCGATAGCTTAATTTTTTATAATATTATGTTTATTTGAATCAAGCATTACACATACACTTAAGAAATGCAAACCTTAACTACAATTTACTAATATCTCGTCTACTAAAGCCGAGCCTGTATAACAGCCTCCATTCTTCTTGACATACTCGCTGCCAAGCGGTGTTTCAAAAGCGCTCTTCGTAATTTTGCCAGTGTCGAGGGTGAACGTATCAAAGACCGGATACTTTTTCTGAGCTTATCCCAGAGATACTCATTCTAACAGTTCTGTTTTCTTTGTCCAAGTATTCCCGTACGACACATGCAACATGAGGTCTGTGGTCCAACATGTGCTTCGGCATTAAAAGTATCTCTTTGAAATGCGTACAGCTGGGTGCATGTATGTGTCGAGATACCACATACACCTTACCTTGCAAGCTTATTCTAGCGCTAAAAGCACATTCGGCATACCTGTCTCCTATTCAGCACTATACACGTTCTCGAGCATCTGGAGACCTGAGACTATATCTGGATTCGTCCGTGTACAAAACATTTTCCCATTCCTTTTCGGTCCAGTATCGATTTTCTCTAGAAAGTTGCAAATGGGCTACCTGAGGATCTCTAGTAACCTTCGTAGCGTTCGCGTAGAATGCCCATTTCGAAGTGAAAAGTTAATTTATAAACCGATCATCATGATTTGGCAATGTTCTAGGCCTAGCTGAACCTGGAGACCTGTTTGTAAAAATCGTGAATAGAGAACTTGCACCGTATTTGTAGAACACCCGAATCTTCTTGATTTCTACCGTCTTCTAATAAAGCTACAATGCCCGTAAAAACATCTGAACTCAGAATCCAATTTTGGCATAATTTATATCAACTGTTATTAAAATCTATATATAAATAGGCAAAGATAAAACGGATTTTTTTTATTTTTGATTTTTTTAGTAGCTATTGACGACCTTCAGTGCAGAATATATAAAGAATCTTTATTTATATCTTTTAAAATAACTAATTTAGAGATACATTATTTATAAAATAAGTGAGTGGTGCCCACTAAGAACAAGTAGCTTAATCTAATATTCAAATTTTGACAGTCAAGAGTAAAAATCCAATTGTAGGCAATAGTAGCGAGGTATATAAAATATTACTAATTTAATCGACTTTTACTTACAAAGATGTATGCTGTGAAATCCTTCTTTTCTATTCATTTATGACGTTAAATTGTTACAAAAACGATGACAGCTATTACCGAAGTGACCAAAGCAAATGTGTTTACCTATACGCAGTTTGCGCATTTACAGAAGAATCCAAATGAAAACCTTTATGTAAGTACACAATTTAGAGATTCTAAAGCTAATTGATAGGTACATTTGATTTCTGGACCTGAAGAGTTGAGTATGTACATTCTTTTAGTCATGAATGTCTCACAAATCTAACAACAATTTGCATATGCATCCATTATCAAAAGCCACGAAAACACTCAGGAGATGTGATATGCAAATATATTTTTAATTATTTATATTTATGCCATGTGCAAATAAAACTTGAATAAGTATTACAGTATTAGCAAGAAAATAGGACGAATCTATTTGGAGTTTTATTTGAAATAAGGTAATCTTATAAATAATTTTAACATCTCATCTAAAAATTAGCAGTCAGTCAGAAATTGTTTAATGTTCTTTTCGGGAGATGAGATATGCTGCAAATATATTTTTTCTTATTTATCTATACCTACAATATTTGTTTATTTACATGCACCTTATTTATATGTAATTCTCGCAAACAGCACTACGATTTTGTCGAAATTCTATTTAGAGGTTTTGGCATGTACAAATCGGAATGAATCGTATTACCGAGAAAGAACGAGATTGTGACAATTAAAACTGTTCTAGAAAAATTCAGTCAATACAAATTGATGTGTAGGATGTTATAAGAATTTTATCACTACTTGATATTTTTCTAACATTACATTTTTACAGTTGAACCTTTCAAGATTTTAAAGTAAAAAGTGCTAATTAGGCGACTTTTTGATAAGTAAAAAGTTATTTGTTCTTATGTTGATATGAGGCCCTCAATGAAGTTGCCATGAACAGTTACATATGCATATATAAACTGACTGAGATATAAGGCGCTATAGGTTATAATTATACAGGGTGATTCCAGAAATGTGAAACCAAATGTATTATTGGGTGGGCCATAAACAGTTGCATACACACAGTGTAATATATATATATATATATATATATATATATATATATATATATATATATATATATATATATATATATATTGGGTAGTCCATAGACAGAGACATATACAGGGTGGTCGAAATATATTATAAAGTGGAATTATTATAATGAGTATTTTAATAAGTGTTAGAAAGTTGAAATTAAACTGAATCACTTCATCTTGAGAAAAATTAAACCAAATATTATATATTATATATATATATATAATATATATATATATATATATATATAGTAGTTAAACAAAGCGGTTTCTGGAGCGGAAGTGGGCATAAAGGTAACCAGTCATCGAGTTCTCGCCGGGAGACTGCTGCCGAGCTGTTGGTAGTTGTTGTTTGGATAAGAAGAAGACATTGGGAAGAAGAAGAAGACATTGGGGGTGGTCGTAGGGGTGCGCGAAAGACATTTGGGTGTGTCGCAGAGGTGCGTGCCATCTGTTGTTAATAAATGAAAGCAATTGTATTGTGGGTTGCGTGGGTTGCAGAGTGCACGCCATCTGTTGATGGTTGTGGTGGTTACAAAGAAAAAAAGCTAAATACTTGGCCGGGTATCGAACGCGGCTTGCCTGATTACAAAGTCAGGTACCCAGCGAGCTGCGCTAATGCGGTTAATCGAGAAATGTTTATTTGAAAAGGTATAGTACATGCCCGTTGGGTGGGCGCGGGTTTTTGGGCGTTGTTCGGTTAGATATTTGGGGGCTGGATGGGGGGATATGATATTTTGTTGTCTGTAAAAAAATTAAAATCTTGGTATTTTGTTGTCTGTAAAAAATTTAAAATGTTTTGCTTAAGCCTGCATGCGCGAGAACGTCCACTCCTTCGAGTCTATAGTTATCGTAAGCGACCGCCTACCTGCGCAAGAACGGCAACTCCTTCGAGACTCTGATTTTGTCGGATGATTCAAGGCATTGAACGCCTGCAGGCGCAAGAACGTCCACTCCTTCGAGTCTATAGTTTTCCTAAGCGAGCGCCTACCTGCGCAAGAACGGCAACTCCTTCGAGTCTCTGATTTTGTCGGATGATTCAAGGCCGAGCGTAATAATTTTGAGACTTGGAAAAATTTGTTTCAAGCGTCTGAAATTTAATTAAGGTGAAAATAATGGATATATTAAAACTAGACAACTGTTTAAATATCTTTATTAGCATATAGTATATTATGAATTTTCAGAGCATCCTTAATAATTAAAGCTATATTTTGTTTTGTTTTTGTACAATATATAGTAAGACCGCCATCATCCAACCACATAGTCAAATCCAAAGAAATACCATCAGAACAAAGCTGGCAATCATCCCATACAGTGTCAGGTTCATCCTTTCCATGTGAAGGATCGTTATGGAAACCATATGCAAATTCCAAGTATTTTTAAGCACCGTGTAACTCTCCACCGTTAAATGTATAATTGTTTCACCAATTTGAGAGTGGTCTCGGTATCGGTAATATTAATTGTTAAAATTTCTGGTACTGCCGCATATATGCAAGTGCGTCCGTTGTAGGTAATCACAGTTGTTAAACGTCTGGTACCACGTAACATCCATTTTTGGGATTTAGCTTTCCAGTTAAATCTTTCGGTTGTATAGTTCTCGTTGACACTGCACTCATATTAAATCTTACTTGGTCATCAAGTAAACTTTCCAAATTCATGACTGGATTGTTACAGCTTCAACTCAAGACTGAATAAAAGAAATAAATTCTTTTAACTTATTGTCGTGAGTGTGTGACGACAGCAAACACTACAAATATTAGATTTTTGTGGCTATAGGTGCAGTCTTATTCAATTCACTATGAATAAAAGGTGTGGAATATGTTTGGAAGAGATAACTAATAATTTTGGGCTATTGCCAAATTGTAACCATTGTTTCTGCTTCCCATGCGTAAAAAGATGGCATCAAAATAAAGACTTTGAATTGAATATTCGCAGAGGCTGTCCAGAATGCCGTATTGTGTCTCCTTATGTCTATCAATCTGAGGTTTATTACCAGAAAGCGGAAAAAGATCGTTATATAGCTGAGAAAAACGAAAAATGAAGAAAATACGATGTAGGTATTTCCGAAAAAGCAAACCCAAATGTCCGTTTGGAAACACTTGCTTGTTTAGCCATCGATTACCAAATGGGGTAGAAATAGATATAGGGCCACCTCAAATGAAACGTGCAGGTATGGGCGGTCGTACTGATTTCATAGAGGCTCAGTTCACACGTGGAGGAGGTAGAACTCAGCGCCCAGCAATAGGAGGACTCCCAGATACTTTTAGTTTACTCCTGGTGGAACCAGGAATTTTTTACGTCTTGAGAGATGAATAAAAACCTATATTTATTTAAAAATTCATGCCAATAAAATCATAAATGTATTTAAAAATTCCTGATAATAAATTCTCAAATCATAAATCTGTATTTATTTAAATGTAATGTTAATAAAATCGAAAAATAATATAAATCATGAATCCGTGATTATTTAAAAATTCCTGATAATAAATTCACATTATATCTGGTATTTTAGATATCAAAACCACAAACCGGAAATTTCCTGATAATAAATTCACATTATATCTGGTATTTTAGATATCAAAACCACAAACCGGAAATGATGACCGCAGTGAAAGGAAACTGTCATATCTTGTTTACGCTAATTGAAACCGAGCTAAATAAATTTACAGGAAGCTGTGGTTTGATTAGGTTATCATGTTGTTTGCAGCAACAAACTTTTGCAGGAAGTTCCCATATGATAAGCATTAATTAGTTGTTTTTCTAGAACTAACGGAAATTTCGTTATACGCAAATGACGTAGTTCGATGCTGATAAATAAATAATTGCGAATTTTTATTTCATTGTTAATTCAACTATCAAAGAGATCACATATCAACTACAGTGATTGTGTTTGTGCTTTGTGAAATTAACTGTTAATTCAACTTGCAAAGTGTATCTAGTGATAGTGTGTGTTGTTCAAAAAAACATTATGTGAGTATTTACTTAATTTCATTTATGTTAATTTGCTTTTAGTGTTTTGTGACTGCCCTTCAAAATATTTGAAATTAATAGAGTATGTTTTTCGAATTGAATATTTTCTGCCCGCTTTTCAATTCAATGTTCTAGTTCCAACTTTTGTTAATTTGCATCTAATATTTTGTGTGTGTCTTTCAAAAATTATTAGGAGTGTTTGGATTCATTATAAATTTGTAGTTTTGTTATTCGAATCAGGTAGTTTCTGTCTGCTTTTCTTAAAAATTTCAATGTTCTATTCCTAAATTTTGGTAATTTGCTTCCAATATGTTGCGCCTGTCTTTCAAAAATTATTAGAGTTTAGACGCAACCACGTTCATAGTATTTAATTTTTGTTATAGAAAATGGATTTTTTGAAAGAACTTAATGCAGTTTCCTCCGCAGAGATTGACAACAAGCCGGCAATAAAAATTCAAGACTTGCAGCTTAACCAGAAGTATCGAATTCTGGCAGCCAAACTGGTCAACCCAAGATACGGTGAAACCATCTTACTTGAATTAGAGGACCACGTAACCTTCCTGCCGAAACGGGTCACTCAGGTATATAAACCACACCTAGACAAATTTGGCGGTGGAAAGTTCCACATCGAATTCATCGGGCTGCAGCAACTTGGAGGCAAACTACAACCCCGAGTGCTTTTTCAAATTTCTGCGGAGTGAATATAAAAGAATTTAGTTGTAAGTTTTTATTTTAAATTTTGCATGCTTCAGTTATACTTTTACTGTTAATATTCCATTGATATTTCTCAAGTTTGTAATAGTTTATTATATTGTTATACGAGTAAAAATGAATTCAGAGGCTATAGCGAATATTAGTACCGATATTATTAACAAGTTTAGATTAGCATCAAATATAATTTTCTCAAAGAAACGTTGCTCTCCAGAGCAAATATCTAGCTGGCTGAAATTAAGTAAAAAACAATTAATTTTATGTAACAGAGCTATTCGTGAATCAGATTTACATATAGGAACTTTGAATAAGCTTCAGTCTGAAATTAGTCATATAAAAAGATTTAGAAATGATTTGAAAAATTATGCTAACATCAAAAGGGGTGGGGGAATTGGTGAGAAGTCAAAAGAAGTGATCGCGTTAAATGGTATGATGTAGAGTCAGCGTTTCGCTTACGTGTTCGAACAGGAGTAATCATTAATCTCATTCATATCAATATTTTAAATTTTTAGATGATGCATTTTTCCTTTTAAGGCGCGCATAAATAATACTTTGAAAACAATGCCTACTCTTAAAGTAAATACAACCTTTTGTGGTGAATTCATAAAGAAATCTGGAATGGAGGAAATTATGGAATATAAATATTTTAATACGAAAAACGCGATAATAGATAGGGGTACAGATTTGAATGGGTGGTTCTATGAACACATTCGGAATGAAATTTTACGTAAATTAGAGGAATTTCAGGAAAAGGCATCAGGATGGAGTTTGTATAAAGTTTTAAACTTAGAAATAAACATAAATAAATTTGAAATTGGAAATGGAGCCTCATCTTTCATAAGATTACCAGAATCAATTTCTAAAAAACATGCTGTAATCAATATTAAGAAACTATGATGATGATCTTTGTTTTTTATACAGCGTTATTGCTCATTTGTACCCTACAGCCATTAATGTTGATAGAATATCAGCTTACCCCGAGCCATCTACTGTATTAAATCTAACTGGTTTGACATTTCCTATGACTTTACAGCAAATTACTAAGTTTGAGAACTTAATAATATTTCTATTAATGTATATGTCTTAGAATTGATAAAACAAAAGATAATGAGTATTATCAAACAGTTCCAGCTCGAATCACTAAATGTAAGTTAGACAAACATGTCAATCTCTTAATGATTCAAAATAAATATGTTCCTAAAATCAATGATTTCGAAAATGTAGAAATAACAGCAAACGACGTGGAAATAAAATATCATTTCTGCCTAATTAAAAATTTATCACGTCTTGTTTCAAATCAACTTAGCAAGCATAAAAGTAAAAAATTAATATGCGATCGTTGTCTAAATTATTTTAGTGACTCCAGCAGCCTTGAGAGCCACATTGAATATTGTAAAAATGTAAATAATTGCAAAATATCTTTTCCTAAGAAGGCGGTAGTTGAGTTTAATAATTTTTCATTCAAGGAAAGGCTTCCTTTTATTGTTTATGCAGATTTTGAGTCGATACTTTACCAATTTCCGATACTACTTCTACCAAAACTCATAAATATCAGCAGCATTCAGCCATATGTGCTGGTTATTATTTCAAATGTTCCTATGATGACTCTTTTTCGTACTATAGGAGCTTCACGGGCTCTAACTGTATGGAGTGGTTCACCAATGAAATGGCAAACTTGACAAAGTTCGTGCAGTCCAAACTAACCGATGTTGTACCTCTCAATGTGGAGGTTAGCCTCAAAGATGCATCTGGCACATGTCATATCTGTGAGAAGCCCTTTTTACCTCAAGATAAAATCGTTAGAGACCACTCTCACCTTTCCGGTGCATTTAGAGGCTATTCACATAATTATTGTAACCTCAGGTACCGAGAGTCTTTCATAGTTCCAGTAGTGTTCCACAACCTAAGTGGATACGACTCCCACTTTATAATTAGAGATCTCGCCAAGCATGATCAAATAACTCTTGTACCAATCAATAAAGAGAAGTATATTGCCTTTACTAAACATGATAAGGACACAAAAATAAAATTTAGATTTATCGACTCATTTAGATTTCTGGGATCTTCTTTGGATGAGCTGGCATCCACTTTAAAAACCGATCAATTTGTTAATTTAACTTCAATCTTCAATCATGTGTCGTTAGCGAAACTAAAGATGCTAAAACGAAAGGGAATCTTTCCTTATGATTATGTTGATTCATTGGAAAAATTAGGTGAAACCCAATTACCGCCTATAGAGAATTTTTATAATAAATTGAATGACCAGAACGTTTCTCAAGCTGATTACGAACATGCTAAAAGAGTATGGGATTCCTTTGAATGCCAAACCATTCGCAACTACATGGAGTTGTACATGAAAGTGGACATTCTTCTTCTAACTGACGTGTTTGAAAATTTCCGTGATAGGGCCCATCAAACATATGACTTAGATCCAGCCCATTGTTACACTCTACCTGGATATTCTTGGCAGTGTATGCTCAAGTACACAAGTTGCCAATTGGAAATTCTTCAAAATGTTGACATGCTGATGTTCATTGAACGTGGAATACGTGGAGGTATTTCCCAATGTTCTAATAGGTTTTCCGAGGCGAATAACAAGTATATGCCCAATTATAATCCTAATAAACCCTCCAAATTCATTTACCACGTAGACGCTAATAATTTATATGGATATAGTCAAAGTCAACCCTTACCCTACGGGGGATTCCAATGGTCTGCTGATACCAACATCGATGTCACTCAAATTCCGATGATTCAGACATTGGTTATTTTTTGGAAGTTGATCTGGAGTATCCCAAGCATTTGCATGATCATCATAAAGACCTTCCCTTCTGTCCGGAGCGCCGCACCCCTCCCGGCTCTAAACTTCCCAAACTCATGACTACCTTGCATGACAAGGAAAAATATATTATTCACTATAGAAATCTGAAACAAGCTCTTGAGAATGGCATCATTCTCAAACGCATTCACCGGGTGTTGAAATTCAAACAGTCTCCGTGGCTCAAGTCCTATATCGATCTAAATACTTCCCTAAGAGCTCAGGCGACTAATGATTTTGAGAAGAATTTGTTCAAATTGATGAATAACGCAGTCTTCGGTAAAACTATGGAGAATATCCGAAAGCATCGTATCGTTAAACTAGTCAACCATTGGGAAGGTCGATACGGTGCTAAAAATCTTATTGCTTCCCCAGCATTTCACAGTCGCACCATATTCGATGATGAGTTGATGGCAATTGAGTTAAACAAAACTGATTTGCTCTTCAATAAACCTCTGTATATCGGTGCGCAATTCTGGAACTTTCAAAAATCCTAATGTATGACTTCCTCTATGATTTCATTTATAAAAAGTACCCTCGTCATCTAGTCAAACTTCTATACATCGATACTGATTCATTTTGCTTGAGATAATTTCTGATGATATATATGAAGAGCTCGTCAAACCCAATCTCCATCGTTTCGACACATCAGACTATCCCCCCGATAATATCTACAACATCCCACTAGTTAATAAAAAGGTGCTTGGTTTAATGAAGGATGAGGCTAAGGGCTATGTTTCTACATTATTTCACATTTGTAACACCTACCTAATCCTAGGAGGAAAATGCATCAAAAAGTCAAAAGGCGTAAAATACAATGTAGTTAAAAATAGTATTACGTAGCAAACTATTGCTTCCCAACGCTGTATTAGATCATATGCTCATAACATATTTAGTGTAGAGCAGACAAAAATTGCCCTCAGTCCTTTTGATGACAAGCGCTATCTGTTAAAAGACTCATATGATACTTTACCCTGGGGCCACTACAGCCTCTAAATTAATTTTTACTTTCAAGATATATGTATAAGTAATATTTGATGTAGTTATGTTAGTAGTCTATGTTTATTTATTTTAAATAAAACAGCATATTGGTAACTTTGTCTTTTATTTTTAGCATACATATATTTTTAAATAACCTGCAATTTTACGTCTACATATGCAGCAATGATCTATTTTCAGAGAACAATCAAAGCAACTAGCAAAGTGTCTGCATGGCATAAAAACATTGTCATTTCATTAGTTAAGCAAATTTTACAAGTATTATGATTAGAGTCAGTGTGGGGATTTGGTGGGCAGTCTCTAAGCAATAAACATTTAGCTGATCCCTTTTTGTGAAGCTCTGTAATATCATCACAAGGTAAGAGATTCTTGAGCTCTAAGCCACAGCAATGACAAGTGATCCTGTCACCGTAGCCCGTGTAAAAGAAGCCGGCGTTGACAAGCTCAGTGGGTGTCTGCTTCAAGGCAATAGGCCAGTCTTTGAACGTCTCAAGTCTGCTCTCAAATGTCACTTTGCTTTTATGTCTGATAGGTCTGGTGATGTGGTAAGTGTCATCAAAATCAAAAAAGCGACAATATGGATTCCAGTCCAGATGATCGGCAACAGGGTCATCACCATCTTCCCAGTTGAAACCACGTGTATCACAAAATGGACATTCAACAGCATCATTTAAGCTGCCATCGGATTCTATTGCATCTTGTCGGTAGATAAACCCTGCTCTTGCTAACTTTTCAGCAGGGAAGTCGGAAGGCCAGTTTTCAAAGGTACGTAATCGATTTTCGTATATTTGGAAGTATTCTCGACACTCCATGGTGTAGAACTGATGAAATAAACAACAATGTTTTTATTTATAAGCATTTATTCAATTTTTCTAATGTCAATATCTCTTAAAATAATGTTTTTATAATAATAAATATGTTCTTTTAATGCAATACATAATGGAGACCTGTCATCTAAACAAAATGGTTTTAACAATTTTTCAATCGGCAAACGATTTAGTAAATTTGACCATAAACATATTTCATCTATTATTTTATAATAAAAAGTACAGTAATTTAAGCGCTCCAAATAAATTATTTTACTTGAGATAATAGGGTTAATAGCTAAGAGTTCAATCACATCACTATAATCCAAATAGAGCGCGCAAATGTTTTTCATCACCAACACTTGTTTGACGTCTTCATACTGGATCTGGGATAGATGGAGACAATCTCCGCAGGTCACTGGGGCAGCAAACTCTGGAGGTGTGGCATTTTCAAAAAAGTTTGTTTTCAGGAGCTTGAGCTCAATGATGACATCCTCCCACTCGTACATAGTCATTACAATTTTCGTTGGTGTTCCAGCGGCTACAGGTGTTTTTTGCAAGATAACCACTGGAGAATAGGATCTTGCAGGACTGAGTGCACATTGAACATCATACTCTGAATTCAGTAATGGAAATCTCGAATGCAGCAAGTAATAGTCTTCCTTTTTCGCAGCTTCATCATACATTTGTAACACTCTATCCAAGTCCGCACTGTAACTGATAGTGGAATCACTACTATAACCACTATCCATGGTTTCAAAACTGCTGATACTACTCATTTTCACAAATCACTCGAGAGGTAAACTGGGACTGGGAATATATGTAGGGAATTTTCACAATTTTATAGTTGTACCCCTTCCACTACCTGATTGCGGTTGATTTCAATTATGTGTTCCTACGCGAAGATGGAAAAGTAGATCTCTTGTTGCTAAGAGCTGCTCTGTGTTCCCCATCACCATCATCATATATGTAAGGCTTTTAAATATTGCATCACTTGTTGTTTTTCACAATAAAATTTGATATCTTTCTGTAATCGTTTAAGTTTGGTGATATGTTGACTTAAACTTTTCGAATACTTTACAGTGATGTTTTCACCCTGAGTCTTCATTTTGCAATGCAAGCACATGTCTATATTTATGATAATTTATTATCAATTTATGATTGACCTTGGTGCTATAGTCTGTTTTCAGTGCCAATCCAACTGTCGTGGCTCGAATCAAACCCAAGCCACCGAACTTTAACCTTGTTGCCTTTTCGTTGCAAAATTTTCTCAACGAGATACACATCAGGATAGGCAGCCTTTTGCAATTCTTCTTCGTAAAAGCTCCCTTGAATCGGTGTACCAGACATATCTTCCAAACTATACGTAACTGGATTAGTTATTTTAACCTGCGTAATTTTAAACAATTCCGTACTCCAGCTGGGAAGGTAACCTTTATCAAAAACGTGCTTGGTTTTACTTATTCGCACAACATCTCCAACTTTCAGTTTCTTGGCCCAGCAATTTTCAGGTTATTGTATACTTTAATATCTCGAGCGTTTTTCCTATTAATGTCCACAGGTCTCATCTTTGTCTTGGAATGTTTTTGATGGTTGTAGTCCTTAACGATTTCCTGTAGAATATCTATCCATTTGTAGGTGCCGTTCAAACTAAAGTACTTGTAGAGCCGTTCTTTCAGCGTTCTAATTACTCGTTCAGCTATTACGGCTTTCAGTCCACTAAATGTACTATAATGATTGATTCCGTATGACTTCATTAGTTTCTGAAAGCAACTATTGTAGTATTCCTTACCCTGGTCGGTTTGTAGATTTTTCGGGTGCCGTCCTTCCTTGAGAATACTCTCAAAGGCACGAGTTACCTCTTCACCGGATTTCGTTTTGAGCGGTCTCGTCCACACGTACTTTGAAAAGCAATCAATCACCACGAGGAAGAACTTGAAATTACGATTGGATTTTGCATAGAGATCCATTTGTGCGAGGTCCGACTGCCAGGAGTCATCGAAACCTTTAATTATTACACGTCGGCGAGGAAACTTTCGTCTCACAGGTCTATGCAGTTCCTTAACAACTTGAACTTTTTCTTTGGAATGTTTCGCTATAGGAGCCATCTTGTATACTGCTTAAAAATAGACAAAGGCATGTTTTTATTGATCCTAATGATGCTTTTTAATTGCAGCAATACTGTCTGCGATTGCTTCAAGTTTTTGATTTTGGTCCAAGATTTGATTTGCAATATCATCATGTAGTTTTTGCATGTCTCGGTATAGCTCAGGCACTACTTTTGTCATCTTGTCTCTAAGTTCAGTTAGATCAGAAAGATCTTTAGCCTTATCCTTTCGAACAATATTTTAATACTTCTGCTGCATCAACACCTTTAGGAGCTTGTTTCATAGAAAGTTCCAGATCGTTTATACGTTTTTCCTGTGATATACGGTTGTCATTAAACGAGGCTTCAAATTTTGTGATGGTTTCCTTATATTCTTTCCGAGCAGATTCCAACTGAGCTTCTAATGTATTGAATTTAGAAATGAGAAGCGATATATTTTGTAGTTGGGTTTCCATAGCTTGTTCGGTTTTCAATATGCGAGTATTCATTGCAGCAAAGTTTTGAGCTCCACGTTCCTCGCTAACCTTTTCGTTTTGCTTAAACACAGATAAGGTTTGCTGAACTTCACCAGTGTAGTTGCTGAAAGCTATTTGAAAATCACTATGTATTTGCTGAAGTCCGTTTGCTATTTTCTTATCAACGTACTGCTTGTTGGCGGCATCCATAGCCTTCGTCGGTACTTCGACATTGGTAATTTTCAGCTTCTCAGCATCGATATTTCCCTCCGCGGTAAAAGAAAAAGGTACTTTCATAAAAGCTAGGTTATGTGATTTTGATGACCTTAGTTGCTGATGGGCACTACGCCCAAACTTGTTTAAAGTCATCGTGAAACTGACATGTTTGCCATAGGATAAGGATAATATACACTTTCAAGTTCGAAATTTATTTATCTCGTATAATATTAGCTTCCTTAAGTTCATTTAAAATGGCAATTATTTCGTTGTCGTGAGAGGTGTTGCCTGCTTCCTTGGATGCAATCAGTAGTTTCAGCCGTTCAACCAATTCGTTGGGATCATCCCAGTAGACGTATTCCATTGGCTTGTTATTGTAAGTTAATTCCATACCAGTTCCAGCAAAACGTTGCTTTTTTGTCAAGGGAGGAAACATTGGCTTTATAATTTCAGTATATTTATATAGACTTGAAGCTTTCAAACGACCTGCTGCATTCTTGTGTGCTGATGTCATTACCAACACTCTTCGGTACGCTTCTAAATCATCGGGAGCATAATCAGGTGACTTGTAAAATATTAGTTGATATAACCCTGGAGTACCTCGAAACTGTAACCCATCAACGATAATGTGACCTGTACTACGACTGAAATTGATTTCCTTTTGCCCAAGAAACCATTTGGAACTTGCAGCGTCATATATAGGTCATCGCTTTTAGTGATATAGTCTTCAAGATATTTGTGTGCAACTGGAGGATACTGATCCATGTAGTCCTCTATTGCTTCTTTAGAGAGATTACCGGGATCCTCGTAAAAGGTTTCGTTCTCCACCTCATCATCATCATCATTGGTGTGCATACTAGTTTCAGCGATTGGTTCTTCATCGAGGTATTGTGTCTCTTCCAACTCATGTTTTTTGACTGATGGCAGCTCCTGCACTTCTTGTTTAATTACCTCACGCTTAATGGTCTGTGTTGGTATCTTAGTGAGAACTTTTGCCGTAGTTGAGGCAATATCTTGTAGCGGTGTCATTACCGGTCTAAAAGTTTATTCAATGTTTCATCATGTTCGACTTTCCCAGCTTCAGACTAAGATATTTCTTGCGAATAGAACGTGCCAATTGCTTGATCTTTTTCTTCGAGCAGTGGCAGCAATGTTGCTACTCAATGAAGACATTTTTATCAACTAACAGCAATCATCTTTATTGAACCTTATATATTTATCGAATCCTTTACGGTAGCGGCCATCATTCAAGTTGAAGTCCTTAGCTATTGTAATAAAGCCAAAACTATTTTGCCAGCATTCCGAACACATTGTCTTAAATTTATCATAGTCCATGTCGGGAGACACGTGCTCATCAAAGACGTGCTTCAAATTTACCTCATCTTGTCTGAATATGACAATTACGTTGCAATTGTCTCGAATCAGTTGTTTAGGTATTTTGCTATACGTTTGGCATAATATATTGAATCGATATTCCTGTGCCTTCCCATCGAAAAATAATTCTGAATCTTGTTTTGTTTATCACCATTCACATCATCGAAAATGAATACTGAACATTCGCGTGCCTCACTCAGATCATTACTTCTTCGTTGTCTTTAAAGGGAAAATACGATACACCTTTAACCAGCTTGAGAACGTCTTGTAAGAGCTGGTACTTTGGTTGGTAGAGTGACTTGGAATAGATGTAGACGTTCTCGAATCGTAGGCCGTTTTCATTGAATAGCAGTGATAACGATGCTTTGGTCTTTCCGCAACCACT